>OU744278.1:27709408-28959408 GCA_916610125.1 Cheilosia vulpina
ATGAAGCCAAATGCGCATGTTTGGAGCTGTCCATGCAGAAAATGAAAGGACTTAAAAGGATTTCTTTACATGGCCCATGGACATGCTATGACGTTTCGTTTTTGTCGGCTGCCTGTGCGCGGAAAAATTTCAAATTTGTAATTCACGATTTCTCTACGTCATTTTACGTTTTCAATTTACATGTGTTAAATTATTATAAAATTTTATTGATTCATCACTCTGAGTTTGTTAATCAGCAAATACTTTTTGCAATTTGCGATTGTGAAGTAGTGCTTGAAAAATTGACCCATTGAAGTGGTAAATTGCGCCAAACAATATCGCAAATCACTAAAAATAAAAGAAGCTCGAATTAATACTTCTAATCGCAAAATTCAACAAGCAGAATTTTGTATTCTACGCCGTTTTCAATGTCGAATTACGAATTTTTATATCAATCCAAGAAAAAATCGTTGTAATTTTCGACAAGATATTATTCGTGAATTGCAACTCAAAATTTTGCAATTGGTGATTTTCAATTCTTTCCGTGTATGGTTTTTGAGGCACCACGAAATATCCCGAGAAGAAACTTTGTTTTAGTGAGTCGGTGCAGCTACAAAAAAAACGCATTTTCTCGTTATATAAATGTAGATCTATTGAATTGAATGAAAAACGGATGGCTGAAACGACAAGTGGGTTTTTTTGCTGGTTTCCCGAATGTTCATAGGACAATTGAACAAACAGAAACAGAAAAGCGGACAACGCTGTGAGATATTCCATGGGTTCCAATCTCAACAGCAAAGCGTGCTTCATGGGTATATCAATGTTGGCCAATTCGATCCCTAAATCAAGAGTGAAACTGATAACGGCAGAAGACAACGGGAATCTGTCTCCTACAACATTCCCCAACGTAATCGAGACGTAGGTATACCGTTTTTATTTCCTTAATATACTTTACATAAATTGAAGCTGACTATTCGGATTCATACACACACAGAGTATGCATCGTTGGCTGGGTTGATTTCAGAGTGTTCAAGTCCGTGTGTTAAAACGGGTACGTATAGACTTCACGACCGATTGCCCATGCAATTTTCTATATCCAGAGAACGTATGTGAAATTAATTTACGGGGTCTATGGTGATCATTAGTGGTGTAACTATGATGCATACATTATTTGGGAGATTCATGCTGTGGAGCTTTAAGTGTTGTAAAACACTGCGATTGTGATTACGATTACAACTAACTTGGGCGGTCATGGAGGTTATTATTAAAACCCATTCAAATTTAGACACGCACCACTGAATATCCCTGGCCCATAAGGTTCTACAAAGCATTCAATATACCACTGTGGGGCGGTTTCAAATTGAGAACAGACTCCAGATCTGTTATACAAACTACACTAGACGTTGGAGTTCTGTGCGCTTCTTTGTAATTGATGCCCAAAACGCCTAAAAACGTCACCTTATGCTATCAGATCGGAAGGTACTGCGTGATCAAAACTAAAATCAAACACTAAACATCACAAATACATCGATATTGCTCTCAAACTACCATCTACACAGATCAATATTTGTTTAACGAATCCCATATTTACAGCCGTAAATCTAATCCGATAGCAATTGCGTGGTGCAACTGAGGGTCAGTCGCGTCTCGCTTTCTATTACCTTGTGCAAACATGCATTCAGAATACATTAATACCCGTGCGAAAAACAAAGAGATAAGCTCAATGGGCCGGATAGCTCATCCGCTCACCGCAGCCGATAGCTCTTTAATTTATGTCGCATCATGCACTCGAGACCTTCGTTTGTAATAAACAAATAAAAATCCCGTCTGGCATGATGGGGTTTACATATGTGGATACAACGCTGCTACTAAATATAATCCCTCGTTCGCAGGAATATCATCTACATATGTTATCGGTATGCAAATATAAACGACAGGAAAGGAACGGTGGCGTCGGAGGCGGTAGTAAGACTGCAGAGTGCAGACTGCAGCTACCTGAGTTCTGTGTGGGTTGATAATAAAAATACACATCATTGTTAAATCAGATGTAGATACATGATAATAACTGAAATGCACGCGGCCACTGGTCAGCGTCAGTGGCATATATGGAAGTGCTTGCAGTGCGCCTCTAGAATGCACGATGGTAATTATGCCGAGCAGTATACAAATGGTCCCAATGGGCTGCGCTGACATTCGTGTTTGTCCGCGAGGTTAAAAAATAAGTATTCATTCGATGGCTGAGGCAGGCGTGCAGTGTCCGATAGATAGTCCTTGGTGCTGAGGTTTTATTGTTATTGAACTATAAAATGTCATCGTGTCTATGGGACATCTGGACCTTGTTTGCACATTATGCGCGTTTTTTCCTGTAATGCTGCTGGTCGCGTAAAGTATTGAAACTCGTTTCGTGATTATCCCTATAGATTGGTGACTAGGGACAGGGCCCTGTCTTTTGTAGGTATTGATATCGATAAATGCAAATTTACATGAAATTTATTTCAGTTGTAGAGCAGGTAAAGTGTGATCCGATTTAATGGATGTAGGAGCTTTGAAGTTGTACAAATAATTCATTTTTTTTTTAGTTCAACCTCAGAAACGGGACCAGCTTCAAAAAACGAAAGCAGGGTTTATTTATTTAAATGGCTTTGGACAGTCCGCATCAAGGCTTAATGCCATCTCGACCCCCGATGATTATGATGAGCATTACGATAAAATTCCTCGCCGTTGGTGATGTGGCGGAAGGCACAGCGTACACGCTTAATGTCTTGAAACATGGTAGGAACAGTTAAATATGCATCGGGTCGTTACTTTACGCACGATTTTTTCAGCCCAATAATTATGAATTAACGTACATAATTATCAGAATATTAAAAAACCTTCAGTACTTCGCAATTGAAAAAGTACGTACCTACTTCTATGCCGAAGACGGAAGACCAGTGGCATCGAAACCATTAAACACCCCTGTGTTTTTATTTTGACTACTAGAAGGAACCTATAATGTTATACTGATTCTGAGCAGTGTTGTTAGCACTCTCTCTTCATTTATCCCATGAAACGTGGTAATTTTTCACGGTACTCAAATTCTCTTTTAAAAGCCCACTATACTTTTTGCGTCAAAATCCAGTTTTTAAAAGTAAAATTTGTATTACACGGAAATAAATCACGTTAAATTAACCTTTAGTATATAAACTAAATTTTTGGTATTTGTTTTTTTTATGGACATTCAATGTTATGGTGAAATGTAGGTGTTTTGATAACATTTTAGCAAAAAATTATATTTTTGAACGTTTTTTGTTAGATTCCTGAAATTCCAACGATTTTGGTGTTTTTCCCTTTATTCCACGGAAGGCTTTTCGGACATGGAAATTCCGACAAAAAGGGATAAGTCCCACGATATAACAACACTGATTCTGCGGTTGTAAGTTAGAAAACATTCTCTAAAGAGTTAAACCATAACTTCTGTCCGTCACTCAAAGAGTCAGCATTAAGAGTGCCTATGGACATGATCCCGATCAGATCACGAAAATTAAACAAGACGGATCATTGAAAAGTTTAATTTTTCAGTTGTGGCAACAGCTGCTTTCAAAAACAAATTAAAATCAATTTTATTTTTCTAGCCCAACTAAAAGAAAATAATGTGGTAGGGTTATTAGCAGCAAGTAAAGTTTATATTTTTGTAATTTTGGTCTCGGGAATCACGTGATACATTTAATTCAAATATTCGTATTAAATTAATCACTTTCTCATTAGGTATTCCAAGCTTTTCTTGGCATTTTAATTTTATTTAAAAAAATAAATAATAATCAAAAAACAGCGCTCACTTTCTGCAGTTAAACTTGTAAAAAATGATTTCCCATCACGATTGGGAAACTGTGAAACATTGCATTAATTATTTTTTGGGTCCAGATCCAAACCAGCAAAACATTTGATAAAAATTGTTTTGTTTAATAAATGTTTTAGAAATATTTATAAAACATTTAGGTATATAATTGTTTATCAAAGAAAATAACACGAAATACTGATGGGGATTTAATTCGTGCGGGAAAAAATCAATTGATATTTTGTGTTTCATTTTTTTGTCTGGCAACGTGATTAGGTAGCTATCGTTTTCAGGCACACCAACATTTAAAAATGAAACAAGCCATCTAGTGGGAAATAGTAGAAATAATTTTCAGATCATGATTCGTGATCTCGATGGGAAGCAGGATCATGTGCTGTTGTTGTAAGTGCATGTAAATCGATGATCTATATGGATCATAGCTGATAATAAAAAACAGCTAATATCAAAAAGAATAGTTCGTATGTTCGCCATAGAATTTTTAAGTTTAAGTTTCGCAACATATTTCACTTTTCACATTCCAATTTGTTTCTATTGGTTGATTTGCTTAAACAATTAACAACAGCGTTAAACAAAACTAACAACTGTACTGGTCGCTTAAGAAAGTGTAAAAAAAAATAAAAAAAAAAAAATAAAGTCAAAAAAATAACGTCAGTTTCCTAGAATAAATTTTGGGAAGTAATAATAAATGCTTTGAAACTATATTTTACTTTTCACATAAAAAAATAAATTATTTTCATTCATAAAATGTCTACCAAAAACTTTTCAGTTGCGTTTTTTTTTGTAAAAAAAAATGCTGATTACTTGGCAGCTAAACTTTAATGCATGACATAGGACACAAATCAGTAAACATGTTTATTTGCTATTTTGCTGATATAAATTGAATTTCGTGAATACAATTTAAAGAAAATAAATAAATTTTGGTTGATTGCATCCATTTTTTTTATTAAGAATTAGCATTAGGTATTCATATACCAATCATTTGTTCAATCAATTGTTTTCAGGTCTAACTGTTTCTCGCAAACTTTTTAACTCCTTACCGTTTGAAATTCGGTCCATACGAAATTCCCGCACGTTTACAAAACTAACGAAAATTTGGCTCTTTGGATTCAACCAACATGAAATCAAAACGCTTTTACGCTATACTGCATAGTAATAAAAATATATATAATTATACAGAAAAGAATTGCTTATTTGCTTATTTGCTAATTTCGATTAAGTAACGGTAGTAGATACTATTTGAATTTGTCCTCTTTTATATATTTTTATTATTTTTCCCTTTTGTCACTTGTCACTTGTTACAGATTGCTTTTTCTTTCTTTCTTAAATTGCTATAATTCTATTGTCTTAACTTCAACCTTTTGCTTTTAACCCACCTTTGTACACCCCACAAAGTTAAATATATCCAATGTGACATCATCTCTATTTTTCTCAAATAAAGATGTCACTAACTATTCTGTATGTACTAGCTATATTTAAAAAATTTTGCTCTGTTTTTTTTTTTTTGTAATTATTCATACTTTGTACATATTTGAATAAAGAATTAAATGAATGAATGAAAAAAAAAATAATTTCGTTAATTAGTATGTCAAATATTAAAATTTTCTAATAAATTTATATTGCTTTATGCCGCATTTACACCATCACGCACGCGCATTTTTGCACGAGACAGGACAGAGAGATCTGTTTATTCGCAGTCAATGCTAATAACGGCGTAAGAATGAGATCACAAATCGGACGCCTAAATTGTCATGGATGTTCTACCCATAATTATAGATACGTAAAACGGAGACAAACACAAGTTCCGGCGAACAACATTTCTGCAATCACTTGAAAAAAATTTTCTATTTCTGATTTAAAAAATGTGGAATGAGTGGTAGAGTGGTAATTAGTTTCAGTAAATTAAACCAACAATTCGGCAATCAGTTATATGAAATAAATAAATAATTGTCCTTTCATCACTTCCGGAAGCCATTTTGTTTTATAGGAAATAAAACTATAACGCTATAAAAGTATCAACATGCATAGCTTTCCCATAATTCCTATCACTTAAACAAGATGGCCGACCAAAAAACGTGTCACGTGTTTTTGCGTGTTATGTCAGTCACATTTAATCTTACGTGTTAGGAATGATGTGATGATGTAAATGCAGCATTATTTTGTTGTTTTCCGTTATTAAACGGAATCTTCATGAAAAGATTATAGCTCAAGAATCATATTTCATATCTTAATCAATTCTTCTCTTTGAATTCTTTTCCGTTTTTCTATGGACATTCTCGGCGAAATTTTTCGCCAAAAACAACAAACGAAAACAGACACAATTAGTATTATAGTATGAAAAATATCTTATTTATTTATTCATTTATGTTGATTACATTCGCTTTTATACATTTTGTAGAATAAATGTTTTGTGATGAAATAAAACAACGAATTTTAACTCTCAGAATGCATCCATCAGCTCAGCTGACAGAAACTCACCAAACTCTCAGTCAGTATTTTTAGCACTCTCTTTATTTTCCCCACAAATCGTGTTCATTTTTCACTAAACTCAAATTCCCTCGATTTTTCTATAAGTCAAATTTGTATTGTTCGGAAAGAAAATCACATTAAATTAATCTTCAGTATAAAAATCGCAGTTTGCTAACAATATAATGATTATTTTTTGGTACTAGAAATTGTTGCTAAAGGCATATCTCGTTTTCATGCACACTTAGTGCGTTGATATTCATGGCGAAATGCAGTTTGAATGTTTTCTTGTCAGATTGTTGATATTCCCACAATAACGAATGGAAAGCTTTTCGGAAAACGTAATTCCCACAAAAAGGTAGAGATACCGCGATGTAGGAATTAGTGTCTACTACTGTGTCAGTAGTTTATTACATCTCCCGCCATTTTGCTGTTCACACCTCACACGTATTAACACATAAACAGACAGTAAAATTGAGAGCGCGAGTGATGGGGTATTATTGAAAAAATTTGGCCGCGGCAATCGGGGAAACGTAGGAAAGCTGTCAGGCTATTTCGTACTAAATTTATGTTGCATACTTAATTACTAAATTTGTACACTCCTTGCTAGAATGTCCAATATTGTACCACGCTTTTGAGACGGATTAGAGAGCATAAAATAATTTCTTCTGACCCCACACAGATTCAGATTATCCTGAATATCATTATGTTTATTAATACGTGAACATCTAAAGTTTCGGTACACTTTTGAAGTATTTATTATGAAATGAGGAGAATGAAACTTATATCATTCGAAAGGTACTGTGCCATAGATGTGCACAAACCATACAAAACAGATAATTGAACATTAGATTAGAACCTGTTTCCAATGGACCAGCTCATTTACGTATTTTTTTCGATATCTAGATGTCGCTCTTTTCGTTAATAAAAAAAAACATATTAACGAAAATAATTGTGGTACGATATTTATTATTTTACATACTTATAAAAGGAATGGTCGAATTTCGACCACAAGCGATACTCATACCTATAATTCTTTCGGACGATTTGCATGATTCCTTATTGGTTTTATTCGTATTTCAGGTTTAGGCAGAAACAAATTTCCTGAAAATCGCCGTGCGGTCCTGATTTGGCATCAAATGATTGTTCCTACAAAATATTTATTTTTAGTTTTCTATATGTCAAAAATCTATTCAAAAAGTGAAATGAGAAAATCGAGAAAGTATTATAAATATTTGTCAACGGTGCTGGTTTGTATTTGATTTTGTGCATCGCTTCAACATTAATACAGTTAATTTAAGTCAGTGGCGACGCGTGAGTATAAGGTGTAGGCGTTCAGTTCATCGATTTTATTTTTTCTTAATTTTTTTTTTTTGATTTAAACCGAAAAATTTCTTATATTCTATGTCCAGCCTTTTAGATTTGTTCAGAAATCCTATAAAAGTTTTCCATTTGTTTCATTGCCTTTTAGAACTAGTAGAACGTGAAAGCAATATGTATAATTACTCATGCTTTTTTCCCACTTGATCACACCCAAACCCAAAATCCAAGCACCACTCGAACGTCGAACCCCATACTAACCCGTAGTCATATAAAATAGTGAATTTCGTTTACAACTGAGCTGAACGAAATAGTAGGTACGATGTGCGTTATACTTTTTTTATAGCATTTATTTTTGATGGATGCATTTCGTTTGCAACTCATCTGAAAGAATGAGTGGAAATGGAAAGTATTATTTCGCTCGTGTCGCAGTCGCAGCCGCTGGTCGCAGTTTCGCAAGTAGTAGTTTTTCGTTTCGGTAAGAAGTATGAATTACGAATCAAATGGGCTCAAGTGCACAAGAGACTGGCACGAGTTGGGAATTCCACTAAGAAATCTACTAAAGTTTGGTTAGGACTTAGGGCATAAGTGGATATTGGATACTTTTTTTTTAATTTTGATGTTAGTAGCGGAATGAGTGGAAAGTCGCAGGTTGTGAATTACGATTTGGCTCAAGTTCTCGAGAGGGTGGCACGAGTTGGGAAATACACTAGTACAAGACTGTAGTTAGGACTTAGAGGACAACTGAAATCATTTTTTGAATTTTAAATATTTATTCTCAAAAAGTTAGGCGTTCATGAACGAAATGAATAATATGACGCGTCGCCACTGATTTAAGTTGAAAATTAAATATACAAAGTTTAAACGCGGACAAAATTGTTGATGAAAAATAAATTTCAGTGATCAAATATCGGCCGACGAACTTTTAACAATGACACGCGATTATACACTGCACAATTCGGATTAACAGATTCAAGGCCAAATTTTCCATCGGATTGGTGCATTCTTGCCAGTTAATGAAGACGCACATCAATGTCGCTGTTAAAACACCGATGATTTCGAAACGCACTTTGATTTCGATGTTAAAACGCCGATGGAGAAATTGAACTCGGACGATCGCAGATTTGTCTTTAAACCTGATGGCGCTCCAGCCGGAGAGCATTCACGGCAATGCAATGCTCCAACTTCTGATTCTGCAGACATTTTTGCATTTGTTGTTGAAAAAAAAACGCTTCAACAACGAGCGAGCCTCCGCGTCATACGACACAAGTGCCGCCAGTTTGGCCGCCTGCTCCGCTAAAATCATCACTCCAAACTGTATGTACCAAAAGCTAATCATTCATTTTTGGATGTCGAAATATTAAACGCCAAATCAATTGTGAAAATCAATGAAATAATAAAAGAGGAAAAGAATTTTAATTAAAAAAGAGCTATATTTATAAATGCTAAATTTTTTCCAGAAATCATTTTTAGTAATTTCTCTTTCCAACACTTATATTTTGCGTCAACAAACAACTATTTTGACAGCTCATGACTTTTGAAATCACAAGGTTTCGGTAAAAGTTAATCGAAACCTCGCGATTTCCGTTTGGTGGGAGCATGGCATAAGAAACCTAATTAGAGAATATAACATTAATTACATTAGGTATTAGCTTCTCTTAAGTTTTACTGAATCTAACCGAAAATTAAAACTGACAGTATAACGTATTACCTAGAACTAATTTACGCTTATCTTCTTTGAAATAAAACCAAAAATTGAAATAAAACCTAAAAATAAAACAATATTTATAGGATCTCGCTAGGAAATAAGATTTTAAAGGCTTCTGTGCACATCAGCGGCGAGGAAGTTAGAAGAATATATTTTGTTTAGATAATAAGGAGTACATAATATTATTATTGCTATTGAGATACCTACAGTAGTTATTGTCAGTTGAATTAAATGAGTAAAGGATAAATAATATGAAGTGTAAACTATTGGGTTGTTTTATATTGTGAAAAGAGAAGGAGTTAAAATGTTTTAGGTACCTACAACAACAGATGGTGAGATCGGTACCGTGTGACGGGAGGTGAAACGTGGTTAAAGTTATGGGGGTATTTGCACAGATTTTTGTTGACGGAAAGCAAATACCGCGGTAGCGCATTCCTAGGAGTGTTATACGAGGTAGGTATTTCGACCGAATGGACACAACATCAGATCCATCAAGACGATGAGGCTATAGTAGGTATGAGGTGCGGGACGGGTATACAAAAGCACATCCGCCTAAAAAAAGAAAAAGACATACAATACGCTTTCTGTAACGTAACTTTTACCACTGTGTATCTTACACACGTATTTTGGAACGAATTAATTTTGCTTTGGATGGGAGAAGTAGGTAGGAAGATCCCCGACCAGATCGGCGAGCTAATGTTCACAATGTTTTTGGACAATCGTGTTTCTGGATGTACTTGGTCGAATGGCAGAAGCGAGGATTGCCGAGTGCCCACATTCTGCTTTGGTTGATTAACCAATTCTGACCGAACCAACTCGATCAGGGTTGCAGTTGACTTTTCGAAAAATATATCGTTTTTTTTTTAAAAAGGGTCAAAGTATCTAAGTTTAAGCCTCTATAACGTACAATATCACCATATGTATCACAGGAAAATATTGTTTTTTTTTTTTTAAATAAATAAATTTATTAAAATCGAAAGATACAAAAATCAAAATACAAAATAACAAAATCCTTAAAAGAAACTTCTCATTTCACATTACCTGATAATCAGTCAATTCATTTACAAATAAGTCAAAAAATCTTAAGAAAATATAAACAAGTATTGCAAAATAATTTGTACTAGCTTAAAATTCATTATATTTTGGAATTTGTATATGTATATTTGCCTTTTAATTGTGTGGAAAACGCAGTAGCAGAGATAATTAATTCATAGATTATTGACATTTGACAACCGTAGAGAGTAGAGGCTTAGAAGCATTTGAATTGAATAACTCAAAAACTCTCATAAATTGGATGAAATTCCTGAATGTGTAGTAGCTATTGTAGTTAATTTGATACAATTGTATCTTTGTGGCAACGCTGAACTCGATTCAATTGTGTATTATCTAGAGTGAAAGAAGTCGACCCGGAAATCTTGAAGTCGTAACTATGCATTGAACTCAATGTAGTTCCAAGGGAGTATCATTCGTTCAATAGAGAGGTTTAACTTGCAATAGGGACGTTAATAATTTAGTCAATTATAGGCGGTACGAAGTTCGTCGGGTCAGCTAGTTTTAATAAATGTTATTTGTGCTCGGTTAAAAATATGGGGGTGTTTTTTAATACATCCGCAGTATTTCAGGTCTAATTGTTTTTAAATATCTTCAGTTTATTAAACTTTTTGTGTCATATATATTTATATTCAAATTTAATAATTGTTACATTAAAATTCACATTTTAATACGAATTTCTTGAACTTTAATCTCCAAAGATTAAAATCTAGTATTTTCGTTCTACAATCTAATCCGGTCTATATTAAAATAATAATTCAATCCAGAACTTATTAAAATTAAGTTATAGTTGACCTGACATTATAACATCTACTCTAATTACATTTTAATACAAACTTATTAAAACCGTCAACTTCAATACATTTGCATTTGGTTTTAATACAGGATCTGAACCAAAGTGATTAGATATAAATTTATCGGTGTTTCTTTTGAACCCAAATAAATTATATTGTCGCTTCGTTAAGATTTTAGATTTAGTTTCAGCGTCCTCTCCAATGGAGTGGATGATTTGGATAAAGCTTTTAAAAAAGACAATTTTTTAAAAATTTCAAAATACAAACAAATAAATAATTTTGAAAACGGGGTTACATTGATATCAAATGAGAATATTCTTCTAACGTAAGTAACTTTAATTCCAAAGTATTCTTGGAAGAGTATATATATTATTTGCTTTTTTCCTTAAGCTGTGAAGATGTTCCAGTGGATTTATTTAGAAGATAAGGGCGGTCTAGAGTATCGAGTTCATTGCCTCAGAAATATAGCTATTACATTTCAAAAAGTAAGTGATTGACTGAATAATTAATAAGATAATTCGGGGGCATACATGAGTTCTCCTTCATTTCTAGAAAAATATATCTACTAAATGAATCACAGCGGTAGTCTATAGGATTATTTTCAAAGGGAATATTTTATTGTATTGTAAGGAATAGGCCCTGTACATTGCGACCAGAAGAGATCTATTGTGTTGGCCTCTTTTATTTAACCCAGGGAGCTGTTGAAATAAAAAAAATAAATAATTGGCGCAACAGGTCCGTATGGACCCAAGCCTAGCTTCTCACAACCATTCGTCTTGTGTGAGTTTTTATTTTTGGGACGAATGGAAGGGATCTACAATTTTATGCCGAGTCCAAACGGTCAATTGAGAAGTTCTTTCATGACAGTTATACTCTCGCAGTGGAAAAAACCCTAAGTTGGAATTTGTGTTTTCTCGGGATTCTAACCTGGGACCCCTCGCTTAGTAGTCCAACACACTAACCACTAAGCCACTGCGCCGAGGGAGCTGTTGAGGCTCTTTATAAACCTCAGTATCTTTCTTGGTTCCATATTTCCTATGTCTGCAGGACTTAAATACGCCCTTTGCATATGGATCACTCTGCCCCTGGCCACAGCAGGGCATTCGCAGAGTATGTGTTCCGTTGTTTCCTCCTCTTCTCCGCAGAGTCGACAGGAGTTATCGTCGGAAAGTCCCATTTTTTTGAGATGGTATCTCAGTGGCCAGTGACCAGTAAGATAACCCGTTAGTATCCTTAGATCTTCTTTGCTTAGCTCAAGTAACTTTTTTGTCTTACTACGAGCTGGGCTTATGAATTTTTTGGCCTGCCTCTGTCCTTTGCATTCCGTCCAGTATTCGGCAAGGTGGTCATCTTCCCATTTCCGGAATTTTGAGTGTACGTAACTCAAAGGTAACCCGAAGTAGGGCTCAGGACCAATGAGCAGGCGTGATGCGCCTCTTCTCGCCAGGCAATCCGCTCGTTCATTTCCCCCAAATCCGTCATGACCCGGTATCCAGGCAACGATGACGATGTTGTCCTTGGCCAGATCCTCGAGGACATTAAAACATTCTAAAACCAGTTTTGACCTAATCGAGTACGATCTTAGGGCCTTAAGAGCAGCTTGGCTGTCTGAGAGGATGTATATGCGGGCACCTTTAGTGCACCTACGTAGGCATTCACGGACACATATCTCTATGGCGTGTACCTCCGCTTGAAAGATGTCTGGTGATTTCCCCAGTGCTATAGCTCTTTGGAACCTAGGCCCATATATCCCGGCACCGGTTGCGTCATTACATCTTTGAGCCGTCTGTGTACCAGATTTGTGATCCTGATTGTATTATAAATTCGTTGGTTCTCCAGGCACTTCTATCAGATATTAGTATCTTAAATTCCCTGGAGAAGCGAAGCTTTTTAAACATGGTGTCTGATACCTTGATCACAGGATCATCTTGAAGCATTTGTAGTACCCGAAGGTGTCCTGTGAGGTTTCCTGCTTTAAAATTTGATATATCAGGGAGCCTAAGGGCACTGGAACCAGCTTCCTTCTTTACAGAAATATGTAAAGGCATCAGGCTGAGCATTGCTCCTAGGGCTGCTGTTGGACAAGTTTTCATTGCCCCCGTTATACCAACGCATGCTAAGCGATATATCTTGTTAAGTTTTTGTTGGGCCGTTATTTGTTCGATTTTTGGCCACCATGATAACGCTGCGTAGGTGATCATTGGCTTGATGATCGTGTTGTATGACCAATAGATCATTTTTGGCTTTAAGCCCCAGGTTTTGCCGTAAAGGCGATGGCACATGTAAATTGCCTTTGTCGCCTTCTTGGTGACTTGATCAAGGTGTGAATTCCAGGTAAGAGTCTTGTTTAGGATTACTCCTAGGTATTTTACCTCTCCTGATAAGTTGATAACTTCATTATTCATCTTGATCGGTTTCAGTTCTAGTTTTCTCTTTCTAGTTATCTATCATGACTGTTTTTGAGGGATTTATGGTCAATCCTTTGTTCTGACACCATCTGTAAGTTAAGTTTAGGGCCCTTTGCATGATCTCAGATATCGTGGAATCATGCTTTCCCCTAACAGTGATTACTACATCATCTGCATAGCCTTGTATTATGTACCCCGATTGTATGAGGTGGTCCAGGAGTTCATCAATGACTAACGTCCACAGAAGAGGGCAAAGTACTCCCCCTTAAGGACAGCCCCTAGTGGCCTTAACAGTCTTTTGTGAGCCTCCATACGCCAGATTAATGATTCTGCTTTCTAACATGTTTAGAATCAATTTTATGATTAGTGGGGCAATGCCTTTCCTTATCATGGCTTTCCTTATGGCATCAAAGGAGGTATTGTCAAACGCTCCCTGGATGTCTATAAAGGCACATAGGGCCGTTTCTTTTTCTGCCAGGCCTTTTTCAATCGTCGTTGTAAGGCTGTGTATGGCAGTTTTGGTAGACTTACCGGCTTGCTATGCGAACTTGCTCGCATGAAGTGGGTTATCTGTAAGGAACTGATCCCTTATGTATTGGTCAAGGACTTTCTCCATGGTTTTTAGGAGGAATGAGCTAATGCTGATGGGGCGATATGATTTCGCTAGTTGTTCGGATTTCCCACCTGCCTTTGGTATGAAAACCACCTTGACCTTAGTCCAGCTTGATGGTACGTGACCTAGAGATAGGCTGGATCTGAAGACCCTAATTAGTTGAGGAGTCAATAGATCCATACCCTGTTGTAGGAGATAGGGGTAGATGCCATCATTTCCCAGTGCTTTATAAGGGCTAAAGGACGAGATCGCCCATTTCACCCTGTCTCGCTGAAATATTTTCCCGGATAGACTATAATCCCATTTTGATACCGTGAGATCCTGGTGCCTCATCGGTTCAAGTGCGTTATCCATGCGGAATAAATGACCACGGGAACAATTTTCTATATGCATTCTCATATTTAAAACCAATAAAAATTAATATTAAAATAAAATATTTTCGGTGTTGAAATATATCCCATAGATATTTAATTCAAATCTAAAAAAACTATTAAAATATAATAAGATTGTATTATATTTTAATATTCCATGAGTTTATAAAAAAGCAAAAGAAGTATTAAATTTGAGGTGAAGGGATTATATTTTTATCTGCAGTTTATTTAATTCGAATACAAATGTATTACAGTTCTTTAATTTTTCAATAAAAATAAGGGTTGATTTGAAATAATTTTGCATTGATACCCATCTCCATCGTTTAATTTGAATATATTCAAAATATTTAATTTTAATACTTTCTCGGCGTTGACTTATATACAACTCCAAAAATATTAAATTTAACGCCAAGATCTTTAACCGTGTACTTATATACAATTTAAAGCTTAATTATGCTAGATTTAGCATAATAAAATGCTAAAATGATTCCCACCAGTCTCCAATATGTAGTCCCAGCTGTCAAATCGAAACTGTTAAGCGATTCAATCGGATATGAAATTGCTTATTAATTTTCAAATTTCTTTCTCCCCATTCTATCTTCTAATTCCTTCATTGATATCCAAATGCCCACTTAGGTACGATTGTTCAAATTGTGGTAGAACACAAACGACGCACATTGGAAATATTCCCGTAAACGTAAATGCTATACAAAGGATTGGTTCTATTTAGAAAGTCATAAAGGCAATAAATAATCCACCTAAATACGTGCCAAAGCTGTAGGCTCATTCATTCAATTCAAAGAAACACCTGCACTACTGATAAGCAGAGCTTGTAAAATGACCCTTTATGCTGATCTCAGACAACCCAATTAAATGGTAAGCCTCATTGAATACGCTTTGCATGTGATTTTCCCTTAACTCCTAAAACTCAAAGATGATAAGGATGTGCCTGTAATACCTACACCTACATCCCTTTCAGAATAATATGTATTCAAAACTAATGATTCGACTGAAAACTCTTCTACGTTCACGTCCCAATAATACCGCACGTCAACTCACCATTTTAAGCCGATTAGTTAGAATTTTTCATTCAAGAAGCGACTTCCAGTCCCTTAATCTACAAACCAAAAACCGTTTTGGTAGCAAGAAGGCGTTACCTCCGCCCGCAAGATATATCGAAATAATTGCAGTACTCATTATGCAAGATATTCGTACATATCACAAAATTCATGTCGAAGGATAAATGCACTCTGAGCCCAATTAGCATACAAATGGTTTATATCGAGCGCAGGAGGCGTAAACCACGCGTGTCACTTCGAATGTTGAACTAGACTGCAGGCATAGGTATCTACTTAAACAGGGCGTCCTTTCATCGATTCGACCAGATGATAGATACCGACGATGTCGATGAAAATTGCCTTAATCAAGTATTAATTTTGTGGAACTGGGTCAAACAAGATACCTACTAAAGCCCGAATGGGCTCAATCGCAATTATGTTGTTTTTGCCAAATATTCAGTCCAAATTGAGCTGAAATTTAGTCAATTATTCTCTGATATTTGATTGTGTGTTCCGGTGTACAGTAAAGAAGGAACCCTGGTGCAATGTCACGTAATACTACACATACTCAGACCGGGTTAGGTAAGTTTCATTGTATCTAATAAACCGATCGACCTATTCCCCTGATCAAACAATATATAAAGTGCAAAACATGCACTCGACTGCAAACAAGAAAAATATCCTTCTACACCACCATAGAACTAAAAATATCATAAAAAATGATATTCCTCTCGTGTGTATCAATATAGTAACCCCGACTCTAAAATTGTGTCAACAGTTCTAACACACTGTGGAGAAAAAAATGCTACCACACAACCCAACCCCAAACCGATATCCTTTCAGAGCATAAATGCTATTTTCAACTTGAAGCTACTTCTATGCCAAGTACGGGTCCTCGTTTATGAGTACTATATATGTGTAGCAGCTCATTGTGACCGGCACCGTAACCCATATTTATACCACAAACTGTCGTGTGTGTGGTACCCACATGCTTGATGCATCCGGTGTCTCTCGCTGAATTATCCTTTGCTATTCCATACAGCTACCGCCCACCATAACAGTCGTCCTTGTTGTTCTTCCTGTACCTGTAGAAAAGAGCACTCAGCCAACATCGATCATTAAAAGGTTGACTGCATATGAGTGCGGTCGGGTAGTGGTATACCTTCTTCTAATAAAGTCACAAAGTTTGGAATTTAGTGAAGAAATTAGTCAAATTCAGCTTTAAAATAGATAAACCAGAAACTATATATGTAGGTATGTACTTCCTTGCGTGTATACTTGAGGGAAAATTATTCACCGCTTGACCACGGATTTAATGGAAGGACTTCTTCAATTTCTCTTAACGTGACCTACTTTTTTTTATAAATTCGCTGGGGCATGGTTCGACTTTTGTCCCACATTTCAGTTACACTTTCGTCGTCATAATACTGTTCCCATGTATCCAAATCCAACTATCCGACGTTCGAAAATGTATAAAATATTAGAGAAGGCGTGTGTAACCAACACATTACGTGTCACCTCTCGAATTAAGTAGTCATTATCATAACGCCCATAATTGTACAAGGTAAAAGTGGACCTCATATTGTGATATCCACAAGGAATGACACTGTCAGATGGAGTACTGGAAAAGGGCTTGTGAAACGAATCCGGAAAGATGCTGAATTTATTTTTTGCAGATTTGAGTTTGATTTCCTATCTATTCCAGAGCAAATGGTCATTATCATTGGCAGTGCATTAGAAAGAGTTTCCACTTTGTAAACAATTTGTAGAAACAATCAAAGTTGACCCACCCAGAAAAAAAACAACGTAACATCAAAGAAAACCACTTTGATTTAAATATTTTTCGGAATGATTTAGCATCCACTACGAAAATTTTTAAATCAAAGTGGCATAACATTAATTTAAAGGGTTTCCCTACTCTAAAAACATATATTTTTCATACAGGGGCACGTGCCCCCCCCCCAGAGAGCACTGCATTATTACTGCTTGCTCATTCCATTATCAAAACAACACAGACACTTCGCTTATGTGCAAAAATAAAAGTCACTTTTCTAACAAACGATGGAAATCAAGACGAAAAATTACCCAAATCTATGTCTGCATATGCTAGAACCTAGAAATATATGTGAATCTTGGGGCGCGTGCATGGAATTTCTAGCCTTAAGCGCAAAGTCGTACAGACCACATTTTTAATCGTACAATTTTGGTGTTTCCGACGGCCGTAAAAAAAAAGAGTTACAAATTTGGCAACAAATGAAAGAAAATATTCCTAAATCACCAGCAGAAGCTTATAAAAAAGCAACAGCTCTGCCAAACATAAGAACCCTTTGTCAATTATTGTGCAAATTTCCTGTGACAACCAGCACTGCCGAACGATCTATCTCCACCTTACGCTGGATAAAGACATATCTTCGCAGCAATATGAGAGAAGATCGCCTGAATGGACTAGCCCTAATGCATATCCATCAAGACATTGCTTCAAAGATGAACCCTGAAGAAGTACTAGATATCTTCAGCAGAAAACATAAAAGAAAACCGACATTATTAATCATATAATTTTTCATTATTACATACAAAAGTATTTTTTATTCTTTGTTATTCTTCAATGTCATTGATAAAGAATGAATCCCAAAAACAAATTGCAATGCAATACTATGGGGTACACTCTTCACCTATCTGGCCTTTGTGCCCCTCCCAGAAATAAATCCTGGATCCGCCCTTGTAACCACGTATGCACTTTGATTTGACATGGAATCATGCTTAAATCAAATTTCTCTACCTTTAAAACAAAGTATATAAATTCCGATTCAACCATAATGCATCGTAGATTTAAATACAATCAACTTTGAAAATACTATGCTTTAACTTTAATTTGACAATGACTAATAGTACAATCGAATATATTTGGTTTTAAAAACACTACAAATACATTTTGAAGTAATCACTGTGCATTGTGTATTCAAACAAATCCAACTTTGAAAATACTACGTTTAAGCTTTAATTTAACTTCTTTCAACTATTGATTCAAAGTGAACCTATTTTTAATATGCAATTTAAAACTTTAATCTTACCATGATGCTCCGTAGATATAACCTCCTTAGACTTTAAAAATGTCACGTTTATTATTGGATACAACAATAGTTCGTTGTTCACCTTGATATTATGTAATAAATAGTATTTCAAAAAAAAAATTCAAGGTTGTGATATGTGGTACTAAGCCTAAACTTATTCAGTAAAGCTTTTAGCAATAAGCAGTTCTTATATATTATAATTTCATAATACTTGCGTCAGTTGTTTGTCCTCTCTAGCATGATTCACATGCTAACCCTTGCGCTACATCAAATAATAAATTCTGTACTAAGTTATACACAGCGTGTTTTACTTGAGTCATCACAGTGGCGACGAGGATGGGATCGGAACAGTTCAAAAATTTGATTTCAACCACAATGACTGGGGTATATTTAAAGCCCAGTTGGAACAGTTTTTCATCGCAAACGACGTAGTGGCGGAAGTGAAGAAAAAAGCGATTTTAATCAGCGCTTTATCGGAGCAATCATATAAATTAGTGAGCAATTTGATACATCCAGTGAAAATGGAAACGGCTTCATATGCAAACCTAGGAAAAGCTTTCGACGATCACCTTAAACCCACCGTTTCTGGGTTCGCAGAACGGCACAAGTTCTACTCCGCAGTTAAAGATCATCACGAGACAGTTAACCAATGGGCAGCACGAGTGCGATCACTTTCTATAAGCTGTGAATTTGGTGAAGAGCTTAATTCAGCTCTTCGCGACAAATTTGTGATGGGACGCAGAAGGGAGCGGCGAAAGATAAGCTGTTCTTGGAGAGTGTCGATAAATTAACATTTGACAGAGCGGTGGAAATCGCAAATGCAGTGGAGTGTGTCAAGCACCAATATGAGCTTGACGTATGCGTAAAACAAGAACCAAGTTCATCCGATGAAATATATCAAATTGGGCAGGCGCGGAAAAGGGGCAGCAGTGGACAAATGACGGCAAAACAACAGCAGCAACGGGGGCAAAAACATCAAGGCGGCAGTAGCGACTATATTGGTAGTAAGTGTGGAATTTGTGGACTAGCAAATCATGCGGAAAGCACATGCCGATTCAAGAACTATCGATGTAAGCGGTGTAAGAATAGAGGACATTTGCAACGGGTTTGTCCAAATAAACAAAGTAATTATAATTCGCAAAAGGATTTTAATTTTATTGAAAGTTCTGAGTTGTCTTTGTTTAATGTTTCTTCTAGTTTAAAGACAAATGAACCCATAACAGTAAAAGTGTGCATGAATAGTGTTCCTATGATGATGGAAATTGATACGGGAGCTTCTATTTCTGCAATATCATTCAAAACGTACCGGGAAAATTTCAGTTTAATTAAATTATACCAATCAAATGCAAGTTTCTATCGAAATCCATCAATTATTTGGGCCATGTGATCGATAAATCGGGGTTAAGAACTTGTCCAAAAAAGATTAAAGTTATTCAAGAAATTAAAAACCCTTCTTGTTTGAGAGAACTTCAATCGTTTCTGGGAGTTATAAATTTTTATAGGAAGTTTTTGCCAAATGTAACAACACTTTGTGCGCCTCTATACGACCTCTTAAAAAAAACGGCAAAATTTACGTGGAGAGAGGTGCATTCCCAAGCAATGGACCGAATCAAAAAAGAACTCACATCCACAAGAGCCTTAGCGCATTTTGATCCATTTTTGATGGTTAAACTCACGGTGGATGCGAGTCCGATTGGTCTAGGTGCAGTGTTGTCACAAGTGTATGAAAATGGTATGGAAAGGCCAATAGAGTTTGCATCACGGAAGTTGTCTGAGACAGAACAGAAATATTCCCAGTTAGACAGGGAAGCGATTGCGATTCTTTTTGGAGTAAAACGTTTCCATCACTACTTGTATGGACGAGAATTCACATTAGTGACCGATAACAAGCCATTGATGCACATTTTAGGTTCCAAAAAGGGAATACCGCAAATGGCAGCGAATCGTTTGCAACGAATTGCGTTGGTTTTGGCAGGTTACACATTTAAAATTGAATGTATTCGGTCACGTGCAAATGTTGCCGATTATTTTTCTCGATTACCAAATAATTCTGAAAGTGATTCTGTGGGGGAACAAGTAGTTGATTCTAGTTCTTACATAAATTATGTTAAGGAAAATATTAAATTGCCAATTACAATAGACATGGTAGAAAAAGAAACGCAAATCGATGTCATATTAGCAAAGGTTATGAAATTCGTTCAATCTGGATGGGTAGAAGACCGGGTTGATATGGAACTAAGACCATACTTTCTGAGACGAAATGAATTAAGCATTGAGGCAGGTTGTCTGTTTTGGGGTTATCGCATAATAATCCCTGCATCACTGCAGGTTTTGGTTGTAGCTGAATTGCATAATACCCATATGGGAATAGGGAAAATGAAAGCTATGGCACGAAATTATTGCTGGTGGCCAAAGCTCGATAGTGAATTGGAAACCACTGTTAAATCGTGTAAGCAGTGCCTGGCAACTAGAACTGATCCTCCGAAAGGAAAGCTTATTTGTTGGGAATGGCCTGAAGAACCGTGGGCTCGCGTTCACATAGATTTTTTGGGGCCAATATTTAAAAGATGGTTTTTAGTAATGGTGGATAGCCATAGCAAATGGCCCGAATGTTTGGATATGGGTACTACAACAACGAGTAGAGCCACTATTAACAAACTAAGACCAATATTTGCGCGTTTTGGTGTACCAAAAACATTAGTTTCTGATAATGGTACCGCATTTGTTTCAAACGAATTTGAACAATTTTTAAAAAGCAATGGTATAAAACATTTAACAACGCCAGTAGGTAACCCAGCTACTAATGGGCAGGCCGAAAATTTTGTTAAAACTATTAAAAATGCATTAAAACGATCTCTAGGATCGGATGAAAAAATTGAAGTTTCAACGGCGTTAAATTCATTTCTATTAGATTATAGAAATACTATTCATTCAAGTACAGGTATATCTCCAGCTGAATTAATGTTAGGTAGAAAATTAAGAACTAGGCTAGACTTACTTAATCCTAAGAGGAACATGCATGTCGATTTGAGTAAAATTAAATCAACAATTCAGAAACAACAAGAAATCCAAAAACGAAATTATAAATCCAAAGAAAGAAAACATTTTGAAATAAATGATATTGTAATGGTTAAAGATTATAGCAGAACTAATAAAGTAATTTGGACTAAAGCTAAAATTGTAAAACGGTTGGGCATGCAAACATATTTAGTAAAAGTAATGGAATCTAACAAATTATGGAAAAGACATTTAAATCAGATAATTAGTGCATGCGACAGTATGAATAATCATTATATGCCGACAACTTTAAGAGATGAACATGATAACTTAATTATAAGCAG
Source organism: Cheilosia vulpina (assembly GCA_916610125.1). Lineage (NCBI taxonomy): Eukaryota > Metazoa > Arthropoda > Insecta > Diptera > Syrphidae > Cheilosia > Cheilosia vulpina. The sequence continues at coordinate 27,731,423 of OU744278.1, forward strand.
GGCAAAACCTATTGAACATACAGTAGAACCTAATTTAGAAGAGGAAGAGGTAGTTCCGGAAAAGGAAAAAGTAAAAAAATCTGAAATTATAAATCTAAACTTAAAAAACGCAGGTACATCTGAGCAAACGTTAAGAATTCCATATAATTTAAGAAGTCGGAAAAATAGTGTATAACTGTACCACAACTAATGTAAAATTTTGAATTGTAAGGGACAACCAACTGAAGGGGGATATTGTGATATGTGGTACTAAGCCTAAACTTATTCAGTAAAGCTTTTAGCAATAAGCAGTTCTTATATATTATAATTTCATAATACTTGCGTCAGTTGTTTGTCCTCTCTAGCATGATTCACATGCTAACCCTTGCGCTACATCAAATAATAAATTCTGTACTAAGTTATACACAGCGTGTTTTACTTGAGTCATCACAAAGGTCAAAATTTAAGTACATACATCTTTGTTTTTTTTTAATTATTCATTATTAACCTATCCTATATATAAAATATAGATTTTATACTTTTATTTTTGCAGTGAGCTTCGTCTACATTTATTTTTATTATATTTTGTCTGTGAACATTATGGAGATCAGATTTTTGATCGTAGTAATCAATGAACTGTTTGCCTTTAGAGCAACCGTGAACTTAAGATGAAATATCCTACATAAGTTCAATTTTCGAACTTACTTATTTGTAAAATTATTATTTAATTTTTTCATTACTTACAATTTTTTGCTCATACGAGCAGTGTCAATCTGCTGGTGAATTTGTGGATTATGCGGCTACTTTTGAATTTGGTTTAAAATTCTTTTTTTTCAACCAATTAAGAACATTTGCGTTATCGGTATCGAAATCGTCTTCAGTTGGATACTATAATGCATTTGATATAATATACAGTAATAATTTTAATTTTCTTTAATAATTCTTACCTCCGTTTTTCTCTTCACTTGTCAAATATACTAGTCTTTTAAACGTTATGTCATTGGCTGAAATAAAATTCTTCTTCAATAAGTAAAAAGCTTTTGCAAACAAAAAGTAATAAAGTTAAGTGCAATCATTTGACAACTAATATGAAAATAAATTTTGTTTGTGTATTGTTGTTGACTGCTTGAAAAAATGTAGTTGAAATTTTGAGAAAATCAAGAAAAACAATGATTTTTTGATTTTTTGATTATGTATACATGCACTATTTAACCCTTTTGTTAAATAATGCATGTGTACATATTTAGAAATAAATTAATTTCTAATCGAACACTTTTATTTATCCTGTGGTTAATGTATAAATGTCCTGATTTCTTCACTTTCAAATTGCACAATATGCTTCTTAACAAAATTATTTCAACACATGTTTAACTTTACAATTCATTTGTAGGTTTCGTCTACAATTAAAGGCACTTCATTTTATTTTTAATACATACCAGGAATTAAATTTTATTACACAAAACTGACATTTTAACACTGGAAACAATAATAACAACGACAATGAGCTCACCTTGGCGTCGCGACACTTAGCGGGACTTACGAATAAATAATTTTTCCCCTTGAATCTACGTTGATCGTTATTGAAAAGAGTAACATCAATGTAATAATGAACATGTTCTACTTTGATTCTGTATTCTTGTCACTTTAAAATGAATATGCAACACTTTAAAATGACGTTCATCCAAATTTGAAACTACATTGTGCGTGTCAATAAAATGCATGTATGCATTATTTGTACTGTTAAATTTCGGCATAAGAAAACGCAGCATTTTGAAGTGGATATCGATTTAAAACAATGTAAGTTAACTATGACACACTTTGAATGTTAACTTTAACTTTCGAAACTTAATATTATCATGTTACACTTTAAAGTTACGTTGAGATTAGTTGCAATTTTTCAAAACACGGTCTTAGTGTTAAAGTTTAACTTTGAATCTACGTTGACGTAGTTTAAAATTATATTGCGTATTTAAATCAAATATGTTTTAACGTGAAAATGAATATTCTTTATTAAAGTTTATTCCACGTAAAATCAAATTGAACATACTACATTTTAGTTTGCATTTTTTCCCTGAGTGTAGGCGCGCACCCTGAGCTACCACTGTTGTAATATAATAAAATAAATAGTAGTTGACGCAACAGGTCCGTAAGGACCATAGCCCTAGCTTCTCACAGCCATTCGTTTTTGTGTGTATTTTTAGGACGAATGGAAGGGATCTACAATTTTTTGCCAAGTCCAAACGGCTAATTGCGAAGCTCTATAACAACTATACTCTCGGATGTTTGTTGGAAGTCTGCGAGATAAGGCGCAGTGGAAAAGACCTAGGCAGGTAGAAGAGGCGGCTCAACCCAAGTAGCACTATGATGTGCCTTTTTGTTACCATGACTCGTGTGAAGTAGTTTGTAATGATTGTCAAGGGTGTGATATATTTGGTGCCTATATCCAACCTGTGGAGTTGTTCTGTCTAAAATCCTTTTACCCGAAATATCGCCCAGGTCGTCGAAAAAAGGTTGATTCACTGTGCGCAATCTGGCTCTTGCTAGTGGCAGACATTTGCAGACAAAATATGGGAAAGAGTTTCTTTCTCATTTATATTCTCGCAACTGCGGCTATGAGGGTTGTGTGGGATCCCAAGTTTGGACGTATCTGGACGGACCATAGATGTAATTTGTGTGTGCAGAGCAATTAACCGAGTACCGCATTTAAGCGGACGCATTTTAACGGGAAAAGTTATATACATTTCTTTTGGAATGCTTTATTTTCTGAATTTAACGACTAACGCAATTAAGCAAGGGTCGCTTATCCGGGAATCTTTGTGGCTACAATTGTTTAGTAATCAAATTGTTGCCAGTTAGTCTTACGCTTCCAGTTTTAAATTTCAGTTGGGGAGTCAAAAATCGCCTGAAACTTAGAGCTCAATTTAACCACGGCGATTTTAAAGCTACGATCACACATGCCGTTTTTCATGTCAAATTTCGACATGCCTACGTTATGATGAAAATATTTGTTATAAATTTGTCACTACGTGTGATCGCCTGTCAAGCGTAGGTGTAGAGTGTCCCATACTTAACGCAAAATGTAATTTTAAGAAGAAAATACCGATTTTTATTTAGAAGTTACATTTTTTATTGATTGATAGAGTATACAGATTGGGGTTTTGTGTGGAATAGCACATCGGATAAATGGCCGTAATCTTTTATTGAAATTCGCTGTGACCGTTATGCATAAATGTGGCTGAAAGTCATTTTCCTCTTGCAAGGCGTTGGTGGTCGTGGGATTGTTTGCATAGACCTTCGACTTAAAAAAAACCCCAAAGAATAAAGAAAAAAAGTCCAATGGCGTTAAATCGCATCAGAATCTGAATGGTCAATTCTGATGGCAAAAAAAGCCGATTACAGCCGATTATTAGGAAATGACTCATGCAGTAATTGAATTGTTTCTCTGGCTGTATGGCAATTTCCACCGTCTTGTTGAAACCACATGTTGGTCACATCCAACTCTTGTAATTTAGGCACCACAAACTGGGTTATCATGTCACGATAACGAACAACATTAATTGTTACTGCCTGACCAGCCGCATTTTCAAAGAAGAATGGTTGTGGATGTACTTATTTCTCAACAATTAATCGAGGGTTTTCTGAACCCCGAATGCGACAATTTTGACAATTAACGAAGCCATCAAGATGAAAATGAGCTTCAACGCTGAAGATGAAATTGCGGGCTGTAGCTGACAAACCTTCATTATTTTTAAAATATTGCTCGACTATGAAAATGCGTTGTTCTTGCTTATAGCGCTCCATTTTTATTAACCCCGAACTGTCAGCTGTCATCTTTTTTTGCGTTGGCATCACTGTAGTATTAAATGGCGCAATATTCAAATTTTGCGTGAATTACGGGACTCCCTTTAGATTGGCAAGTTTTCGCAGATTTTTTTTATGTTTTCATATTAGTCCTTGATGTTTGATATTTGCTGGGTGTTTGAAATAAACATGTAATGAGTTTATTTTGTTTATTTAATTCCCCAAATACCAATATAAATTGTTATCTTCCTTTCAGGTTAGGTTAGCATACAGAGGAAGACGAAATAAGAAAATTTACTTTAATAGATCAAATTACACTTTTTTGTTCAAAAGTAAGTCCGAGACACTGGGATTTAAATTAAGAAGCGATTTCCCAAGGCCGTTTAACTCTCGGTTTCCGATGCTTGTCGAACGTTCGCTTAACTGGATGAATGAGTCCGGTCGACAAGCATCCGAGCCAGAGCAAGCTGAAAGAAAATGATCACTGTGCCTATAAGAGCCGTCTGCTAATACGACTCATAGCGAATTTAAGTGCCACATAAACCGAAAGTTGTGTTTAAATACATTTTTGTGCTTGAAATCAAATAGGTGGATAGTTGGTAAGAGCCTCCACTTTTTGAAACAAACCCCTCATCGTGAAGAGTCAAGAGTGACTTTTATATAGGATCGCCTATGCTAGTTGGTGAAGTTATCAAATTCTATTGCATTCCTTGATTGGTACAAATTTTCATGTCTAAAAACAATCCGCACTGCTGTCTTGGCCTTTATACAACCACCCTTTTGCTTGGAAAAAATGTTTTCCACACCTACCAGCTCGGCGATGCTGGTTATTGCTCTGAACCAATTTCTGCTTGAAAATTGTTGTTAATAACTATTCTTGCGCAAGTTTATTCTCCGAAGCCAATTTCTCTATAAGATGTACCATGCGCCACACGTGATTCAATTTCTGGATGAAACTCTTAATCAGCAACAAGTTCGCTGTTATATCCCCGATGACGCAGTAAACTTGAAGCTTGAAGCTATGAAAGACAGAATGTTATCATCATATATTAATAAGTGAACATCAAAAGTTTCGGTACACTTTTTAAGTATTTATTATGAAAGAGGACAATAAAACTTATATCGTTCGAAAGGTACTGTGCCTTAGATGTGCACAAACCAAAAATCGTGAGTATATGTCGCCATTAAGGCTGGTAAAATTAAGTTATGAATTCCCCATACAAAACAGGTAATTGAACGGACTTTGGCGACACTCAATTTGTCGCCGACATTATTACCATAGTAACGAATTCAAATATAAATCATCTTAGATTAGAACCTGTTTCCAATGGACAAGCTCATTTACGTATTTTTTTCGATATCTAGATGTTGCTCTTTTCGTTAATAAAAATAACATAAATAACGAAAATAATTGTGGTACGCTTTTGAGTATTACATTTTACATACATATTTATAAAATGGTCGATTTTCGACCACAAGCGATACTCATATTTATTAGAGGCAAAGCGCAATGAGCTCCTGTTGTGACAGCTGAGCTGAACGCAAGATGCGTATAATACTTTGAAGTGTATAAGTTTTAAAACTATTACACTGGTGCTGCTATAGGCTATATAAAGCAACGAACTCGCAGATGTACTTGCGAGGACAAGTTTAAGAGGAGGTTTTTGTAGAGCTCCAAACCTATTTGATTTTAAACAGGGCCGTCGATGATGCGACTGTGCCTGAATGTCTCTAAGAAATTTGCAACTCTTCTTCTGACTAACTGCGACAAAAATGTAGGTATACTTAATGTTGATGTCTTGATGGGAACAATGCGAAGATACAGCGGGATTTATACTTTGCTGTTGTACTCATTTTTGCCATACCAGGCGGCAGATCTATGGTACACACGAAGTGAATGCTGGGGTTAGACGATCAAACGTTTTAGTGAGCATGAATGATTTGACCTATGTTAAAAAAGCAAATTTCTTCGTGCAAAAGAAAACCGTTTGAACGTTTCACCTTACAGAATGCGGACCCTGGTTTCATAAGTTCCCCGCATTTATGACGTTTTTTGTCAGCACCGAAGAAAAAAATATTGCATTTTTAAACATGATGACTTTTGAAGCACAGATAAAGGCATATGGCTTGGAAACATGGAAAAATATTTTGAAAACATTTTCCTACTCGGAAAATGGTGTAGTCTTTCTTTTTGAAAAAAGACTACACCAATCGAAAAATGTCAGTCGAATACATTTTTAAAATAAAATACATGTTTTGCAAAGAAAAATCATGTTTCCTTACTGTTCGTCCTACAATCGCTTTTTGTAAGGAAATATATATATATATCCTCCAGCGGCATAAACAACAATCCATGTGTATTGTACACAACCCACAACACGTGAGCCTTATACCAACGGCATGCTTTGTAAACCACCCCGAGGGTGGTGATATATTAGGCAGTTTGGCGCTCCTGTTCGTCAACACGTTTACCACGTTGCCGGTGTTACACGACTGTCGCTGTGATTTATTAAATTAGCATGGAAGGTATGATTAAAGTCCTCGCCTGTCTAACAAAGAGGGAAATCACATTAATGCGTGTCAAACCAATTCATCATGCCGGTGATTGGACACAAAAGGTTGTGCCACTGAGTGAAATTGCATTTTTGAAACTCTTTAGGATGTGCGCGATGTTTTTATTTTATCTTATCTACAATTTTCCAATGTTACATACATTGGCTGAATGAAGTGAGTGAGTACTAATCCCTGAAGGTGAAATTAATTGCATAATGGCTTTTAAGCTGAGTGCAGTCCTGATAACATAGCACCACCGTCAAACACTCAGAGCTCTGAGAAACCACAAAATACAATTATATCGAGGGATGGTCGAATTAATTACGCTTTTCGTAATTGAGTTCCATTCGGGTGGCTAATACAACACAGCAGTAGCGCAGACGAATCGGCCGCCGGCCATTAATTTGAAAATAATTAACTTTGGCTAAGCAATTAATGGTGCTAATTGGGAGCCTGATGGATTTTTATCCTGGATAAATTCACCCTGGGAAGGGTATTCAATTTAATAATAACAAAAAAATCCCACAGCCTCTCCACGAGGCTTTTAACATTGTTGATGGATCGCAAGTTGTTCGGCAGTACGAGTAGATTAATTTTGATCTTAAGCTAATTAATGACTTGAGGTCCCTTAATAAGGGGTGGTTTCTGTCCTCCTTTTTAATTTTGGCAAATCATTGCCAAAGGCCGAACAACTGACATTGGATACATTATTTCTCTATTTCTCACACTCGAACTCACTCCGTCCATCTTACAGAGCGATACTTCCATTTTATGGTGTAAAAAGCTGGGCAGGCATGTCATTTATGAAATTCACACTCAGTTTAACCTGCTGGACATACCGCTTTCAATCAGATTGATAACTGAGGGTAAATGTCCTCGTAGACATCATATATTTTATCTAACTTCTTTTGGGTAACTCAGACCATATAAAGTTTCTAGAACGCAAGAAGCAAGGATATTTATTACAACCGATTAAGTTAGTCCAAAAACAAGTCCAAAAACGTTCAAAAATGCGTCCAAGGTAGCGTACAAACAAGTCCCGAAAGACTTTGAAGAACGCGTCAAAAGACGTCGAAAAACCATTCCCAAAACGCATCGAAAATTCATTCAAAAGCTCTTTCAAAATCGATTCAAAAAACCCGTCCAAAAACGCTTTCGAAAATGAGTGCAATAATTTAACAAAATATGTTTCCAAGCGTTAGTTCTGTAGACCATAGTTGGTGGCCCATGAATACTGTACAGTAGCCTGAATTTGCCGACAAATGTTAAAAGGGTAAAGCTCAAGAAACGAATATCCCTTCAAAATATTCGCAGACGAGACATCTTCCAATTAGCACCACACTTCCCCCCTCGAAATGAGAGTAATCGTACTTTAAACAGAAAAACATAAAAGCAAGTGTCAATCATAACCGTTTCGCCGATAAAAAGTTTCAATTGAAATGTGCCAGATGTGACGGACACGTATACCTATCAAAGGTGTTAATGGAGCACTCCTGGTAGAACATATCCCGATTAAGCAATTACATGATCCGACAGAGCGCCAATTCAGATGCGAACTTTTAAAGGCGCAACTCTTATAAGAATATACTGGTGAAAAATGTTCACTTTTCTCACCTCAGCACTGTCGCAAGCAGCCAATTCATCGCAGCACAAAGAAATATGCAAATCAGCTTGCAAAAGGTAAAGTGTTCAAGTGTTCAGTACGCGATCCGGTTTCTTGTGACTACATATCAAGAACGCGGCAAATAAAACCTGATGTGAATATTAAAACTGAGCACGTTTCCTTTCGTTTTGGTTGCTATTCTCCTGACATGGGTCATCGACATCGAAATGAGAATAAACCAAGCTCGTATCTTAGAACATTGCACGTATTAAATTTGTGTCCCTGCACAGTGTGGGAAGCCTTTCGACATCACTCGCAACAATCCTTCATCCTCAATTCGAACCAGAAGCCTCCATCTAAAATCCCCTGATACAGGAACAGGTATACGAGTCGAAATCGAAACACATAAGATATATTGCGGAAGAATGTGTGCGAGAGCGTCCTTAGATAAACGTGAGTCTTTGTCCTTAGACGAACCACTGGTGTTTGTGACGAAATTCAATCAAAATATTTTCGCAATCTATCGATACAGGCGTGTGCGTGCGAAGTAAATTGATGGACTGTTCCTGAACTCCGGTGCCTCACAAACAAAAAAAGACCGTGGGGTAAAATAAATTCATTTGATCCCCAATTTCGGCAGATGTTTTCAATTTAACGAAAGGAAATGTATGTGGGTAGCAACACTTTGGTTTTGAAATTCACCGGTCGCCCTTGTGTTGGGTGTTATAAAACCTGTCAATGGTGTAAGAATTGCTACCGATAAAAGGGACCCTTTCCCCGGTGCGGTCCCTACCAATAGTGTCGGTAAATTATTGTATTTCTTCACATCAGGACTTTTATTCGTTCGTGCGCAGGGGAAGTGAAATGTGACATCTTTTATGATGGATCCTATTGGGGCAGAGGTGTATCTATCTACTTCGCCATCAGGTGAAGCTGTAAATACAGTTTGTCGACCAAATGGTCTTTTGGGTACTCGCGTAGGCGTTGATTCACATGGGGAATCAGGACATCAACAATATTATTATTGCTTTATAGATTTCAGACAAGAATTGCAAGGACTCGATATATACAAAGCGGCAACAAACTCTCTGAATCGAATGGAGAGTCTTATCGTGGCGTAATTCAATTATGAAATAAATTGGTTTGTCCCTAAAATCCTTCATTAGAGTTCCCCAAACCCCGTTCGTAACACGAGTACATATGCCTAACCGCTTTTTTGATAGGAATTTCAACAAAAGCACTCGCTGCCTTTAAAAGCCCATCGGGCTCTATATGTAACCACCAAACGAACAAGCAATTGCAAATAAAATTAACACTCCTGTTCGGTTCTGAAATGCCCATGAATGGATCCATTCAACCGACCTATGCAATCCGTCACTTAAAATTAGCATAAAAGCATCATCGCTCCTTCTCGTTCTCTGTGTTGGCGCAAAACAATGGCAATAAAATCCCTGCATTTGGCATTTCGTGGCTTAGGCGCATTCCACCCATCACCGACTCTGGTTAAGCTTAGATACCGCACGCAGCAGCAGGGGGCGAACATAGATACGCTGTTCATTCGACCATGGTTTATGACTGTATGGCCAACGGAATGGAGCGCGCAAGAAAAATGGCACAGCAATAAAAAGAAGCGCTTCCCAAACGGAAGCGCATAATTCAAGGATTCACAGATTCCCTGGTATATATACTGCCACCCACAGCGATACACATCGTCTATACCCCTATTGCGTCATAAAGTTCACCGAATTGGATACCAGCGTGTGCGCCAAATAAATAACAAGGCGTTGCGATGCTCTAGACCACTATTTTCGGACACTTTTAGAGTCGAAGTTTTTTTTTTTTGTTTTTTCTGGTTTACTATACCTCGAAAAGTTGGTAAGGCGAATCCTTGCTCATTTCCTGCGCAGAGATAGTGCAATGAAAAATGGGAATATGAATGGTACGAGTTTGAAAGTTTTGTTGTGTAGTTCTCCCCCCGAGGATGGATGTAGTTTTCATATATCCAGTGGCGGGGGTAGTTTATTGGAGTTGTGGTTTATTCTAAGGAGCTGAGTGTTGGTGTTGGTATATGTCGTTTCGTTGTGGTTTCAAAAATGTGTTTCTTTTAATAGTATGAAGTCGAGTGCTTGTCAAAACAATTTAACAACTCAGTAAGGGAGTTTATAAGTTGGCCTATTAATGGAGGTCCTTGTTACTTGAAATGTGAGTTTAGGTGAGCAGGAGTTCTTAAACGTTTATCCATCCGGGATAAGTAATTCAAACACACAAAACAATCCCGACAAGGTATGAAGGCGACGCTCATGTTTTGCTACCTTTTATGTTGTGCCACCCGTGTAACGCTATGAAAAACGATGAACGGCTCAAGATGAAGATGAAGATTGCGTTGAGTTTCACATTACGTAAACCATTCAACAAATTAGTCTGAAATCTTGCCTACTTGTCAGCACTCACTATACCAATTGAAATCGAACCTTAAACTAACCGGACACGACTGCAATCCCGTCATTAAGCGTATCAAATTCGTTGATGACCAACATTTGAGGCAAATAACACTACAATGTAAAAACCGATAGCCATTTGTTAAACATAATGAATTCGGCCTCTTCCTGAATCCCAACGCTCATTTACAATGACACTGACAGCTCAGATAAAGCAGCGCATTTCGCAACTAGCTCGATACTCCCTGATTGCACTTTGTAGCCACCTGTACTTGAGAACGTAAAATTAAGTATGCTCGCACAGGAACAGGCGCGAGAGTACTTTATTGTCTCAACATAAATAAATCGGCAGGTCCAGATTGTATCACCCCATCGTTCTAAAGAGGCCAACAAAACTAATGCGTCAGCTTTTTCATCTGCCCAATTCTTCGGGACGACTCTTTTTGGGAAGATGGAAAACAGCATTTGACCAGGCCATCCCTAGAAAGGGCCAATCTTCTACTCCCACTAACGTCCATTGCTTCAAAGGTCGTGGAAACGCTAATACACATTTAGCTTTTGATCTTGATATCTTAAGTAACTGAAGCTCCTTATTGACAGGCAGTATGTGTTTGGTTTTCGAGGCAATGGATACACTGAGGATTGGTGGTGGCTTATCTCAACGAGAAGTGGAATCAATCTGGTGAAACGAAGAGTTTGACAACATACTTTATTTTAGTTATGGGATCGATGCCTCTCTTATTCAATGGATTAGAAACTGAAATTCTGGCCGTTCAATTGAAACAGTTTGTTTAGGGTTCAAGTCTGAAACTTACCATATAAATGCTGGTGTTCCCCAAGGCTCTGTTTTGTCTCCGACTCTCTTTCTCACGCAAACTTCTTATCTAACTCACTCCTCCGCTGCTGGCAGCAGTGTTGCCACTAAAAAATAATAAATCCGGTCAAATCTGACCGAATCACCGATTTTTATTTTTTTTTTAAATTCGGTCAGAAAATCCAGTCAAAAGATAAAATAAGAATTTTTGACCAAAAATGGAATATAGTAATATATTTTAACTAAAAATCGAAAACAAAAATGATATTATATGCATAACGATCGTATCTATACTGTTTTTCGCAGTATTATACTGCTTTTGCAACTCCAAAACTGTATACTGCTTTTTCAGCCCAAAATACTGTATTTTAATACTGAGAACAAATATTAAGTTTTATTTCTTTAACGTTTTGAAATTCATATTTATTAATCGTAATGCAAAACGTCAAAGAAAACAAAATGAAACGCGAATTTCATTTAACACGAATCGAGGAAAAAATTTGATTCTCTTTTAAACGATTTTTTTTGAAATAACACGAAAGTAACGGTAAAAAACTTCGTTTGTGTTTTTCATAATTTCAATTTGTCGGGGATTCCCCAAATATGCAGGAATGTATACCTAGTTATTGTCCCATAGTACCATATTTTTACACGAATTATTTGAGAACGTTAGATACGTGTAAATACTCTCTTGTCATTATTCATTCTTGTTCAGAACGCGTAAAAATGTCGAAATCAAGAGCAAAAAATACATTCAACACAAAACTTCGGGAAAAGTATTCGTTTCTCGAAAAAACGAAAAGTGAAAGTGATGTTTTTTGCAGAAAATGCAAAGGTAGTTTTTCTATTGCGTCTGGTGGAAACGCGGATATTGCCAGACATATCAAAACAAAAAAACATAAAGATGCTGAAAATGCCGCTTCTACAAGTACATCTAAATTAAAACATACTAAGTTTACTTATATTAAAAAAATATTTTTATTGTCGAGGAGAAGCCTCTTTATTTGATAAATCCTAAATTACAACTGACTTACAATTTTTCAACTTAAATTAAAGAAACCTACGATCGCTGCATCGTATCGATCATGTTACCCCATTCGAGTGTCTTCACCTGCTTGCATTCGGTTGAATCCAGACGCTACGTTAGCATAACGGATGCTCGTGTGTTATTCGTTGCTTAGCATAACGGATGCTCGTGTGTTATTCGTTGCTGAGTCGCCAGAAATTGGTGGGAATATCATTTTTGATGATATCAATGTTGTTGTCGTTAACTCCTCCCTTCTTAAGATAATGCGTCCACGCATTTTTACATGATGTTAAAGAGGCTGGGATATTTTTGAAGGGATGATGGCTGATTAGGTTCACCTTGGTTCGTTATCATTATCATAGGTGATGCTGGTGGTGTTGGCATCGAGTTAATTTGAGATACTCTTAATTTCCGGCTGCATTGCATTACTATAATGATGAAGAATACAACTGCGAAAATCACGTACGTTGTTACCTGGTGCATGTCTTTTTCTGTCTTTATTTTCGTAAGATGCTGCGTATTTCTGGTATGTAATTCCTTCATTAGTTCTAGGGAGAGTACTTCTTCAACTGCCAAATCTTCTGAAGTTGGATGCAATGTTGGTGGTAATGCTTGGATGTTTATGATTTCCTGGGCGACGTACCGTTGATTATTGATAAATATTGTGTCATTGTTGAATTTGACGACATAATTTCCGTTAAGTGAGTGGGTCTTGTTATTGGCTTCTATGGTTCCGTTGAACTGGTTGAGGACGATGATTCCTGGTGATATTTCTTCCGTGTGGGGAACATGTTGACTATTTATTGATTTACACGATGCATTTTTGTTTTCTACTAAGCCTATTATACAGATATCATTACTTAGGTCTATTAAATCTGTTCGTTTACAAAGGGAAATATTTTCAATTTGCTTACAGTTATTCAACATTCCAAATGTATTTTTTTCGTTCCTTAGTATATTTCTATAAGATATTTTGTTTACTAAACCATTACCTTTTTTTATTGGGATTAAAATAAGTTTTCTATAGATTTCTTCTTTCGTTTTTGGGATACTAACAATATATAATAAATCTTTCTGATTAGATGCAATTTTAACATCAGCGAATTTGATTACTTGTTCTAAATTCGTATAAGGCAAGATTTCTTTATCGATTTTACTTATAATTATATTTATTTCATTTTTCGACATAATATTAGAATTAACAATATTTTCTTTAGCAAGTTCGATTGCATATACAATATTCGTAAGTTCTTCTTTTATGAGTTTTAATTTAAATAGTAATATAACATTAGACTGATATTCAATTGTACTGTCCCTTTTTATGGTATTTATTATTACATTAGTTATGTTTGTGAGTTCATTTATTCTCTTCTTATATTCTTCATTAATTATTACTTGTTCGTTATTGTTTTCTATGACATTGTTTATATTACTTCTTAGAATATTAAAATCTTCGTGGTCGGGTGTTCCCGCTATCCACTTCCATCCCGTGCCTATAAAATCTAGGGATTGTTTAGTTTTGCTAATTTTTAAGTTTTTAATTATATCTTTAATATGTTCTAATTCGTGATGAATGATGGGAAAGAAAGGATTGGTTTTCGGGACTTGTTTAAGGATAATCGAAAGGAGAGGCGTAAGTGTGGGTTTTAGGATTAGTTTCTTATTTTTGATTTGTGAACAACTCTGCCTGATTCCGTTATAACGGTTGTTGACTTATTTTCCTTTACTTTCTCCTTTTTGTATCTTGCCGATAACTTTGAGCCTAATCGTTTATTTACTTTGATGTAAATGATTTCTCCAGGAGAGTAGTTCTTTAAGTCAGTTCTTTTTTTATTATGGTATGTTATATCAGCTTCTTGCTTAGACTTCAATTTATCAATATTTTTTTGGCGTGCTTCCTCGATTTGTGCTGGGCTTTCGGTGTTTCTGCTAAAAAATATATCGACTGGTTTTCTTTTTGTGACTGAATGTACAGAGAAGTTATATGCGTTAACGGCTGCTTCTAAAAGTTCCGTGAAGGATTCATAAATTCTTTCGGATTTCAAGCATCGCATAATCTCAGCGAGAGTTGAGTGAAATCTCTCTATTTGACCGTTTGACGTGCTTGTGTAGGGGGGTGTAGTGAAAACTTGAATTCCAAATTCGTTTTGTAACATAAAGAGTATTGACGTTGCATTGAAAGATTTTTCGTTATCAAAGACGATTACTTTTGGAATACCACAACCAAAGACAATGTCTCTAATCGGTTGCCTTATGTCTTCCACGGCTTTTGACTCGATTCTTTTCGTCATGGCATATTTGGAAAACTTGTCTATTGCAGTGATAACTAGTTTTCCCTCTGTGGAGAAAACATCGATGTGTATAATTTCACCGGGGTACTTCGGAATAGGAGTTGATTGTATAGGGACATTATTGGGATGCCTATCGTATTTATTCTGTTTACAAATTAAACAGAGTTTAGTGATTTTGTTCAGTTTTTTGCTCAATTTTGGGAAAAAGTATTTTTCTAGAATTTGAGCTCTGTTTTCACGTTGGTTTCGGTGGGCACGGTTATGTTCCTGAATAATTATGCTTTCTTGATCCTCTTCGTTTTCCACATCTTGAACTTGTGCTTGTGTAAACCTGATCTTGTAAGAACTAAAATTATCTCTGTAAATGTTTTGAATCATACCCATAATGTGTTCGTCTGTTTTGATTCCATTGGTTACAGATGGATTCAGATATTTTTTTAGAATTTGTATTAGTTTAGTTTCATCGTAAAGGGATTCAACGACAGTATGTCTATGGTAAGTTGGGAATATTATTTGGAATTTTTGGCTGGTTGGTGTACCTTCTTGAAGAAATATTTGATTTTTAAAACAATTGATTGGTGATTCAACGCTATAGATAAGACCATGAGACGATGTTTCGTCGCTATTAATTGTTGATGTAAGGGAATTGATTTGGTTGGCTTGAGGTGGCCTTGATAGTGCATCTGCCACTACGTTTGTCCTACCTGGTTTATATTTAATCTCATAGTTAAACTCTTCTAATGATGCTTTCCATCGTTTCAGCTTGGTGTTATTATTTTTAGTGCTAAGCGCATACGTGAGCGGTTGGTGGTCTGTAAAAATTAGAACTTTTGCCGAACCGTACAGGTAGTTTCTGAGGGAGTTCAATGCCCATATGATGGCGAGCATCTCCTTCTCATTTGCGGCGTAATTCTCTTCGGATTTACTTAATGTCCTTGATATGAAGGTAATAGGTTTATCCTTTTGTGATAGGACAGCGCCTATTGCGTATTTCGAGGCATCCGTAGTAAGCTCGAAGGGACGTTTGAAATCTGGGTAGTTTAATACTGTATCATCCGATGCTAAAGAGTTTTTAAGCTTATTGAACGCTTCATGGGCACTTTCGTTAAGATGTATTTCTTTTTTACTTGAAAGATTTTTTGAAATACGTCCATCCTCCCCTCTTAAAAGGGATGTCAGGGGTTTCGCGAGTTTGGCGTAGTCTCGAATGAAACGTCGGTAGTATCCTGACAGACCTAGGAAAGATCTTAAATCTTTCAAAGTTTTAGGAGGTGGGAAATTCTTAATAGCGTTTACCTTTTCGGGGTTTGTTTTTATGCCCTTGTGAGAGACAATGAAACCAAGAAATTCTATTTCTTGTTTAAAGAACTCGCACTTGTCGAGTTGAACTTTCACATTAGCGTTATTCAAAGTTTGGAAAACTTTGCAAATATTCTCGAGATGTGTGGCCTCATCTTGGCTAAAGATGATTATATCATCGATATACACATAGCATATTTTGCCAATGTGATCGCGAAGGATATCATCTAGTGCCCTCTGGAAGATTGAGGGGGCATTTTTTAAGCCAAATGGTAATCGGGTAAATTCATATTTACCGTAATTTACCGAAAAAGCAGTCTTTTCCATATCTGATTCCTTTAAAGGAATTTGATGGAAGCCACTTTTTAAATCGATAACTGTGAACCAGTTATTCTTTCCCAAGTTAGCCAAAACTTCGTTTATCTCTGGAATAGGATACCGGTCGGCTATTGTGATAGAGTTTAGCTTGCGATAATCTATAACCAATCTGAATTTTTTATTGCCGGATGCATCAGCCTTTTTAGGTACAATCCAGACAGGTGAATTGTAAGGCGATCTTGAACGTCGAATAATACCGTCTTTTAAGAGATTCTCTATTTGCGACTCAACTTCGTCTTTGAGTGCCATTGGATACGGATAAAACTTTGAGTAGACAGGGGAATCTGTCATTGTTCTTATCTCTCCCTTAACAACAGTGGTACATGAAAGTTTATTATTTGGGTCATCGAATAGTTTAGGGAATTTATTTGTTAAATATTGAATATCGGATTTCTGCTTGCTTGACATGTGATGTGTTCTAATGTTAATGGTGTTAACGGAATGTGCAGCTAATTGTTTGATTCTTACTTTAACGTGGTTTTTAAGAATCATGTAATTATCTTTGATGTGAATGACAGCTGAAAGATCTTTTAGACTATCATTACCGAGGATAGCATGAAAAGATTTCAGTTCTGTCAGTAGGAAAAATTTAATTTTGATATCATTTAGGCCAAAAAGGTTCAGAAATGTGTGTTGAGAGACTTTAATGTTCCCTCCTACGGAATTTGCATAAAAGGTTTTTTCATTTGGAAGAGGATTTGAGACGAGGCAAGGTTGGATATAATTTTTATTCGACCCTGTGTCGATTAGAAATTTGAGTATCTCTCCACTCTTCGTCCTACATTCAAAATATGGAAGAGAGGAGCAGTTTAATCTAAAAAATTAATGTCGTTATATTCTGGAGCTTGGTCATCACATTGTTGGGGAAGAGAGTCTATGTATTCCTGGGGAAGGGAGTCTACATATTCTTGCAAGGTCTGATCTTGATTCTGACCTTCGTAGTGGTCCTCAGGTTCTGCTTCAGCTATAGTATTTAAATGGAAATTCCTTTGTACCTTTGGGGGATGTATTTGACGCGATGGTGGGTCGATTGCTCTTTTAGTTGACGTTGTTTGTTCGGATCGTGGATGTTTCCATCTGCTCGGGAGGTGGTTGAGGTCTATAATTTTGAGGAGGTTGAGGGCGGTTAAGTGGCACAAATTGTCGCTGGGGCCTTTGTGGTACTGGTGCTGGACTGGGCTGAAAATTTTGAAATTGGGGAGAAATCCATCTTGGAGGATTATACATTAGTTCTGGATAGAACTGTTGTCGATTTTGAGGTTGCGAAAAATTGTGGTTTTGCCGTCTTGGTGGAACTGGAGGTGGTGTATTATGCATTTTCCTAACATTATTGTTAGTCGCCACTGCATATTGTGATCGAAAAGTTTGATTTTCGAGCTTGAGGCATAAATGCAGCGCTTGTGGTAAATCTGCGGGTTCTCGTATCCCGAGAAGCCTGGACAAGTCACCTTTTAAGCCTCTGATAAAGGTGTCTAGGGCTTTTTCTCTATATGTGTGCAGCAATAAGTTTAATGCTTCACCACCGACTTCCATTGAGGATATCTTATTCAAGATCAGTGAGAGGTGCGAGTATACCTCTTGATAAAACTCTTGAATCGAAGAATTACCTTGTACCAGAGATATCATCTGATATTCTAAAGTACCTAGGTCGCGCTTGTCCGCGTAATGTAGTGTCAAGCACCTAGAAATATTATCCCAATTTAATGGGGTATTATAGGATTCTAGAATGTGGTCTGCGTGACCGACTATTTTATTTCTAATTACATTAATAATCCCGAAGTATTTTGGAGATCCTCTAATAGGATCATAGATCCTTAGGATTCTTTCCACACTTTTACGCCATGTACTGAATTCGCCAGGTTGCCCTGAGAATTCGCGTAGGCTTCTAACAACATCTGGGATTTTGTCTAGTTCACCTATGTTGTCTTGTTGATCTGGGTTTATAATTTGATCAATTCCTGCGAATCGATCTGCGTTTGGGTTTAAAATAGAGTTGACCATTTGCCTACCCTCTCTTTGAAATGTTTGATTAATCATATTCGCAATTAAGGCTTGAAGAGCAGCACTTGCGACAGGTTGTTCATTCTGATTAACAGGATTTTGATTAAGGGGTTGGTTATGGTTTAGGACTGGTGGACGAATTAGATTATTTTGGTTTGCCATTGTTATAATAGGTAAATATTTACTTCTTAAGTTTTTAAATAATTTGTACTTTCTATTCAAAATTTTCTTAGAAAAATATTCACTTCTTTCTTAAATTTGCTAAAATTATTATTTTCTATTAAAATTTCTCTTAAGTTTTTAAATAATTTGTACTTTCTATTCAAAATTTTCTTAGAAAAATATTCACTTCTTTCTTAAATTTGCTAAAATTATTACTTTCTATTAAAATTTCTCTTAGATAAATCTTGCACTAGCTTTGTTTCACTTCACTTAAATTTTTTATGTGATAATAATATTGTTTTGTATGTTTTCTTAAATTAATCTTACATTAATAAAACCAGGATAGCTGTGTCCCACGCTGGTGTGAACGTCATTGGTCCTGTTTGCTTTATGCTACTAATGGTGTCGTTCGCACACTCCTTCGTGGTCTTCAGTTTGTCTACAGACTCCTGATACGCACTGGTTGCAGGTTCGTGTTGGCTGTTGCGTTGATTTTACTAACTCGCGGCGAGGTACTTAACGTCGACTAAGGCACAGTTAGTTCTTTTTCTAACACTTTTTAACACACGGCAAGGTAATTTTACGTTGACTTATGCACTGTTAAAACTGTTGAAAACGCGAGGCCACACTAGTTGGGCGCCAATTAAAACATACTAAGTTTACTTATATTAAAAAAATATTTTTATTGTCGAGGAGAAGCCTCTTTATTTGATAAATCCTAAATTACAACTGACTTACAATTTTTGAACTTAAATTAAAGAAACCTACGATCGCTGCATCGTATCGATCATGTTACCCCATTCGAGTGTCTTCACCTGCTTGCATTCGGTTGAATCCAGACGCTACGTTAGCATAACGGATGCTCGTGTGTTATTCGTTGCTTAGCATAACGGATGCTCGTGTGTTATTCGTTGCTGAGTCGCCAGAAATTGGTGGGAATATCATTTTTGATGATATCAATGTTGTTGTCGTTAACTTCTATAAAAACACATTTTTCATCGGATTGGGATACACATTCAGCGGCAATCGAAGGAGTGTGGGCGTATCATGTGATAAATTCAAATCAAAGTTTCAAGTCATCAAATTGTGCGACGAAAATATTTAAATCGTGTTTTAAAATGAAGTTTTCGTGTTCACAAAAGAAATGTCAAGCAATAGTCACCAGTGTTTTTGCGCCGCACGTCCAACAATTGCTTGAACAAGAATTAAAAGACTGTAATTATGTGTCAGTGTATACAGATGCATCAAACCATGGAAATATTAAACTTTTTCCCGTGCTTGTTCGATATTTTATTCCCACTGTCGGTGTACATGTTAAAGTTTTGAATTTAACCGAAGAAGCTGGTGAAAATTCGCAAATAATATCCGATCTAATTGAGTCTGCTGCCAGTAAATACAAGATAAAGAAGAAAATCGTCTGCTTCTGCGGTGATAACGCAAAAGTTAATTTTGGTGGAGAAACTCGGGGCGGCCAGAATAATGTTTTCTACCGATTAAAACAGTGGCTTCCTCATTTGATCGGCATCGGCTGTGTCGCTCACATAACACACAATTCATTGAAATTTGCATGTGAAGAAATACCGTTTGACGTTGAGTGGGCCATTGTCAAAATATATTCCCATTTCTACCTTAACACTGTACGCGTGACCGCGTTGAAATCATTTTGTCAAGAGGCAGAAGTGGAATATAAGAAATTGCTCGGCTATTCAAAAACACGATTTTTGGCTCTCGGACCAGCTATCAGGCGTATCATGGAACAATATGATGCCCTTAAAATATATTTCCTAGGACTTAAAATAGGAGAGAAAAAGTTGAAGGAATTTTTCAATGAAGAATCATCGACATTTTGGTTGATGTTTGTCCAAGAACAGGTAGAAATTCAATTGATTTCAAAATTCACTTTTTTCAAATGTTCTTCTTCTCTTTTATTAGGCCGAGTTATTCGCTAAATATGTGCTAAAAATTGAAGGTGATGATGTCACGGCAATCGAAGTTGCGCACTGTTTACATGAAATTGAAGAAACACTAAAAATGCGTCAAGAAGATGATTTTTTATCGCCGATTGCAGTGACAGAAAAGCAAAAACTTATTCACAATGGATACAATTGTAATGAGATGGCTGCTATACGCAACGAATTTTTTGGTAATTTCACCTTCTTCTGTTCAACTCTTCAATGAATTTAACTAATATGAATTTATTTGTACTAATTTCGCAGCCGCTGCACTCTCTTACTTCGAAATATGGACAGCACAATTTGAGCCACTGAAACTTTTTGCGTGGGCGACTTTGAAAGAAACTCCAGAATGGAATGATGTCGAAGCGGTCATGAACAAGATGAACGAAATAAATTTGTATAAAGCCGATGAAAAAGCAGCAGATTTGCATACTCAATTTAGATATGTTAAGAACTACTGTACAACCGATAAAATCACGCAATGGAGAGCCGGCCATGTTTCGAATGTGAATCGCTGGGTGGAAATATTCAATCACCTCAATAAGATCGATTGTGAATACAATGAAATGGCTACAATCGTTGAATACATTTTATGCTTGCCAGGAACCTCATCATCTGTCGAAAGAATTTTTTCTGCAGTGAACAAAACTTGGACGTCAGACAAAACTCAATTGGAAGTCGAAACATTGAAAGCAATTCTGATGGTCAAATGTAACTTGAAATATCCATGCGTTCAATTCTATCATTATCTCAAATCAAAGCCGGAATTGCTTCGTCAAATTGCTTCAAAGGACAAATACAAAACATCAACAACAGGAGAAGACATTGAAATGGAAAGCGATTTAGATGATGGAAACGAATCGCCCCGAAATGAATAGTTTTTTTTTGTTGATTTTCATTGATTAAAATGTATACTGCGAAAAATACTGTATTTTTTAAATCGATTTACTGTTTTTTTTAAATTTTTGGTCCAAATATACTGTTTTTTGTCTAAAAAAAGATACGATCGTTATATATGCATATACCTATTTTTTTTTTATTTTTCTAAATTAATTTTAATTAAAGCTTATAAAACAACAAAAAAAAACTTGAAAAGCTTTGCATCACATTTTGCAGAAAAAGGCGTTTAAATTTGGTAAAACCAAAACCGAAATGGTCATCACTTCAGCCTTGTTTGAATGCACACCCTTAGTCACACTTGGTGGGAGCATTCAAATGAAACTGCCACGAGGATCCCCTCTCCTGTAACCTGTATTCTAGGATTATTCACAATAAATTGGTTTCTGTATGAAATTGTGAGTGTGTTCGTTAAGTATGGCCAAAAATCATTCAGTCTAGTCATAGAACAATATTATCTTTCAGGTCAAAAAATGGGCTTTTCCGGTTAAAGAATTGTTTCGTTCGGTTAAAAATCCGGTCTAACCGGATTTAAAAATTTTCTCCAGTCAAAGGGAAGAGATTTCGGTCAGATATGACCGGACTTTAAGGATTTTCGCAGCCATTGTGAACAAGCATGCACAACTAGATACATACAACGAAAGTATGAAATACATTTTTTGAAAATCCGAAACTTAAAATTAACAGTATACAAGAACCGTGGGTGTGGAACAAAAGCACCTGTGGCTTTGTTAGGTGTTAGTTGTAACGAGGTAGTATGTGAAGAGCGATCTGAAGCGCCCAGAGCTTGTCTAATTGTACCACACTTTCTTTCAACGACCAAAATTGAACAATTCTATGGCCAAGATTTGGTTGCTGCAGTTATGAGCTACAAAACGAACGAAGACTTGAGAACCTTCGTCGTTGCGTCAGCTTATTTTTATTGTGATTCGTTAATGCCTCCGCCCCCGAAGGCTGCGTTATTGAACTTATAGAGTACTGTGAATCTCGGCAAATGCCGAAGCCAATGCTCAGAAGACAATCTGTGGCAGCAGCAAATGCAATGCACTTTGAAACTATCATCCGACTTGGTCATTAACAATGTTGGTCCTCAACCAACTTTTGTTATGGCAAGAAGAAATGAGGTGATGGACTTGACGCTATCTAACCGATACTCCAAGTCGATTATGAAGTGGAGAGTTTTCACGGAAGAGTCCTTGTCTGATCATAGGTATATCGCTAGCCAAATGTAATGCGAAGTCATTGCTTTGTAGAAGAGGAGAAACCCACGAAAAACTAACTGGATACGATTTAGGGAAAAGCTTGACAAATCTGTCAACGAGACGGGATGTCGAGGATTCTATTCAAAACCTGACTGGTATGATCAGCAGATGTTTTCAACTGACGTGCAGGGTTATGAATACCTTCTGTAGATCGCGAGCTCCATGGTGGAACCCTGAACGGCAGAGACTTAGAAAGAAAACCAGAAAATTTCTTTGTCACAAATTGAGATGGATTCTGGGATCAAGCAAAAAGAATTCAAGAAGTTAAATTGCCTGTCGAAAAGTGCTCCCAATAAGAATTTTCGTAAAAAGATCGAGACTCTAGTATAAGTGAAACCAGTAGGTTGGTTATGGTTCTCAGTAGGGGCATACCAATCCAAACGGAGACACTTAGCAAATCTGACGGTATCTACACTGAGACGAAAGCGGATACTTTCAGCCTACTGCAGGTGACTCATTTTCCAGGTAACCAGATAACGGTTGATGTTGATCTAAGTTGCAGAAGTCGGCGTATAACCGATCTGACTCAACCAGAGCTAAAAGGCGTCACTATCCAGATATCCGATGAGGCGAAATACCTGGGAGTGATCCTGGATAAGAAACTTCCTTGGGTAAAGCATGTTAAGTGGAGGTGGTTTTGCAAGAAATAGGGAAAAAGCTCCGAAAATATTTCCACTGTAGTTGAACTGTCTTATTATTTGTTCTGACGGTTCTATATTTTTGCATCGGAGTATGATGGTTTGTATTTGGTTATCCTTAAAATTTCCCTGAGCTACGATACATCCTTAGATGCCTGCCCACGTAACGTTCGTCTTCGTAAAGCATACTTGATAGGTAATACCCTTATTTTAAAAAGTATTCTACTCCAGTTCTTCGCAGTACCTTCATTTAAATCTAGATTGATATTGTTCAATAAATAATATTACAGACTGATCCACCTTTCAAATGCATTTTCTCAAATCCGCGGTGAATTTTCAGTAATTAGCTGCAAAACACAAGAAGCCATTCCTTTGAAGGGGGAAATTAAATTAAAATTCTGGGGAATAATTAAATATTAAATATTTCAATTGATATATAAAGCTTAAAATACAAAAAAAAAAAATAATATAAATAAATTCAAGCCAACACTACTGGTCTTTACAAATGTCAAGGTGGGTCAGATAAAATGCTTTTCAGCGACTTTCACATTATGAGAAAATGAGATGTCGTGACAATTGTCAAAAAATGATTTATAAGGTTTCAGCATACAGTTATTGCAAAGATTCGTATACGAGATTTCATACAGTTATTATTGACGCGGAATCATAATGTCTGTCAGCCTTTCACGAGCTGTTTGCCAGGAACCATGTATTACTGGGATCATTCGCAGCATAAACAAACCATACTGAGACCACCAACTTCGGTCGATTTCCCGTGACAAATGTCACGTAACTTCAAAAATTCCGGCTCACCAATACAGTAGCACATTGCATATGCCACTTCCACTGTGGGCAAAGTTGCTGACAGAATGCATAGAATTTCATTTTCAATTTCAATTTATTTAGGAAATGCATATTCACATTAAGACATGTTGTCTTATAACTTATGTAGTGATAGCTACAATTCTTTACTCAAAAGGTAAAGTGGCTTAAGTCGATTTAAGCCAAAAACATTTTTTTTTTAATATTTGAAATGAGAAAAAATTTAGCTACAGTTTGGTGTAATCACCTTGTTTCTACCTATCTTAGAAATCAATTTTTTCTTCTATTACAATGACTTAAATCAATGAAAGTGAAAACATTGCATTTGGAATACGTCTTAACTCTCAAATATTACTGCAGTGTCAAACATTTATATCTTAAGTCTACTTAGGCCGTTTTTGTTATTTTTAGAAGAACAATTTCTTGAAAAGGAAAGAGAACTATGTTGAATTAGGCCACTTTTCAAAAATACATTTTTCTATAAAACTAAATTTTATTTCGACTTAAGCCGTTTTTCCATAGCAACATTTTAATTAAATTGACTTAAGCCGTTTTTCCAAACTAAAATATTCCATTTTATTTGAATTACTTCGACATAAGCCAGTTTTCCAAATCAAAAAAATATTAATATTGGTTATATCTGTTGTTGAATATGAGCTTAGTGGACATAAGCCACTTTACCAAACGGCTTTTCTAAACCAACGTAGTGTTAAGTATGAATAAGTCCTTTTACCCTGTGCAAAAATTATATTCCGCATAAAAATTAAAAAAATAAAAAACGGTTTAAGTCGATTTAAGACCCAATATTATTTATAAAATCATTTGAGTTGTGAAAGTTTATTTTTTCAATTCAATATTTACTTAAAGCTGATAAAGGTGATATATGTTAAGAGTTGGTAGTGATATTGTTAATTAAAATAAATAAAATAAGTAATTTGAAAAGTAAATACCTACACATGTATTGAAATTTCGGTGTTCGTGTTAAGTTAGTAAGTTTTTAGTCCATTGAATAATTACTCTTGAAAAAAAAAATCAAAGACCAAAAAATAGATCAATATGAACAGAGCAAGGCAAATGCTGAAGCTTGCACTGTTAAAAAGTGTAAAAAATAATGTTCCCGATCAGAAAAATGAGGATAAAATTACAGGTGTGTAGTGTATATCCATTTTATATGTGTAGCTTTACGTACAATTATTATTGTATTTCTGCAAGTTATCATTTCGTGCCATGACTTTACTTCTTAAAATTTTATTTCATTATAAATATTAACTTAATAGGTACGCTATTATTATAATGGAATTATATAAAGTTCTAAAAATTTCTCAAAATATTATTATTGCAAATAAGCAAAAAACATGTCATTTTTGGTAAAATGCTAGACATACGGAGTTATTTACATAATTAACTAACAAAACTGTACCCTAGATGATGTAAGTATCTCAACTGAAAGCTGCTCTAGAATCAAGACTACTTCACATAGGGAGTTTATCGGTAAAATACACAGATTTATATAAACTTATAAAATTATATTACAAATTGAAATAACAACAGAGTCAGGAAATGATATCTTTTTGCCGGTTGTTGCTAACGAAACATCTTCAAGCTTTCTAAATGGTTTTTCTGAAATAAACGTCTATAACCTGAAGAATGCTCCAGAACTAAATATTATGTCGAACAAATCTTTCTATGAAGATAGCGATGATAGCGTTAAGGACCCAGATTTTAAAATGCATGATGGGTCCGAAGACAACTTTCCTCAATCTGAAATTGAAGAATTGGCCATGCAGATAGAACAAAATATTTCTTCAGAAAGTGGGAACGAAGAAAGGAGTCGTATTAATTATTCAGAAAGCATTCTAACAAAAGAAACACGAAAAAGAAGGACGCAAAAAAGGAATTTAGGTAAAGAATACACAACTAAAACAGGAAAAGATATCGCTGCAAGGTCAATGAAGTATCTTACTGATTGCAAACGTAAATGCAAAGAGAAAATCTTAGTAAATGAGCAGGAAACAATTTTCAAACAATATTGGGAGCTGGGAAATTACAATCTGAAGTTGGCTTTTGTATTTGGACAGATTTCTATAGAGGAAAAAAAAAACAACACGGACAAAAAAGACTTCTAAGGCTACTCGAAACCGCCAGTTTACATATAATTATTTTCTTCAGATAAAAGGTATCCGAATGCAAGTTTGTCAGAAATGCTTCAAAATGACTTTGGGTGAAACTGACCGGTTCTTAAAAACCGTGATTTCAAAGAAAATTGAATATCCAGGCACAGTTATAATGCAAGATATGCGCGGAAAGTCAACTCCGACCAACAAAATACCGGTTGCGAAAAGAAATGAAGTCTTAGAGCACATTAACAGTATTTCAGCATACGAGAGCCATTACACTCGTAAGTACTCCTCTCAAAAATATTTTGATAGCGGCCTTAGCTTATCCCGTCTGTATAAATTGTACACTGAAAAAACTGAAAATCCCATTTCCATTACGAAAAACAGTGAAATTTTTAGGGAATTAAATATTAAATTTAAAAAGCCAAAGCTAGATACCTGCACAAAATGTGATACACTGGCCATACGAAAATCAGTAGCCACAGGAACTGACTTACTTACCATTCAAACGGAGCAGAAACAACACCATGAAGAAGCAGATTCTGCATATGAGTCAAAGAAGAGAGAAATTGAGTCTGCGAAAAATATATCAATTTTGAAGGTATTTGCCTTTGATCTGCAGCAGTGCCTTCCTACGCCTTATCTTCAATCATCTATTTCTTTTTATAAAAGACAGTTGTATACATTCAATTTAACAGTACATGATTGTGTCGAAGGAACCCCACATTGTTATATGTGGCATGAAGGTATATGAAATAGAGGAGGCAACGAAGTTGCATCTTGCTTGTACCAACACTTATCAGCTTTATCGCCCAATACTGAGCATGTCGTTTTTTATAGCGACAATTGTTTCGGGCAAAACAAAAACAAGATGGTTGCAGTGATGATGCTTATGCGGGTGTGTAGCGAGAACAACGGCCTGAAGTACATAGACCACAAATTTCTGGTCCCCGGTCACACACATATGGAATGCGACATTGACCATTCTATTATTGAAAGGAAGAAGAAAAAATCTGCTTTCAAAATTCACCATCCAAGAGATTGATTGGTATCAATTCATAAGGGGAGTTGGATCCAAACAAAACTTCTTGGTAAAAGAGATGTCTCGAACAACTTTCTTGAATTATGCGTTAACTGTAAAAAACAAATTTATTTTTCTAAATTACTTTACGATGGACCAAATAAAATAAGTGAAGCAAAAAAACAAGACTTGATAAATCTAGTTCCTTTGATCGATGAGCAGTTTCACGACTTTTACAGAAATCTTTGCACAGAATCTAAGCCAGATTTCCATCCTGATTTAAGCGAAGAAGCTGAAGAAGATGCTTTTTAGGAAGAAGCTTTATATGTTAGTATCTTATATCTATTTATAAAATTACTATTTTTTATATAATCTACTTACCAAAAAAAAAAAACTATGTACCATATTACTACAAATATTGAATTCGTTGAGTTAATAAAGAAAGAAAAGATAATTAAGTCATGATAATGTTAACATTTAATTTCAGGAAAAGTGGTTTATGCACACATAAGTCAAAGATAAAGTGACTTAAGACAATTTAAATGAAATTTAAACGGCTTAAGTTAGTTTTTTGTTAATAATATCTAAATCCGAACAGATTTTCAACAAAAATAATAAGATTCGAAAAGGGTGTCTCTTGAGTTATATATGAATAAAATTGCAGCCTTCTACTCAAAATAGTTATGTTAGAATAATTTTTGGAAGTTTAAAACGGCTCTCCTGAAAAATGTGAAAAATCGACTTAAGCCATTTTACCTTTTGAGTAAAGATATTAAACATTTGTGTTCAATCGGAGCCTTTTCCGACTGCTCCGTAGAAAAAACTACTGTCTTGGAATGCGCAAGACGAGTATAAAATTTCAGCGGTTTGAATACTCTAAGCGAAGTGCGACGTTAGCTAAAAACAAGACGACGAATGAAAAAAAATGGTGACGCGAAATTAAAAAAAGCTCTTCTCCGATTGGAATTGACAACGATAGTGATTTAATTTTCTGCATTTGGTTTTCCTGTCACATGGTTTAGTACAAAAGAGTAATTTTTAGTACAGCATAAAATATGCAAAAGATGGCCGATTTTTATTTTGTGGCGCCAGATTTGAATTTTACAATTGGTATAATTATCTAGTTAATTCATATTTCAAATACATTATAAAACAATAAATTTTAATGCATGGTAAGTAGATGACTATTTTACGAATTGAGGTAATTAGTTTAAAACGTATGTGCGGTATGTGTTAAGACGGGGACGATTTCGCCAACAATTTGTATCCGTTAAATTTGAAATTATTCGTTACGTGTGGATAGTATTTTTTTTAGGAATAAGTGAACGTTTGCTTAATATATATATATGAAAAATGCACAATGTAAATTGGCTGAAGGAAAATAGAAACATTTTGAGCAAATTTTCTTTAGTTAACTAAGAAAAATTTCTACATGAAATCAAAGCGATATTCAAAAGCACAAAATACACAACCATGTTTGTCTTGACCGATCCTAATATATTTCCAGTAGACATTTCCTTTAGATAGTTTCATTAACCAAACAAATCAAATTATTCGCCGTTTAAACACATATAATAACTAACCAATGGCATTCAGTAATATAAAAATGTGGTATTCCCGAACTCTATCACATTTCCCCCGCGGTTGCCAGCATTTATTTATGTATTTTTTTATGTTTTTGCTCGTCATACGGATTTAAATTTACATAACACCGATAGGAAAGCAAAATGGCAGAATTTAAGAAAAAATTGAGCGGCACGAGGATTGCGAGTTGGGGGGTCTTAGTATGATTTGTCGCAATTTAATAATCCGCCGTTATCGATTTCCGTAATGAAATCAATTACGATGGATTTTTCTGCGACAGTGATTTTGTGTCACACTGAAAGCGTCACACTGAAATACAAGTGAATTTTATTTTTGTCGTAATTTCAATGCTGGCATTTGTCGTTCAAAAATATAAAAAAAGCCATACGCTGGTTTAAGGAACATTAGATACTTACATTCATTCGTACTTTTCTTTTATACAATTCCATCTGTAAGTGGCATCAACCAGCCTGGTGATTAATGACATTGCCAGGACAATAAAAACACTGGTTGAATTTAAATTTTTATCGTAAAGTTTTATTTAATATTTCATTTTATTTCCACAAAAAGAATGCATTCTTTTTCATACAATAATTCACATTATTTTGGTTGGTTTTGCCATTTTGTGTTGATTCTCTATATGAATTTTCTTTTCATTATATTTAAATTTAAAATCTCTTTTTTATTTTGTGTGTTCTGTTTTTCTTTGTTCATTTTAAAAATGTCTAGTGTTATGTTATGTTTTGTCCTCTTTATGTAAATTTCTCTTGAATTGTTTTTATTTTCCATTTTTATTATTATAAAATATTAAACTTAATAGAACATTTATTATTTATTTTCACATTAGAAATAATCTTTTGTTTAGGTAATAAAATTATTAGGTATAAAAACTTAAGGTAAATGAGGAAGAGAGAGAGGGAGAGAGTTTCCGGTTATGAAGTGAAAGTATTGGGAATTTTAGATTTTTATTATGTTGTTTTTACGTCACAAACTGTTTTTATATTTCCGCTTTGTGTATATATTTTTATACAATATTTACAATAATTGTTCTTTTTTTCATGTTTTCTGAATTTGATTTTGTTTTACCAAAGAATTACAATGTAGTAAGTGTATATATAGTCTAATTTTGTTTTTAAATATTAATTGGGGTTTCATAATATAACTATATATATAAAGATGTTGTATTTTTCGTGTTTGAGAAGAACATTTAATCTATATGTAAAGATACTATTTGTTTCGAAAAGAACGTATAAATAAAAATGTTATGTTTGTTTTTTTTTTCTTCATTTATAATATTTAAAATGCAAATACTGTTTTTATTTTAAACTTTCATTTTATTATTATTAATATTAGGTATATTACTTGCCTATCCTTTCAGTGATGAATCTCTTTATTTTTAATTCGGTATCGAGGGATTGTTGTTAAATATACTATTTTTGTTTTTAATTTAATACTTAACTCTTGTTGGCTTAATTAGAAATTACTTTTTATTTTGTTTTGTGTAATATTCGCTGCCATTGAATATTTTTAGGTTTGTTTTTATTTTATTTTTTTTGTATACTTAATCATTAAACGTTTATTTTTAGTTTCATGTTTGTTTATAACTTTCAACTCTTTTTGGTTTTATTTATTTGAAAGTAATTTTAAACAGTTTTTGGTTGTGTGTATGCGTTTTCATTATTTAATGTAATTATGTATGTATGTGTTGTTGTTGTATTGGAATGTGTGTCTGAATTAAGATGGTTTTATGATTTTATTTAAAAATTTTAAATTCTCGATACCATCTCTGTGGGATATCAGTTTTAGTTGAAAACAGCTTAAGCACGTCCCTTGCGAGCTACTGAAAGTAAAAGATGTTCAAGTTTATGATAAAAACTGCTGTAAGTTACAAGCGCATAGAGAGCTAAATTTTGATCTAACAAAGTTTGAAATTGACGATTAGAAGCAACAAGTTTAATTCCAGTTTTATTATAAAACGCACTCAGCGATATAATATAGTTAATTTAATGCTTTTCGCGTGTTATATCCAGTAAATTATAAGTAGTTCCTAAGCCGAAATAATACCGGTTACATATTTTCCAGCAGGAATATCGCCTATGTAAGTAGAATGTAACATTGTACTTGTACCTACTTGCAAAACAAAAACTCCCGTCTTAATCGTCGCCACTGTACACTGTTTAGAATAAAAATGAGGTACACACATATTTTTTAACGGGTAAGGAAAGGAAACATTCAAACGAAGCCTGGAGCACTTAACTGTAACTGGCCCATTCTACTTATCCAAGTAGCAGCAAGCGACTAGACTATTAGCCATTTTAATGGAATTGTCTTTGATTGTCGAATCCATTATGGTTCTTGTGTCAAAAAGTCATTATTTCAAATCGTTTCAAAATCTTTTTGTTAAAAACTGTCAGCTTCCGAAACTGGGCATACATTGAGTTGGTAGTAGCATGGTGCTTGGTATGGTGCGAGATAAGAAAAATAAGTTCCATGGAGCGCTATACAATTCAACAATGCATAGAAGGCTCAACAATTTAATATCAAAAGTCGAGTTCTATTCGCGGAACGTTAAACGTACAACGATGATCATAAATGGTAAATCCAGAAAATTGTTAAGTGGCTGATCAAGCAGTTGCAGCATGTCAGTGACCTGCATGGTTGACAACGTGGTATCGAAAGCTCTTCAACGTGTTCTTAATATTTTTAGTATAAATGACATTTTTTTTTGGCAAAATATTCACTGGAATCCTATCATTAATTTGCCTTTTATTTATAAACTCGAAACTATTTCTGAGTAATATTGGAATGCAATCACAAGTTACTCCTATACCTAAGCAAACTTTGCCAAGCATGTGCGAATGAAGTCATTAACGCTTAATTAAATCTCTAACCACTGGTTCCTAGTTTGAAATTTCCATGAACTACACCACAGGACAACACCTGAATGTCAGAGTCAATGTGCGCATATGCTCACTCTTGTGGTTTTAGCAGTCCTGTTGCATATATCCTTGTTTGTAAATTTAATTAATAAAACTTTTAGTATCTATAGTTAGTTTAATGCACAAAATGGCTTTCTGTATCCATTTTGCGTTCGTTGCTGTTTTTTCCACGTCGATCTCACTCTATGTCCCCGTTCTACCTGTATGAATATTCAATTAATGGAAAATATTTCTTCTACATCCCCGGTTACTAGCTTCACCATCTAATAAACCCACCATAGCACGTCGTGCTTGTTACCGACAGCAGATACATTATGAAAGTTTCACAAAGCTCAACAGGAATTTCATCTACACAGTTGGGATACCTCTTTAAGGGCATTTCCAATATCTGAAAGCGACGATAATGGGAGCATTAATTTCGAACTTCATTCAACTCACTCTTTGCTTGCTCACGGGCTAAACAGTTTCATTGAGAATAACATTTATTTGCATAATTAATTAATTACCCATCGCCCCAACTGAGAATCCTTCAGTTTGGGGTTGGATTTATAAAACACATTTTGCGGGCTCCTAGCAAGCTCATACCTTTATCTTTGTTCTTACGTTGTTCCTTGTTGCTCTTATCCTTGGATTTGCCTGGTTTGCAGTTCTTCTTAATGACACGTGTTGCTTCACACGATGGGTCACTGGTTGATTTCAATTTATCGGCACGAGTCATTTGGCCAGTTGCACATTCGGACCAGGATCCTTTCTCATAGCGGCAAGCTGAAAAAAATAAACAAAAATAACATTGATTGTGGTCATCAGCACCATTTATTTTATTTGCGAAGTAGAATGATTCCGAGACAAAGCTGGTAAATGATAATACAGCACCGGGTGGTTGCTTGTGTTTCCAGTCACGTTCGTTGTAGATTTTTGTATTAAAGGATGACTATGTGCGAATATCCTTGGTTATGACTGATTTTTCTTAAGGTGCGCCGTGTAATCACATTTCAATTGTATTTGGTAGACAATTTATTTTCTATTACACCATGTGAAAACATTTGTGTTTTGTGCCACAGAAGCAGGTGCAGTTTACAATTCAATATTAAATATGAATTTCGCATTACTTGTGAAAAGAGAACACTTTAATAATGATTCCATTTTGGCTAACCGCAATTAAGACATTCCTGTGTTTGACCTTTAAAAGAGGATCAGGCTCGAGACCCAAGAAACACCAGAGAGTTGTTTGTGCCCTGCGAAAATTTATCAAAAATGTTATTAGTAAAAGCGAAATAACTGAATTTCGGCGCTTTTTTGGAGCATTTGAAAACCATTTTTATTGCGTTTAATTTGATACTTTTTTTGAAGTGTTGTCTTAACGCCCTTAATTGACGTGTTTCAGAGGTGTAATACAACTTTTAACAATAATTTCGGTCATTGTAAGATCAACTAGATAAAAGAATCTACACTTCTTGTTAAGCGAAAAGCACAACGACAAGAACTGCCAATCACATTTCAATTGTTCAAAAATCAGACTGAATACGCGGAGTCATTCCACATCGCTGACTCCAACCAAAGTATTTAATTTGTCAGCGGAAAGAGATTTTATAACCAAGAAATGTACTTCTCGTTTTCCAATAATCAATCTGAATTGCAAGCAAAGATTTAATTGGATTTTTAACTATTTAGACCTTTTTTGTTTTTAATTTGAAGTATTTGCATCGGGAAAGGCTCTCTAAAATGCTTTCAGATATAAGTTAGCTCTGCACTTAAATTATGCTATGTCTTCTTATAATATTGCCACACGGAGTGAGTTCCAAAGGCAACTTCTCTTTTCACATGGAATAATTTCGTTAAGTTCATCTGAACATTTCTGGTGGAATAGACATAGGTCAGCGACTGGTCTTCTATGCGACAGTAGATTTAATTTTAGTGTTTGATCTCCTATTAGTGTAACTGGTGTTAAGAATAGGCTAAGTGGGCTCCAAATATTGGAGAAATGTTCTAGGAATGGTACACCTGCGCTTTGTAAAGAGTGGGGAGCTGTACCAGTACCAGTTTTCCTTTTCGCACTTTCAAGTAATTTTCCAGAAATTTGTTGAGACTGCTTTTTGGGTCATATCTGTTATGTAGTACACTAAGAACCTCAAGAACATTGTTCAAGTGTCTAACGCAAACCGATGACCGCAGAAGTTTCGCTAAATGATCCAATAACAATGACCTATTTAAAGCAGTCCGGTATATACGAGCTTAGTTCCCAGACTTCGTCAAACTGATGGGCAGAATGGGGAAGCACTTCCAGGATTGAGCTGATACCCAACATCTCCACTTAGCGCGATCTTTGCCTGATTCTTTTCATTTGATATCCGCCTTCTAAGATGAGGTGGTACTTGTCTACAGCATAATTTCTCTGGATCAGAGGTAAAGCCTCTTCTGTTCAAAGCGTTAGTGCCTATTTATTCTCCTAGCGAATAAGACCCCTAGTTTACACTTTTCTGATATGTTTTAGTTTAGTTCGCGGGTAAATAAGACGGAACCGGAGAAAATCACTCCAAACTTTTTGGGGTTCAAAGCGGCCAAAGCCATCTTTTTCCGTCTTCACTAAAGTTCAGTCTTTTCAAATCAGTTGGATAAGAGCTCTATTCGCATCGAAATTGAGAACTGACACATACACTGTATGGTGTTTAAGGCACATACAGAATAATCTAATGTTGATCCCAAAGATAAAAGACAAAATCATCTCTCAAAATGGGGTTGAGAAACCCCTTCCACCTGCGGCAGAGGTGACGAAGCTAGAACTTGTCATCCTAATTCTTTTAGTGGTATGCTAGAGGTCAAGCCACCCGTGAAGGAGCTTACTCTTCTTGAGGGCCACGTAGTGATTTCACATACCTTATATACATAAATACATACATATAGATAATACAAAATAATTTAGTTTAAAGAAAGTAAGGAAAGTATTACACAGGGAATTCAAATCTTTTCTTGTGGCTGTATTTTTTAAACATCTTGTAATTTATTTTTCAAGATCAATATCAATATGTCTGTAGATGTGCATCAGAGCCAGACCACGGTTTTTTCAATTATTGTTAATCCTTACAATAACAAAACTGTAACTTTTTTCCGCCCGTAAGGTGTTTGCTCGGAATAGATTGAAAAAGTACAGCACGAAATTGCTTCCGGTTTTCACAGTTGCATTGAAAATTGTCGAGATTAAAAGATAGGATATGTTTTATCATTGTCCGCTGGCCGGAAGCGGAGATATAAGCTCATATCTAAGAAAAGTTGTAATTCTCGAATGACTCATCCAAATGAAAATGAAATTTTTTTTGTAAAATAAAAGTTCAGTTACGTACAAAGACTTTAAGATATAAATCATCTTTGTGTGTTATCTTGAAGCTGAACAATAAGCAATAAACTATAAATTGTATATACAATTCAAAAAAGTAAAATGTTCGATTGAATCTAGATCGTTGGATTTTTCCAGCGTTGAGTGGAGGAAATTTTGTGTGTGTGTGCGACAAAATCTGTTTCTCTCTCTATAGGTACCTTTTGTGCTGTCGCTGTGCGTTTTTCTTTATTTCTTTTATGCATCTTTTGTGCTTTTTGTTGTTTTTTGCTTTTGCTCTCCTTTTTAAATTGAAATGGAGAATATAATGAGTATATGATATTGATATATGACATATGAATGAGTATAGTCGAGTAGTCGAGTCCAATACAATGGACTCCAAAACAGTTAAGTGCTGTCACGATGCTCTGCAAACCCTCGCCAAACACATCAAGGTAAGGCTTGGGTGGGTACCGGGCCATCAATGTATTGCAGGCAACGAACATGCAGACAAACTAGCAAGGGCTGGTTCAGAATCCCTTCTCTGTGGACCAGAACCCTACTGCACAGTCAATTGGACTTCTGCGCCAAGGCAAATTAATTATTTGGAAAAACAACTTCGTCTTGATCACTGGGAATATATCCCTGGTCTAAGACAATCGAAGCGATTAATTAAGCCTTACTCCTATAAGGGAATCCTTAGGCTCAGTAAGGCTAACGGGCTTCCTCACAGGTCATTGTGGCCTTAGATATCACCTCAACAAAATGAACCTTTGTCCGGAAACAGAAAGCTGGAGGATGTCGAGTCCTCTGAGCACATTTTATGTGAATGTCCGGCTTTTCATCGGTTAAGAAAACGTGTCTTTAATAGAGAGACTCGTACGCCAGCAGATATAGCGCACGCTGCTACTAAAGACTTATTGACCTTCGTTAGGGAGGTCGCACGGCTTTTAGATTAACTATTCCCCATTGATACAATAGATCTTGCAGGTCGCAGTGTCAGCCAGCTGGGCATGGGTATATAAAAAAAATAGTCGAGTCACACTCAATTTTGATTTAAATCAAAATGCGCTGGCGAAGCAAGGCGAGCATGGGTCAGCTGGTCTTAGAAACGTTTAAAGGCGCCGCCGCAACGAAGATAATGACATATGAATTTGACACAGGAAGCGTTGCAAGGATGAGTATAAAACGGAATATTATACTAGATGCATCCTATATCTAATACATCTAGAGCAGTTATTTCTTTTCTTTCAACCATTTTTCTACCCATTGCACCAATCGTCTTTTAGCAGAAAAAGGCAGGTTCTTTATTTGTGACTAAGAGGAGCTAAGGAGCTTCACAATTTAATTATACGCATTAGGAAAATATCTTACGATATTTTTCGGAACAAAAACTATTAGCTGGAACATATCCAAGGTTCCAGGTTGGAATCCTTCTCGCAGATACATAAAAAAATTCCAATAATGGCGCATATATAGATACCCTGTAGTATTCCTCAGCTGAACTCAATTCATGGTTGGCACGACGAATATGGCGGTCACCATTACGAAGGATTCTAAGAATTTTTAGCTAAATATTTTTCACGCTGCCACGGGTCACGCCACTGGGAAATTGTTTCCAGAGTTTCCACAATTTTGAGGAGGTCTACAGAAAATTGGAGTACACCTTCATGTTTTTCTACCCACCACCCACCTGGTCTCACAAAACCATGTGAGTGCACTCCCCACGGTGCTTATGACGAGGGCTTTTCGTTTTGGATGAGATTTGAAGAAAGTAATTGCCTCCTTCATAACTGCTACGGCTTCTCGAACAGCGGGTACTTTGGGGCTTCGCGAAATGGAGTTATTTAGTTTGTAGCTTCCTTCTGAATCTCCGGGGCTGCACCTTGAACTTTGAAAAGCATTACAGAACATCCGTCTGTTCCCATTCCCACACACCGTTCAAGTGGAAGTTTCGACCTCGTCTTTAACTCTGAAAATAATCATTTTGCCAATGACGTTCCTAGTTAAAGCCAACCCCTAAGGTGTAGAAGTTCCATCCAACTTGTCTTCGGTTGTAAGTTGTTTTCTGGTTTCTCACCAATCCTCTTCGTTGGACTCGTACTCGTCGATAGATTCAGCAAAAGCCTCACGAATATTGCCATCATGAAAGTATCGTAAGTTGAGGCTCAGTTTGGAGATGTGTGATATATCGGTTGTCTCATCAGAAAGTATTGAGTAATATGGTGATGCCCGCATGTTACTCAAAATTTGGTCAAGTGGAACGAAAAGCTAGCTTTTTTTTATATTCCTCCGAGTGCGCACCTACTTCAGCTGTATTTACTGTCATTGCTCAAGACGATGTCGGTGTCTCTGCAGATCTAGTGCTCAGAAGTTCATATGTACATCCGGCTACCTACAGTACTGTTTGTGTTGATCGCTTTGCTTTCTATGCCAAAGTTTGATGGACTGCCTGATGTGATTTAGAAAATCTCTTCGGAAGCTCTCTTAAAGCTGTATTCCCATCAGATGATCCTTGTTTAATCTTTGACCATGATTTCGGCAGTAGAAAACATGTCAACTCCTCAATAAGAGTTAGGCAGAGTGTGACTGCATTTCAAGTCGGCGATAAATATCCCTTTTCTGGACTAGAATCGGTTGCAATCATTTTCGCAAGTTAAATATGTCTTAGCTGCACTAAATAAGGTACTCCATTACAATATAGCAATCATAATGATTTCTGACAAGTCAATGAGTTCCATCCCAGACAACACAAATACATAAAATTAACATAAACACCGAATCCCAATTATCCTGACAGAGATGATAGTCCTAATTGATAATAGACCATGAAGTCAAGAGGCCGATTTAATAAGCCAGTTTCATGCGATTATATATACCTCCTATAGGTGAGTGGGTAGTTCTCCGCATCCGCAGTCGTTCCATTAAAATGACATCAATTTAGCGTGCAGCAGTTCACACGAATTATGAACGGAATTCAATTAGTTTGCGGTCATTCGCCCACCTATATATATATATACACACCCACATATCCGTATACACTCTGATAGCGAACACTAATTATCATGCGGGCATTAACATTTTATCAACCGCATTACGGTCTCTATGATAATGCATGAGCGCGGCGGATGCATGAAAATTAAATTGTCATCCTTGCGGCAGTGAATCCTTTACGGTAAATCCCTCGAGCTATGCCAAAGCTTCGACTGCATGTGCACAAGACATAAAAACTAGTTTTACTGATAGGACGGTGCAAAAGAAAAATAAAAAATATCCAGTCCGCCAGCAGTGTGCAGATAACGAAGAAAATTTGCATTTTGCCTGTTACAAGGAAAAAGGACATGAACATGAACATGAACATTAATTTGCGTCATTTTGGTGCGCTAGATTTTTATTTTTTTGCTCACTGTGTCTAGGATTAAAGCACACAATTGGTCCTTTGAGATCGTGTGCGATTTTATACGAATCCAGTACAAGGTAGCGAAAAAGTAATTACGGCGCTGATTCTGTGGGTCTGGTCGTAATTTCCCCTACGAATGACTCCCAAATGCCGCATAATCCTTTGAAATCACACAACACGCACTGTACATGGCCGCCACAGATAGAACAGCGCGACGCTCCGCGGCCATTGACCATTTAAGTGCAATGGTGGGGTGGCTGGATGGACACAAACACGGGCCCTTCGAAATCGCTTTGTATGCACAGAGTGGCATAGTGTTTGCCTATGTAGCGATGTAGATAGGTAGGTCCTTTTATAATCCTCAGTTGGTTTATTTTCGTGTTTTTTCTTCTTTTTTTTTAAACCCCAATTGGGTGCACATCGGTAATTAGGAGCGCAAGCACATATATCTACATCTTCACACAAAGGATAATGCAGGATATCGCCGGGTGAGCGCATAAGCCTTGACGATACCGAAAGGCGACTGAGTAATTTGTTGGGTGATGGTAATTTGCTTTTAGACAGCTAGATGGGTGAGGCGTGTGCAAGGGTAGGTTTTGCGAGGGTCTTAACGAGAAAAAAATTAACCGATTAAAAACGAAAGGGTTTTGCTTTGGCACAATGTTTCAGACGGGAGATGATAAGATGGATACACTCCGACTGGCAGTGGGGGTGGGTTTGTATACATTAACGACTCGAAGGGAGTGTAGTTCATTTTTATGTGTTTTTTTCTTTATTCTTTCG
Organism: Cheilosia vulpina; assembly: GCA_916610125.1. Classification (NCBI taxonomy): domain Eukaryota; kingdom Metazoa; phylum Arthropoda; class Insecta; order Diptera; family Syrphidae; genus Cheilosia; species Cheilosia vulpina. The sequence goes on from OU744278.1 coordinate 27,770,497, forward strand.
CCAAGAAAGTTGGCATTGATGGACGGGTTGTAATATTGATTTATACGCAGCTAACTGTCACTTAAGAATGAGTGATGAGCTTGGGAATGGGGGCAGGTGTGCTTACTGATTACTCTATTGAGATTGGGTACACATAATCTTGAAGCCTTTGAATAGTTATCGTTCAGTCTGTCACACAGCGGTTGACGTTGACGAAGTACTCGTAGCTGATAGAAGTTTTTAACCCCTGCCAATACAAATGAGAATCGTTACTTTTTTTATTTGTATTTTTGAACACGGCCGCGGCCGTATTAAGGAGTTTATGGGCAAGTTGACAGGGCACCTAAAAAGTCTAGTTCTTCACCCCACCTTCAAGGCGGAAATTCGAGCAAAGCTATTGTCGAGGAAGAACTGAAAATGATCAACGACGTTCCTGTTACATATCACCAAGTATATGGTACAGCCAGGCAATTGAAAAGATTTTCGTGCCATTCTCAAGTCCAAATCTAAGACTCAGGGAGGAATTGTGTTAAGAATTGAGACGACAACCAAAAAGGTATGACCCATTTTGTAGGTCATTGAAAGTGGAATTCTTGGCGCCATCTGAAAATGTTTGCCTAGGGCGCTAGATTATTCAGAGACGGGCCTGATTTTTTTTACGAAAATGGTCTGTATTTATCAGGCATATATATAGAAGAAGTAAAAGTGTCCTTCAATGTAAGATCTTACCAATCTGAAAGCTGAAGACTTTACACATGAGACTGCTCCTACAATTTATAAACAATAGCCTAATAGTGTCTAATTTTGCGCAACACTTAAAATGGGTTCTCTCTCGTTAGCGTCAATGAGAGGTGGATTCGAAAACTCGGTATGGCATTTAAGCTTTTTGAGCCGGTAACCTGTTAAATTTCTCATTAAATGTATTTTTTCACACTCCATCCGGATTCCGGACTGACTATCACCATTGTCACCTTCCTCTCTTCTAAATTGAGTCCCTGTGGAATAAGTTGCAACTTGGAACATGCTCGCCTACGCGTTGCCAAGTTTTTTTTTTCTTGTTTTTGAGCGTTCTTCTTCTTCTTTTTTCTTTATGTTAGCTCAGTAAAAACCATAACTAAGTATTAAATAGACCGTCAGCTCCCGCGCACCTCCCGCGAATCTGTGAATACGTGTGAAGCAGCAAAAAAAAAATTCTAAATGGCGGGAGGTGTAATAAAATATTGACACTTAGCAGTGTTCCTAAATCGTGGTATCTCTACCTTTTTAGGGAGTTTCAATTTTCCAAAAACTTAGAAGGGAAAAGGAAAAAACATCAAAATTGTGGGAACATCAATAATCTGACAGAAAAACATTCAAATTACATTTCGCAATGATTATCAACGCACTAAATGTACATTAAAAAGGATTTGCCTTTAGCAACAATTCCTAGTGCCAACAAATAACCATTACCTATAATGTTAGGAAACTGCGATTTTTATATTGAAGATTAATTTAATGTGATTTTTTTTTCCAAAAAATATAAATTTTACTTTTAAAAGTATGTTTTTTTTTTTATAAAAAAATCAAAGTAATTTGATAAAAATGGTAAGAAAAATGATCACCCTTAGTGGGAAAAATAAGGACAAAAAATATCCACTGATGCATACGTTCTGAGAGTTCATATTCGTTGTTTTATTTTACCACGGAAACATGAATTCTACAAATTGTATCAAAGCGAAAATAATAAATATAAATAAATAAAGGAATGAAGTGTGAAAAGTTCATTCATTGAAATAAAAAATATTTTTGTTCCTATAATTATTGTGACTGTTTTCGGTTGCTGTTTTTGGCGAGAAGTTATTTCACCGGCGAATGTCGACAGAAAAACTGCAACCAATATAAACATAAGAATTGATTAAGAATATTAAAATTTAAAATATGCTTCAGGGGACAGATATAAACATTTCTGTGTGGGTATGATTTTTGAGTACTTTTAATTTACGGAAGCTCACAATTGCGAAATTTGTATCGAAAATATTACTACTTTGAACTATTAGTACCTAAATTTAGAGTCGAAAATACAAATTTTTATTGGTAAAGCCCAATCTTCACATGAAGATTCCGTTAATTAGTAAAAAAAAATTATTAAAATTTTTTAGAAAATTTAAAACAATTGACATAATTAATGAAATTTCAATTTCGTCAGCCGAGAATATGAATAATAATTATTTATAATAAAAAGAAAAAAGTCTAATAGACACAATTAACGAAAATTTGTTTTCTTTAAAATGTATGAGAAAGAACGAAATGTCTCACTCATTTAAGTTTTGCTACTTTTAATTTTCTTTTAATTCGTACGAATTCATATCATTAGTAATCAGATATATTTTATATTAATAAGCGTTTTATTTTTCTTTATTTTTTTTGTCGATGATTCGATCTAGGTAAAATTAAGGAAATCCTATCAGATAGGTGTACCTATGTGTTTTAATATAATTTGGTACTAAATTCACCACACCATACCTACCGCTTTCTTAACATGTTCCGATAACGGGCAATTATTGGAACTATTCGACTTTTTTTCCAATGTAACCACAGAATGAACTGTCCGGCATCTGTCAGGTTTCTATGTGCAAGTGTATGCGTGCCGCTGATTTACTTTAAAATAGCACACAACTTTGCCACATCGAAACACGGAAAACAGCAAATTCTCTTAAGTTGTAAGAGCTGACGGTCTTTAATACTTTGTTTATGGTAAACACAGAAATAAAAATTAAAGCTTACCAATAGCCTTAATGCCGACAAATGCCATCTCCGCACGATTAAGCGAAACTGCAATAAATCGTCCAGAAAAGGCTGCTCCATGGGCTTATCTGATTCGTTCCAAGTGCCATTTTGAATAAAGAAAACCAAACCCATAGCAGGTCGGCTTTCTTCTTTACACAATTAAACTTCCGAGTCAATTATTCACTCGGTTTTTACAGCTTCTGAACAGCAATTGCTCCCTATCAAATGACAGCAAAATCAATTTACTCTCAACTTCTCGTGCTTGAAAAGCCCATAAAACAAATCAAAATAAAAAAAAAATCCAAAGATAGCAATAAAATTAATTCAAATTCCTTTGTATTGTGTGTCCACAACGCGAATTTGATGCCCTCATCGCCCTCTACCCATTTGCCACCCCATGCGGCCAACATCATTTGAGTAGAAGGTATGAAATTCTTCCCGGCAACAGTGGTATTCGCTTTAAGATATAACGCTCCAAAAATGGCGACAAGGAATAACAGCCTGCTTGGCTGCCTCCATTCCACAATGTTCGTATGGGTACGCAGTCAGCGAAGAGGATAATGTCGCTCCATCGCCTTTGAGAATGGATAGTAGTTGTGTAAAGCGTACTCAGGGAGTGTGGGAGTGGTAATACAGCCTTCGTATTGCATTCGAGCGGAAACACTTAAACCGAATGGAGAAACACACACCCGAAGAAAACGCACAAAAAAGGACGATACTTTTCCGTACGCCTGCTCGCAAGTGTTTATCCTTTTTTCGGTTGAAATAGTAAAAAGTTTCAATGTTGCACAAGTGGACTATTGCGCAACAATAATAACCCCGAGCTGCTGCGGAGTTATTTTTTGTTGTATGATATTTTTCTTTGTCATGCCTTCCGAGTCTGCATCTGAAAGAATGTACCTTTTTTTAGCACATAAATACTCTGTGATTATGATTGCAAGGATTTTTTTATTCTCCATTATTTTCCAATCTCCAAAGCTTAGAGCTGTCTTCGACGTAGGTATATGCGATATGAGATGGTTCTGTATAAATGTGTGTGTAGAATAAATGCAAATGCAAAACAGAATAAAGGGTTACCGCGAGAGGACTGCAAAAATTCCAAGAGCCGAAGTGAACTATAATTTGTTATACAAAACAGAAAAGAATGGAACTTTCGTGAATACCTAGCTAAAGTTTTTAATGCACCGAAGTGCGGCCATTTTGTGTATTTTTTGAATTATAGCTTCCAGGAGTTTAAATTTTTCGTTGGCAGGAATGAGCTCGGACAATACAACATTTTTACATTATTCCTGGTTAGATGTGCTGAACTTCTTAGCGAAGGGTATGCGCTTGTACTGCATCACATCAGAGAAAAACTTCTCAATTCAGTCTTTCGAATTCGGCATAATTATTGGTCTCCTTTTTGTGACCAAAGCAAAATGTGATTTTTTTGCTGCGTTTTTCATCACTTTTTTCGAGCATCTCGGGCGGTTATGATTTCAGCATGAATTTTCGTCAATGGTCTGTGGCTTGCTGGCGTACAAGTTATGGGAACGTATCAAATCAAACCATAGTATGCACATCAATGACCGCTGTACCATAAAGTGGATTGCAAAATTATCGATATGCACCACCCGTTGCTCGAACATAGTTATCACCTAGCAACAGCGATATAGCGTCAACAACATATAACAAACATATGACAGCAACATATAACAAAAAAACTAAAGCTGTTAACATGTACTGAGACTAGCAAGAGCAGCATTCGCATCAATAACTGCAGGAGACGACGCTCGAGCCGACTTTCTTGATAACAACAAAAACTGAAGAAAGCTCCCATGTTGTTGATAAGATTTCCCCTATGTGCCTAGTAGTTTAGTCTTTTTTAGTTAGTGAAGAGGATCACTGGTAAGTGCAAAAATTTGCAAGTTTCTCATAGAGGAATAATTACATATGTAAAAAATAAAATTAAAGAGAAATTGTTACAAGACTGAGTGTTTCCTTTAATCATTACTTATACTTTGCTTTTCAAAAAATTCTTTACAAAAACTAGTTGTCCGGAGGGGTTAAATCTGGCGATATGGGTGGCCAGTAATTGTCACCATTTTTCGGCAGCACACGTCCAGGAAATATTCGTTGCAGAAACTGCGGTGTGGCATGGTGCACCATTTTGTTGAAACCAGTCACCATCCACACCTTTTTTTATACATTTGCGGGCACACATAATAGCCAACATCCACCGAAATAGAACAAAGAATAGAATTGTCAGACGTTGCTTGTTAGCCATAATATTTGCGCGTTTATTTAACAACTGAACTACTATTTTCAATGTACAGCACCAATATTTCGGAGCGTTGTTTCAGCGTGAAACAATTCAGGAAACAAAAGGTACTGAATTGACGTTTTAGAATCATGTTTACTCAAGTCAATCGGTTGATAAATGCCAAAGTTATTTAATATTACAATATTACAATATTTATAATAGCCCACCCTGTACTATTTTGTACAAGAAAGAACCCAATAACGATAAACCTGCCACCAAACTTATTTGAAATATGTCAAATCTTGAGTAAGAATTTAATATATGCTAGAATAAAGATAGTACGAGAATAAATGTTGTCCATGCGGACCTGTTGTTCCAGTTATTTTGTATTTCACTTCAAGGAGAATACCTAGGGAAAAACGAGCAAAACAAAATAATTGGCTACAATCAGGGGTGGGATTCTGTAAAACACACACACTTTCGCGTATCAACAAACGAAATAAATCACACGTAAGCGAATATTTGCTTTACGTAACTTCTAACGTTTTCTTCTTCACATTCGTTTAGGTTTAAGAAACCAAACAAACTAACAACAAAATTAGTGTTTTGAATTCTCAGTATGTCGTTTTATTTTCGCTAAGCTATTTTGACAACTAACAGCGGACAATTGAAAATATTGTTTACAAAGATGGACAGTTGTAATAAAAATGAAAGTTAAATAAATAAGTTGCAATTTACAAGCTGTTTCATTAATTGATTTTTTTTTTTAATATGCGCATATTATTTCCATTAACCATATCATGTATAAATAGGACTTCAACAACAACGCAAACACAACAAAAACTTTTAATAGAATGTATGTAGAAGTACCTCCTTATGGCAAAACATTCGACAGACAATTCGAGAAGGTAATTAGAAGATGGGGTGGCGGGGTGTTGTATGAATAGGGTAGACACTGATTGGTATCAACCTGGCGATGCCCAGCTGTTGCAACTGTTTCATACACATCAATTGTGCTTATTTTACCTCCCCGTGGTAGCCACCGGATACTGGTCTTAATGATGATGACGTCCACCCGGGCTTGACTTGCTAAACTTATAAGCGCGAGTGTTGAGCACGAAGAAAATAGCAACACTATAATGCTCTGTCGGAATGACTGCCTGATTGAGTCTCAGAGGTCTTACATGAGCCCCTCAGAAAGAGGACATACAGCGGATGAATCCACAAGGTTGGATCAACGGTGGTGCCAACAGTCAAGATGGCAGATACCTTACGTGAGCTACTCTGACGTATTTGGAGCTAAGGTCAGTAAGGAATTTTCAGCACTAGTCAGGGTGTTGAAATAGAGATGGTGGCGGATGAACCCCTCTATGGGCCAACGGCAGCACTCATATCCCCGAAATGGGTTACTGACAACGGAATATCCGACCCGCTGTCCTAGGGTCAATCTAGGGCCTGGTCCTCCAAGTTGGGGGTTGTGCGTGGGGCTAACTACCCAACCACGGAAAAAAAAAATACTGTTGCGAAGCAACCAAAAGCCTCGGAAAAGGACGGATTCACTGTTGACGACCCTGGAAAACGAAAAAAGGACAACGACGTTCGTATCTGCACGTGGAATGTTCGAACCCTGAACCGGCCGCGTGCAGCCGAACATTTAGCGGAGGCCCTAGACTGCTACAAAGCAGATATCACCGCCATCCAGGAAGTGCGGTGGGATGGGCCGGGCAAAAGAAGGATGAAAACCTGTGACATTTACTACGGTGATTGCTATAGGGAACGAAAGCAGCGTCTATTTGGATGCGGATTTGTTGTAAGCGGCAGACTTAGGCAAGAAGTCTTGAGCTTTCGACACGTTAGTGAACGCCTTACAACAATCCGCATCAAGGCTAAATTCGCCAACATCAGCCTAATATGCGCTCACGCCCCCACAGAAGAAAAAGACGATGCTGCCAAAGAGTGTTTCTACGAGCTCCTCGACAAAGCATATGAGCAATGTCCTAAGTATGACGTTAAAATTGTCTTAGGTGATTTTAACGCCAAAATAGGAAAGGAGAACATCTTTGGTAGCACAATCGGAAAGCACAGCCTACACGACATTACGTCTGGGAACGGACTTAGGCTAATTGACTTTGCTGCGGGGCGTAATGTTACTATAGCTAGCACACGGTTTCCTCACCTCAATATCCACAAAGGAACATGGCGGTCGCCAGATCATCAAACCGTCAACCAAATTGATCATGTTGCGATCGACGTAAGGCACTCCTCCAGTGTTCTAGATGTCCGAACTTTCCGAGCGGCCAACATAGACTCGGACCACTACCTTGTTGTAGCCAAGGTGCGTATGCGGATATCTCAAACGCCACAACAACGGGGAAATACTGTGAGGAGATTTAACGTTGAACGGCTACAATCGCAACAAACCGCCAGAACCTTTGCTGATCGCGTATCCCTCAACCTCTCGAGAAGTCCTATGCAGCCAGCATCAAGTGCTGAAGACCAGTGGCATAGATGCCAAGACGCCATCAGAAACGCCGCAACCGATGTGCTGGGTTTCACACGACCACCCTCACGAAACCCCTGGTTTGATGAAGAATGCCGGCAAGCACATGCAGCAAAACAAAGCGCGTACAAAGCGGCGCTGCATAGAAGGACGAGGGCAGCTCGTGAGCTCTACGAACAAAAGAGGAGGGAAGAACATCGGCTTCTCCGGAAGAAAAAGAAAGAGCACGAGAAGCGCGCGATCGAGGAAATAGAGAGGTGCTACTCCAGGAACAATGTTCGGAAGTTTTACCAAAGGGTAAAAAGAACGTGCAATCGCAACAAGACCCGAACAGAGACCTGTAGAGACGAACAAGGAAACCTTGTGGTAGAGTCACAGTCGGTGCTGAGGATATGGAAAAACCATTTCTGCAAACTGTTAAACGGCGAAGACGACCCAAATTCCGCTGTCAGATAGAACGAACCATTCAACTTAGACGATGAAAGCCAAGACTTCCGTCCACCCGACCAAAACGAAGTGAGGATAGCAATATCCAAGCTTAAGACCAACAAAGCTGCTGGACCAGATGGCTTTACTGCCGAGCTTTTTAAGGCAGCGGGAGATGACTTGGTAGAGAGCATACACCAACTCGTCTCCAAGATTTGGTCGGAGGAAAGTATGCCTGATGAATGGAACCTCAGCATCGTTTGCCCGATCCACAAGAAAGGAGACCCTCTAAACTGCGCCAACTATAGGGGTATCAGTCTTCTTAACATCGCATACAAGATCCTGTCTGCCATACTGTGTGAACGCCTGAAACCTTTTGTCAACGATCTGGTTGGTCCCTACCAGTGCGGTTTTAGGCCCGGTAAGTCGACAACCGACCAAATATTCACACTACGGCAGATCCTGGAGAAAACCCAAGAAGTCCAGATCGATACTCACCATCTTTTTATCGATTTTAAGGCCGCATACGACAGCATTTATAGAGACGAGCTGTATAGAGCTATGTCTAGTTTTGACATCCCTGCCAAACTCGTCCGATTGTGCAGAATGACGATGGAGAATGCTCGCTGCTCCATAAAGGTCGGAAACAATCTCACCGAGACCTTTGATGTCAAAAAAGGATTTAGACAAGGTGACGCGCTGTCGTGTGACTTCTTCAACATCATTCTTGAGAAGATTGTGCGAAACTCGCAAGCCAACACCAGAGGCACAATCTTCCAGAAGTCTGTGCAACTACTTGCATACGCTGACGACATCGACATCATTGGCAGAACACAGCGATCTGTCACTGGTGCGTTTGCAAGTATCAGTACAGAAGCGGCAAAAATGGGCTTAGTGGTGAATGAGGGCAAAACAAAATATATGCTGTCAACAAGAAGGGAAACACAACATCGACGAATCGGTCAGAACGTCACGACAGACAGCTATAATTTTGAGGTAGTTAGGGATTTTGTCTACCTCGGCTCCGCTATAAATTCTGACAACGACATCACATCAGAAATCAATCGAAGAATTACACTTGCCAACCGTTGTTTCTTTGGCCTAAGAAGGCAATTGAGAAGTAAGGCCTTGTCAAGAACCACTAAGGAGACTCTATATAAGACCCTCATCATCCCAGTCCTACTCTATGGCGCAGAAACATGGACGCTATCAAAGGCGGATGAAGATCTCCTTGGTCGTTTTGAACGCAAAATTCTTCGATTGATTTTCGGTCCCGTTTGCGTTGACGGGCTTTGGAGGAGGAGATTTAACAGCGAACTCTACGAGCTGTACAGCGACATCGACCTGGTCAGAAAAGTACGCATCAGTCGACTAAGATGGCTAGGACATGTAGAGCGAATGGACACCAACGCTCCGGCCCGAAGAGTCTTCGATTCAAACCCGGAGGGACAACGCAGTAGAGGAAGACCTCGCCTTAGGTGGCGCGCGCAAGTGGAAGGGGACCTCAACCAACTTGGAGTGCGCAACTGGAGGCAGTTAGCCAAAGATCGCGCTAACTGGAGAGGCGTTTTGGTTGAGGCCCAGGTCCACCCCGGACTGTAGCGCCACCTAAGTAAGTAAGTAAGTAAGTAATTAGAAGATGGGAACATTAATCAAAATTTAAAAAAAGCCAAAAGGAAAAATAAACTTTTAAATTTAATTAAAATAAATCAAACTTTTATCAGGTAATGTGAGAGGATACCAGCAGATTTTTTTTTTAATTTTTAGTTTAGATACATGTTTATTTGCAACTTCATTTTCGTTTGTTATCATTTCTAATAGATAAAATATTCAGCACTGTCAAACACCATCAAATTCAAAAAGAATAAAAAGAAAAATGATAAACGTTAAGAAAATAGCTGTAGTTTGTTTTCTTTCGTGAGATGATAAATACGAAAACGTCAAAGAAAATGTGATCGTTTGTTTTTTTCGCGGAATGAATTATTGGAATGAATTATTTATTTATTATTATTATTAACACTTTTTCTTCATTACAATTTTTTCTACCCGCAAAGCAAAGTGCTTATCTGCAGGTGGTTGTTTATGGATTTGACACCAGATTTTTTTTCGTTTTTTATGCTTCATGAAGCCAATCGTTTGTGCGCACGAAAACGTTTAAACGTACAAAATTTCGAACTCGAGATGTTAATCAATTCCTAACATTACGATTATACAGGAACTCAAAAACGTTGGTCTCGAAATTCTGTTCATCTGTCTGTCTGTCCTCGAAAACGGTCCATACGATTGGAACAAAAACTCATTCCTAATACCATGTTCCCACCAACGTGATTTAGCCAAAGTGATTTAAAAATCACGAAAGGCGTGTCCACCGAACTTTAAGTGTTTTAGTGTGACATTCTTGTCAACTTTGACATTAGGTGACCAACTTTCAATACCTATCGTAACTATTAAAGTGCAAAAAGAAAATTACTTACATCAAATTAAAAGTTAAAATGAGTTCAAATGTTTTGGAAATCATTTCAATCTATCACAAAAAAGCCAAAAATGATATACCCAAGCATTTTCAACCAGAAGAAATGTTCTCCGAAAAAAGCAACAAAAAATTACGTTAATAATAGGTATGTTCGATTTTATTTGGGTATGTTCGATTATATTTTGTGTGGATTTGCGATGACAGTTACGTAATTAAAATTTAAACACATATAAATCACGTTATTATAAATCACGAAAATGTATGATAAATCAAGTTGATTTAGCTAAATCACGTTGGTGGGAACATGGTATAAGGTAATGTGGTTAGTTCTAACTTAATAGCAAAACTTAGTTATTCATTGTACTATCGTACTATGGATTTTTGAAAAAAGGCGTATTTTTTTTTTAATTTGGCTTTCTTTAGTTTACCCGAAAACGGCAAAAACGATTTTAACAAAGAGTAAAATTGTTGTTTTCAAAGTTCTTGCGTCCTTAGTTTTTAATTCGAATCACTGAGAACGCTAATTTGAGAAAATGCTCCTATCTCGAAAACCCCATCTTTGGTTTGGAAAAAGAATTCAAGAGCCAAGCATTGCTAACATCCCGAACAATATCTTATACTCAGTTGTCAGCTTAATAATAATAGTATTTTTCCAACAAAACATTGCAATATTGAAACCATTTGGTTTTTTTCAACACATTAACATCTATATACAAGGGTGGGCCAAACACAAGTTTCTTTTTAAAAATGCAACAAAATGACCAAAATTAAATGTTTACCATGAATTATGGCTTTATAAGTAAAAGCAAACATTCCCATTAATTTTGGAACACAACGTCGTTTATTGGCTGGCTTGGCTGGCTTCTCAGTAGCGCATTCTGTGACTGCAATTTTCCAATACCTAGTTGATGGTTTCGGGCTGCTTGGATAATATTGGCCTTAAGTGCTTGAATAGCTTCCGGAATGGCAGCCCCGAGGCGGCCAATTGACATCGCCAAGACGGCTGAACACGATTTGGGAATTTGGTGCTAAATAGATCGATTGCGCGACATGGGCTGTGTGGCATATCGCGCCATCCTGCATGAACTTAAGGTCGTCCAAATCCATGTCTTCAATTTCAGTAAATATATGGTTACAAGACTCTGTAACGCCCACCATTGACCAAAACGTTGTTCCCAGCCTCATTGAATTGAGTCTCACACTCTCGGCTACAGCTGCCAAATTCTCGACTGTGCGCTCCGTACGACGGCGGGGACCACGAGTGTTGTCCTTTAAAACCAGTCTCATCAACTTTTTGCACAAACTTGCGTACAGCAGGCGCGGTGGGAGCTTCATTTTGACCAAAACTTCTTTTCAAAAAGCACACTGTTTATGTACCTATATATAAAAATCAATTGTTTGCCTTGAATCAGGGAAGGTTCAGTAAAAATGAAAATTCGGAAAACCCTTAAGAGGTGGCACATTTCATTTTTATCTATCTCATTCTATATACACCCAGAGAAAAAACAACGTAAAATCAAAGAAAACCACTTTGATTTAAATATTTTTCGGAATTATTTAGCAGCGACTACGAAAATTTTTAAATCAAAGTGGCATAACATTAATTCAAAGGGTGTCCTTACTCTAAATGCATATATTTTTAATTTGATCTAACAACGTATGCACTTTGATTTGACGTGGAATCATGCTTAAATGTAAAAGTGAATACGTTTCACTTTGAATCTACGTTGACTTAATTTAAAATTACATTGCGAATTTAAATCAAATATGTTTTAACGTAAAAAGGAATATTCTTTATTAAATTTTATTCAAAGTAAAATCAAATAGAACATATTACATTTTAGTTTGCATTTTTTCCCTGAGTGTACAATGTATCAAAATAAGTCTCATAGTGTTTGAATTGATGTTCTGTTAATGCGTGAACCGATTTTGTTTCTGAAAATTTCAAATGAAAGGCGACGTCAATACCAAGGTTTGTATGTATATACGGTCTTTGTATATGTATTGGTCATACGATTTAAATGACATTTTGGGGATAGGTGGCGCTCCTGTCGATCGAAAACTACTCAACTGATTAAAATTAAATTTTGTGGGTGGATATGGTTGACTGAAATTTAATGTTTATCGAATGTGAAGTTGAAACAAAATTATCCGAACGGTGATTCTTACTTCCCGGACAAACTTCGAGCGACCGCCATGGCGTCACCACACGATTTTCCAAACAAAAGCTCAAAACGATCATGGGCTTCATCGTTCACAATGTTTTTGGACAATCGCTTTTATGGATGTATTTACTCGGTCGAATGGCAGAACAGAGGATTTCCGATTGCCAGCATACTGCTTTGGTTGATTTGGTTAATTGAGCAAATCTGACCGGACCAACTCGATTTAATCATTAGCGTGGCCAAAAAACGACCCGACCCGGAAATCTATGAAATCGTTTCTATGCATTGTACTCAATTTAATTCAAAGGGAGTTCATTCGTTCAATAGAGAGATTATACTATATCTGTGGCAATAAGACAGAGTAGCTTATGTCAAAAAAAATGTTTTTGAAATAATCGCATTTTTATTCTTAAAAAAATGTTAAATTAATAAAATATTTTGTTTGCAATTGGGGCTAACATTATATTACAAATAATCATAAAAAAACATTTTAGATAAAAATGTGATTATTTGAAAAGCAATTTCTTTGACATAAGACAGGGTCTTATTGCCAAAGATATATAAGTATTCTAAATAAGATCCCGTGCTTAGTTTTTCTCAAAAAAATGTCAATAGTGACATGTAACAAATAGTTCTCAAAAATGAGTACCTTAATCTGGATCTGTGTTCACTATCTGCGGTATATACTACATACATATATTTGAAATAATAACAATGACCCACTTCCAATAAAAATCCAACAACAGCTACGTAAAACTTCTTTTTATCTAACGCCATCTAATTTTAACCATATTGAATATGCACCCTTTAAATTAATCGAACAACTTACACAATCTGGCAACTCCCACTTCATTTGCACCAAAACTTTTGATGAACGAGAAAGTTACGTTCGACCCAGTCGTGCACTTTGATTTTTTTCCCTTTCAATACTTTCAATACTCAATCAATTTTCCATAAAAGTCGTCAGAATCTCAAGTAAAATTCAAAAATTAAAATTTACTCGTCAGGTTTGACAAGATCTCCAAGCAAATGCTAGTTTTTATTCATACGAGCCATTATGTGTAAGTGATTTATAGGTTTGACAACTTTAACTAAAACTTTCCAAAGATTCTTTCAAACCACACCTCCAGATGGCTAATCAGCCCTTGCGTTTTGTTAGTAAAACTTTGTCCAGAGTTTATTACATTAACATGCACATTGCATAATTCTCTTCTGGTCCGCTCCAACAGAAAAATCAACATACAATCATAAGTCAATGATCAAGGACAATCGTTTTATTTTCGATATTTGTTATATGATGGAATATAATCGTGTTCTTTTGATCAGCTCGTAAATGAAGCAGAAAGCTGTTAGATAGCTTAAAATATGTAACTTCTCTTATTTTCCTCTATTAATTAAGAATTAAATCCAAAAAGAAGGCGCGACAATTAGCGGCGTAGTCCTAAGGCTTCTCCGAGTCTAAAGACGCATGTAAAAGTAGGCTTCATCGAAATTTGTCCAGTTGTTTTCATGTCAATCGCGAACATATATAAAGCCTCTATGCATAAACCATGTCAGGCCTACCAATTTCGGTTTGCTACCAACTGACACTCAAGCCCGTCGACTTCCTCCTAAGCAGTGTTGTCGTTTGGCCCTTTTATGGGTCAAATGGAACCTTTTAGAGCATCAATAACAATAACTGTTTTTATAAATAAATGCTTTTGCTGCTCTATTTTTTTTGCTATTCGAATTTTATGTGGAGGCCTCTTTTTTTTTGTTTATGGCCCTTTTTAATCCACTTTTTGAAAATTTTCAGCGGCAACTCAGCTGCATAATATTACAGGTAAATGAATAATGCAAGACTTAACGAACAACGTTCTTATCCCTTACAATATTTAAATTGCGACCAGTAGCCTTGGCGATACCTTTGCCTTCTTTATACACTCTATAGTGCCATGCAAAACGTAGCTTTAAGTTTATGCATTTTTGAATAAATTTACCAAATAAAACTTTTTACCCCGCCTCCCTTTGACTTGAAAAGTTCTCCAACTGCTTCGTTTAAAAATTCACACAAACTTACTCACCTTTTTTGCACTTCTTCTGGATTGTTCGAGTTGGGTCACAACCGGGATCGCCCTTCTTCAGTGTCAACGTTCGTGATCTGGTGTTGGTTTTGGCATCACATTCTGACCATGGATTCTTTCCATATCGACAGGAGAGTCCTACAAAAAAAGAAGCAATTTACTATAGGCGTTTTTTTTTAGTTCAGAGCACAACCTTAACTGTTATACAAAAAGTTATATTTAGCTCAAACACATCAGAGCTCCGAATTTGTGTTTTTTTTTCGTTCAGAGCGCGCTGTATGAGCTCCGAATAAATTGACTGAGCAGGCTGAGTATAAAGCTGATTACACACTTACAGGCACACTTGACAAAAAAAAAAAAACAGGATGAACAAAATAATTGAAATGGTGAAGGAACCTTGTTGCTCTGGAACTGAAGGTTAACCAATTTCAATTCATACATATACTTTATTACAAATGACAGCTATGTGCTCAAGTGTGTTTCATAATTACATCAGAACGATCTGAGTACGCTCCGTTCAGAGAGCGCTCACAATGCTCGAGCTCGGTTCAGAGCTCAGCTCTGAACTGAAAAAGAAAAACGGCTTATGAAGCATGTCCTCTCCACATGCTTAATGAACTGCAAATTTAAATAACACGGCCGTACTGTTATAAATTTCTTTTATGCTTTACGTTGCCAGTCCTTTCCTCTGTTTTGTCGTGTGATGGCCTCATGTTATTACCAACCATGATTTGGCTAATGGCATTTTTTTATTATTCTGTAAGTAGTTATACCCTCTCAAGGACTTATCATTCCACTTGATGACATGTGTGTGTGAGTAACATTTCCCTTACCATTTTGGATCGGTAATCCTTGAAATGAATTTATATCGTTTCGTCTTGTTTTTACGCGACAATAATACATAAAGGGCGGACAATTGTCATAAAACGACAGACACACCTATATACCTATATAAAATTAGAAAAAACAAAAGTACTTACCACTCTGGCTGCCATCGGTCTTTGTGCCCCTCTCGTTTCGAATGAGTATCTCGTGGTCATCCTCCTCCCAGATTTCACCCTGAGACACCACTGTTGTAGGCTGTGTCTGTTCTGCGACTGGCAGTGCTAATGGTGTCTCCTGTATCTCTGTGGTGCCCAGAGCCTTTGTTGGCAGTAGTGACAATGATGTGATTACCAGCACTGCTGATACAATGAGAAAATTCATGTTTGTGCGCAACTAAAAGTCCTGCAAAAAATAAACCAAGCCAGATGTATATTTTTGTGAACATTTAATCGAGGGATGTTGGTCGGAGATAATGCAATCGAAGAACAGATGGGACGAGAGAATACCATGGAGATTATTTTCAATAAGCGAAATTATATTTCTTTTTAAAGGACCATGACCAGGGCACGCATCATTTGGCACGTTGCCCGAGGGCAGCACTTGAAAAGAACAAATGAAACTTTTTTGCTTTCCGTTTTTTTTTTCCGTTCGAATTAGTGAAATGAAAAGATTATCGGCGTGAGATTCAATAAAGGAATATCAATTGAATTTTGCCAGATGCCTGGAGTGGGCGTGTAGAGTCGGATCAGGGAATTTGTTCAAACAACTACGGGCTATAAATATTTGCGTTGGCCTTATCGTTGTGCTTCGTTAAGTGGATAATTCTTTGGATGCCTGAAATGAAACTCATTTTCACCGTTTTTATACCTTTTGCGATTCAATGTGCTGGGGAATATGTGCTCCACTTCATAATTTAGGATTATCCCATGACTGTGCATGACATTATAAAAAAAAATTAAAAATGCTTTCGAACGGACGTAGGAAAACAATTCTTTCCATGTGAATGCTATGGTCCTAGGGGACATGTAGTGACAGCTTTTGATATTTACATGGGTAAATATTTTGTCTGTTATAAAAGAAAAACCGCACTCATTCGGACTTAAGTAGCGAGTTTCTGAATTTGCTTAGAGTCATTTACCTATTGTTGAGTAATTGTGCACATTCAACACTATCATTGAGAAATTTGTATATTAACTTTGAGAGAAAATCTTTTTGCTGAAAGTTAAATATTTCCTAAAAAAATAAATAATTTATTTTTTGTTACGTATACGTCCGAGTGTCTTACTCATTTTCTTTTGAAACCGCACTGACAACTACATTATATTATTTTGACAGCCGAAGAGGCTTTACTCTATTATAAAGTCAAAAACCATCCCAAATACTAGGACACTGGTAACGATTTTGGGTTTGTTGAGTTAATGAATTCTATACTGCAATTTTTTCTCCACTAGTTAAATAAACGGTGGTGTAAAAACTCAACAAAGTAAATTTTATTTCATATACCCATTAAGTGATGATAAGAAATGTCTAGTACCCCATCGCACATGTCAGCAGTTGCTTTGACGATTGAATTCACAGGTTGCCGTATTATATAGGTCATGCCCACCGTTGGGCATTGAATGAACTTAATTTATAAAATGAATTGACAGCAACTACTATTTCGTAGATAATAAAATGCAAATTGCAACCATAAATTTATCGGACTGAAACTCAGTTTAATTTACTGTGAGTTTCGTAAAGGTATCATTGAAATTGTGGGAACAATTTATTAATTCGCTATTGGTTTGATTTAATTCCGACAGCAGTAAGTGTTTAATTAAAACAAAAAAAAAACTTTTTAACTGACACCTGTCAAATGGAATTTGAAAAAAATATTTTTGTTTTCTAAAATGGAATTAACAGGATATTCAAATATCTATAATACAGTTCGTAATCTAAAACTCTTGCACCAACTTTCTTTTGTTTTAATTCAAAATGTTGATACCACTCTCAGCTAAAGTATAGAAAGTGCGATCAGACTTTCCTAACATACTGTACTGTAGCTAATGAATACTTGTGCCAGTGCAAACATCATCATCACGTTATCCGTTTGTGTGTACTCGTAACTCAACTCGACTCATTCGTTTCCAAAGTAAGGAGAAAATAACCACCTCAGGCGTTTCAAAGCTAATTTCAAAGGGAATCCGTTTTAAAGACGCACGCAAAGAAGAAATTAGGAGAAGATATGGGGGAGAAAAAAATAACTACCAGAACGCGGTGCAAGAGCAATTTCTTGTTCGCAGTCGCATCGCAGTCCTTTGTCAGCTTCGAGCAGAATGAGAGTAGACGAATTCATTAAACTTGCTACACTGCCGCAAGGATATACACATGCAGTCGACGGAGCACGTGCATAGCTTCATAAAGACCAGACACAGAATACATTTTCCTCGAAAAGTGCACTTTGATTGCTGTAAGCGAGTACACATTGCAGGGCGACTATCCGAAGGTGCACACATGCAACTCGATCGTTATAAATGTGTTTTCTTTTCAGTCATCTTTTTTAGCCTTAGCTACTTTCCGGTCTTAATTTGAATCCACTATGGTAGGATGCCCTGGATATATTCGTCCTATGCCATCGTGAAAGATGATCGTTATATTCATGAATCTTAAGATTAGTACTTTCCTTAACAGAGCTGGTTGCAGGATAATGCTTGCATTTCTTCCCATTAAATAAATATGTATCTAAGTGGATTATATCGTGTGTAGTCTTTCTAAAAGAGGCGTGCCCGTCGTATAGCTTATACTTACAGAGCACCCCTCATACGAAATAAGGAAGAAGGGAGAAAAAGACACACAATAACATGACAGGGACTCCTACTCAATTTATGCTCGTGAATTTCATTTACATCCCAACAACGTACACAAGCAGTTATTCGCTTTAATTTCTGCAACGATTTATTCTGATGGAAGGATATTTATCATTTTTCTTTCGGGTAACGGTAATGGTAATAGTAGTTATGCTGTTCTTGGCTGTCCTGGACATTGTACGGAATGAGGAAAATTCACACTTACTGTGCCTAGGGTAATCTATTTAATGTGCACTTTATGATGTGGGTGGACACATTCTCTTGGCATGTACTTTTATTCTTTTGTTTAATATTTTATGACAGGACTTTATGTAGGATACGAGGTCTTTTGTTCGCTTAATTCTTTCGGTGGAATAATGCAAATTATGGCCCCATGTTGTCGAGGAGAAGCTCCTTTTTTCTTTTCGTGTATTTACAATGTTCATAGTTGTAAAAGCGTGGTATGCAAATTATTGTGGACTTTATTGGATTATAGCCATCGGTCTGGTCATAAGGGCATGGGATGAGGCGTTTTTTTTTTTGTTCTTACAGAGCAATAACGCCCATTGCAGTATTTTCTGCGGGTAAGCGGAATTTTGTTTTGGCTTTATTAAAAAAGTTTTCATCGTTATTGTGCAGTGAGTTGAATTATTTATTACAGCGCGCATATTGACAATTTTATTCTGAAGGAGATATCGCTTCCGTTGGGGATGTTGTCGTATTGAAAATAAGGATGTACTCACGTATATTTAGCTTATTGAAATCTTCTTCAACATTGTCTTTCAGTGCACAAGTTGATGGTCTTTTGGTGATATTACAGAGCTCAATAAGCCATGAAACCAATTCTGCCTAATTTGAACACGCTTTTCGTACTTTTCTAACTTTACGATCGCAGTTAACAAATTTTGCTGCCGAACAACAAGAGAGTCAGCATACACTTTGGAAAAATCCACCAACAAAAAATATTAGGGTGAGTTATAGGTTTTTTTTCGGATTTCTATTTTAACTATTAACTCCCTTAACTGCAGCGTTGAGAGTTGTGGCAAGTCGAAGGACAAACAATTAACTTAAATAACAATGGATAAGTTTGCCATTGGTTTAGCTGTCAATGCATACAGCCTTGTTTCCTTTCACAGGTTGTTGTTATTGAATCTCCACATGCAAACCCTATATCTCGGTGAACTCTAACTCTAACTTTAGTAACAATAGCTGGTTACAAAAAGTGACTTAATAAGCAATCCTAGTTAGATTAGCTAAAATAGTTAAACTTGAAATGCACAGGTGAATAGCTAGTAGAGTTTGGTGTTGAATATCCCTCCTCAAAGCCGGGTAACATAAACGGCAACGGAAATCACTTTAAGATTTTTGCCGTTTGAAACATTTTCATTCACATCCACTCTGTAGCCTGCTTCTGATGTGACGTAATTTCCATAATTTACTGCGGAAACGATGTAGACAGCCTAACTCAAACTTTTAGCTTGATTAGTCCATGTAATGTGTCCCTTGTTGTTGGTTTTGCCCTCGCCCACAACTTAACCCATTTTATCGCTTCTGGCTCACTATGTGCAAGGTCTTAATAAAACCATGGCAACGGTAATTCACCATTGCCATGCTTTACACAACCCGATAAGTAAGACGTAAAAATTAGGCATGGTATTGTGAGTAGTTCGTCTCTTGTGGGCTTACCTAAAACAGCACTGCCAGGGCCCCATAACATTGCGATAGAAAGGGATAATCTATCTCTCCGTACAAGTCTTTCGGAAGGTTTTATAGAGGTTCATTTGGTATGCAGCGGGGTACTCACAAAGGAATCAGGTTGTTGTTAAACGGCCATCGAAACTTTTGCTAATTGGTCAGCTTTCTCGTGGAAATTAATGAATTTTGGATACAATGTGTTTGGTTGGGGCAATCGAAGGTCTAAAGGCGATGTTGGTGATGATGAAAATCCGAATTGTTTTTATTTTGTTATCACACTAGTTAAGCGGTTAAATTCACAAGTCGTTATACCGAAATATAAATGAGTTCTACCTTTTTTTTGTGTTGAAACTGGGGAGAGTTTCCAATGCGTAGAGATTTTTTCAATTCGCAAACAATATGGATTTACAATTAATTTATAAAAACGCAGCTTTTTCCGAATTTACGGATAAGTTATTTAAGGAAAATTTAAGTGTAGGACTTTTGGCAGATAAAGCGCCATTAAGACAGTCTTTATACGAAATAGTTTATTTTTTTAGATACCTATTTTGATTTCTAATAGTCTAATTGCTGATAAAGAAACCTCACTACTCCACTGATTTTTTTTTTTACATTAACCTGAACCGTTTAGTGGGTTTTCTGTAAACTTTGTACATGGGGTAGATCGAATTTTTATTATTGCTCAAAAATAACAGATCAGTGACGTTTATTCAAAGGCGCGCAGGTGCTCTTTGTGCAACTTATCCACATTGATTATTACATCCACTTAATTAAAGTTCATTACGAAATATATTTTTGTATCATCGCAATAATTATTTGTATATAAACTAGCTGACCCAGCAAACGTTGATTTGCCACATGAATTATTTTTAGAACATGAAAATATATCTTCATTATTGTAAGTGTGTGCGTATGTTGTGGAAGTGATGAAAATAACAACACACCAAATATTATTTTTTTTTAATTTATTGTATTTTTTTTTTAATTTATATACACAACGAATTCTGAAATTATTAGTCATCAATATTAATCTCTTAATGCAATGGAGTGTACGATATTTTTTGTCATTCCATCTTTAGCTAACACAAACAAACTGGACGGTTTGCCCACTCGAGAGCATGCCACGTATAATTGTCCGTGCGAAAAATATGGCGTGCTGAAATCTAAACCACAAACAGATATTGTTTGGCCTTGAGAAATAGTAATTGCAAATGAAAATCTAATAGGGAACTGAATGCGTTTAAATTGAATTTCTTTTACCCCGGAATTTTCCATTGAAAATAATGGCTTCGATAACGTTTTTCATTAATTTTTTAACGACTTATCGCGTGCATTTGCACAGCCGTGGTGGGTTCCAACTTTGAGTAATAAATTATGCGGTGGTAGGCCTGGTAAATCCAATGAGTTAATTTTTTTCAATTTCAATTCAATTTAATTTATTTGCAATAATCTTAACACAGGAAGATACAGTATCTTTTAAAGTTGTGCAAGCTTCAATAATGTATATATTATATGTTACTGTTTGGAAAAAACAAGAGAGAACAAAGAAACTAAGTTCAGTAGATAGAATTTACCATTATAATATGTTCCTAAGACTAATTTAAAATAGAACGATAGAAAAGAAAACAAAAAAAAAAGAAAAGTACAATGAAATAATGAAAAGTAATGGAAATTATTGAAATTAATCTTCATCATAACTACCTCAAAGTGCCTGCAGATGCCGCCTAACTCGCTCTTGAACTGAGATGTACAACCTATTACTCGTATGGTTCGTAGTTTAAAAACTCTTTTTGAAAATTTCCAACTTCAATGGCATCGCAAACTGCATCAACGGATTTATATACCACCAAGTTACCTGGCAATAACTGTTGTATCTTGAGATTGAATTTTGAATGTCCGAATTGATTTCAGGAACACGTTAGAATGTGGATCGGTGCCAAACAGTAAACCCTTCAATGGTTCAGGTGGAGTATCAATTCCAGGTAGTTGCACCTTTCCTGATGTGCAACACGTCCCGGCTGGCTCATTTTCTAATTTAAGACCATTACAATGCAGGCATTCGATGTCCATAGCACCAATTATGACTTTTGAATGAGCATAATATTCAACATGGAGCTCATACTCGCATCCTTAACGTAGGAATGACTGAGAGGTAAATTATAAATTTGAGTCGGCGTGGTCGTCTTTGTTCTCATCTTCTTTCTTCATTTCTCTCAGATCGTGCATTTTCCGATTCTACTTGATGCAATAGCGCCATGCTCTCCCGTGCATCATTATTATCTTCCTGTATTTGTTCTGCTCTTGCATTCTGCATTGCTGTAGCGTTACGTGTTTTACGACCCAATTAATCCCCTATACGTCGTGATTGCATTTATCGCTGTTATCAAAATTAAATTACATCTTCTAACGCATGTACATAAAAGTACACACACACTTTTATTTAACATACCTTTCACGACATTTCTCTTTTGAAATAAAAAATCAGTAATTGTTTTAATTATTATTATAGGAATGAATAATGACAGCCTTTTTAAAAAAAGTAAAAATACTCTTATACAGTAGAAATACATAATTACAGCTATGCAAAAGCCACCCTTAACACTTAGGGGTATACAAATTAGTTATAAACCTATTCTCAGACCTACTGAATATAAATATAAAATTTCATCAAAATATGTATGGTCCGACAAATCGGAGAGTATAAACACTAAAACTAAAAAGTCGGCGCAGTGGCTTAGTGGTTAGTGTGTTGGACTACTAGGCGAGGGGTCCCAGGTTCGAATCCGGAGAAAACCCAAATTCCAACTTAAGGTTTTTATCACTGCGCCACCTCTCGCGAACGTCTGACAAACATCCGAGAGTATAACTGTCATGAAAGAGCTTCTCAATTGACCGTTTGGACTTGGCATAAAATTGTAGATCCCTTCCATTCGTCCCAAAAATAAAAATTCACACAAGACGAATGGTTGTGAGAAGCTAGGCCTAGGGTCCCTACGGACCTGTTGCGCCAATTATTAATTTATTTATTTATAAACACTAAAACTGTGACACGAGACATTTATATATTAGAATTAGTTGAAATCAACTTAAGATGTTAACAAAATTATACCGAATCAAAATCCAAAACTCACTATGTATATTCATAAATCGAATTCATAGCCAAAGTAACTTAGTGATAATGAAACTTATTCATCGGGGTGTTTATCTCGCTTTAACCCACCGGAAAAATAACATATAAAAAAAAAATCATTCTCCCCCCTAACCAAGTTGCAGGTAACAAAGTTCATCATTATATTACTATGTGAACATCCAAAGTTGCCGTACGTTTCTTTTAGTATTTATTATAAAACGAGCAGAATGAAATGTTTATCATTCGAAAGGTACTGTGCAATGGATGTGCACAAACAAAAAATTGTGACTATATGTCGCCATTAAGGGTGGTAAGGTTAAGTTAAAAATTCGGCATACATAATGTTTATCAGTTAACTGAAAGCATTTTGGTGACAATCAATTTGTCGCCGCCATATTGCCATAGTAACGTATATATGTATCATCTTAGATTAGAACCTTCTTTCGAAGAAATGCAAATTGCCTTCCCCTAAAAGTAACCAACTGTGTTGACAACCACTTTTGTTTCAATAATGGAAAATATTTTGTTTTGTTTTACATTTTTCAACAGTGATGTATTGAAACGTAAATCATGAGTCAAATCTATTTTCGAAGGGACTTTTTTTCGATATCTAGAGGTAATTATTTTAGCTAATCTTAGATTAGAACCTTCTTTCGAAGAAATGCAAATTGCCTTCCCCTAAAAGTAACCAACTGTGTTGACAACCACTTTTGTTTCAATAATGGAAAATATTTTGTTTTGTTTTACATTTTTCAACAGTGATGTATTGAAACGTAAATCATGAGTCAAATCTATTTTCGAAGGGACTTTTTTTCGATATCTAGAGGTAACTATTTTAGCTAATCTAACTTGGATTGCGTATTAAGTTACTTTTTGTAACCAGCTATTGTTACTAAAGTTCGAGTTAAAGTTCACCGAGATATATGGTTTTGCATGTGTATATTCAACAGCAACAACCTGTAAAAGGAAACAAGGATGTATGCATTGATAGCTAAACCACAAACTTATTCGTTGTCATTTAAGTTAATTTTTTGTCCTTCTCTCAACGCTGCAGTTAAAGCAGTTAATAGTTAAAATAGAAAGCCGAAAAAAACCTAATAGCTCACCCTAAAACTAGAGCTCAAATAAATAACTGTTATGGGCCCAAGGACGCCTCCTGTTAAATTATATAATAACACACTTCACCTATGACCTAACATTGAGGATATGTGGATAACTGTATAAGATCCGGGTTTTATTGATAACAATTAAAACTACTCGCAATTAACCCTCACCCAAATGGCAAATTGCCAGAAGTTTTCCAGCGGAAAACGACCTAATTTCTGTAGATTAGCGCACTACCCTCAGCATAGGTTTACCCATACAGCGTACACCCCATTCAGGGGCCCATTCGTCCGTCAGTCTATTACAAAACCGAGAACATTGAAAATTCCCCATTAATTGGAGCGAAATTAATTCATGAATGACTCGCTTCATTGCGAACAGTGTAAGCCCAACCTAGCTCACGAGGTATATACCCACTCGATATATTCACCAGAAGGCACTTTTGCAAGTCAAAAGTGCCCGTGCTTATTCCCGTTCTGCGTTCTATTTAGCGCCGGAATTCAATTCAAGCGCCACCCACTCATTAACCGTTTGAAAATCCTTTTCGTGTGTACCTTTATAATTAAGCGAGCGTTCCACTCCAACTGACATTGGATATATTTGCTGTTATTGAGAGCACACCCAAGAGGGATGGGAGGGAGGGGTGGCTTTCTTGTACCCTAGGTAGATGAGGTTCGCGGGTTCAATTGATGTTCAGTGCTCCAACAATTAACCGCAGAGCAATTGAAAGGGAAGTCGTTTTGGCGCCCCACCTTCCAAGTGTTTGTTTTTTCCCCTCACTTGTTACGGAAAGGACTTTCATTATGGAAAACTAAGTTCCACCCTCCAGTGGTAATCTCATTGATTACGTATTCCTCGGGCGTTTTATTTACAAGTGTTCGAGGCTTTTTGGTTGTGTAACGATTTTTCCTGTTCAAGGGTCTAAAGTTGGCTTTTAAATCAGCAAACAATGTTTGCAGCTTTATTATTTTTGCCAGTGGTTACAAGTCGAAGGTCCATTTTGGGGAAATTGCTTTGAAATCAGATATAACTGCTCCGAATCGTTCTCCGGCATTCACACAAAGGAAATATCAGATGAACATCATCTC
Source organism: Cheilosia vulpina (assembly GCA_916610125.1). NCBI lineage: Eukaryota > Metazoa > Arthropoda > Insecta > Diptera > Syrphidae > Cheilosia > Cheilosia vulpina. The sequence continues at coordinate 27,795,778 of OU744278.1, forward strand.
GTAATTGGCATTGCTTTTCACTTTTCCTTGGAAGTGCAGTATCGCCTTTGTGTCGTTGTAACGTTGAGTAGACGGCAAAGACCCATCGAACGAAAGGCAAATATTGCTCATTGAACTCATTGATTAGGGTTCACCCATACAGTTGAGCATGGTTGCCTGGAAATGTGATCGGGTTCGTTGCGACGTAAAGTCCTAATGAAACCATAGAAATAGAAATCTATCTTTGATTGATATTGGAGAGTCCTTTTTGTTGGCTCAATATTATTGCACAGATACACCTATATCTACGCATGCAAGCTTCGCCATAGCAGAGTCGCAATCGATTGTGATTGAGAAGACGCACTGCGATGCTGCGACGCGTGTCGTGCAAATAACAGTGTATCCTTTATCGAAGGAAATATTCGAATGCAAATACACAGACATGTGAAGTGCGAAGTGACAGGCTGCGCATTGTGTTGTTGATGCTCATTTCGTGTTGTAAGGGTGCTCAGCTCGATTTTGCTCAAGGTATTTCGTATTTATGCTTTTGTTTATCAAAGAATTGTTTTGAGAGGGTAAACATGAGAGAATTTGTTGTCAATTGAAAGGATATGAGAGAACAAGCACTTTGCTATCACATTGAAATTCAAGATAAATGAGGCGGATAAGTGGGACGGGTACCTGTCCGCTAGAAGAGGAAAAGTCTGAGGTATCTTTGTTGATAAAAGCCGTCTCAAATGCATGGAGATTTCTATCATCGTGAGGAAGACGCAGGAAACCGGCACACCACAATTACAGAACAAAGTGAAGTATACAAATTGTTACAAGAATTATTTTTCTTACCCACTCTTAGAGTGTGGCGTTGGTACAAAGGTGTAAAAGGTAGATGCTGAGAGCTCTGACTGAAATATTCGCCAGTAAGGTGTAATTAAAAAAGGTAGTGGTTATATCCGATAGCAGATGAACCTTGAAGTTCTGCAAATATCAGCAGCCGTTTTAAAGCAAACAAGCCCTAGATATTTTTAAGATATTAACCTCCTCAGCAAACGAAAGAAGCTTTGAATTTTCACGTTGTTTATCTGGACCTAAAACGGAACGCGTGCAACCGAACAATTATTGGAAAGCCTGGAGAGGTGTAGAGGTCGGTATTAAAGCCTTCGTGGCTGTGACAGGAGATAAACGGAGCCCAAAGACGAAAACCCGTGTGATCTACTACATAATTTGAATTTGTAATAAAATTTGTAGGCCTCCGTAATATACACCCTCGTCTCAATTTGTACTTCAGCCCCAAGTCTACTGTCGCAAAGAGACCGTCAGAACTATTGCCGACTGCGTCTGCATCAACCTGTCAGCAAAGAAGTCCCTAGCATTTAATGCCTATATACAGTGACAGCCGTGCCAACATGCTGTCAGCTTCTGGCCATAGATGTGTGGTGTATCACTAGGCGACTAGAAAAAAAGCTCCTAATATTGCAAGACCTAGGTTTATTTATTAAAGATACGCACCATTGAGGGAGTTTCAAAAAAGAGCGAATTCATTACTTTTCAGAAGAAGAGGGCATCAGAGGCCAGCGATCGAATCTATTGCAGGGTTATACTGTAGTATTTCAAAGTTCCATGTCACGTCTAAGAACATGGGGACAGTCGATTCACCGTCCATGGATTTGGAAAGAAAAATTCTGCAGCCTGCTAACCGTCGAAAAAAAGCCATGAGTCCGATTTCGTAGTCAGAGTTTCTGTTCACCAACACCAGGTGGGGATTCAAGGTTATTGAAGCAGATAACTAACAAGCCAATTTGTTCAAAGCAGCGGAAATGAGTTTAAGTAGTTTTTACCAACGTTTCTGCGAAATTTAGTCAAATGAAAGCTTCACGATTGAAACCTCCGGATCTTGTCGGTTATATTGTGAAGGTTTAAGCTCCTTTTGCGATCTGCCCACGTCAGTGCGGTCTTATGCGGAGAAAATCATTCATCAAAAAAATGTGAAAATCTTAGAAAAAAAAATCAGAAAATCCTAAACTTTACGGCTCTTTATGGATTCCAAAGTTCCTTACCAGAGCGTGTGTTAAATGGCGATTTGCACAAAGCCAGGTCTATATTAGAAATATCTGCCAAACTCGTTCGCCTATGATAGATGGAGCCCTTTAAGATCGATAAAAGCTTAAGTTAAGGTGGCTCCCTATAAAGAAACTTCTTCTTAGAGATTTGCTTGTAAACTCACAAGTCGACAACGGAGGAAGAATAAGTCAGAAGGAGAATGCAACGACTTGTCTGTGCCAATTTGTTAAATGCAGGTAGCGTGGACAAATTGAGGTGTATCCTTTAACCACGAAGGGAAATAAAACTTCAAAGACTTTGTCTAACTTAAAACTATAACTTTATAACTATAATTTTAAAATTTGCAAAATAGCATCGTCGCAGGTATTCAATAAAGTTTGGCTCTAACCAATTTTTTCTTCTTAAGGGCTAAATAGGTATCTCAAAAGTAAATGCCTCTTTGACTGAACCAAAGTGGGCATTATACAAGACCTCAATACCCAAAGCCCGGATCTATGGCCCTTAGAAGCTTGGGTTTTATCGAAAGTGGGTGCATAATTGCACATTTTGGAAGTCCAGTTGGTTTCGATGGGGTGTGGATTTACGGGTACGTCGAAGTATTACCCAAACTGAGGTATATCTTCCTTATTTAGTAAGAGACGTACATACTCTACTAAAAGCTATGTATTCCGTACACCGGGGTACCGTTAGTAAGATCATAAGCCCTTTCCTTTCTGCCCATCAAAACCACTTTTAAATTTAATGATAAAATTACCAACTAATCAGTGCTGCCAGGCAAACGTAATCCCAAAAAAGTCCCTCTTGGCGAACGAAAAGGTAAAGATATAAAAATTTGCTTGCAACTCTTCTTAACAACCTCATTATGAAACAAGTCTGCGCAAACTAAAAGCAACTTTATCGTCGTCCCTATTAAAAATGACAACTTAGAGCAGAGTAAACATCATCATCATCATCTTGCGGAGCACTGACCAGCACCCACTTCAGATTGCACTTTCTACAGTCGACCACCCACCAACTGATGGCGAAATCCTCTCTAACCAAACCAACTCATGCAAATATTCAAAATGGGGTTAGTTAGGGAAAGTTTTTTAAGCCCTTTTCGTACTACCACCATCAGTCGTGTCCTACCTAAACAAAAAACACACACACAAAACCATTGGACGCAGGAAGCGAACAAAATTGTTCGTCTAATTTAAAAAGTTTTCACCTCACTCACTCATTCACTCATCTACTCATTGGCACTTTTCAAGTGTCGACGTTCTGATGGAGGGGGGCTGTCTGGCGGAAAATTTTCTGCATGTGCTCTCAAACATTTTTATTATGGTTTTTCATCACGGAACTTGAAGTCCCTTTTTTACACTGTGTACCAACCTGTAAATAAATTTCAACATTTTTTTTGGGCAGATTTGTTTCCCTCCATTCCGTTTTTTGGTTTTACAATGTAAGGAGTTTTCAGGTAACCAGAAAAAAAAAATATTTCAGAAATACTCTTTTGCGCACTTTTGAACGTATTGGAAAAATACGCTTCTATTAGTTGATTGAAAAAGTTTTCGTTTTGTCGTCAAGTCAAATATCCTCGTGCCACACGAACAAATATTTATTTTGCTCGTAAGCATCGAGTAGGGGTATTGATTGATGCTGTGAATGATGATTGATAGTACGCGCATAGGTACAAATTTCTTTTGGGGGTAAATGTACAAAAAAATCGAGTTTATTCAATGGATACGAAAAATATTAATCCTCGGACAAAAGCTCAATACGAACCTCCCTTGGATTTCATCGAATTTTTTGCGCCCACTCACGTTTATAATATTTTATCGCACTGTGTTCGATTTATTGTTTCAAGTGCTGTTGTTTTTTTTTCACTCGGATTAAGCAGCGCGTGAAAACATTTTATAAATTTTTTTTTGAAAGCGTTCCTTTATGTTTGGATTGTTTGCCGAAAACGTAGAGTGTTTACGAAATGTGTACGTAAAAAGAAAAATGTTTTGGATTCGTTTGTGAAGAACGGTACACATTTGGATTTTTTGTGCAGGTCCCATTTATTACAGTAGGCGTTGGAAGTTGTCTGCTGAAATGTATTCAAAGAGTTTTGCTATGGTATGAAGTGCCTCATGCTTTTTACATCTTTAATATTGACTTAATAAAGTGTATTGACCAAATACAAATACCTGGTTTTCAATATTACTATATTATTGAATTCGAATTACCCGTGCGCGAGTTATGTACACCACACAAAATATAACACCAAACATAACAACAGATAACACACAACACATTGTGAGCGGCCTGCATCAGGAGATAAGACTTTTGCTGATACCAATGAGCTTGGGGAAATTAGTGTTACATGTTGTAATTGTAGAATGCTCTGCACATAGACGCCAAGCTCATGGTACGAGAAATGGATACAGCTAAGCGGCAGTCCAGATTTGGCGGTCAGTGTACAGACACCGAAATAAGAAAAAGAAAAGATAAATAAAATTGTTATAAATTGATTTTCGAAACGTGTTTTTTTATTTTTGAAAGGTGCGAAATTCGTATCCCATAACTGGCGCAGTCGAGACTTTGTCAATCCGGAGGTCGCGTATCCATAAAAACAAATATTTTGGTCATAAAGTGCAAGTGCATATTGCAAAAAAAAAAACTATATAAAAAATAAAAAAAAATACAGACTATACTTACGTGAATCTCGCATCAAGTGCAAATTGGTGTAAAGTGGATTGCAAAGAGGACCAGGGCACACCGACAACGTGGAGGATTTTCATTCTTTGGCCCAGGACGAACATACAATTAACATTCCAGCAGAATCGTAGTGAGTCAGAAAAAAAGATTATAATTGCAAACTCATCCCTTCACTCTTCATCCCTATCCCGTGTATACTTTAATATATGCCTAAAAGACATAATAATAGTAAATCAGAGTCAAATCGAAAAAAAAAATCGTTTTTGTATAGACCCTATTGTGTGCAAGATAGTGATATTGAGGAGGAACAAGCATTTAATAATATGGCCCTAAACGCAAGCATTAGCGGAGTTTCTGGTACAGGTGTAGGAAGTATTGATGCAAATGACTTATCGTTAAACGGTACCGATGTAAACGGTGCCTTAGGTATAAGTAGTAATATAAGTCAATATTTAATTAACGGTGTAGCTTCTTCAATGCCTACCAATTCTAATATTAACTCAAATGCAGCTGTACCAACAGTTACATGTACTAACAATAGGGCAAATTCCAATTCAAATTCGAATGAATTAGAAGCCATTAATTATATTTTTAATGCTCTAAAGATACCAGATGCCATAAAAGACCTTCCACAATTCAATGGTAATCATAGATTATTGTACGAATTTTTAAATAATGTTGAAGAGATTTTAGGCGTAATGGAACCAATTCAAAATTCAACTTATAGTCGCATCATAATGAGAGCCATACGGAACAAAGTTACAGGTGAAGCAAACGAAGTCTTGAACATGTTTGGAACTCCATTAAATTGGCAACAAATTAAAACAAATCTAGTCCTACACTATTCCGACAAACGGAATGAAACGTCGCTCATTAGGGATCTCCATCAAATTAAACAATCAAACGATAGCTTGGAAAAGTTCTATTCTAAAATAATAGAGATTTTGTCAACTCTTAATAACCATTTAAAAATTCATGAAGTTGATCCTAATGTTATTTATGCAAAAACTATGCTTTATTCGGAAATGTGTTTGAATACATTTTTAATCGGTTTAAAAGAGCCTCTTGGGTCTACCATTAGAGCAATGAGACCAAGTACCCTTCAAGAAGCCTTTAACTTCTGCATAAAGGAACAAAATTCATATTACATGAAATACAATAACCCAACATTGAATATTCGACATTTTAGACCACAATACACACAGTTATCTAACCAGCAACCTAATACCAATAATCATACAAACACTTTTTACTCAAACGAAAGGCCACACATGTTTACTCATTCAGAAATTTTTCAACCAATCTCTCCAAACAATAATATTTTCCCTATAGGCCCAAATAATTACCCTCAACAACAAAATAAACAATTATACAATCCAAATGTCTATCGTTTTCCGCAAAATTCGCAAAATCAAAATGCCTTTCCTATTAGGCCTATAAATACCGCTCAACCAATTCCTATTCCAATGGACACATACAGCGGGAACACGCGGAATTCTAGAACCCAACAATCAAATATGTCACGACCATCTACCTTTACCAGCCATAACAATAACGTATATAATAATAATAGCCCTACTCCAAACCGTAACGACTACTCGATCAGAGAGGTTCATAATATACAGACATATCCAACTGATTGCCCTAACCCAACATCTTCATTAAGTATAAATCAACATAACCCTGCTAATTTATACCCAGACCAAGAATATTATTCTCAGCTAGATCAGTATTTACCTTTTCAGCAAGGAACAATAGATGATATTAACAATAATTATTACCAAGATCATGAAAAAAAAAATGAAATAGACGACGGAAATTTTCAATAAACTGCCTCGGACAACAAATTGGATACCTTGAGATTAATAAACATAGTTCAGGTATATTGCCCTACATTAATATTCTCTCTCATACTGGAAAAGTACTTAAATTTTTGATTGATACTGGAGCTTCAGCAAATTTTATTAACCCTGAATTAACAAACCTAAATGAGCATAAAATCATAGAACCCATTTCAATAAATACAGTTTTTTCCAAATATAGTTTAAATAGACAGATAACTCTCCCTGCATTTGAAGAATTTAAATCAGATGAGAAGTTTAAATTTCTTGTTTTCAAATTTCATTCCTATTTCGATGGTTTAATAGGTCTAGATATTTTGAAACAACTTAAAGCCAATCTCAATTTAAAAGACAAGCTTTTAGAAACAGAAAACACATTCATACCTTTACATTTCAAACCAAACTACATATCAAACATTTTTAATGTTCTTCCAAATTCAAAAATTATAGCTAAGCTCCCAGTTGATATTGAAAAGGGTGACATTTATGTTCTTCCAACTATTGTAAATACGTTTCTTAAAATTCCTGAAGGCATTTACAAAGCGGAAAATTGGTACAGTAATATCGAAGTTATCAATTTATCCGATCAAGAACAGAAATTATTTCTAGAACAACCCTTAAAGGTCGAGCTTTACAATAGTTTTAACGAAGTAAACAATATTAATATAATGTACAATTCTGACCAATTAGAAACAATCCCAAGCAAAGATTTGTCAGATATACTTAGAACAGATCACTTAAATTCGGAAGAAAAAAAAACCCTCTTCAAGCTATGTAGCCATTTTGATGATATATTTTTCAGAGAAGGTAATATACTCTCTTTCACAAATGCTATAAAACATCGAATTAAGACAAATGACGACATACCGATATATACCAAGTCATACAGATACCCTGAAATTCACAAGGCAGAGATAAAGTCACAAATCCAAGAACTTCTTAAGCAAGGTATCATACGACCAAGTTACTCTCCATGGAGTAGTCCGATATGGATTGTCCCTAAAAAGAAGGATGCTTCTAATAAACAAAAATGGCGGATGGTTGTGGATTACCGCAAACTTAATGAAAAGACAATTGGTGATCGATACCCTCTTCCTAATATCACAGAGATTTTGGACAAACTGGGTAGATCTATTTATTTTACAACCCTTGACTTAGCTTCTGGTTTCCATCAGATCGAAATCGATCCCAGAGACGTAAATAAAACAGCGTTTACGGTAGACAACGGCCACTATGAGTTCATTCGTATGCCGTTTGGCTTAAAAAATGCCCCTTCCACATTCCAAAGAGTCATGGATAATATTTTAAGTGACTTGCAAGGAAAAATATGCCTCGTCTACATGGACGATATAATTGTCTTTTCTACCTCCCTGCAGGAGCACAAAGAAAATCTTTGGAAGGTATTTTCTAAATTACGCCAGTTTAATCTGAAGGTTCAGATGGATAAATCAGAGTTTATGTGCAAAGAAGTCGCATTTCTAGGCCATATAGTGACTTCACAGGGAGTAAAACCTAACCCTGATAAAATACTCGCAGTAAAGAACTTCCCTATTCCTCGTACTTCAAGGCAAATTAAATCTTTTCTCGGTTTACTGGGATATTACCGAAAGTTTATTCAAGATTTTGCTAAAATAACTAAACCTCTTACGGAATGTTTGAAAAAGGGAAGAGAAATCAAATTAGATCAAAGATATATTAGTTGTTTTGAACATTGCAAGGATATTCTAAGTAACGATCCACTTTTGCAATATCCTGATTTCCAACGACCATTTAATTTGACTACTGACGCAAGTAACTTTGCGATTGGTGCAATTCTAAGTCAAGGTCCTATTGGAAACGATAAACCAGTATCATATGCGTCACGTACTTTATCAGAAACAGAAACCAAGTACAGTACTGTAGAAAAGGAGCTACTAGCCATTGTTTGGGCTACCAAATACTTCCGCCCCTATCTATATGGACGTCAGTTTCTCATAGTTACTGACCATAAACCTCTGACTTGGCTCTTTTCGCTAAAAGATGCAAACTCTAAACTAATTAGATGGCGTCTAAAACTCGAGGAATTTCAGTATGAGATTCGCTACAAAAAAGGTAAAGCAAACACCAATGCTGATGCATTGAGTCGAGTAGAAATTAATATAAACGAGTCTTCAGAAAATAATGTATCTGATTTAGAACAATGCTCTAGTCTTTCGACTGTCCACTCTGCTAAAGAAAATCTGGACGACGGTATACCCATTTCCGAACGATCATTAAATGAGTTTACCGATCAACTAGTTCTAGCCAGGACAAGCCAAGTAATGCGTCAACCTATGATTTACAAAAAACTTTTTGAGTCAAAGCATCGTACAATTTTTCGACAACCAAATTTACACGAGGAAGAAGTAATAACAACGATTCTTAAAAAACACCTAAGTCCAAAGAAGCTTACAGCAGTGTTTACTGATGATGAAACTTTTAAAATAATTCAAAACGTTTACGCGAAGTTTTTCGCAAACAGTAAAATTTTTAAATTGATTCGTTGTTCAGTAAAGCTAACAGATTTAGTTAATAATGACGACCAGGACAAAGTTATAAATGATTATCATGAAACATCTAATCATAGAGGAATAAATGAAACGCTGCAGCATCTTCGACGAACATATTATTTTCCAAATATGAAAAATAAAATAACAAAGGTCATTAACAATTGCGAAACATGTCAGTTATTAAAATATGATAGACGCCCTCCAAAAGTGAAGTATGAAGTAGTAGAAACACCAGATTTACCTTTAGATATCCTACACATAGATGTCTATGCCATACACAATAATCAGATCCTTACTGTAATTGATCGATTTTCAAAGTTCGCTTCAGCTTTTATCCTATCAGCAAGAAACAGTATACAAATTATTCAATCTATAAGAGAATTTTTCGCTCACCACGGCACTCCCCACAAAATAGTTTGTGATTCAGGCACTGAATTTAATTCAAGTTTGTTCAAAGAATTTTGCAACCAACACAACATTACAGTACATATTACGACACCTCAGAATTCCACGGGTAACTCGCCAGTAGAAAGGTTTCACTCCACTCTGACAGAAATCTATAGAGTAATATATGAGAAAAATAAAAAACAAATATGTCAGGACGTTTTAAATGAAGCCCTCACCACCTATAATACAAGCATCCATTCAGTAACCAACCTCACACCAATAGAACTTCTTACAGGCAGGACCCCTAAGTTCAAACAATCCATAAACTACGAATCCGAACATGATTACTTAAATAAATTACAACAATTCCAGAGAAGACTATACGAACAAATTAAAGGAAAAATAGAAAAACATAATAAAATAATAATAGATAAACTAAATAGGGACCGAGACACACCACCAATATTTCATAAAAACGAAACGGTTTATGAGTTTAATAATAGACGTAATAAGCTTACGCCCAGAGCAAAAAGATTAAAAGTAAAGTCCGACAAAAAAGTAACAGTTATAACAATAAATAAAAATAGGAAATCCCATAAAAACAAAATCAAAAGGAAACGTAAATATAAGATTTCTAACTCAGAATGTGTTGATCAATTAATTCATAATGTTAATGAGGAAGATACAAGTTAGGACTGTTTTATCACAACAGCAATGCACTAGCAAGATTAGCTAGTGGTATGTCACTATGAATACAATATTTCTGTATCTATCCCAGAAACCGCATATAGAAGATGCTTTCAAAAACAAAATCCTTACACTTAATATTTTCTTACCTTGTTTCTTTTCAATTCTGATAAGCGCACAATAGCTAATGAATCTATAATATGTACCTACTAAAAAAAAAAAAAAAAAAAAAAAAAAAAATATTAAAATTATTATTATAGCTTTTCGAATAATATAACAAGTATACCTACATAATTTGCCCTACAAAATTTCCCCATACCTATTTTCGATCCCAATTCCTATATGAGTCACTGCAATTTAATTTTTTTTTTGTTGATGATAAAACGCTTTTGCTAATGGATGTTAGTACAAGCAACATGTATACGAGTAGAGCATTGATGCATCAACATTAACCTCAAGACAAACCATCATACATAAGCATCGCTTCAACATCGCAACATCGCAACATCGCTTCAGCTGCCCAGACTTCATCTCATTTTAACTGAGCAGCCTACACTTCAATCTGGGGGTGGAGAAGTTATGTACACCACACAAAATATAACACCAAACATAACAACAGATAACACACAACACATTGTGAGCGGCCTGCATCAGGAGATAAGACTTTTGCTGATACCAATGAGCTTGGGGAAATTAGTGTTACATGTTGTAATTGTAGAATGCTCTGCACATAGACGCCAAGCCCATGGTACGAGAAATGGATACAGCTAAGCGGCAGTCCAGATTTGGCGGTCAGTGTACAGACACCGAAATAAGAAAAAGAAAAGATAAATAAAATTGTTATAAATTGATTTTCGAAACGTGTTTTTTTATTTTTGAAAGGTGCGAAATTCGTATCCCATAACTCGCGCAATAGAACGAGACATTGGCTGCGCACATATTGTGATATTTCGTACACTACTCTTCGGTGCGCGGATCAGGTGCAGCATGACGTTCTATCAACTACAGCTGAAAGATATAGACGTGTCCTATATTCAGTCAAATAAATACAGGACGTGTTTTGTCCGCAATATAATTTTAAAGTGTTCTTTTCTTTTAACGAAAAACAAAACATTTAGAGTCCACTAGCTAACTAAAAACAACCACCAACTTTTTTCACCAAGTTATGACAGGGTTCCGATTTTTTTCTATCAAATGTTTGCTTTTATGTTATAGTCCTGCATTTATGTGGCTTTTATTTTTAAATGGAAATAATTACGAAAACTTTTTGAGTAGGTACCAATGCACTTAGGTCGGCGAAGAGGCTTAGTGGTTAGTGTGTTGTCAACTTTTTCTTTCGACTCCGCCACCTCTCGTGAACGCTTATTAAACAGCCGAGGGTATAACTGTCATGAAAAGGCTTCTCAATTAGTAGTTTGGATTTGGCATAAACTTGTAGATCCCTTCCATTCGTCCCAAAAATCAAATACTCACACAAAACCAATGGTTTTGAGAAGCTAGTCCATACGGACCTGTTGCGCCAATTATTTATTTCTTATATTTTTAGGTATACCAAAATAAATTGAACATTTCTCTTTTAGATATATTCTTCTCTTTGCGACACACAAGACAGTTTGCAACAAAAACTAAAGAAATACAAAATTGTGTGCACTGCATATGATAAACCCTCCGCCTTGGAAGATATTTAGATCGTCAAGTTGCTGGTTTGGATGTCCAACTAGCATCATTGTTGGTGTTTGCCAATTCCAAGAATAAACATTTGCCTACCCTTGAGAAAAGGGAATGCAACACTTTGATGAAAACAAGCTTCAACTTTTGAGTTAATTCAGTGACTGATGTATAGATCCGGCTGAATTTGAACAATGCGGCATTAGTTATGTTGGCTTTAATGGCATCGGTCGACTACAGATTTTTGACATAGACTTGCGACTTCAGGAAACGCCACAAGTTATAGGGTGCAATTTTTAAATCAAACAAGTCGACATGTAAGTTTTAATATTTCTACTTCAGGAGAACAATATCCCCATTACAGGGGTATTGTTTAAGAGTTCTGAAAATTCGCAAGGAAAAGAGCCGTTCATTCATTCATATTCATATAGTTTTATTAATAATTTAAACAACAACAAATATGTTATTTTTGTCGGTTGGAGCCGAGCTCTTTATTTGAACAAGTTTGATATGAAACTAAAACTAAGCTTAAATGGTATTCACAATTTAGTACAGGAGCTTAATGCGGCCCGAATGAATCGGTTCGAACTCTCAATCTTCATCTTCTTATAAAGATGTAGAGAGAGAGAAGGAAGACGGATTTGGGCCAAGCTCGATTGCACAATTGGTGTTTGACTCCATCAAACAACAAATGTAGTAAGGAAAATTCGTCGGGCTGATAGAGGGTTCAATCCCAAAACTAATGTTATGTAACAATATGCATTTACATGCGTTCTTTTCGCAACGTTTGGGAGACTACTTTAAGTCTTAAAATTTTACAAGCGAAAGTAAAGAATTAATCTCTGTATTTTTTGGGAATCTATATAGTAAATTCAGTCTCGAATCAGCGAAATCAGCGAGTACCTACCTTTCAATTTTTTAAAGTAACACTGTGGTTTGAAATTGTTTTTTTAATCCGATCCTAAATATTCTGGTCGTATATGTTTATATTTTTTTTTTTAAATTATTTCGCAAATGGATAAACAGTTATTAAACTTTGCAATTAAAATGCGGGCATACCAAGCTGTTGAAACAGAGTTATGAAATATACTATACGATTATTATACTCTTAACTGTATAGATAAATAAACAAATTTAAAAGTTCATACTCGAGAAAACTTTAAAACTAAACTAAGTCATCATATCAATAAAATTGGTGTAGTTCTGTTCGAAATCTTAGAAACTGCTCAGTATATTCTGGTGCATTTTTCACAGGCCTATAGAGGATACCTAGGCCTACAATATCTAATTTGTCTCAACTCTATATCTCTATAAATTCCAGAAAAAATTGGACAAGAGTAATTTATTTTTTCGTTTCGCTTTGCTTTTTTCTTTGTCACGCTTTCCGTTCGAAAATACTGGGAGCATTTAAATATAGTTAACAGCAGCTTTTAGAGGACATCTGCAGATACAGCTAAGGATATCCAATAACGCGATAACTTAAAAGGTTTTTAAATAAATAGGCAAAATTTGAAACATTTCTACGATTTTCACCTGCATGAGTAGATATGCACTTCATTCTCAAATCAAACATACTAACTGCGCAATATTTTGACATCTCTTTTTACCTTATTTTACTCCAGTGACGGAGAGGGAGATAGGCAGAGGCAAAACGCTGTGTGGTTTGCTAAGAAAAAAAAAACAAAAAAAAAATGGCAAATACGTAGGAAAGGTTTGTTTGCCTCTGTTTTGGTTACAAAATAAAGTGTCTAGAAAGAAATGTCAAATAGGTATAGGTACCAGTGATACCAGATCGTGGTATTATTACATTAGGGGATTTATATTAGAGAAAATTCCCGGTGATTAACGTCGTACTATTTATAAATGCTATTTGCAATCAAGATGAGGCAGTAAATTACCCGGTGGAGTTTTTAAATAGCATTACAGCCCATGGCCTTTTTGCTCATAAAATTGAATTAAAAATTGGAGTTCCCAAATATCGCAATTTGAATCCCCCAAGCTTTGTAATAGTACCAGAATGTTAGTGATTTCGTTACAGAAAAACGTTATAGATGCGTTAATTTTAACTGGGTGTGGTAAAGGAGATACGGTATTTATACCAAGAATACAAATAATTCCCAGCAATTATCCATTTTAGTTTAAACGGATTCAATTTCCTATTAATGTTTGTTCTGCCATGACAATCAATAAGTCACAGGGTCAAACTTTAAGAAAAGTGGAAGTTGAATTCACGGGCAGTTATATATAATTATGTAGCGTGCTCCAGGGTAAATAATGCAGGAAATATTACTATCTCAGCCGATAGAAACAAAACTTCTAATATAGTATACAAAGAAGCGTTACATTAATAAAAGAGTGAGTTAAATACCTATTATAACATTTTTTTTTCTTTCATTTTCGTTGTCCAAGGAATATTAAATTGTTGCTGATTAGTCCAACGAGCATGTGCAATGCCATGAAGATAAAGGCAGAGTGGGCCCAGTCTACGGGAGGTTTTTTAGTACGGGTTTAAGTCCCTCACTTTTGCAGAAGGCTCAAAAAGATCAATTGTTCTGAAACCACATTTTGCACGTGCGCAACCGGCGGGTACAGCTAGTCATGAAAATAAAATTAAACCTTTTATTGGGAATTTAAGCAACACAACAAATCGCTAGTAGCAGAGTGGTGTCATTAGTTCAAAAATATTAATCTACTTTGCGTATGAGCGCTTTCGCCAAAAGGCTTTTAAATTTGAAGCAGAAATCTTTTTTAAAAAATCCATTTAAAATGAGTGAACTTTTTCTTACCTAAACAAATTCCAGTCATGCAAAGCTATTTAATGAACTAGTATTTCAACAACACTATCCCGAGGTGCTGCAAAAAAAGCATGGACCACCACTTTTGGAGTTTTTCAGGGAAATAACTACGCAACGAGAGTGCCAAGTTTTTTTGTGTTCCGAATTCACTTGGAAAGGACAACTACGGACCTTATAAACAGACAGGCCGGGTGCCGCGAAGATTTATCTATCAGGCTACTTTAAGTCAGACTTGCAAAGTGGATGAACGACTGTACAAAGAAGAATAAGCTATATAACAACTTCATATATCGCTTACGGTAAGCCCTAACATCAAATTTAGAGACAACAACTAACTAAAATAATTGAAATCCAACGAGTGTCTCTATCACAATCATACTAAACAATTGACATTCATCGCTCCGTCATTATGGACAACCTGCATCATCATGAGTATGTTCAATTTTTTGTTTTATTGATGTATGAATACATTTACAGCAATTTCCCAAACAAGACCTGCAGTTAGCGGAGGTTTTTATATTACTGAATTTCTCGTTTTTATTTCAATTTTAATCAAAGTGTATTGAATGGGAAATCCTACACTTTTTTTAGATGATGTATGTAGGTATCCATAATAATAAGTACCCTCTGCATCCGCATATTGTTTTCATTGAAAGCCTTCAATCAAAAGGGACGATAAAAAAACACACTCACAAATGCGCGTGTAACCAAAAAAATCTATTAACTGAAGCTTCATAAATTACCCCATTGAAATATGATATCATTTACATTTACATACCGATTATTAATTATCCAGGATACACGCCCTACACGACCTGGGTAGGCAGTATATATATATGCGAATTACGTTCCTATGGGAAAGCTTGTAATACTCGTATACCCAACCCAGTAACAAAATGGGGTATTTTTTCTACTGCTAGAGACCATAGACTTTGTTGGCCAAAAAGTATCGGCGAAAAAAAACCTCAAGCCACAGCAGGCACAGGCATATATATATTATATAAATTAAAAGGGCGCACAAAATAAAAATATTTTCGAATTTATTTCGAACAAAATCAGATTTTATTGTTGCTTTTATATTTTTAATGAGATGCATCGTTGCGGCCGTGCACATTTCAAAAAGGATTTATATTTTCCTTTGCTGTCCGGCACAGTGTAACTAATTGATTTGCTGGTGGGTTTGCAGAGCACTCCCTCTGGCTCTGGTGCGGTGGAAGTAATTAAAATGAGTTAAATATAGATGAGCAGGACGACATACATTTGTGGCAAATCATTTGGCCAGCAAATTTTTCGAAATACATATCCTGTTCTGCCTGGATTTGAATTCTAATTGTTAGATTGTGGTGGCTATTTCAGATTCGACAGGGAGAAGAGTTAGTGATCGGATATCCTGCATAAAATAAGTATGAAGAGGCTGACAGCTTTCCTGCGTCTCCCTGATTTCCCCCGCAATTTTTTTAGTAAAAACCCCTCCTTCTCGCTCTTAAATTTAATATCTGTGAATACTTGTGACGGGTAAAGCAGCAAAATGGCGGGAGATGTAATAAACTACTGACACTCCGCAGTGTTCCCACATCGTTGGTATCTCTACCTTTCAATTTTCGAAAAACTTTCCGTGCGTAAAAAAAAAAATATCAAAATTGTGGGAATATCAATAATCTAACAGAAAAACCTGTAAACATTCATTTCACCATGAATATCAACGCACTAAGTGTACACAAAAAGGAGATTTGCCGTTAGCAGTAATTTCTAGTACCAAAAATAATTATTAATAAAAATAATTTAATGTGATTTTACTTCCGAACACTACAAATTTTACTTTTACAAGTATGGATTTTTTTTTCATAAAAAAATTGGGGGAATTTGAGTTCAGTGTACAGGGAAAAATGGACACGCTTTGTGGGAAAAATAAACAAACTGTTCTAAGAACACTGACTCCGAGTTAGTGTATTTGTTGAGTTTTTGTCAGTTTAAATTCGTTGTTCGTTATTTCACTACCAAAATAAGTATTCTACAAAATGTATAATAGTGAATGTAATCAAGATAAATAACAAATAAATAACAAATAATATTCATTTAATTATATTGTATGTTTGTTTTAACAATATTTTATGCAATACGTTTTTAATTAACGAATTTGCGGTGTTTAGAACAGATCTTTATTGCATGGAGTAAGATGCCAAGAAATAAGAAAATCGAACAAATATTTATACAAAAATGTACCGAGAAATTTCAACCTGGAACTAAGAAAAACTATTGTTTACAAGACAGCCCCACACTGAAACTGTCAGTCTGTTTATGATATCCTGTCTCTGATGACGTTATTAATTGGATTCAATGTTTGTTTAGGAAATGAGTGGAGTTGCATGTTTTGAAAGTCCATCATGTGACATTTTTTTATTCAAAGTAATCTTAGAATGCATAGTGTATGACAAATCTCCAAGGCAAATCTGTACTTACACAGTCAAGACGACGCCCTCCATAGTCTGCAATGTATGTAAGGAAACTCAAAAACGACATACCTCGCATACGGTGGCATACACCTCAATAACGACTTAGTTCCATTTGATTGACTGAACATAAAAACATCGGTATAACCTTAAAAGTAACACACGGAAATGGGTACAAAATAAAACCACCCCTACAGACAAACACATTTTACTTGCAGGCATGAAAAGTGAAAAGAAGACTCATAAAAGCTTGTTATTGTTGATTTTTTATGCGGCATTATTATTTTGCAGACCTTGTTTATGACGACTTAAAATTAAAAACAAATTAGCCCCATAACCAATTAACTCATTCGTGAGTAATAAAGATGCTGAGCTTAGCACTCTCTTAAAAAGGATGCTTTCAATTAGGTTGCATGCGTAAATCGACGGGCAGAGGTAGGATTTCACAGAGTTCGTCCTAAATCGGTGATACCGAGCTTCGTACAGCTCACAAGCGTTAAATGCAAGCTCAGAGTTCAGGTTTGTTTTTATTTCACTTTTAAATATTATTCACTCCCTTTAATCCTGGTTAAAGGTTACACCCGGGTTTAAGTGAGTTAAAAAAACTAATCCCAAGACCATAATATTCAGTCGTTAAACCCGAACATAAGCCCAGTTTTTTAAACTTGAGAGCGTTTAATCCGATTGGATTTAAACGCAATCTGGAGACCAGTTTAAGTACTTTAACTCGGGTTAAAACTCAATTTCATAATATTTACATTTTTTCGCTTTAAAAAAATAAGAAAAGGGGGATGGAAAAAAAATGACAAGAAACTAAAAAAGGACTTTATTCGTGAAATGGACGAAATTAATGTTGAAGTCTTCATCGTCAGAAGTCGAATTTGTCGAAGAACTGATGGAACAGCAGCTGCTGGTAAATCGACGTCGTCCTTGTCGTCGAATATATCGAATGCACAACCGGGCTTGCGTCGACGATTACGATGTGGTATATTCTCGAAAATATTTCGTTTTGAAAAAAAGAATCATTTTGGAAGCTACATTCGATAGAAATTTCGGCATAATTAATGAGACTTAAAATAGAACTGGGCCCGAAACAAATGAAAAAAATTTCCAAGTGACAAACAACAAAAAAAGTCATTATTTGTGAAATTTGACATTATGTGGGTTAAAAACGGATTAGAAACGGTTTAAAGGGCTTTAAAGCCGCATTTGAATCCATTTTTAATCCATCGGATTTAATGTATGTTTTTCAGTGAATAATATGGACATAGGTTTAAATTATCGGGTTTAAAAAATGCGGATTAATGATCGGGTGTAAAATTAACTTAATCCTAAGTTACACCCGGAGTGAATAATATGCCGTTACTGAATGAGAAGTTGTTTGATAAAGCAAACTTTTATAAAAAAAATTTGTTTGCAAAAAAAAATTGAGTTTTCTTCTTCCGCTAGTATTTTACTAGGAATCATGATAGCCCAGGACCTGCATTTAATTTGACCAAAGCATCATCGATCTAGTCGGAATAGAAGCTGTTATAAATTGTTTAGAAGCGTATTTATTTTGTGTTAATAATTGGGGGGTAATTGATTTTGGCGTTCAGTCATCCCTAATACTTCAGTTGATTTGTGGTTAAACAAAACTCTTTAAGCGCATACTTATTTAGTTCCATTTTAACTTTAGTTTTTACTTCAGCACTTTTGACAGTCCTATTTAAGTTTCAACTAAATAAGGAAAATGTTAGGATAAATGTATTCTGCTTTCGAATTCCTACTTGAGTGTACCTATATTCTCTTTCTAAAATCAAAACAAAGTTCATTGCGTGTTTATCTGAGACGGTCTGAAGAATATTTAAGAAAACGCTAAACGTACATTTTTTCTAGTGCTCATATATTTCGTAGTCAGTTTGCAGTGTATTTTATATTTAAAATTATAATAAGTAAATAGTTGGAGCGACAGATATGAGACTTCTAGCCCCACCTGCTCACAACTATTCGTTTGTATTAGTTTATGTTTATCGAATGGGTTTTGAATTTGTATATTCAATGCGAAAAGCAGACCTGAGCCAAGCACTAAAAAAGCAGTCTGTCCAAAGTGAATCTCAAAAAACTCTCTCAGACATACAATCCAAAGTATGTACACGTATTTACAGACTTTTGGGTTCAAGCTACTTTGACCCACCTACATATATCTTTGACTAAAATGAAAACAACAACAGATATTTCAGATATTCCTTGACAGAAAAGTGAAGGAGAACAAACTTCACACAACTTTTCTTGTGTGCAATTGACTTCTAAGACGGATTTTACATTTTTTTTCTTGTCAACTTTTTGTATTTTTATTAGACATATTTATCAGTATTTTCCGGTTCAAATTCTCTCAACTCTTAAGAGCCAAGAGAGGAACTGATTGTTACTCGTTGTTTGGCTAATTTTATACTTTTTTGCCGTTTTTAAAAAGAATTTAGATTTATAGACTTCGTGCGATAGCGATTTATGTCGATTTCGTTTGATTAAAGCCTCGTACGCGAATTAACCTACTGTTTTTTAATAAAAGTTGTTCTGCATGTGAGTACATAGTGAATAAGTCATCATTCACAAAAATGTTCTTGGTAAAATTGCCTTAAAATTGTAATGTTCATTGGGGCTGTTCATAGGTCACTTAGATTCAGAGATTCATCTTACTCCATAAAAAAATAAAAAATCTAATTCTTCACACGACCTCTTCGAAATAGTCTACAATAAAAAGTGCATTACGGTTGCTTCTATTATATCCTTTGGGCACCCAAGCATTCTTACCAAAGGGTACAAATTGAAACAAAAAGCAACAATATTGCACGAAGATGTTACCTCCATCGATTCACTTTTGGTTCGTCCTTCAATTTGTAAAGTGCTACTTCCACTTTGAGTTCTAATACAATTTTATGCAGAATCGAAACGTCTTAATAGAGGAGCTTTCCTTAGATTTTTTTTTTAATCCCATGCCCTGATGGCTGACACTGCGACCTGAAAGAACTATTGTATCAAATAGGAAAGCCATGTACTCTCTAAGCAATTTTTGTTTTTTCCGGGCTATAACCTTAGACCCTTGATTAACAGTACAGAAGGCGGGTTTAACTAGTCTTGTAAAAACTGTGCCTTCTTGGATGCTGCTATAAGTATTCACCTATGGAGTGGTCAAATTAATCCTCATACACTGCTCAGATCTGGGCGGCATTACTTATTTGCTCAGCACAAATAGAATAAGGCGCTTTTCAGACAATACCGAACGCAGCCCACGATGCTTTATCGAGGAATGGTTTTATCGACATGGGAAAAGGCCATCGTTACCATAAGGCTAAATGGAGAAGAAATGGCCACATCACTGTCACTTTAACAGGACCCCGTCGAGTTCTGGGCAGTTAAATGTATGAGGTCTAATGAGGAATGGGAATAGTCAAAATACTTAAAGAAAGAAGGTATCATGTTATCCATAACGGCATTCCCGCGGGAAAATTGGTTTAGAGATGTGACACCGAAGATGAAAGCAAATCGAGCAAACAACAAATTCAGCAAAAAAAAAGTTGAAAATGAAATAATAGAGGATAATCATGAGCCCTTTAATATCCCAAAAGACATATTATACACGATATTAGACCTATGAGTACTCCTATTCAACACTAGGCTCCATAAGGTTGCGATTCGATCCCGAAGCAGTTTCCCTTAACGTTTGACCATGCAAAGAGCATAGCGAATTCAACGGATTGAAAATTTTGTCTCGATTTTTCGGATATTTGTAACAATTTTCAATTGCGACTGCCGTAAGGAAGTTTGTTAATTCAATCATTGGCATTCGGCATAAGATTGCCTTCCATTTGTGCCATCAAAGGGAAGTTCCAACACACCCATGGTTGCGAGAAGCCGAGTCTACGGGCCCAACAAAGATCCCTTCAAAGTTCAAAACTGAATTCAAAAGTTATGTAATTAGCAGTTAAACAAAGAGAGCATCCCACCCAAACATTAACGAGCTATAATTCCCCGCATCTGTACTTACATTAATGTAATTAGGACTTGCTTACACAATATCTTCAAAGGTAAAATTAAAAATTCTTCCCCAAATATATACAATGACCAAACCCAAAAGCAAACAAACAAAAATAAAAGAGAAGGAAAAACAAACTTCACCCAAATTAAAATTGAAATTTTATCCTACGCACACTTGAAATATGTATGTTCTTGCTTGCTTTTTTTTACACCCCAGCTGCTCACCTTTTCCATCCCTCCGTAACCCAAAACAAACTTATTACCCAGCTTGGCACAAACGATTACAAAGTTGATAGACTTAATCGCTATACGCCCATAAACAAGATGAAAAATTTCGGACGTGGCATAAAGCCGACAAAGAGGAAAAAAATCAATCTTCCATTTTGATAATGATAAGTGTTTCCAAAAACAATCGGCTACCATTAGTCCTCCTTCCAGTACAGACATTTCGGCAGGAAGAAATGACACGCACTAAGGATACGCCAGAGATGGGAGGCGGCGATAGAGGCCCTTTTATTTTAATAAATCAGCAGCGTTGTGATTTATCGATTACCAACGAAATTGAGAAAATCACTTCCGCGTGTCGCTTTTTCGGTAGTACGAAAATGCGCCATCACCAGATGATGCTTGTGTCAGTGTTGATGGGACTCGAATGTCTTCAAGACTTACTTTTGCTGGGAATTACTGTAATATATATACAGCTAATGCCGCTCGCTCTCATTCTCTCCCTGCCGTTGCCGTCAGACATTAGAGTGTATTTGCTTATAAAACAGCACTTAGGGCTCTTCGCTTTCGTCGTTGAACGCCTAGTGGAGGGAGCAAATCCTCTTTGTTGATATAAACTTTTGCCACAGGGTGGATGACGGGGTCGGGGTTGAGCTCGGCACTTGACTGATGATTCTCTTTCGCAGAAGCACCACTCTCTCCGGGTGGAAAAACAGCCTCATTAAATATGCATTTGAAGTTCGTCTAATATGCACGCCTACCGCACTACACATTACCAGTAGATCCAGCTCCCCACAGCAGTGTGAATGAATCCATAAGGATTCACCATTCACCCACCATCGACAGACAGCAGCACAGCAAATGAAATGTTCTTTGCCATCGCAAACTGTTATCCTTACCTAAGGCAAAAATCGATTTTGAGGAGAGCAAACAGTATTCATGCGACACGACGACGACACGTACAGGCTACAGGGTGTGGGCATGGGGAGAAACATTTTCTTTCAGCCATAAAAAAAAATATATAGAACTGGTAGTAAATTACCTTTTGCAGGCGATAAGGGATGTCAGTCAGTTAGAGATGTTCTCCAGACAGCTGGACTGAATGTATGGCGATTATATCAGTTTTCCGATGGCGATTCTGCAGGAAAATTCTCTCAATTCTCTCTCAGCTCGAGAGATCACTTCAAAAGAACACAATTTGTATCTGCTAGATACTTATTTTGCTTAAAAAAAATTTATTTTCACTAGAATTTTTCACTATGTATTCACTTTATCCACGGACGTGCACTTTTCGGGTATCCCTTTGTATACACACTAGAATTGTTGTAGAAACGGTCCACTGATGGTTACCGCGAGATCTCAACTCAGGAACAACACAAAAAAGCACAAACACACTCAACTGGGATATGTTAGAATTCGAATCCCAAAAACTAACCAGAACTGAACTCGAAGTACGCTGGAGACTGACTGAAACTTGCAGTCGCACTCGCACAACCTACTGCTATCCTCCGAGGGATGAAAAACGTATATCTGTGATGAATCCGATGAAAGTTCTGCTCTGTGGTGATTTTAGTTTTCTCCACCCCAGGAAAGCTTTGAATTGCGAAAGTGTATTCCTAAAGGATTGCTGCGTGTACTATCCGTGTGTTGTGTTGCCCGGTACTGCGCATGCGGGAGAAAGTGGGAAGCTTGTTAGCGTTGCTATGCGATGCAAGACGTTGCGGGTGAATCTTTGTTTTATCGTGGCTCATTATCTTTTCTCCGGGCGGTATTTGTTGGGGTTTGGGGAGCATCGCGCATGGTTGTGAAAATCACACTCGTATTTTCCACTCAAAGATACAACGCACGGCAGTTGTGTCGGGTCTTAAGCTTTTCTTCAAGACTCAGGTCACTTTTGTTTGGGATTTTCTTAGGCTGAAATGGATTTTCGTCCTAAGTCAATATAAAAGAGGTATTCTGTACGCGTAAATGGAATTGATGAACTCAGAAAACTCTCATTTAGTATCTACTTGCATGAATACATATGTAGGTATAACTCAAGCAACGTGAAATATCATTCATCGTCAGCGTCACGGGTAATGCACTTTTTTTGGGATTTTGTTTCTAAGCATAGATAGCTTTTAAGAAGTTGGTGGCTGCGGGTGGTACCTGGCGGTAGAGATAAAGTTGGAATGTTCATTTTTCAAAAGTAACCTCTAATGCTTTCTGCGGAAATATGAATGTATACTAGTATGATGGGCATGGATACTTTGGGGGATACTTTGGGGTCTGACATCTGAAGTGTCCCGTCGATTAAATTGTCCACTCTTTTTTGCAGGAGTATGATTTATGGTTGGGCTATAGAATACAGCGTGTGGAAATCTGTTACTTTAGTTGACTGTTTAGTTTAAACGGATTGCAATAGTAACACTTGTAGGTTATTTTGTAAAAACCGTCGCATAATTCTTGTAACACACTGTAACTCTACTATGGAAATAGAGCCCGAACCCGAATCCGAATCCGATATCTACTTG
Source organism: Cheilosia vulpina (assembly GCA_916610125.1). Taxonomy (NCBI): domain Eukaryota; kingdom Metazoa; phylum Arthropoda; class Insecta; order Diptera; family Syrphidae; genus Cheilosia; species Cheilosia vulpina. The sequence goes on from OU744278.1 coordinate 27,819,608, forward strand.
TCTGAAATAGTGGACCCGAACTCGATATCTACTTGTGGCCTCATTATCGCATGATCATTTCGCTAGTATATAATATTCCGATTGTACTTGACATTAAAATACAGCTTTCGATTGCTGTTGAGTTCAGTTTTTAATAAAGTAAAGTGAATATCACCGGTCTCTTTGTTTAATATAGTTCGTTTTCCCCTACCTACTTTATCTTTTTTCTGTTGTTGGTGGTATTGATCGTAAAAAATCAAAGACCAGTGGGGGGATGCCTTTAGTTTCCATCTCAGATCCAATGACGGTTTCTTCAGATTCTCTTAGATGCATATTTTCGCAGCAAAATATATTGGAAAGCAAATGTCAGCGTATAAATTAATTGAGCGTTTTCTTTTTTCTTACACGTCGTGTTAAGTTGCCTTTTCCAGTTTTGTTCCCCACTGTATATCTTTTTTGCGCTTTTTTAAAACTTTCAAATGACATCGGCTAGTTATACGAAGTCTTCTTATGGCCTTAGTAAGATATAAATATGTACAAACTGTTTCATAGCTTTGTTTTAAGGAAGAATATACACATTTGGAATGGCCAATATATTTCTTTTTTGATCTCCATAATGAGTTGCCAGGGAATGTGTTGAAAATAAGTCGATGTACTTCTTAAAAGGGTATGATGTCTGTCAGGTAGTCGGTTGTCCACTTGGAATCAGCAATTGGCAGAGCTCTGCAAACCAGTTTTGTAAACTTCCAAGTCCAGGGCGCATGTTCTGTAACTCATACGATCAATTTTGTAATGGAAAACTTAACAAATTTGTATTTAATTTATTTCCTGTAATTACAGTTGTGACTAACGCTTTGCTGGATCTATTGAGTCGTAAATCTTTGAACCGTTTAGTATCTAAGGTTGGTCGAGTATAAGCCGTCGCAGTATCCTAGATATTTCCATCTATAACTTGCTTTACCTGTTGCGTCCTTGTGAATCATTTATTTAGTGTAGTACAACGGCGCCACATTCTTCCACCGCTTTTCATCTTAATTTTCTGGCTACTAAGGGTCTGATGGAAGCCTAGGCCTAGCTGCCAATATATATAATACGATGTCCCTATATCAACAGTCACGCTATGGGTTAATGGATTGCTGTGATTTTAATTTGGAAGTCACTGCAGTGTTTCGGGAGGGGGAAGTAGAGGCCCAGATTCAGTTGTTCTGAGAAGACCCGGCTGCGACTTCATCTGGTGGTTTGGATCCCTCCGTGGATATTGACGGTGCTGCTTCATGTAGGACATATCGAGAATCCTATTGGGATATATTCGGTATTTCATTTGTGAAGCTTTTTTCTAAATTGATTGTCGCAGGCAGATAATCAGTATCAGTGACTGCAGGAGGGTGCTGGTATGTCCAGTTGATTGTTCGCTCCAGTGCTTACCTTCACTTATGCAGCAGCGATGTAGCGAGCGTATAACAAAACCGCTAGTCTCTCAGAGCTTACGCGGCCACTAACATACGATTTGATATGTTTCAATGTTTTACAGCGACATCGCTCAATAGTCGCACTGTGGTCCAAAGTAACTTTCATAACTTTTGAACGCATGAAGATATAGATACAATTTACAATTTTTTCTTCTTAAAGGAAATTTCCAAGAAAATTGCTTCACAGGGTGTTTCTAAATCTTAGTCGGAAGAAAGATTTTCCTTGAAAAACAAAATTATAGAGAAAAACTTTAAAAAGAGGTAAACTTTTCCTCTTAAACTTGTAAAATAAGGTATTCGGCTATTTAATTGTTCACAGGGTGATCCAAAATATTGCTTTTTCCAACAGTGGATAAGATTAAAGAACCAATTTTTAATGTTTTTTTGGCAAGTATTTAAACAGTATTTTTTTCATTTTGTGGCGGATCAGTATATCATATAAACTGTATGAGTGATTTATTTTATATAAAAGAGTGTAGCTTAAAAGTAAAGGGACGACAAAAAAAAGTTATAAAATAGGATCAAATATAATACAAAATATATATTTATAAAATAAAATAGTATGCATAATAAATTTTTTTTTAAATTACTAGGGTTATAGCTGACGTGATTTCTGGATTTTCGAAAAATCTTCTTTAAATAATTCCATCATTTGTATTACCAAATCCTTTTTTTTGGCGTATCAATAATTAACCCGAGGTGCTCCCTAAATTCCTTTTGTATATCCGATTTTCTTCTTTTTCGGCTTATTTCTTATCGATACTTTTATTTTTCATTATATTTGATTGTTAATGTTCCGTACAAAAATTCTTCATATTTTGAAATAAATCTCGTTTTTAGTCAATCCATATTAATGTATACTTTCAGAATAAGAACAATAACGATTTACAATAATCTAACTAATTTAACAGGAATTAATTAAAAACGAGTCTTTAAACTTGGTGGATTACAAAAACCATTTGGCATTTATATAAATAGGCCCGTGGGTAGATTTTTTCACGTTCAAAATAGTAACAAAACTATTTTTAATTGATAGAAGAAGAAAATCTCTCTCTCTCTCTCTAGATTAACAAAATAATTGAAATATTTCATAAGGAAATTTGCTTTTAAGGCCAAAATGTCAGCACTGGGAACACAACTTTTTAAGCAAATTGAAGTTTCTTCGAACAGTACAAACGAAAAAAAAGTTATAAAGTGCTGAAGAAAAGTTTTTGTTTTTTTTTTTGTTTCATTTTTATTTTTCAATATTATTATGTATTTTTTCGTTTTTTGTTTATTGATATTCGAATTTACGTATATATAAATCAACCAGACCCGACCAGACATTTCAGAAAATTAAGATTTTTTGTTTAATATTCGTTCGTTGTTGCTGTTTTTTTTTACTCTAGAACAAAATTGACCAACTTTGAAAAGCTCTATAAGTCAAACTAGCTAGCAGAAAATTATTTTGTTTGCTGTTTTTGAAGCTGCGTTTATTTTGCTGCTAGAAATAAAAAACGTTTTGTTTTAAAAATGAAAATAATAATATCTAATTTTAGTATTTTTTGGACCTGGCTGCAGCCCGGCTGATTGCCTCGTTAGCGCCGCATGCATTGTTGACGATGTCTAGAGGATGAATGTTGAGCATTGAAATAGTAGCCTAACGTCCACACACTCTTAGGGCTATCATCGATTCTATATCTACAGTACAGTAGCAGCCAAGAAAAGCTTTCGGATACCACATCTTGGGACTGGCATTATGTCATTACAGAGAATCAGTAAATTAGGAGGCAGGTAAACCACTCTCGGCGCTCTGAGATGCTAATGAACATTTTCAATCTCTGTCGGATCGGCCCTGAGGGGGAATTTCGCGTAGAAACCAAACTCTATTTATCTTCTAACACAAATTAGAAGTATGTATCATGTAACTAATCCCCTTTTTCGTTCGTCGCCCACTTCAATATTCACGCTCTGTTTACTTAATCACAGATTATTATATGCACCTGCAGCTCCAACCACTGTGCCCTCGAGCCGAGTCTCGGCGAGTGGCGCGCAATTCATTTATTTCGTGCGACTGACACTCGCCGATTACGATCTACAGTCGTGTACTCATCTCATTTCCTAGAAATGTCATAGTGCTGTGCCCTTCCAAGTCCTCCGCAGGCTATTTCCCAACGTCACCAGCGCGAATAGTTTTGTTTTTTGTTTATTTAAGCCAAACAGCAAAAAAGTCATCTCCAAGTTGAATTAAGAATACGCTACTTCGTCTGTAGATATTTACCTTCGTCATTCATCCATCAGTCCAACGGTATATATAGATATACAAATAAATAGCATCGTAGTGTTCTATCCCATCATCGGATAGTTTTCCAACCAACACGCTCGCCGAAGCACTATTTTCCCAGTGAAATCATCTTCAGTTTCCTTTTCATATTGCTACTTGTATTGTTGTTGTTGAGCTTGGGTCCTTTTTCCGTCCCGTCTCACCGTTCCTCTTTCTCCGTTTATGTTTACCATTTAAATTGGATTTTTAATTAGTTTGAATGTGTTGACATTTTCAGCTCTCGAAGGATATACGAGTAGTAGTAGTAGATCTGCACGATGAATGTTTGTTCTGGATGATGGCGAGTCCTAGTGTAGCAGTAAGTCAGCAAATGCCGCTGAAAGAAAGGATTAAAACTGTAGGTATATTGTGAGTGGTTACAGTTTTAGAATCGAATACTCGCCTTGGCGAATATGAGTACCAATTGACAAGAATTTCAGTCCCTTTCATAATTTAATTTGTCCCTTCAACTGAACAAAATCCAAAGTGTTGCAAACATCCGCAATGACACACAAAAAATAACATCTTGATATGCTGGAAACTAGCGAAAATATCCACAGCGAATTTCCTTTGTATCCCCCATTTCATCATGGACGAGGAGGAAAAGAAAAAAAATTTGAAAAACAAGTTCAAACTAGTCCGGAACTAGTTTGGAAATGCATTGTTAACTGGTACTTTTTTTTGCATTCGCCATGGGATATTTCGAGATTTAGCGGGTGCGGTAGACAAGGCTCATACCATGAAGTAGCTAATTAAATTTGGTTACATCGCCTCAAGGATGCATTCGATAGGTGAAGCTTCTGTGGGTGGCTTTTCGTTTTCGTTTTTTTTTTTTTTTGCATTTCAATCGATTGGAACTAATTACGGATATTCTCCCAGCTCCCTCTACTTGCCTGGGTATGCTTTGTCTGTAGTCGAGGCATAGATATTTATTGTGATTAAATTAGGGACAATAAATTCTGCCGGCGGCAGTGGTAGGGAGAGTTCTTTTGATTTGGAACTTTGTAAGCGAAAAGGGATTTTTGTTTTCTGTGAAATAAAATGAGGTTGCAATGTAACTGGTAGGTGCTCAGGCATGGCAGCGGATTTTTGTTTCGAAACTCAACAGGGCGTCATTATTAAATAAAATCTGCTCCAAGGGAACTGTATGCCTTGATGTATATGTTCGAAATAAGGTAGCTATTACTTTCAGTTAGTCGTTTGAATACGGGGGGAGACGGGGATGAGAAAAAAATGGTTAATACGAGTCCTCCATCCACTTCATCCACTTCGCATTTATTAATAATTTGATCGCGAACTTGTTTTAAATACGTTTGGTTTGGTAAGGAAACTGTGCTGACGGGACAAGAAGAACATATCATTGTAGATCCATTGGGATACCAAATTAAAAAGAATAACTATGGACTTTGAAGCTATTACGAGAGGGCAGGACTGTCGTTTCATGATTTCGTTGGAGAGGATAATAGAACTTTTTTGTGGGGTACCGGGGAGTACAAAACAAAAATTACGAAATTTATTTGCAATTATTTTATTATATATAATTTTTTTATTTTTTTTTTTGGGAGCCTATCTCGGCCATGTAAATTTGGTAGTGTTATTCATTCACAGATGCCAATTAAACAAATTACATGATTTAGCAGCACGCGCAGTAAATTTTAGTACCAAAATGAGTGTTCGTCACTGAAAATATTGCGTGCTTTGATACCATTTTATGGCAGACGTTGTTGGCTTTCAAAGTCAACTCTTTAACGTTTGACATCCAAATTCGAAAAAAAACGAGTAGGTAAACAACCAGCTAACAATTGGACTACTCGGATGTCGGATCCGTGCCACCGGGAAAAGCCGGGGCGGACATTTGAACATTGGCATGTATAATGGCATACATGGGCCTTTCAAAACAAAAAAAAATAGCTTCTTTGATATCTCACAGACAGCTTGTTTTATTCTGGCAGAAGAAAGGGATCTGCAGAAAGGGAAATGCTTTTTTTTGAAGTGATAACTTCTATAGGCACGTTGGGCATTTTTGATATGGGATAAAATCATACAATGATATAGTTGATAGTTGTACCACCTACCAACTAATGAAACAGCGGCACCTAGCAGATAACTGCCCTATCATGCCTCAAAGTTAACAACAGACGCCATTAATGGTGTCACCGGAAACTTACCTTCTCACTATATCGTTTGGATTGTAGTCTACGATATTTAATTTGGGAAATAAGTGTTAATATGGTAACATTTTGTGTTTTTGTTTTGGGAACCATTTTGTGAAATTAGAGTAGGAGCTACAAACTACAAACGCACTTATGAATACTTACTTACACACATGAATGGATGAATATTTTTGCGAAATTTGTTTCTTTATTCTCTAAAGTTAAAACAATAAGTTTGTTGAGAAAATAAATTGACTTATAGCTTCAGAGAATTTAAGAAAATAAAAGTAAAAAAATCGAGGGAATATGAGAAGGTAAGTGTCCAGTTGCAGAGCTGAGATGTAGATGTCGCTAAGTGTAGGGGATGAGTTGAACTCGCAGCACAAATTTTCTGTTAGTAATGTTACGACAGTGTTCGCGTTGCCAGCCACTTTGAGAAAAAAGATGCCTTTTCAATAATTTAATGGCTAAAATATTTTTTTTTGGTAAAGTGGGACAATAAATCAAAAATTAAACATAAATATAAGAAAATAAACAAAATAAAATATTTTGTATTTATACAACAAACAGCTTTCAAATTTGTTTCCAATTTCATTCCACTTACTGGAAGTGGAAGCTGGAATTATTTTTAAGGAATGACAGATAGAGTATTCGGAAAATGGACAGAGTTTGAAGGTGGAAACAGATTCTTTAAGACCGAGGTTACATTTAATTTATTTTTTTGGCAAAGATATTTTAAGTATGATTAAAAAATTAAAAAATTGAATCAAAAAAAATTGAATTGAATTGAATGGGTATGGGAATCGTGGTTTAACAAGAGCTAGAAAAAGGGAATGCTTTCAGTAGTGCTGCTACCATAAACTAAGTATTAAATACACCGCCAGCCAGCCATGCCAATTAAGGCTTGTTTTTTTTTCAAATATGTATTTTTTTTTATATCTTTAAACATTCTTAAAAAAATCTGGCCAAAAACGAATTTTATATGTAACATCGGTCTTAAGGAATGTGTTTTCAATTTTAAACTCTGCCCATTTTACGAACAATTTATCTGTCAATCTTTAAAAATAATTGCAGTAAGTGGAATGAAATCGGAAACAGATTCGATAGCATCCCTTTTTTTAAGTTAGGCATTTTTTCGTTAAAAGTGGTGGCAACGCTGCCGCTAGCTCAGAGAACTTAAGATAATTTGCCTATACTACTTCTACAAGGTGTTTTCCCTGTGGGATGGAAAAGTGTGTTTGGCATATAAAAGTACCTAATTTAAGAGAGATTTTTATTTTTAAAATTTGCTAGAGCAATCGGGGTGGTGCGAGGGAGTTGATGGTTTCATAAGTTTCAGTGGTATTCAGTTCAAAGAATACCAGTTAATTGAACTTCATATTTCATGAATTTGTTAATTTACTTTTGAAGCAATATAGATTGCAATTTCTGTATGTTAAATAATCCATCCATCAGTCCACTCTATTATATTTCTGTAGTGTATTTACCTCTTGCGTTCACCACTCAACAAATCTTAACAAATGAAGTGTCAAAAAAAAATTTTTTTGCATTTTTACTTTTTTGAAATATTAACAATTGATAAAGTTGAATTTTACTACATTAAATTTCAACTACGCAGTTGTGTACGAACTATGATTCAGGTAAATAATTTCTTTCATTCATCATGCCCGTAGCGCCGTACGCCATAGCCGGTACCGTACCGTACAAACGACGCCCCCAAAGAGAGTCGACGGCCGAAGAGAGTTACAGTCACTGGAAATCTAAGAGAGAATTTTCTCGAAAACAAAGTGTGAGTGAGTGGATGAAGTAGGGGATCGAAATCCAACATCCAAGTTTAAATGACGAACCAATTATTTCTCAAGTTATGGATAGTAAAATTCATCATCGATATTTATATTTGGTAAGAAATAAATACATTTGCTGCGTATTTTACCAATGGATTTAAATATGTAGGGCTAATTGGTTGGCTTGAAAGACAGAATAATTTTTGACCCGATTGATATAAATATTTTAATAAGTTGCTCGAAGTACTAATTCTACGCAGACGATGTCGCGCGTACCAACTAGTATGCATTATTTTTCATGTACAATAGCGCATTAGAGGAATATGAAAATTATAGTATAATTTTTTACAATAATCAATAAGAAAACACTTCATTTAAAATAATTTGCTGCACATTAAAATATTTCCTGACGATTCAAAAAATTGTTCAAGTTTTCACTTCTGTCGGCACTCCCGGAGTGCCATTGCTTTTTTTTTTTTTGGGTTTGCTGGAAGGGACCTTAACCCATCTAAAAAACCTCCCTGGAGGATTGACTTTCGTCATCCCGAATGTGATTGCACCTAGTCGTTCTAACTAATCGGCAATTTATTTTTGAATTGTTTGAAAATTTAAAAAGAAAAATCCGCCGGTTGTCGAATTTCTGAATTTTTTTGGTAGAAAATTAAACCTAATTTCTTTTCATAGCTAATTATTATAGATCAAGTGTTTTTATCCGCCTTAATCTCGTTATGCTGTTATTTCTATGCTAACGTGGTTGAGAAGGCTACGTCTGTGCATTTGAGCAACCCTTTTGACCTCGTCTTCAACCACTTCAATACTTAGATCTCCATGTAGATCAGCGTTACGCATGTACCAAGGTGCATAGACTATGTTTTGGAAGACCTGAATTTTTGTAAATTTGTATGCCATGTGCATGCAGTTGGACAGGGATGAATGTCTTCCAATAAGCCAATACATTTTACTTCTTCGTTCTTTTTTTTCTTTACATGCGCCTTCCAACGCAGTTTAGAGTCTAGACTCTAGAGTCATGCCTAGATATTTGACTGTGTTTGAATATTCCATTACATTGTTGTTAATGTAGACTGGAATGTGTGGTACGTTCTTATACGTTAAATTAATATGGACTGACTTAAGGTCATTTAATCTAATCTGTCATTTCTTAGTCCATTCTGTAATATTGTTTATTGCTGTTTGAAGCTTTTTTGTTGCTATTTCCACAGTTGCTCCCACAGCAAGGACAGTTGTGTCATCTGCAAAAGTAGCTATAGTGGTTTCTTCACTTTCAGGCAAATCGCTAGTAAAAAGTAGGTATAGAACTGGACCTAGCACACTGCCTTGCGGTACCCCAGCTTTAATCTGTCTTAATGTTGAGTACTCTGTATCTTGCTTAATTCTTAAGATCTGATATATAAGAATCCAGAATTGTCGAATACTGATTCGGCAGTTGCTTTTTTAGTTTGTGGATGACTCCTTTATACCAGACTTATCGGAAGTGTTACTGCTTTCATTACTAAATAAACCTGAATACTACCTCAAAGGACTAGGACTTGGCATGTTTGCAATGTGTACAGCCAGGTAAAGTCGGATGGGGCGTGGTTTCAGGATATCACGACGCAGCAAAAACATTTGTCTCATGCCAAGATTTGAATTGATTGACTATTAACGGGAGGACACCACCATTTTGCCTACAATATTGCTCGCGGGGCAACAGATATTAGGTTGCCTTGAGTTACGCCCCTTCACGAAACTCGCGAACGCCATGACAGCTCCCGTACTCCGGATGATTGAAGAAACTGTCCCTAATTCAAGAAAGTAATCTATCTACTCTATTGACCATATCTCATCACACCGAACACGAGCACACAAAGCCCCATCAAACTGTCAATTTAAAACATCTTAGTTAATGTAACAAGGATTCATTTATTATAATTTAAATCGATTAATAACGTAGTCATAGTTTCTAAATTTAAGTAGGTTTCATTCTTTTTCGTTAGTTTACGTTAGTTATATATTAACAGGGAAAAAATATAGATAAATATAGCTATAGCTTGGCGATAAGAGAGTAAAAGAAATGAAGACAAAAAAAAAACGAGTGTGCTTTAGACCACACGACTGAAGTAAAAGTTCTTTAGCTCCATCTATATATACATGTTTAGTTTATACATTCTAATATATCAATTTTCTTCAATAATCTATTGGCTATGAGAGAAAGAGAGCAAGAAAATGCGCGCGCACTGCTCTCTCTTGCTCCTACAGTATGATACAAACAATAGCCCACTTACAAAAAAAACGCAAATTATTTTATTTTCTTATAACAACCCTTTACAAATTAGAGTTTCATATCTGTATATAAATAATATGATTAATTATTATAAAACACTATCTGTCAAAAGAAGAAAATGAGTGCATTCTGTAATTTGTTGAACAGTGAATAAAACAGTTTTATATGGATGGTGATGAAGCATAGCTATGCAAATAGTGCAATGCGTTCACTCAGAAGCAGTAAGGTAGCATTTAAATGAGGTGATATCGAGTTCGCATTCTTGGTACATCTGCTCAAAAATTTACCATAACCAGTTAAAAATTACCAAAACTTAATAAGCAAAAAAAAAATACAAAATTTGTTAAAAATTACAAAAGTGGCAACCGTGCAACAGGCGTGTCTAAGATATACGAAACGTAACTGGCTATGAGAGAATGAAAAGAAACTGTGTGCTCGCACCTGTCTCTGTTGCTCCTGTTGCAGTGTGATACAGATAATAGGCGTGCACTGCAGTGATACCAGACTTTAGAGGCAGGTTATCCCTTGGTTATACTCAAAATATCCCTTTTATGTTAACAAAATAAAAAAATTTATTATTTTAAAAAAATACTCGTGATTCATTCACAGACACATATTTCATTTTATGAAATAGTTTATTGAAATAAAAAAAAATAAAATGAAAGCATTTAGATATTTTGAATGACTTTTTTCTAAACATGAAAACATTTAATTTGATCGTAGGTTGAATAATTTTTTTTATTCTTAATGAAATGAGCAATTAGGAACAAAATTTGACCAAAAAGTAAAATCCCTTTTTTTTTGTACTATGAGGTCTGAAAAATCCCTTTGTCCCTTTTAGCTTATTATTAGTGAAAAAATCCCACAAAGGGTGATAAATCCCCCGATCTGGTATCACTGTTGCACTGTAGGATGTGTCTTAGATAATGAAACGTAACTGGCTGGTAGAAAGAGAGAACGAAAATGTGGGCGTGCATCTATCTCTCTTGCCTCTACAGTAATATTCGAAACGAAACGTAACTCTCTCTCTTTTTATCTCACTATGATGGCTTATCTCACCGAAAAATGGAACCAATCGCTACATCACTCCGGTGAAACGAAGATTGTTGCGCTTGATATTTCAAAGGCATTTGACAGAGTTTGGCACCAAGCTCTTTTATCGAAAATGCGTGCATATGGGATCGATGCGTCTCTTCTTCAATGGATTAGAAACTACCTTTCTGGCCGTTCAATTCAAGTTGTCTTGGACGGTTTCAAGTCTGAAACTCACCATATAAATGCTGGTGTTCCCCAAGGCTCCGTTTTGTCTCCGACTCTCTTTCTCATTTTCATAAATGATCTCCTGTCTGCAACATCTAATCCAATCCACTCCTTCGCCGATGACAGCACCCTCAGCTTCTCATATTCATTCCAGGACTCACGTCCCTGCTCTTCGGCCGTAGAACTGGAACGGCAACGTATGTTAAGCTCATTAAATTCCGATCTCGACAGCATTATAAAATGGGGTTCAGCCAATAGAGTGGAATTTAATGCTTCAAAAACACAATGCTGTCTGCTGTCATTAAAGCGAAACCAGAATCCTCAGCCATTATCCATGAATGGCACTTGCATCGCCGAAACCGAAAGACTTTCCATTCTCGGTATGTGTGTCCATGACAAACTCCGTTGGAATGACCACATACACGAAGTCGTCAAGAACGCTGCGAAATGTCTAGGTTTCCTTAAACGGTGCAAAAAATATTTTACCCCTTCTGATCTGGCTGCCATATACAAGGCGTTCATTCGCCCTAAACTTGAGTATAACTCTCATATCTGGTCCGGTGCGCCCAAAACCTCACTGCACCTGCTGGATAGGATTCAGAATCGTGCTTTAAAACTTATTGGAGACACAAATATAGCGAATTCTATAAATTCGCTTGAACATCGCAGAAATGTAACATGTCTTTCATTGTTTTATCGCTATTTTTACAAACAGTGCTCAAATGAAATTGCCAGCTGCATTCCACCCCTTCAACAATTCAACCGCAATACTCGCCAAGCCAGGAATGCCCATCAGTTTACCCTTCAGCCTATTTTCGGTCGTACTCTGAAATATAGAGATTCTTTCATAAGCCGTAAAACACGAATGTGGAATGCCTTGCCCAGCTCGGTCTTTCCCCCTCGGTGCAACTTGCAGACATTTATAACCAATGTGCATCGGAATCTCCTATCTTCTCTATCCCAATTTCCTTAACGCCCGCGCTGTGTACTTCAAACTACACCATAAGAGTAGTCACAACCTCTTTAGCGCGTGTTTATTATAAAAAAAAAAAAAAAAAAAAAAAAACTTATATCTCCCTCTCAACTTCCGCTCGCAATTTCCGTAACGATTTTGTGACGCATTCACCATCTTACCCCCCAAGTCAAGCGTGCCTAAAGAAGTATTACTTTAAAAACTCATCAGTACCCAGAGATTGTGCACAATAACTGTTTTTGTAGGTTGTTCCGGCTGCTTTTGCTGATGGTGATGTTGTTGCAAATAAAATAATACGCCAAACTAACACTACACCACACTATAGGTTAATAGTTTTTTGGATTTAGGATTATACAATTCTAGCAAATTTAGCAAATTTAGATCACTAGGTAGATAATTTTCATATTTTTTTACCTTTCCTTTTTTTTTTTTTTCTTTCCCATTCTCTTATTTTAAATTTTTTTCTTTTAGGATCTTTTAACTACTTGGGAGCTATGGGTTTTCTCTTTGCGTGATTATCTGGGTTGCAGCTGGTGTGCTGTGTGAAAGTCTCCACTATTGGTTGGGTGTAGGGGCGCTGTTGGTTGAAATGGATGATGATGATGATTCTTAATTCAGCTGCCGGTGCTGAGAGGATAACGAGCGCACTTGCTCTTTGGTGTTTCACCACCATGCATGCGCGGATTAAAATGCACGTTCTTTTGCACCACCATGCCGAAGGGCTTACGTGACTCCAAAGGACCGAATATTTTTAATTTGCCTGTGATAGGGTAAGAAAATAAAAAAATTAAATAACTTTCACTAATGTAGCACGTCTTTTACGAAAAATTTACCTGGAACGTTTTGTCAAGCACTGACCAAATAGATAGTGTGAATTATACCTTGAAGAAATCTTGTGACAATCTCGGTTACAGTTCGTTTCTTGTAAGGAAAAGATCGAGTTTTGAAATAGTGCCTTCGTTGAGAGTGGAGTAGAGTAATTACGGTTGAAGTTGGTCATAGGGTATGCCGTTCTTAGTTGGAGTGGCACAGAACCACTAATGTTTATCACACACAAGTTTAAAAAAACAATATCATGTTTTTTTAATGCAAATAATCTAATTTAGTCTGTGGAATTGAGGAATACCTTTTTTTTGTGGAGCTAATACTTATTTCTATAGATTTTCTTGGAAATAAAATATTAATCAATAAATTCTGTTGTTATTATACTGTTGTATATGATTTTTTCATCTGTTTTGGAGAAATTACAGCTACAAGAAAAAAGAAAGAAAACAAAAATTTTAATTCTGCTCTCTATTTGTGTACATTAATTAAAACCAAACCGAACATTCCATCTTTCATACTCTACTCCCTCAACGTGCATTTGCTTCAAAGCATCATTTCGGGCTTTGGCATTTGAAATCGTAAAGTTTCAACACGACATTGTGAATTCGTCATTAAACATGAATGGAATATACTCCATCGCCTATATTCTGCAAATTTTAAATATCTTCCCAATCGCGGAAAATTCCTTTGTATCCGCTATTTCACCTTAACGAGAAGAAAAATAATATAAACAAAGATTGTGGTTTCCGGACCCCGTAGCTCTTCGCGACAGAAGCCCACAAGTTGTGGAATTATTTCTAAAAAAAATCACTTTTATTGGTGTTTGGCTGATAACGAAGAAGGAAATATCAAAACGTGGTTGATGTTATCACTAAAAAAAAACTCGACTTGAAAAACTCTGTTGAACAGGCTCCCGATCCCACAGCAACCTTCGCATTGAAACCTTTTGCAGAGATGTGCACTGTGGATTTGTTGGCTGGTATTTGAATATTGTGCCATGCATCTCCAAAAATTGAATGAAAAGCGATCAGCATTCGAATCGCCTCATTTGTCGAAAATCATCCTCGCTTCAAAGACGGCAGAGTTCCGCAAGTGAACTTATAGCTAGTGCACGGTCAATTTTCTGGTGTACATTCTCTTAAATAAGAGCCCACCGAATGACACTCTTATTGGGGTACTCCAGTGCGTGAGAGAATTTATTGCATAAATAAATAAATAAATAAATAAAAAGTTGGCGCAACAGGTTCATAAAGCCTACGTCTAACTTCTTACAACCATTGAAGGGACCTACAATTTTATGCCGTGTGCGAAAGAAAATTTGTGTGTTTCCGGGGATTCAATCTGTAACCCATCGCTCTGTAACCACTGAGCCACTGCGCCCGAGAGGGAAAATTGCATGGACGAATAGAATTCTTGGCCAGTGCTATGCATTGCTTGAAGTTCATTATAAGTCCGATAAAGTAGATGTTAAATAAAAGTCCCATAAAGTCGTTATATATTTCTGACAGTAGTCCTCTCTTTTTAATATTCTTAATGAAGAATAAAAATATTTTTTGGCAAACACTCATAACCGACACCAAATGTCGAACAACATCAACACCTTGTCACGAATTTGACTGACGAAGTTGACATTTGCGCGCATCTGATGATCAAACGAGGCATTGTGTATGGGTTATAGAAAAATCCGCCAAAGTCATTAAGGCTTCCTTTCACGTTGTAAAAATTACTTTGAAAAAAATATAAGATATGTAAATATAACCGAGAAACCCTGCAGCGGAAAGATGAAAAGACAAACAGCTGAACATGCTTACTTATCAATCTGACCTCATGCAATTTCAGAGAAACAATAAACACAATACACAACCTCGCGACTTTACGCATAAGGATTCTCTCTTAAAGATTTCAAGTGGTATACCACCTTAGTAGCACGTCGTATCCACGACTGACGTAGCATGTCAACGTCGACACTATACCTCTAAAGGAAAGCAAGAATAAAAGCAATTAACCCCGACCACGGTTTGTTGCCAAATTGATTGATTATAGGCTTCTCGTGTTGCCAACTATGGGCTTTAACGAGGCCGCGACGTTGAGTATACAATCCAGGATAAAGAATGGTGGTTGCTGGGTGACATGGCGCAGTACAAATCAATTTCAGAGGAAAATAATTACAATTAATCGAAGGCAATAAAGAGGGATTTGCACCCACTCGAGCAAGTCGAGTGTGCTAGCATGAATTATGGTACACGCCGCTGTACTAAGCATATCCGGCTTTTTACATTAAACGGTGTATAGTGCCAGAAATTGGCTTTAGAGGAAACACAATTGGGAGTTATTGGATGCGGCAATCTAATTACCAATTTGGAAGGTATTGACCTGTAATGACGAAATTTGCGCGTAACTATCTAATGATTAGATGACTATCGCTTCAGAGTATACTACAGCGATCCAAACGTTTGAAGAATGGTGGCGCTGTAGCCTGTGGCGGCCAAATTGTTTTGGTGGTGCCGGTATGGTGTTTACTATTCAGTCACTGATGCCAAATCGCCCAAATTTACAATCAAAATGACTGATTTTCAGTGTGCAATAGGTTACGCGGGCTGCTCCCATTTTATGGCCCCTGAAAGTGAAAGAAGAGCAGACCAATCGCAAGACACCCGTTACCAGTTGGGTAAATTAAGTGTCTACCCACACGGTCTACCACAACCCCTGGTTCCTATTTTCATATTTGATTCGAACAACTTGCACTATCTCGTCGTGAATAGACACAAATTTAAATTCGTAATTTAGGTCTACGAGTATACAAGGCAGCCATCGATCGACATACAATGGCAATGGGAAAAAGTAAGAAATTATCACATCAATCCATCGACAGCATATCCTTGCCAGAGAAATTGAATTCTTATCGCATTTGCATTGGATCTCCCCGGAACATTGAACAAAGCAGTATTGGATTTTCAATTGTAAATGTGTGTTGATGTGTACATTTTAGAAGCAGCAAGCACAGCATCATGTTGTCATCTTGCCTCTCCGAATGTTGTTCGTTTACCCTTCTGCACATAAAATGGAATTTTGAGGCCCACACGTACACTATACTCGCATATAATTCTATAGGGAGAGACATATTGGGGTGCTCCTCAAATACTCGTAGCTGCAGGCATATGTAAATATAATTCAGATTTTTTTTGGTCATATCTAGGATGGGATCCCTCTCAAAAATGTTATATCTTCTTTGAAGGAATACCAAATCATGTGTGAACAGTTGTGATATAAGAGGGTTAAAGATTGCCTCTCGTGGACGGTTCTCAAGTTACTTCTTTAGTGGGTGGCAACCTTTTGTAAAAGTTGTCGTACCGTTCAGATCAATTGAAAGCTAATCGTCCCAAAGGAATGCACAGTTTTATTCAATTTTGTCTCCTTATTATCATGGTTTTAAGTGTGATTTCTTCTACACGGCTGCAGAGAACTGAATCTCAGACCACTCAAAAACATAACCGGAGTTTAAAATATTTCAATTCAGCTAGGACGCAGCCGTTTATGAGCTTTCACAGATTCGCACAGTCGGTGATACATTTCACAGATTTCCACTGGGATTTGTCTCCGGGACATATATATACTTGCATAGCATTCCGAATGCCCGAGCTGAACTGTATACTAGTCTCTGTTGAACTGTAGTATTCTTATCAATTTGGACTCCTTCCTGACTGTGTGCTTCCACTGCAATTTTCATGGCTAGTACATTTGCTAGATGTTAACATGGAGCAGATCCCATCGGGATGCTTCCACAATAAATTTCAATCTATTGCAAATGTCCTTCGCTATCTCTTTCTCGGCAATGTTTGTCTGCTTAATCAAATTTACATGGAAACCTTGAATCGTTCGGTTATAGTCCGTAAAAATCGTTCGTAACAAGGACGACAGACAAAACATGCATATAGACAAAAATCCTTCCTTGAGTGATTGCCCAAGGACCAAACAATGGGTGCAAACCGTTTACAATGTCGGACATGAACGGCGATGATGAACCACGAAGGAAGAGTTATTCTTGGGGTGGCTCACGAACACCAGTTACCCATCCCTTTCGTGCAAAATGATAAATTACTTTATTAAGTTTTCCTGTCTGTTCCGCATGCAAGAGTGCAGAATGAAAGCGGAGCCAGTACTATAGCGAATGTGTACTTTTACATACTGCGGTACCTCATTTGTTTGATCCTGTGAGTCCCGGGATGAAACAAATGAAAAAAAAAAAACATCAAATAAATATCCCAGCTCAAGTGTATGTATCCCTGTGAGTGCCATTGTCAGTCGAGGTGGTTTGTACTCGGTATATTCGGATATTTTATGTGCAAGTGGGTGTAGGAGATTATGGTTGGGTGCTGTCGCTATTGTACTGCAATACTAGGACATCTGCACAGAGAAATCCCCTGTTATCAAATAAATTTGTGGCAATTTGTTTGGCTCTGCAGCTGCCGCCGCTGGATATGGTAGATCACAGATGCAGTTGTTATTTTTGGGGAGTGAGCCTTGCGGCAGATGTCATGCGGCTGACCAACGTGTGGCGAGACATTTCGTATTAAAGTTTGCAATTTTGCATGGTACGGGTGCAGCCCCGTGCAGTGGTAGTGAGAAATTCTAGATATTGGAAAATTGCCTTTGCACCTCATAATGTTTGTTTTGCTTGTCATAATCTTATTTGGGTTCTTGTTCTTAATTATTTCACCAATCTTCACTCATTTGTCATTATTTATTATCCATTTTTATTCTTCATTATTCATTATTCATTATTTTTTCTTTAATGTCCCTAATATTAAAAATTGCCAAGTTTTTTCTGGGTAAAAATGTATACGATTCTTTTATTTGCATTCTCTACGGAGCATATCAAAAGATATGAAATATCGCTTACCCATTAGATATGTATAAAGCTATCGCACCATCCCTTCATATCAATTTATAAATCAATCGACAACAGTCGTCTATATATTTGTATAGATGTTATGAGAATGCAATTTACAAAAAAACAATACAAGTTATATTATACAGCGCGGTATCTAGTCTTATTTTCTACCCCAAGAATTACGCAGAATAAAGGCGTAAACAAACAGAAACACATTCGCTACTGATATCACTTTCATCGTTCGCCAACCAGATAAAACTCCTCTATGACATGTTTGAAGAAGGACTTCTCCATTACATGAAACCGACTTACAATGGCAATGGTGGCACTCTACTCGTATCCCATTTCGCACTAAAAGAACATATCACTTTCAGCCCTTCATCGCAAATCAAAGACGCAACCATGTCGAATATGATGACGTTGATGAGAAAGCCACCTGTGTTCCCAAGTTCCCACGAATATCCATGTGAAGAGAAGTGATGGTTTCTTGCAATCCTTGGCTGTGATAAGAATGTCGGTTATATTTTACTACAACACTCCAAAGCAGTATATCTACCTAACCAAAATCGTGTCGACATAGGTTTTCCACTCAATTGTCGCATTTCGTTCACTATACTTTTGTGCCGGATGTATCCTGCAGGAGTTCCATGGAACTGTAATTGGGTCAAATGTGTTCCGTTCCTTCGAATACAGTCCTGTTTGGAAGGACAAGCAAAAATCGTACTGACCGTGTGTTGTACTGTTGATTGCAGTTCATGGATGTTTCTGTGGAAATTAGCAACGCCTGACTCTGGCAGGACTACTAGAAACCTTTGTTACATTCACCTGAACTTTTTGAACGGAAACACAAGTTAACACCTTCGACGTCATGCTGATGAAGGCGAATTCATTTTCCACTGTAATGCTTATAGAAATTTGTGGCAGTGATTTTAATGGATTCTTCAGGGAAAATATGCGTGAGGAAACAAAACCTCTCCGAAAAGTAATTAAGTGCAATTTACTCCCATGTGTGTTCAATTTAAAGTAAATGTAAAAATTGTTGATTGGATGTATTTCACAATGAAAATAACTAAAACAATTTTTGACTATATATGAACGAAAGATACCCAGTCAGCAGTCAATCCATTTTTACGTCTTTTTTTCTGTGATCGCAACCCATCGCGCCTTGTGAAACCACTTCAATGAATTGTTGCATAACTCATACAATCCCAAGCGTGCCTAGATGGAGAACTGAAGTCACTTGTCCCATCAGATTGTAACGGCATACATATGAACATATGTTACCCTTCCATCTTAGAGACACAGGAATCTCAATTTTGACTTTTATGGAACCGGACAGCCCGGTCAACAGAGCAAGGCAGGCATGCTTGTTTAAGCCAGTGCTTAGCTCGTCAGAGGGGTGAGATCTTCTGCTTGTATTGAGGACTACCGTACTTTCACATGCCTGAACATTTTTATGGAAAAGTTCTAAAATTGGGAATATTAAGGGTATAGGAAGAGAATAGGGTAAGGATTGACTCTAAACGAAATAAATATTAGGAACTTTATTAGCCAAGAAGAAAACAAACCACACCTATCAACTTGGTTGGTTAGCCTTCTTCCTTCTCTCTCCACACCGGTACCGAAGGTGTTATGGTACCTTTGAGCTGCCCTCCCCATAACCCTACTCAAGAATAAGCAGAATACCATGGTTGTTACTTGCTCATTTCCGAAACAACCCCTACTCGTAAACTCATAACGTTCAACAACTCCTGTTGCCTGTCATCATCGTTCACGCTCAATCAGTCACCCCTACATTTCAAACTATTCACACATAGGTACTAACCCAATTGAAAACCTAAAAGTATCCTGAAATTATTAAACAAATGATGGATTCAAACCCCATCAAAGAAAAATAGTCACTTAGATTTAGATTAAATTAAAATAAAATTTTTTATTTCAAATATATAGGTACTTTAGAAATAATTTAGTGACATTTCATATTTTATATACTATAAGTACTAAAATAGTGTCAAATGCACTTCAATGGTATTTTTAACAAAATTTTAATTATTGGTGGGGTGACCCTTAAATGGTAAAGTATGCATTTAAAATAAAAGAACGATGAAGCATTTAAAGTATAATTCAAGTTATAATATCATGTTATAGAAAAAGAAAAAGAACTTAAGTTACACAAGAATGTCGGCAAAAATAGATTCAATATTACTGTAATCAAACTGTAACAGCCAATCTTTAACACATTTCTCAAGCCTACCAGGAACGGTTAATGGTCCGATTGGTATGGGTAGTTTGTTAAAAAGGCGGCAGGATGAAAGCAAATAAAAGTTACGGAAAACGGTGGTACGGGAAAACGGTACAGACACAACCCTCGAGTAATTATTGCGTAAATTTCAATCAGACACTAATCTAAAATTCCGATTTCACGATCTGATAAAAAAAGTTTTCAATGCCTTAAAACAATACAAATGACGGACTGGGAGAATTTTCATAACACTGAACAATAGAAAACTAGGATGTCGACGGTGTTTTCGGCAGATTTTCCTTAAAACATTTTCTTGCAGAATTAAATGAGGTTGAATTTTGTTCCGATATGCCCCTCCCCAGCAGGTAATACCATATTGTAGTTTTGGGTGAAAAATTCCATAATAAATAATTCTTAACAGTTTGTCAGAACAAACATTTTGTAGATAAAAAAAATGTCGGAGAGTGCAACGAAAATATTTTCTTAATGACCCTGTATGGTTTGCAAAGGTCATTTTAGAGTCAATAGTTAGCCCAAAGTGTTTAAACTCCTCTGCATTCTCGACTAAAAAACACTCCTCACTGCAATGTAACTTGTTACTAACAGCCCTATTATGGCTATCAAATATCAATTATTTGATATTTGATAACCTCTATCAATTCGTCGATGATTTGGTATTATGAGTATCAATTGATCATTTTTACCCCATTGTGAATGCTAATCAAAATATCATTGAGAATGGGTACTATTTTGAAGTTTGACATTTCTAATTGGTATTTGGTTTTTGTTTTGTGGCTGAAGTCTAATTTTGGTGAAATAATGTCAAAATTGGAAACTATTGAAAAGAGTATTCGCAACACGGAATATTATTATGGTTTGAGTTTATCCTCAATATCGGTCAACACTTCTACGAAGGCTTGTTTTGAAAGTCGGAAGTTCTGCACGAATCTGGAACCGAATCACACCAAGTAAAAAAAAAATATGTTAACTGCTTACACATGTTCGTCCAAACACATTGCGTTTGATGCATTTCGTAAAGTCCTGCGTATGATAGCTTGTTCCCTCACACCTAATTCATCGTAATGCCCTTCAAAAAATAATTCTACCGATGAAATTTCGGTCTAAAGTTTTTTTTTTTTTAATAATAGGCACAAGGAAATAATTTGTATGATTCGATATCAATAGAAATTTTGAACCGCCCGAATATTTGATATGTATCAACAAGAAATTTGTGGTTGATAGAAAATTTGATGAATATCAATTTTTTTGACGACCGTAATACCAAGTTTACAGATAAAACTATTCACAATAGATCTTAAATCTTATACAATTCACAATACATCAAAAATGTTGATAGATTGATAACCATAATACCGATTCGTTCATTTTGTTGATACGTATCAATTATTATCAAACATCGTGTTGATATTTGATAGCCATAATAGGGCTGTAAAAGTGGGAAAAGATGAGCCTGAGATAACTGGGCTGTCAACTTTTTTGAATTTTTGACAATCCGTGAATGAAAGTAAAAATCAGCATAATAGTCGGTTCCAGTCGATAGGTCAAAAAACATTCTTTAGTCTTAGAGCGAATCCTCAATCTATGTTTGGCGAACCAGATCCTCAACAAGTTCAGATCCCAGTTGATATCCGCAGCCAAGTTCAAAGCACTATCTGAACCGTAGGAGCACTCAACATCATCTGCGAAGGCAGTAAGTGTACCTTTAAAATCAAGCTCAAAGAGTGAATTAATGTATGCAAGGAACAAAATAGGTCCCAATACAGAGCCTTGAGGTACTCCCAGTTTCAAAAACCGAAGATTACTCCTGACTTTACCGTTTTTAACTCTTTGAGATCTATTTGAAAGATAGGATCCGAACCAATCGAGCATAAAGCCACGAATTCCAGCAATTTCTAGCTTTCTCAACAAGATGGTGTGGTTAACCATATCGAAGGCTTTCGTGATATCCACAAATAGACCTACAGTGAACTTTTTGTTCATCAAGGTTGGAGAAACACTGGAACAAAAATTTAGTAGGGCATCTTCAGTTGACTTTCCCTGCTGAAAACCATATTGTACTGGGCTGAAAAACTTATGCTTGTTTAAATAAGATAATAATCTTATTTTCATAATTTTTTCGAAAACTTTGCTAAAGGCGGGAAGAAGTGAAATTGGCCTGTAATTGCTCATATCCTCTGCTGAATCTTTTTTAAATAGAGGCATTACGTCCGCACATTTGAGAGCACTAGGAAAAACTACAGAAAATATACTTCGGTTAAAAATAAAGCACATCTACCAAGAAAAATCCGATACGTTTTAAGACTATATTGGAGATCCCGTCATAACCGCTGGCATTAGAACAGTTCTGGGACCCAATGACTTTTACCATTTCAAAAACAGATATAGGCTCGAAGGACAAAACTTTAACTATGAAAACGCTCACCATAGTTAGAAGAACAATTTATCTGACTTGTTTGTAAAGATAAATTATTGGCTATTGAAGAAAAGTAATTCTTAAAAGCGTTTGCAACTTCCAATTCATCAGAAACATTACACTCATTAATACGAATTGTTGTTGGCTTGGGAGTACAGGAAGATTTTTTTAGAATATTATTAACAACTTGCCACTCTCTCTTTAGGTTACATTTAGCAAAAAAGAATCGATTTTTATAATAATTATCACGGCTCTTACGAATTTCTTTTTTCAATCGAGAACATATTTTCCTGTACCGAGCAGTCAATCTAAAGTTGCTTGGGTTCTTTTCACACTTTACTCTTAACTTATTTTTTGACTGAACTTTCTTAATAAGAAGATTGGTAATCCAGGGCTTAAGTAATTTTCCAGATCTTTTAAGGGGAATAATGGAAGTACATTCGTCAATGTGTTTACAAAGGGAGTTCAAAAATAGTGAATAAGATGCACGTAAACCTCATCCCAAAGCTCAGAAAAGATATTTCTTCCAAGTTTAACAAAATTAATTTTTTTAGCATTATTAGAGCCACTTAAACCGACATTCGCTTTTTTGATTGGGCCAGTTTTAACTAGGTAGGATGTCATAGAGTGGTCGGTAATATAGAAATCAAAAACGCCGCTTTCACAGGAGCTCAACGAAATATTGGTCAATCGCACATAAAAGTGATCCAAACACCTTCCCGAGACCATTCTAGTTGGTTCATTAATAAAACTCGAAAGACCGTGCGATGACAAAACAGCCAAGTAATTTGAAACCAAATCGCTTTTGTCTAGTAAATTGAGATTAAAATCCCCTGAAATAATTAAATTACTTGATTTTTGATTATCTAACAAGTGGGAAAATTCTTCAATGAACGACACAACATTAAACATATGCAACCTATAAACACATAAAAAAACATACTCAACATGATTAATTTCAATTCAAACTTTAAGTTTATCAGCACTAAGGAAATCAATACTTTTCACATCCTTAATAACGTAATATTTTTTTACAAAAAATCCGACGTCCCCTGCCGCATAACTTTCATTTGGGTTTGCAAAAAATGTAAACCTGGCAACTGATAATCATTTTTATCAAAATCATAAATCCAGATCTCAGATACAATAACCACATCTGGCATGCTTAATGTGAGTAACAAGTAATGAACAATTTTCTCGCAAGCTTCTGACATTTTGATGGACAAAAAAAAGCTTATAGAATTACATCTTCTGCTATTTAGTTCGAGGGTTGAAAAGTCATCTATTAAATCATCATTAAAATTCATTATAACAAATAAGCAAACAAAATAAATAAATTGTTGAGGCAGACTTAAGCATTATAACAAATTGTTAACAAAATGAAAAACAACACAATAAATACATAGAAACTAACAGATAGCATAACTACTTTTAAATTTAAACGTGGCGCCAAAATGTTAGGGTTAGCCATATTTAAAATATTATTTAAACGGTTGTATCTCACATTAAGTGAGAACCGAGGTATTATTAAACATAATGAAAAATAAAGCAAACAATTGTTGTCGTATAGTCGACGTGCACAGTACTTTTTCTTTCGTTTCGTTCGTTTCGCTCGTTTCCTCGGCACTTGTTGCAGTTGTGCTTTCCATCAAGTATTCGCGGCTCAGATCGAGAATTTTCCCTGTTGGTATACCGATACCATTCAACAAATTGTTCTTGATCGCGGTAGGAAAAGCCTCTTATCGTTCATTTTGGCGCTCAAACGTGGGACAAACCTTTTTTTGTCAGTCGGTTTAATATAGTTTAACACCGATCTAATCGATAGTTTCACCGCGAAGAAATAGACAATCGTGAACAAGTGCAAAGTGAAATATTCTCCCAAAAACGTTGGACATACAAAACTGTGGAGATTCGTGTTTCGGTATTCGGTAATCGGTTGTGTGATTCGGTGGATTCTGGAACCTGGACCATCATCTCAGTAAATTACCATCGAAGGAAGCCCGAGAAAGATTATTAAACCAGAAGACAAAAAGGAAGAGATCAGCAGAAGCAGAAGAAAAATTTAACAAAGAGTAGATAAGTATACATCTTCTCAAAAGGTACGTGTGCATTAATTTAAAACGAATGTGCGTTGCCACTGAATTGCATAACCGCTCGCTCTATGCATATTCTCAACATATAATTAAAAATCAATGCGAATCAGCTTAACATCTACAACAAAAACCAAATTAATAACGCACATTGGTCTTAAGTTTGCTCTATTCATGCATGTGTAGAAACAGTTTTATATTCATTAATATATACGTAAGCATACATAAATTGGCTTAGTATAATATAAATCAATTCGAAGAGCTTTGTTTCGCCACTTGATCTTTAAAATAATTTGCGCCATCATAAGACAAAACTCATAGTTGTTGCATTGCCGAAAATCGTACCACCCACGACGTCATCAAACCACACGCAATGCGTTTTGTTGATTCTTCTTTGTTCGCTCATTCGTATCGGACCACACTACCAGCATCATTGTATCATTGAATAGCTCGTACAGTTGGATTGCAATTGCAACTGCATCAAATTTGTTAACTTTTTCAATAAGCTATCGATATAAATTGAATTATTTCAACAAATACCTTGTCTACGCGGGAAAATCAATTTTGGATATACATTATACAGATTGGATATTGGAATATGTTCTAGAGTTTCCATATTAAATCAATCAATTAAACATACTTGGATGTTTAAGTAGATCGTAATATTTCTTGCTGTTCAGCGTAATCCTTTGTTCACGATCGGCTAACTCTACTCGTAGTCAGATCATAGCTTTCAATTGCGTAATTAATTGAATTGGCAATTGGATAATTCGTCGATTAATCGAATCGGGCGCGTACACAATTTGGATATTGAATTTGGATTATCGTTGTTGGTTGGGTTGGGGTTGCGTTGTTGCTTTGTTGCTGTTGTTGGATATTTGCGTTTGAGATACCTGCAGTGCTCGTTAGCTCTCCTGTTCAAAGGTTGCTTCGATTGTTGTCGCAAGGAAGTTTTAGTGCGATTGTTGTTGGTATAGTTGGATCGTCGTCGTTGTAGAGTCATTGCGGAAACCATTTGAAAGATAATTTAGATCTTTAGTTGAATTTGCCCACCATATTTTGTATTACCATCTTTGGCGATCAAATATTTCGCTCACCATGCCCGAAGAGGAGGAGTTGAAACAACAACGCGCGACTACAAAAAGTAGTATTACCCGCATCAAAACATTTATTGAAAAAACACCCAATCCATCACTTATAGAACTAGAGTGTAGGTTAGGTATTTTGGAGTCCTACTTCAAGCAAGGACTATCATTCCAAACTCAGATAGAGCGTTTGCAGCCAACGGATACCGGAAGATGTGAATTGGAGGAGTTGTATGTAACAACAAAAACGAAAATCATCGCTCTTATGGGGCCAGGAAGACGAAGTAGTACCTTTGATGCCTCATTTTCATTACCACAACCCCAACATAATCGCTTGCCACATCTTCATTTGCCCAAATTTGACGGGAAGTACTCCGAATACAAGAATTTTATGAATTCATTCGAAAATTTAGTTAATTCAGATCTCACCTTAACAAAAATAGAGAAATTTAACCATTTGCTTTCGTGTCTCTCGGGTCCAGCGCTGGGAACTATTCGCGCATTCCAAGTCACTGAGGAAAATTATTCCAAGGCTTTGGATAAATTGAAAGAGCGATACGATAACGACACTCTTATATTTCTTGAGAGTATTGCTGCTATGTTTGAGCTTCCGCAGTGTTCAAAAACATCGTCGTCGCAACTCAGGAAGTTGGTAGATAACATATCAGCCATTTATAGTTCTCTTTTATCTATCGGAAAGGAAACCGACATATGCAATGCAATAATAATCTACATTGCTATGTCAAAAGTCGATAAGGAAACGCAAGCTAAGTGGGATGAGCAGTTAGACTATTCCAAGCTTCCTACTTGGGATGAATGCGCTAAGATGATGGGCAAACGATGCCAGTACCTGGAGGCTCGAGATTCTAAGGCATTTCATTTAGATCGCTTCGACAATTCGGCTTCGCATCAAAGATCGTCAAATCCTACAAAAACCCACCGATCTGCGATGCGATCACAAACTTCATTGGCGCTTGTACAAAAGTCGTGTACATTTTGCAGAGATAATAGTCATTTCATCTCAAATTGTCCCAGCTTCAATAAACTCTCGATTCCTGATAGGTTTTCTAATACAAAAAAACTAGGCCTTTGTTTGAACTGCCTAGCTAAAGGACATAACATGTCTAAATGCCCATCAGCACATAGGTGCAAAACATGTAAGCAACCTCATCACACTTTACTGCATCGAGAGAAACAAGAAAGCGCTTCAAGTAGTGGTGAGGGAACTTCCTCAACAGCAGTTAATACGGCAACAAACTCAACTATTTCGAAAACACCTAGTCAAGTTATTTTAGCTACAGCATTAGTCCTCGTACAGGACTCAACAGGAAATTACCAAATAGGCAGAGCATTGCTTGATTCTGGGTCGCAAATTAGCTTGATGAGCGATAAGTTCGTGCGTACCCTCAACCTTCATAGAATCAAAAGGCATTTGGAAATCATTGGAGTAGGCTCATCACAAACCCATTCAAGCTTTCAAACGCAAACCATCATTAGATCTCGATACAATAACTTTGAGCTGTCATTGGAATTCGTAGTAACTCAGAGCATCACGGGGCATCAGCCGGACAAATCATTAGTAGTAGCGGACTGGAAACTGCCTGGTAATCTTGAACTAGCCGACGAAGCTTTCAATGAGGCTTCAGAAATCGACTTACTATTAGGAGCAGAAGCCTTTTTTGATATGCTCTCACTAGGTCAGATAAAGTTAGGGCCAGGACTGCCAACTTTACAAAAAACCAGACTAGGATGGATAGTGTCAGGAAGATGCAATATCCCAGGAAATACCACAAACTCTCTATGTTGTCAAACTACTCAAGACGATTTACTTCAAACGTATGTCGAAAGGTTTTGGGAATTGGAGGAAACCAGCAGTCGAAGACAGAAATGGACCGATGAACAGATTCAATGCGAAGCTCGTTTCCTAGAGACAGTAGAAGTTCTCCCCAGTGGTCGCCTTTCGGTTCAATTACCCTTCAAAAAGGATCCAGTTTGTTTAGGAATTTCCTATGATATTGCGTTTAGAAGATTTCTGTCTCTCGAACGCAGGCTAGACAAACAAATCACGTTGAAAGAAGAATATGCGAAGTTCTTGAAAGAATACGAAGAGTTAGGACACATGTCAATGGTAAAGAACCCGAATTTACAATTACCTCATTATTTTATTCCTCATCAGTGTGTACTGAAGCCAAACAGTACCTCTACCAAATTGAGGGTGGTTTTCGACGCCTCATGTCGCACATCTTCCCAAGTATCACTGAACGGAATTTTAATGATTGGTCCAACGATTCAGGATGACTTATTCATTATTTTGCTTCGCTTTCGACTTTTTAAATTCGCTCTAACGGCAGATATCGTAAAGATGTATCGGCAGGTGCTAATTCATCAATCTCAACGCCGATTCCAATATATTCTTTGGCGAGAAAATAACCAAACTCCGATAAAAACGTACCAGCTAAATACAGTAACATACGGGACGTCTTCTGCGCCATTTTTAGCTATACGCTGTCTTAGTCTCCTAGCCGACAGGTATAAGGAAACTTATAGTATAGGCTCTAAAGTTGTTGAGTCTGATTTTTATGTGGATGACATGCTCACCGGAGCCGATGATTTAGGGTCACTCTTACAAATCAAGCAGCAGGTCACTACGATCTTAGCGTCCGCCGGATTCGAGCTGTCAAAGTGGCACAGCAACCATAAAATGATCTCCGAGGCGTTATCTAACAAGCAAACAAAAGACTTAAAAGTAGTCGATGATAGTCTTACAAGTACTTTAGGAATCACTTGGAACTCGGAAGTCGACCAATTCCAATTTTCGTACAAACCCAATCGAACGTTTTCAAAATTTACCAAAAGATCGATACTTTCCTTGGCATCGTCACTTTTCGATCCCATGGGTATGCTAAGCCCTATAATAATACGGGCAAAGATTATTCTGCAAAGGTTATGGGTCGAAAAGCTCGACTGGGATGAATCAATTCCCCAAAACATAAACACAGAGTGGGAGCAGTTTCTTTCGGACCTGAATTCTCTCCAGAACCTGCCCGTTCCGAGGTATGTGTTGGCAGAGAACAAAGGAGAAGTGGAGATACATGGGTTCTGCGACGCATCCATGAGTGCTTATGGATGCTGCATATACACGAGAACGTCATCGGCAGATGGAACGCTGACAACAAATTTGTTAGTGGCGAAGTCTAGGGTCGCCCCGGCTAAGCGTAAGCAGCTTCCACGTCTAGAATTGTGTGGGGCACACTTATTGGCAAGACTTTGGGCAAAAATAAAGAACATTTTTCAAGATTCGTACGCTCAAGTATTCTTTTGGACCGATTCTGAGATCGTGCTTCACTGGATAAATACTCACTCATCTAAACTTAGTGTGTTCGTCGGAAATAGGGTTGCAGAAATCCAGGAGAAATCTGCTGAAGCCACCTGGCGGCATGTTCCGGGTGAGGATAATCCAGCTGATAGTGTATCAAGAGGATGCACGGTGAATGAGTTGCAGCAGTCGATTTGGTTTTCGGGTCCTAAGTTTCTACAGTCGTGCCCAGACAAATGGCCACAATCATCGAAGAGAATATTAGCACAAGAGGAACTATGTCTGGAAATGCGCAAAACAGTACTTCTTTGTCAGAAGAAGCAGTCGTCAATTTACCTATTGGAAATGATAACAAAATATAGTTCATATTTAAAAATTATTCGAGTTTTTGCATATGTCCTGAGATTCTGCAACCGCATACGAAAGCAGCAAGTTAGAAAAACTGAAACTCTTTCAGCGAACGAGCTGAAAACGTCGGTAAATCGCATAGTGTGGATCATCCAGCAGACATCCTTCGCCGAAGAGCTAAAATCCTTACGATCACATCGATATCTAACAGGATCAATAAAGTGGCTTGCCCCTTTCATAGATAATACCACAGGGATCGAGCTAATAAGGGTAGGAGGTCGTTTAAAACATGCGAATTTACCAACTTGTCAAAAGCATCCATTGCTGTTACCAAAAAATAGCAGTTTCGTTTCTTCTTTGGTTAGGCATTTACACTTGACGAATTACCATGCTGGTCCAAAAATGCTAGTTTGTCTAATTCGGAGAGAGTTTTGGATTGTAAATGCAAGAGAAATCGCACGTCAAGTAGTTGGGAGATGCATACACTGCGTCAGATACAGGCCAAAATTACTAGAACAAATCATGGGAAATCTACCACTGGAGAGATTGAGAGTATCTCGTCCATTTTCATGCTGTGGCGTAGATTTTTGCGGACCTGTGA
Source organism: Cheilosia vulpina (assembly GCA_916610125.1). NCBI lineage: Eukaryota > Metazoa > Arthropoda > Insecta > Diptera > Syrphidae > Cheilosia > Cheilosia vulpina. Next base: position 27,849,641 of record OU744278.1, read on the forward strand.
TGACATATTTAAAAATTCGTGGCAAGAGACCATACAAAGCGTATATCGCCGTGTTTGTGTGCTTTTCCTCGAAAGCTGTCCATTTGGAGGCAGTAACAGATCTTTCGTCAGAAGCTTTTATAGCAGCCTTAAAAAGGCTAATAGGTCGTCGGGGACTTCCGTCGGATATCTATTCCGACAATGCTACCAACTTCGTAGGCGCACAAACAAAGCTCTTAGAAATTAGTAAACGTTTCTTTGAAAAATCGTCCAAAGATTCTATATCAAATTTTTGTACTAATCAAGGTATAAACTTCCATTTTATTCCTCCCAGGGCTCCTCACTTCGGGGGATTGTGGGAAGCTGCGGTCAAGGTAGCAAAGGGCCATTTGACAAGAACACTCGGTAACGCCAAGCTAACGTACGAGGAACTAGCTACATCACTGGTCGAAATCGAGGGAATCATGAATTCTCGGCCAATCACCCCACTATCTTCAGATCCCAATGACTACGAGGCTCTTACACCTGCCCACCTTCTCATTGGCACATCACTAAAGGCAGTTCCAGAGGTACCTGACGAGACCCCTAACATCAGCTACCTACAAAGATGGAGACGTATAAACGCAGTAAAATCGCACTTCTGGAGGACTTGGTCGGCGGAATATCTAAGTGAGCTCCAACAACGATCAAAATGGGCCTCAGACCAGGAGAATCTTCATGTCAACGCTATGGTGCTAATTCATGAAGACAACCTACCCCCACAACGATGGCTCATGGGAAGAGTCATTCAAGTCATCAAAGGCAGTGACGGAAAGGTCCGAGTTGCTGAAGTTAGAACGTCAAGAGGAGTCTTCAAGCGCCCAATTCGGAAGCTGGCACTTTTACCGGCTTGAAAGTAGAGTACTTTCAAAGGGGGCGGAATGTTGAGGCAGACTTAAGCATTATAACAAATTGTTAACAAAATGAAAAACAACACAATAAATACATAGAAACTAACAGATAGCATAACTACTTTTAAATTTAAACGTGGCGCCAAAATGTTAGGGTTAGCCATATTTAAAATATTATTTAAACGGTTGTATCTCACATTAAGTGAGAACCGAGGTATTATTAAACATAATGAAAAATAAAGCAAACAATTGTTGTCGTATAGTCGACGTGCACAGTACTTTTTCTTTCGTTTCGTTCGTTTCGCTCGTTTCCTCGGCACTTGTTGCAGTTGTGCTTTCCATCAAGTATTCGCGGCTCAGATCGAGAATTTTCCCTGTTGGTATACCGATACCATTCAACAAATTGTTCTTGATCGCGGTAGGAAAAGCCTCTTATCGTTCATAAATATTTACGCACTATATATGTGCAAGTTCATTGAATGATCTAATAGAAACTACCTTACCACCCTCGACCTTCCTAACACGAATCTGGTTGTCTTTTGACCATGCAAATTTATAGTTTCTCCGCTTTCTTACTTCTTTTGTTTGCATAAAGAGAGCCCGTGTGTATTTCGTAACCGCATCATTTATGAAAATGCTGGTCCCCATGCTACTGCCTCCGCTGCTGCCATAGCTCCTGTTGTTACCGCTCCCGCTCCTAAAAACGTTTGAATTGAGTGACTATTTTTTATTCGCTTTTTCCCTCATTATTTGCTTCTTGGTAGAGTGGTCAGAGAATCTGACGCAGATGATGGCATGGTGTGAAGCGCCGCTTTTTCCTACTTTGTTTCTCATTTTCTTCACAGTAAATTTTTCAATTTTACCGTCGGGAATATCGATGGACAAAGCATTTTGAAATATTTTTATTGGTTTCTTCCAATTGTGAAAGCTTCAAATAAATCATTTGGAGAGTGTACACGCCGTCATAATTTTGTGTGTCCATTGCAATTGCTGCAGACGGGCCTTCTACACAATGGCTTTGCGTTTCTTTGTCACTGGAAGAAAAAGAAGCACAGCAATGGTCTGCCATGCACATAGACCTGCGCCTCAGCACTTGACATTTGTCACACCGATAAGGTTTTCCACTTGTTTGGAAGTAATCTGCATCTTCTTCAGACAGATTCACGCACGAAATATGAAAATAGCGCAAACATTCCTTGCACGATATTTTTGTGATACAATTTCTTTCAATTTTCTGTGAACAAACAGAGCACTTCATTATGAAAAATAAATTACAAATGAACGTAGTTTGATGTGATGCGCACCCCACGCAGAGTTGGTGAAAACTTCATCAAAAATGTTACTTAATGCAACCAAGCAAACATATTTATTTACAAAAATCAATATTATTATACACAAAAAATAATTATTCAGAATTATTGACAACAAAAAATTATATTAAAAAGAAAAACTCAAAATTATTGACAACAATTTATATCACATTTAAAAAAAAAACTAAAAAAAATTTGTTTCATTGAATTTTTCAAGATGTTTTTTTTTAAACAATAAGAGAATATTATAATAATACAAAAAAAAAAACTTACCATTTATCCTGGATGCAGGTTCACTTGCAGCTGGATAAAGAAGAAAAACTAAACCAAACTAAGCACAATAAACACACATAAACGAACTCGTTCAACAATTAGAATTAAAGGTTATATTAATGAGAATAAAAAGAAAATCTAGAAATTTAAAATTAAATTCAAGTTATTTTAGGTTAAGAAAATTGAATATTTATTATTTTTTTTTGTTTCAGGAAAACTTAAGATTTCGGCAAGGGTTTGATGATAGTTATATTTGGTAGGTTCTTTTGTTTGCTTTCAAATCATTGAAAGTAATTTTTATAGGGCACTTTTAATTTTTACTATCAGCCTTATTTATAAACGTATTATAAAGAGTGTATAGAGTTATGCACCCTATACGCAAAAACCTTATTTATAAAAATTATTCAACGTTGTATAGAGCTTGCATAAGCTAAACGCGCTTGGAGGTTGTTTAGTGCCTGTATAGACGTGGAATAGTATCGAAATGTCATTTTGACTGAAATTTTTTTTTTAAATTTCACATTTTATTTAAAATTAAATCAAAAAGAAATTGGATAGATGTATCGAGGTTTTTTTTTTCAATTTCGAGGATTCTAAAAGTATCCTCGATAAGAAATATGCGCAGATACGAGAAGTTTTGAATTGTTTTTCAATTTGGTTTAATTTGCACAAGACTACCATATCATAGGAGGCCCATAATTCCCAACTTTTTCTTTTTACTGTTACTATTTGTATTTGAATTTGCATTTCTCACAAGCTGCTATGTTTTTTCATCTTTTCGGACAGATATATGTAATAGATTTCTCCTTTTCAGTACCTTTTTTGACGCAAGCCTTGTATAACTAGTATGCATGGGAAAATGTTTTATAAATAAGAATTTTTGGGAGGGTGTATAAAGGCAGTAACATCACTTATACACTGCATAACTATACAAGTGTTTAGGCGTGTTTAGCCAATTCTAATAAATAAGGCTGTATTATATGTATACATATTATTTATTTATTTGTTTTTTATTTTTATTATTGGGGTGTATTTGAAAAATTGTAATATATATTCCGGTATTACGGTATTTTTTGTTTAATTTTTCGAGTTTTAATACAAAAGTTTTTAACACAATCTTTTTATTATACCTTTACAAAAAAAAAACTTTAACATGGGAAATAAGGGTTTTTTTTTTATTTTTTTTTTTGTAAATTCTTTTTAATCTATTTTTTTTTCTTTGAGATCACAGATCACACTATATACAAGGTGGCGCAAAAGTAATCCTCCTATCAGAAAATGCTATAAATTTTGCGATTGGCCCCTGTAGTAAACACATGCGAAATACACGTTAATAAACAATGTTACGCTACACTGCTCCAGAACGCGGAATAGTGGTGACTATTTATTTGAGCAATAATCGGTCGGTGACTTTGGCACAATGTGAATTTCGTCGCAGATTTCCTAGCCGTCCAACGCCTACTGGTGAAACACTGCGACGTTTAGCCGCTCGCCTCGAAGATACTGGCACAATACGAGATGCTGCCAGGCGTGGCAGACCCCGGAGTAGCCGTTCTGCAGAGAATAATGCTTCTGTAGCCGAAGATGTCATGGAAGCGCCGTCGACATCGACCAGACGACGTGCCACGCAAATGGGTATCAGTCGACGGTCTTTACAGCGAATGTTGGTACAAGATTTGAAGATGTTTCCGTACAAAGTCCAGACGGTGCATCAGCTGTTAGCCGCTGACCGCCAATCGCGTCTAACATACGCTCAAGTCATCCTTAATCACCACCAAGAGGAAGATGATTTTTCATCAAAAATAATCATGAGTGATGAGGCCCATTTCCATCTTAGCGGGTACGTAAATAAGCAAAATTTACGCTTCTGGGGCACTGAAAATCCGCGTGTAACCCACGAAGAGCCATTACACCCGCTCAAAGTCACTGTATGGTGTGCTGGAGGAGTCATCGGACCTTTTTTCTTCGAAGACGTCGCGGGCCAAACGGTTACTGTGAATGGTGAGCGCTACAGAGCAATGATCAAGGAGTTCTTTTTGCCGCAACTTGATGAATTGGTATTGGAAAACATGTGGTTCCAACAGGACGGTGCAACGGCACACACTGCACGTGCCACAACCGATATGCTGAAGGATGCATTTCCCGGGCGCCTAATCTCCCGTTTTGGCGATTTGCACTGGCCAGCAAGATCGCCTGATTTGACCGCTCCAGACTTCTTTTTGTGGGGCTTTTTGAAGTCGCGGGTTTATGTCAACAAGCCTCAGACTCTTGCAGCTCTTAAAGACAATATCCGTCAAGAATGTGAGGACCTATCGCCGGAAGTTTTAGCCAAAGTGATGGAAAATGTCATAAAAAGGGCTCAAATGACAATCAACTGTGGCGGCGGCCATTTACATGACATCATATTCTCGACTTGATGTAAAAAAAATTAAAAGACCAAATAAAAATAATCCACAAGAAGAATCAAAGTTTTTAATTTTTTTTTTAAATTACAGCCAAAAAACATCGGAAGGTTATTTTTGCGCCACCTTTGACGACATTACCATCCATAGAATTTAGCGATTGTGCAGGAACTCTCCGAACGCATGTGATCCGCTTTTGAAAAACTTTTGGTTTCACTATACGATGAAGTGAACTTAAGCGTAATTTTATTACAACACCTTATATTCCGAGGACACACATGGCTGCTTTGGAGGTACACTTTCCAAAGTGCCTCAGCTCAAGAAGAGGCAATTTCTTTTGTGTGTAGATTTTCTATTCTTTTTTTTCTAAATCTCGCGTTTATTCAACCCTTAAATGATTCCACAAGACCCGAAAGCCAACATCTGGGGGCAGGTGGAGAGTGTCACAAGTAATAAAAATATGAGCTTAATCAGTATATTCCAAATGAGAGGCCTCATCTACCTGATATGATTTTAAAAACTCATAAAATGGGTTCTATTTCCGTTTGAAGAAAATGCAAGAAAGCACCCTGCATGCAAGTGAAATTGGCTACTCTCAAGCGTCATTGACAAGTTTCGGCTCTAATTGGCGACGATTCGTTTAAAAATTTCTTTCAGTTGACGCTTCTATAATATGTACATGTGTAACGCCGAACATACTTCATCCACTTCCTAGAGCATTCAGGGTTCAGGGGTGCTAGCAATTCTGCTCCGCTATCCATGCATCAACAACACATATTTGCACACAGCCTTCTCTGTGTCCTGATTAGAGAAGGTGAAGCCACTGGATACTACATTGAAATCTTCATTGTGCATTTATATGATTTCTACTCGCGTGCCTCCTCCCATCGTCATGCCATTCTGTCAATGTGCCATTTAATTTACAAACCAAGGTAATGTCATGTGTAAGCGAATGTGATGTATCCTCTCATACCTCATCTATATCCACCATCAAAAGCAAGGACCTTCAGCTTGTTTTTTTTAGAAGGCTTCTTTCCATTTTCTTGCTCTTCTTCCCAGAAATGTATCTCCTTCTTCAACTTGGCTGCGCTTCCTTCTCACAATCTCTTATTCTTTTCATTCTTTTATTCTCGGAAATCTCCTTGGAAAAGTGAATTATTTAAATTCCATGAAAAGGATTTCATGTGTTCATTCAGCAAACGAGTGCCATACCTACCATAGCAATACAGTTACAGTATTTCCCATCTGATTTCGTCGTCGTCCTCGCGCAGGAAGAAAAATGTAAAAAAAAAACAATCTTGCTGAGCATATGAAAAGATCGTATCAAGTCGCTGAGTAACCAAAAACGGAAAGAATTTTAAAATGACGCACACACAAAAAAGAAGAGAAACCTGAAATGATGTGAACATCTCGAACAAAAGACTGCAGCGGAATGGGGAGCGTGTAAATTAAAATGAAAATTGAAAACGAAATTCAAATATACCTACGGAAATATGAAAAAAATATTTTGTATAAAACGTTTATGCGCTGCAACACAATCAGCGACGAGCGATTTGTCAAACACAAACTGACAGCGAATGTGTGGGATCAAGTAGCGCTTGGGTGAGTGAATATGCTTCGTTAAATGAAAGTTTTTATTGGAATGGTTATGATGCTTGTGGCTTTTTGGGCAACGGTGGTCTAAAGGAACCTACCATCTTGCAATGGAGCTTGAATTCTTTGGGAACTTTTCTCGTCGCATATATTTTGTTTTGACAACGTCATGCATACCTATCTGTTCTTTCAATCATCTCTTCTATGGGCGGGCTACTCTACACTCAGCGAAAAAATGCAAACTAAAATGTTGATTTTACGTTGAATAAACTTTAATAAAGAATATTCCTTCTCACTTTAAAACATATTTGATTTAAATACGCAATGTAATTTTAAATTAAGTTAACGTAGATTTAAAGTGAAAAGTATTCACTTTTACATTTAATCATGATTCCACGTCAAATCAAGGTGCATACGTGGTTAGATCAAATTAAAAATACATAGGGAAACCCTTTGAATTAATGTTATGCCACTTTGATTTAAAAATGTTCATAGTCGATGCTAAATCATTCCGAAAAATATTTAAATCAAAGTTGTTTTCTTTGATTTTACGTTGTTTTTTCTCTGGGTGTAATGGAGTTAAAAAACAAATAAACATAGCTGACAGATATTTCGCTCCTAAACAAGAGTGTTCTTTGTTAGCAAATTTCACTGTTCCTGCAATTTACAGACACGAACTGAAAAATGTCAAGAGAAAAAACAGTATAAGCTCATCCACCCAAAACCAACTACACCATAAATAAAATTAAAAAAAAATTGCGATTTCACAAAAAGAAGAAGAGAACAACACTATGCACACGAAGGAAGAACACTAAAAAAAGGAACTCCAACGTAAACATGAAAATATGTCGAATATATCACTTCCAGCTGGCTGCTCTGAGCTGGCTACGTGCGAATGCACGTACATTGCTGATCTACTTAGGTGTACGGTAGGTACTACAAAAAAAAAAATGAATAATGCAAGAACCACCATAATGTTTTTTTATGGATTTATTTAGGAACCCTTTTTTTGTTTTGTTTAAGAGAGAACTTCAATTTGGCTAATGGCTTTTGTGCAAACAGCACCAAATATGTTGTATGTTAAAGCGTGTACCATTTAGCGTTATTTAAAACACACTAAATGCTACTGCGTAATCGACTAACAAATTTGCAAACTTTTATTCAGTTTGTGTTATCGCCATATCCATTCTTTGGTCAACAATGGTATCAATGTGCCTGCAGTCAGCTGTTGCAATTCTTTCATTGCATCACATCATATATAGAAAACGTGAATATTTAAATATCGAAGAAAGGAAAACAAATTGACAAAACGTTGGATACGGCGTGTGAACGGCACAAAAAAGGGAATATTTTAAAATAGTAGGAAATGCAGGAACTAAGAATATACAATATAAAAAAGGTTAGCATGCAAAGTGATGAAAAGGAATTATTCCTTCGTTTGCTTGTTAAATACTAAGCAGAAAAGTGAGCTCAAAATGTGATAAGGGTGTCATCGTTTTTTTTTCATATTTATTTTCATCCTCCTTGCGCACTTGCCGTTGTCGCTGTCTATTTTAATATTCTTAATGCGGCAAATGTGACATTTTCAAACGACCGAATAGAAGGGTACCCGTTTGTTCATGATTGCGTATAGTTGCCTGTAGATCTTTTTTCTTTTTGTCCTTTATTTCACAACTCGTTGGTTTTGGCATTTGTTTGTTTTAGGTAAAGAAAAAGAAAAAAAATATTACGTATACGCCCACAGGCGAGTGAGTGTGACCTACATGTTGACATACACTGATGCGGAGTGGTAGTATCTCTTAAATATATTTTTTTTCTGTAATATAGACGGGTGAAAGGTCAGCGCTTGGATTCATGAATGTGCCGGTGATGGTAGACTGTAACCCTTCCGGCTATATAAGTTTTAATATAGCTCTTCTGTATCGTTGAAATCCAATATTTTGTCTTAGCACTGATAATCCGAAAAAGAATCTACGCAGAACTCTGTGGAAATTTAGATCTGATGCATTAAGTTCTCAGATTTAAGCAAAATTAGTTCATAGATTGCCTAAAGGGTACTACTACTGGTATTATTGGACATAGATGCGAATTCGAAAGAGTATTTTGTTGTACTAGTTGAAACACGCATCACCGTAAACCGGTTGGAGACGTTTTGATTTATGTAGGACTAATGCAAACATGTCCAAAGTCCCGAGCAGTGTAGTAGTGTACAAGTTGATATCGATACATGGCAGTTCATCTTATTTAAAGGTACCACTCACGTTTGCCATCTTTGATGTTAACAAAAAGGACAGCATTTTGATGTTTTCACATTTTCCAAAATTACGGAATTTAATTGACATAACTGGTAGCTGTCGGGTCAAACTTTTATTTTATGAAATTCATATATATGTCCGGTGTTAGTTAAATAGATCCTCTCTTGGACTGATTTTGCAGAGAAATTTTATATGAATTGGGCAAATAAATTCACACTTAGTATTTCCTTTTGTTGGTATTAAATTGCAAACCAACCTTACTAAAATATCTATTTATAATTTACATAGGTTTTCCACAAGTTTCACACAACTAACCCGTACTCATATATTTTTCTCCTCGACTGTACCAAAACCATTCAACGAGATTGTCGAGAAATGAAAGTTCACTTTCCCAGCTTGCATTGACCAGCGAAATGCAAGAAATTATTATAAATAATAAACTTCGATTCTGTTTTTTGATTATTTTTATTTGAACCTTTAGCATTTTATTGGTCAAGTCGAATCGGGCGATCTTGCGGGCCAGTGCAAATCGCCGAAACGAGAGATGAGGCGACCCGGGAACGCCGCCTTCAGAATATCGGTTGTGGCTCGCGCAGTGTGTGCCGTAGCTCCGTCCTGTTGGAACCACATGTCCTCCAGTCCAATTGCGGCAGAAAAAAAATCGGTTAACAAGGCCCTATAGCGGGCACCGCCCACTGTTGTCGTTTGACCAGCGGCGTTCTCGAAATAAAATGGACCGATGACTCCTACAGTGCACCATGAGGTAACTTTGAGCGGGTGTGATGGCTCCTCGTGCATTACTCGTGGATTTTCGGTGCCCCAGAAGCGATAGTTTTGCTTGTTCACGTACCCGCTGAGGTGGAAATGAGCCTCATCGCTCATTATGATTTTGGTCGAAATATCGTCCACTTCGTCCTCGAGTTTGAGGATGGTTACACGCGTTTGGCAGACGACAGGCAGCAGCTGATGCGCGGACTGGACTTTGTACGGGAACATGCGCAAGTCTTTAACCAAAATTCGCCTTAGGGACGACCGGCTGATGGCTAATTGCGAAACACGGCGTCTGGTCGATGTATCCTCTTACTCAAAAAAATAGACAAGATTATTCCGCGTTCTTGGGGAGTGTATCGCTCCATGGCTTGTTCACTTGTATTCTACATCTGTCTTGTCCGCAAATGTCAAAACAGATTTGACATTGGCGGCCATTTGCAAAAATAAGAGCATCTTTCAATAGGGTGATCTTTTTTGGCCCACCTTGCACATTACATAAGGTGAGATACAAAACAGAGTGGATAATATGGCGACCCTTGGTGATAATAGCGCCAAATTAAAAAAACAAGGGATATTTTTACATTTGTCTATACTAAGTACAGTAGCTTACAAATATCATCGATTGGAATTAATTTAAAAAAATACAATTCAATTTATTTTAATTTATAATAATAATATTTATAATAATTTATGGCGTGATCCAACACAAGTTTTCAAATTAATTTGGGATCATGGTAGTCATTTTAACGTTGTACTTTGTTTCGCTTTTGGTCGGAGAGTCCTATGGAATAAAAACAAAACGATCATATCAAACCACGTAATAATTTCAATTTTATTTTGGAGTAAGCTGTGTAGTCCATCGCGGTCAACAGCAAAGAGACCGATTTATTTCTCCTAATGCACTGCTGTGCATGAAATAAAGAAAAAACAAGACATTACATAAGGACATTGTTTGTGTCAGAAGTTAGCCTGTGGAATAGGTCCACATTTTATAGAAATTTCAGATGTGGGGGCAAGTGTATTTGTCGTGGTTCTATGTTGCTTTGTGTCGTGCCTACTCAATCAGGACAGTAAATGCTGCAGCCGACAGGTTGATTTTTTTTTCAAATAAAACCTTATGGCTTTGTGCATGAAATTGAAAATTATACTTCAATGGGCAGGTCAAAGTTTTTCAGTTTTTAAACGGCTATAACTTTCTTCTTCTTCTTATTTAACTTAGGTGAGGCCACAGTTTGAAGAAGCTGGGTATATAGTTTTAACTTTCTATTGGCAAGAATAACTACGTTCCATGAAACCGGAAAAATATGTTTCGCAGTTTCAATGTGATTTGAGAGGTTTCTTCTATTTTTTTGTGTTCCTTCAGTTGAAATTTTGTTTCGTATCGTCAAGATGCGAAATTGGTGAATTTCTATTATTACAAAACAAATTAACCTACATTTTAACTGAAGCTGAAGTAGTCGGAATCAATTGAATACGTACTATAAATAGAAGTAAAAACCCAACTGGTTCACAATAAGCCATTGTTCCGTAGGTTGACTTTTGTGCGTTTAATAAGCTTTAAAATGCTTTCGGAAGGTATCCGCAAATACATGTATTTTAAAACAATTTATAGGAAAGTCTTATTACAAGAAAACTAATTTTGGAACCTGAATTCTGCAATGACAGCAAATATAATCGAATGTACAAAAGTGGGCTTACATTTTAAATAAAGCCGAAAGCTATTTAAAAATCGTCTGATGTGCTATCGTTGAAGGTTTCCAAATAAGGAAAAAATCAAGAAGACAGCAGATCATTGCAAAACGCCGATATAATCTAATCACGTCTATCACAGAATCCGCCGTACTCGGAATTCCGCTACAAACCCCGAAAGAACTATCACAGAATCTGTCGTAGTGTAAAATTTAGCTACGAATTTGGAATTCATTGAATCCGAATGAATCAGAATTTTGACATTTTAATCTACGATTTTTCGTAGTGCGCAGGTAAAAAGGATTCAAAATAAAGAAAAAACGTAAGTTTGTCACATGATTATGGAAAAATAATTATTTCATGTTCATTAAAGGATAATTTTTATATGAATCTGGCATTTGAGTAGAAGCCTAATTTGGCCTGTCTTTTGTCCGCATTGTTCATGTTTAATTTTGTTTTTAACGTGCCTGACTGTGTCATTCCAACTGTGTGGTGACTACCAACGCTGTATTGGTATTCGTGCTCAGTGATGAACCATCCCATCTCAATTTTGTCAAAAAGGAGGGTTTTCCTCCCAAAATTTGGTACAAAGGAGAAACATTTTTAAATTAAAATTTTATTAAGGAACTGAATACAAAATATACATTGTCTGTATCTGCAATTCTCGCAGTACACATCAATTTCAGTTTTTACTGTTTTAAGGAACGGAGATTGTTTCATAATTTTTGTATTGAATGTACACTTATTTTTCAGCATTTATGCAATCGAACAAAAATAAAACACAGCGAGAATGAGTTCAGCGCAAGAAATAAATGACATGAACGAACATAATGAAGCGACCAGACCGAAAACAGAGAGAGAACAGAGAAGTAGTGTGATCCGATCCTAAGAATGATAGAATACAAGATATGTCAAAAGAAAATTGGCATAAAATCGTTTGACGTCAGTCGGGACCCGGAGTTTGACATTTTAGTACGTTTTGTTTTTACTTCCGAATTACGGGTTGAAATGTTCTTAGTTCTTAAGAAATATTTAAGTAAATTTTAAATGATATTGGTTAATTAACAGCGATGTTTCTGTTTCATTTATCATTTATTTCGTTGAATTAATTTCGATAATTACCTATCTGTTGTGGTTCGGGCATGATATCTGAAAATGTAAAATATCTGTAGTGTGAAAATTACCAAAATATGAAACTATAAAGAATTCGAAGTAAAATTGTGCATTTATAATTTGTTTCAATGAATTATTTTATTGAATTCTCTTTTTCTTTTGTTTGCATTTTCTGCAATTTCCCTGTTTAGCTTTCTAATCCTAAAAATCATTCGCGCTCTAAAGAATAAAGTTTTCACTTTGTCGTCGCAATTTATGTCTGCCGCTATCTCAAGATGTGTCTTCAAAAAATATTTTCCTATCAATAGGTCATCTCCGTTGACGGAATCAAAGATTTTTTCAAGGGCAGTCATCTGCAGCATCAAATCTGTCGTTGGCTTTGACAAACCTCCTTCGCTGAGGTGATTTACCCAAGTGAATGTGTCGTTTTCATTGTTCACTGGGACTTTATCATGCAATCGGTGGCAAATGTATCCAGTCATATTTGCCAATCCATCGTGAGCTATGGATTCGAGCTCCTTGTCCTCCGCTGTCTGAACATCAATGTTTGCTGGACTTATTGCTATGTTCTTGAGAATTGTACCTTAATAAATAATAATACAAGCAGTTGAGTATTATGCCATGCAATCAAAACAAAGAAAAATAACCTGTTAGGGTACAATCCAATCTTTCTAGGTCAGGCGTATCATCGACGGACACAATAGCGCTATCTGATAGGACGCCTTCATTGTAGCCAAGTATATACGATCGCAGTCTATACTTAAACTCCTGACGATCTGGATGGTCATGAAAACCTCCTTTTGTCCGTATGACACCAAAAAAGTTTTCCAATACATCTTGATTAAGCCGATATGTCAAGATATATTTAAATTTGAAGCGAGCCTTTAAGTCCATAAGCAGTATTTTAACTGCATTGTTAGACTGAATAATGTCTGAAAAGAACTTTCAGTTAGTATCTTCATAATAGAGTTTTAAATCGTAAGTATATCAACCTCTCTGAAAGGGTAATAAGCTATTTTTTCCAATAACCCTCATTTGGATCATCAGATTCGGCATTTCGTCTTAAATTTTGTTTTGACTTTCTATTGCTAGACCGTAAGCATGTGACCGCTCTCTGGAATCTTCAGTTGGGACTCTCATGTTCATTACATCAAACCAGTCATTTGTAAGAAAATAAAATTATAAGGAATAGGTAGGTACAGTAAGTTCGGTTGTTTTTCATTATAGAAACACTACAGTTTTAAATAGCTGGTAGCATTCTTGCCAATTTTGGTCGCTAAGAAGACCCAAACTTGCTGCCCTCGTAAGTGATTGGGCGATGGTATGTGAAAACAGTTTCGTTGCCATTTTCACTTTCTGCCGGTCAGGTCCAACGACGTTAAGATTGCTGCTCGATATTTTGTGAGTTATTGTCAGCTCCGAAGAAGTACATGATAGGAGCCGAACAATGATTTCCTCCTCGACACATTTGCCGTTAATCAAAAATCCTTGATCGACGAAATGATTTCGAAGGAGTTTGAGTTTGAAAACAAAAATCTTACTCTCATCGTGTAAAAACCTAATGTAGATTAATTTTAAAAAGGATTCAATAAAAAATACATATTTTCACATCTTATCCATAGTGATTTCTAGGTTCTTGAATAGTCTTCTATTTCCACCACCTAAGCCACTAGCAATCGCTACAACGTTGTAACCGCACTTCTTTGTTGTTTGAAGAATGTTTGATAAAATTTCGAAAATCATTTGACAGTCAAAAGCATAGAACACTGGCTGCTTCCATTTGGCCATTAATCCTATTCAAAACAGTTAAACAAATTATAATTATGAAGAATAAAATATGACTGTGTTTTACCTCTTAGCATTGCTACTTGAACATCGTTAGCAGGAGGACATTAGGAGTCAGATGATCTGTCGTAACAGATTTTTTTTCTAATTTTCATCTCGTCAAAACTGAGAACGCAAAATTTCTGGGCTTCATCAAGCTGTGTTGCTGCTGACAAGATTTTTACAACAGGTTCAATAATTCCTGGCGAAATGTCCACCTTATGTGCCCAACTTTGAAGAGTCCGAATTCCACGAAGTGGAAAATTTTTCTTTCGAATCAGCTTGTATGCTTTGGCACTTGTGGAGTATAGCGTAATTGACTGCTATATCTTCTTCAGTCCAGTGAACTTTTTTAATGCCCATCTTCAGTTTATTTACCTGTCCTGTTGTTAAAACTTGCTTCAGTCGTTCCTCCATATTTTAACGCTGTAATTCTGATGTTTTGAGAAGCTTCTCCAGAGAACAAATTTTCTTCTCTAAACATTCTTCATTCAACTTTAGTGCAAAGTTCTTCTGTTTCAGAGTTTCTCTAAAAGAAAATGTGTTCCATTTTAGTTTTTATTTAATGAAAAAATGGAAGTTAACTCACACTTACTTTTCAAAAGATGCTATACACTTTTTTATGTTCTCAATAGAAGCCATACCCTCTGTATCATTTCCATTGCTTTCCTCTTCAACAATTAGGGGTGCTATTCAGCATCTTTAGTTTCCATTGCTCAAGAAGGGTCGTTATCATTTGCTTTGTGGATCGAGCTTGCATCCGGTTAGAGCGAACGGAGACGGAAACTGCGTTTGTTTCTGGGTGTAATGTGGGAATTGTTCCCATTTTCAACTTATGTTGATTTCTTACACAAAGTCCTGAAGTATGTCCATTGATATTTGTATAAAATTATACTTAAATATTGTAACATACCCATTTCAAATTGAAAATTTCTTTCAATAGCATCCGGAGCGAAATGTAAACAACAAATTCGCGATGTTTCGACGTTAAATTGGTCTTTCCTTCGACAGAAATGAACCCATTGCTTCCTAATATTCTTGTCTTTAGGGAAGCAATAGAACCAAATACTATTTTCATCGTTTTTATTATTTGTATTGCAATTATAAGCCGCACACCTCAAAACCGCAAATTCAAATAAAATTTACTCGGTCACGAATGATGTCACAACTGTCAAAAAGAAAAACCAACATGGCGGACGAGCAGACGGCGTAATCTTGTATTCTATTATTCTTGATCCGATCCGGCCCGGTTTATGTATTAATTTTCGCCGAGTTTTGCCAAGGCTTACTGAGGTTTTTACAGCGTTTTTTTCAGCGGAAGAATTTGAATTGATTCTTCGGTGAAAAAATCCGTTTTATAGTTTTGATAGGAAAGAAGGAAGGAAGGGCCCAGGTCCACCCTGGACTGTAGCGCCACCTTAAGTAAGGAAAGAAGGATAATTGGAGGGTGAAAGGAGGATGCAGACAAAGAAAAAATGTTCCGAGGTTTTTTTTAAATATTTGGTTCAAAAACAGGATTATCCTCCCAAAAGAAGGATAGATGGAATAGTGAGTCGCATCTCCTATAAACCCTAATTCGGCTACAAGAAGACTTAAGTGAGTGATTGAAGAGGGTAAAAAGTCGTAACAAGTTCTTGTTCTAGTACCTCCAATATATACTTGAAGGCTCTGTTGAGCTTATCATTTTTTTTTAATCTGTATATTCGAATTTAGTTTGGAATAAAAAAAATCTTCTACAACAACTCACACTTGATCCTCGAGATCAAACGGATTACAGACAGTGGTCAGTTTCTTACGCTCATCATTGTATGTGTAGTATAACAGACAAAGCATGGCTGGTGAACACTCTCTCCTGAGAGTATTTAGTATTAAGTATATAGAACATGAACTATGTATTAGGTTAAGCTTGCTATGAAATTGAATAAAATGTCACTTGGCCTAAAACGTGCTTTCACACAACACCACATGGCGCAGTCGGTCAATCGGAATAAAGTGAACAGTTGAATAAAAATTCAATGAGATACAGAACTAAAGAAGTTTATAAAAGAAATAAAATCAACTGAGACGACTTAACAATAAACTGAGAATAAACATGGATTTTACAAGACCAGAACCATTAAATTTGGACGGAAACTTAAAAGAAAACTGGAAGAGGTTTAAAACACAATTCGACATATACTCAACAGCAACGAAAACGAATAAGGAAGCAGAAGAAATTCAAGTAGCGAGATTACTCAGCTGTGCTGGACGAGAAGCAATTGAATTATTTCAAACATTTAATCTAAGTGGTGATGAAAAAGCAGTGCTAGCAAAGGTGGTAGAACAATTTGAAAAGTACTGTAACCCACGTACCAATGTCGTATATGAACGGTACTTGTTCTATAAAAGGTCACAAAAGGAAGGTGAACCATTTGATCACTTCCTAAAAGACATCGCAACATTGGTAGAAAATTGTGACTTTGGACAACAGAAATATAACATGCTGCGCGATAGAATCGTTATTGGAATCAATAGCCAGAATACACAGACTCAGCTACTTCGAATTGATAATCTTACACTGGAGAAGTCGATTGAAACATGCCGAATCGCGGAGACAACTATGGAGCAAAGCAAGGTTATGCAAACAGCGGTGGGGGAATCGAAGTCGGAGGTCTACGCAATCAGCAATTCAAACGGAAGTTTTATAAAACAAAATAAATGTAAACATGTTAATGAGAATAATTTTAAGCATTTTCAGAGTTCGCATTCAAATCAATTTGTACAGAGACGTGTGCAGCAGCCAGGAAATAGTCGAGTTAGCGTTGGACCAGTTGGAGGCATATGCAAGTTTTGTAACTTTAGTCACGTGAGAGGTAAATGTCCGGCCTATGGAAAAAAATGTAATTGCTGCGGGAAACAAAACCACTTTGCATCGGCATGTAAAAATAAGAATCGCCAGGTAAATGATATTGCTTGCGAGATTGTTGAAGAGAGTGATGACTCATTATACATAGATCACGTGGTAAAATCAATCAATACAAATAAATTAGAGAGTTGGACAGAAGTGTTGAAAATAGAAAATGAGCCTATTGAATTTAAATTAGATAGTGGCTCACAAGTTAACATTCTTCCCAAGAATATTTTTACAAAATTTCAAAATTTAGTTGACTTGAAAGCATATAATCAGAAATTGGAGGCATATGGTGGGTTTAAATTGTGTGCTCTAGGACTGGCAACTTTTAAAACGGTTTTTAGAAAAAAACATTTTGATCTTGAATTTGTTATTGTTGATTGCAGGTCAAAACCATTGTTGGGTCTTGCATCTTGCATAAAGTTAGGGTTAATAGATCGCGTAAATGCAATTGGGGTAAAAAGTTCAGAGTTGGGAAATTTTATTGAGAAAAATAAGGACGTTTTCGTTGGTCAGGGAAGGTTTCCCGATAAGTGTTCTTTGGAACTAGATAGTTCAACATGTCCAGTTAGTAAACCACCTCGTAGAATTCCACTTAGCATTAGAGGAAAAGTTTATAATACTCTTTTAAATATGGAAGAAAAAAATATTATTACGAAAGTAGATACTCCTTCAGATTGGTCGCATAATATGGTTATAGTGGAAAAGCGTGATAAATCGATTCGTATCTGCTTAGATCCGAGAGATTTGAATGTAGGACTAAAGCAAGAACATCATTTGATACCTAAATTAGAGGATTTCATATTTAAAATGCATGGCATGAAGTTCTTTACTATATTAGATTTTAAAGAGGGGTTTTGGCAATTGGAACTAAACGAAGAATCCAAGAAACTTACTGTTTTTAGTACACCCTTCGGAACTTACCGATATGAAGTTCTACCCTTTGGTATAAAAACAGCCCCCGAAAAATTCCAAAAAATGAATGATAAGTATTTTGGAAACTTGCCAGGTGTGTTTGGATACATTGATGACTTGATAATTGGTGGGAAGACTTTAATAGAGCATGATGAGAATGTTGAAAGAGTGCTGCAAAGGGCAAGAGAAATCAATATAAAATTTAATGAGAAGAAAGTGCAATATAGAGTTGAGAAAGTTAGATACTTAGGGCATATATTTTCTTCAGATGGGCTTTCCCCAGATCCAAATCGAGTTGAGACTATAAAGCATATCCAAACACCTACAAATAGAAATGAGCTTCAAAAAATATTAGGAACTATAAACTATTTACGGTCTTTTATCGCGAATTTAGCTGAGTTATCAGCTCCGATGAGAGAATTATTGAAGAAAGAAAGTGTTTTCTGCTGGTCACCAGTACATGAGAAGGCACTCACAGAAATTAAAAATTCAATCGTTAACGCTAGCACTCTACGTTGTTTTGAGCCCAATTTACCCATAACGATTCAAACGGACGCTTCAAAGAATGGCTTAGGTTGTTGCTTGTTACAAGAAAGAAAACCAGTCTGTTTTGGTTCCAAAAGTTTGACTGCAACTGAAACTAACTATGCACAAATCGAAAAGGAACTTTTAGCGATTGTGTATGCATGTCATAAGTTTCATGACTACATTTATGGTCGACACGTTATAGTTCACACGGATCACAAGCCGCTTGTGTCCATAATAACGCGACCTTTAGAAAAAACGTATTCAGTCAGAATGCAACGCATGAAAGTAAAACTTTTCAAGTATGATCTTGAAATAAAATATGTGCCGGGTAAGGACCTTCACATTGCTGATTTACTTTCTCGAAATTCATACCCTGATTCGGAAATTAATTTAGAACATATTGTAACAGATGTTGTTCATAGCGTTAGCATGAGTGACCCTAAGAAAAAAAGGTATCAAGAACATACAACCCAGGATGAAATTTTAACGAATTTAGTAGCTCTGTTTAGAGAGGGGTGGCCGAATTCTAAACACAAATTACCTGATCATATGAAATTTTTTTGGAATGTGAAAGACAAATTATTTTGTGAGGATGGACTAGTTTTTTACGAAAATCGAATATTTGTTCCTAAGACCTTGAAAAGTGAAACATTAAAAGCTTTGCATGAAAATCATTTTGGTATCACTAAAACAATTTCAAGAGCCAAGACTCTATTTTATTGGCCAACGATGACTCAAGATGTAGAAAATATGATTTACAGGTGTTCAATTTGTGAAAAATTCCGCAGTTCAAATATTAAACAAAGTTTACGTCCACATGAAATCCCAGAATATCCTTATCAAAAAGTTGGGTGCGACATTTTGGAATTTGAAGGAAAATCCTTTTTAGTCGTAATAGACTATTTTTCGCGTTGGTTTGATTTGAAAAAACTACCGAACAAATCAGCTAAAAGTGTTGTTGGAACATTAAAAGGAATTTTTGCTGATCATGGCATACCGGAAATAGTGGTATGTGATAATCAGCCATTTAATTCGTTTGAGTGTCACTGTTTTGAAAAAGATTGGGGTCTAAAATTCGTTTATTCGAGTCCATACTGTAGGGAAAAACGAGCAAATTTAAACAAAAGACAAGAGGTATTCACTTTAAGACGGTTTATTAGAAACTGAAACTTAAACAGCAATCGAAAGCTGCATTTAAATGTCTAATACAAAATACGGGATACTATATACTAGCGAGAGGATCATACGATCATGAGGCCACTGTTTCCGACTAGAAGATATCGGGTTCTATTTACATAGTATTTAGCAGAGTTACAGTGTGTCACAAAAGTATGTGACTGTTCTATTCAAAAATTACCTACAACTCGGCCATACTGATCGCGTGATCGCCCCGATTACATAATAAATTTCATTAAAAGTATATCGATTCTAAATTCATATAATAACATATAAACTACATATCATTAAACATACGATTGATTACATAAGATATGGAGTCCATGTTTAATTGTTTTCATTAGTGAATAAATAGATATAAAAAGATTATATTATTAAATTATAAATAGGCATTATACAGATTAATTAGAAAGTACATTATGAGTATATTAAAAGTAATGAAATTCATCGACAACATTGGTGTGGATGGGTGATAGTCGATTAAACTTTATGAATTTTCTTTCTTCCTTTTTTGATCCTCATCGTCTTCATCATGCTTCAAGTCAGTATCTGGTACCGCATACAATCTCATGTTATTTGGAGAACTTATACCCTTATAAGGTAACCTTGTCAACTGCATACCGTTTATATCACCAATGGCGTATCTGTCATTAGGCAGGACTTTTTTAACCTCATATGGCCCTCGATACTTTGCAAGTAATTTTTTATTTATACCTGGCGTGGTGATGACATTCTTAATCATGACATAGTCGCCTAGTTTATATTCGGTCGGAGTTTTATGCCGATTGTCATAATATATTTTGTTTCGTGTTTGTTCCCTTTCAATATTTTCCTGAGCCTTATCCCTAACATCCACTATATTTTTTCCTTCAAACCCTGCAGTACTGTTAATGAGAAACTCTTTGATCTTGTCGCAGAACCTTCCTTTTTGGTCTCTACCGAATAATAGAGTGCTCGGGGTAAAACCAGTACTCCGGTTCACACTGTTGTTAATAGCAAACTCAACTTTATCTAAACTTTTGTCCCAATCAATAGTTGTAAATGCTTCACACTCTTTAGCCAGCATAGGTGTTATTATGCGATTAAGCCGTTCAACCTGCCCATTAGATTGTGGAGAGTGGGTTGCCACCTTGACGTGCTGAATATTATTATCTTGCAAAAACTCGGCAAACTCTTTCGAGGTAAAGCAAGTCCCACGGTCCGATATGATTCGGCTAGGTCTAGAAAAATTTGCAAAGTATGTTTTTAAACAACATATAGCTTCTTTGCTTTGAGTGCTTTTAGCCGCATATAACTTAGTAAACTTGGTAAAACCATCAACCACCACTAAAATATGTTTTTTGCTGGAACGAGAGGTAGTGAATGGACCTAGGTGGTCAATATGAAGGGTATCGAATGGTAGATTTCCTTTCGGAATGGGATGGAGAATTCCTTCTGTTTTTCCTGATTCGGGAGAGAAATAAATGCACTTTAAGCAACCCTTAATAAATGTTCTAATCTTGACCTTCATTTTGGGAAACCAGTAAATTCCAGAAAGGTGCTCAAAACATTTATCGACCCCTAAATGACAAAGCGCTTCATGATGGGTTCTGATAACCTGCTCCTCCATGTGTGATGGTACATAAAAGGTAATCTTTTCTTTCATTTTCCTATATATCAGCCCATCCACCATTTCATAGTGCGGACTCTCAGACTTACTCAGCTCTGCAGCAATTGAAATGATCTTGGAGTGTTAAAACAGGTTCGTTACCGGAACAGTTTTTGGCAATGTGTCCCCTACGTCCGCACTTGAAACAGGTGAACTCTTTCCTCTGATGTGAGATATTGGCAGGTATAGCACTTGCATCACGTTCGGTAGGGCGTTCTCTTGGCCTATGTGGATTAGTTTGATGTTTGTTGCGATTATACGCCTGAGATGTACTAGGCTTTGCATGAAAATTATCACGGGTGTTGTTTTTAAACTTTTCGTACTTTCTTAACGCGTGTTTAAGCTCGTCAATGTTATTGGTGTTGTACAGTATACCCTTGTTGATTTCCGTGTCAGCAATACCTTTGATGATGAATTGAATTAGGTCTTCTTCTTCAATGGGATTATGGGACGCGATTTCTTGCATAGACAAAACATATTGCTGTATTGTTTCATCACGCCGTTTCTTTCTCCCATTAAGTTCACTGAAGATATCCGCTTTGGTCACCAGACGTTTAAACTCATATACAAGCGCGTGTTTTAGTTCCATCCAGTTGGCCAATTTCAAAGATCTAACAAATAACCTTGCGGTGCCACCAAGGAGTCTTTTCCCAAATATGAACTTTGTGCGATCATCCAAACAAAGAATTTCAGCGTACTCGTCGAAATGTTCTACCCAACGATCAATGGGAAAATTATCGTCCCCGCTAAATGGACATAACAAGTCTTCCATGTCTTTGAAATTGTTTGGAACTTGTTGCTTTGGACTGGGAGATGCGTCTTCAATCTGTAACTCCTTAAGTTTCCGCTTCAAAAGAATAATCTCCTCCTTCTTCTTGCATGCGTCTCGTAGTAGGTTGAGTTCCTCATCAATGTCGCTGTTTAAAGTCGCTAAATCTTCCTCCTGCTCAGACACGTTTTCACTCGATGACTCTGCTGCTTTGTCTCCACCTTCGGGCGTAAAATGCGGAATCAAATTTTGAAGATCGTCCTCTGCATAGCCTTTTACTGCATCTTCTACCCGAAGTTTTAATACCGCCTTAGTGCCACTAGTTTGCGCGTTAATCGTACGCAAAACATTTTTTAATGAAGCAACAGTTGCCACTTCTAATAAACGATAAAACTCTCGTGACATATCTACTGGTTAGACACTAAAAAAATTATCACTGAACAAAATCGACACGTTCACAACGTAGAAACAATGTAGACGATTAGTGGTAAATCAGATCCCACTTCTGAAAAATTGTAGGGAAAAACGAGCAAATTTAAACAAAAGACAAGAGGTATTCACTTTAAGACGGTTTATTAGAAACTGAAACTTAAACAGCAATCGAAAGCTGCATTTAAATGTCTAATACAAAATACGGGATACTATATACTAGCGAGAGGATCATACGATCATGAGGCCACTGTTTCCGACTAGAAGATATCGGGTTCTATTTACATAGTATTTAGCAGAGTTACAGTGTGTCACAAAAGTATGTGACTGTTCTATTCAAAAATTACCTACAATACTATCCTCGATCCAATGGACTCGCAGAAAAGGCTGTTCATATAGCTAAGACTATGATGAGGAAATCGAAAGAGAGTAAAACAGACATTAACATATTTTTACTTGAATATCGAACAACAGCTATCCCAAGTCTAGGTTACACTCCATCTCAGTTACTAAATAGTAAATTGCTTAGAACAAAACATCCCGTTCAGAAAGCCCTGCTAA
Organism: Cheilosia vulpina; assembly: GCA_916610125.1. NCBI lineage: Eukaryota > Metazoa > Arthropoda > Insecta > Diptera > Syrphidae > Cheilosia > Cheilosia vulpina. The sequence goes on from OU744278.1 coordinate 27,872,656, forward strand.
TATCTAGGGCTGTGCCCTCTGACGTAAGGGATAAGATGAGTAAGATTAAAGAAATACAACAAAACTGGTATGACAAAAACTGTCGGCAATATGAATTAAAGCTTGAGAGAGGCAACAATGTTGTTTATAGAAGAGAGGGTAGATGGGAGCCAGCAAAGATTGAAGGAGCAGCGGAAACACCTAGGTCTTATTTTATCCGCAACGAAAATAATCAAGTTCTACGCAGAAATAGTTTTCACCTTCGCAAATCGTTTAATGAGCCACATTTTAAGCCTCCTGAAGATCCAATTTCTGAAAATCAGAATGCAATTCCAATAGAGCCTACACCACCAAAACCAGCTGAATTATTAATGAGCTCTTCAACAATTAAGCACAAGCAAGATCATTACGTAACCAGGTACGGACGTCAAAGTGTAAAACCCAATTTTTATCAAGCGTCAAAGTAAAATAAATTTGCATATGTCTCATCTGTATCCAATTGTTGAGGGAGATGTTGTATGTGTAGTATAACAGACAAAGCATGGCTGGTGAACACTCTCTCCTGAGAGTATTTAGTATTAAGTATATAGAACATGAACTATGTATTAGGTTAAGCTTGCTATGAAATTGAATAAAATGTCACTTGGCCTAAAACGTGCTTTCACACAACACCACAACCAACAATTGCAAATGCAACAGAATTCATTTCTAATCAAGTTCAAAATACACAACCAACGATTATAATTTATTTATTTCTTCAGTCTCGCATTACTTTGACGTTAACCAGCTGATTTCGAAATTTCGAATATGATTGTTAAATGCTTTTGGCGGTTACATTCGGATTCTATGATACACATTTTTTTCGTATTCAAATGGAATTCGCTACTTTATTACGACGGATTCTGTGATAGACGTGATTAATTACAGCAGTGTCCCATGTACTCATGTAACTACCTCTCTCTCTCTCTTAATAGTTGCATGTAAGTTAGTTTCCTAGTTCTAAGTTTGTCGTTTATAGTGAATAAAATTAGTTGGTAATTGGATGCCGTCCTATTAAATTCCTCCTCCGCTCGATTATTGAAACATTAAAACAGCTTATCAGATAGCCTAAAATATTTTACCGCTTTGGTTCCGCGCTCAAGCTACCTACAATTATCCTTTTCTTGACCATTGTCTATGAAACTTTTCAAGGAGCAGATTACGTGTGAAATACACAGCCTAGGACCAAGAATGTATGTATGCGATGCACCTGTGCCAACGCAGCGGGACATGCGTGATGGAATGTCAAACACCACAGCACTATTTTTCAATAAATATTGTGAAATGTGTCTCATACCCAACACGCTGCCAAAGTGAATTTGTCTTACAGAGCACTCTGTACTCCTTCCGATTATGGTTGCCTAATGACATGCTTTTGAGCAGGAGTTCAAGTCGTTGAAATGCTTCAAGACCGAGTAGATGTTATACTTGTTATTTCTTATTATTTATTTATTTATCGGTTCTCATTTGCTCTGAAGGCAAAAATCGTTTTCAGCCCAACGCAGTTGACTGTCGAAAATGTCATTCAACTGAAACCAGTACGAGAATCCGGAAACAAATTTAAAAACACCAGACCAATCACATATAAGGTGTGTAAATCAATTAATACTCCTGCCACCGCCAGTACCTGCAGTAACGTGACTTAATTTTCCATTTCCTCTCTCTAATGCCATTGTCAGATAGCAGGTATGACTTCCCATATCTGGCAGCAATTAATCCGCATCTGGCTTCGCTCGACGAGTGTGCATAATCATAACTGATTTGAAGAGTCCCCGATCGGATTACTTGTAAGTCCTCTAACAAACATCAGCCTGCCCGTAAATTGCATTAATTGCAATCGTTATGCGATTAAAGGGGTGCACCCTGTCATCAGCCGGAAACCAAAGTAATTTCTCTTCATTTCCCGGTAGTGGAACTTCGGTTATCCTGGCTTACATCGAAGGTACGGTGGAAAAAATATGTATTTTGCATGCATGTCTATATGTATGGTGTGTGTAGGTAATATGCAATCTGGGGACTGTTAACATTCAAAGTCAACAACAAGTCTTTCGCATCTAATGACAGCGGTTTCGCCCCCTTGCACGAGGGCGAGGGCAAAAGAATAGAGAGTTCCTTTCCAATTAGAAAAGTGGCGGAAATGTTGTTTCCCTCGAGTACTCTATTAACTCGACATCCATTTATAGAGGGTACATTCAACTCGGAAAAGTAGTCAACATCATCAGCGGGTTTAAAGGTCTGTGACAATTTCAGGCTCGAATAGGTTCATTCCATCTTCATCCGCAACTAATTGGGTTAATCCTAGTCCGAGAATAATTTTTGTGGTTGGTCTTACACAGCCGTTCGTTGGCATCATCATCATCGTCATCTTGATGGCAGGCACGAATGTTCCTTTTAACCCGCCTTCGTCATGTTACGAGTATGCATCGTCCCATTAAACGATGTTCAAAATCAATTTCGAAAAAAGACATAAAACCATTCCTTACATCTCATTTGGTTGGTCCTTCTATGTGATATGTGTGTATATGTCTGACAGAACATGTGTATGGATTGCATTGCCAACTTTCGTGGCTTGTTAGGTTTGAGTTGATTACACAGGGTACCCCATTCTAGGTTACATCGCTCTCTACCCTTTAGCCTTACAACATCCTCAACTGGTAAGTAATTGCAGATCCTTGTAATCCCTATCGTCATCGTCTAGCAATGTAACCGTAGTTCTGCTAGTGGTGGATTGTGTGATGGAGTTGGTGGTGTATGCAACATTTTGCTGATTGCTGCATTACAATTATAATCGAATAGTCGCAGTGGACAGGCGAGTGGTGTTGTAGTTCGCTAGTTGATGGAATTAGAAGAGTAGCTGGTCGAGTGAGCGACGTTGGTTAAAACATTTTTCGTTTTTCGCCAACCCTGCGGCCGGGAGTTATGTACGGAGTAGTGATTTTTGAAATAGTCTTCGGTCAATTTGATTGCAATTTATATGAAATGAAATTAGCTGTCTTGATGGTTGCAGGTCTAAGCCCAATATAGCTACAAAATCTATATATGGATGCTTTTGCAGGTTCTTCTTAAAAATAGCAATCACCTCGAGTTTTGCTGAGATTTAGCTGAGAAGTAGAGAAAAAAAAGTTCAAGATTGCTGGCCATACATTTTACTGAACTGACAATTTGAATCAATTCAGTCGTTGAATATTGAGTTCGGATTACTCGGAAAATATGTCGATGCGAGACATTGGCTGCGCAAAGCGCACGCATTTCGGCACACTTATCTGTGTATGCGCAACCGATCGTGCCCTACCCTTCGGTCGTCTCATCAATGGCATTCGATCAACTGAAGCTGAAGGATACAGACGTTTCGTCAACTGTCGAGCATGGTAGACATTATTAAATCATCTAAAGTGAAAGCATTGAAATAAGCGGACGTACTTTTGTCCATATTACTGAAATATTTTTATTTGTATTTCCTTCGGCATTACAGTCCATTAGTGGACAGTGTCCCGAAGCGTTATGGGTAACGTTCCCATATTTATTTTGCTGAGATACAGGATAAAAAGAGATTTTTGCATGATATTGCTATGCATTTTTAATTTTTATTTTTAAGTATAATGTTTACAATTCATTTTCAATGTTATTAGAGTACTTTGTACTCGATTGAATTTTTTGGAGAACTTCTGGTTGCGTTTTCAACCAATTAAAAAATTCGAGGCATGTCATTTTTAAATTGATTTTTGTAGTTAAAATAGCTTTTAATAGTAATTTAAAAGTAATTCTCAATTTTCAATAGGTATCTTGAATAGAGAGAGGAACGGTTTTCAATTTTGATTAATTAATTTTGCGTGCGCTTTACAGGATTAATACAGGATTAATTTTTGGCAGGATTTTGCATAGAGAAACAGGATAGTCCTGCGAGATACAGGATAGATGGGAACGTTAGTTATGGGCAATGCCAGATTAAGCTCATTTGTTATGATATCTGTTCTTTCGGATATTAATGTGGATTCAGATAAGGTGATTGGTCTCATGTCAAAAAAAAAATCAAGACGTCTTCTGCTTTGAAAAAATGAGTGTTCAAAAATATTTTAAGTATGTTCTATTAAGTACATACGATTTAAAAACTAATAAAAATCGTTGGTTCCAAAATAAGCGCTACCTCTCGTGGTTCGGAGCGGAATAAATTGGAAACTCACATCTGACAACTCACCATTTGAAGAGATTGTTGTCTATATAAGTGAATTCGTAGAGTAGAAAATAATTAAAACAATTAAATGTACGAAATGCAAACAATTTTTAGTTTCTTGTTGAACAGAAAAATAAGATTTTATTAATATAAAATCTAAAGGACACAAACAAAATTTGTGAAACTATCCAGAAAACTGTGTCTTTGTATGAATTCCAAAATAAATTAGGTTGCAATAAGATTCATAGGCTGATAATTATAAGTAGGTACATCAAGCAAGCAATTTATATGATGAATTAAATTCTCATGTACTTGAATGTGATATTCTTGACAATCATAAATATTTATTAATCAGAAATGTGATTGAAATATACGCTAAAGTATTATTACATCATATTTCTAAAATTAATTATGAAAAACAACATAAAAACAACTAATTCTGAAGCGATGAACAAAACCCCCTCAGGAATTTTGTACGCAGAAAATAATTTTAAAACAAAACGTAGTTATAAGTATTTTATTTGGAATAAAAAAAATATTTAAAGTCGAATTTTTACTTTTAATACAGAATTTAAGAGTCAGAGCCGGATGACCAGGTTTAGTGTTCAATCTGTCTGCTGACTAAAAATGACTGCCAATCAGCGTGACCGTTGTGCGACTAAAGTTGCAATTTGGCACTTTTTTCGTCGCCTTGCCACAATGAGACCACTTTTCTAAAATTAAACGATCTTGGCCCTTTTTGAAAATTTGAGTCTAATGAAGATTCTTATAAACCAATATTTGAAATAAATGATTTGGAACAGTTTTTGTTAAGAGTCGGGAAAATAAAAAATCACTTCGATGAATTTTTGTACCAAAACTTGTACCATTTTGTGGTTCAAATGCTGACATTGCCACACAGTAGTGCCTGTGCTGAACGCGTATTCTCGAAATTAGCCTTAATGAAAAATAAACAAACCAATAGGCTTAACATTAGTTCCTGTGAATCAATGCTTTCTGCACTAAATTTGATCACACGCTTAGATTTGGAAGATTGGGAGCCAAGTATTGATCTAGTCAATAAGTACAGAAGTACATTAACAAAAAGGTAGTATAATGTATGTTATAAAACCGATTTTACGTTTAATGTTATTTTGTTTTTAATGGTATGTTTTATTCGACTGAATTGTTAAGCATTAATAATAAAATATTACCAATCTAATGTCTTGTTTTTTTCTTATGTCAATTTTTGATTTTTAGGTATTACTTAATATTATTAACATTGGCCCTTTTTTTTCTCCGTGGCCCTTTTTCTTGCGACTTTTCAAAATTCTTCAACGGTAACGCTGCTGCCAATGATTTCATTTCACGCTGCACTTTTATACCCAGAGTCGTTACAGTGAATAAAAATTCTTTATTGTTATTCTGTGTATGCAAAGACTTACAGCTGCGTATGTGCGTAGCACTTTTAAGTTTACATAAAAAAAATGCTTTGTTTAATTTCAAATGTGTTTTAAAAAAAAAATGTGCTTTCTACAAAAGATTCAATTAAGGTTAGTAAATTATTTTAAAACAATGATTAATATGAATGAAAGAATATGATTAATACAAGATAATAATATAATTTTTAGGATGGCTGTTACAATTCGCAATAAATGTATGAAAGTTGTGCAATTACAATGAAAAACGATTTTTTATTTAAATTTTGTTGGTTCCATGTATTATTAATTATTTTAGCTAGCACAATTTCGAGATGACATCTGTTGTAAACAATGCCGCAAAAAATTGAATTTCAAATGTTTTACTTGGCAAATCCACTCATGCCCAATAGGTGGCTCTAGCATTCTATGGAGAAATCAAAGATGGTTGTTATTTTGTTTCACTTATTTTTCGCATAGAACCACTAGCACTATAGTTGTGTTGGCGTCATTTTCTGGACAGAGATTGTATGGAAGTAACATTTCACTAGCAGTCCATATATAATAAGTCAATGACCTCTCTGATCAACAAGAGCATATTCGAAAGGAATCAGTTACAGAAAAGTCGATACAAATGAGTTTAATCGAGTACAAAAGTACAATTTGCTTTAATTCGATACAATACGATTTATTAACTGATGTTTGAAAATATTTATAAAATTTCTCGAGCCGTCCTCACTATTCCTCACCCATAAGCAAATGTGGAAAGGACTTTTTCTTATCAGACATTAATAAAGTCCAAATGTCGAAATCGTCTTCAAGTCGAAACTGGCTCGGCTTTGATTGAAACAAAAAATTTTATCAGCAACTCATCCTGTTTTGAATTTCAAGTTCAGGACAATATTTTGGATATGATTGTGCAAAATTCCAATTCACTTTTTTATAGGACAAATTGTTTTGACAACAGTTTTTAATGCAAATCGAAAATTACATTTTTTATCCCTGCCAGGAATCTGTTCAAAAAGCTTTCAAACCTAAAATTAAAAAATTAAAAATTTCAAATAAATTATATGCTGATTTTTTCAACATCGTAAAGTTAGATAGGTATTTTTTTTAGTTTACTGCCCAAAACAATTCGTAATCGAACACCGAATTTTGAAAACGAATTATTACTTTTATATGTTGCTCCGTTTCGAGTATGTTCAGTCGCCTGACAGGCGGTAATGTCAACAGATTTCTTGGAAAACAGCACCACCGTGCTCAAATTGTTACCCTTGTACCATGAAACATGTATGGATCCAGTAAAAATTTGAGTTAAATTTAATTTCTTAGTTAACAATATTCGAAAAATCAAAATACAAATTTATTTGTTTTCCTTAAATTTTTGTTTGACAGCAGTTTCATTCGTTTCGTGTAAGTTTTTCATTTTTAGACGCGATATTAAATTTTTTGTCGAGTCCAAACGGCTGACATTGTTCGTACGTCCGCGGCGAGTTGTTGTCAGCGAGTTTCTGATCTGATTTTTGATTCCTCGTGAATATTATAGCTTTGAAAGCTTAGGTGCCGACAAGCTGGACTGCGTCTTCCATCTATAGCAAACATCCGAGAAAGTTTTCTGAAAAAGTGCTTCTATTTAGAAACGGCATGCAACTAAAAGTCTAGGCTAGACGCAGGGTCATAAATGGACCTGTTGCACCCAACATTTACTACAAATACAAGTCCATTCTTAGGAGCAAAGATCCACCCGAATAAATCGTAACAAAGGTAATGTTTTATCCGCCATCGGGGAAAAGACCCTAAAAGCCATTCTAGTGCATTTCATTGCGGATTCCCTAAAGTTTGCACTTCAAAGAACTTCATCATAATTACCAAATCACATTTCTAAAATATATCTCTGAAACTCTTTGAAACACACATCGCACTTAACCTCGCTCTGCAGCATAATCCTTCGGCGCTTGCAGTGAAATTATCTAGCTTTGATACAACAGCCGCGCACATTCTCAAAGTGCATAGCAAATCAAATGATAGCGCGGGTAAAAAAATGTCTCCCTCCTATCTCGACTATAGCTACAATACCCCCAGTGAATTGTTCCCTTACTCCTGTAATTAGCCAGATTGAAAGCAATGCCATCACGTATATATGTGATGGGATAGTAAAACAAAAAGACGAAATTGTAGCAAAGAGAAAATTCTTGAATGTCCTCCTCACTGAACTGGATGATACCTTAAAACAATAATCACTGCATAAACGGCTTGAAGATAAACAAAACTTCAACCGACCGGAAAGGATAATGAACAAAATATAACAAAAGGAAGAAGCACGATGGATTGGTGAGATCAAGGATACACACCGTCACCGAAGGACAAATACTAAATTTGTTTGAGTGCGCCTCAAAGCAGCCCCTGCAATAAAAACAGCAGCAAACAACAAAAACAATGACAATGATGATAATGATAACGATGGTGATGATGATGATAAATCCTTGAAAGGATAAAAGTTAAACAAGAGCGCAAAGTGCTCTCCATATAAACTACGAAACCAAAAAGTAGTTGCTTCCTTCCTCAAAGAGTCATAATGGTCTCCATACCCCATCAGCGAGGACAATTCCACTGCTGCCACTGCTGATGATGATTATGATGACGCAGAGTGAGTACATCCGCGTGGAGATGATGGCGTCGACGACGACGAAGCTGCCGGCTGTTGCGGGCCTGATGCTAATGGCAGTCATCATAATTATTATTGTGATTTGAAGTAAAATCTTCCACGAGTAACAAGCGGATAAAACCAGAAAACTGAATTAAAGTTTCGCCATCCTCTATCTCCTGCTCAAGGAAGCAGAGAGAAACCCTCTTCGTTGCAGGGATGAGTATTAACCAACGGAAGCTCTCTGAGGTGGCTTTGACAAAAGTCATGTGAAAATCGACTGAAATTTTCTACAGTGTGCTGAATGTTGCGTGATATCCTTGTGGCGCTATGTTTTAACAGCAATTTTATGATACCTTACGAACAATTTTAATTTCCGTTGTAGGGAAACGAGCCGTGCACGAACAAATCTTTCTCGCAACAATCCGAGTGAGATAATTTTTACTTTGGTCCTTTGTTTTTTCCGGTTTCATTTTTGTCGGATCGGGTGAATATTTCGTAATATTTCCTGCTCACAACCACCAATTTACCATGAACTTCACACGAAACTTAAAATAAAACCATTATAAAAGCAATCGCAAGAGGGCTGTGAAAAATTAACACTTGAAAGAGAAACGGGAATCATCGCTACTTCATTTTTGGGGTTTTTGTAATCTATTCCGTTTTCGACTGATTTCCTCATTATCATTCGCAGAGTACCGATGGAGGCAAACTCAGCCAGCAATCGAGTCATCATGTCCTTGTGAATAAATTTCAAGTCTCCGACGTAAATAGCTATTTTTGGAGCTTTGACGAAGGTGTATAGTAATTGTGATGAGCAAATTCCTTTTAAGTTCCGCCATCTGACATAATTCGATAAGGAATAAATTTCTAACCTTAATGATGGATGAGCACTTCGTTGCTGTGCGTTCAGGAGAAATCCTTAATCGAACACTTCCCTAACCAAAGACAATAAGTCGATGAAGCGCATTCCGTAAGTGGTAATTCCAAAACACCTACCTACATCTTATCATGATTTTGGGGAAGCCAGTTGCCATGAAGTGAAAATAACTGGGCAACTGGGTTGAGTACGCTTTTGAATTGCCACTCAAGGTGTTAGCAGTAGTTAGACTGCGTACGGTTGAAACAGTTTCGCTCATACCATCCATGCTGTTATATACCATACTACGGCAACACTTGGCAAGCTGAGCTGAATGCACCCTCCACGGCTTCTGTCAAGGTACAACGACAGATTCTGACATCTTTTTTGGCGGGGGCTCAAAGAACAACGTGCGATCTACAGATTTGGTGTCCAACTAAATTATACAATAAAAATTGAACCATCCAATTTGGAATTATCTTTTATTCACAAACATAATACTGGCGACGAGGAGAAAAACAGAAAATTTAAAAAAAAATTTACGAAAGCGTCATGGTTAATACAAACTCGGAGGCAAACGCAACACCAGTGTTCGGTAGATTAGAACAGTTTCAATCCTCGATGTCCTGGAACAATTACAGGGAGAGAATGGAATTCTACTTTCAGGCAAATGGGATAAGGAATGAGGTACAGCAAAAGGTAATATTCTTAGCATGCGTTGGGGAGACCATGTACAAAGTGATTCGCTCATTGCTCACACCATTGTGCCCGAAAGATGTGACATTCCAGGAGATTCTGGAAAATTTGGATGGGCACTTTCATCCAAAGCCGAACGAAATTGTTCAAAGATTTGCTTTTCATAAACGCAGTCAAAAGCCGGGTGAATCCATTGCAGACTTTGTTAAGGATTTATGTAAATTATCCGAACATTGTAAGTTTGCCGAGCTGAATAATATGTTGCGGGATCAAATCGTTTGTGGAGACGAGGCATTGCAGAAACGTTTGTTCAGTGAGACTAAACTCGATTTTCAAAGAGCCTACGTACTAGCACTGGCACATGAAACCGCATCCAAAAATGTACTAAACGTTCGAGGTACAAGTGCCGTCAGTAACGAGGTTATGGCGGTCACAGCGTATGGGCAAAACCAAAAATCGAGAACATTTGGAAAATGTTTTCGTTGTGATGGATATCACCAACAAGAAAAATGTTTTTTTAAAGACAAAAACTGCGACTACTGTCACAAAAAGGGTCACTCAAGCAAAGCGTGTTTTTAAAAGAAGTCCACCGAAACAAGACAGAAAAACAATAGTCGCGAAGTTCACGGGTTGCAAGAACACACCGAGGAAGAACAAACAATGCAAGACGATCACTACTTCTTTGACATAAACAGTGTCGACGAAGTCCAATCGCAGAAAATAATCACGAAATTAATTATAAATGATGTGACCCAAGAATTCGAAGTGGATTCGGGAGCATCTTACACGGTTATATCTGATAACACATGGAACCGTATTAAGACATCATCACTCGTCATCAAACGTCATCACTCATTTTGCAAACTTGGTCGAAGGAAAAACTCCAAGTTTTAGGATCTACACTGGTGAATGTAAAATATAACCAAAAGGAATTTAACTTACTAGTTGTTGTTATTTCAGGTGGAGGGAGGAGTTTGTTGGGTCGCGATTGGTTCAAGCCATTGGGAATATCGATCATATGTGTACATGAAATCGGAACAAGTGGAAACTGGAATTGGATTACGGAAAAGTATCCAGAGGTGTTTAGAGAAGAGTTAGGGGCACAAGTGGGAGAACCAGTCAACATCGAATTACTGCCAGAAGTGAAGCCAATTTTTTTAAAACATCGCCAAGTTCCGTTTGCTTTGGAAAATAAGGTGGAGGATGAAATCTACAAATTGGTACACCAAAGGATTTTGGAGCCAGTCGATTTTTCGCTTTGGGCAAAGCATATCGTTCCTGTTCTTAAAAAAGACGGGTCAATGCGGATTTGTGGAGACTATCGAAGTACGGTAAACCTGGTAAGTAAAACCAGCTACCATTATATGCGGACGTTAGGCGGCAATATCAAATGGAAAGGTGTTCACCAAACTGGATCTACAGCAGGCATATCAACAGCTGATTGTGGACGATGAATCCGCTGATGTTTTGACACTCAACACCCACCTGGGGTTATTCAAGGTAAGAAGATTCTCTTTTGGGGTTGCTGCCTCACCAGGGATTTTTCAGAAATTCATATATAGATTGTTGCATGGAATTCAAGGGGTTAAGACTTATATAGACGACATCATAGTTTCGGGACAAGATGAAGATACCTATAATAAAAACTTACAACTAGTTTTAAAAAAATTGGCTGAAGCAAATATAACCGTGCGACAATCTAAATGCATCTTTGGAAAATCCCAACTAGATTTTTTGGGGTACAATATTTCGGGTGAGGGAATACGACCGAATAAATCAAAGGTAAATCAAAGCAAACATAACAAATTTCTGCCAAAAAAGGCTACAGTGGCAGAAAAACTGCATCCACTATTGGACAAAAGGGTGACATGCCAGTGGACTAAAGAGCACACGGTTGTGTTCAACGAATTAAAAGACCTGTTGCGGTTTGACAGAATTTTGACGCACTACGACGAGTCAACACTGAAAGAATTGAAAATCACCAATTGCAAAATTTTGAGTTGCAATTCACGAATTATATCTTTGTCGCAAATTACAACGATTTTTTCTTGGATTGATATAAAAATTCGTAATTCGACATTGAAAACGGCGTAGAATACAAAATTCTGCTTGTTGAATTTTGCGATTAGAAGTATTAATTCGAGCTTCTTTTATTTTTAGTGATTTGCGATATTGTTTGGCGCAATTTACCACTTCAATGGGTCAATTTCTCAAGCACTACTTCACAATCGCAAATTGCAAAAAGTATTTGCTGATTTACAAACACTGAGTGATGAATCAATGAAATCTTATAATAATTTAACACATGTAAATTGAAAACGTAAAATGACGTAGAGAAATCGTGAATTACAAAATATCTAATCCTTTCATGTGACGCCTCACCGTATGGCATTGGGGCAGTGTTGGCACATAGAGATGTAAATAACAATGAACGACCGATCGCGTTTGCCTCACGTACTTTGGGATCAAGCGAACGCAACTACGCCCTAATCGATAAGGAAGGGTTGGCGATCATTTTCGGAATTAAACACTTTCATCAATACATAGCAGGAAGACAAGTGTTAATTATGACCGACCATAAGCCATTACTAGGTATATTTAACAAGCGAAAACCTATTCCCATCATGGTGTCACCACGTATGTTGAGGTGGTGTTTGCTTCTGGCAGCATATGATTACGAGTTAGAGCATCGACCCGGCAAATTAAACGCCAATGCTGACTGTTTAAGTAGATTGCCACTGCCATCATCAATAGATTGCCCTTCTGACCTGGCGGATGTATTACTCCTTGAAAAAATTAATTGTCCAAACATACGTGCCGAAGATGTAGCGTCAGAGACCTCCCGGGGTGATTATGCCAAGATAAGACGATGGATACTACATGGGTGGCCAGAGCAAATTGAAAAAGAATTCAAGCATTTTTTTGAAAGAAGAACAGAGTTATCCACACATAAAGGTTGTATGCTATGGGGAACTTGTGTAGTCATACCGCCGACTAAACAACCAACAATTTTGAAATTGTTGCATGCAAATCATCCAGGAATGATGCTTATGAAATCGTTGGCTCGCAGCTTTGTTTGGTGGCCACAAATAAATCAACAAATCGAAGATGAAGTGCGACGGTGCGAACAATGCCAAATCAACCGCTCTAGCCCACCGGGCAACTCTACATATTGATTTTGCAGGACCGTATAAGGGCAATACCTTCTTGTTACGAATCAAACAACTGCAGAAGTTATACGAATATTGCGAGAAATTTTCGCAACGCATGGAATTCCCAAAAAAATAATATCGGATAATGGTACTACCTTCGTTTCCGAAGAGTTGAAAAGTTTTTATCAAAACAACGGAATTAAGTTCCACACAACAGCACCGTATCATCTAGTAATGGCCAAGCCGAGCGCATGGTTCGGTATACCAAATCATCACTCTCATCACTGGCAAAAGGGGATATGCATCTGAAAGTACAAAGATTTTTATTTAAACAACATACTACTCCCCACAGCGTAACTGGAAGAACTCAGTCGTAGTTACTTATGGGAAGGAAGTTGAGAACAATGTTGGGTATGTTGCACCAAAGCAATGAAAGAGTGAGATCATTTAGAATCGGAGAATCCGTGTCTTTCAGGAATTTTTCACCTGGTCCAAAAAGGTTAAAAGGCGTTATTCTACAAATAACAGGACCGGTGTCGTATATCATAAAATCCACAGATGATCGAATCTTTAGACGTCATGTAGATCAAATTCTTAACGGAATCGATAACGATTTTGACGGTCCAACCAAAGTACGTGAAGATCATACTCCTGTCACCAACACAATCACAGTTACCAGTCCGCCAATATCAACACATGTTACACCCGTGTCACCTGTTTCTCCGGAACCACAATTATGCCGAACCGACCCGCAAACTCCGACCAATACCCACCACGACCAAGTAGAAACCTCGGGCGATATACTACCGTCCGACCAAGCATCTTCAGTGTCCGTTTCAAGCGGTCAACGAGCATCGAGATATGGAAGAGTCATCAAGCAACCGACACGGTTCGGGTATTAACCCGTATCTTAAAGGGGAGGGGTGTTATATACCATACTACGGCAACACTTGGCAAGCTGTGCTGAATTCACCCTCCACGGCTTCTGTCAAGGTAGAACGACAGATTCTGACATTTTTTTTGGCGGGGGCTCAAAAAACAACGTGCGATCTACAGATTTGGTGTCCAACTAAATTATACAATAAAAATTGAATTATCCAGTTTGGAATTATCTTTTATTCACAAACATAATACAGACCATTACCGTTTACAAGATAAGCTGTGGTGGAGTTATGTGAAATGTAGGAGCATGTTTCTATGTATAAATTGAAAGTGTTTTTTTAGTACACTGTGTGATATTTTGCGTAGTATCCACATCATATTACAGAAATAATAATTATTGGGGTCTGTTGAAACACGAACACAATCTTTTATTGTTACATATTTAATAAATTTTTTTTTAAACTAGCTGACCCGTGCTCGCCTTGCTTCGCCCTGCTTCGCCCCCGTATTTTAATTTAAATCACAATTGAGTGTGACTTCCTCTTAATACTTAATCTCATGCGCCACATTAGCTCTACTCGACTACTCATATATCATATCATATACCCATACATACTCCAGTTCAATTTAAAAAGGAGAGCAAAAACAAAAAGCATAAGATCAGTGTTGCCGCTGAGGGAAAAAATTGTCGCTAGACCACAACCTAAAATCCGCTAGAAATGTTAGTTTCTGAATTGCGAAAATCCGCTAGAAATCGCTAAAATATCAATTTGAATGTAAGTTCATAAAAATATGTATTTATTTTTAAAAAATTGTTAATTACAAAATAATAAATAAATTCAAGGTAGCAAAAAAGAAGTAAGAAAGAAAAACGTTTAAATTTTTTTTTAATCAAATTAAATACCGAATTAAAAAAAAGCAACCAATAAATTCAAGATAACAAAAAATAATAATTTAAAGGAAGAAAAAAACGAAAACGAAACGAAAAAAAAAATAAATAAATTGAAATTCACAAATCAAATTCCAGCTCAAAAATGGAATCGTCTAGTTCTTGGCTGTCCGTTTCTTCCAAGTTTGAAGTAGAGGCGTCGGCTGTATTTCTTTCAGTTTTCGATTTTTTGGTTTTTCCTATTTTTTTAATAACCTCCTCTGGCAAATCGTAGTTACAGCAACTCCTGTTCATCACTTTTAATTGATTTCTAATCAATATTATGGAATTCAACGTCAGGGTTGAAAGTTGATTCCGTAGTTTGTTTTTTACAATGTTCATTGCACTAAAAATTCGTTCAACTTCAGCATTTGAGTGGGGAAGAGATAGTACAGTGATTGCCGAATCAGCCAGTTCTTGCAAATTATTTACACCTGCAGCATTTTTGTACTTGAAAAACCTGGATCCAAAACTTCGTAGTATCTCCTGTGGTATTCCATTTTAAAAAGTTTATGTTATGCCATTGCTCTACAATTTTATCAATTTGGTCATCATCAAATCCAAGTTCTTTGGCCAGTTCAATGATAGAATTATTGTCTTTGCCCCGTTTAAGAGTATTCTCTTCACTTAAAATTGTCATTTTCTCCAGGACTGAATAATTGCTGGGTAATCTATGTTGAATTTCTGTTGCCAGCTTTACAGTTAAATTGATACATCGGTTTCTTAGAGTGGTTATCACATCAGGGGCTAATTGACTTTTTTCAACTTGAGATTCGAAAAGATATCCCAAATAAGGATTTGGAATAAGATGATCTTCAATTTACACCGTTAAATAGTCTTTGCCAGATTTTACAGCTGATGGTAGCAAAATTCTATTACAAATAGAATAAAGCAGTGACATTAACGAGTTTTACAATTTTACAGGATCAGAATCGTCGCCTTCAAAAATTTTCAGTCCAACTTGCACTTCACTCAAAATGCTTTTTAAAAAGCACATATAAATGCGATTACAATGATCACTGTACATTGCATGAAGTAGGTCCGCTGTGTAACATTTTTCTTTATTTAAATTAAAATGCAGCTTCAATTCATCCCATTGTGACAAAATTCTTTCAACAGCAGGTTCAATCGATAACCAACGAGTCTCACAAGATTTTAAAATTTTTAAGGGCGCTTCACCGCAATTTATAAGTTCGTAAATTTGTTTGTACTCGTTAAGGCGCTTTGGAGAATTGGAAAACCATTTATATGTTTCTCTTATAAGAAACTCAATATTTTGGGAAAGGGTATCTTTGGAAGCGTGACTTACTGCTAACTGAAGAGTGTGACAGACACATCTTATCAGTATTAGATTTGGTAAATCGAATTGGGTTTTTAATATTTGATGTACGCTGTTGTTACGCCCAGTCATCACCGAGGCGTTGTCAGTGCCAATCCCAATCATATTTTTAATGTTCAGTCCATGAGACTGTAAACACTTGACCAACGAACTAACAATTCCATTTGCAGTAGCACTTTCTACGGGTTCTAACGCCAAAAACGAGGATACAACTCTGTAATACGTCAAACTAAAATATCTGATCACAATACCGATAAATTTGGTTACACTTATATCTGTTGATTCGTCAATAATAACACTAAATTTCTTAGCTCCAATATCATTCAAAAGTGTTTCCTTAAAATGTGGTGCTAAAACTTTATTTATAACCTCAGTACATTTGGTTCTATGCATTTTCAAGTCAATAGCAGACTTTGAATCACTAAAACATTTCTTGCAAATGTCACTTAAGTGGTCAATATGGGATATCGAACTGTGTTCAGCTACGAACAATGCAAGCATGCCTTCAGCTTTTCGACTTTTAATAAATTCTTTGTGTGCAGGCGAAAAGTCAATTATATTATTTTTGAAAATTAGATCGCACTTGGTTTTATGTTTTTTTGATGCACTGTGCTTCTTTAAGTCATTTAATTTCACCAATACTTCGCAATGGCAAAACGAACAAAAAGCTTTTTTAACGTCATTCACAACTGGCTTTAACCACTCTTTAAACTCTTCCTGATTTTCCCATTCACTTCTATATTTTTGAACGTATATATTTTTCATTGGAGGTAAATTCATTTTAAAGAATACAAATAATACCAACAGATTACACACAAAAAAAAAACGATAGTAACAACTTACGGCACTAACTACAAACTTCATATGAAATAAAACTACAGCGTACTTCAATCCCATTTACATTTCTTTTGATTTGAAACGTGCTGAAACCTGAAAGGCATATCTTGAATACCGTTACAGTACAAAAATAAAAATCCCCAACAAAAAACTCTGTCTCGTCACCTACTAAGCATCTGCCTTTTGCATGTGCAACCACCAACCAACCACGCGTAGGTCGCGATGTGAAAAATTATGTTCGAATGGGTCGGAGATGCCACTTGTACGGGATTTGTGTACATGGTGGTGTAGTAATGAAAAGTAGCTAGAAATCATCAATTTTTTTTTTAGCGACAACATTTTATTAAAAATCGCCGAGAGCTTTAAAAATACGCTAGAAATAGCGAAAAAATCGCTAAAGTGGCAACAGTGCATAAGATGCATAAATAAAGAAAAAGCACAAAAGGTACAGAGAGAGAAACAGATTTTGTTGCACACACACACAATATTTCCTCCACTCAACGCTGGAAAAATCCAACGATCTAGCTTCCATCAAACATTTTACTTTTTTGAATTGTATAAAATTTATAGTTTATTGCTTCTGGATAACGTACAAAGATGATTTATATGTTTAAATCTTTGTACGTAGTTGAACTTTATTTTAAAAAAAATCCTATTTCCTTTGAATGAGCCTTTCCAAAGCTAGGAGCTATAAGCCATTCGAGAATTACAACTTTTCTTATATAGCAGCTTAGACCTCCGCTTCAGGACAGACGACAATGATAAATCTTATCCTATCTTTTAATTTCGACAATTTTTAATAGAACTGTGAAAACCGGAAGCAATTTCGTGCAGTACTTTTTAATCTATTCCGGGCAAACACCTTACGGGCGGAAAAAAAAAGTTTTATTATAGTGTAAGTGTTGAAGAATGTGTTTATTAAGTTTGCCTTTTATTAACCTAATGAAATATTGATCTACTTTTAATACGTACTAAACATTGAAATTAACTCACTCGAATTTATAATTTTGTGTGAACAAATATTTGTAAGCATACCCTATGGTTCATTAGCGCTTCGATATTGCTTTGCCCAATTATTTGTTGCACTTTTGTTGAAACCTAACTCACGTTATATTTGCCATGTAATTTGCTAACATAAACCCGTACGCCAATATGCACCGATCACTGGAAAATTAAGAATATGACCGAAAAGGAGAAGGTGATAACGCAAAACGGTTTAAGTTGGCAAAGAGGCATCGCGCTGTTACGAAGATTTGAATCGGTCTCTTTCGTCTAGCAACCACCAACGAAGCAACATCTCCGTCAGAGACAAATCATACTGAGACCCCCAACTCACAATCCTCTTGCCGCTGGGCCCCTCAGTTTTTTTTCAAATTCGCCATTTTGTTTTCCTATCGGTGTTGTGTCAATTAAGAATCCGTGTGACATGCAAAAACATACAAAAAATACAAAAATAAATGCTGCCAACCTCGGCAACCGTGGGGAAATGTGCTAGAGTTCGGGTATACCACATTTTTACATTACTGAATGCCATTGGTTAGTAATTATATATTGTTAAAAGCTAAATAAGCTAAATAAGATGTTCTATATACTAAAAACTTATTATGACAAACATGGTTGCGTATTTTGCGCTTTTGAATTAACTTCGATTTCATGCGTAAATTTTTCTTAGAAAATTGAAGAAAATTTGCTCAATATATCTCTATTTTACTTCAAACAATCTGCATTGTTTATTTTTCATATATATTTTAAGCAAATCTCCACTTAATCCTTAAAAAAAAAATTATGCAAACGTAATGAATAATTTAAAATTTAACGGATAAAATTTTACGAACGCTGTCAGCAACTTTGCCCACAGCGGAAGTGGCATATGCAAGGTGCGAGCGTGTTGGTGAGTCGGAATTTTTGAAGTTACGTGACATTTGTCAATACGAATTTCTATGTAACAATGCAAGCGCACTTAGCCACCCCATAAAAATATAGCTTGTAGGCTAAGTAACGGGAAATCGGTCAGAGTTGGTGGTCTCGGTATTATCTCTGATCTCCGCTCCCAAAGAACCACTGGGTAGAAAATTTAGGTTGATTTGCTAAAGGAAGAAATAAATCGATTTTTTTATAACGTTTTGGGAAAATCGCTGCGTTATTTTTTTTTTTTGTTTTTCTTTTCTTTCCATTGCAAAACAGTAAGAGATGTTCATATATATATATATTAAAACAAATTACTTTTCACAATGTTATTACAAATATATTATTTATTTATTTAATTATTATTACTCTTTTATAACCACGATCCACGACTACTCGCTACGACGTTTACCTAATGACTGAGCTCTATTTGCTACACCGACAGTCCTCCCGTCTATTACTTAATTTTTTTGACAGTGTTGCCACAATTCGGCCGTCCTGATTAGCAATCGTCCCGATTTCGCTTATGTTACACGATCTATAGTCAACCCACGGTTTTACGTTCGCTACTTCCCATATCCCTTCGTATGGTACTTGACTAATTTGAAATGCCTCAACATCCCTTAATAAATACCTATCGTTAGGTAGGACTTTCGCTGCTCTATATGGTCCTTTGTATTTTGGGGCTATCTTTTTGCAAACGCCTGGCTTACTTATAAAGTTTTTCACCATAAGGTAATCACCTTCCTTTTATTTCCTTTCAACCCTACCTCGGTCCTTTAACTGTTTATTATACTCCTGACATTTAGTAATCCTCTCTGCAGCTCTAGTTCTAATTTCTTCAAAATTCCTTTCATCATCCTTTTCTATTATATATTCATCTAAATACTCTTTTAAAAAGTAAATAACTACTCCTCTTTGTTTTACACCGAAAAGCAGTTCGCTCGGCGTCTTCCCAATGCTTCGATGTATTGTATTATATAACCTATATTCGATCGTCGGTAATACACTATCTAATGATAGCTAATCTATCATATCCCGCATTCGTTAGTTTAGCAATCATCGGTGCCAAACTTCTATTAACGCGTTCTACCTGTCCATTAGCCTGTGGTGAATTTTGCAAAATCCTTCAAAGTGAAGGCACTTCCTCGGTCTGATACTATCGTCTTGTGGCGGCTGTAAAAGCCGAAATATGATCGTAAACTACGTAGTGAATGCATCTATCACTAACAACGCATGTTTCTTCTTTGCGTTCTTCATCAATACCGGGCCAAAATTGTCAATATCGTATCGAAAGAGACATTTCCCTTGGGAATATTGTGCAAGAGTCCCTCATGTTTCCCGGTTTTCGGTGAAAAAGTGATACACTTGAGACAATTCGCAATGTGGTGCTTCACCTTTGCTCTCAGTTTTGGAAGCCAGTATGTCTTCATTGTCGTATCTGAAACCTTATCACATCCCATGTGGCCCATGTCATCATGGTACATCCTCAGCACATTCAGTTCCATGTCTTTTGGTACAAAAAATAAGATTGTTTCTCCTACCTTCCTGTATACCTCATTTCGTAAAACTTACTTTCAGCCTCCTCTAACTGTCTTCTTATTTCATTTATACTTTCAACTTTGTATTGGAAAATTGAAAGGTTCTGTTCGAAAGCGATTTCTTCCAATACTAATATAGTCGACATCCGACTAAGTGCATCTACGTGCTGCATTTTCACCCCGCAACGATGCTCGCGATAATAATCATAATTTTGCATTACTATCTTGAATTTAACCCCATGCAAGTATATTCTAAATCCTCAAAGTGCATAAATTATTGCGAGCGTTTCAAGCTGAAAACTATGATACTTCGATTCTTGGTCAGTCGTGCTTTTTGAAAAGTAAAATACTGGGTGCAGTTTCCCATCGCCTTTCTTTTGTAAAAGTATAGCTCCATAGCCCAGGGAACTGGCATCACAGTGGAGTTCCATTTCATCATCCGGATGGTATATCGCCAGTATGGGTGCTTCGACCAACTTCCTTTCAAAGGTTTCGAAACACTGAAGTTTTTTTTTCCCAAATTGAAAGCTAACGTTCTATCGGATGAGATTATATAATGGTTGTGCTATTAGAGAAAACCCCTCAATGAATCTCCTAAAATACGAGCACAACCCAAGAAAGCTATGCACTGCCTTGACGTTGTGTGGGACTGGAAAATTGTTCACTGACTCCAGTCCCCTGGCGTCTGGTTGGATACCTTCCTTTGAAATCAAATAACCTAAGTATCGTACCTGTGACTTCATGAATTGAAATTTATCCATTCTTAATTCCAATTTATTTCTGACTAGTCTGTCAAAAACTACTTCTAGTATCATCAAAATTTAATGTTCATCGACTGTTTCTGTTGCTACCATAATGTCATCAATATACACATTAACTTTACCTGCCCTTATCAAATCATCAAAAACTAGATTAATAAATCTTTGGAATTCCGATGGTGCATTCCTCAAACCAAAAGGCATCCTTATATATTCAAATTGTCCTAGAGGTGTGATAAAAGAGGTATATTTCACCGACTCTTCACACATGTGAATATGATGAAATGCACTTTTCAAATCTAACAACGTAAACATTTTTTTATTAGCTAACCTATCCAATAAGTCATCCATCAAAGGAATTGGATAGTTGTCTTTCGCAGTTACTTTATTTAAAGTCCTATAATCGACACATAGTCGAAGCTCACCTGTCTTTTTTTTACCAGTACTATGGGAGATGGATATTCCGATCGGCTCGGCCTAATAATTTTTTGTTTTAAAAGATTGTCTAATATTGCCTGCACCTGCCCCTTTTCGTAACATGAAAGCCGTCGTGGGTGACAATGAAATGGTTTCTGATCCTTAATAGTTGACTTCATCTGACAACTTATCTCGGGTTCATCGGGACGCATGCTGTACATGTACTTTTCATTTAATATCTTAAAAATCGTTTTTTTGACATATGGTCCAAGTCATCATTTTCAATACATTCATGTCCTGTCTCAAATTCAATATTCATTAGATTTAAACATTCATTTTTGAACTCATTTTTACAATTGTAAATTGTTTCGGATATATTTATTACGACTTGTAATTTGAGATTTGTTAAAATTAAAAAATCTTTGCCTAATATTATCGGGTAACTCATTGTATCATTGGATACCACTAGTAAATTCATTTTAATCTTTTTTTTTCGAACAAGAAATAATTAAGTCTACACTACCAATTATGGTTAAAGGGCTTTTATTTATACCAACAAACTTAAAATTGCTTACATTAATATTATATTTTTTTAGTATACAAAAAGGTAGAAATTCATGCCTGATAAGGCCGATGGGACTGCCGGTGTCGATTAGCGCTCTACTGAAAATTTGAATATGTGATTTTCATCTTTAAAAATAAACTTAAAATTCCTAACGAAATCATTTTCTTCGTCCTGCTGGACATGGTATATATCTGATGAGTCGTCTTCTTCTTTGGGCAAGTAGCCGCATAATGCCCCATGTATGCGCATACATGGCACGCTCCCGGCTCTCTTTTCGGTTTACGACACTCACCTGCCATGTGTCAGATGGAGTTACAGTTGTAACATCTTATTTGTTTGGTCGTTTCTTCTGCTGCAGCTTGCCGCGATGTTGATGGCATCGAAGTTGTCCTCGTTGTGATGGATTTTCGTCAGACTTATTTTTTTGTTAAATGCCTCCAACAATTGGTGTTTGTCACGAAAGAATTGAATTCTTGATTGCGATCGTAGATTTGTGTCAGGAATCCCGTTAATTAAGTATTCGAGAAGTTCCTCTTCCTCCAATGCCACTTTGTTAGCCAGATTAGCCTTCTCATAGAAGTATTCCTGGAAGGTCTCAGTCGTCGGCCACTTCCTTGACTCGAACAATCTTTTTAAAGTCAACAGGCTGGTACGGTCCTCGAAAATTTCTTTCATGTTTTCCAGTATCTTCCTCACCGGCATCATCATGATATCCGCCCTTGAATGGAACCATTTGAACGTTCCTCAGCTGTGATTCCCAATGCGAGAAATTGTCGCCATTCCCGAAGAAATTGGCTACAAGGTCTTTTACGTAAATATAGCTTTCCTTTGCACGCTCATAATTACTGTCTATCTGCCTCTCCTTAGTTAACATATCCTTTTCTCTCTTCAGTATCTCTATTTCTTTCCTTAGCAACTCAATTTCTTTCTTTAATATTGCGTACTCTTTTGTGTCATTCTTTGCTGTCTTCTTCGTCGTCTCGTCGGCATCTTTCTTTTTGTTGTTGTTTCTATCGTTTGTATCGTCTGCGAAACCCGCTACTTCATCTGCATCTACTCCATCTGCGCCTACTCCATCTGCTGTGCTGTCCGGAAAGTTTCCACGTTCGTTCCCTGGAATAGACATCAGGTTCAACACAAGCTCACTTTTGTTGCCCGTTGCCTTCCTTTTCAGGGCTGCTAGCCACGATTTAAGTTGTGTAACTTTTGTACATTTCGATGTTGTTCATTTTCTTTTACTTTTTTTCAACTCCTTCTGGTTATGTTTCACTATGTAATATTGTTTTTGATTCAATTATTGTTTCTTCTTTTTTTCACTTGAATATTTTCCACTCGCTTTGAATTGTTTCTTTCTCTCTTTTTTTCCTTTTTTGTTTTTATTATTTCCTTGACTTGAATATTTTTGCACTCGCTTTGAATTTGTCTTTCTTTCTTTTGTTCTTCTTTTTTTTCGTCAACCAGTATGAACAATTGTCGAAGAAAACTGCGCGTTAGTTTATGCTTGTACTTGCGAAAAATTCTTTATTTGAATCTCACTGTCTACTGTATCACAAGGCACGCGCTGAAAACAAAAACACACACATCGAGAGAAACCCGTGCACGCCTGTGCTTGCAAACTCCGGCTTGGGTTGGGTATGCCGGTGTGCTGTGCCGTTTGTGCGGAACACTTAACAGGAAAAACACACACACGGATGGTAGCCCAATGCGCGTCTGTGCTTGCAAAATTGTTTGCACGAGGGTGTTTTTTTTTACTTTTACACAGGGTTGATGCGCACTTTTCTTTTTATTATGTTTTTCTTTTCTGGTTCATCCCACTTCTGAGATTGTAAGAGATGTTCAATAATATATATATTAAGAAATTACTTTTCACAATATTATTACAAATATATTCTTTATTTATTTAATTATTATTACGCTTTAATAACCACGATCCACGACTACTCGCTACGACGTTTACCTAATGACTGAGCTCTCTTTGCTACACCGACAGTCCTCTCGTCTATCTCTTAATTTTTTTGACAGTGTTGCCACAATAGTAAGGATAATTGCTTTGTTTGGCAATATTTATCTCGTAATTGTTTTATATGGAACTAAAAAAATAAAAAATATACTGTATTTCTATATAACAAAAAAAAAAATAAAAAAATCTTACTTAAATTAATTAAGTTAATTAAAAAAATACAAAATTACTTCAATTTCGATAATTCACTCGATAAAACTCGGTTGTCGGAATATTCCGAACAACAATTGTGGCAAACATAATTATTGCCACCTTCTGTGCACTTTTCGTGAGCCCACGTTTTACAGCTAGGGATGCCAGACATCCCCCTTTAAGGGGGACAGTCCCCCTTTTTCATACAAAAATGCTGTTTGCCCCCCCTAATACAAACCACTGTCCCCCTTATTAAGTCAAAATTCAATAAAAGAAAACATTCAATTGAAAACTTTGAAAATACTTCCTTTTAATATTTTTAACAAGATTCTCTGTGAACACATCCATTTGAAGTGCAAGAAAACTTTCAAAGCTGAATGCATCCACCTACGAACTACATCTCACTTCTCACTCCACGTGCTAAAGTTGTTCTCCTGTACGTTTTTGTTTTGTACTGTTATCTGTCTCGCTGTCAGTTTTTGTTTTGAAACCAAAATTTAGTTTAGTAAAATGTGCTTCCCAAAAATAGAAACTCACATAAACGAATGGTTGCGAGAAGCTAGGCCTAGGGTGTCTACCGCCTGTTGCGCCACCTATTTATCTTATGAAACTTATTTTTATTTCACATTTTTTTGACTCTGGTGTTCAAAAATAAAAAAAATATTGTCCCCCTTATTGAACACTTGTCCCCCTAGAAAACTCACGATGTCCCCCTTTTCGCATTTTTTAATATGGCAACCCTATTTACAGGTGATGCATTGTATCCAATTTTTACCAGATTTTCTCCGTGAATACGTTGACAAGCATACAAGGCAATAAAACTCCTCTTCTTCTGATGATTCCAGAGCTGTATTAATATATTTTTTTAATTTCGTAACTTTTCTTTTCTTTTTTACTCCGTCCAAACTTTTCTTAGCTTGCTTAGCTTTCGTTTGTTATTTCTCTGGTGCATCGGTGTATATTGTAGATTTTCTGGTTCTTCGGCCTTTTATTTGATTTTCTTGGAAGAGAATTCGGTAAAGGTCATACTGCTTCCGGTGTAAACCACTTGAAGATATTGCTTGAGCACTTGTAGATGGTTTTGGCGAGGTCACCTGTTCAATTATGCTGCTCTAATTTTATTAGAAGAATGTAAGGTTTCTGGAACCTTAATAATATTTTCTCTTTCAGTTCTAATTGCAATCTCTAGTGAAGATGATAGTGGCAGCGTTTCGTCATTAACTGGGATATTTGGTATAGAAATAACCTCTATCTCTGTTTCGGGAGTTGGCCTATCCCTTACAAATGCAGCTCTGTAAACAAATAACGATTGTTAAAATAACATTCATCCTGCATTCAGCCAGAAGGGTTTGCAGATCCTATGGGCCCATCTCCAAAAAAGTGGTCTTGATAACGCACTCGCGGAAAGACGAAGAATGGAGGAATTACATTTCCGATGGCATTCGCTGCAAAGGCGACAGAAATTAAAGTTGCCCTTTCTGCAGAAGTCA
The DNA here is from genome assembly GCA_916610125.1 of Cheilosia vulpina. Lineage (NCBI taxonomy): Eukaryota > Metazoa > Arthropoda > Insecta > Diptera > Syrphidae > Cheilosia > Cheilosia vulpina. The sequence continues at coordinate 27,898,407 of OU744278.1, forward strand.
CCGATCCTACTTGACGACCACAACGCCTAGCCACCACTTTGGCACTAGCCACCACTTTAGCACTTTGGCACCTTTGGACTGTGGGTAATCTGTTTCATCCTTGTTGTATAAATCTTGGGACTCAAACTTATGACGGTCCATGACAGTGGTCATATTGGCAAAGCGTCTACGTTACTTTTATAAAAGCTAGTGGCCCTTGAGAAACTTGTTGCTTGCGAGCGCTGCGCGTACCGACATTTCGGGGTTATAGGAAACCCTTCTTCACCAGCCATCTCATTTCAAGTCCTTGGTCGTGCTTAATTATGTTTAATAGAAAGCTCGTAAGCTAATCTCCTTACCTCCTTTCTATATAATCCGAAATATATATCCGCACATCTTCTTAAGCATTTTGTAAGCTCTTTTTCTCGGTTTTCAGAAAAAACTCGGTTGTGTGATTTATATATGATATGATGTCTTGATTTTCTCCTTCCTTGCCAGATGCATCTCGTTCCGAATAAATCTTAGGAACGAGCAATGGTTTATTCTGTGCTTCCCCGCCGCATTGCGCAATGAATATAGCCTGCCTTTACCTCATCATAAGCATCATAAGCACAAGTCCACATTTCCTCTTGAAGCCCTTCTCACACGTTCCCGTGGCATCTATAAAACACGAAAAATAAGCAAACACATTGTTTCAACCGCCCGCTAAAATAGTTTCAAATCTATAAAGTAACGCAAACAACACTGACACGTGTAAACTATACTCGGTCTAACAAAAATTGTCAGTAAAGGAAAGATAGGTTGTTGGTCTCTCAGTCTGGTTGCAATGACTTACATAAATCGGTCCCACTTTAAAGCTATCACATTGTTACAGTAGTTTGTATGATAATTCGCCATAATTCAGAGAGCAATACTATTAGGGTTTCCATCTTCTAATTTGCTGAACTCAAAGGAATTTATATCTTCCGTTAATATTTTTCCTTTCCGGTAAGATAAACGCGTTCGTGGGGTTTCCCCAGTAGGCCAAATCGCTTCAGTTGGATGCCTAATGGAGATCCACAACATTTTGTGAAATAGTATCTCTCCGATGGGACTTATATCCCATCTTCATTTTGTAACTTATGTCCCAATAGTGTGGGACAAATTATCAGCACTATAGTCTGCGTGAAAAATCTACCAGAAGATGTGTCAGTAGAGGAACCCCACAAGGCGGCGTCCTATCTCCCCTTCTCTGGAACTTGGTGGTGAACAAACTGATGATATGCCTGGAAGCGGAAGGTTACAATGTGATTGCCTGTGCGGACGACTTTGCTATTGCTGTGTCAGGAAAGTACCTAAACCCTTTAAAAGAACTTCTACAACACACTCTTAATAATCTAATAAATTGGGCAAACAAATGTGGGCTGGGAGTAAACCCTCACAAAACTGAACTTGTCCTCTTCTCTAGGAAATACAGAATTCCACACGTTGACCCTCCATCTATAAATGGCACTAGTTTGAAATTCTTAAGCTAAATATTTGGTTCTCGTTTTTGACAGGAAGTTAACCTGGAAACCTAACGTCCAAGAAAGAGTTAAAAAAAGCTACTTTGGTACTTTTCTCTCGCAAAAAGGCCATAGGAAACATATGAGGTGTACAGCCTCGTATCGCTTGTTGGCTATACGTCTCTGTCATTAGACCGATACTCACGTACGGTGTAGTTGTCTGGTGGACTGCTTTGGACGAAGCGATTTATCGCGATAAGTTAAGCAAAGTCCAATGAACAGCTTGCTTGTGCATCGTCGACATGCTGCTATCTTAAACAACATTCAAGGAAACATCGATAACACAACACCAGAACTACTATTTGATAGAAACTTCCAAGTTTCCATTCTTACAAGATCATTCTGGGAGGGGGAAGCTTTCCTGGATGATGAATCGATCCATTTTTTCACAGTTGGTTTGAAAACTGTGGACGGTGTTGGTGGCGGTGTCTTCTCCGACAGACTAAGTCTTAGTATCTCCTTCCGTCTTCTTGATCACTGTAGCGTTTTTCAGGCAGAAATAATGGCGATAAAATAAGTCTTATCTTGGCTGAAAGAAAACGTGATATCTGCTAAAGATATCCGTATCTTCTCGGACAGTCAAGCGGCTATAAAGTGACTGGAATCAGTCTCTACAAATTCAACAACAGGCCAAGACTGTCGATCGTCTCTCAGAGAGATGGCGGAGCAGTTCAACATTCACCTCTTGTATGAGATTCGCCGACGAGAGTTCAGAGTCGAAATTGAATAAATCCAGTGAAAAGCGATTCGAACAAAAATGAATGACAATTTATTAAATGGTTGCTACAAGTTACCAATATGTGTTGAGTCTGCCAGGTCTTCAATCCAAAAATGGACGAGATATTTATTTTAATTTTCCCAAGTACCAAGTACAGAGAAAATGTGCAAGCAACCAATACCGTTAATCACAACAACAAACCCAACTATTGTTATCTCTTAACCACGAGCATAACATAATAGCAGGTGAATTGTTGCTGTGATAAACCGGCACCAGAACACTTTTGCTGGACCAGTACAGTGAGTCACAGAATTACCTTAACAATAGTTTGAAGAAAAATTAACTTGCAGTAAACAAATAAAAAATCAATTACAATGCAATATAGAGATATGTATACAACGATCAAAAGAAATAAGATAAATAATATTCTTAAACACCTCTGTTGGGTGCCAGGGCATAGGGACATCACAGGTAACTGTACGGCTGATGAACTCGCCAAACGAAAAATCGGAGTATCCCAATCGCTACTTGTAAACTCACTATAAAGCTGGACGCCATCGAAAGAACAAATCTTAGATGGACAACCGATTCGACATGCCTATCCAGAGCTGGATCTAAAACGTTCTAGGCATCTGATCTCCCTCGATAGGAAACATATCAGTGCTACAATAGGTGTCATCACAGGACACTGTCTTATAGCCAGGCATGCAAAATGGCTTCGCGTATTATGTAAAGATTTTTGCAGAAGCTGTTTTGACGAGGAAGAGGAAGAAACTATGCTTCATCTCCTCTGCACTTGTCCGGCTCTCTCACAAAGATGAAAACTCCATTTAGGAGAGTTCTACTACAGCGATCTTAAAGATCTAAAAAACACGGACATTCGTAATCTCTTGCCTCTTACGCTTTATCAGGAGCTCCAACTGGCTCAACGCGTAGGAAGAATTATATACAAAGATTCATGTGGTATCACAAGGGACCTTTTTATAGTCGAAGTGTGTCGGCTGGCCTTGTGTTAGGATAAATAACAAAGGTTATCATACTCACAATACAAATCCTCCATCCTGACGAGTAATCATCCAGTATACAAAAGAAAATTACTGAAAAATTAAAATATTTACGACAAGTGCACTTCAACCAAACTGTTCTATAATAGTGTGAACAAAACTCATGCGCATCTTTTAACTTCTAGTTTCCATTCATCATATGTCTGTTTCCATGTCTTCTTGTCTAGTGGATAGCTTTATGTATATTCAAATTCTATGAAAATGTACTTAAATCCCACAGAACTCATGTCCTCTCTGCCGAAGCTGTATATTTCATACTCAAGATTCGTCTGAGTAAGGTTGAGTGTGTACACATTTAACTAGTTTTAACAACACTATTCTTCGTATCAGACATAAATCTCTACAGGATTATGGAGTAAAAAAAAATCTTCGCACTCACAGGAATAATGATACAAACCAGACATAACTGCTCAAAAGAGTCTTGCAAATGAGTCTAGCATTTGATATACGAAGAAGGTTTTTTTTAACAGGAAGAAGGAGCAGCAACCCCTTTCCGAGCAATTAAATTCATCCGTTTAACTAGAGCCCTCCCAATCACATGCTGTCTCGTCAACTGTTCGACTCTGTCGTTGCGGCATTTTATATAAAATCTCACTTGAAATCGAATGCCTTGTTGCACAGCTTCCAATCAAAAGGAGCCTGAGATGTATTCGAATCCTTTAATTAGCATTTTTTGTCGTACATCTCTGACTCTAAGGGGAGCGTGCGGTTTATCACTGGGCTTTGAATTAATCAAAAAGGGATAGGAATCTTTTTTTTTCATATCTAAATCCTGGAAAATGTCTCTCTATGGGGGTCCTTTTCCATTCGATCTCATTTATTCTGGGCAGAGACGGATGGGAAAATACGATGCCCATGTATATAAGTTGAATCCCTGTGACAAAGATGTCCCGCAAAATAACAACTCCCACAAGGACATTTAGAATGGATTCCTGCAATTTATGCTGGCGGCAGAGGGAATCTGTCCAAAGGAGACATCATCTGTGATACCTCTACATACTATTTTCGCTTCACATACACCTTCACAGAGTTTCCTTTATTTGCTTACCTATGTTAAGTATACAAAAGTTCGAGGATAGGTGGGTTGGCCTCCAATTGATATAGGGTTCGGTAGCGATATCGCGCAAGGAGGAGCGTGGTAAATTAGTGCTCACTTCTTTTCCACGTTTATACTGAAAATGTGTTTTGATGTCTTCTTCTAGTGTAAACGGAAAAGTTTTTTCATGTCCACGCTAGTGTTACGTAGTCCGAAATGAATCCAATTTTGTGGCTGAGAGATTTATTATGTATGGAATTTGTGACAGACTTTCGTGGTAGATGGAGAGAAATGAATTATCTGCAGGGTCTCGTTATTAGCACAACCGTAATTTGTTGAAAGTAATGAGGATATTACAGCAACTTGTTCGGCAGCTTCTAGCTAGTTGTTAAATAAAATTAAATCTTAATATAAATAAAAACCTCGGCTGAGTTATATATATTTTCTACAAGCGATCCACTTGTGTGCTTTTTCTTTTTTGCCTGAGAGGTAGGTTGGGTTTGCATTTGTTTGTTGTAGTGTTCCGTGTTTGTCCAAAATAATTAAAACGAGCCAGATGTCGATTTTGATTTTATAGATTTTTTGTTTATTAACCAACTTAAATAAATAGTCGCTTATGCGGATGACTTAGTTGTACTAATAACAGGAAAATACCTTTCCACCATTAGAGATATTATGGAATCTGCGTTATCAGAAATATCCAAATGGACGGAACACAAAGGTCTTGCGGTTAATCCGGAAAAGACCGAACTCATTCTGTTCACCAGGAAATATAAGGTACCAAAATGGGACCCACCGAAGCTTAAAGGTGTCCGACTTAATCTTTCGGCCGAGGCAAAGTACCTGGGTGTGGTATTCACCTCCAAACTGAACTGGAAACGGAATACTGAAAAAAGAACGAAGAAAGGACTTAATGTCTTTTATGCATGTAGAGAAACCTTTGGGAAAAACTGGGGCTTACAACCGAACACTGTGCACTGGCTGTACACCGCGATTGTGAGACCTTACCTACGGTTCAGTTGTTTGGTGGGAGGCGGTTAAAACCAAATCCTATCTTAAGAACCTGAACAAGGTGCAGAGAATTTCTTGTTTGGGTATAACAGGCGCAATTAAATCCACACCACAACTAGGTCTGGAAACGTTATTGAACCTGCTACCCATTGAGCTATTCACTAAGAACGTGGCATCCAAAGCCGATCTCAGATTAAAAGAGAACAAAACTTGGAAGCCTGTTTACTAGGGACACTCAAGCATACTTGAAATCTTTGATCGGAAGGGACTCATGTTACTCACCGATTATGAAAAACCCAGATATGACTTCGAGAAAAATTTCACTATACCCACAAGACAAAACTGGGACTCACCCAGTACCACCATTAAAGGTATATCCGTCTATACGGATGGTTCAAAAACCGAAAATGGTACAGGCGCCGGCGTATTCTCAGAAGGACTTGCTATTAGCCAGTCGTTTCGACTGACTGATCACTGCAGTGTCTTTCAAGCTGAGATCTATGCGGTTAAGAAAGCAGCACAGACTATCTTATCGATGGCACTACCAGCAATGGAAATAACCATCTGTGTGGACAGTCAAGTGGCACTTAAAGCTATCGGCTCTAACCTTGTTAATGCGAAATGTGTTACAGATTGCCTCTTGGCGCTCAGGGCTATACGTAATTACTCAGTTCTACTCTGCTGGGTACCGGGACACGTTGCGGTGGAAGGGAACGAAAAAGCGGACGAATTGGCCAGATACGGCTCTGATATGAACCCTCAACTAGCGGACGGAGAGGTGCTACCGCCTTTCAACACTGCTTAGACTTTTATTTAAGGCGTCACCACACAACTGGCTAAGGAACAATGAAGCAACACCATCGGTTGCGTCATAACCCGAAGTCTGTGGCCCGTGATTGACACCAAAAGATCAAAGTTCCTAGTCTCCCTTAATAGAAGTCAGATCCGGAAGCTCGTCGGGGTTTTAACCGGACACTGCACCATAGGAAACATGGCTAAAAGGCTAGGACTTTTGCAAATGACTTCTGCAGAGACGAAGAGGAAATAGAGTCAGTGGAACATCTTCTATTCCACTGCCCAGCACAGGAACGCCGCTCATCCTGTATGGTAGCAAGGTTCTTCAAAAGTTTGGACGAATTGGCGGGGGTACCTCCATCAGACATAAAACTATTCCTAAACAGATCGAATTGGTTTTGTTAGCCACATGTCCTTACATGTACAAACAGGGTACTCACAATGGGCCTTCACGGCTTCCGGGTGATATTTGCATCGGATGCAAAACTGCCCTCCCAACCTAACCTAACCTAACCCACTTATATTTACTTAAATATATTTCCTTATTTATTTTTATGTGTCCTGTCACGGCGTATCAATATTGTATTTTCGTTAAGCCGACTAAAAAGAAGCTGTCAAAAACGAACATGCTTGATTCCCTCCACAACCCGATTGACTTCCCTCCTAAATCTCCACTTTTCTTCCCGAGAGCGCACAGATTGTTAAACATGGTTTTAAATTATATTTATATTGTTATAAATATTTGAATTGGAGTCGCGTCTTATAATTGTTAAAATAGTCATAACAATTGTTGTAGAATCTTATGAAGATTTAGGATGATTTCGGATTCGGAGGAAATATTAAAGTACTGTAGAGGATGGAGTTACTGTGCCAGATTCGGTGACGTGAAGAGAGTGACTGATTGAAACGGAATGCCGCTGCCGAATCACTGTCCAGTGACCAATATAAACAGACTCGATTGAATCGTTCAATTCGAGTATCGAAGAACAAAAGAAAAGAAATAAAAATAATAGAATGGAATTTCCGGACTAGTCAAGTGCCCATGTGACTTTTTCGCGCATACGATCGATTCATGAAGTGATCGTTCGTATCATAGACAAATCACCTCCAACTCGCAATCCTCCTGCCGCTGGCCTCTCAATTTTTCCTCAAATTCCGCCATTTTGATTTCCTTTCGGTGTTATGTCATATAGAATCCGTGTGACATGCAAAAACATACAAAAAATAAAAATGCTACCAACCGCGGCCAATCGTGGGGAAATGTGGTAGAGTTCGGGAATACCACATTTTTACATTACTGAATGCCATTGGTTAGTTATTATTATATTTTTTAAAGTCGAATAATTTGATTTGTATATTTAATAAAACTATCTACAGGAGATGTTTTATTTATTAGAAACTTATTAGGACAAACATGGTTGTGTATTTTCCGCTTTTGGATACCATTAACATCGATTTCGTGTGTAAATTTTTCTTAAATAACTAAAGAAAATTTGTTCGGAATGTTTTTATTTTCCCTCAACATACATTGTTAATTTTTCAGAAATATTGTAAGCAAATGTACAATTATTCCTAAAAAAATACTATACACACGTAACGAAGATTTTAAATTTAACGGATAAATTTCTATGAACACTGCCAGCAACTTTGCCTATAGTGGAAGTGGCTCATATTTTTTGCGAGTGTGTTGGTGAGCCAGAATTTTTGAACTTACGTGACATTTGTCAATATGTTTTTCTTTGCAACAATACTAGCGCACCAAATCGTGACCACTCCTTAAAAATATAGCTTTAGGCTAAGTAACGGGAAATCGGCCTGAGTTGGTGGTCTCAATATGATTTGTACCTGTTCAGGAATGTTGAGCATTGAGGCTGGAAGTGGCAAGCTCAAATAGCGATTTGAGAGGATATTTATTTGGGACATTCAATATTTACAAAGTTGCAACATTGATCGTAGGGCTAAACAGCTGCATACAAAGAAAGAGCTTGCAAACTGCTGGGAATGCATTAAGAGGCACACTTTACAATGCACTGAAGAACGCAGCATGAAGTGCTATCGATTTTGTTTTGATTCCGAATGCCAAATGGTAGACTGTCACACTTTAACGGTGCAGTGAAATAACCGCCACGGAATTAAGCCCCACAGGTCTTACTTCCTATAACAGCTGTGTTTATGACGTCGCTCCACGGTCAAATTCGATCTACTCTCTCTCTCTTGTGTGGGTCTTAATGTAAATTCTGTAAGGGATATTTCACTGCACCCACTTTAGCGATGAAACCAAATGGAAGCGAGAAAATTACTTATCTCAATCGTGTTTTTCGCTTTGGCCCAGAGATATTTGCTATCGTGAGTATGAGTAGTATGTGGGAATATTAACTATTGTTGGCCATGACTGAACTCAGCTGTCCTTAAATTAAATCTCTGACTACCTCTTTAGGCCTGTGACACACATATTGTTTCGATATGTGTATATGAATGGTATCGAGATGAACCACATGTCTGTCAGGGTTTATCACAATAATACCAGGTGTGCATTGTAGTGTGAGGTTTGAGCGTGATATCGATACTAGGGTTTTTTGCGTAGTATAGCCCCCTCCCTGGCGAAAGCAGCGCCAATATCACGAAACTACCTCTCATTTTCATTGAAGCTATAGAACTCATACCATGGTGTATATACGGAACTGTCAAAATAGGTATACTACCTACACAGAGTGCCAAAGTATTGATACTATAGTATCGAAAACATATATGTGTCACAGGCATTGTGAAACTGTGCGCTCTGGAAATCGGTATTTCGGGAAAATCCTTAATATATTTTGTAGACACCGGTTAGCGAACGTTTTCTGTCAGTTTTCCGTGACAGTTATTTACCAAGTACTGCACCATAGGACGCATGTGTGTCTTGGTTTTGAAGCTAATTGCAATGCATCCTGGCCAACATAAAGAGTTAAGGAGTTGCTGATAGTATCACTCCTATGAGAAAGTTTAAAATCGGAATAAGAATGTAGGTTCCTTTCATTTTTTCCAAAAATAAAAACTTAAACAAAACTAATATTTGGAAATTGGCCAGCCAATTGTCATTTTTCGACATTAGAAGTTTTTCGAAAAAGAAAAATATGGAGCACCATAAAATTACAGAACTTTTTAAACTAGTATCGGGAGCTAGATCTAGAACTTTTCTTCAGATATTTAGACATCTTTCGACGCTGGTGAATAGATTTTCCTCATTGTTTGAAGGAGAGTCCGAGATGAGTGGACTTTAAGACAGTATTCAGTCGCTTCGCTTTGTTGAAATTATTACCTCGATTGTAAAAGTCTTCTTTTTCTCTAATAGGAAGAGACTGCGTAGGCTCTTTCCTTTTTACGAACAATCTTTTGATGAACTTTTCTACTTACTTCATTCTCTTCCCCCAATGTCATTGTTTCCCACTGCAGAGTTTTCATTTGTACTTGTCACACGTTCCTGGTTGACGCAAATAGGTACATTTTCAGTCAACTCTTGCTCTGTGGTGGCAGTTAGCTTACGGTTAAATCGACAACCTTTTTGTGATTTGCGGATGCAAAGTTTCTTCACTCAAGGCGTTCTATGCATTCAGGGCGTACAATATCTCCGTCTGGAGGAAGCTAGGTGTGTATCCCAAGCCTTGCAAAACTAAATGCTACTTATCACTCAGGACCTAGTTCTTATCTTGTCCTTTATCTATTTTCATTTACTTTCATACATCGTAACTCCGTGGCCTCCTTCCGTAAGGATATAAGGCTTCCCCTTGCTAAAATTAAGAGAGGCATTTGAACAAGTAAAGCTTAAATTTTTGAAAGTAGCTCTAATGCGGATCACTTTGGCTTACTTATTAGTTACTGTTTAGAAGTACAATATGCCGGTAATGAGCTCGGAAAATTAGCCTCTCACTGTCTTTGATCACTCACACAGGAATACAGAGTGACCTCTGATTCAGAATATTCTTTACAAACTTTCCTAGGTAGCAGGAACATGCATGAGAATAAACATTCGAGGTTTAAGGTTCAGAGTCCTGGTTTTAGGGTTTGGTTTTAACTTCCGTGGCTCCTCGTATCTCTAACGAAATCTTTATTTTTTCTCCATGGCCTGGGTGTTACGTCCAAACCTGTTAAGGAAGGTCCCTGATTTGGTTCTAAAAGTCAAGGCCGAATTAGCTTACGAAAAGCATGTATCCAATGAACATGTTTCAGGCCCATTTTAGTTTGACACTCTAAGACGGATACATCACGGAAAAAGTATCAAATCGATTCCAATTTATAAATAGTAATCTAGAAGTCCAGGACCCAGCCGAACATCAAGGACAGCCGGAAACATTGGCATAAGTTTCGAGCTTAAAAAGGTTTGTGTTAACAATTTCAAATGTCGATTCATTTGCTTACCCCCAGAAGTCAAAAGCTTTGGAAAAATCCAACATTACCAAAAATGTTACTTTTCCATCATCTAAGGCTTCTTATGTCTTCAATAATATTTATAAGTGCTGTGGAACAACTGTGTTGTTTCCTAAAACCGGATTGCTTCGTTGATAAAATATTTAATATTAATTTTGTCCTTTGAAAAAAACAATTGATCTGCTTTTGAACAATTTTTGTCAAATACCTTTAATAAATATAGTAGTATTGAAATGGGCCTGAAGTCATTACTACTTGGATTTTTTGCTACAGGTAGCACCTTTGCTGTTTTCCACTGATCGGGGCCTGTAATAGAACGCGACAAGTAGTTGTAGGACAAGTGAATTTCGACAACTTGTCAAAGATTGTGTAACACAAAATGACAAGTCCGAGAGCACTGCGACAATTGTCGCGATGAAAGATGACAATTGGGAAATTATATAATTTCCCTCTTGCTGTAACAGAACACGATAAGTGTCAAGACACACTTGTCGAACTGTGGTTCAATGAGGACAAGTGATCGAATATTGTCAAAAACTGACAAGTGCATTTTAAATGTAAAACCTAAGCAGAAAACAAATAGTGAAATACAATAGTACATAGTTAATGTACTTTTGATTCCGACGTTGATAGTGATAGTGAGAACAGTGAACCTCGGCACAGGTTGAAAGTTTTTAGGCCAAGAATTAATTTTGATGTCAGTGATCATCTGTATATTGAAAAATATCGCATATCAAAATCAACTGCACAAAATCTTGCTGCAAGACTAAGAAGAAAAATACAGTGCACTAAAAATAAAAGTCTTCCGTGTTTTTTGCCATCTATACATATAAAACACTTGTCGAAGAATGCCGACAAGTCAATGGAATTTAAATTCTTTGACAAGTGAAACGGTTTACTTTCTGTTACAGATTTAATTTGTACTTGTCGGACAAGCATAAGTGGACAAGTGAATTAAGACTTGTCGCGTTGTGTTACAGGCCCCATGTCAGAATTGTGTAAAAAGTGTGCGTTATATAAGGCAGCTAAATAGGCAAAATGGCCATGATGAACTTTGGGTGTATGCCATCTAATCCCATAGCTTTTGACTTTACTCTCCACAACGTCTTTGCTCTCTACTCTAGACAAGCAAAAAGTATTGAACCGTTCACTTTGTAAGTCAGAATACCCATTAATTCGACGGGGAGACTCTTTAGAAAGCACAGGAAAAGGAAGAGTAACAATGTTTTGATTAACATCATTACCATCTATATCATCAGTACCTAAGCCCTTTATATTTGTGACTCCTATCTCACGTAGATTGTCCCACAATTGCCGACCGCTCAAAGATAGTCTTAAACGGTTTGAATAAAATTGTTTTTTGCGGATCGTGACTAGGTTACGTAGGCTTCGATAGTTTCGTCTATATTCCTCTAGTCTACAACATTTCCAATATTCGAAAGCTCGATTTCGTTGTGTCATGAGTTGATGAAGCTCAGATGTAAACCATAGAAAGAGGTAAATTTTTGTCGCTGGGTTTTCCAAGCTTAAAGAATATACGAAACTGTAAATAGGTTGCAGAAACTAAACTCCAAACGTCACTTATTTGCAAATTAGAATCATTGAATAATTTATCAATTGAGGAAACCCGAAATATCCGTCAGGCAATAACTCCTTGTTCGTTCGCTTATATCTGTCGAAATGTTACTGAACCCTTAAATTCAAATATTCTCCCCTTGTTTTGGTATTTTGCGACTTCACTAACAGTCTTCTTTTCAGACATTCATCAATTCCACCCCGCTGCAAAAGATAACACATTTGCCCACCACAATCAGAGGTACAGCCGGCACGTCTGCCAACATTTGCAAATCAAATGCGATAAACTTAAACCTCAAGACCTCGTTAAACAAAATTTGTCTCTTCCCTCAGTTTATTTTGTACAAAAGCAGAGCAAAATTCATAAGGACATCGGAATGCCACTCCACAAAGTAAAACTATTCCTCTATAAAGCTCCTGTCTCTAGACTTCAACTGAAGACTTGATGTGGAAATTATTTCGTCCTGGAATTTCCATTGCAAATTCATAAACAATAGAGACGTCGCACTCAGAGGGAACAGAGCTCGTGACGTGACTCTGCGGAAGGAGTAGATGTGGAGTCACTTCTCGTCCCACCAAGAGCATGTAAAACATCAACAAATCGTCTTCTTCAGTTGTTTCTCATTCCTGGCATTCCATCAAGCAGCTCCACTTTTGCATAATAGCATTGGCGTATACGTACACACATTATACGCTTGTCTATATATATAGCTGCTGCAATCAAAGGATCACGACGACGACAATGATGACGAGAGAGCATTTGCAAGGCAATGGCAAAGCATCACCACCGCATACTCATCTCCTTATGCATGTATAGTCTAAATGACTATACGGATTTGGCATGTCCCATGGAGGCGTAAGTGGAGGTGCAACACATGAAATCGGGTGTTTTTTTTTTGTTTGTGTTTGGAGGCACAGCCAAGGATGTGTTTATACTGGTGTTGTCCCAGCGAATGACTCCTTGAAGTCTGGGCTTGCGTCTTTGTTTTTGGTTGGGGGTTGTGTAATGTTGAACAGAAAAAAAGTCCTACATACACAGTGCAAATGTAAGCACGATAGGCAGGCGAGTATATACATATTTGAAGTGCACCTGTAGCTTAGGTTAGAGTTGGCGTTGTTGTCCTGTGGTGTTTACAAGCGGATTTATGCGAAATTCTTTATATGCAATCTTCTAAGCGGTTCACTGTTTGCATTTTGTTATTCTTTAGTTGCTTTGGCTGTGTAAGGGGCTTTCCGTTGCAATCTGTTTGATGTTTACCAACGGAGTCCTTTGAAGGTGATGTAAATTGTAATGTTTTGCATGTACTCATGACGAAGCAGGTGGATGGATACTGATATCCAGAAGGCATAATCTATTCAGAAGACAGTCTGTTTCTGCTGGGCACAGGCCGTACAACAATATGGACGACTATGAGAATTGTAAGCACTGTGAACTTTTCAGGTAGCCTCTGATATTCAGATGGCTGTTTTGTATACACGGACTTTGCTTTAGTCAACAGAAACCTTAACTACATGTGTAACTGATTCTATTGTATTGGCTGTAGGAATGACACGATCACCAGTGTTACAATAGGCCTTTTTTATTATGCTCACATGATCTCTATAGATCATTGATTTTCACGGTTTACAACAACAGTACAAGATCCAACTTTTGTTATATACCATGTGAGCATAATAAAAAAAGGCCTAATAGAGCAACATTGATTGTAACATTTTCGATTGCAGATGAATCAGCTTCTGCACCGATTAAAATGCATTAAAGTCAATGCTATGAAGTCGGATATCCCAGTAATGCGTGCAGATAGTACCACCAATCTAAACACGTAGCAGACTGATTATATACACAGGCTCAATTGTCTCTAACCGAGTGTGATTTTTGGTCGATTAAAAAAAAGGGGTTCAAATTAACTATGTTGGTAAAAAACGAGTGTTCATTATTAAAAACTACAGAGCTAAAAAAGTAAATACATCCTATTAAAAAAAACACACTTTCTCAGTTGATATCAACCAATTTTCTAGATTTATATTGTAGGAACCAACTTTAAACGACCGCCAAAATTCAAATAATTATTCGGCTACATAACAGATCAGCCGAAAGAGTGCAACACAAGAATAACACCACTAGTTTCAGTCGGCCTTACCAATAATCAACTTTAGTCTGTCAGTTTCCACAAAGACTCCAAACTTTCAAAAATCTCTTTTCCAATAATAACTATAGTTGCCAGAATATCGCTAATTGTGAGGGAAATGTTATTGTTGAGAAAGCCATGTTTATCTCGGACATTAGCTATATAAATCATCCCTTATGTGGTTTTTGATTGGGCTTCTTCAGATTTTAGATTTCGTGTAACTTTCTACAGGGTGGCGCACCAATTGTGCTACAATAAGAAATTCAAATAACTTTTTTTTTAATCGATGTATTTCATTTATTTTTTTTTTTTATTGGTTAGAAAATTAAATTTTATTTTAAATAGTTAGTTGTTTTTAAAGATTATAGATCGCAAATGACCTCCACGCTCTCCCACGCATATGCGGCACCTGATCAAAAACTATTCATTGCGGCCTGATGAGTTGAAGTTGGGATCGCCTCAATTATTGTCGTTATGGACTGCTTTAATTCAGTTAAATTCCTGGGCTTCGTTTTATACACCTCTTGGTTGACATAACCCCATAAAAAGAAGTCTGGTGCAGTCAGGTCAGGTGACCTTGGGGGCCAGCGAAGAGTCAAGTTCCTAGAAATTAATTTGTTTGCGAATTTTTTGTTTAGCTCCGCCATAACTGGTCTGGCTATATGTGCAGTTGCTCCATCTTGCTGAAACCAAACGCTGTTGAATGGTATACGTCTTCGGCGCAGTTCTGGGTAAAAAAACTCCTTCAACATCTTTAAATAACGGTCCCCATTGACAGTAACGGTTACACCGTTTTCTTCAAAGAAGTACGGCCCGACAATACACCTTGATGAAACTGCGCACCACACAGTGACTCGTTCTGGGTGCAGTTCCGTCTCATGGAGCATTTCTGGATTAGACTCTAAACATATACGGCAATTTTGCTTGTTTACATTGCCGTTAAGATCAAAATGGGCCTCATCAGACATGAACAAACAATTGATCAATGTGTTGTCTTCTTCGGCCATTGATATCATTTTTTGGCAAAATTCCAGGCGAACAGGCAAATCCTGAGGGTTTAACTTGCTAGTAATTTGGACTTTGTACGGAAACAAGTTTAAATCGTCATGAAGTATCCGTTGTAATGACCGTCTACTAACTCCAATTTGCCCCGATAAGTTTCGGGTCGAAATGCTCGGATTGGCCTGTATTGCAGATGCTAATGCTGCTATTGTATCCTGAACCCGAACATTGGCATCTCGATGGTACGGCCTTCGTGCGATGCTTCCAGATTCGGCAAACATGTTTACAAACCTCATAATGGTCCATCTACTCGGGGGATTACCGCCAAACTCCCGCCTAAATTCCCTTTGGACGGAAATGACGGACTGCAAAGCATGGTACCGTTGCACTATCAAAATTCTTTTCTCCGTATCCCAAGCATCCATTTTTATAAATCTAAATAGTAAACTACAAAATAAAAAAAATAAGCCTATTACTCACACAGAAAAAAAGTTATTACGTTTTATTTTTGTAGCACGATTCGTGCGCCACCCTGTATTTTTTGTGTGGATATTAGTGCGGTCCGAATATGTGTACGTGTAGCCTTCGACACTTTTCTAAGCATTTTGCATTCACTCCTGGAATTTTATATTAAATCATTCTAAATTTGCGAACAGATTTCTAAACATTTGTACATAAATAATTAACAAAAATAGATCCACCCGATGGAATGCGTTTCTTTGCAGTTGAAAAATTTCACAAAAACGTAATCAAACTCCACTAGTTGGCAAACTCAAACGTACATGTATTGGTAAATCTGCGAAAAAATCCAGATTCGGAAAAGTGCTCTGAAATCTGAAAAATATTGTTTTTTTTTTTGTAACAAACGAACATAAAAAGTGTTCTGAAAGCCAAAAAAAAATCGTTAAAAACATTAATACCACATTAATGTCATTTTGAAGAGGAGTTTGCCAAACCATCCAAAATGGCGGCATCGATTTTCGTAATAGAAGCGAATTTAATTACGCTGTTCAGCCTAATAATTATGAACTAATCTTAATAAATTGTAAATCTTTTCTGATTTTATTCGTTGGAATACCACAAAAGAAAAATATTACATTTTCTGTCTCATTTCTAAACCTTGAAATATACCTAGTCCGACCATAAATTCTGTTACAAATATAAAGCGTCATTTTTTTTCTGCATTTATTAGATAATAATATTGGTCATTTGAAAAAAAAGATGCATCACTTGATATGACCACCTTTTGCCTTAACACAAGCTCTCAAACTTGTTGACCATTGAGCTATTGCGGCACGTACTGTGTCCATGGACAGTGATGTATCTTTTTTTAGGTTCTCCAAATTTCTGTGGGGTGTTGGGCAAACCTAGCTCTCCAATTCTGACTATTATATACTACAATCCAATGGATTCAGATCTGGACTTTCCGACGGCCAATCCTCTGCGGCTATGAAAGAAGGAATATTGGCCCTGAGCCACTAATGCGTGGTTTTTGCTTTATACGCCGGAGCAAAGTTTTGTTGAAAGACCCATCTTTCTCCATCAAATAGAGTATTTGTTAGCGTTTTACACCACCCTCTAGCATATCTTGCTGTTTTGACACCTTTCCCACAGAAATGGTGAGATGTGACACCTTGGTGAGAGACTCGCCACAAAACCATTACGGAAGCGGGATGATGGCCAAGCTGAGTCCTTGGAATTACTTTTTTCGCTTCCTTTGATGACAAAGCATAAACTCTATCATTTTGTTGGTTAAAAACTTTTTCCATGGTAAAAATCTGTTCATCCGTCTCTTGCATCTCTCCGCCCTAATTTTTTTTAGTTGAGGAGTTAAAAGATGGCCTGTTTATCGACGATAGACAATTCACTGAATCGACCAATAGTTCGATAAACGAACATTCTCGATATTCCGAGAAGTTTTAGCAAATTGAATATTTGGCCCGCACTCTTTCCGCTCTTATGCAAAGCTATAACCGCGATTCTTTTTGGGAGAATTATCTGTACACTTAAGATTGGACAGCTCATACCTGAGAACCTACTCTTTTCTACAATTCTCAGTAGCTTAAGCGGCTCAGGTAGATATTTCGCGGCAACCAAACCTTCTTTGGAAAAGGAGTTAGTTTCCCGAGAATGAATAAATGGTTGGTGTGAATAAGATGACTTCGTGGAAAATATAGATAAAAGAACTGACAGCAACCAGAAAAATCCCTGCGAAATAAAAAATTGAGGAACTTCTGGAGGAAGTCTATGTGCGAATTCATAGAAGAGAACAAATTAAAGCTCTCGTGTTTTCTGAAAGCATTTAAAATTTTGTCAGTTTCTAAGTTTCCCGAATTAAGTTATACTGATATCGCTTGTCATCGAAAATCGACCATTTCTTTTATAAGTATGTAAAATGTAATACTAAAAAACGTACCACAATTATTTTCGTTACTTATGTTTCTTTTTTTTACCGAAAATAGCGACATCTAGACGTCGAAAAAATACGTAATTGAGCTGCTCCATTGCTTAAAAGTTCTAATCTTAGATTTATATTTGAATACGTTACTATGGTAATATGTCGGCGACAAAATAAATGCCGGCAAAATCCTTTTAATTACCTGTTTTGTATGGGGAATTTTAACTTCATTTTACCAGCCTTAATGGCGATATATACTCACGATTTTGGTTTGTGCACATCTATGCCACAGTACCTTTTGAATGATATAAGTTTTATTCTCCTCATTTCAGAATAAATACTTAAAAAGTGTACCGAAATTATTAACTATATAATTTTTCAAATTTCAAATTGTATTTATTTTCACACTTCCATACACTTTTGCAAGCACTGTTTCGTTGCTTGGCAAATTGTAATTCAAACAGAAATGAACGAGCAGGATATTATTTCTTTCGAAAATATTCACTTTTATTTTATTCACATTCAAATGTGATCTTTCGAATTCCAATTGACTTGCATCATCAAATCAATGTACGAATAATCAAAGCATTCTAATAAACTGTAATGAATAATTTGAAAGTGATCTTATTACGACACAAATTCACTCATAATTCCATCGCGAAAAATAGCGAAAATTGTGTCTGATTGAACGGTAGGGCATTACTGATTTCCATATGATATTTGACAGATTGGCGGATATTTTGTGCATTTTCTATTTTGTGTTTTTGCTTATAATAAGCTTCAAAAAGCATTTCTTTGAATACATGGTCAATTGTTGTTTTTCACAAAAAAATAGTTATGAAATTTGCATTCTGCGACGAAAACAAATGTAATAGATTCTAAACAAGATTCTTGAAAATAACTTACTCCAAAAATTCGACTGTCTCTGATTTCAAACATTTCCGATTCTAGGTACTCCTCATCGAGGTATTTATTAAAAAAATTCACCCGTGCTTAGTTCTCCTCAATATAAAAACGCAACAGAACAACAGAGCACAACTGTCAAAATTTAGCTTGAGAAAATGTGCTGACTCATTAAATGGGCACGCTAAATTTTGAAAGATAGGTACATGAAATATATTCTGAAACAAAAGTTTAAAAGTTTGATTATTTAGCTCCAGCTGCGTACCACTCGGCTAAAGTGATCTG
The DNA here is from genome assembly GCA_916610125.1 of Cheilosia vulpina. Classification (NCBI taxonomy): domain Eukaryota; kingdom Metazoa; phylum Arthropoda; class Insecta; order Diptera; family Syrphidae; genus Cheilosia; species Cheilosia vulpina. The sequence goes on from OU744278.1 coordinate 27,917,253, forward strand.
CTGAAAATAAGCTCAGCTATATTTTGGACAGAATTTTGTAGCTAAAATTTAGCTCGAGCAGCGTGCACCGTGCTGGACGAAAGCTCCTACCAAGGGGCGACTGGTACATTGGGAGATTTTTTACAAATTTGCCATAAATGTTGGGGCTTATTGTAAATACAAAGTAGAGACCGAAATATGAGCTATCATCATCCGACCAACATGGCGGTCTTGGACGAAAAACCAAAAAATTAAAAATAGTTGGCGCAACAAGACCGTAGGGCCTGCTTCTCACAACCATTCGTATTGTGTAAGTTTTTATTTTTATGACAAATGCAATTTGATGCCGAGTTCAAACGACCATTTGAGAAGCTCTTTCATAACAAGTTATACTCTCGGATGTTTGTCAGACGTTCGCGAGAGGTGAAAAAAAAACCTTAAGTTGGAATTTCGGTTTATTTTTGGGATTCGAACCTGGGACCTCTCGCTTAGTAGTCCAACACAGTAACAACTAACCTAGAGCGCCGACGGCGGTCTTGGTAAAAGGGTAACAAAATGTAGCAATACAGCAGTAGGAACAGCAGTAGCAGTGGTAGTATAACAATGTCTCTAATAGTGCTGCTATTGAGCACCCACTTGTACACTTATGTTTCGTGAAAACTTCTTGTTTTGATATCCGCCAAAAAAAAACTTCCTTCTTCGTCCTTCACCAGAAATTATTTTCGATAGAGTTGCCAAAAAGTTATTCATCCCTATTTACTACGAGTTTCCACACCGACGTTTGTACTATTTACGTTGCAAGTCCCCCTTCGCACAGAGGTCTATATACAAGGTGGCGCAAAAATAACCTTCCGATGTTTTTTGGCTGTAATTTAAAAAAAAAATTAAAAACTTTGATTCTTCTTGTGGATTATTTTTATTTGGTCTTTTAATTTTTTTACATCAAGTCGAGAATATGATGTCATGTAAATGGCCGCCGCCACAGTTGATTGTCATTTGAGCCCTTTTTATGGCATTTTCCATCACTTTGGCCAAAACTTCCGGCGATAGGTCCTCACATTCTTGACGGATATTGTCGTTAAGAGCTGCAAGAGTCTGAGGCTTGTTGACATAAACCCGCAACTTCAAAAAGCCCCACAGAAAGAAGTCTGCAGCGGTCAAATCAGGAGATCTTGCTGGCCAGTGCAAATCGCCAAAAACGACCCGGGAACACCGCTTTCAGATTATCGGTTGTGGCTCGCGCAGTGTGTGCCGTAGATCCGTCCTGTTGGAACCACAGTCCTCCAGTCCTAAAACATGGCCCTATAGCGCGCACCGTTCACTGTTGTCGTTTGACCAGCGGCGTTCTCGAAAAAAAAATGGCCGCGTCAACAGAGGCGATATTCTCGGTACAACGGGCGCTCCGGGTCCCGCCACTCTTGGCAACGTCTCGTGTTGTGCCAGTCTCTTCGAGGCGAGCGGCTAAACGTCGCAGTGTTTCATCAGTAGGCGTTGGACGGCTAGGAAATCTGCGACGAAATTCACGTTGTGCCAAAGTCACCGACCGATTATTGCTCAAATAAATAGTCACCAATATTCCGCGTTCTGGAGCAGTGTAGCGTAACATTGTTTATTAACGTGTATTTCGCATGTGTTTACTACACAAATGTCAAAACAGAACTGACATTAGGGGCCAATCGCAAAATTTATAGCATTTTCTGATTGGAGGATTACTTTTGCGCCACCTTGTATGTATAGGCACTACGTGCTTATACTCGTATCTTCTATTCCCAGGGTGTAGCTATCACTCTGCGCATTAACCCTCGATTTTTGTCTCCTCTCATACTGAATGATGAATGTATCTAAGGAACTCCCGACGAGAACGTGTAGTTCCTCTGATAGTAACCAGCAAAGAAAGAAAACAAAATTGAAACTCCCAAATGAAAGAAAGTTCGAAACATGTCCGCTGGCATTGCTCGCTGCATCCTTGCTTTTGGACTTTTTGTCAAATTTGTAATTAATCATACTTATACGGTTAAGTTTTGCTTGAATTCTGTTATACACTTTTTTCACTCAACTTGTGCTTGACAGATTTTCTCATGCCACGGACTTTGCATGCCCTCGTCTGACGGTTCGTTCGGGGGCTGGGAATTCGGGAGCGCGCAATTGAATTGTGCTTGGCCTCTCGTAGAAGACGATTCCTTTTATTCTTCTGGACTTTTATTTTTTGCCCTGACTTCGAAGCGTTTCCTGTTAAATTGATTGAAAAACTTTTACGTACACTCTTTCATTGGCTTTCTGTTTATTGTGTTACATCGGTTGACGGTGAGGGATGGTGCCTGTGAAGGGATTGTGAAGGCTTGCGAAGAGAATTAATCATCTGTAGAAGGAAGAAGAAGAAGAAAAGTTGAGTTCTTCTTTTCCTTCTGGTGTTTAATTTCATTAATTTCTTTTTTATTCAATTGGATGTGCATACATAAATTTGCAGCTAGGTATGGGTAAAGAAGTATTATGCGTATCGCGAATGGATTTCATGGGATGTGTAGATATGCGGAAGTCGCGCGTAGGAACATTTTATAATTAGTTTAATCGTGGTCAATATAGTAATTACTATTTAGCAACTGCCTTGTCATAATGCGATTCCTTAGCGAGAGGGGAATTTTGAATGAAACTGAATTTTCACATTACGAAATCATATAAATAAAATTGGTGTAGTTCTGTTCGACTAAGATTAAATTTTACTGAATGTATTTAAATGCCAAAATCTTAGAAACTGTCAGTATATTCTGGTGCATTTTTCACAAGCCTATAGAGGATACCTAGGCCTACAATCTCTATATCTCTATAAATTCCGGAAAAAATTGGACAGCCTCACTTTTGCAGAAGGCTCTTTCTGAAATTTTTTCCATCAATTGTTCAGAAACCACATTTTGCACGTGCGAAGCCGGGCGGGTACAGCTAGTATAAAATAAAGACATGAAAAATGCACGCATGTTTACATAGAGAGCATATGGACTCGGTTTTTAAGTTAAACGTTTTTCAATTAGTGTTTGAGCTGAAGGACATGCCTTAAAGTAGTGCCCAGTATCGAAATTCTCTTCACAGATTGCAGCGTCTAGTTGCGTCTTGAATTTTCTTTTTTTTAACAAAAACACGAGTGTGCTTTAGCCCACACGACTGAAGTAAAGCTTCTTTAGCTCCATCTATATGTATGGTATGTATATATTCATGTTTAATATATACATGTATTAAATACATTATACATTTATATCAATTTTCTTCAAATATTTAAGTTTTACTATCTGTTTTCATTAGGCCCGTTTTTTTGAGATTCGATCTCAGCAAAGGAAAGTAAAGTGGATTTTCCAAATTTATATCGCACAACTTTTGAAATGATTGTCCTTGCGACTCATTAATGGTAGCGGCGAATGCAATTCGAATAGGAAATTGAAGACGCTTAAATTCGAATGCGACATCTGCGAGGAATCAAAACTTCTTGGAAATATTATTACCACAAAATCCATACATTTATCGTTACCGAGTCGAACAAAAAATCCTGCGAATGTGATTTATTTGTATTATGGTTAGCGAGTTGAACAAAATTCATTCGCCTAAACTGTCAAACCGCTGGCGTATCTAAAATCGCCTTGCTTTTTGCAAATTTGTGAAATGTCATTTTCCTTAAACTTAAAATTTTGGCGAGAAAAACTATTTGTTGAATCCAGAGGCGAATGGAATTTTTGAACTAGAGAAATGAATGAAAATTCAAGAAAAATGTATAAAACCCATTCAATTCATGTAGAAAAATATAAATATAATAAAAATCGCCTTTTATGGTTTCGAAAGATAGCAATTCCAACCAAATCCAGAAGCTAGGTGAGCTCATGGAACAAAACCCAGATATATAGCCAAAGGGTTAGTACAATTTGGAGCTTCAACAAAGAATATTGGTATAATTTCGCTGTTGAAATAAGAAGGGTGCGCAGGCCAATTTATATTGAAGAAGTGCGCATAGATATGAATTTGTCTTTTATTTGGCACAAACATGCACGAATGCTTCTTTGGCTAAACGAAAGTACCACATATTTATTTACATAAACTCCACTCGTGCGTATAAAATGTCTACACAAGCAACCGATAACAAATCTGGTCCCAGCTACAGTGCGGAGTCGAATCGGGAAAATGCTGCTAGCGGTTCTGAAGTCTCTACCGCCGCTAATGCGCAACAAGCATCGCTGATTTCCATTTAAATTCCCCCGTTCTGGAACAATCGACCGGATTTGTGGTTCCTACAAGTCGAAACACAATTCAGAATATAACTTCGACCAACACGAAGTACGATTATTTAGTAGCTTCACTGAATAGTCAAACTATGGAAACAGTTGCGGATGTTCTAGTAAACCCTCCAGCGCAAGACAAATACGAAAATCATTAGAAGGTCCTACTAGAACGAAATAGAGACAGCGAAGAGCGGCGTTTAGACGCACTTTTAAACAAAATCGAATTGGGTGATATGAAACCCTCAGAGCTATACCGAAGTATGGAAAGCCTTGCAAGTGGGAACAACTTAGTCAATTCCCAATTAGTTATGAAATTATGGCTGAATAGGCTACCACCGTCAATTCGAGTTTGTCTTATGGCAGTGGAAAATGCCCAAACACAAAATCAGCTTTTCATTTTGGCCGACAGGCTTCATGAGTCGGCGCCTACAACACACATTGCTCAAGTAAATACGCCTCGCAGGCAAAATGTCGATAACGACGCAATACAAAAACTGAGCATTGAGCAATTAGAAACGCACCAAGCACGATCGAGTTATCTCAACCGTAGTTCTAGAAACTTTTAGCGAAGTAGGGCAAATAGTCGGCACCGTTCAACCAGTAAGGGTACAGACCAACAAATCTGTTGCTTTCACCGAAAATTCGGTCATAACGCAAGAAACTGTACAGGTCACTCGTGCTCTTTCCAGGCAGACACGAACAAGGCGTCAAAAAACTAGTACGCCAAACCTCAAATGCGGCTTTGAGTGAGGCAAACTCGCCTTTTTATCCGCGACACAAATTCAAAGTTACAGTTTTTAGTTGATACGGGGGCCGAGATTTCAATAATTCCTAGAAAACTCTGCCCCAATAGTATTCAGTCAAACGATTTCGTTCTTATTACTGCAAACGGCGGAAAAATCCGGACTTACGGATGTAAACGCTTAACAGTAAATTTAACTTTCGACCCGCTTTTGATTTTACCTTTGTTGTCGCTGACATTGATCATCCTATTATAGGAGCCGATTTTTTACATAAATTTAACTTGATCGTAGATCTTGGAAGCCGTAAGCTGGTGGACAAAGAGACAAAACTCCAGGCCAGTTGCATCTTCAAGTCCACCAACGCTTGCTCTCCCAAACTTTTTCAATTCCAAGCGAATTCGGCTCAATTTTGGACGAGTTTCCGAAGCTTAAGGCACCACCAGACTTTACACTACCAGTAAAACATGACGTGGTACACCGGATACTGACTAATGGTCAGCTTCCATCAGCCAGCGCTAGGAGACTCAGTCCGGATAAATTAGCAATCGCCAAACAAGAATTTCAACAAATGATCAACTTAGGAATTTGCCGTGTTTCAAAATCACATGTCGCCTCACCATTACATATGGTTCCCAAAAATAACTCACTTGATTTTAGACCATGCGGAGACTATGGATGGCTAAACAGCGTTACTATACCTGATAAACACCCGATTTCGAACGCTCAGAATTGCTCAGCTAACCTCGACGGTTGTACGATATATTCAGAAATCGACCTGGTGCGTGCTTACCACCAAATACCAGTGGCGGAAGAAGACGTGCATAAAACTGCAGTCATCACACCGTTCGGGTTATTCGAATTCCTGAGAATGCCTTTTGGGGTGCGAAACGGTGCACAAACGTTTCAACGATTTATGAACCACATCCTAAGCGACCTGCCATTTTTGTTCATATACCTAGACGATATACTTATATCAAGTAAATTTCTTAATGAACACAAAGACCAACTGCGCGTAATTTTTCGTAGACTGCAAGAGCACGGGCTTAACGTTAATGTAGCGAAATGTCAACTCGGAGTTAGCGAACTTAGCTTTTTAGGTTACACCATTTCAAAATATGGGATCGTTCCTTCACATGATAAAGTCAGAGCAATTAACGAATTCCCCAAGCCCTGTTCAAGCAAACAATTACAGCGTTTTCTCGGAATGATTAACTTTTACAATCGATTTATACCAAATATAGCATCCAAAGCAAAGCCACTATACGGACTTCTCAAATGCATAAATAAAGAGAAGAATATAAAAACTATTTTTTACTGGCCCGAAGAATGCGACACTGCATTCCAAAACCTTAAGAAAGACCTGGCTCAGCAGACCATGCTTTTTCATCCAAAACCCCAGGCTCCGATCAGCATAGTGGTAGACGCATCTAACGACGCAATTGGAGGTATCCTGCAGCAATATAATAACAACTGTTGGGAACCCTTGGGATCTTTCTCCACTCGACTTAGCCCGGCGGAAAATAAGTATTCTACTTTCGATCGCGAACTACTCGCTATTTTCAAAAGCGTTAAGCATTTTCGGTATTATGTGGAGGGTAGACAATTTACCGTCTTCACCGACCACAAACCGCTAACGAAAGCAATCTGTTCTAAAACGGAAAAATCTCCACGCCAAACTCGACATCTTGAGTTCATCGCCGAATTTACAACGGACATCCGATACATTAAAGGCGTTCAAAATATATTGTCGCCGACACTTTGTCAAGATCTCACGTTGAAATAATAGATTTTAACAACATCAGTATTCCCACGCTTTTAAAAGAGCAAGAAAATGACGAAGAACTAAAAAGTTTGTTAACGCGCCCAAGCATTCCTTTCAAACTCGAAAAAATTGTTATTCCCTTTCACGATATCCAGATTTGGTGTGAAACTGCACTCGGGAGAAACCGCCCGTACGTGCCCGAAATTTTTCGAAGGACGATTTTCGATAACCATCACAAACTATCGCACCCTGGCTCTAAAGCAATGCGTAAAATTATTATGACAAAGTACTTCTGGCCTAAAATGAATAGTAAAGTGAACAGATGGACACGAAGTTGCATCTCGTGTCAAAAAGCAAAAATCTCCAGACACACAACTTCACAACACGGGAGATTTCCCGTTCCGGAAGGTAGGTTCTGCCATGTACACATGGGACTAGTAGGTTCACTACCACCTTCACAAGGTTTTACATATATTCTAACCATTAAGGATAGATTCTCTTATTGGCCAGAGGTTATCCCAATTAAAAATATAAGCGCCCCAACAGTTGTCATGACATTTGTCCAAAACTGGGTTTCTCGTTTCGGAGTTCCCCAAACGATCACAACCGATCAAGGAACCCAATTCGAATCATGTCTGTTTAAAGAAATATCCGAGAAACACTTGGTACAAAGCGAATCCGAACAACGACATATCACCCCCAAGCCAATGGCTTCGTGGAACGATTCCACAGACAGCTGAAAGAGGCTTTACGCTCGCACGAAGATAAAAGTAATTGGTGTTCATATTTACCCTGGACCCTACTCGGTATACGCTCTACAATTATCGACGACTTGAACGTCACACCCGCACAATTACTATACGGTCAAACCTTACGTTTACCAGCAGAACTTATCGAACCAAAACCATTCAAAGCAAAGCATTCAGGTTTGAATTCCTCGACAGACCATGTCCCAAAAGAACTAGAGAACAAAAATACGTATTCGTACACAAAGACTTGAAATCGTGTAAGTACGTTTTTGTTCGAGAGGAGGTAAACAGGGGAAGCCTTAACCCACCTTATAGAGGTCCATTCGAGGTGATAGACCGAAACACAAAAACTTTCTCGGTAGTGATCGATAACAAAAAACAAGTAATTTCCATCGACAGATTAAAACCGGCCTTTAATACGGACGAAGAAAATATATCACCAAAAAGCCCGAAACGTGTAACCTTTCATTTGCAATGAACTGTAAAATTCTGAATAATAATAATGATAATAATCTATGAGAAAGCTTTCATTTAGTTATTCATATATCAATATTGTATAAACTTATGTAAAATACTCACTGTACAAGATATTACAATTATATAAGGTATCGTAAATTAACTCAAAACGAATAAAAAAATGTATTTTTTGTATTATATCATTCATACACAATCAATATTTAAGTTATTAAAATCTAATTAAGGTTAACTTCAAGTCATTGTAAATAATGTAAATCTATCTTGCAAACATTTTTTTGTACAGAGGGGAGTGATGTGGCACCCTGTAGCCTCTCTGTTTCTTAATAAAACACTAGTAGTGTACTTTCACGTACTGTACCGTAATAATAATATGATATGTCAAAATCGAAATGAACAGAATAAAAGTAACCACCGACCGAGACGGTCGAAAAAGAATTCGAAGCAACAATGCCCTTAGATCACCAATAATTGTCTCAAAATCAGTCATGCACTGCTTCAATGCCCTTCAAACTCTTTGCTCTAGAAACAAAACCAAAATATGGTGGGTTCCCCGGCACGAGGGTATTGAAGGAAAGGAAAAAGCTGACGAACTGGCCAGGAAAGGGTCAGGAACCCCGTTTGTAGGACCAGAACCTTTCTGCGTCGTTGCTAAATCAACAATCACTTCCACTATCAATAGTTCGGAACACAACATGTGTATCAAACAGTGGCACGAAATACCAGGCCTCAGACAGGCCAAAAGAGCAATACTGCCATTCAAGAAAAATGCCAACAAAATTTTAAATCTACGAAGGCACGATATCGTGCGATACCACCTACACAAACTTCACATAGCTGACTCCCCGGAGTGCCGACTATGTCTTGAAGAAGACGAAACAGCTGAGCACATCATGTGCAAATGTCCAGCTCTAACCAGAATTAGAAGGAAAGTCTTCTTCCGGGAAATACTAAGTCCAGAAGAATTGAAGAAGTCCTCTGTTGGAAACATTACCAGCTACATTAGGGAGGTAGAGACGCTGCTAACCTAAATACAAATTTTCTGAAAATCCCGGCACAATAGATCTTCTAGGTCGAAGTGCCTATCTTTCGCCCTGGCGAGTCAGAAGTTTAAAAAAAATTAATATTTCCCGATCTATTTTCATATACTATCTCAATGCCCCACATCCGGAAAAAACGCAATAACAGCTACACAAAAGTTTTTTTAGCAAATATTACCCGCTTCTTCTCTTTTCCAACCATATTGAACCTTAAAACAAGTAAAATTATTATCATCGGCCTGGCCGATGCTTTGATACCCTCCACTGCAAAATATAAGTGTACGAACATGACAAGTCATGCAAAATTGATTTTGTATGACAGGTACCAGAACTACTTGACCGACATAGCCCATTTTCAATAGCAACCTGACGACAATAAAAATAAGTCCTTTCACCAAATTTTATTCGCCTATGTCAAGTCCTTTGGGCGCTATCATGCTTTCAATAGACAGACAGACAGACAGACGGACTTGGCTAAATCGATTCAGAATGTGATTCTGATTCAGAATAAATATACTTTATGAGGTCGCCGGTGACTCCTTCTTGGCGTTACAAATGTAATGACAAAGTGAATTTAGCTTCCTGTAGAGGGTATAATAATTCCAACAGCGTGCAGCCTTATACAATCAGAAACTCCCACTTAGTTTATTTTTTCTAGCATCGGTTCTCACGTTTTTACCTACTTACTAAATGAAATAAGGAAACAACCAACCAATCGTTTGATGAACGAGAAAGTTTCGTTCGACCCGGTGGTGCACTTTATTTTCTTTTTATGCAAACGATATTAAGCTTTTATTTTTCTTTAGTTTGATAAATAAATTTCGGATCAATGTTACGTTTTATTTTGTGTCTGAGGAGATGATAAACATTTTGGAAAGATGTTTATTAAGTTTTTTTTTTCATTTTTCAAATCGAAACAGAAAAGAGAGCTAAAAATAATTATAAAAGCTAAAACCAAGCCAATAGGTGTGAAAATAATTGTATTCGAGAAGAAATTTTTGTCTTTTGTAACTTAGAACAATTTTTCTTTCCGCTGACGCGTTGAGATTATTTTGACAATCAAGTTCGTACACATTTGCCAAAGTGTAAAGGACAACTCACAACTCCCTTCAACAACTCAACGATTTCGACTTCACTATCGATTTTTTTGTCATCACCAGTATGTATATGCCTGCATTTGATGAGTTGCCCTTTGACTATCGTGTAAGAAATCACAATTAATAATTTATACCATTCAGTCCATACACATACAGCAAAACGTGTATAATAGATGACAGTTGCCTCATCGTAAATCACAGTTGGCTGAGAGCTCGGATGCGATGTATGCACCAAGTGACTACGTCTTTAGATATTGCTCAGCTAAGCTCCATTTTTAACCTAATCAAGTTAAACAATTTGGCCGCAAATGTTCCGTACTCGGCTCATTAACTATCCATTTCGGTGAATCACATGACAAGCCACCATTTGTTATCCTTCAGCCATATGTCCAAGCAAACCGCTGAGAAAGTTCCTTTTGTGTTCGTCCACCCACTTCAAGTAAATCAAATAAATGATTTCCATTGCCGTTGATTAATTGGCGGCGTTCAGGGCACTCAGGGCACGACGACGACAACGACGCCAATGAGGACGTTTCCAGACGATAAAAGCGTGTGCACATTTAATTTATTTATTTTTCCGTTTTCCGATTCGGAGACGCTCTCTGTCATCAACCGTCACACATGGATGATATTAAATGGCATTTACCATTTGTCAAATGTGGGCTCCTATATACAGTTTCCGTCACTTTTAAATGTTTCTTCGAGGGAATCCAGCTTTGAAACACTTTTTCAAATTAGTCAGGCATACACAGAGAATACACACACACACAGTGTGGAGTTATATTCATCCTTGAGAGTGATTCCATTTACTCAACTTTCGGGACAAAGGGAATGTGAACGATGGTGTACAAAAAAAAACATGTGAGCCGACATCCTGTCATTTGGAGAAGTTCCCCAACATCCGCTGCATAAGTAAAACAAGAAAACATTAATTGATTGATGAGCCGTGAATTGAACATTATCCGGAAGGAGAGAACGGGGGATCGATATTATACCCATTGATGTGCCAATTGTAACTCGTCCTTTCATTTATTTAAGAGGCGAGCACCGGGATTTATTCTTTAATGAAATTCCATCACTGTGAGTGCTGCGGCAAGTGTTGGTCTGCCATGGATTCTTCCCTCGGTAGAATACTGTTCAGATTTAATAGGAGCTCTGGCACTGGCACTGGTACTCTTCTGCCATTCAATTGTTTTCAATTATTGTTCCAGGGACCGCGTTCAGTATTGCGCGCGAGGAGATGAAAAATCAAATTTTTTACTTATGATTGTCAAGGATGGGCGTGAGCGCCTGGTGTTTGTTTTTCCCGTCCTCACCGTCGCGTAGTCTGTCGCTATTTTGTCGTGGCTCAGGATTGCCTGATGTGCATTAGGGAAATTGTGGGGAAAATCACGTTTTGACTTTTTGACGATGTCTATCCTCTTATTGTGTGCTTTGGGTGTTCCATGTTTCTTTGTTCTCTGGGGAGTATACCAATTACAACGCAGTTATATTAGGGGGGCAACACAGAACAACAACAATAAGACAAAGGAAGACAACGAATCGAGCAGAAAAGGGTGTTAATTGGATAGACATCCACAGCTGGAGGTGGTATGATAGGATTTAGTCGGAGCGCAAAAAGTTGTTGTAAAGTTCGTTGTCAGGGGGGAAAAGTCAGATCGAGGGCTTGCATTTCATTATTCTCGACACTTGGCATCCATTTAGCTTGGAGCTGTTTTCCGGTTTAGAGAAATGTTTTCTTGTGAAGATCTTTGTGTCTGCACAATGTTGGCCTTAATTTCTTGGGTTGTATCCGCTTTAGCTGAACAATGAGAACGAGCGCATAAATCTTCGTATAGTGGCTTTGAGATAGCTGCCTTGGTGATTCGTCCGAGACGCTAGAGGAGAATGCGTCCAAAAATTAATAAAAAAATACCGACAAAAAAAAATTAAAAAAATTATCTGGAAAAAGCGTCAAGAAACACATCCAAAATCGAGTGAAAATATGACTAAAAAACGTGTCAAAAATGCGTTCAAAATCGCGATCAGAAACTCGCCACAAAATGAGTAAAAACCGTCAAAAAACAATGGTAAACGTATCGAAAAATGCTTAAAAAAGCGCGTCCGAAAAACAAACTGCTCCATGCAATTACTCCTAATAAAAAATAAATAAAACATGACACTCCACAGTACACAACCAAAGTTGCAAGTTATTGCACATGAAAGAACTCCTAAATATTATGTTTTTTTACATCAAAGTTAGAACTTCTTGCATGTTTTAGTCTTAGAAAGTATTTCATCATGAAATAAATCCTAAATTCATGTGTATGAAGTAAATCCTTAGGAACCAGTTCAAAATTAAGCGAAATTAATACAATTTTTTAATTTGGCCTTATTTGGTTACTGAAAACGAAACAAGACCAATTGGGTACTGTGTTCGGCATATTTTGTGCCGGATAGTTACACGGCGTTCACATCACAGTTCAGTTTAAGAGTTTTTAAAGTTTATGGAATTATTGAGATTAAATAACGGTTTTTGCTCCTAAACTTAGATTAAAAATGATATTTTAAAAATGATTGCGTCCTTAATTTTCAATTCGAATTACCGAAAACACTAATTTGAAAAACTGTTCATGTCTCGAAAACCCCATTTCGATAAAACTTTAAAAACCAAGTAATGCTTACATCCCGAACAATAACTTGTACTCGGTTTCAGCTAAATAGTTAAGCAATAGTATTTTTCAGACTAAACATTGCAATATTTGGTATTGTTTTGTCTGCCAAATTTTACAAAAACCGATCTAACGATTTTGATCAAAATGCATATTAAAGATAAAATTTCGAAATAAGATTCTCAAGAAATTCAAAAAAAAACATTTTTTTTAATTAGTTATATTTATTTATATTTATAAATATAAATAAAATATTTATTTTTGTTATAATCTCCCCACTTTCGATAAAAATGCAATAACAGCTACGCAAAACTTCATTTTAGCAAATATTTCCCTTTTTTTCAACATTGTTGAATTATTATTATTATTAGCTTTATTTACCCTTTGAAAACAATTAAAATTCTTACAATAGTTCATAGTTTACAATATTTTGGTTGTTTAAATATTAAAAGTTAACATATTCATTTATATCATAAACCGAATATTTGATTTATTTAATTCAGACTTTTGTTATTTGAAAACTTATTATAAACGGGAATAAGGCAGGTGTCGCCATTGTTGTTTATTATGTGCTACATGTCTCTAATTGCTAAGGTAATTTTGAATGTCGTCCCGCCATCTTAATTGTGGTCTAAAAACTATGTCCTTCAAATGGTGTCCGATTAGTTGCTCTTATTGTCCATCTGTTGTCGTTCCTTGTAATCAGAGACAAATGATACTGAGACCCCCAACTCACAATCCTCTTGTCGCTGGGCCCCTCAGTTTTTTTTCAAATTCGCCATTTTGTTTTCCTGTCGGTGTAGTGTCAATTAAGAATCCGTGTGACATGCAAAAACATACAAAAAATACAAAAATAAATGCTGCCAACCTCGACAAACGTGGGGAAATGTGCTAGAATTCGGGAATACCACATTTTTACATTACTGAATGCCATTGGTTAGTAATTATATGTTGTTAAAAGGCGAATAATTTGATTTCTTTGGTTAATACAACTAGCTAAATGAGATGTTCTATATACTAAAAACTTATTATGACAAACATGGTTGCGTATTTAGCGCTTTTGAATAACATTAACTTCGATTTCATGCGTAATTTTTCTTAGAAAACTGACCAAAATTTGCTCAATATATTTCTATTTTACTTCAAACAATCTGCATTGTCCATTTTTTATATATATTTTAAGCAAATCTACACTTATTCCTTAAAAAAAATATTATCCACGCGTAACGAATAATTTCAAATTTAACGGATAAAATTCTATGAACATTGTCAGCAACTTTGCCCACAGCGGAAGTGGCATATGCAAGGTGCGAGTGTGTTGGTGAGCCGGAGTTTTTGAAGTTACGTGACATTTATCAATACGAATTTCTATGTAACAATACAAGCGCACTTAGCATTTGCCACCCCATAAAAATATAGCTTGTAGGCTAAGTAACGGGAAATCGGTCGGAGTTGGTGGTCTCAGTATTGTCTCTGCTTGTAAAGACATGTCCTGCCCAGCTTCATTTAAGTTCGTTTGCTCTTTTTATTACGTCAGTCCGCTTTGTTTGTTCCCTAATGTTTGCGTTCGTAATCCATTGCAGTCTCGAGATTTTCAGTGTATACCGTTCCATCGCTCTTGTGTTTAGGGTCCATGTTTGTGCACCGTATGTCATGAGTGGAAGTATTGCAGCATCGAACAAGTATTTTATAGAATCCGGCATTATATTAGACTCGAGAAACGGTTTCAGATTCCAATATTGTTTCCAACTATTCGTTATTCTTCTTTCAATTTCTATTTCGGTTCGTTGAGTAAAAGATATTAATTGACCTAAGTATAAGTTAATAAAATTTACGCCGAAATTACTAAAAAAATATTTTTCAGAGCAGATTGCTCTGTCCTTTATTATACGACGTATCAACTAAGACTGACTTAAAGATAAAGAAGACTTGCTTGCATTTTTATTAATTTGTTACAATATCAATTTCCATAGCTTGGATTCTATTTTCCAATGTGAATTTCCCTGGAAATTTGTTTCTTGCCCCAGACGCTAGGTTAGCAGTTCCGCTGCGCGTGCGAGTGGTTGATGATGTTAACTTATTATATATTACAAATTCGTGTACATATTCAACGTTCTCAGTTTCAAGTTGAATTTGAAATGGTTGTGCGTTAGTCATTAGTTTCGTCTTTTCTTTGTTGATATGTAGTCCAACTTTTGAGCATTCTTGGCTAAGGTCTTCAACCATTATTTTTAGTTCAGTGTCTGATGTGCCTATTAGTGGAATGTCATCGGCAAATTTTAAATTATTTAGTTTTTCTCCGTCAATGTTGATCCCCATCTCACTCCAGGTTAAGCGTTTGAAACATCGCTCTAATACAGCTGCAAATAGATCAGGAGAAAGTGGGTCTCTCTGCCGGACTCCCCTCATCAATTGGAAAGGGCGACCGATCCTTTCGAGCCTTATTGTTGCCGTGTTGTAGTTATATAGCTTTCTAATTATGTGAATGTATTTTGGATGTATGTCTTGCTCGTTAATTGACTTGAAGATCATGGTGTGTTCTATGGTGTCGAATGCTTTCGTGAAATCGACAAATCCCAGATATAGCTTTTCCTGGTATTCCGAGCACTTTTCGATGAGTTGATTCAGGACTTGTTGTCGAGAATCCGGAACTGAAGCCTGCTTGTTCACGAAGCTGGTTATCTTCCATATTTTTGTTGATATAACACTTATTGGTATGTAATAGTTGTTAATGTTGTCTCTGTCTCCTTTCTTGTGAATAAGTATTATTGTAGATTTTGTCCATTGTAGTGGTATCTCATCAGTTGAAAGAACTTCGTTGAATATTTCCCTCAGTATTGGTGTTATAACTTGCTTCCCAATCTTTAGCATTTCTGCTTTGATTTCGTCATTTGCCGCGCATTTTTCATTTTTTAACTCGTCTATAGATTTGTCGATTTATTCGTCTAGGAAGATTGGAATGTTGTCATAGTTATCAACTTATGCTATTTCGTATTCAGTTGATCTATTGTACAGTGAGGTTGTGTACAGCTCTTTGAAAAAGTTCGTTGCTGTTTCGATGATAGTTTTCCTGTTTCGAATGTCTTTTCCTTCTCTCCTAATGGCAGTCATCCAATTTTTGCCATCAGCTAGACTTTGTTTCACTTTCTTTATAGATTTGGTATCTTCTATAATTTGTTTATATTTTCTTAAGTCAGTAAGAATCGAGTGCTTGGCTTCAATTTTCAGTTCCTTCCATTTTTGTTTTTCTCTTTCGTTAAGTGTGCCTTTCGTTTGTAATTTATTTCTTTCGTTAAAGATTTGTTTATTTTCTTTCGAGAGTTTGTCGGTTTTATTTCGAATTTTATGCAGAAGGAATGCGTTGGAAGCTTTAGATAATTATAGATTCTTCTAACAAATTATACTTATCCTGCAATGTACTCATGTTCCTTAATGTTTCAGCTAGTGATTTGGTTCATATATAAATTTACAGATTCTTCATTATATATTTTGGGAACAAGATTACTTTGTGGCCTAATGTGCTATGAATCAGTCTGATTTTTGCTCTGACCATTCTATGGTCGCTATTGAAGGAGAAGTTATTGAGGACAGATAGATCTTGAATGGTTTTTCTTTTGTTCGATAGGATGAAGTCGATTTCGTTTCTTGACAAGTCCATTTGGCGCTAACCAGGTCCATTTTCTGTTTTCTGTTTTCCCACAGAATGTCCATGTTGCCATAGCCACTGGATAAGTCGTTCGCCTCTTGCATTTCTGCGCCCATAGCCGAATTTACTCATAATTAACTCTTCGTTTTCCATAAGCATACCAATTTTTGTATTGAAGTCGCCTATAACAAACATTGTTTCTGCTGAGAAGTCTTCATATGCAGTGTTTAAATCGAGGTAGAATCGCTCAATTTCTTCGTCTTCCGGTGGGAGCTTAAACTTAAATTATTGACAACTTTGATGTACTTGTTTTTAATTGTACTGCTATTATTCTTTCGTTGAATTATTTGATGTTAATTATATTGTTTTTCCACTTCCTGTTGATAAGAAAGCCTATTACATAATTCCCCTTACTTTCTCCTTTATAGCAAAAGACGTTTCCGTCGTTTTGTTCAATAATCCTTTCTCCGAATATTCGTGTTTCTGCTAGTCCTACTATGTTCCACTTAATTGTTAAATGTGCACCTTAAAATAATAACAACCACTTTCTTACAAAATCAGAAACTTGCATTTCATTTGCACCCCACACACGTCCATCGGCATTTTCGGTTTATAACTTCTGAAAACTTACATATTTAAAAATACATAGAGATATCGGAAACCTGCTTCCCATCATAGATACCTTAAACCAGCGTTACTAATATATTCCAGTCAAAAATAGCAATATGCATTAGCAGATCAGAAAACAGAAACCACTGCTACACTTTGTCTTGTACTCATAAATTTTGTAAAGTGTAAGAGCTTATAAAATAGTACAGACGCTTTTAACTCTTTAACCACAACTTAGGACAATTGCCTGTTACTGACAGCTTCAACTTATTAAAACTCGTATTGTTATTTATATTTATTTACTGCTTCTCAGATGAATAACACTATATATTGCTTTTAGTATATTCTATGCACCGTTTCCTTTATCTAGCATCGGTTCTCAGATTTTTACCTACCCACTTAATAAAATCAGAAAACAACCAACCAAACTTTTGAAAAACGAGAAAGTTTCGTTCGACCCAGTCGTGCACTTTATTTTTGTTTATTTTAATGAAAATACACTTTTGTTTCGTTTATTTTAATGTTTGTTTTTTTTCGAAGTCATATTGAAGTAAAATATTTTAAATATTTAGCATAATTTATAATCTGTAATTGTTAGGAACGTTAAAATGCATACTTGCACAATAGCACAAAATAGATTGTTATACAATTTGTAAATGAATACACCTATATAAATATATTTAGAACACAAAATGAAGCATGCGAATACCAACAACAAAACTTTTTGGATTCATATGTTCAATTGAATACACGAAATCTGAATTCGCAGAATCCAATTGAATACCACATTTAATCACATCGTATTTTTACGAATTTGCTTTCTAATATTAATAGGTTAGGTTACCAACGTAACATTATTCAACACTGTTCAGTTTGTATAAATTCATTTACAAATTGTTTGTTATTGAAATTATGCCATGCGGCGGCTTTTAACAAGTATTCATAGACAGGAAAAATAAGAGCGCACGAATTAAATACACTCGCGTATATTTGGTAATTACAAAAAAAAATATTTTTTTAAGATTTTACAATCTTGTTTATTATTTTTATTTAATTAGTTGTTTATAATAACAGAACTGTGGTCTAAGTGGATGTAATTTCTAGACTGCCTCTCTGTGTGTTCGTTTCTTATATTTATATCCTACTTAGTAATCTATGTATTTGGTTCAAATAAAATCTTTTCTTATCTACTGTGTATTTGGTACAAATTCAGTCTTTCCTTTATCGGTAATTTTGTCTCAACATTAAGATAAGTCTTAATAGTATTTAAACTGTATGGTTAAGGGTCCTTAACTCGCGTGAGAGGAATTTTGCTAACAAGGCGCCTTTCTCGCATGAATGTAAACTATTACCATGCATTCACTAATATGAGACAGCCAATGCAATTAATTTTTGGACTCAGTTTTTCTTTCTTAAGGAGTTGGTCTTTATTTAAGCGCGTCAAACCTTAAACCAGAGTTACCGTCTGTATCTTTTCGGTCATCCCATATTGAGCATCTTATTTCGTACTTGCCGTTTTACTCTGCACCTTAAGAGTGAAGATCTAGATTGAGGACTGATCTACTTCGGTGGTACCCCATTGAACTTATTCAGTCCTGATTACTTCATTGACGTCGTGTACCAGCCCCTTGCATATACATTAGATATAGGTATAGAACAAAATAACTGACCAAACACCGAACTCCTGCTTTTCTGCACAGCCTCTACTTAACCCTGGCAACCTTTTGACGAATAAAAGTCATTTCCACATCTACTATGATGATCGCGTAGTGTTTCTTGTTTCTTCCTTCAAATATCGCCTTGCATTGATGTAGTGACCACTTCAAATTGACAGCCCTTTGGGTCGCGTATTTTGGAATCCATATCGATTATCTGAAAGGCCTACATCTTGTCATATCGATCGCAAACTCTATTCGCGTCACTTATGATGTGCTTCAGTATTTTTCCTGCAGCCTTCAGCATAATACAAGGTGGGCCTCATTTTTTTCTAAATGAAAAACTTCGATTCTGTTTTTTGATTATATTTATTTGAACCTTTAGAATCTTATTGATCAAGTCAAGTCAAGAGGATAATATCCGACAAATGGGCGCCGTCTCAATTGATTCCGTATTGCTCGTTTTATGGCATTTTTCATCACTTCGGCGAGAACTTCGGGCGACAGATTCTCGCACTCGTGTCGAATGTTGTCCTTGAGGGCTTCTAGGTTCTCGGGCTTATTCACGTAAATACGGGACTTAAAAAAACCCCACAAAAAAAGTCTGGAACGGTTAAGTCGGGCGGTCTTGCGGGCCAGTGCAAATCGCCAATCGTGGAATCTGCGACGGAATTTGCGCTGCGCCAACACTACAGACGCAACAAAATAGACACGATTATTCCGCGTTCTTGGGGAGTGTATGGCTCCATGGCTTGTTCACTTGTATTATACATCTGTTTAGTCCACAAATGTTAAAACATATTTGACATTCGCGGCCATTTGCAAAAATAAGAGCATCTTCCAATAGGGTGATCTCTTTTGACCCACCTTGTATATCTTCCTATATGCATTGGGAACATTGAAAAAACGAATGTTTGTTTTCTTTTAGTAGAAGCACCAGTCTTTATATCTTTTACTTCTGTGGGAATACTCAGTTTTTTAGGGTCACGTTAAATGCTGGACTGATGCTTTCAAACTTTGGGAAACCATCAACTTTGTGCACATGCTCCAACAAAATATTCTAGGACAGCGAAAGAAATTGTTCGAAGTGGATTCAGGATTCATCAACCTACCCTACCCACCTCCTTTTTGGAGGGGCACTCTGTAAAACAGCATGACCGATTTCTACGAAAAATAACAAGACCCCAACATAATTTATGGGCAAAATAAACCAATGTTATACAGCAGACTGACAACAGAAAGCCGCCATAAGCCCTGCGTCTGCACTCGAATGCAAAGTGGAGAGCTTACCATCCCTTTGAAATGACTACAATTGAAAATCACTTAAACCTACTCCGCCACTCCGTGAGCGTCGTCGTGCGTGTATTCAGCGCTGTCCCACTCTCGTTCACAATATCTTTGTTCCCTTTTTGTACGTTCGCATAATGATTTAGATAAATATTTTCCTTTGATTCTACTCTTCTGAAAGTTGAAAACAAGATTAAAGGACTCGCAAAACAAATAGACAACCAACTCTAACAACCCAGAGAAGTCTATCGCATTAAACATCGAGGACATGGGACACATCCCACGCCATAAATTCACAATCACATCATAATCTTAAAAATAATATTCATGAATCTTATGTCAACAACACACACACACAAAAACAGAGAAAAAGAGGAAAAATCAGGAAATATCTCCTGGATAATAAGTGTTCAGGATGCAAATGGTTGGGCACCTGGGCTATAAGAGATGAAAAGGAATACCAGCGCAGAGTGGTGAAGAAAATTCCAGGACTTGTCATTAAAAAGGGAAAATTTCATATTCTATTTAAGTGGCGGTGCTCTCTCCTCGACCACCCATCTATTTGCCAGGTGAATGTGATGCGTCATGGGAGAGTGAAACGCCCCATTTTCACTCCGGGGTACTCCAGGATATTCGCGTAAATGAGGTCGTCGAAAGGTGACATCCCTTCTTAGGACTTGTACTGTTTTTGATAGCATGCTCGTCATGCGTTGCATTTTTCCCAAAAAGCTTCTCAGAGGACTCAACGTCTGCAGTGCAAGAAGGGTCGCCATATTTAAGTAGATGAAAAGGATTAAGTCTTCCGGGGTTAACCACTAGGTAGTGTATTCATTATGGCGAGCATGAGCCCCACCAACAACAACTGACATATAAATACAAAAAAAAATATATATATTTCCTGTTGTACACACTACACAGTACATCCATGCATATGCTGGTGCAGGAAAACAGAATAGTTTGGTACATAAATTCAACCTGCGGGTCCACTCTCTACAAGAACGTCGACGTTTATTCACTCTCCACTTGATGGAGGTTAAGAGGAAGTTCTGTTGCACCATTCTCCCTTATGTTCCATGTTATCATTGTAAGCTGGAACCGAAAAGATGTGTTTGGCTTGATAAGGACTAATTCTTACATCCAAGGACCCTTGCACTTTTCTGTGGCCAGAGTTTGGACAGCGCAGAGGCAATGCCTAACCGCGAAAGCGCCTACCAACTATTTGTTTTGTCTGAGTTCATTCATCCTCACGTGCAGCTTGGGTTTATTTTTTGTGTTTTAGTGGCAGAAAAGGACTGCACTTGTGTTTATGAATTTTCACAGCCGACGGGGGCCATAAGTACATATATATATAACAAAAGTTGAGCTTGAATCTGGTCGATTCGGCAAGCTGCTTTTGCACCCTTCAGTGGTGTACACTGAAAACAAAAAAAAAGTTCAAACAAACGAGTAAAACAGTTTTCAGATTAAAATATTTACCTAGTCCTTTTGTTGTGAACCGCTTTTATGCTTTTATGTGTTTTCCATTTTTGAACACACATGTGTCACAAAATTGTTGGTTCTTTTACGACTGGCCGTGTTCATTGCATATGTGTGGAGCTAATTTTCGGTATATCCTTATGTGGCTTAGAGGGTTAGATGGTTTTATTCCCTTTTACAAATCTGCGAGGCGGCGGCTAAAGGATGATATTTTATTCAGCCAGCTTGGAGTGGCTTAAATGTGTATTAACGAGGAAAATTGAAATTTGCGGCGAGACACAATAGCAGCTGCTGTCGATGCCATCGAGGGCGGAGATCTCGTAAAAATGGACGTTTTGTGTTTTAACGGCTATTAAATTAAGGAGGCAATAAAATGACGACTTTTTTGTTTTGGAATCTTTAAACATCTAAGCAAAATGGTATGGGAATTGGTTTGCTTTGACAACATGAGAATCCTTTAGCTTTATCACATAAGGTTAGATAATCATTTTAGCGCTTGATTGATTGATATAGATTGACCATCATTTTCCTCCTGCACTCACTAGGAAAGATGAAGGTTGTGATGCGAATGCCAGCATATATACGACCTCGTGTAGCTAAATTCATTGTAAAGTCACTGACGTAGATTTCGGCTAAAAGCTGTTATGTTTAAAAATACTCATTCTATATTTTAAATTGCTTTCCATCCGAGGAACGTTTTCCTTCAACATTTATTTTTTTCGATTTGAGCATGACTCTGTAAAGCAACATGTCTAGTAGGTACTGCGAGGGCAAAGTTGTTCGAAGTAATTCCATACAAACAAGCTGTTTGGACTTAACTTTAACGATATATCGCTCTAACCAAGGTGTTTTCCAGCGGTTGAATAACCGCATCCGTGATCGGGTACCATTTTATATAAACATTAGTGTCTATATACAATGTTACTACGTGACTGAATTGTTTTCATTGTTTTGCGTGAAAAATCCATAAAATTCAGTGACGTATTGCTCGCTCAGGATGCGCTAATTCAAAACCAGATACCAGATTGGTGACTACTTCGCATGTCGAGTACAACCAGTCAGTCATAAACTCAAAATAGAAAAATTTCAAATGGAAGAAAGCATTTTATCCCAATTTGAGCAGAAGCTTAAAAAGAAAAATTGTAGAATGGAAATGATTTAAGTTGATATAGTACAGGGTGTACACAGTTTGGACGGATATTTGAAATGCAAAACTGCGCTTTAATTGCTGTTCCATTTATTGCAACCATTCATCGAATGTTTTAAAAGGATAGCAGTATTAGAAGAAGCAGTAAGCGGCATGAGAACAACAGCAGCAGGTAATGTAGCTATAATAGGTGTTACCAACTGAGTGATAGTTGATGACATTTGTGTAGAGTCATGGGCGCAAAGGTAATGTCGCTTTCCATTGGGCAAAAAGAAGCGGCCGGGAGAGTCCGGAATCGAAAAAATCACTTCTGAAACCGTTCCATTGGCACAAAAAATACTCTTCTGGTGATTCTGAGAAGAGAATTTCGCTTCTCGATTTGAAGCCAGAATCCACTCAAGAAGCACTCACACAAGTGTAATTTATGTATATTATACAAGTCAGCTGCCAGCAGCCGTAGATTATTTTTTTGGCATTTCACCAATACTATTGTGAATTCTTTCAGGAGCTGTCTTGTTGTTCCTTTGGATTTCAGAATGAGTGGATCCCCGAGTGAAACCAATGGAAAACGATATAAGTATGCTGCACTACGCACTACTGAGGTTCAGGTTTGAACCTCTAAAAATGTGAGTTTATTTCCAAAGTTTATTTTTTCGTTGCGTATAAACTTCAATGGAGCTGCAAATTCTTCACTTCAATTCAGATGCAAATGGTAGGCCCATGCAATTCGTCCTAAGAATTAAAACTCTCACAGGCGAATAGTTGTTTTTAAGCGGACCAAGGCATCAAGGAAAATAATTAGTGGAGAGATCCATCAGCTGATACATAAGTACAAGTAGGCTGCCAGAAGTATTTTAAGACTAACAATCTAAAAATAACTTCACTTTAAATTGGAAATAATTTCACTTTTTTAATCCGAAGTTATTTTCCACTCAAAGCGGGCAATTACGTCACCATCAACTTCGTGAAATTTTTTCCCACCTACAATTGGAGTAGTTTTTGATTCTAAAGGACCATTCACATGAGAGCGACCAACTACCTACGAACGAAAGAATATTCGCAAATTTTGACATTCCATTAACATGATACATTTTATTCGGTCGCAGATACCCGCGAATCCAATGACAAAAACTAATAACAGCAATAAACAAATAAATTATATTAAGTCCTTCCCATTTGAAGTATTTTACCTTTTTATCTGTGGATTCAGTCATACCTATTTCTTTTATTTTTCATTCGGACCAAAACAAAACAAAACGACACCACAAAATGAAATATGCGTACAAAAAAAATGCCAATGGCATTTCAAGTTTGAGGTTAAGTTCGAACGAATGTTTTATTCGCTAGTTTGTGGAACACGAATTGAATGATGTGGTGTATTCGTTCGCGGCAAAAAGTTTGGAATTTGAAATCCCGTTATTTAAACTGTTTATTTACTTGTTTGCTTAATACATTTTGATGGGATAATTAATTAAAAAATGTAGTGGATAATAAATGTTAAATGACCAATTTTCTGTTCATAAATGCATCAAAAGTGGTTTGTTCGCATTTCAGCAATTCGTTCGCTCGCTCTCATGTGAATAGCCCATAACTCGAAAACAAAATCCAAATCAAATTAATTTAAAAAGTTTTAGAATACCTAGTTTTACTTACCAACATTATGAATAAAAACGTTGCATACGCCCCCACCTCGCACATATCCTCCCACCCCTAAACAGTGAGCCCAAGCAGGGTGGTTGCAGGAGGGCAGCATGGGGGACATTACACGGTTTATGAATTGTTTGCTTTATGTCGTCATCGTCACATGTTGAGAAATTATTGCCCACAAAAAGTTATTGCTCACTTCATATAAAATACGTGAAAGTATCTCCCACTCGAGGTGAGGTTGTTTTCCAAGAGTAGTTGCCCGTGAAATTATTTCCCTGTATCCTCTTTTCGCATTCAAAAAAGTCTGTCGGTTTCATTTATAAATAATGCATTTTATACTTTTTTTGGATTTCAAACTTTGTCTGCATTTAAATGCAATTTGAAAAGCGGCATAAGTATTTTTACTGTAATATTACTTCTCTCATTAGTGTAAAAAAAAATAAAGTCCACCATTGTAATTCACGGTAGGGCTGCCACTTGCGACATCATTTCTTTTTGTCCTTCGATTTTCTTTCCTTTTTGAACTTACCGAAAATACGAAAAATAAAAATAGGAATACTAAAGATGAAATATTTTACAAAAATATTGAATCAAGAATTTTTTAGCGAATCACTTAATTTGTATTTGCTATTCCTGCCCATAACGCTAATGTTGAACGCACATTTTCTCTAATACCGACCCAAAGGTTTTATGAAAGGAATCAACTTAAAGTTGAAAATGTAAAAGTCATCATATTTTGCAAACAAAATTTCAGGGTATCCTTTGAAAAATGTTCAAAAATGTACAAAATGAAATACATATATTATTTTGTTGTATGTTTATTATAATTTTTATGTTATTACTAATTTTTTTTTTGGTTTTGATTGAATTAATGCATATTAAAATGTTTTTTTTTATAAATAAAGTTTTTTTTAGAAAAAGTATTTTCGAAAACGTCCTCATTTTAGTCGGGAAAGTCTGGTCACAAGTACAAGTGCTATTTTAATTTAAAATCTATATATATAAAAATTGAGCATTAAAATTGTGTTCGTTTGTCGCCGATGCACGCCTTAACGCATATACCGATTTTAATCGAACTTGCACACATTTTTGGTACTGATCTATATATGGTTTTTGTGAAGTTTGGTTGTTATCGGAAAACGTATGTGTGTGTTGTGCATGCGTGAAAAAACACATGCATTTCAGTACATTTTGTTTTTTTTCCACACATTATAAATATAAAAATCATTTGCTGTGTGTTATTCGGGTAAAAACTCAAGAACGGATAGACGGATTTGAATGATTTTTTGTTTGTCTTGAATCAGGGATGGTTACGATGAAATTAAAATGAAAATTCGGAAAACTCTCAACAGACGGGAACCTCAAAACTCAGAGGTAGGGTTAGCAGAGGTTTCCCACCGGGAGGTGTTCTCTCACCTACACTGTGGAATATCACTCTTCTCGACAAACTTGAGGCGACTGGCATTCACACAGTGGGATATGCCGACGACATAGCAATAATGGCCAGAGGCAAGTTCATGGACGTCACCGCAGATATCATGAGGAACGCACTCAGAGTGGTTGAGCGGTGGTGTCTGGAACAAGGGCTCTCCATTAATGCGGGGTAAACAAATCTAATAGTCTTCACTAGGAAGAGAAAAAATCTGGAATTTCGGCCCTTAACACTTTTCGGATCGGAACTAACACTGGACAATCAGGCGGTGATCAGATGCATGGAACAAACAAAAATCACATCATTGGCACTGGAATGTGTACTTAAGCTCAATAAGTGTTCATCTAAAACTGAAGCAACACTGATTTGGGTACGAGGACACATAGGGATCGAAGGCAATGAAAGGGCGGACTACCTTGCAAAACAGGAGTCAACTGAAAAGTTGCTGGGACCAGAACCATTCTCTTGAATTGGCAGAGGAATGGTAGAACAGCTGATTCACAAATGGCAATAAAGTGGCCGACCTGCTCCACTCAAAGAAGGGTTCTAAGTATGAGTCGAGGAACATTGAAATGGGTGGTGGCTTTGTCTACAGGACATGGTAATCACTTAAGGAAAATGTGCCTTATAGAGGATGATACCTGTAGACTATGCCTGGAGGAATCTGAGACAGCGGCACATATACTGTGTCAATGTCCAGCGTTGGCTGGCAGAAGAATGAGGATCTTGGGACATCATTGGGTCGAGACCCAGTCGATGAAACAGATCTCCCATAAACAGAACACTAGGAATTAAGCCCAGAAAAGAACTGTGGTGAAATCCAGACAGTCTTTCTGAGTAAGATTTACAGGGGTAGAGAGACGAAAAGAGACCCGACAATGGTGGTCTGATTCGAATACCTCTCGAAATCTATATATATATATATATATGTTTGGTTTCAGTTGGGAAACTAGGATAGTTTTCGATCCAATAGGTGGCGCAGTTGTAGATGCCTCTTTGCTTTGCGGTGTTGGGGGCAAATCGCAAGCATTAAAGAATATGTGATGTGGCATGTTGGCTATAAGTGCGTAGGCCGTGCGGCACATATCGCTTGGTAGAATGAAGGGGAGGTATATTGTGCTCATTATTCGTATACTATCATTTTTACAAATTGACGCAAGTATTTCAGCATACTAATCACTGATATTTAATGTTTTATAGCACCTTTATCGAATGTGAAGTGGTAAATAATTATCTGAACGGTGATTCTCACTTCCCGGGAAAACGTTGGACGACCGCCATGAGATACCGCACGATTTTTCAAACAAAAGCTCAAAACGATCATGGGCTTAGTCTTTAAGCACAATGTTTTTGGATAATCGCGTTTCTGGATGTACTCGGTCGAATGGCAGAAGCGAGGATTGTCGATTTCTCACATTCTACTTTGGTTGATTTGGTTAATTGAGAAAATCTGACCGGAAACTCACTTCAATCAGTAGCGTGGAAAAAATCGATCAAGAAGTCGACCCGGAAGCTATGAAGTCCTTTCTATACATTGAACTTAATTGAATTCCAAAGGAGTTTCATTCGTTCAATAGACACGTTCAATTTTATCAAAAAATGTTCGCCGGGTCAGCTAGTTTTTAAATAAAAATAAAATTATACTGGCACTACCGCTTACGGTATTGGGTCTTCTGCCTGATATTTCTGGTTCAATTCTTTGGAGTACAATGATTCAATATTGTCCACTTCATGAGATTCCATTCCGTTAACCACACCTATAAGCCCATCTATATTTAAATGTCGTTATTTATGTGGGTTGTCCCTGGAAAAGTTAAGAAAAATGTCCGCCATCGGTTCTATTCTGCCCGCCAGGGTAACTCCAAACTTTAAACTCATGCGCAATATCCAATCCCAAGGATATATGTACGAGTATAGAAAACTTTTTAATTCAAAACAAGCGTTAAAGAAACTCTTCAACTTCGAAACACCACCTGATAACATTTTAAACTACTTTGTGCTTAGGTACAGTGAAGTTGCGCACTTTACAGAGAAACTTCAAGTCTCTTCAATGGAAAAATCATTCCTCACTCGAAGTTTTATGGTGACCAGCACCACACCGTCACTTCCATTTCAACTATGAGTGCATCGAATAGAAATCATTCCCATCCATCAAGGAGCTGATTAGCTTTTGAGATGTCTTTCACATAACTATAAGCATAACAAAAATTGCTTTGGGGAAATGAGATATACGGGTTCCCCATATCACGTGTCACACATGTCATGACCGCTCACACTGCATACTCCACAAGCTGCAAGATTACTATCCTCAAATCCGCATAGCTTGGTTTTGATACGTAGATATACGCCTCAGTATTATAGACGATTCGTCGCATTCCCTTTGAGAAAAGGTTGGGGGGTGTGCAAACATGGAATACGAAATCATGTTGCACCTACAGGGAAATGAAAAAAAAAATATTTCTGTGGGCGAAACGGGAACCCATTTCGATATGGTTGTGACAAATATTGAAATCATCCTGTGCAAGGATGGCGGAAGAATATTGTGCATTCGAAATTGGCCTCGTTGAAGGTGGTAAACAGCTTGCAATGAGATGCGCTCGAAGCACCAGAAGTTGAACCGCCATCGTAGATATGGGTGACAATCTCCCGGAAAATCCACATATACATATAAGGACATAGCTGATTCGGAGGTACAGAACCTAGTGGGAATTTCCGAATTTAATATCATACAGGATATACGGTAGGAAATGATACGAGTGTTTGGCACATGTTTGAAGTGTCAACTGTCATCTGATGGGTGGCTGTAGGTAAACAGACACACACAAAACGAAATCGCTATATATACAACAACCCGAGGGGAATGGTGAAAGGTAGGGATTGGAATTTAATAAATGTTATTAAATTCATGCTTCGTCATCGCAGTTGTGTGCAATATTTTGTTAGAAGTGGCAGTATACGCGCACGGAAAGGAAGTTAAGCTTTGATCTTGTTGTGAAAAGACAATCGCTGCACCCTCCCGTAACAACGTATTGTGATGGGAGTCAGGACAGACTAAGTGCAAGCATAGTGATAGTGGTAAGTACTTTGGGTTTGGCAGCTGGTCGGCACGCAGGCGTAGGATCGGTTTAGCTCGCCGTTCCGGTAGGGGATCTTGCTACCTACTTCTCCCACCCAAAGCAAAATTAATTCGTGCCGGAATACGTGTGTACAATACACGGTGATCAAATTTACGTAACTTAAAGCGTATTGTATGTTATTCTTTTTTCTTTTACCGTGTCATAACTTTAACCACGTTTCAATGGCCCTCACGCGGTACCGATCTCACCAGCTGTTGATGCACCTGAAACATTTTAAGTCCTTTTCTTTTCAAAATACCAAACAACCCACTAGTTTACACTTCATTTTACTCACATAATTCGGCTCACAGTATCCCAATAGTAATTCATAATCTCATGTACTTCATTTCGTACAACTTATTATCTAAATAGATTTTACGTCTCTAACTTCCTCGACGCTGATGTGCACATAAACCTCACTCGGATTGCACCAAAAAAATATCTACTGAACTTTCTATCATTGAAATATTATTTACTATCGAGATACTAAATATTTTGTTTTTATTTTTAGGTTTTACTTCAAATTCAGGTTTTAACCTAATGTAGGTAAGCGTAAATTAGATCTAGGTACTACGTTATAGGGTAAGTTTTGATTCTTGGTTCATTTTGTGTTTAACATTTCTCTCTTACTAGGTTTTTGTTAGCTCTTCTAAGGTATGTCACTCGTATTACGCAATCGTTTTACTTCTATTCGATCGCAATCATAAGAAAAATTATTAGCTTTCGGTACATACGGTTTGTGTTGGTGGCTCCGGCGATGCAGTTGGCCAAATTGGCGACACTTTTGTTAAAACGCGGAGGCTTGCTCGTGGTTGACGCGGTGTCGTGTTTTCCCGGCTGCTGGCGACTAGAAACGATGAGGGCTTGTTTATCGGCGACACAGACTGCACTTTGTGGTGGGTATCGCTGCTTTGCTGGTGAATTTGCTTTGGCGGTCCTATGGACTTGTTGGCATGACTTGCGGGCGCAGGTGGCAGGAATATATCATTTCCTCGCCTTTCTAACTGCCCAGTACTTTGATGGAGGGGCTGGAGATTACGCACCGCTTAAAGCTCAAGCTGTAATTGCACCCCGGGAAGAGAAGTAAAGCCTATTCAACTTCGAGAATAGACCTCTTTTTAGCTCACTACCCGCGCGTTTGCTTGACAGCGGCTGTGACAAGTGTCAGATTGCGTGCAGCTTTTGGGAGAATTTTCCTCTTGCTGAATGAGTTCTGATCACTTGTAAAAAAAATATCTTTCTACACAGAAAAAAAAAATATACACCACAAGTCATGGTGGAAATTCCACGGTGCTTTACTTACACCAACCACCGTCCTCGGTCAAAGCTTAGAGAGAAAAGAAAACGAGCGCCCGGAAATGACTCCTTTTAACGAGGCGAAATAGTCGATGGTGTGGAATTCACGCAGCGACCTCTCGATTTTCAGGTCGAAAACAAATCGAACACTTAACGAAGAAGTTAGGCTTTGATTGAACTTTTTAGTTTTAGGGTGCAAACAGTAGTAATTGAACTGGGGTTTTACATACAATTCTTAAAAAGAGGATAATCTATGTGGAACTAGCGGCACGTTACAAGCTGCATAAGAGCAGCCATGTTGTTCCTATTCCTTTACCAAGGCCAGCTCTCTGATACAAATAATCTTCTAGTCAAACAGTTCATAACAGAAGAAGTCATAAGCAAGACGCGCGTACGTGGAAGTACACCTAACCAAAAGGTGAGTGCTGTTGTAATGTGACATGCGTCATTCCCCAAAGGTTATCTTATTTCGAAATCTCTGTCAGACGATAAAAAAAATCGTGGGAAACCCCTTCATTTATCAGGGGGTTAAACTTGAGACGCACGGATCAGTAGCCCACGAACTTTGTGTTGTCGTGGGGTGCGCATCTCAAAGAAACTTAAAAAAATCATTCAAAATGAATTGTTCCGCGTGTTCTCTAAAAATTGATCGCAATAATACTTCTAAAATAAACTGTATTGACTGTAAAAATTTTTTTCATTATGCGTGTGTAAATATCACAGAACAAGACGTGGAATACATAAATTCAAGCGGTAATACATTCCGCTGCGATAAGTGTGGAGTGCTTAAACGCCGTTCTCTCCATTTGCCTGCTACGACCCTACCCATGCAAAACAACATCATTGCACAGGCACCAACTACTGCTAAAAATTCAAAAAATCAACCCAAAAGCAACAAGCAACAATCGACGGCAACCTCCTCATCTTCGTCTACTCACATCAGCAACAACGAATGTGAATATACTCTTCAGATGATTTACATTAAGCTCACAAATTTAGAAGAAACAAATAAACAGTTCCTGCTACAACTCAATGAGCTACGTACTCAGAACGAAGACCTCAAAACAAAAGTTAACAGTCTGGAAAGCAGATTAAATTGGCAACAGCAGCAGCATCTTGAAAATTGCATCGATATTGTTGGAGTTCCAGATGTCAATAGCAAAAACGCACTTGACAAAGCAAAACAAATTTTCAACAATGCTTTGTCTATTGATGTCCCCGACAACACAATCGAGAGTTGTTATATTAAAAGAGTTCACACTAAAGAAGGTATCGCTTCTCAACAGAAAACAAAATCAATAATTTGCGTAAAATTCTCTGACTCAACATTGAAACAACAAATCATGAGAGCAAAGAGGGCAAACAAAAAAAACCTCAACACACGAGTGACTGAAGCCACAGGCGCGGCCGCGGATGACACTGACAGTGGTCGCATTAACAATAACAACAACAGCAGCAAGGGAAACAGTATTTACTTAAATGATTCTCTTACCAAGTACACTCAGGCGCTTCTTATAAAAGCAAAAGAAATGTTAAAACAAAAAGGCGTTAAATTTGTATGGTACAATAATAATCAAATTCTCGTGAGAAAGGTTGAGGGTGGAAAAGTAACTTCGATTAAATCTTTTAATGATCTTGCACTTATTTAAAATTGTAAATGAATAACTTAAACGATGTAAGTGATTTAATCGAAGACTTTTCTGCCCTTGAACCCAGTAGTTCCAGTTGTGATATTATCTTTAGATCTAGTTCATACTGCGATAACAAATTTTTGTTTGTACATCAGAATGTCAGAAGTCTGAGAGAAAACTTTGCGTCTCTTACTACGCACCTTGATTCGTTCGCGTGCATTCCTGATATTGTTTTTGTGTCTGAAATATGGATTTACAATTTTGAAAAGACTGATTACGTTATTCCCGGCTTTAATTTCTTTGCTAATACGAATGAAAATTACGCTGCGGGTGGTGTCGGGTGTTTCATAAAAGAGGGTTACCAGATTCATGAAGTTTTGTGTGTCGATTTTGTAAGTGCTGATGTATTAAAGGTTTCAATTGTAGTTAACAATGAAGTATTCGTTTTCTTGTGTGTCTATAGGCTGCATATGTTTAGTGTTTCGATGTTTATGAACGAATTTTCTGATCTTTTAATTAAAGTAAAAGCTAAGAATTTAATTGTTGTTGGGGATTTCAACATTAACAACTTAGAGAGTAGCGAAACTGTTTCAGCATACTTAGCCTTATTAGCTGCGCATGGACTTGTTTCCTTTATTAATGAGCCTACTAGGGTTGTGTCAGGTAGATGTTTGGATCACATTTATGGGCGTTTCAAATGTGTTTCTATGAATAAATGTGAGAAATGTGTTCTCGACTTGATGATCACTGACCATTGTATGACAGGACTGCTTTTAGAAATGTCTCAGAGAAAGAATAGCACTTATGCAAAACCACTAAACAAAATTAAGAAAATTAACTTTAGTAGACTCAGAAACAATCTGCTTTTTGAGTTTTGGGATGACGTCTATTCGTGTTGTGATGTTTCGAATTCATACGCAATATTTATTGATTGCCTTAAGAAACATATTTATAACTGTTACTCTTTCTTACCTCCGAAGAAATTAAGTAAAATACTCAAGCCCTGGATCACTTGGGACTTAGTGAATAAAGTCAATGCTAAAAATAAACTTAGATTGAAATGCTATAGATACCCTCGGAATATGAAATTAAAAAGTAAATACACTAAATTATGCGCTGAACTAAAAAAGAAGATTCCAATTTGTCGTGATACCTATTACCGTAATTGTTTTGATTTTGCCAGAGGAAACCTTAGACACGAATGGAAAATAGTGAATAGCTTACTTAATAAATCTTCTTCCTCAAAAAAACCTTATTCTTTGCGTATCAGTAACTGTTTAGTTTCTGACAAATTCGAAATCGCTGAAGCATTTAATGACTATTACACAAATATTGCCAGTAGTCTTCAACCCAGTCCAGTGAACTCTTCTTGTGCTCTCTGTATGTGTCCTGAGCCATTTCAAAGAAATAGCTTTGTTTACAAACCTATAACATCTCTTGAATTGTTTAAAGCTATTCGCAGCTTAAAAAATTCAAATTCAAGTTCCTCAGATGGTATCTCAAGTCTGATTCTAAAAAAAATTGCTTGGTTCATAGTGGATGTATTAACGGACATCTTCAATGGGTGTGTTTTTGCAGGGGTCTTTCCCGAAGAACTTAAGTGTGCTGATGTTATACCTCTGTTCAAAAAAGGTTCTGCTGTAGAGCTGTGTAACTACCGGCCTATCTCTCTCCTCCCTGTGCTAAGTAAGATTTTTGAAAAACTACTGAAAGACAGAATAGTTCATTTTTTAGACAGCAACAAGTACTTTAGTCCAATACAGTTTGGCTTTCGGAAGGGCAAATCTACAGAAGATGCTCTACTGCAGTTCTGTGCCCAAACAATGTCTAATCTTGATGGTAAAAAGTGTACAGCTGGCTTGTTCATTGATATTACTAAAGCCTTTGACATGGTCGATCACAATATTTTGGTTGCAAAACTGGAAAAAGCTGGATTTCGTGGTTTTATGCTTGTCTGGTTTAAGTCTTACTTAAAAAATAGGTCACAAAATGTGAAAATTGATGAGATAAGGAGCGAAATAAAAATGTTTAACCTGGGTGTGCCTCAAGGCTCTGTCTTGGGTCCAATTTTATTTCTCATCTACATCAACTCACTCTTTGCACTCGACTTCAAAGGCTCACCAACTGCTTTCGCGGATGACATAGGTTTTTCATATGGTCAGAATTGTCCTTTGGAACTCGTTGCTGACATCAATTGGGACTTGAATTTGTTGAGAATCTGGTTTGAGAATCATAAGTTGTTAATTAGCTCCAAAACTAAAATAATGTATTTCAATTTGTCATCGGTACACAGTTTAGGGGCCAATGTCCACTTCCATGCACCGGAGTGTCTAAAATTCAGATTTACCAATTGCAACTGTACGCATAAACCTACTACTCCCTCATTTTGTAGTACTCTTAGTTGTAGCGATAACTGTTTTCTTATCGAAACAGTAGATGAATATAAGTATCTAGGGCTTATTATCGATTCCCATATGAGTTTTACGAACCACACGGAATCTTTGAGGAACTATTTACGTTCCACTCTGAGATACTTTTATTATTTGCGAAATGTCTGTTCTACAATTCTTCTAAAGAAAATCTACTATGGTATTTTTCACTCCAAGCTGCAATATGGAATTTCTTGTTGGGGAGGTGCTTATCTTAACAAAATACAACCTCTATTAGTTGTACAGAAGCATATTTTAAGAAAATTATGTCAAAAACCTGTTAGATATCCTAGTTTTCCTTTGTTCTGTGACCTAAAAATCCTTCCTGTTCGTCATCTATATTGTTTTAAAGTTTTGAAGTCATTCTTTATGAAATCTGGTAATCGAAATTTTCGATTAATTTCTAATTACAATTTACGTGGAAACTTTTCTTATTTGGTATCTGTTCCATTTGCTCGTACTACTGCATACCGTAATTTTTATTCCGTTTTGTCTTTTCGGCTATTTAACAAACTTCCACAGTCTATCAAAGCTATAACAACACCTGGAATGTTTTTAAAATGTGTGAAAAATTGGCTTTTAAATCTCAACTACGCTAGTTTAGACTCTCTTACTTTCGACATTCTGATTTAACTCTTACTTAAATTTCTTTGTTTTCTTTGATCATTATTTATGAATTTAATTTAGTTTTTTTTTTCTTCATTCTGTTTTCTTTTTTTTGTTTTATTGATTTTCACAACTTTGATGTTTATGGCCACCCCATCATAAACTTAAATTTAAATTTCATCAATTGTTTGAAGTGGCATTCAAAACTATTTTCACTACTTTTGTTAGTAAAATATCGAATGTCTCAACTTTTCATATAATTTTATCATTTTACCATTTTAATGAATAATATTGTACTTGAATTATACTTTATAATATTATATGAAATAAAATGTATTATCTATCTATCTATCTAACTAATTCACTTTAAAAAGGAAAAAAAAACACTTGCCAAAACTGACAAAACTGGCGGGAAATGGGGTCTCTATCCCTCTCTCTCTCTTTCTACCTCTCTCGGATTTATTACGCCCATTTAGCAATGTAAGTTATGGGAACATCTTACGACGTAGTCACTACCACCGCAGCTTCGACAAGCTAGCTACAACAATACGCAATAAGCAAAACATAAATAAAACCGTATAACAACAGCGACAGCTTAGCAATAGCGACAGCTTACTAACAGCGACAGCTTAGCAATAGCGACAGCATACCTACTCGTAGCAACAGTATCTGCACAATCGGCCAGGTAGCAGACAAACGGACCAACGTTATCTGTATGTTTGTAAAGCAAATTGAAGCTTGGCTTTGCTTATTTCTGTAGTAAATAAGTTGGTTCTTAAGATGAGTCGTAAGAGTTCGGTTCGAGCTTCCTCATAGGGAAACTGAAACACATTTCAATATTTTGTTTTAATATAAATTATTTTGTATTCCGCGCTTCGGTAACTAGGTTTTGCCTTTTTGAAAAGCCTGCATCGAGATCTTAAAACCAGCTGACAGTTGCTTGGTTTTCTTATACTAACTCCGAATGTTGCCTCAACTGTGGGACTCTTCAATTTCGTTGATATTATTCGATATTATTCACCCACTGCCCTTGTTTTGTGATGCAACTTCGTACGTCCACAACTCCACATTCTGTTACCCTTTCAAAATATATATCAATACATACCTACGTATAGTATACTCATTCTCTAGAAGGACTGGTAAGCCTTTACAGGTTTCGGGTACTGCTATCGTAAGTTTTTCACTCACTGGGGACTAAGCTTGCAAAGGCGTCCATCTTCGAACCTTGTCTTCTGGTTTGCCGCCCTTTTCTAAATTTATTTGCAGTATGAGAAACTTCAAGTTTCAAGTTCAGTGTGAACTATAGAGAAGTTGAGATTGTGATTTGGATATCTTACAATTTACAAAAACAACCAGTTCAGTTGGGGCCTGTTTGGGCTTACCTATAAACACTTCTCACATGTAGGTTCAAGAAGACAAATTCATTCGCTCCCTCACCTACGCCTATGTCACGGTTGATTCAAGCTCAAACGCCTGCCAGCGGCCGAAGAAATCAAATAAATATGCTGCAAATCCAAGCATCCTTTCTTTTGATTATATTTTCCTTACAGCATGTCCTGCCCGCACAGTAAAGTATCTCAGAGTCGTCATAAATTCGTTGACCACAATATGAAAACGTAACAAAGTCATAACTAAAACTTAAGTTTCACAAACACCCTCCTAACGTCAGACTTTGAGGCGTAAATGACCAACTCCTCCCACTGCACACACCAATGTCCTGGGCAAGTGGAAAAATTGAATTTGCTATGCGGTGATGGTGAATTCGTCAGTCCTTTGCCCGGCATTAAAGTGATTTGCGCTTTATTTTCTTTTACTTTATTCAGCGACACCCCCGCCCTCTCTCAAGTTCGTCCTTTTTTTGGGTCTCTTTGCTTCGTTTACTTTAGGTTGTGGCAAAGTTTCAATTGGGGAGTGGCTGCTGGGGGTGAGTGACTGAGTTTTGTCCTTTTTTGTGCAGTTAACCGCAAAGTAGTTGTATGGGAGGGCGAATGAGGCGACAATAAATGTAAGTTTTTCTTTTGGCACACAGATCACGTTCGGTACGGAATGAACTTCACAATGGACCTTAAGTTGACGATTGTTTTGGTACAACCACTGCGGGTGAGTACAATTTATGGAGTGCGTAAATTGGTAAGAAATGTTCCTTGAATGGCTCCCATGGTTCTGCGGTGGCTGGTGGGAGTGGTTTCAACAGCTGAACTGTTGACAAGTGCTAGAAGGCAGAGGTGTGCTCATAATGACCTGCAACTACTCGAACCTAAGAGAAACGGAGAATGTGACAGCGACTACATACTGGGGAGTAACCTGTAAATCGCGTCACCTCACCCGGGGTAAAGTTGAAAGAAATGTCCCTGGTCTGGCAGCGGTGCGGTTTTTCTTATTAAACTGTGCGCAGCGTCAGACTTTTCAATAACCCGCACGTCCGTTGAACGGAGTCTTTTCAATTAAGCTGAACGGAATTAATTTGTGCAATTAGAATGGCTCAGACGTCGCATGGTCCCTAATGGGAAAAGTTTAGCCATAAAGTAAGAGCACTGCGGTTGAACTGGGCGAGCTGTTTCTTCATCAATTTAGAGAATATTTGTGAGATGGATTTTATTATCCAGAGTCAAGAGTAGTGTTCCATTTGCTTCACACTTGCACACCGCACCGTGTTCTAATTACATTGTGGAATGCCCTCCTTTCCAACAGTCACAAAAGGCAGATGCGGATACACTTTTTTTAAATGAGGTCCTTCGCTTCCACACTCCTATTTTATGCCACGTTCAACGTATTATACCTACCACCATGACATAGTCGTACGTAATCCATTTGTAACATTTTTTAATGTGAGCGATTTAAAGAAAAAGTCTTTTCTTCGGGCCACAATCACAAAGCGAATTAAATTTAAAAGAAAAGTATATTAAAAACCTATGGGAAAGAGGCAGGACTTTACAAATTTCATCCCCTCCTTGCAGGAAGTATATATCAAGAGCAGTTTCACCACATCATTAAGATAATTGATTTTTAATTTACTTGCCGCGTAAATCCCTGAATGAGAGTCCTAGCGAGTGCTCGTTAAATGCGTGGCAGCGTCGAAAGTAATTACTTTCTGCGTTTCTATGTAAATTTATGCGAGCTTCGTTTTTTTTCAGCCTTCTATAGCAAAATATCGCAAGTGCCATATATAAAATTAGATTACCGCAAAAGGATGATGACGACAATTTGCCTCCCGACGGGAATACAAATGATAAATGTATCTTTGATGAGGCGTTTGTCGTTTGTTTTATATATAATTTCGCTGAAATTGATTGAAAGACGAAATTTTTTAAAAATGAATAACGGTGATAACCTCCCAAAAGGGTAGGTATTTGGCGAATGATTTCGAATTATCGGGAGTTGTAATATGGGGAAGGTATGGTTGAACGGTAGTTGTACCTACTCCCAAATGATGACCTACACACAAAATTACCAAAACAAACGTATCGGTTTAGAAGAGCTTATAAGAAGCCAGCGATCTTCATTAGTTGCACCGAATAATAAAAGTATCACAGAAACCCAGCACACCCACAAATGGTATTCCATCCCACTCGGCTGGTGTCAAGCCAAGGTTCACAATATCAATGCCCTTGTTAATGTATTCCGAAAATGCATTAGGTTAGGTTAGGTTAGAGTGGCAGACCGCCTCATGTGCAGCCTCACTTAGGCCAAAGAAGGCCCATTGTGATACCACAGGATCAGTGTTCTCACACTACCCGTTGAACCAGCCGGAGCTAAGAATGAAGCGTTGGAGGCAATTAATTCCTATATATGCAGTTTCGCTGAGATTGTCGAAGAAGTATTCTCCAAAGTACAGTTTTCTACGGACTGACAGTGCTGGGCACGTGCAAAGAAGGTGAAGAAGGAGTCTCCTCCTCCTCCTCGTCCCTACAGCTTCTGCAGAAATCATTTGAAGGGAGGCCCAACCTGAGGGCATGTCTCCCTATGATGCAGTGTCCCGTGATGACACCTACTAAAGTGCCTACCATGGGTCTTTTCAGTGAAATAAGATTCTTGGAGCGCTTGAGATCCAGTTGAGGCCAGATCTGTCTCGAGGTGTGGCACGTTGTGCAGTTAGACCACCTGCGATTTGTGGCGCATAATGCGTTTTGTTTAGTGAGGAGCATACAAGTAGAAAAAGGCATGTGGAGATTCTCCTTTTCCGGTAGAGTCGGCATAGCCATGATTTCCGCCTGGAATACACTACAGTGATTAGGAAGGCTGAATGAGATTTTGCAATTTAGATCAGACGAGAAAACGTCAATGTGAATTCTTTGCATTCGAGAGATTTTTCAATTGTAGATACAAGTGAGTGAAGAGCCGTTTCAACCGATTTTCCTTTGCTATACGCGTGTGGAGATTTGAGAAGCTGACAGAAGATTTGAGTTGACATTGCAGCGTATATGGATGTCTGTTGTATAAATGTGATAGCCGCCTAAGTCAAACTTGCATTTCCTTATGGTAACACTTTAAATGACATTTAGTATATAAGCATTGTAGTCTATGTAAGCGCATGTATAATCGACATTGGCATTGGTCACTCGGTGCCGAACAGAGAAACAGAATAAACCGCAAATTCACAAGACACGTATTTTCTTTAAACCGTACCTATATCAGATATAACATGGCGCAGTCGGTAAATCAGTCATAGAACAAAGGTCGGCCCATATAAAAAGAAAAGCAACTTAAACAAAAAAAAAATGGATTTCCCCAAGCCGCAACAATTGTGTCTAGATGGAAATCTAAGGGATAATTGGAAAAAGTTCAAATCACACTTCGCGATATATGCAACCGCGACGAAAACTGATAAAGAGGAAAGCGGGATCCAAGTGGCAAGATTTCTGAGTTGCGCAGGCAGTGAGGCCATAGAACTGTTTCACACATTTAATATTACGGAAGAACACAAGAAAGACTATACAAAAGTGCTCGAAAAATTTGAGGAGTACTGCAATCCTCGCTCAAATGTAGTTTATGAACGATATCTCTTCTACTCCAGAAACCAAAGGGAAGGAGAGCCCTTCGATCACTTCTTGAAGGACATATCAGCATTAGCGGACAATTGTAGCTTCGGTGCAGAGAAAGAATCAATGGTGAGAGACCGTATAGTTATCGGAATTGGAGATGGATCAGTGCAAACACAGCTGCTTAAGCAAAGCGATCTAACATTGACAAAGGCAATTGAAATTTGCCGTGTGGCAGAAATCACTGGAGTCCAAAGCAAGGTCATGCAGAGTGATGGACCAACTCACTCGAAACAACAAATTCTGGTGCATGCTGTAAATAAAACGGGGGGAAGTGGTAGTCAACAGATCAATAATAAATATATAAATAAGAATAAAAATTTTAATTCCAGATATGTGAAGGGAAATGCACGTTTATTTGGAAACATCTTGTGGGATTCAAACACTTGCTTTATAAAATTGTGTTTGCTTAACTTCTCTACCGTATCTCGTTCTGTAATGATTTTGCGGTGCCGACTGTGACTGTGCTGCTATGTCTAATATTTAATTTGATGTGTTATTTAAATTATTCAAATTATTACCTATTCTATCTTTCTGCTATGAGTGCATGTGAGGTTAGACTAGAGGCATACGGGGGATTCAATTTACGAGTTTTAGGTAAAGTTTCTCTATGTGTTGATTATAAATGCAAATCATATGTGTTGAGTTTTATAGTGGCCGACGTTTTGTCACAGCCATTGCTTGGTCTCAAAGCATGTGTTGAGCTCGGATTGCTAGGCCGAATTAATTCAATTGAAAAGTGCGATGTATCTGCATTCATTCGAAACAATAAGGAGGTTTTTTCGGGGTATGGGCGATTTCCCGATAAATGCAGCATAGAGCTCAAGGACTACACTGAGGCAGTGAGTAAACCTCCACGAAGATTGCCATTAAGCATAAGGAACAAAGTGAAAAATACATTAAAGCAAATGGAAGAAAGGGGCATAGTTTCCAAAGTAGATGAACCTTCGGACTGGGCACATAATATGGTGGTGGTAGAGAAAAAAGACAAGTCATTGAGGATATGCTTAGATCCGAAAGAACTGAATAAGTGCATTAAGAATGAGCACTTCATTATACCAAAATTTGAGGATTTTAGAACTGAAATGAGGGGGATGAATTATTTTACAGTACTAGACTTAATCGAGGGTTTCTGGCAGGTTGAGCTTACGGAAGATTCAAAGAAACTTACCGTTTTTAGTACACCTTTTGGTTGCTACCAGTTTAATGTACTCCCCTTTGGCGTAAAAACAGCCCCAGAAAAGTTCCAAAAGCTAAATATGAAATATTTTGGGGATCTACCAGGGACTTTCGTGTATA
Source organism: Cheilosia vulpina (assembly GCA_916610125.1). Lineage (NCBI taxonomy): Eukaryota > Metazoa > Arthropoda > Insecta > Diptera > Syrphidae > Cheilosia > Cheilosia vulpina. Next base: position 27,958,322 of record OU744278.1, read on the forward strand.
TTGACGACTTTATTGTCGGAGGAAAAACGGCTAGTGAGCATGACATCAATTTAGCAAAAGTCATAGAGAGAGCGAGACAGTTTAACATTAAATTTAATCCCAATAAAGTACAATATAAAACTCAGGAAGTCAGATATTTGGGGCATATTTTTTCGCATATAGGAGTAAGACCTGACCCGCAGAGAGTAGAAGCCATAAAAATGATCGGGATACCAAAATGCATGAAAGACGTCCAAAAAATCTTAGGAACAATAAATTATTTGAGGAATTTTATCCCTCATTTGGCAGAGCTTACACAGCCACTTAGAGATTTGCTGCGAAAAAATACATGTTTCGAATGGACTGAAGGACACACGAAGGCATTAGATAAAATTAAGGATGCGATACAAAAATCGTGTATATTGCACACTTTCAATCCAGATATACCCATTGTCATTCAATCAGATGCATCAAAACATGGCTTAGGCTGTTGCCTTTTGCAGGGGGGCAAACCAGTAAGCTATGCATCTAAGAGTTTGACGGAAACTGAGATTCACTATGCTCAAATAGAGAAAGAGCTCCTAGCTATTGTGTACGCTTGCAAAAAGTTCCATGATTTCATCTATGGAAACAAAATTACTATTCATACTGATCACAAACCTCTACTTTCAATTCTTGGCAAGTCACTAAGTTCGAACTATTCGGTACGAATACAACGAATGAAAATAAAACTCCTGAAGTATGATTTGACAATTGTATATGTCCCAGGAAAAGACCTGCACATCGCCGATTTACTATCTCGTAACCCAGCCCACGACAGCAATATGAATTTAGAGAATATGTTAAAAGAGGTAGTTCACAGTATAAGCATGAGCGATGCGGCTAGGAATAGATACATAGAAGAAACTAATAAGGACAAAATACTTGTAGAGCTAAAGAGAATGTATGAAAAGGGATGGCCAGCTTCCAAAACCAAATTGGAAGACCACTTAAAATTTTACTGGAACATTAAAGAATCATTGTATGTGGAGGACGGGTTAGTTTTTTATGAAGGCAGGGTGTTCGTACCTCAAACGCTTAGGAAAGAGACGTTGAGTAAGCTTCATGAGAACCATTTTGGAATAACCAAAACCACTCTAAGAGCTAAAACTCTTTTTTATTGGCCTTATATGGGAAGAGACATTCAAAATATTATAAACAGATGTTCGGTTTGTGAGCATTATAGAAGCGCAAACAACAAGCATCCATTGATAATGCGATCTATTCCGGAATATCCATATCAGATAGTAGCCAGTGACATTTTCGATTTCAAAGGAGATTCATTTTTGGTTGTCATCGACTACTACTCAAAGTGGATTGACATTAAGAAATTGCAAAACAAATCCGCATCGAATGTTATCGATGCATTCAAGGATATTTTTGCATCCAATGGTGTTCCTGAAGAAGTCAGGTGTGACAACCAGCCATTTAATTCTTATAAGTGCCGTGAGTTTGCTAAAGACTGGGAGTTTAAGTTTACATATAGTAGCCCTTATTATCCAAAGTCGAATGGACTAGCAGAAAAAGGTGTGCATATAGTCAAAAATATGCTCAAAAAGGCCGAAATGGGTAACACAGATTTTCGACATTCGCTTTTAGAATATCGTAGCACAATAATCCCGAGTATAGGGTATAGTCCCTCTCAACTTCTGGCGGGTAGATTATTCCGAAGTAAGCAGCCAGTGGCAAAGAATCTACTAATACCTAATACTATCAGCAAAAATGATTTGAAAAGGATGGGCGAGGCAAGGATGAAGCAAAAGTTATATTATGATAGGAATGCCCATAGAAAGGAATTTAGCATAGAACCTGGGAAATATGTGGTGTACAGGAAAGGGGGCAAATGGGAGCGAGCAATAGTTGAGGCCAAGTCAGATACTCCTAGGTCGTATTTGCTGAGGACCGAAAACAATGATATAGTACGCAGAAACACGGAGCACATTAGAAGGTCTTTAAATCCGCCTCAGATAAAAAATAATGAGTTCGAGGAAAGTAAAGTACAGGTAGCTTTGCCGCTCGTCAGTAGCAATAAGATGAGTACCGAGAAAGATAGAATAGGTAATAATTTGAATAATTTAAATAACACATCAAATGAAATATTAGACATAGCAGCACAGTCACAGTCGGCACCGCAAAATCATTACAGAACGAGATACGGTAGAGAAGTTAAGCAAACACAATTTAATAAAGCAAGTGTTTGAATCCCACAAGATGTTTCCAACATTATATTATATATGTTTTTGAATTATTAAATATTTGAATTACTTTATCGCTTTCAATTTCGTGAATTGCAGTTCGTTTCACTACGGATATCTGTTTATATTAAGAAGTAGTGCCCAACGTTAGACTACTTGTAAAAGGGGAAGATGTTGTATAAATGTGATAGCCGCCTAAGTCAAACTTGCATTTCCTTATGGTAACACTTTAAATGACATTTAGTATATAAGCATTGTAGTCTATGTAAGCGCATGTATAATCGACATTGGCATTGGTCACTCGGTGCCGAACAGCGAAACAGAATAAACCGCAAATTCACAAGACACGTGTTTTCTTTAAACCGTACCTATATCAGATATAACAGATGTCTATCAGTTTCTCTAAGGTTTTTAGCAGAAATGATGACAAGGTAATGGGTCTGAGACCTTTGGGGTTTACATGTGAGCTTTTGCCAGCCTTGGGTATAAAAACCACATTAACTTCCGTCCACAACTTGGAAATATGAGCAAAATCCAGGCAACTTTTAAACATTACAGTTACCCAAGGAAGGATTAGGTCAAAGTTCGGCCGGTATTATGCCATCAGCTCCAGGAGATTTGAATGGCTTAAAGCTTTTCTTGGCCCAAAGAATTTTAGTCTTGGTAATAAGACTGGAACAGCTGCTTGCTATCGGCTTTGCAGAAGACCTAGTTAATACCGAGGCAGCACTACAGCTATCAGGGAAGTGAGAATCCAGTAGTAGATCCAGGGATTCTGCATTGGAGGTGATCCACGATCAATCAGCTCTCTTAAGGTAGCTCGCTACGTTAGGAGTGGATGCGAGAATCTTTTTGAGCCTGGAGGCCTCAGAGATTTCTTTTATCTTTCCACAGAAGAGTCTCCAGGAGTTCCGTTGGGCTTTCCTAACTAAATTAAGAAACACATTAAAAATCTGTCCGAAAACCTGTCGAAATTCGCCTCGGAAAACGAGTCGCAGAACGCGCCAAAGAAAGCCTCAAAGATTGCTTACAAAAAAAGCGTCCGAACACGCCTGAAGAAGTGCATCAAAGAAGCATACACGGTTAAGGGTGTGTTTTACATACGCATTATTACAGCTCTATGCAATACAAGAAAAATTAATTTTAATATTTCCAATTAATTAAACTCTTTCTGTAATATATTTATATTTAATAATTGTTTCATTAAAATGCTTATTTTAATACGAATTTCTCTAAAGATTTAAATCCAGTATTTTTTTTTCTAACAATCTAAGCCAGTATATAATATTAAAATAATATTTCAATCAAGAACTTATTAAAATTAAGTTATAGTTAGCCTGACATACAACATCTACTCTAATTACATTTTAATTCGAACTTATTAAAACCATCAACTTCAATGGATTTGTATTTGGTTTTAATACAGGATTTGAACCAAAGTGATTAGATTTAAGTATATCGGTATTACTTTTGAACCCAAATATATTATTTTGTCGCTTGGTTATGAATTTAGAGTTAGTTTTAGCGTCCTCTTCAATGAAGTGGATGATTTGGATAAAGTTTATTTAAAATAAAAAAACTACAAACAAGTGAAAGTCATGCTGAAAACGGGGTTACATGGATATCCAATGAGAATATTCCTCTTACAAGTAAGTAACTTTAGTTTGTAAGAGTAAGTATATATAATATTTTCTTTTTTTCTTAAGCTGTGAAGTGCAGAGATGCTCCTAGTAGATTTGATTTTGAATATAAGGGCGGTCTGGAGACTCGAGTTCATTGCCTCAGAAATATAGCTTTTATACTCCAAAAAGTGAATAATTAACTGAATAATAATTAATAAGATATTTTGGGCATACACGAGTTCGCCTTCATTTAAGTTTCTAGAAAAGTGTACCTACTAAAGGAAGCACACCGGGACTCTATAATATTAATTTTAAAGGGAATAAAAGACCACATAAATTTGCTTACGCTTGGCAATTTTCTACAGTATTGTAATTTTTAAAACCAATAAAAATTAATATTAAAATTTCGGTGTTGAGATATATCCCATAAATATTTAAATCAAATCTAAAAAAGTATTCAAATGTAATAAGATTGTATTACCTATATTTTAATATTCCATGGACTTATAAAAACAAAGAAGTATTGAATTTAAGGATATTTTATTGAAAGTTTTTAAATTTTCAACAAAAATAAGGGTTGAATTTAAATAATTTTGCACTAAAAACCATTTCCATCTTTATTCAAATTTAATATTTCAGACATATTTTGTAATAGCAGACATTATTTAAAATTAATAAATCTTTTATTTGTTGATTAATTTGAATATATGCAAAATATTAAATTTTAATATTAAAAATTAAATTTTAATATTAAATATTAAATGTTAATATTTTGTCGGCGTTGTCCTATTCCTATATACAACGCCAAAAATATATAATTTAATGCTAGAATTTTTAACCGTGTAGGTACAGCAAAAAAGAAAAAAAACTCGTGCCAAATAAGTGTCAAAAACCGCCTCGAAAATGCGTCGGAAAACGTAACAAAAATTGTCACGTAAACTCTTTAAAAAAAACTTCGAAAATCGCATTAAAAAACTCATCGCATAAGTCATTAAAAAATGTATAATACTCTTTTTTGGAAGCTTTTTCTGATGAATGTCTTATGCCCGTTTTTGGGCGCGTTTTAAGGCGGCGTTTTTTAAAAAAGTTTTTCTTGTTATTGACTAGTCCGTGAGCTAGCTGTACCTAATCGATGAAAAATATTTTGTTTTCGTGGGAATTGCGATAGCTCAATTCGAGCCCTAAATAGAAACTTTTATTCCACCGAACATACTGCCAATCGAGTGACTTTCGAACAACTTTGACGCGTTTCTAACCGTCATCATTGCCGCCGTCTGCAAAAAGAGTTCTCCTTGACTTTCATATTCTCTATGAAGATTTTCTATATTTTCGTCCCTCTTCTCGAATTCATTAAGAAATTATCGCCTCACTTAACAGGATAGCATTTGCGAAAATTTCGACGCTAAGGGATTCGCTCTTGGTAAAAGACAAATATCGACAAACACCTGCAAAAGTATGATGGTTTGTTTAAGATAAGCACGAAGAGCGACGTGACAGAAACAACATAGAAAAGTTGATATACAACACCTGGAAAGCTCGCACAGACAGCACCGCAACGCAATGTGTATATTCCTCATCCACTGCCACTCGGCGTCAAGTGGCACTACTGCCAACCCATTTAAATCACTGCACGAATATACCGGTGACATCTATGTCTAGCAATCTTAGGAATTACACAAAGCAACGATAGGCTTCACCATTCAACCACCACTACCCTACTCAACCTGTCCTGTGTTCACCTTGACTCTACCTGGAAGAGAGTACATGGGATTTTATGCGACTCATTCAGCACGTTTTTCCACATGAAAAGTTTTCGCAAAGCTACACAAGAGGTACGCACGCATAAACACGAGGAGGTAGATATTCCCGGAAGACATTTTCCCCTTGATTCAGGATTAAATTTTCAAATCAAAACTTTACATGTGTACCGCCAACACGTTTGGCGCCTCCGCCGCCGCCGTAGCCGTTGTCGCCACTCACCGCACCTTCAGACTTTTAAGGAAAACTTTGTCGTGGCTCGTTAAGATAACTTTGATAAGGTAAAACGGATTAAAAGTCGTGCGCTCTATATCCTTGGGATTTTTGAATAAATTTCACTCAAGGATACGTGCATAATCCATGAGTGCAGGATTGATTGCGCAACTGAAGAAAAAAATAAACTGGAATAAATACGGTCAATCATAGAGTTCTGTGTGGCTCATAGTAGGACTTCGATGGCGACAGGGGTTCACGTAATTGAGGCCACTGGCAGATAAACAGATACAGACACAAAACGACATCGACATCAACGACGACGAAGAATAACTTTCTCGGGGGAGTTTTGTGAAATTCAATTTTTAGTTTTCAACTAGAACCTCAGTGGTGCTGGTGGGATGTCCGCCCGGCCTGGGGTCTTGTGAATTAATGCTAATCTTTGGGGAATCATTATTCTGAGAAAGAAGTGTCCCTCGGCAAGCAGTCTCATTGCATTTTGTTTAAATGTTCCCTACCGAATCAACCGCCAACAGCCAACCGCTATGCAAACGGTCTTAGCCCGCCACCCAGACAGGAATGAGCATTTCGGGATTTGATGGCCAGAATTAGATAGGAAATGTTGGCACAGCGAGCTTGGCAATCTGAAAGTTTCATTTTCAGGAATTTCTTCAATGTTTTCCAAAAGCGAATTTATATGTATAAAGGGCAAAGGAAGAGGTGAGGCGAAGTATAGAAATAGTTTCATTGAGTTTTAAGCTCTGTTGGTTTAGGCAAATGGTCATGGAAAGATGAACAGTTAAACGCAGATGAGGTTCGAGGTTAGTTTGCTCTGGGGCTATAGGTGTGCGAAACCGTTTTTTGAATTTCTAAGGGGATTAGAGCAAATCAATGAAATGTGGTTTTGAATGTAAGCAGTTGAAGATTGCTAGAGATATTTCCTAGAAATCGTCCGCAAAAGAAGGGCTACCGAGCAAAGAATATTTGAGAGTCCAAACGGATGATGTCAGGTTTGTGCAAATGCGATTTGGTATTTGAAAAAGAACATGTTGGGATTAAGTCATACTTAATAATATAAAGTGAATCCTTGAGGGGTAGATTGAGTTAATCGCAGTGAAGAGTTTGTACTCTGTGGCATCTGGAATCATGTGGGTCATACTTCGCTAAAATGTACTCAGTAACAACATAATTTGAGTTATTTTTCGGGAGCAGGTCGAAATTCTGATTTCAAAATTCTGCTTTGCGAAGTTTGGTCTTCTCACACAGAAATTTAAAGCAATAAAATTCAGAATTTTTCCAACTAACAACAAGAAAAAAACAATTGTAAAAAAATTATAAATTTAAAAGTTTAAAAAATAAAATTAAATAAAAATTAAAAGGAAACAATAAAAATTAGATTAAATATTGAAAAAAAACAGAATCTATTAAAAAAAACTAAAAATTAAAAAAAATGTTCTTACTATCTCTGCTTCCCAAAATTCTCGCGTTGGCGTATTTTTTAATAATTTTTAAATTTTTTTTATTGGTTGCAGACTTTTGAAAAAATAATTTTGACCCGAAAAATTGATATTAAAAAGCAATTCCAATTTAAAAAAAGAAATGATATTTAAATTGAAAACAAACATTAAGAAAAAAATTAATTAAAAAAAACAAAAAAACCCGACTGACTCTAAAAAATAGAATTAAAAATATATGAAGAAGAAACATTCAAGTACCTAACCCAACTGTCAATCGCAGACTATATACCTACACAGCCTAACAAAAATATGAGTTTTGAGTACCCTCCGATTGCCAAATAGTAAGGTGTGTCTCTGTTAAATTTTAATTCTTTTCTTAGTCAGTCGGGTTTTTTTTGGTTTTTAAATGACCTATTTCTGCGGGGAAGAAAACAAATATAATGGCACCTTACTCTTCAAATCTTTCAAGTCGTTTAGCATAAACTAACTATTAAGTAGACTGACAGCTTCAGCCAACAAAAAATTGCCTACAAGCTGAATTTGACCTTGGATGTAGCCCAGTTTGAATTCATGAATTTGTGCCTATGTTAATCAAAGGGGACTCACTCATACTTGAAAAAAACAGTCGCCATGTCGGTAACCTGAGGTGGACTCTCATTTCCCTCTCAGGGCTGTGTTGTAAACAATAGTTTTTCTGAGTTTTTCGCTACTTTTTTATATAAAGTGTTGTTCGATTTTCTTATAATTGAATAGAAATTAATGTTCAAATTACAGGATATATAGAAAGGGAATCTTTTTTTAAGTCATTTTATAATGAATTTTGGATAGATAGATATTATTTTTATGATATCGATACAAAAAAGTTGCTCGCATGTTCGCCATAGAAGTTCCTTCAAGTTTCGCAACCAATTTCCCATTTTTTTTAATGATAGATTTGATGAAACTATTAACAACTGTATTAAACGAGACTGACAACTGTACTGTCTCATAAAAAAGTGTAAGAAAAATTACAAGTAAAAAAAATTCATCAGTTTCCTAGAAAACAAACTGTGAAGAAACAATAATAAATGTGCAGTCATTATTTTGCAACTTTATTTTACTTTTCACATAAATAATGACATTATTTTCATTCATAAAATGTCTACCAAAAACTATTCAGTTGTGTTTTTTTTTATTTAAAACTAGCACTATTCATGTTCTTGGTTGAAGCAGTTGTTTTCAAATGGAATTTAATTATTTATTTCAATTATTTAAAATGTTCTAATAAATTTTAATTGTTTTTTTGTTGTTTTCCGCAATCCGGCAGTCTCGTTTGAATAAGCTAAGTGAGTGAACGTGTAAAAATGTAAATGTAAAATAAAAATAATTACTTGAGTTTGACATTGAAACTTCATTTTGATTATTTTGGTGTGTTTCTCAATTTTGAGTATTTCACTAACATATTTTTTCCCAAAAAAAAACAAACGAAAATAGACACATTAATTGTAGGAACAAAAATATCTTCTTTTATTTCAACGAATGAATTTCTCACACTTTATTCCTTTATTTATTTATGTTGATTACATTCGCTATTTTAAATTTTGTAGAATAGAAAATGTTATCGTGGTGCAATAAAACCACGAATTTAAACTCTCAGAACGCATCCACCAGCTGACAGCAACTCACGAAATACACTAAATCTCAGTCAGTGTTCTTAGCACTCTCTCTTTATTTTTCCCACGAAGCGTGTTAATTTTTCCCTTTTCACTAAACTCAAATTACCTCTATTTTTTATGAAAAAAATATGCTTTTAAAAGTAAAATTTGTATTGTTCGGAAAGAAAATAACATTAAATTAATCTTCAGTATAAAAATTGCAGTTTGCTAACATTATAATCATTATTTTTGGTATTCATATTCATGGTGAAATGTAGTTTTAATGTTTTCTTGTCGGATTGTTGATATTCCTACAATTTTGAAGTTTTTTCCTTTTACGCGCGGAAAGTTTTTCAAAATTGAAATTCCCACAAAAAGGTAAATATACCACGATGTAGGAACTAGGAACACTGCTGAGTGTCAGTAGTTTATTACAACTCCCGCCATTTTTTTTTGCTGCTTCACACGTATGGCCGGAGGGAGGGGCTTATATTGAAAAAATTTGCGTGGTAAATTTGGGGAGACGTAGGAAAGCTGTCAGTCTATTTAATAGTTAGTTTATGGCCGTTTAGGCTACAGTGCGTCGTGTAGGAACGGACATATGATACGCGTGAAACACATAACCCTCCCTGTGTCCAGTCGGGTAAAAATTAGATTAATTACTTATAGAAAAAAAAAATTAAATGCGAAATAATTCGAAGAAATAAATATTTATTTATATTAATTAAGAGGAGCTAAATTTACAAAACAGAAAAAAAAATCGAAAAAAGTGCGCGCTTTTGAACATTTTCAAAACCTTTTTTCATTGTTTGCAGAACTTTGTAAGGTAGCATTTTGAACAGCAGAATTTTGAAAAAAATAATCTTGATCCATCCAGAATTTTGACCCCAACCCTTCCAGTATATTTGAAAAAATGAAAAAAAAAAACAAAGCCAAATTAATAAAATCATTGTTTGTTTGTTATATGTATTTGTATGTAAACCTACAAAAAACGGGAAAAACCGTCACATGCTATCGTCGCCATCGCATAAGTAACTAAAACTAAAAGTAAGAGTTATTGAATTGAATCAGTTTGCTGCAACTCAATTTGGTTCGTGTTAAAATGCGCCGCACCGAACTGTTAAGGAGCTGATGCTGTTTCCAAGTAATTATGTCTGTTGTCTGTACAACTTGGCGGTCTACACTTGACACGTTCGCTGACAAAGCTCTCCCCGTTTCCATAAACACTAGTATATGTCGGTGGACAATGTAAAATCCAAGCACGTTCGCAAGCTCTGCTCTTTGTGTAGTTAAATTATCCCATTGTCCAAGTTAATTAACTGAAAACCTCCATAAAATATTACAATACCCAAAATGCTTATCCAAACACTGTGCGCCACAAACGCCTCGAACTGAACTACACCTTTGATACGAAATTCACCTGACAGAGAGCGTACGTGATCCTTCTACTTAATGTCATAAACAGACACGAACACCCGCTTAATGTGTACATTGCATGCAGGATGCATAAAGGACCTTCCCAGTCGGATATTACAATGATAATTTGGAATATTTCCTACACACATCAGCGACGTCCCTCTCGCCAAAATTCGCTGAGAAAATTGCACATTGTTTCCTTTGCAAGGATGTGCAAATGTCAGACATTTCAAGGAGTTTCCTCTTGACCGCCCGGCGGGCATTGTTCACTCCTTCATGGTACTCGTCTCGCATGCGAGTGCAAAAGTAGATACAGATCCAGAGCAGAAGGCAGTGCTCGCTGACGCTAAACCTCGAAAGAGAGTTTTTCGTTTAATTTGAATAAGTTTTTTCTCCAGCTGAATGCAGTTTTATGTTTTCGTTTTCGTTTTCTCTAGTTGTTAGTGCTTAGTGTTATTGTTGCTGTTTTCATTGCCTTTTTCTTGTTTTATAGAGTTTTGTACGGGACGCTGGTGGACGCATTTTTTTCGGCGCCAACCCCTTTGGGTCTTAATTGTTAAACGGGTTTCGCAGGGGCGAAACTTTTGTCATGGTATATTTTCCAACTTTTCCTCCTTTCGACTAGCTTTACAGCTATATATACCTATATGTATGGCAGGATGCCGCTGTGTACTGTAGAACAAGAATGTTTTCGAATGCCTTCAAGGATTCTGAGCAATTTAACCCTAAAATGTATCGTTTCAGTGGTGGAAATGGCACATCTAGATGCTGAGTGACATTACTGTGAATGGATTTAAATGGCGGAGGCGATCTTTCTAATTTGGCGAGGTGAATAGGGCAGTATTTGCCTGTTGAATAGGTTTAATGGGGAGCATTAGCAGAAACTGAGAGCTGTAACGAGAACGCGTCATGTGGACAAGGTTTTTACGATTGAGAAGTGCAAATGACTCGAACATTAGCATAGATTCTGTATATATGAGTCACTGGAATGACTTCCAATCGATTAGTAGAAGATGTTAAGCTTCTTGAGAGTCTCAGACTCGAGAAGTGCAATAAATCGAAAATGAGCTGAGCAATATTTTGCTAAGCCAGTACTGTATTGTTAATACTTTTATTTATATGGACACGGACAAAAGAACATCGCACTTTTTTTATTGAATATCCTTCCAACTGGCAAACGGGCATTTGAGCTGAAACCTTATGTCTTCGGCTGGCCTCAATTTAAATGATAAATGACAAAACCTATACAACGATCTGATGAAGGTGCAACAAACTACGCCTCAATGAAAACCCCAAGTGGTAATGGTGTCGATCCTTCGCCAGTTCTGCTTCTCAATCGGTGCACGTAGTCATGTCGTACGCGACAAGCAATTTTTTAATTAAATCTTTTCTGTGCAAAATGGCGAGCAAATCCCTTCAACTATGTTCGTCCTAAGCTCCAACATGTGTATTCTTCGAAGTGCACCACCACTGCATCACTTCGGTTCTACCACCACCATCTCCAAAGTCATAAATTTCCACTAAAGAAGATTAACGTCAGGAGCTTCCCAATTAATGTTTCCGCCGAACGAGTACGAGTACGAGAGAGCCTGTGTACGGGAGACCTCCGACACGATACCAAACTACAAGCCGCCGCCGCCATCACCCTCAACAACCATTTAAACTTAATTATCGAAATTAAATCCTTCGCCTCGAACTCATAAATCCTCTTCGCAAAGCGAAAGACAATTATGTCAACAAGGGTTTAAGCCCGCAGAGGTGGTAGCGAAGGAGCACAGCATTTTTTTTTTCTTCACCTCCGCCCCCCACCCACAACTGAAAATCCTCTCGGATTGTTCAACTATTAAAAGTTGTCCCTTTTATTTAGGACATGCAGCTATATAATCCGTCCGACATGTGTAGTTTATAGGAGATATGCGGACCCGGACGTAAGGACTCATTAAGTGCAATGGGGTTTTTGGTCCTGCTGACAAGGCGAGGCCGAAGAAAAATTGCATCTTTCTAGACGAAACAGTATCCGTTAGTCAACACGACGTTGTGTGGGCGGGTTAAAAGGAAGACAAAAACTTTTTTCGTTATCTTTTTGCTGACAAAATACACAGACAGCAAGACAGAAGTGCTCTATGACGCAGCAAGCGGAATGCGGAAAAAAGGAAAATTCGTTTTGTTTCGGAGCATTGTTGGGGATAACAAAAAATTGCAACTGCTGATGAGATGGTGGTGTGTATGAGTGTATTGTGCAGCAGCTGTGCACTGGTCAGCATCAGGCGTGGATCTGTAAAAAGTAATTAAGACTATGGGAAATTAAATAGCCGCTCTGGGGTGGACAGATACGCATTAAGCTGTTTATCGTACTTAAATGAACCGATACATACAAACCCATGATGTGGTGTGGTTGGGTTTTAGCAAATTGAAGTCAGCAAATATGTGAGTCTCTGCGACTTTACCAATTGCGTTAAATGCATGTTAAATTTAAATAATATGCAGTTAAGCAAGTAAGTAATTTGAAAGCTTCTACGATTTTAATTTGTCAATGAATGACTGGAAATGGGTTACATGCAACGACGGTTACTTCCGCTTTTAAGTGAATACGTTTGTACAGTGATGGCGGATAATAACTGGTTTTGGTTAATGTGAGTATCTGCTTTGACGGCTGTATCTCACCGGGCAAGTACTGGCCCTGGAACAACTTCCTTAGATGTGTTATATAGCCAATGAACTTCTGCGTCTATATACAATTGAATCCAATCCAATTGGATTGAAAAGCCATAATTAAAAAATCTGCTCAAACCCCACCACAACATAGAGGGAAAAACTTAAAAAGTAAGCAAAAGTGGTTCGACAAAGACTGCATGACGGCATGAATTGAGCCATTCACTTTTCTTAAATTGTTAAGAAGATACAATAATAGTATTTTTATAAGTCTATACGCCAGAGCTCTCAAGGAATATAAAAATATATGCAAAGTCAAAAAATGTGAGAGGAGGACTTTTAAACAATCTTCAGTTTTCGCCCAGGATTCAATATGCAGAACCTAAAATAATTGATGATTGTCTTGATCAACAATTTGATATTTCGGATATTCTCCATTTGATTAAAAACGCAAAAACCAATAAAGCTCCAGGAGAAGACGGAATTCCTTTTTGAGTTCTACAAAAATTGAACCGCAGAATTTGCTCAAGCTCTTACAGGCGAATTTAATCGACTGTTTGAGAGTACAGATTTTCCCCAGAGTTTTAAGAAGTCTATCATTTTCCCGCTTCATAAGAAAGGAGATCTTACAAACCCAGAAAACTATATAGGGATATCCTTCCAGAACACTGTATCTAAGTTATTAACAGCCCTTATTTCCAAAAGACTTACAGACTGGATTAAAAATAAAAACATTCTGCATGAATTTCAAGCTGGCTTCAGGAAAAATTACTCGACGGTGGATCAAATTTTCACATTATTAAGTATTGCTCAAATATACAAGCAAAAGCACAAAAAACTTTGAAAGCAGCTTTCGATTCTATCTCTCTTACAAGTTATATAGAATGGGTATAAGCAGTAAAATAGTAAACGTCATAAAGGCTTTGTATGAGAACAACATAGCTGTGGTATGGGATGGAAATTTTCTATCTGAAGAATTCGCAACGACGATGGGTGTGACACAAGGATGTATTTTGAGCACGCTGTTATTTATCTTATTTATTAATGATATAACCGATGAGATAGGAGGCGGGGTGGAAATCAATGGGGTTACAATACCAGGCCTTATGTATGCTGACGACATTGTTTTTCTCGACGACACATTTGGTAGTATGCAGCTTAAAATCAACAGACTCGAGAAGTTCCGCAAAAATTGGAATCTAACAGTGAATTTAGAAAAGACGAAAATTATTGTTAATAGAAATGGAGGAAGGCGATTCTCAAGACACGAAAAGTGGTCATACCAAGCTGCCCCATTAAAGCTGTAAGAGAGTACATATACCTTGATTTTCTAATAACATCTAATCTGAACGTTGAAAATCATATTAAAATTAAACTGGCAGAAGCAAAACGAGCCATAAATTCAGTCTGGAGTTCTTGCATCCGAAGTAAAACTTTTACGCAAAGCAAAAAATTATCAGAGCGACTGCCCAGACTATTCTTCTTTACGCTGCACAAGTGGGGGGGTATGGTAACTTTGAATCCGTGGAAAAGTTCCAACGTTACTGCATAAAGCGTATCTTTAAGCTACCCGATTAAACCCCTAACTACATGATCCATTTGGAAACAGGATGTCCACCCCTTATCTTGGAAACGTTAAAAATACACTTTTGTTATGTTGTAAAACTCATGGAAATGGAAGACGAACACCTACCGCAAGTGGTTTTAAAGTAAAGGGTTTTTCAATAAGTGGTGTTATTTTGGTATTCAAAGAAAAATTACATTTTTTGATAATTGATCGAAGTTTATTTCATAATAAAGAGGAAGGTATGCCGTTAATAATAAAAAAATAACATCAGCCAAATGGCCACCACGAGCACGCATACAGGACCATATCCTTTTCATGAAATTTTCCATAACCAAATCGCAAAGTGGCTGCCCTATGGTCTTGAATCGACGCTGGGCTGTTGGCGTAGACCTTATTTTTTACGTGGCCCCAAGGAAGAAGTCGCAAGGTGTTAAATCACAAGATCTCGGTGGCCAATTGTAGCCACCGATGTGGAAATGGGCCTCATCAGTCAAGATGATTTTTCGATGGAATTCCGGATCATTTTCATGCATTTCAAGGACCAAATCAGCAAAGACACGACGTTGTTAATGATCGGCCGTCTTGAGTGCTTGTGTTAACTGAACTTTATAAGCCTTAAGACCCAAGTATTTATGCAAAATACGGTGTACCTAATGACGTTTGTGGAATGCCCAATTCCAAAGAACGACGAGGAATGGACAAACCTGGGTTTTCTTCAACACTTTGGGCTACAGCAGCAATATTCTCAGTTGTTCTTGAGCGACGTGCGCGGGTTTTATTCTTCACATCACTAACTTGTCCCAACAGCTCGAATTCTTCCACCAATTTCTGTATTGCGGTCGGACAAGGTGCTTCACGACGACCAAAAAATGCTTTAGTTTTTCGAACTGCAAGATTCTCACCATTTTTGTAGTGAATTTTAATAATTTCAATGCGTTGTTCAAGCGTGTATCGTTCCATTTGTAGTAATGGCGTAGTTTCTACTAGTCAATGTCAAAGAATAAAACCTTCAAAAGTGACAGCTACCAAAATAGCGGATCATTCACAAGGCACGAGGCTTGCGTCAAAGAGTGGCAAGAATTAGCAAATCGCTGCGGATGTGTTCTAAGTGTTTACCCTAGTGACGGAGCTACTACACTAAGAAGAAACTTTGGGAACATCGTAGAAAAATCTGGATCCTTTTTATACAGCAAATACGTAAACGAAGCTAAATCGTCACTACACAGGATGTATTATAGTAAGGTCAACTATAATCTTAATGGTAACACTTACTTTCTGGATAGGAATGAAACGGAGATGATAAGAACTATTTTTGTGTTGAGAATTAATCGACTTATCACTTATCAACTTATCAACTTAAACTACGTGCCACATCGTCCAGATCTCCCAATACTGTGCGATCTCTGCAACCATGGAGAGAAGGAGGATGTTTATCATTTAATTGCGGTGTGTTCTATTTTGAACGAAATTAGAATGATATATTTTGGAGTGCGAAGAATTCAAAAGGAGGATCTGATGTCTGTATTGAATGGTGACTGAGGCTGGGATAGGCTATATAGATGTTAATTATAGAAAACGAATCAGAGATGGAGATTTTTGAAAACGTTTAGGTACTCTATTTGAATGACATTTTTTTGTATTTTACTTAAATAATTCACTATTTGTCTTTTAAATTTTAGAAAACTAATCAGTGATGGAGATTTTTGAAAACATTTAGGTACTCTACTTGAATGAAATTTTTTTTTTGTATTTTACTTGAATAATTCACTATTTGTCTTTTAAATTTAGATTATCTTGTTTCAAATAATGTCATAAATACAAAAATGTCAATCTGGTAGACGGCTCATGACAAACCTAAAGACTTTATGTTCATAAAATATTGTTATATGTATTGAATTATTTTGATAATTTATATTTAAATAAAAAGTCAAAAAACTAACTAAAAAACTAAACTATAGCCAATGAAATATAAATATCCATAAATCTTGACAGGTTTAGTAAAAAAAATCTTAATACCTATATAAGTGTATATCTTGTAGTTTCCTTATTTTTTTAACAAGATGAGGCCTGTTTATGGCGCAATCACTATCGTGAAAATTCGTCCTAAATTGCTGGACCAAAATATTAAAAAATCAAGCCTCACATGATGGAGCGGAACTAACTCTTTTATTATGACGAAAAAAGCCAATGTCTTTTGAGGAATGAGGCAAACAAAAGATAACGACATTGTACGTAACAAGAGACATAGTCAAAAGAGAACATATTCATGACGTTGCCTTGTATAAAATATACCCTGCGCAGATATGAAAACTACGTCACAGTAGCTCGGACTCGACCAAGCATTCAAAAATAGGAAATTATATGAACGTTGTGATTTTCGATTTCTTTGATTGCTGCATACGTCAAGGCTGACATATTAAAACAACCAAACTCAAACAGTCCACAGCACTAAATAGTTTGCGCTTAATCTCATATCCACAGATAGGGCGGTTTGTGACAGAGGACAGGGCTGAGCTGTCGTCGGCGTTTCAATGTTTCAAATAGTCAACAGACAAAGAGTTGAAAGTAATTGGTCGATCAGAGTAGGAATCTGAAGCATGTATCTACATAGATATCTGTTTGAGGGACCAGAGCAATCAAAACGCAGAAAAATTGCTGGCTTACGTCAAATAAGATGACGGCCATTTGCAATTTTGTTTTTATATATTTAGCATCTGAACGAGGAAAGAAAAACACACCTAATGCTTGCGATTCTTGTTCATTTAACTGTTAAATGCATTTTCCCCAAAAAAAACCTACTTTAGTATGAAGAGAGATGGAACGAATTAACGAAAGCTTAAGGTAGAGTTTGTGTATTGCCTGGGCTGAGCCTGAAACCCCACGCTTGTACTCTTTACTATGAAATTGATCTTGATCTTCTCTCACTAAGATTTTGCAACTTAGACATTAAGTTATGTACATATGGGTTGTTTTTGACAAAAAATGAAATTTTAAATCCAATATTCATAAAAAAGTAAGACAGCCTACGTTCGCATTTTTTTCTTTTAAAAAGGCCATTGGTATCTTATGGGGCTAACAACCTCGAAGAACCCTCTCTCTTACTTATATGACCTTCGTTATATGACCGAATCTTATATACATGGGGCGGCGGTCTGGTGAACTGAATTAAATAAAATATCTAGTTATAATAAAATTGAAATATCTAAGCAAAGTTCAACGATCAGCTTTTTTGTGCATAAATGGAGCGACTCCCTCTGCTAACCATTTCCATTTGCCAACCCTTGATATCTTTGTTACACAAACGGGTGCTAATGTGTCTAAGAGCAATATCACACTTGCCTAGTAAGGAATTAGGTCACGCATCCATTTTGAATAATTTTGGGGTAAGCCCACACAGTAAGGGACGCAACCAAATTTTCAGAAGAGTATATTTATAGTTATGGCTAAGTGCTAAGGTATGTCGTTCAGTCGCTCGTCGCTCCGCTCTCGTTGTAATGTCAACATCATCAGCTTGATGGGCTGACCAGATCCACATCCAGAAAAAATAGGACACCCTTAAAGATTTGAAATTAAAAATTGAAGAACAAAAAATAACAAAAACCATCAAT
The DNA here is from genome assembly GCA_916610125.1 of Cheilosia vulpina. Lineage (NCBI taxonomy): Eukaryota > Metazoa > Arthropoda > Insecta > Diptera > Syrphidae > Cheilosia > Cheilosia vulpina. The sequence continues at coordinate 27,976,462 of OU744278.1, forward strand.
TTCAACAAATTCAATAAAATAAATAAAGTCAATTCTAACCTAAAATATAAAATAAAAATAAAATAATAGCACTGATTAATATTTGACGTTTGATCGTATCTTTCTTTTTTTTTAGAAAAACACACACCATACCTTTACAAAGCAAAGCAAACCGATGTATTGGCCGCATTCAAGAATCTATTAAGTCGACTAAATCCTTGAGTGCTTACATTGTATAGAGTGCATCTGCGTACACGTCTGATTGGAGATGACAGATGACTGCATTCATATTAGAAATGCGACTTAAGGGAAGGACATGCTTTAGACTTTAATGTATTTGTATAATTATATATGAATAAACGATACATTCAATACAAAGAAAGGACAATAAGGCAAACCATGATTATACTGTCATGGATACATGACATTCACGAGGCAAAACGGCCAGATGATTTTCCAAATAATCCCACACTACGACATCTCGACAACAAAAGCCATTTTTGGATATGTCAGCGGGGCGGCACTGTTGTCTACTCGTGTTTTATGTTTCTCTCAGCTGCCATCACATAGACTTCCACTTCAACATTATTTACAACTTTTCCGTGTCATATTTATGATCAAAACTCCTGTTAAAAGTATATAAGATTTAATGTAAAGCCATTACTTCGATGGCAAAAGCTCTCTGTTCAATATTCCTTTGAGTTCAGATTACACGTGTGCGTCTATCTAAGCGCAACGAAACAGATGTCGAAGCGAGACACTTTCGAGCAAGACAGTCGTCATTAATTAGGTACCTATAAATAAGTCTAAAAGCAGTAAAATTAACGGACGAGCTTTGTCCAGAATTGTGAAACAGATCTATTTTTATATCCATAAATTTACAGTCCACTACCTAACTAAAGACCACAACTTGAATTAATCACTCTCTCCTCAGCTGCTCCTCAGTCCCATGTATACGAACACTGTCATCATGGCAGGTTCCACCTACGAGTATGTACAGTAATCTGAATTTTCATTACATTTTATTATTATTTGCACATGTCGGCCCAGCTGACATATGCTAGATCGAAAGTGACGATGACATTGGAATGGTAATTCTATGTATGTTTGCGAGGCTAAAAAAACATTCAAGACGCAAATACAAGCACTTGCCTCCACAACTCCAAGTTGAATTATGGTCAGCGATGCTATTCGACTAGCACCCAATCATTTCTTACTTCCTGGTCGGGGGAATAGCAACAAGATGATGCAGCACCTGTCATATGACAAGGCGGATACATCCAGCAGACAGGCAACCACCCCTACTGGACAGGTAGGTATCTAAATTAAGATTTATCTATAGGTAGATACATACAGACTGTCATAGTCGTAGTACAAATTTTTGTGTTCCCATTTTCGACCGGGGAAATGTTTCCACAATTGTACGATGTGAATAAGAGCATAGAGTTGAATAAACTTATTCCCCAACGGTAAGGGTAAAAGTGGGCCACACTGAAGGGATTGATCAAAAGTTAAGTCCTGTATGCTGTTATGCAAATGGAATCAATATTGGCCAAGCATACGTAAGAGCAGCGGAGTGCAGAGGCAACTGCCTGCATTTGACCCAAATCCCGGTTGCCAAAAGCATAGACTGACACATTATTGTCTTAGATGGCGCAAGCGAGAATGGAATCGGATGCAGTTGCATTTGCACTTCCGCAAAGTGTTCTTGTGGTTTTGGCTGTTTGTGTTTTCGGTTTGTGGCTTTGTTTGATTGCATTCGCTTCGATTGGATATTCTAAATAATTGTAATTTGCTGCATAAGCAGTTAACGCAATGGGGTCCTATGGCAAACATAAACAATGATTGAGAGTCTCTGGGGCGTAATGCTATAATCGTGCGGCACAAATGGAGTTCGAGTAAATCGGATATTATTGCGAATCTTCAGCGATTTAACTGACCAAAGTGAGCATTGAGGTGTCCAAATCGAGTAAGTTCATTCCGAAGGATGCAAATAGCTTCTGCAATGCGAAGCCGGGCATAGTTAGAGATGTGCTTTTCATGATTAACGTATAAGAAAACGATTTCTCTGAGACTGTGATAGGTGTCTGGTCTGCCGCAGAGCCAAGGTCATTTACCAACCATATTCCGACAAGATGAAGGTAGGTAAAAAGTGGTGGAGACATGTGCAGATGCACCCTAAAAACAAATTTCTCCTACCGACTAAAGGATATTATCGCCGTAAGCGATAATGTTGTTTTAAACGTAATTTATAAATAGGGTAGGTATGTTTCCATTATCTGATACTTAGGCTTGTTGACGATAACCTTTGTCAGCAAGTGCAAGTACACCAAACGCATCCATTCACTCACAAATTTTCCAAAGGGAAATTATGTCAAATCTGTCAAAAATATTTTTTGTAAACAAAGTATAATCGAATCGAATACTGTAAAATCAAATTTTCTTACTGTTCATCGCCCGAACAGACTATTTCCACGGGGCGATGATTGAGCACGCTTAGATTGAGATCCAAAGTTTGCTTATCCTATAGCCGTAGCAATTTTGTAAAAGTGATGCAATCGCGGTTGTCATGTGTGGAAGTTGGTAATAGTAGTTAAGGCACGGATTTCTATGCAAATGCATATTTTTTTTGACAGCCTCAGAAGAAAATGAATCAAATTTTTTCGAATTAATAAATTACTTTAAAATGGCATTCAATCCTTAGCCCATATTTTTGCATATTTTGGTTCACTGAGCATATTTTAACAATAAATGCATATTTCAAACAATTTAACATAAAATTGCACACGAACTTTAAAAATTTCATATGGGAACAAAATTTGGTTAATGCTATTAATAACTTGGGAGAACTAAGAACAATTTCAGCTGTCCTGTAATCCAGCTGAAATCCAATGTCATTTTATATATCAAAATTTAAATTGTAAACAGCTACAGCAGGCAGATCGAATACCAGAGAAATTTTGTTTATTTAAAATGGTAAGAACATAATTTTCGATATTTTGTTTTCAATTAAGGCAAAATAAATCATTCTAGATAAAATGCCAAAACAAAGTACATCCGTGGCTGCAACTCTTCGAAGAATACAGAGGTGTTCAAAACAAATGGCAGTAGAATTTTGTTTTGCAAAATATGCAACAAATCTGTTGCATTCCACAAAAGTTGCATATTTTGAATTTTTGTGGCATATTTAGTCATTTTAAGTGCATATTTTAAGCGTATATTTGGTGAATGGAAATCCGGGCCATAGCTGATACTGAACGCATTGGTTGCATTTCAAAGTCTAACTTTGTTTGGCATGCTTTATTTATTTTCTTATCCTATGTCCTTTGCTTCACTATAAAAACAAAAAAACTTTGTAGGGTTTTTTGAATTATAAGTAAAGCTTAGTAGGTACGCTTCTCGAGCTAAACTAAATTATATCTGCTCTCCAACTTTTCTCTCCAAACATTAGCTAAAATCCAAGCTAAATTTTGACGTAAGGTACACCGTGCATAAGTGTCACAGAAAATAGCTGTTCTTTGAGAAAACTTCTTTCAAAAATTGAATTCTCTCTTATTTCAACTATTTCTGATTCTAGGCACTTCTCGTCCCTGTAAAAATTAAATAAGCTCATCCTTGCATACTTTCCCGCAACAGAACAAAAAATACATTAGCTTGAGAAAATTTGCCGACGCATTAAATGGCCAAGCTAAATTTTGACAGGCACATGAAGTACATGCTGAAACAAAAGTTAGATTATTTAGCTCAAGCTGCGTACCACTCAGCTAATTGGGTTCGCTTAGATTTAGCTGAGCTAAATTTTGGAGGTAATTTTGTATGGGAGCGAAAATTTAGCTCGAGCAGCGTACTGAGCTTTGCCACACCAAGCGATTGTCCTTGCGACTTATTAAATCTCATAGCGAAAATGAGACGCACGGAAAATTGTAGGCGCTCAAATGCAAATGTCAAATCGTACGAAAAAGCAGAACCCTCGACTTTTCCCCTCAAAATCTTCGCTTAAATGACATTTGATTTGAGATTCGCAATCAATCGCAAACGTTACATTTTATGGTGCATTGAGGTTGCGCAAGAACATTGTAACTGAGCCGACTTTTAAATTAAGTGGCGAATTACCCAAATCAAATTGTACTGGAACGAAATTAAATTCAGTTGATTAACCTCACTCTTCACAATGCAATTTTTCGATAGATATCTGACCGCACGAGATATATCAAACGATAATAGGCCACTTGAGCTTATTCATTCCATCCCCATTAAATTATAATTACCTTTTAACATTTGGGACACAAAGTAAAACAATACTTTGTGGTCTCTCATTAGAACTATTCGGCGACGCTCTGTCGAACGTTTGTTTAAACAATCCATAACATTTTATGGATCGACACACTTATCAATTCGAAATGCCTTCTGCAATTAAATATACTTTGTCACCAATGACAAAGATTCCTCGATGTCGCTCTGTCGAACACTTGTGTAAACAAACACAATGTTCGGACCGACGATTGTGTTACATACCGAGGTAACATTTTAGATGAAGAGTTTTGACCCAAAGAGTCGTAGATCAACCCGCGAAGTAAGAACAATTCTCTTTCCATCTTCAGTCCCCGAAGATAGTAATAAATAAATATATTTTTTTGTTAACCCTCTCAATTAAATAGTTTTCTCACGCGATAGCACGTCCGTCCAATTCAATTGGAATGACGAAACGAAATGGACACCTGTCATTATTATTATTATTATTATTATTATTTTTATTTATTCATTATCACTATAAACTAGTTTACAATAGTAATTCTGCTTAATAATAGAAAGTGACTATAATAAATTCATTATCATTCTTAACTTAACAGTTAGTGTTGAATGATAGCTTATAAAAAAACAATTTGCATACAAAGGAATAACTGACGTGGGGTACCATCAGTTGATCTTCTGTTAAGAACCGATATTGAGAAGAATTTAAAGTATGTGAAGAATCTTATTGCCTTTTTTGTATTAAGTTTTTACTTCATAAGTATCTCCAGGTTGAGAGGGTTCACAGTAAAAAGATAGTCTTTAAGTGATTTCAAGAATGAGTGAAAGTTTTGTTTTGATCGTATGTATAAAGGGAGTTTATTAAACATTCTAATCGAGGAAGCTAAGTAAAAGTTCATAAAATGGGATTTGTGTACGCGTGGAATGTCAAATAAAGCCATGTTATTAACTCGTAAGCTGTAGATTGAAGAATTTCTAGAAGGAACATTACCGCTTCGTTTAAAAAACTCTTTCAGTACCTTAAAAACGTAGAGATTTCTCAGTGGAAATATTCGCAAGTTGATAAAAAGAGGCCAACTTTCCGCATAACGATTTTTTCCACACATAATTCGAATTATATGCTTTTGGGCAATCAATAGTGGTCTCAAAGTATTCATGTATGCACCTCCCCAGCTAACGATTCCATATTGGAGTTTCGAATGAACTAATCCGTAATAGAACATTGAAAGAACTCTTTGCGAGCAGTATGGTTTTAAATGATACATTTTACGTGTTACTAACGCCATATAAGATTTTAAATTTTGAGTTTGGACCTTCCAGTTAAGTTTGTTGTCAATGAAAACACCGAGATATTTGTAGGAATCAACTAATTCAACTTTGAAACAACTAGTTGTACATTGTCCGTTTACGTTGAAGTTATGCCTCCCACAGGTATGTAGTGGTAAGCTAAATTTCTGACAAATGCTTGAGTGAAAAATGAACTCGAAATTTTCTAAGACATCTTGTGATAGCTTGAAGTTCATTATTTTTGTTTTTTGACTGATAAGAAGCTTGTGGGTATTAAACCAGACCCGAAGTAATTGAAGATCTGAGCTAACTTTTGAGACGCATTCATGGAGCGAAAGGTCAGTGTACGTGAAAGCAATGTCATCTGCAAATGCACTACGATTGCCATGAAAGCTTTGAATGAAAAGTGAGTTAATGTAGATAAGGAACATTATGGGACCTAGCACGGACCCTTGTGGTACACCATTTTTAAGATTGAGTGATAGACTGTAAGACCCATTTACGAAAACTCTTTGTTCCCTTTCCAACAAATATGACCTTAACCATTCATGAGTCATACCTCTAAAACCAGCCCTATAAAGCTTATCCAGTAATATTTGCAGATCTACCATGTCAAATGCTTTGGTCATGTCAATGAAGAGAGCCATAGTTGACTGACTTTTGTTAATACCATTAAACAGATCGCAACAGACTTTTAAGATTGCGTCTTCCGTGGATCTACCTGCCCTAAAACCATATTGGTCTACCGAAAAAAAATTATTTTTGTTTAAGAACGAGATTATTCCTGATTTCATTAATTTTTCAAAAATTTTAGATATCGTAGGAAGTAGAGAAATCGGTCTGTAATCACTTATACATTTGCGATTCCCCCGTTTAAACAACGGAATAACTTCTGCCTTTTTTAGAGACGTGGGAAACTTACCGCTGTTAACACTGAGGTTGAAGATATAACATAAAACATCGACAATTTCCCACGCAATTTTTTTCAATAGTATGGCAGAAATACCATCACTGGTGCATGTGTTTTTGTTTTGCAAGGACATGATTGATTTAAAAATTTCATAAGATGTTATCTGATGAAACCTGAAGCTATTACTTTGCATTACTTCTTCGGCTAAGCCCGATGCAATATTACAGTTGCAACTACTGGAAGGAGACTCGAAAGGTTCCAAAGTCTCAGAGACATTGACAAAAAAGTGATTAAAATGGTTTGCAATTGAGAGTGGATCCGATATCATTGAATTTTCGATCTCTATATGCGGAATGTCATTTGACTTTTTTTTCCTATCTAATATGCTATTTACTAGACCCCATTCTTTCTTAGAATCTCCTCTGGATTGTCTTAAGCGATTGGCGTAGTAAGTGTCACGTGCTTGTGCGACCAAACTCTTACTTTTTTTGCACAATTTAGTGTAATAAATTTTTAGATGCTTGGATGTTTTTTACATTTTTTTGCGAACTCATTTTTACGTTTTATATGATTTAATAGTCTCAATGTCATCCAGGGCTTTAAGAATGTATTGCGCTGGCTAATATTTACAACGGAAGTTGCACTATTTATATGACTTGATAAAATAAATATAAAACTATCGTATGACACAGAAGGATCATTCTCAGAAAAAACTGGTTCCCAAAATTCGTACCGGAGTTTTTCACAAAGATCTTGGTAGTCGACTCGAGTCTTTATCCTGTTCACGTTAGTTTTCCTAGATGCGATACCCACATGGTATTTAAGTAGACATAAGTGATGATCAGTAATTTTATAGTCATGCACTTCACTGAAGAAAAAAGAATTGTTATCCTTATGTAGGCGGAGAAAAATGTGGTCGATACAGGTATTTGTAGAGTCAGTTATGCGAGTTGGTACATTCACTAAACTTTTAAGACCATACGAAGCCAGAAGAAGCATATAATTTTCACAATCCGAATCTGAAACATTTAGTATGTCTATATTAATATCGCCTAAGACTATTAGATTCTTAGCTTTTGTATTATCTAGAACGGTATGCAACTCATCAATAAAAACGCTTTTTTGACAATTATGTAGTCGATAAATACAGAGCATAGTATAGCTTAGATTTTGAAAAAAGAAATTTACTTTTATCATATCCGCGCTTCTTAATTCGATTTTTAAACGGCTATACCGCCGGCAGAATAATTTTCATTGCAGTTCCCAAAAGGTATGTAACCATCTATATTAAAAGAGCCAAATTCACTTTCATACACCCAAATCTCACTTAGAATAATTAAAATGGGCAACTTGTTAAGAGACTGCAAGTGCACCAAAAAATTATCAAAATTCATTCTCATACTTCGAATGTTTTGATGGATGCAAAAAAATTCTTCAATACATGGAGCATACATTTCATTATTTACATTATTTTTGTTTACATTGGAATGGAGAATGGGATTGTTTAGATTTAAGTTAACTACGCTCATTATGTCAGTTTCTTCAAATCAGAAGTACAAGTAATTTTAAAAGAAATATCACCCTCTTTTTTCCTCATATAAACAATCCCATTTTTAGTCCACAAAAATTTAAAGTTCATAGAATGCTTAACTGCTGCTGCTGCTTTGTAAAGTTGTCGAGAATTATATGTCAGGCTTTCGTTGATGTAAATATTACCAATTGCTGCATGAGCGCTGATGACAGTCGTTTTTAATTTTCCTTTCGCTTCATTCTTGGCTCTCATTATTTTCTCCTTCATGCTCCGAGCGATAAATTTGACGTGCAAAACGTTTCTTGTGTTGTTCACCGCTGCCAATGCCCTTGATTTAGAAGAAGATGCAACATCAACTGGTGGTGAGCGAAGTTTGATTTGTCTCATGTAACAGTAATCAATGTCCCCCTCACTGACATCAACGTTCAGTCCATTACGAAAAACTTTAAGAGCGAGTTCCGTGTTTGTTGTTGGTGTGTTGTTAGTGTTTTCGATAGGAACATTAATGATTTCTATGCTTTTCTCAAGCAATTGCTGTTCCAGGTTATTGACCTTCTGCTCCAGAGAATGAATTTTTTCTTCGTATTGTTTATTGGCGGTTGCTAGTGAATCAATTTGTTTGCTTTGTATGGTTTTAAGCGATATTATTTCTTTATAAACCATTTCAAGAGTTATTGTATGATTGGATTCTTGTAGCGGATTCAAAGATTCTTCTGGTGTAGATGAGGATGCAGTGGTTGACTGTTTAATGTTCTGTGTTTGTTTTGTGTTGAGTGATGATGGTATTATATTTGATGATTGGATTTGCTGGTGAATTGTAGTGTTAGCATCAGAAATAGAAGTGCGTCGCTTCTTGGTGCAATATATGCACCGCCATGCAGATTTATTCTTTTTCATAAAATCTAATTCAGTCGCCTTTAAGCTAGCGCAGTTTCCATGAAAAAGATTCTTGCAATCAATGCACTCCACTTTCAGATCTGCTCTATCAATTTTGAGACTGCAAATGCCGCAAGACATTTTGGTAGGGATTGGGAGACTTTAAAAATAAAAAAAAACGAAGTTTAAGAGAGAAAGTTCTCGTCACGTTTGTACCCCACGACGTTACACGAGAGACTTGAGACTTGTCATATTACGCAATGGCAAGTGGATCAACAAAGCTACCTGGCGGAATCATCAACAAATGTCAAGGTCGATGTGTTGCGTCGTCTGTTTTCGAACCATAGACAAATGATACTGAGATCCCCAACTCGCAATCCTCTTGCTACTGCCCCCCAATATTTTTCAAATTCCGCCGAAGGTTGTTATGTCAAACAGAATCCGTGTGACATGCAAAAACATACAAAATATAAAAAATAAAAATACTGCCAACAGTGGGGAAATGTTATAAAGCTCGGGAATACAAAATTTTTACTTTACTGAATGTCATTGGTTTTTTTTTCGGAGGCTGTTACTATCCGATGAAGCACTCAGACACAACTACAGGTCCATTGTACTGCCAAACAGATACCTTACTTTTTTTTACTCAGTTTTCCCGTCTTTCGAAGAAAGATGAGAAGGAGCTTCAGTGATGAAGAGCTTAGATGTTCGGCACTCACCATATCAGCCCCAAAGATCCGCCACCTGATGCGAGCAAAGGCAGGACAGCTGCAGAGGAAGCGTTCCGCTGTATCGTCGGTCGTCCTCTCCACAAGCAGGACAGATGGTGGTGTCGCTCAAGCCCAATATATTTAAGTGTTTGGCCCACAAGCAGTCTGCAGTGGATTCTCCTAAGAGACAGAAGGAACGACGCGGACGCGTCCGGACGCAGCCGTTTGGCCTGCCTACACCCAGCACAGTCACGCCAACGACACTCGTGTTCACGAGAAACTCAAGTATCAATGGATGTCCTAACCACAGATGCAGGCAGACCCAACGCAGGTTCAGGTCCTGAGAAAGCTTCTTCTGAACCCAGCCTTGCAAGCTCATCAGCGATTACATTTCCCTGGATACCCGTGTGGACTGGGACCCAAACAAGATTCACTGTGTTTAGCCTTCCGACCAAGTGTCATGACGCATTTGCCACAATCCGCCTCGGCAATCAACGTCCTGAGCACTCATTCCGTAATTTTTCAGACGTTACTCGTTGAAACGATAGACCTCCAAAACTAAGTGCCAAAATTACGATTTTAAGACCTTCATCCAATTCATTTTCCACAAATGTAATGAAAGCTGACGATGGTGAAACAAATTCGGGAAGAATATAATTTCTTATGATCATCAAAGTTTTAAAAACGATATCGTCCCGACGATTATTGTTATACGGAATCTGCCCCTGTACATTAGCATTGCTTAAATCCACAACACCAATGTTTCATCTACACTATGATGTCTGACTGCAGTGCACATTCTATCAAATGTCGCATTCCCAAAAGCACCCTCAATATCGACGAAAATAACCAACGCGTACTCCTTCCGAAAAAGAGTACTTTTAATCTTACCAACGAGGTTCTGAAGCGCAGTTTCACACGATTTTCCACACTGATAGGCGTGTTGCATCACAGAAAGAGGATGCGATCGAAGAGCAACATTGCGCACGTGCAGCTCAACCAGACACTCCAAGCTTAGGGTCTGAAACTTTTGGCGGGAGTTTAGTCGGTCTTACCTATCTTTGGTATATGAACACGAAGTTAACCAAACGCCAAGGAGAAGGTATATGTAAGCCAAAGCCAAGCTAGCGGTGAAAATTATTTTCAGCGTCGGCATCAGCTAACTAAAACCTTATTTCAGCATAACCGTATAAATTCCATCCGGGCCCGGTGACTTGAAATCCTCAAAAGATGCAATTAAATTAGAACATTCCCTTTTCCTTTTGAAGAAATTCCACAGCGTCCGCAATAGGCTTCATTACGATTACAAATTCTTCTAGGTTATCAAAATCAAGTTAAAAAAAGTGTGGGATTGTTAACTTTTTGCACAAATCATTAATTTTATTTTTATGTTTTATGATGTCCCTAACCGATTGATAAAGCGAGTTCCACCTAGTTGCAATTGGATATTTCAATTGTGAGCCTAAAGTAGCAACAATTTCCTCAGAGCTTTTCGGCCTGTTTACTTTATTCCACAAATTGGAACATTTTTGCACTCTCTTAAAAAATAAAATTAAACATTCTATCTAGCTTCTTTTAGGAAAGTATCTTGTCACAAAGTCTTTATTTTTCATTCCATATTCGAAAATAGTTGAACTTCAGGTTCAGAAAAGTTTTTATAAAATTCATTTTGAAATATCATCAACTTTAAAGTAACGAGACTACTAATAACAAAAAATATCTGTTTGCCTGAATTCAGGAAAAGAAAAAAAATTGTTAGCGAACTTTTATCATAGACTAACCAAACTAGACAGTCGACTGAGAGCAGAAACGGTACTTCTGCCTACAAGCTGCCTGTCCTGCATAAGTATTCGTGCATGTACAAATCAAAGGTGCGCCATTGATGCCGCACGCATACTTATGCAATTTGCTGCAGGGACTTCATGCCATTCGGGCGGCCATTATTATGGTGGGAAATGAAGTGTGTGCGACTGTGTTCGGCATACTTTGTGCCCATTAGTTATGCGGAGTTCACATCACAGTTCATTTTAAGAATTTTAAAGTTTGTGTAATTGTTGGTATCAAATGGAATTCCTGTAATAATTTCGTTACAATGCCAAATAAATTAATAGAATAATTATTTGTCAATATCCATCTCATAATATTAATCAGGGAAAAATGAACTAACACGGTTTTTTCACTTTTGTTAAAAGAGAATTTGTAACTTCAGGTGCATATTTAAAGAAAATACACCTTTTTGCGTTGATTTTAATGCTTTAACTTTCGAAGCCATTTTAAAACATTTTAGCGAAAAGGTTTTTTTTTGTATGTCGTGGGGAAAATATTTTTTTAGTTTTAGTTTTTTTTATAATCTGTAATTAGTACGTAAAATGTATAATTGCACAGTAATATAATTATGGAATTATGCATTTGTTAAATTGAAAAAAAAAGGATTTTTTATATTATTACTTTTACTATTCTATTCTAAAATTTGTATGCGCTTGGCTTTTTCTAGTAAAGATTGCTCTTTATTTTACTGGTAACGAAAAAAAAATGTTTTGATCACTTTTCGTATTCAAAAAACTCAAATAGTGCACTTGTTAATTAATAATAAAGTTTATGAAAAGATCTGTGCACATTTCAAAACACATTGTTTTAAAATCTGTAAAAGAATCATGTCTATGGTTTACGAAATAAAGCGTGCGAATACCAATAATTCACAAAACAATTTGAATTCTTACGTTCGATTGAATACACAAAATCTGAAATCAAATTGCAGAACCCACTAAAATACAACATTATATTGTCTTTTTGTTTTGCATTCCGATAATCATATTTTTTTGGTTTTAAAATAAGAATAGCATTTGCATTCTTACTGTTCCTAATTAACATTATTCAACAATGTTAAGTGTTATTAAACTACAGGAAATCCAATCATACATTGACTTTGTACAAATATGGTGTTAAATAAACGAATTTGAAAACATTCACCTTAATAGAAATTTATACAATATTCATGAACATTTACTAAAATTCGATTTTGTCTAGTGGAAGCTTGGGTTAACCTACATGTTGTTGAATCATTTTTGGAACAACCCCCACGAATTTCATTTATGCATTTTGCTGTCAAATATAGAATTCATACAAACAAAATTATAAATAAACTGAAATGTGAATGAATGAACACCTTTTACTGGCGAAGATGGATAGAGGACGAATTAAGCTATCTAAAAAACCATACTCAACATGTACTTTTCTTACATTTATTGTTATAGATTCATTTACAAACTGTTTGTTATTGAAATTGTGCTACCCGACTTTTAATACACGTATTCACAGACAGGAAAAAAAAGAGAGCGCGAGAGAGAGCCATTCAAAATTTGCGGGGATAATCGGGTGGGTGCACTGAAAGTCCACTGTCTAGTTTGGTTAGTCTATGACTTTTATCTTAACGCTTTCAGCGTGAATTTTATCTTACAACTAGCTGACCCGGCAAACTTCGTTTTGCCCAAAATATATTTTTTGACTGAATAAATTTCAAGCACTCACGATTCCACCTGAAATTTGTTTCTTTGATCGAAATTTAGCGATACTTAACAGATGACTTCGTCCCGGCCAATATTTGGCGAAAATATAATAAAATCAAGTATTAATTTCTTTAAAGTCCATTAGATTTATTGAAATCTAAAACAAAGAATATATATGACTCAATTTAAAGCTGCACGATACACTACATTTTTTGTTTTCTGCTCCGGAGCGTAAATGAAGAGTGAGGATGGTTTTCCTACTCGGGAACATGCCACATATAACTGGCCGTGTGAAAAACATGATTTTTCCAGATTTATGCCGCACACTTCCAGCGACTGCCCTTGTGACTTGTTTATTGTCATCGCAAATGCAAGTTTCACTGGGAACTGAATACATTTGGAATGGCAAATCGTTTGAACTCAAGGGAATTCGCGGGATTGGGCATTCTTCTCCTTTGAACAGCCCTTTCAAAATCCTTGCCACTATCACTTTGTTCATTAGCTTCATGACAATCAGTCGGGTTCCATTGCACAGTTTCGGGGCATGAAGATTTCTTAGCATAATGACGACAGATCCAACTTTAAGACGCAAATGATGAGGCGGAATGCCAGACAAATCCAAAGAGTTTAGGAATTCCACTGGATAATTGACGACATCGTCTTCGTTTTCAACGCGATCGATCGATTTGTATGAACGCAGCTCTCCCGGAATTTGATTATGAATCGTCCAATTCAAGTCATTGACATCAATATTTTTCGCTGCTAAAATTGCGCGTGCGCTCAACCAATCGTAGTTACGATAATTTTGACCAATGTTCGGATATAATGTTCCCATGACCTCTTTTTGGCATCGTAACAAATATCGAACTGTAAATGATCATAACTTTTTATAAATCGCACGCAGTTTTAACAAATCACTAACTTACCTTTGAAATAGCCAAAATACAGAAAGCAAACGAACGAAAAGGGTGCAATTGAAATTTTGAATACAACTGGAAAAACAGAACAAAACACTTAACGATCTAACAAAACAATAATAACAATAGTAAATTTAAAAATTTTATTTAAAATTAATTTGACTTTCTTTCAAATGTTGTTTTATTTTTCTTTCTTGATTTACAAAAGGGTAGAACTTCTTTATCAGTACATTAGTTAATTCATTGCCCCCCTCCCCTCCTCCGTGACCACACAGCCCAAATTATCAAATCACAAAGAACATATACTGTGCTATCAAATGGAATGAACGCCTACAGCGCCACCTGTTGAGAATTTTTCAATTTTTCTTTTTTCCTAAACCTTCGCGGAGCAATTACGAACAAATCCGCAGAAGGAAGTATCCAATTTGGTCCAGCCGTTTTCGAGTTTTAAGCATCCGAACAAACCAAGATCCATTTTTATATATATATAAGATAAGATAATAAGATAAGGGTATTCACCTAAAGCGTAAAAGCCTTATAAACAGCGTAAACTGCAGAAATTGTACACCTCGTATAGTAAATGAACTGTCAGACTTTGTATGGAGAATAGTTTAAGCAGACCTCATAATTTTCCGCGACGGTTTAGGCTCGGAAATCAAATGCGGAAAGTTGCGCAAATCACAAATTTCAAACGTTGACAGACAGTCGTCTGTTGTTGTTTAAACGCACTAGCTTCAATTTTACGCAATGATATTTCCGAGTGGTGTTCACTGAAAGCACCGCAGAAATTTATGCATTTTCGAGCTGCATACAATTATGAGATTAAGTGAATACCCTTAATGAAAAGACTGACAATATTATGATTGTTTTAAATGTTGCAAGTCTTGAAAAATAACTGTTCTTTCGACAGACCTCTATTTCATCATCATTTTCACTATCGCAATTTGTGATGTCATCGTCCTCAACGTAGATTTTATGTTTAATGACAAACTCCTTAAATGCCTTCACAAAGTTTGAGCCATTATCAGTCACAGTTGCTACGACGCTTTTGCTTTTTAATCCATATCTCACATGAATTTCTAAGATAATATCAATTATACCATACGTATGTGATCACTGATCATGTGATCATCACTTTCAGTTCGGGATTGCCAAATTTAATGACTTTTCTAAAGGACTGACTTTCAACAAAAGCAATAGGCAAGATATTTTCTGCAATCATTTCGGCTACAAGTTTTCGAAACTGATCGTTTTTCGAAGAGCTTTCTGTATTTTTGTTAGCAGTCAATTTGTTTTGTTTAAACTCATCGAAAGCTTCACGTTACCTTCAAATGACGGATAAAATTGGAAGTTATTTGACCATAACCTTTTAGTCTTGTTTCACACAAACTGCATTCAGCAAGTAATCCATCCCTTTTCCGCTGAAAATCAGTGTCATTCAAATAATAGGGAATCAAAAATATCAATTTCGTTACAGCCATATACCTCGACTTTTAATTTTAAATACCTAAACTCTATTTGTATTTGTGCTACTATCTCAAAATCATATTTTTTTATATCCAAAATATGTAAACTTAAACAGACGTAAGGAAACGATTAAGTTTAAAGCGGTTTCGTTGCAAGCGAATTTCACTCGCGCGTAAGCGAAAGTGAAAAGAATTTGAGCGTATTTGTGCGAATAGAATTGTTTACTCAGGCTAATTTGCTGAGTTATTGTATAGCAGTAAGTAGACGCGTTTTGAGATGTCGTGCCTTCGGAATGTTGAATCATATTGGTAGTTTTGTGAAAAAAAATAAGAAACAATTTTTGATTAGAAATGGTTTTTAACATAGCTATCACTAACAATTTCTCATTTTTGCGGTAGGCTTTCCTGTTCATTTCCCATAACCTTGATGCTTGATTTCATGAATTGTCTTCCACGAATACACTTTGCTTGAAATTCATACTCAAAAGAGCACAAACCCTTTAAAAGAATAAGTAACATGTATGCACTCGATAAAAATTCGCTTGCACCGGAAACACAGACTAAAGCTTTTTAGATTGCTATTGCGAAACGCTGTTTCAAAGAAAATGAAAGCAAAATGTGTGTAATCAAATCAAAAAGTATTGGAATCGTTGTTCAGTTAGGAATCAATTGTCGCTCTGTGATATTGCGACATTTTTGTAAATAAATTTTCATATCGCATTAGCAGTAGGTATTCGGGGCTAATCCAATTACGAAGCAAAAATTCGAACCTTCCAAAAACGGCTGTTTAAATTCATGTCGAAATTAATTTTTAGCTCCAAAACAAATGGAAAAAAAGAATACAAAACTGCAAAATATTAGGTTAGGTTAGGTTGGGAGGGCAGTTTTGCATCCGATGCAAATATCACCCGGAAGCCGTGAAGGCCCATTGTGAGTACCCTGTTTGTACATGTAAGGACATGTGGCTAACAAAACCACTTCCATCTGTTTAGGAATAGTTTTATGTCTGATAGAGGTACCCCCGCCAAGTCATCCAAACTTTCGAAGAACCTTGCTCCCATACAGGATGAGTGGCGTTCCTGTAAAGCTGGGCAGTGGCATAGAAGATGTTCCACCGACTCTATTTCCTCTTCGTCTCTGCAGCTTCTGCAGAAGTCACTTGCAAAAAGTCCTAGCCTTTTAGCCATGTTTCCTATGGTCCGGTTAAAACCCTGACGAGCATCCAGATCTGACTTCTTTTAAGGGAGACTAGGAACTTTGATCTTTTGGTGTCAATCACGGGCCACAGACTTCGGGTTATGACGCAACCAATGTTGCTTCATTGTTCCTTAGCCAGTTGTGTGGTGACGCCTTCAATTAAAGTCTAAGCAGTGTTGAAAGGCGGTAGCACCTCTCCGTCCGCTAGTTGAGGGTTCATATCAGAGCCGTATCTGGCCAATTCGTCCGCTTTTTCGTTCCCTTCCACCCCAACGTGTCCCGGAACCCAACAGAGTAGAACTGAGTGATTACATATAGCCCTGAGCGCCAAGAGGCAATCTGTAACACATTTTACATTAACAAGGTTAGAGCCGATAGCTTTAAGTGCTGCTTGACTGTCCACATAGATGGTTATTTCCATTGCTGGTAATGCCATCGATAAGATAGTCTGTGCTGCTTTCTTACCCGCATAGATCTCAGCTTGAAAGACACTGCAGTGATCAGTCAGTCGAAACGACTGGCTAATAGCAAGTCCTTCTGAGAATACGCCGGCGCCTGTACCATTTTCGGTTTTTGAACCATCCGTTTAGACGGATATACCTTTAATGGTGGTACTGGGTGATTTCCAGTTTTGTCTTTTGGGTATAGTGATTCTGAAATTTTTCTCGAAGTCATATCTGGGTTTTTCATAATCGGTGAGTGACATGAGTCCCTTCCGATCAAAGATTCCAAGTATGCTTGAGTGTCCTTAGTAAACAGGCTTCCAAGTTTTGTTCTCTTTCAATCTGAGATCGGCTTTGGATGCCACGTTCTTAGTGAATAGCTCAATGGGTAGCAGGTTCAATAACGTTTCCAGACCTAGTTGTGGTGTGGATTTAATTGCGCCTGTTATACCCAAACAAGCAATTCTCTGCACCTTGTTCAGGTTCTTAAGATAGGATTTGGTTTTAACCGCCTCCCACCAAACAACTGAACCGTAGGTAAGAATGGGCTCAATATCTACACACAAAATAAACTCACTTTTTTTATTACTTTGAAATTTTGGCCACAAATACCAATATTGTCTAGTCGATCATTTTCTTGTTTCCTTTCACTGTTCTCCTATATTTCTCCTTCTGATGGCAAAACTGGTGAGCTACTCTCAAGCCGTCTTATTTTGCTTGCTCGGACGTATGGATCATTGACAGAGATAGACGATCTTTTAGAATTTTGGGAGCAGTTTTCCAAAAAATCGTCTGCATTATCGTCTGATGAAAAATCCATTTTCACTACAGTTTTCTGAACATTTCTAAAAACCACCAAACCCACACACTATGTCTTGACTCGACAAAAGCTTTCCTAAGAAAAATTACAAATATTATTCTCTCCAAACAGATAGTTTAAAGACATAACAAATAATGCACTCTGCAAGTGACCAAAAACTCCAACCGTGGCTATCGACAATTTCTATCAGCAATTGTTTGTGAGCCAGACTGCGAGATTTAAAATACCAACTATGTTGTTTTTCATGTCTTATCTAATACCTAACTGAAAAGAAAGCGTTACTTTCAAGTACCTTGTACATACATGGTACCTTCACTTCGCATTTCTCTTCATCAATGTATAATGTTCTTATTGTTTGAAAATAAATCTACTTTGTTGAATATTTAGCTGAAAAATGTTAAAGGCATATTTTATTTTTTTATTAATGTAAAGAGATACAGTTCTAACTTGTTTCTCTTGTTGTTTCGTGTACCTATACATTTTTAAACTAACATGTTACATCTGAAATGTGAGTCTCAAAAATTTAAAAGAATAATGGAGAAAAAATACTTCAGATCAATCAAAAGACTTGAAGCAGTCAAAAGACTGCAATACATTGAATGCATTCAAATGACTAAAAGAATGGAAAACACTTCAAAAAGACTTCAAAGAATTCAAGCAATCAAAAAGTATTGCAATCTTTTGACTTCCAGTCTTTTGACTGCCACAGCTCAGTCAAGTCTTCAAAATATACTGGGATTTCAATTTTGAAATAAAAGTACTGTTGTGAAGTATTTTTACTGAAGTTGCAATAAGCAATCAAATGACTGCGACTTCAGTGATTGCAATACTAAAATACTGCATTATTTAACAGCTCTGGCAAGTACACATATTTGAGGGGTCCCATGTTGGCTCAAAACAAATGGTTGTGAGAAGCTAAGCTTGGGGTCCTTATGGACCTGTTGCGCCATCTATATATTTATATTGATTTTTGGTTTGTGAGTTTATTCGCGTTGACCAAAACTACCCCAAAATTGTAATAAACTTTCTATTTTCTAAGACACATACCAGATCGTGTGGAATCTTGGCAATTGTTCCCCTTGTGGAATCTGAAACGTGTTACTTCGGTGTTGTTGTTTTACACCCCTCCCACCCAGCCACAAGTCTAAACGTAGAGGTGACTTGGCAAAATTTGCTGGAAAGGACACGTAGAACTAACGCATACAGAATTGTGTTATACTCGTACTTGCCACCATTTCACCCAATCAGACGTCTACTGTACTCGTAGGAATGCAACGACATTTTGTGTGTTGGCATTACGTGAGCTATTTTTGCTACGATACGGCACACAATATACCCACTTCTGGCTGCACCTACAGCGTTTTTCTCCCTGATGCAATTGAAATCCTTCAGGACCAAACTTACATTTTATTTGGGTAGGTACCTGTGGCGCCGACAAGCGACAGGGTTTTTTACGTTTTTTTTTTGTTCTGCTTGCGTTGCTTAATATTAAAACGGTGGAAATTTATTTTCGTACTTGTCCGTTATTCACATGCCACCGAGTGTTGGTGTCGTGTTGTTGCAGGGCATCGGCAGTATGGTGTCGCATTTGTGAGCTGTCATCTGTGTAAGAATGAAATACGGAGGGTCAACACCATGAGCGCCATTCACGGTTGGCGTTGTCGCCCACACAAAGCTGCTGGGTGTGCAAGAAACAAGATGAATGCAATTTTCCAAATTGGACCAACGAAATTGTCCTGCCAAATGGGTCTAGGCAGGAGTCAACTTTTAAGGGTTCACAATTAATATGGAGAAGAAACATGATGGAAGATATCGTGTAGACGAGTGAAAGTAGAAAAACAGAATTGGTCTGGACCATTTTGCTGCCGGATTGTGTTCTGAATAATGAATTGAGTTTTTCTTTCAAGCCTGCACAAAGGTATACACACGATGGAAGAGAAAAAGATCTTTTGCGCAATAAATGTTTGCATTTGTTCTAATTTTGTTTAGAGTTTCCACACCATTTGTGAAGTTGTTTGAGTGTTGGGTATGAATATTGAACGTGAATTCTCAGCCGCATCGGGAAGTTCCTCATGCTATAATATTTCTTTGATTACCCATATAGATATACTTTCTAACCAATTCGTCGTCGTCGGATTTGTCTTCAAAGACAAACAGATTTTTCGTATACGCAAGTTTCGATTTGAGTCGCTTTTCCTATAACCCTAATGCTGGCCAATGGAAAGCCAACTTAAAATTTGCAAACTTCCCGAAGTTGTGGGCGTCATTGCAACAGAGGGATTGTTCCTTAAGAGAGAAGTTGCAAGTTTACTACGTGCTCAATTTGACTTTAACAACTTGTTGTCTTTGTTGACGAATGCGAAAGTTCGGCCAGACAGAAAAACTATACTAACTCTCACATCTAAGGTGGCATCTGAATCCGGATCTGCAAATGAGCCGTATTTTTACTGAAATGATTTGAAAGAGCTGAAGAGGAAGTATAGCTTAATTTTCATGATACCTAAACGAACTAATTTCATGTAAATTTTTTGAATTGCTTATTAGTTATCTAGTTGGAGGATTAACAGAAAATACCATCAGCTGTTTAAGTAACCGATTTTGGAAGTACTCTGATAATGTACGTAAAGCATTCCCCAGCATAAATAAAATTGGTGTAGTTCTGTTCGACTAAGATTGAATTGGACTGCATGTATTTAAATGCAAAAATCTTAGAAACTTCTCAGTATATTCTGGTGCTCTTTTCACAAGCCTATAGAGGATACCTAGGCCTACAATCTCTACTTCATTTGAACTCTATATCTCTATTAATTCCGGAAAAAATTGGACAAGAGTAATTTATTTTTTCGTTTCGTTTTGCTTTTTCTGAAATTTTTTCCATCAATTGTTCTGAAACCACATTTGCACGTGCGAAGCCGGGCGGGTACAGCTAGTGATAGATAGGAACTTAGAGTGAATTACAAGTCATTAACATCAAGAAACAGATCGATTTTGTTAACTTGAGTACAAAAATAATTTGAAGTCGGGAAGCTTACGGCGAAACTCCAAGCTCGAAACGCCGACAGAAACCGCCATCAGTTACTGGAAATAAGGCAAAGCGGAGCAGAGTATACGGTTAAAGTAACGGCAAAGTCGAAAAGTCACCAAAGGCTTTCCCCTGAATACTGACAAACCGGCGAGTGACGGACATGTGCGGTGAGCACTGATAACAACGCTTACATAAGAAAGATGGAATCGAAGAAGCCAAGGAATACTAGGGAGTATACGGCGATCTGATGCAATTGTGGTAGCAGCCAAGAGAGAGTTCTCAATTGCTCAAATACTATCCCAAGTTAAAGCCGAACCCAAGCTCGGCAACTTGGGGGTATCACGTATCAGTAACGAGGATCAGACGAAAACAAAAAGGCGACCTGTTATTCCAGTTGTAGGAGGCAGGTAAAAAAGCCGAACAATTCAAGGAAATACTGAGTGAAACTCTCGGCACTAATTCGGACGTCCGGACGCTAACACACCGAACAATGGTAGAAATTAAAGCCGATGCTATTAGATCTCAGTTCGAACTGAAAGGGTATGCGGAGAAAAGGTCTTGAACTTAAGGAAGGCCTACGGAAGCACGCAATTCGAAATACTTGCAAATACAATGCTAAAATCGGGCAGAACTAAGATAGTTTTACATCCAGGCTGGGATTCGAAAAGATAAAACACTATTCTGTTAAAATTTTCTAATAAAATCACTTTTTATTTCACTTTTGTGGATTATTCTAATAAACAAAACACTATTCTGTTAAAATTTTCTAATAAAATCACTTTTTATTTCACTTTTGTGGATTATTCTAATAATGTACTTATTAAGTACCCAAAACAGTATTACTTAAAATAATTCTTGAACGATTTCAACCAATTATTCCTTTACACTTATTTATCTTCACAACCGATTACTATTTCGAACATTATTAATCACTGTTTAAAAATCAACTGTCCCTCATTGTTCTCAAATCTGTAGTTTTATATCCGCTCCGCCATGTATCGTGAAATTTCTAGTCAATCCCTGTTCGTCCCGAACAAACTCGATGGTTCTAGAATTAGCTCACTTAACTCTCCACTTATTTGACAGATTCGAGTTCCATTTGGAAGTGGCCCCAAAAAAAGAAGTCGCAAGGTGTTAAATCTCAAGATCTCGGTGGCCAATTGTGATCACCTCTTCAAGAGATAACATGGTCCGGAAACTTTTGCCGTAAAAGATCAATGGTTTCGTTGCTTGTGTTTTTTCACCATTTTTGTAGTGAATTTTAATAATTTCAATGCGTGTGTCGTTCCATTTTTAGTAATGGCGTAGTTTCTACTTGTCAAATGTCAAAGAATAAAAGCTTCAAAAGTGGCAGCTTCCGTAATAGCGGGTCATTCACAATAACAACTCTTATTGGAAAACCCTTTAGATTCTTTTCGACGCTATCGTGTTTTCAATATGAGTTTTCTAATATTGATTTTGTATGAGAGGTACCAATACTACTTGACCGACATAGCCCATTTTTAATACCAACCTAACGACGATAAAAATAAGTCCTTTCATCAAACTTCATTCGCCTAGATTGATTCCTTTGGACGCTATCGGGCTTTCAAAAGACAGACGGAAAGACAGACAGACATGGCTAAATCGATTCATAATGTGATCCTGATTCAGAATATATACGTATACTATATGAGGTCTCCGGTGACTCCTTCTTGGCGTTACAAATGTAATGACAAAGTGAATACTATACACCTTCCTGTGGAGGGTATACACGGCAACTATCACCTTACGCAGTTCTTGTCGGGGCACAGCTGCTATCGAGAATACCTTTACTGATTTGGCCACGATAACTCGCCTTTCTGTCCCGAAAGTCCAGGCGAAGAAAAATATATGTAACACACAATGTTCCACTTCAGACGCTTTGCAGGACTGAGATCAGAAGGGGACTGGATGGAGATGTGTTCTTTACAACGAGTGTATAGCTTAAATGTCACGTGTTGTAGTAAGCAAGACGTCTATTGTGTGGAAATAGGTGTGTATTTAAAAAAAAAACAATTTTATTTTCGATGCTTGGTGGAAAGACAATTTCATTATTATTTTTGTCGCGCAAGCACTTGCATAAAGTGAAATATCTTGTAATGCAATTTAATTTCTACTTTACAGGTGGGTAGGTACACCTATTGCGTGCTAGTGCAAGTTCCCTCAACTACTTCTTCCATATCTGGAATTCCGTCGCCAATTATGAGAATGCTAGAATTTCATGACTCTTTAATTACGGTTACACAGTGACAGGCCGAGGCGTAATAAAAGAAACCGTTTGTAGGTATTTCAGTCTCAGCCTGTCTCTCCCAAAAGTGCTGTGAAATCGAATGTGAAATATTTTTATGGAAATTTTCGTGATGAAATTTATGCAGGGTGCTGAAATTCTCAGTTCAGATTTTAGGTTGTATAAAAAAAATACTTCAATTTTCGAACTCTTATTTTATTTAAAACTAGCTGACCCAACGGACTACGAAAATAGAATAAAATCATTTATTCATTTATTTAAATTATATTTGTTTAATTGAAATCTAAAAAAATCATTTCATATTGCAGAAAATACGAATTTGAAATTGGATTCGCTTAAATTCGGTTGGGATCATTGAAATTCTCGGAATGAGAACTTCCTCACCTTTGAACTTGTCTTTTAGTACTATCCCGTGAATAACATTGCTCATGTTTCGTTGTATGATTTTGGTTGATTGAGATTGCGAAGCATGATGACGACTGAACCAACCTTCAATTGTAAATTGTGTGGTGGAAAACCAGGCACATCTTATGAATTTAAAAATTCAGTTGGATAGTTCGTTGCTTCGTCTTCATCGACTGTGTAGATAGATTTGAAGGAATGCAGGGAACCAATGGTTTGATTTTGAATTGTGCAGTTTAAGTGATCCACATCCTTGTTCTTTGCCGCTAAAATTGCTCTTTCACTCAACCAATCGTAGTCTTTTTTGTTAGCAATGATATTTGGAAAAACTTTGTTGATGAGCTCCTCTTTCTTTGAGACGAAAATGCAAAAATTCGGCGGGAACGAAATTAATCCATTTGATGCGTCCACAGGAACACGACCATTACCGATAGTTAGCAGTTGATTTGAGAACATTTTGGCAGATTGATCATTTAGCAATGCAACTCGCATGTTTGTCGTCACCTGAAGTTTCTTCACATAACGCCACAATGTCGATGGTAGTGTTTGCCGGAAATCACCTGATAGTAAAATCAATTCACCCCCAAAGTGTCTTGCATCACTACGCATATCTTTCATAGTGCGATTCAGAGCTTCTAACGCACGTTTATGCGACATTGGGCCTTTTTTATTTTACTCACATGATCTGTATAGATCATTGATTTCCACGGTATACAACAAAAGTTGGATCTTGTACTGTTGTTGTAAACCATGAAAATCAATGATCTATACAGATCATGTGAGCATAATAAAACAGGCCTATTGTGCATTCGTCCCAGAAAATAATTTTACTTGCTACCGAAACTTTGGCCATTGCTGAATGTTTCTTACATGTTGGTTCTTCAACCGCTTGAAGGTTTAATGGCAATTTCAATGCAGAATGAGCTGTTCGGCAACCTTCCAGCAGCGTAGCCGCTATTCCAGAAGAAGCAACTGCTACAGCAATCTCCGATCTTGCACGAACTGTTGTCAAAATCAATGATATGAGGAATTCCTTTCCAGTGCAACCAGGCGCATCAAGGAAAAACATGCCAACATTTCCATCATTAATTGCCGTCATTACTGTATCAATCACTTATTTTTGTTGGTGATTCAACAAAGGTACACTCGTTCTAACCAATTGGCTTAATGCATTTGTGTCGTATTCACGTTCACGCTGCTAACGCTGCTAATCTGACTAACAAACTGCCGCACATGAGGTAACCCATGTCTTCTATTAAAATTAAGGCCTGCTTGTGTCATTCATCTCAAGATGGAGATTCTCTGAATGGACACGAACTCGATGTCTTCTGATATGTCATCCTTGTACTTGTTCTACTTCCATTGCGGGTTCGATGAGATAAGTTAGATCTTCTGGCTCGCGGCATTGTGAATAACACAGACAATTATCGGATGTTCTAACTTCACAAAATAAATATCTTGGTTGGTAACTTAAAAAGGATAAATAATCAATTAATTGCACAATCCAAAATTAACGTTTTGATTGATACAAAAACAATTGTAAAAAAATGGTAAAAAAAAATTGTTACAAAGTAAAGTAAAAATAAAAGTCATATTTGTATAGGAAAATTAGTTTTATTCATAATTTTTTTTTCCGTAATTTTCTTGTGTATTCTTCTTGTTTGGCCGGAAACCAGTTCGAATTGATGCGAATCATCGAAATCGGTCCAGGCGTTCTTGAGTTATAAGCGTAGTAACTAACATCACTCTCTTTTATATATAAAGATTTACTTTTTTTAAAGACTTTTTGAGATCTATAGCTTACACTATTACGAATGCACCTAATGGCAAAATGTACGAAAATTTTAATGGTCCTCACTTAGCGATTCGCAGCAAATGAATAGTCCTTTACTGTCGACGACTGCAATTGTTTCTAAGCTGCAAATAATTAAAAATATTAAAAGTAGTATACCCAAAACGATATGGAGCAACGAAATGTCCATCTTCTTGATCTTCATGCACTAAATTGTAGTTTCTGCGGCTACAAATGTTCCTAAACCAGAAATAACAATAGTAAATAGATAAATTGAGGTTTTTTATTGGACTGGACATACGAAATCTGAGAGCAGGATCTGAGAATACCAATGCCACACGGGCCCGGCTTTCATGAGGCGCCCGGAAATTCGAAACAAAAAACTTACCTATGTTGTAATTTTTTATTTTCTTAAATATGGAATGTGGAATGAAAATATAAAAGAAAGAAAGTCACTTTTGAAGTTGAAATTCAAAATATTTAAAGCTTATTCTCCGATTTGCTCTTGATTTGAATTTTATACGAAAATCCCAAACATTTGCGACTGCATTAGGAGAGATTCCATCGCACAGAAGAAGAAAAGGCACATCGAAGAAAATCCAACGATATTAGACAAAGAAAATATTCTTTTGCGATATTTGATTCGATTATTACTGGAATTTCTCTCCGGTTCGAAGGACTGAAAAACTTGAATGTTCCTTATTGTGGCAATTTTTAACAAATAGAAGAAACGGAGATTTGAAATGCGGCAGCAAGTTACGTCGAAAAATACCAATCACTCGTATGAAGACTTGCAAGATGATTTAATCAGTCTGAAAAATATCTATATAAAGCCAAACTTGAAGCAGACATCTCACAATTAAGTTTCCTGAATGCAGTTTTTTTTTCACAGAACTGGGATACGATTTTCCCAATTTCTATTGCTCTGCGTGTATTTTGCACCATACATGTCACTGTAGTTATTGCTGAACTTTCCTTAAGCATCCGTCAAAAAAAAAATCATCGCTCGATGATTTTAACGCGAACAATCAAAAGGCGGTTAAAATCAATCGAACGAAATTCCGTAAGTACGTTTTAAAAAAATACGAGTGTGCTTTAGACCACACGAGTGAAGTAAAACTTCTTTAGCTTCATTATACATGTTTAGTTTATACATATTAATATATCAATTTTCTTCAATAATTTACTGGCTAAAAGAGGAAGAGAGGAAAAAAATGGGCGCGCGCACTGCTCTCTCTCTCTCTTGCTCCTACAGTATGATCTAGACAATAGGCCACGTTTGCCACTTACAAAAAATACTCAAATTTTATTTGATTTTGCACAAAATTAGCAGCAGCTAGAAGACATGGGAGATCATCTACCTATTTTCTTATAACAAACCCTTAACAAATTAGAGTTTCATATCTATATATAAATAATATGATTAATTAACCTATCCATATCTCAATAGGTATAAACAGAAACAATTTTGAAGTTCACCATCTGTCAAAAGAAGACAATGAGTGCAATCTGTAATTTTTTGAATAACGAATAAAACAGTTTTATACGGTTGGTGATGAAGCATAGCTATGTAAATAGTGCAATGCGTTCACTCGAAGCAGTAAGGTAGCATTTAAGTGAGGTGATATCCAGTTCGCATTCTTGGTACATCTGCTCAAAAAGTTACCATAATCAGATAAAAAATTACCAAATTAACAAAACTCAAAAAGCAAAAAAATATCAAATTTGGTAAAAAATTACCAAAGTGGCAACCTTGCAATAGCCCTGCACTGTGTCTTAGATATACGAAACGTAACTGGCTATGAGAGAAAGAGAAAAAGAAAAGAAACTGTGCGCTCGCACCTCTCTCTGTCGCTCTTACAGTGTGATAAAGACAATAGGACTTCTGTGCAGTGATACCAGACTTAAGAGGCAGGCTATCCCACGGTTATACCCAAAAAATCCCTTTTATCTTTAGCCAAAATATATCCCACGAAATATTAAGTTAAGAAAAAATTTTTTTTATTAAATTCTGTCTTGTTTATTATTAACAAATACATGTTACATTATACATTAACTATGCATGCTAACAAAAATAAATACATGTTAATATACGTTTGTGTATAATACAAATATAAAAATGTAGGTACATCTTACACATTTTTAAAACGTTACAAAAAGGAACATTAAATTGCATTCGGCATTAAAATGAAAGTAATATTCAACATAAAATAAATGTCTTATGAATTATTTGAAACTTTATCTCGATTTCAAATCTCATTATTCTTGATTTTTCATACAAAAATGACACAGAAATTTGATTTGAGAATGAGGTAAGGCGTTTTTGCATACATTCCAATATTTACAAAATAAATAAATTTATTATTATAAAAAAATACTCGTGATTCATTCACAGATATGTCATTTTATGAAACAGTTTAGGGAAATAAAAAAAAATAAAATGAATTCAGATGTTTTGAATGACTTTTTTCTAAACATGAAAACATTTAATTTGATCGTAAGTTGAATATTTTTTTTTATTCTTAATGAAATGACCAATTGGGAACAAAATTTGACCAAAAAGTAAAATCCCTTTCTTTTTGTAGTATGAGGTCTGAAAAATCCCTTTGTTCTATATTTCTATATTTATAAATCACTGGCGTACAAAAATTGATTTTTTTTTTCATTGAAATAATTTGGTGCATTCACGATTCCACCGGAAATTAATTTAGAGTCAGCTTAACTCTCGGCAATTCGCTGAAGTAAATCGTCCAGTCATATTCGAAAGCGGAGCTATGCAAGTGGACATTAACGTTAAGTTTTCTTACATGACAATGCAGATCGCGTTTGCACTGCAAAATGCCAGATTAAATAATCAACTATAAGGAAATAGTAAATATTTTACAAACCACCCAAAAATCAAACAACCAATTAGCACAAATAGTTTCCGTAAAGTAAATCTACGAAATCATCAAAATCAGGCAGAAGTTTTAGACAATATCACTGAATATTACGCTCAAATTTAAAAGAAAAGAAAATTCCCCGTACAAAATGTATGAAAAATCAACAATTACGAATTTTCCAATTTTCCTTGAACCATTTTTAATTTTCGGCGTAGTTTTCTTCTGAGGAGACAAATACAACAAAAAAAAGATACCTCTAACCGGACGATCCATTATCGCGTTATGAGCGGTCGTGCGTACATATTTATGTTACTTTGTTTTATATGAAATACTAGCTGACCCGGCGAACTTCGTACCGCCTAAAATTAATATTGTTATAAACATTTTTTGATAAAGAGGAACCTATCTATTAAATGAATGAAATTCCCTTGGAATTAAATAAAGTTCAATCCATAGAAAGGACTTCATAGATTTCATCCGGGTCGGCTTCTTGATCGTTTTTTTCCGTGCTACTGATTGAATTGAGGTTGTCCGGCCAGATTATCTCAATTAACCAAATCAACCAAGGCAGAATGTGGGCAATCGGCAATCCTCTCTTCTGCCATTCGACCGAGTACATACAGAAACGCGATTGTCTAAAAACATTGTGTTTAACGATGAAGCCCATGATCGTTTTGAGCTTTTGTTTGAAAAATCGTGCGTTATGTCATGGCGGTCCTCCAAAGTTTTCCCGGGAAGTAAGAGTCCCCGTTCAGATAATTTTGTTCCCACTTCACATACAATGAAGGTGCTATAAAACATTAAATATCAGTAGTTGCGACTTGTAAACAACGTGGTTCAGGGGTTAGTATGCTGGATAGTATACGAATAATGAACACATTATACTTCCCCTTCTTTCTACCAAGCGAAATGTGCCGCACGGCCTACGGACACATAGGTCACATGCTACATAACATATTATTTAATGCTTTCGATTTTCCCCCAACACCGCAAAGCAAATAGGCATCTACAATAGTGCCACCTATCAGGTCCAAAGCTATCCTATCTTCCCAGCCGGATCCAAACATAACCATCAACAACATTTTATTGAAATCAGTTGTGTGGATTCGGAGATTGACAGCAGCGCCACCTAACGGGCCCAAAACTATCCTTTCCTTTAAGCTGCAACCAACCATACACATCTACAAAGTTTAATTTAAATGCGTATAACTCGTATTATTCAGAAATGCAAAAGAAGAGACGATCTATACCGTAGGTGGAAAAACAACAGGTTAAACAAAGGGTTTGAAATTGAATACAAGAACTTTAGAAACAGACTAAACAAAGAAATATCAGCTCATAGATCCAATTATTTTAAAAACCAGTTCATGCAATTTAAAAAAGACACCAGGAAAACTTGGCGTTTAATAAATGAAATACTGGGACGATCCAAAATTAATATTGATGAGACATTGAAAAAAAACTTTGATACGGAACCGCAAGTATTATCCAACGATTTTGCAAAGTTCTATTCAACACAGACAAAGAATATTGTACATCATTGTGACTTGATAACCTATGTAAACCCGGTCAGAATCCTGGAAAAAACCATGTTCGTGAAACCAACGGACACTCAAGAAGTGCACAGTTTAATAAAGTTGCTGGGGGAAAATAAATCGCCTGGAATAGATGGAATTCGAGCGGCCGATATCCGAAGACATGCCGATATATTTGCACCCATTGTATGCAAGTTCATCAATCTAAGTCTGATACAAGCAAAGACCCCATCCATTTTGAAAACTGCTGTAGTAAGGCCTATTTACAAAGGAGGAGTTAAAAGTGAGCTCAGAAACTATAGACCAATATCGATATTGTAATAATAGAATAGAAATAGGTAATAGAAAAATGCCTAGAAGGTGTAATCACTGCACGAATAAATAGTTTTATTGGCAAACATGCCCTGATCCATAAAAGTCAATATGGTTTTCAAAAAAACAAAAGTACAAGTAAACTGCTAGCAGAATTCACGAACTGTGTCAACCAGAGCTTGAACAAATGTCATCACGTGTTAGTACTCTTTATGGATTTCAGTAAGGCATTCGATACTTTAAACCACAAAACACTTTGTGTTTATTTGTGTTTATTTCATATTCATATTCATCAATCAAAGAACAGGTTCTCTTATAGACTAATAGATAATAATTATTCACTACAGCTAATATATAAATATATACAAACTTCAAGTTAATCTGAGTACATTCAAAACATAAATCTTAAAGGTATCTCTAGTGCAAACTCTGAAAAAGTCTATCCTAGTGCAAACTGAATTTGCTTCTCTGATGCAACGAGAAACCGGTTCATTACGACCATAGTTAGACCTATGAAATTTTTCGTAAAAGAGAACATAATCTCTGGAATTATGAGTGGGAACACGAATATAAATTAGTGCTAGAAGTTGTGCACATTTAATATGATAAGTAAGAATATCTCTAATGAACATTATCGCAAAATAAGCACGTCGATTTGCCAAACTCTGCATTCCAAATAATAGACATCTTGTATCGTAAGATGGGATAACAGTACCCCAATGAAGTTTATAATACATAAATCTTGAAATATTTTTTTGGATTTTTTCGATTCTTACACACGAGTTATTGTAGTAAGGGTTCCAAACTGTGTTGCAGTATTCTAGCAAAGATCGAACGAGAGAGATAAAGAGAGTCTTTATAGTGTACGGATCTGTAAATTCCTTACTATTTCTTTTGATGAATCCTAACATTTGGTTGGATTTGTTTATAATGTAGTCGATATGAGGAAGAAAAGAGAGTTTAGTATCAAGGATAACACCTAAATCTTTCTTCTGTGCTACTCTATCCAGAGAAGAAGTATCAATATGATAATCGTACAATATCGGAGAAATTTTTCGAAAAAAAGACATGACTTGGCATTTAGAAATATTAAGATGTAGGAAGTTTATATTACACCATTCTGTCAAATTATTCAAGTCATCATTTAACAAAACACAATCATCCAAGCATTTTATACTACGATATAGTTTAAGGTCGTCTGCAAAAAGGAGACACTGAGAATTTTTAAAGAATTTAGGAATATCGTTAACAAAAAGCAGGAACATTAATGGGCCTAAATGGCTACCCTGAGGGACACCGGATGGAACCAATATAGGATTAGAATGATGATCGTCAATCTTAACCACTTGAACTCTCGATGTTAAATAAGATTTCATCCAATCAAGAAACTTGGAATGAAAACCTAGTTGCAACAGTTTGTATAAAAGAATATGATGATTAACACGGTCAAATGCTTTTGCAAAATCAGTGAAAATTATATCAGTTTGACGATAAGATTCAAAATTATTAACGATATAATTCGTCAATAATGTAAGATTAGTGGAGGTAGATCTTCCAGAAATAAAGCCGTGTTGGAAATCGGATATAAAATCTTTTAATTGAAAAGTAAGCTTTTCACAAACCATTTTCTCAAATAATTTAGGAAGAGCAGATATTTTGCAGATTGGTCTATAATTTGTTATTTCTTGTTTAGATCCAGATTTAAAAATAGGTGTAATATAAGACAATTTCCAACAATCTAAAAATTCACCTTTTGCAAGCGATAGGTTGAAAATAGACGATAAAGGAATGGCCAAAGAAGACGCATATTTAAGCAAAAAAATTTGTGGGATCCTATCAGGACCTCCCTTATTGTTGGCATCTAAACCTAATAAGGCTGATTCTACTTCAGACGTTGACAAGACCATAGACCCAATATTAACGATGGTAGAAACTTTTGGAGAATTTACATTCAATGGAGTGTTTGTGGAGTAGACAGACTGAAAATAAAGAGCAAAGAAGTTACAAATTTCTTGCACATCACTCGTTGATTTGTCCAAATACTTCATACAGCCTGGATACCCATTACTTTTACGCTTAGTGTTAATATAATTCCAAAAATTGTCACTCTTGTATTTAATATTTGATTCAATAGTGAATAAGTAAGCCCGATATAAAAACTTATTAAGTGTATCGAATTCTTTCTGAATTGCCAAATACCTGGACCGCAAATGAGCATCATCTCTGTTAGTTTTTAATAATTTAAAGGATTTATTTTTCCTATTTTTAAGGTTTATAAGTCTCTTGTTGAACCATGTAGGATTACTCCTAGATTTGGCTTTCATATTTGGAACAAATCTACGTACAGCCTCATTGATAATAGATAGTAGAGTATCATTAGCGTTATTTAATTCTGTTTTAGATAAAATCGATTCCCACGGAATAGATACAAAGTAATCATTCATTGCATCAAAGTTAGCCTTATTATAATTAGGTACAAAAGTATTATCATTTTGAACATTTTTCATATATGTATAAAAACATAAGTTTCCTTCTAATGCTATATGATGTATAGAGTTATCAACAATAGGAGTATCAGATTTTTCAACATATATATTAAATTCCTTATCCACAAAAATAAGGTCAAGAATTCGACCTAAGCTGTTAAAATTATAATTGATTTGAATCAAGTCAAACTGGCTAAAGAAGTCAATTAAATTCATCTCAGTTTCAGAAGTTACATCAAATGGAACTAAATAATTATCATCTGAATCCAATAACCACTTAATATTTCCTAGATTAAAATCACCGATACAAATAATATGTTGCGATGGATTTAAGTTTTCGAGAATAGATTTACAATTTTGGAGAATATATATTATAACATTCACAAGAACTCCTTGGAGGTATATAGTTGATAATGATAAATAATTCAATATTTCCATTTATCGTCAACGAAACAATCAGTTGATCAATATCATAATTAGTTGTAGATAGAATATTTGAGTTTAGTTGTACTTCTCTACATGACAAGGACGAACGAATGGCGATAATAACACCACCCCCTCTGTCCATACCAGTAGATAAGTAAGATCTATCTTTTCTAAATACAGTGTAATCTGAGTTAAATAATTCGGATGTTAATTGGTTTTCTGTTAACCAAGTTTCAGCTAACAATATAATATCATATGAACAAGATGCTAAAGTAAGATACAATGATTCTAGCTTGGTTCTTATACCTCCTACATTTTGGTAATAAAATGATAAATTGCTTGTTGGAGCAGCAGCGTTGAATTCATTTAAAGATGACTTTGAAGGTCTGGGGACGGTTGTTTGTTCATAGTTTATTACGTCAAATTCGTAAGATGGGTTGCATCGTCGTTTTTTGGATGATTAATGAACTTTTTCACTTTAACGAACATAGGCCATATAGAAGAGTCACTCATGAGTTTATTATAGCAATCAGAGGGGACACTCAGTTTAAAATTCACATGAGAAACATCGCTTAAGGGTAATCCTTTTTTAATAAGTTTAAAACATTTAAAATAGTTTTTGGGAATATTAGACTGAGCAGATATATGATTAATTAAGTCTTCAGGTTTGGTATCTACGTTAAATTTCGAAATGTGTAACCAAACGGAGGATGTCAACGCATTTAAATCACTGATTCCACTACCCATTAAGCAATCATTTCGATGTTTATTAATTCTTTTCAGTCTCTTAGAATTTAGATTATCAAATAGAGAATTTTCACAGTCAGTGTTCATGTTGATGTTAACATCATTATTATTCGAGAGATCGTTTGGCGGTGGAGAAGGGATAGGGTTAAGAATATTGGAATTCCCAAACACAACATTAACACCTTTACCAACAGCACCATCAGAATCAGCAGCAGGGTCATCGACAGCATTGTCAACGAGACAATCAACAACAGCATGATCGCCAACAACAACATCGACAGCGGCAGCAGCGTGGGGTGCATCGCCATCAGCAATGATAGTCGCAGCGGCAACAAAACTGATATCGGCAACCTTATTAGCACCAACAACATCCAACTCAATATTTCGGTTTTCTTTTTCGCCATTCTTTCTATCGTCACTGAATTTATGTTTGTTAATAAGTGCAGGAGATGAGACGTGGGCGGCTGTGTTAGCAAAAAAGCACTTCAACGTATTGGTATAAGAGGACTAATAGCGGACTGGTTAACTGATTATCTGTTCAACAGGCGATTTTGTGTGAAAATTTGTGATGTACAGAGTGACAGAGCTAATGTGGAATATGGTGTCCCACAGGGATCAAAACTAGGTCCAATTCTATTCATCCTGTACACTAACGAGCTTCTCCGATCATTCAAACAGAGTACACCATTTGCTTTTGCAGATGATACAGCTATCGTGGTGCGTAACAGGTCCCTAGAAAAAGCTACAGAAATAATGCAGGATGAATTTGACGCCGCAGTTAAGTGGTGCCACGACAACGGACTCGTGATAAATGCATCGAAAACAAAGATTATGCACATCAGAATCCCAAGTGTCAAAACAACGCCAACACTAGTTTTAATGAGAAATGATGCATGCCCTAGTTCCATTACAGAAGTCATCGAAGTTGTCGACAGCTATAAATATCTAGGAGTCATCATTAACTGTCATTTTTTATGGAATATACAAATTGATAAACTCCTATCTCACCTGAAATACCATGCCACGGTGCCAGTTTTAAGACAGGTTTACTATGCACTCATTGAGTCCAAACTTCGATATGGTGTTCTGGCTTGGGGTAATGCTTCGAAAACCCACATCCAAAAGCTGGTTAGACTGCAAAAATCAGCGTTGAAGCAAATCAATTATAATACTCGAAACAACGAATTAAGCTTCAAAGTTCTTACGGTAGAAGACATTTTCAAGATGACGCTCACTTTGGAATATTATGACGATATACGGTTTGTTAGACAACTTAAACATGAGGTGAATACTAGACGGCGTGCCCAAGGTATGCTGCAAGTATCTAGCATCTATAACAATTATGGTAGAAGACAACTTCTACATAGCGTTCCGGCAACAATCAACAATCTTCCCCGAGAATTAACGAACATCGTAAACTTTAAAAAAAGAAAAAAAATGATTAAAAACTTTTTTTTGAGCAATGAAATAAATTGAATACCTACATACTAAGCTCTAATTTAATTTAATTTAATCTTCTGCAGATAAGCCTAAGGCTTCGCAGATAAGTATACACAAGTGTTATGTATTTTTATGAATAATAAATAATATTAAAGATTAAAATATAACCAATAAACATACATACCGTATATCCATGCAAACCTTTGTGTTGACGTCACATTTCCAGAAACAAAATCGGTACAAGCAAAAAGAACATCAATTCAAATACAATGCGACTCATTTTTATATATATTTATAGAAGGAGATGAAAAACGAAATATGCCTACAGCGCCACCTGTTGAGAATTTTTCGAATTTAAATTTTTTTTGAAACTATCCCTGATTCAAGCCAAACAAAATAACGTCGAGACGTTTTCGAGTTTTAGCGAGACCAACGAACAGCAATTTATTTTTATATATATAGATAGATATACATATGAGTAGTCCAATGTTGAATACCCTTTCGTTATAGATTTAACTGAATTCGAGCGATGCGGTATTTGGTTATGTTGGGCTTAAGGTATAATCCGTCGTTTGCGGTTCATTGGCATAGACCTGCGACTTTATAAAACACCACAAGAAAAAATTGCACAATTTTCTTGGCCAACTCTAGTCAGAGAGAGATGATCATACCCTCAAATCGATTATATAAAATGTCCATCCATGTCCAGCAGACGCCAATGCTATTTGGTACGTAGCCGCGTCTTGCTGAAACCACAAATCATCTACCTCCATATTGTTCAATTTGGTCTAAAATAAATCGGTCGCAACTGCGCGAATATACGGACATCTTTTTTTATCGTTATAAATGAAGAACACTATAGTCATCAGGGAGACGGAAAGAGAGACTTAGATTTAGTCTGTCGGAGAAAATACCGCCACCAACACCGTTCACAGTTTTTGATCCATCTGTAAAAAAAAATGGATCGATTTGTCATCTAGGAATGTCCCTCCTACCAGAATGATCTTGTAGGAATGGCGACCTGGAAGTCGCTAAATTATATAGCCAGTGATTGTGCGAATGGCCAACTCTATCCAGTACTAGAAGGAAATTTTTCTTTCCTGAAGTCCTGAAGAAGTCCTCTGTTGAAAACATTATCAGCTACCTATATTAGGGAAGTGGAAACTCTGCTAACCTAAATTTATTTTCTGGCAATCTCGGCACAAAAGATATCTTTTTAGGTCGACGTGCCTCTTTTTTGCCTGGGCGAGTCAGAAGTTAAAAAAATAGCCAGTGAGTGATACGAGGATGTAAACCCCATTTGTTTCCTACGGCTTCTTTGCCAGAGAAAAGTACCACAGTGGTCTTTAAAAATCTTCCTTAAATGTAAGGTTTCCAGCTTAACTTTCTGTCTAAAATAATAAGACCCAAGTATTAAATCTTCATTTGACAATGTTAAGATAGTATCATTTATGGAAGGTGCGGAATCTTATATTTCCTGAAGAAGAGAACAAGTTCAGTTTTGTGAGGGCTTACACCCAACCCACATCTGTTCGCCCATTTTACTAGCTTGTTGTAGGAGTCATTTAAAGTATGTATTTAGGGATCTTCAATGGCAACGTCGTCCACATAGCCAATCACATTGCAACCTCCGGCTTCCAGGCATATCACCAGTTTATTCACCATCAAATTCCAGAGAAGGGGAGAGAGGACGCTACATTGTTGGGTTCCTCTACTGACAAATCTTCTGGCAGATATCTCACCCAGACTAGAATTAATAATCCGGATATAATGCCGCCCTGAAGGTTGGTTTGATCTGTTTGGATCTGTGTGGGCAATACGCTTTGATCTGCCTGGGAAGTGGGTTTCGAGCAGCGCCTTAAACGATTCTTCGCTAGAAGTCGTCCAGGAGCCATCTGACTTTTCAAACAACTTGGGTTTGTCGAGAGTTTGCCTCAGAGGATTCTTCTATCTTTCCACAGAAGAGTCTACACTATACTCGCTTGGCTTTTCTTAGTTCTTTCTTATATATCTTCAGGGCTTCCTTGTAGGAATCAAAGTCGGTCGCTTCTATGTCTTTGGCACGATTATGACAGGCGGAGGATGACGGCGGTCGAAGCCTTTATGGAGTGATGGAGATTTATCTGCAATAATTGCAGCATTCTTACTAAAATCAGGCCGAAATACCATCAAATACATCATCGTTACTATTTATAAAGCCGATCAAGGCGATCACGATTTTATTTTTGCATAAGAACGTCACTACACGACTTTTGAGATGTGACGTTGGATGAGCGATTGGAGGCAATGGTGCTATGCACCTTAGGTCTTTTGGGAGCCGGCGCGGTCCCCTCCAACGATCTCTAGAGCTTCGACGTAGATTCTTTGCTAGTCTTAAGTGGATCGTTCTTTCTTGTGCCCGCTGCAGCTGCTCACAGTGAATCAATCATGCATTGTTACAATTTTTCCACCGCCACCTGCCGCAGGGCTGTGCCAATAGTCAGCGAAGTCGCCGGAGTTATTAGTGGATGGGAGTGGGATACGAATGGGGGAGCGGCCTTTGGTTTCCTGCTTCATCTATAGAGAAGTCCCAAAAATCTTTACCATTCCCATACAATTGATCAAGTTCGGCGCTTGCGGTAGGGGTACATTTACATTAGCAGTGTTAAAAGTCGCCAGTAGTTGATGCTAGCAGTGATCTTTAATGGAAAATAAATCTTCGTTGTCTACAAATCTGGATAACATTAGCTCAACTTAGTATATCCACTGTAAATTAATTTGTGAAGAAATCTTGGCCTGTAGGCATTGCTTCTATGGCTGTACACAATTGTGGAGGTTATTAAAAAAGAATCATGTTAGAAGTACTTACACTTACCCTGCCTCCAAACACCAATCTCAATTTAAAACATAGGTATTAAGCTCGGCCAATATAACTCGCCCATTTCCAGCCAAATTTGATTCGCATCTTAAACTCTGAGAGTGTGCCCGAATCAAACTCGAATCACTTAACTCGATCGAACTTCGGCCGTAAATTGTCCTGCATTTTAGACAGTCTTACGGGGAGTACGCTGCTAAACTTGTAGAGTAAGCCCGAAAATATTATTTGCTTCTCCATCTCCTTTATTTTACTATTTCCTCTTCAATAGAAGCATTCAATTGCAGTTGGGTTGGTCCTCCCCAGTTGCAGTAGCGTGTACTCTCTGTGCCACAAAATTGCAAAACATAAAATGCATTGATTCCTAATCCGTGACTCACTTGGCGAGGATTTAATCAAGTAAATGTAACCGAGACTAATGCATGCTGTACAGGACACGTTTTCATTTTTAAAACTTTTACGGCTGCTCCTCGGGACGGCTTCCATCATGGGCCTTGGCTTCAAATGCACTGAGAGGGTGGCATCGCTACTGATCCCAGCAAGATAGATTGCAGCTTCAGCTACTTTACAAAGCAGCCTCACAACTTGTGATAAAAAAAAACGAAACACTTATCTCATCCCCAGTAGTGAAATTCAGCTTTCTTCCGGAAGTATTTGCATTGAACCGCCTTCAATCCATTTTGTTGCTTAAGTTTCCATTTTCATCGAACAATTGGTCACAGACAAAGCGACGAAGACCCACAACTACACCAACGTCGATAAAGACGATGTGCATTCGATTTAACAGTCTCACCAGATATCCTTATTCGGTCTTGGTGCACGCTCATCTTCGCAAGCATATCCTTCCTGAAAATGGCTTCTTTCATCCTTTATTTGCTATATATATTTAAACAACTTTTTATAGTCGCTGCTTCTTTGTCGATGGTCGCCTTCGGATACTCTCAAGTTGTTCCTGTACCGGTTCTTGCAAAAGCAGAGAACCGGATAGAAAATTCGATTCTTGGAAAAGTTCTGCCTGGGGATATCAGGAGGTTATCCTCTGATTTCTCAGCTCATTTCGTTTTGTTTACACACGAAACCATTGATATGTAAATTTCATGCAAAGGGATACTCGGCCATCCCCATGCACATACACTATTTGTCGGTTTTCCTTGTACAAGTAGTGTGTGCCCTTTTGGCTGTCCACCGGCCACCTATCTATCCTCGATCACAGCCAGAGAGTTGAGTGAATATTAAATTTTCTATTGTGAATCACATTCTGTTGTATCGGTCTTCTCTGCGGCATTTTCATTTGCTTATCCTTGGATGGTTTACAAAACCAAAACAGAAAAAAAAATTAGGACGAGTGAACTTTCTCAAAGCTAGTAATGAATATTCGGTGAAAAGGGGATAATGGATCGAATCTGGGAGGGTAGAGAGGATGAAATAACAACCTCATTGCCGGGGGAGTATTGATTTCAGATGCGGAAAAATGAGAAAACTTCTGTGTTTTCGATTTCAATGGTCGAGAGGTTGAGTCTTGTTATTGGAGTTCCATTTTGTGTTCGGTTTTTCGTTTTGTTGTTTCTGGTGAAATATTGTTTCCGTTGGATGCTGTTTGAACAGTAATCTTCATTTGCATTTTCCGGACTGTGCCTGCTTTTTTATTCATTTTCCTCGAATGTAGCTGTATAGCAAATCAAACGATAGGGATTGGTTTGCTGTTGCTGTAATATAAAATATTACTGCAGGGCACCTCTGAAACAATGGACAAAAAAACAAAAGTCAATTGCATCATTAAAAAAGTTTAATTAAAAAATGTTTATTTGAGTGAACGGAAAGTTCGATGAGGGCTCTACTCCTTCGGGTGTGCGAGTCCTGATTTGAAACCTGGGGTAGATACTTCAGTTGGTATAATTTGCGGCACGAGCAAATCAACTAGAATTGCAGTTTTCTGTTATCTTTTTGTTGAATAACTGCAGCGTTATTGCAAATGGATATTCATTGTATCAACTGGCAGAGGCCATGAGCTAATGGCTCTTCAGTCGGTCCTGGTTGTGGTTGCAACTTGCAAGTAGTGTTCAGTTGAAAGCAATTCAGGCAGATAAGGGGTTATAGCGTTTACGTGAGGTCTTTTTTTTCCCTATGTTGAACCTGGATCCCCAGTCGACCTTTGAAATATTGCATTTGGTTTTTTTGTCGCTTGGAAACGCAGTAAAACAAGTGGGGGTATACCAGCTTTTTTTCGAGGAGACATTCGATTTTTTAAATAAAGTTGAGGCTAGAAAAGGAACCTCTAAATTAGTAAACTCGACTCAAAAGTAATTTTATTGAGCAACTTTGGTTGTTATTTCGCGCAATTTTTCAAGCGCTATTTCGATAGTTCTCATTTGCATTTTAGGTCAGATTTTTATAAATAGCTATGATTTTTTGGTTGGTTGGAAAAGCGTTCTTAAACTGTATTTCAAGCAACCTTTTGACCTATTTTGAGTTTGAGAAGCGAGTTTTAAATTCGTTTTTCTGCGGCTGTTTCTGCCACGCTATTGTGTGCTTTCACATTTTTATTAGCCGTTTTTCAACGCCTCGATTGTCAGTTTCTATAATTTTTTAATTTGATGGCAATAATTTTGATGCAGCTTAGACTGTTTCTTTTTTATGGAGTTTTTTTTTGCGTATTCTGCGCGTATTTAAAGTTTAATTTAAGGACATATTTTTGGTGTGATTAATGGCGAATTATTCGATTTCTTTTCATGGCGCTATTTTTTGTCACGTCAGATCTGCTTTATTTCACATTTTTATTATAGATTTATTCCAGTTATACTGTTTAAAGGCTTTTCATAGGGGAAATTGTTAAGTCGTTTTATTTTTGAGTGCTTGCTGTGTGGGTAATTTTTTCTTGTATGCATTTGTATAGACACGTTTTACTGGGTATATTTTAGATGTGTCTTTGTCGTATTATTATGTTCCTTTCTGCTATTTTTTGACTTGTTTTTTGGTGAAATAATATGAATGCTTTATGGCTCATTTTAAGATATAATTTTAGAAAATTCATTCGCAATGATTTACTCAGTTTGGATGTTTTCGAGGCAGAAGGGTTTTTGGCTGGTTTTTTTTTTTAAAACGACTTTTGGTTTTGGTTTGGTAATCACCATTTGAAGGTCTTTCTTTCTACATTGATTAACTCTTTTTTTCGAATATTTTTTTTTTTTTTCATTTTTGTAGAATCGGGCTTCACGATTAAGCGGAATCTAGATGCGTTATTTCAGGATCCCTATGTTTAGTGCAATATTTGACAAACGTTTTTGTACTCTGTCGACTTGTAGGAGGCATTCTTGTACGTGGCTTTTTTTTAAATGTTTCGGCGGTGTCGTGAAGATCGTTTTCCATTGGTTTGAGGGTTCTCGGCAAAGATTTTCGGAGCGATTTCGATTGAATTTGGTATTTTTTTGGTGCAGTTTTTTTATGGTTTGAAAGAGTGATTTAATGTTATTTTATACGTTCACGATTTCTGCCTATTTTTGTTGCAAGGTTTGTGGTGTTTTTCAATAAATTTTAGGCATGTGTTGAAGGGCGGTATTTATAAGTTTAACCTTAATTGTTTAGTCCATAATTCGAGCTCATTTTCCTCTAGTTTGAAAGGGGCTAAACTTGGAAAATCTGTAATATCTACATAATATATAAAAATTGAGCCTTAAAATTGTGTTCGTTTGTCGCCGATTCACGCCTTAACACATTTACCGATTTTAACCAAACTTTGACACTATACAAGGTGGCGCAAAAATAACATTCCGATGTTTTTTGGCTGTAATTTAAAAAAAAAAATGAAAAACTTTGATTCTTCTTGTGGATTATTTTTATTTGGTCTTTTAATTTTTTTTACATCAAGTCGAAAATATGATGTCATGTAAATGGCCGCCGCCACAGTTGATTGTCATTTGAGCCCTTTTTATGGCAATTTCCATCACTTTGGCCAAAACTTCCGGCGATAGGTCCTCACATTCTTGACGGATATTGTCTTTAAGAGCTGCAAGAGTCTGAGTCTTGTTGACATAAACCCGCGACTTCAAAAAGCCCCACAAGAAGAAGTCTGGAGCGGTCAAATCAGGCGATCTTGCTGGCCATTGCAAATCGCCAAAACGGGAGATTAGGCGTCGGGAAATGCATCCTTCAGCATATCGGTTGTGTCACGTGCAGTGTGTGCCGTTGCACCGTCCTGTTGGAACCACATGTTTTCCAATACTAATTCATCAAGTTGCGGCAAAAAGAACTCGTTGATTATTGCTCTGTAGCGCTCACCATTCACAGTAACCGTTTGGCCCGCGACGTCTTCGAAGAAAAAAGGTCCGATGACTCCTCCAGCGGAAACAGCACACCATACAGTGACTTTGAGCGGGTGTAATGGCTCTTCGTGGGTTACACGCGGATTTTCAGTGCCCCAGAAGCGTAAATTTTGCTTATTTACGTACCCGCTAAGATGGAAATGGGCCTCATCACTCATGATTATTTTTGATGAAAAATCATCTTCCTCTTGGTGGTGATTAAGGATGACTTGAGCGTATGTTAGACGCGATTGGCGGTCAGCGGCAGCTGATGCACCGTCTGGACTTTGTACGGAAACATCTTCAAATTCTGTACCAAAATTCGCTGTAAAGACCGTCGACTGATACCCATTTGCGTGGCACGTCGTCTGGTCGATGTCGACGGCGCTTCCATGACATCTTCGGCTACAGCAGCAATATTCTCTGCAGAACGGCTATTCCGGGGTCTGCCACGCCTGGCAGCATCTCGTGTTGTACCAGTCTCTTCGAGGCGAGCGGCTAAACGTCGCGGTGTTTCACCAGTAGGCGTTGGACGGCTAGAAAATCTGCGACGAAATTCACGTTGTGCCAAAGTCACCGACCGATTATTGCTCAAATAAATAGTCACCAATATTCCGCGTTCTGGAGCAGTGTAGCGTAACATTGTTTATTAACGTGTATTTCGCATGTGTTTACTACACAAATGTCAAAACAGAACTGACATTAGGGGCCAATCGCAAAATTTATAGCATTTTCTGATAGGAGGATTACTTTTGCGCCACCTTGTATATGTCACCGTGAGAAGCCACGGTGGACATTTCATTTATCCTTTCAAATAAAAATACAATTTCGTTAATCCCTCACACACAGCTTGTTTAGTTTTCTTTGTCCTTATTGAAAATCCCTTTACTTGATTCATGTGCCCAGTATTTGGAAATTCGCCAAAGGATGATACAGCAGCAGCTGAACTTTATGAAGGTTTATAGTAAGGAAGGTTGAAAAACATATTTTGAATAACTTTTTGCGGGAATAATTGAGTCAACCGAATTCAACATTATTAAAAGGGATTAATTAATATAATAATATATCCAGTAAAAGAGAAAACCTATTTTAAAATACGAAAAACTTCACTGGACTTTACTGTCACTGTCACACCAATGAATGGAGCTCAGATCCTTCAACAATAAAAATAAATATATTTATTTATAACCTAAAGCATCCAAAAACGTATCAAATATTGCATCTGAAATGGGTCTAAATCGCGTCGAAAATGTCTTTGAAAAACGTATTATGATCGTATTCAATAATGCACCTAAAAACTCGTCCAAAAAAGATCTCGAAATCCGTCCAAAAACGAGTGGATAAACGCTCTCAAAAATATGTAGTAAAACGCGATGGAAAACCATTCCAAAAGCTCATCAAACTAATTGCACAGAAACAAGTGGAAACATGCGTTCAAAAACGCCTCTTCGAAGCGAACATTGTTGAATAAATGGTTCGCCAAAACCCGCCCGAAGAACAATATGCGAATATCCAGAAAATACTTACGTGCAGATATCCGGGGATGGATTATGACAACCCGCACGTGCTGAAGGAAAAATCATCGAAACATGTGGAGCTAGAACGCGAGGAATGCTTCTGCAATAGTGTGGGACTTTAACCCTTCTAAAAACCTTTAACCTGACTTTCGTCATTCCAAAAGGAATTGCTCATTATCGTTCATCGGTCATTTATTTTTGAATTATTTGGAAAATTTAAAAGAAAAATGCGGCGGTTGTTGGATTTTCGACCTTTTTTTGGTACGAAATTAAACCTAATTTCTTTGCATTAGCTGATTTTTGAAGTGAAAACTTCTTTAGGCGTGTTGGGCATTTTTGAGATGGGATAAAACCAATGAACTCGCGACACCAATGTTCTGTTACCAATGTTCCGACACCAGTTTTCGCATTGCCAGCCACTTTTGACGAAAAAATTACTAACTAAAAATACCTTTTTCAATAATATAATGCCTAAAATATTTTTTTTTGATAAAGGGTAACAATAAATCAAGAATTAATCAAACATTTAAAAAAATAAAACAACAACAATTGTTTTATATACAACAAACAGCTTGCAAATTTTTTTGCAATTTCATTTCACTTACTTGGAAGTGGACGCTGGAATTATTTTAAAAGAATGTAGATAAAGTGTTCGGAAAATGGACAGAGTTTGAAGGTGGAAACACTTTCTTTAAGACCGAGGTTACAGTGTGTTGAATCAAAATAAAAATTGAAAACATATTTAAAATAAAAAAGATGCCTCTTTGAAAAGCTAATAAAATAATGCCTAAATGGCATGAAAAACCTTAGTTGGATTTTTTTTTGTAGTAGTGCTTCTTAATAGATTAAGTTCGGGTAATGTG
The DNA here is from genome assembly GCA_916610125.1 of Cheilosia vulpina. Classification (NCBI taxonomy): domain Eukaryota; kingdom Metazoa; phylum Arthropoda; class Insecta; order Diptera; family Syrphidae; genus Cheilosia; species Cheilosia vulpina. Next base: position 28,021,203 of record OU744278.1, read on the forward strand.
GAGTAGGTGGGTAATGTGGACCAGCGCCATATCTCGTTTTCGGTCAAGGGTAGGAAAATATATATGTTACTTCACGTAAGTTAACTTAAGCAGAGAACCAATTCCTGTCCTATATTCTTCTCTTAACTTTCTTTTTTGTGCAATACGGTATTTGTCGTTTTGTAGTGAGGTCGTTAGTTATTTTGACCATGAATAAATCATGTAAAATGTAATGAATTTAAGTTGCATTCCATTGCCTGTTTTATTATTCCGAGGCATTATATACTGCTATTTTAGTATTTAAGGCAAGTTTCACAGTTCTGCTAAGTATTTATTTTCATTTTTTTTTTTCTTGAAAACTCTACCATTTCAGCAAATGTGGAGTACGCAGGAGCTATGAAGTTTCATTTTTTATTTATTTATTTCATTATCCTCATGTTACAATTTATAATCTTCAAAACTAATAATAAATATTGCAGCTAATTTTTAGAATAGTTAGTGACATTTTGTATTAATTAACATAAATAGAGGCGAATGTCACATTATTTAAAAGTAATTATTGTGGGGTGAACAAATTAAAAATAAGAAAACAATTTCATTATACAAAATAAAGAAAAAAACTTATAATATTTTCTATTTAGTAAATATTACGCGATGTAGTTCGGCAAAATTTCAATTTCAGTATGGTTATGGTTGTTTTTTCATAAAAGTAAATAAATTCGTAATGAGTCGTATATCTACAGGAAGGATATTAAATAGTTTGCAAGAAAGAATGGAATGTGAGTTTCTATAGCATGTGGTGCGAAAGGGTGGAATGGATACAAGAGGTTGACGACGGCTCCTCAAGCTATAGGCGTCATAGATCGCACTTTGCAAGTAGCCACTTCTAATAAAAAATATCTTCAGGACCTTAAAATAAAATAAATGCCTAACCGGGAGGATATCCATGCGTTTAAATAATACCATTGAGTGGGCTAAGCGAGACGAATTGCAGATCTTCCGTACAGCACACTTCTGAAGTACAATCAGAGGCTGAATTTTATTCAGACATCCACATCCCCAACAGCTTATACCGTACTGTAATTTCGAATGAAATATCCCATAAAAAATTCTTTTTAAAGCATTAAAATGACAGAACTTTTGTAGACGGTAAAAGCAACGAATAGTGGAGAGCAGATATTGCTTCAAACTTTGGATATGATTAGCCCAACTCAAATTTCGATCAATTATTACACCAAGATACTTAAAATGGCTTACATTTTCAATTTTAAAGCAATTGACATGACAGGGAACACACACGTCAAAAGATACATTGGAACATGTAACAGCAAACGAACTATGAAACAGGTTGTACCTTGTACATCCAGAAGCATGGAATATTACATCGATATCCGGATACTCCTGGTTGATAAGACTGAAGAACATAAGTTTTGTTTTATCGCTTACTTTTAGCTTATGTGCAGCAAACCAGATTCTTAGTAATTCAACGTCATTATTTATATCAGCCACTAGATTTAAGGGATTGACGGAATTGCATGCAATACCAAGATCATCAGCAAATGCTCTGACCTTTCCTACGAATGGTTGGGTAAATAGAGAGTTGATGTAAATCAGAAATAAAATAGGTCCAAGAACTGAACCTTGAGGAACACCAAGATTAATAATCCTAGAGTTGCTAAGTTTAGTACCGATCTTTACGATTTGGATTCTGTCTCTCAGATAGGACCTAAGCCAGCTATGTATTGAACCACGAAAACCTACAATATACAGCTTGTTTAAAAGTATGCTGTGGTCGACCATATCAAACGTTTTTGTTATATCAACAAAAAGCCCAGCACACGATCTTTTTTCATCCAAACCTTTTTGTATGATGCAACAGAAATCTAATAGTGCATCCTCAGTAGATAGCCCAGCTCTAAACCCATACTGCATTGGACTAAAAAAATTAATTTTGTTGAGATAATCCAACACTGTCTTCTTAATGCATTTCTCAAAGACTTTGGAAATCGAAGACAATAATGTTATCGATCTATAATTCTTTTTGTCATTTCTGCTTCCTTTTTTAAAAAAAGGAATAACAACGCCGTATTTTAAGTCATCCGGAAACCTACCAGACAGGACACTCAGATTAAAGAGATATTCCAAAATATCCACAATATTATAAGAAATGCTTTTTAGCATAGCATTTGAAATAAGATCGCTACCACAGGAATTAGAGGTATTTAAAGAATGTATAGTCTTCAAAATCTCTGATCCAGAAATTTGTTCAAAAAAGAAGCTATTGCTAACAAAATGATTGTCTGAAAATCTGGGTTCAGAACAATAACAATTACATACTTTTAGACTATCTCTGTTGTTATGTTGTCCAACTGATGCAAAGTATTCATTAAATTCATTAGCTATTTCAGTAGGTTCCGAAATATTAATGTTACCGTTTTTTAACGTAATAGTAGTATTTTGCCTGGTTATGTTTCGATTAATAATGTCATTAACCACTTTCCATTCTTGTTTAACATTTCCCTGCGCAGCCCTTATTCTATTGTGGTAGTAATTATCACGACATTTCCGTACTTCACTGTTTATATCATGACTTATGCGGTTATAGCGACTTCTTAAGCCAGTATTTCGTGGATGTTTTCGACATTTTTTGCGCAATTTATGCCTTTGCCGAATTTTTCTAAGAAGAACACTTGTTATCCAAGGCTTAAGCCTCAATGTTGATTTTCTGGGGACAGTGACGTAACTTGCAGAGCTTATGTAATTTTGCAGTTTTTTCAAGAATATTTCATAAGCCTTAGAAACGTTTGCATGAGCATACACATCTTCCCAATTTTCGAAACCTAGAAAATTATTTAGTAGTAAATAGTTCGTTTTACGCAGCTCACATGCCGCATTGCGGTTATTGTCATTTCTACTCTCTAAACCATTCAAAATTAAACCAGTCATACAGTGATCGGATATTTGGAGTTCAAAATTAATACCAGAGTGTTGTAGTACTCCACATTAGCTGCCTATTTTGTAGAGGTTTCATTGTGATGTTAATTTAAATTTTTGTTTGCGTAATTGAAGTTAATGTTCGTTATTTATTATTGAAATATTGACTAAAGTTATTAAAATGTATCTTTGTCTTGATCCATTTGTTTTTGGTAGTACGGAGTAGTACTCCACAATACCCGCATAGATTACTCCACATTACTATACACAGTTTTTAAAATGACCAATTTCGCAAACTCTTCTAAACTTTTGCAAATATTTTTTTTGTTTATGAAAAATGAAGCTATTAGCAATTTAAATGTTGACAACAATATTCCAATGAATAAAAACAATAGCCCCTCTTAACAAAATGAGTTTCTATTTCAGAAATATTTCAGAAAACAGGAAGGGTACTCCACATTACCCGAACTTACTCTAATGAATAAAAAACACTTCATTTAAAAGTATTTCCTACACAATAAAATATTTCGTGACGATTCAAAAATGTAATTGTTCAAGTTTTCACTTTTGTGGGCACTCGCACTGTTTTTATAGATCAAGACGTTTTACCACCTTATAATATCCTGATTATATTGTCTGTTTTTAATAATTCGGGTATTTCTAAGCTAAAGTGGTTGAGAAGCCTTCAACTATTTCAATATTTAGATCTCTATGTAGATCAGCGTTGCGGATGTACCAAGCTGCATCCACTTAGCATTCTTAGTACTTAATTTCGAAGACCTGAATTTCTTGTAAATTTGTATGGCAACTGGATCCCATAGGTCCAAACTGGTTTCAAAATTTGCTTGTGTAGCAATTACTTATTGTATTTGAACAGAATTGAATATCTTCCAATAAGCCAATACATTTTATTGTAGCGCATGTTCATGTTCAACTCATCCTATTATTTTTTACATGCGCTTTCCAAATTCCAATGCAGGTTAGGGTCTTATATCATGCCTACATATGTGCGAAATATCGTCACATCTGCATGTATTTTCAGCATTTTGAATACTGGATTGGATTCCGCATAGAGAATAACTTCTCATCAGTCACACGAATGAATTTCTGGTGCAATCACGCGCACTAGATAAAATCAAAAATGACCTTAAACATATTCATTATTAGATAAGTCATCTGTGTGTGCATTGCTAGGCTCAGTTCCTTCGCTTCTCGTCTATTAGAAATTTTTGAAAGCTGAAGGTAAACGTGAAGAGTACAGTAGTTGTCACCCATAAGGATTTTTTGACTTAATACAAGTGTAGTTTTGTTATTTTAAACGCGATCTTAATATGTTATACATTCATGTATTGCTTAGGGAATTTTCTTTTTACTTAAAATGTACACTTAAATTTGTACTTTTAAAAACGTAATTTTAAAAATTTCTCTCAAAAAAACAGTTCTTGTCACCCCTATACACAGTAGTTGGCGCTCTACGAAACTAAAGTGGCTGGCACCCAAAAATAATGATTACATATTAGCTATCTACCGGTTTATAAAAATGCATTTAATGCGTCTGTATTAAAAAGAAATATTTTTAAATCCATTAACTTAAAAAAAATTAGTAAAATAAAATGATGTAATTACTAAAAAAATTCTAGCTTGTTGAAGCCAGTCATCACAGTTAATATTTTTCTCTTTAAGCATTTTCAAAAAATCTGAAACAAATAACTGTCGTATACTGTAGTTGAATCGGTGATTGTTGTTTTTTAAAACGTTATAAAACTGATTTCGGAAAATTTATTACTTATGTTGTTTTAATAATCACCGATTCAGCTGTTGCCACCGTCAAACGTACAGTTATTGGCAATACCATGTGAATGAGTTATTGGCACCCCGTGACAATAATGGAATTGCTATTATTTGATTATTGTTATTGGTACCCCTCTTATTTAATATAATATCAGATCATTTTAATATTTAAACTTAAACTAAAAATATTTCATATATTGACATTTGATGTAGCTAAAGTTTTTCATACATGCTTTGAGAATTTCAGAAAAAACCTATACTAACAAAATTGACGGTCCTTATTATGATTCCCAAAATTTTACACTAAAAGAAATCACTGATAAGTGTTTATTTTGATTAGCAAGTATCGACTGCAGAGAACCTTTAATACAAGCTTAACAGGAAAATATTAAGAATTTATTATATATTTGGAGAAAAAAATCTTCCTCGAATGAAGCCAATCGCTATTGAACAGTGAGGTGTCAACTACTGCATCCGTTACGCCATCTAACTAAAAGGACTTATTCAATGCTATTGCGCTCAAAAAAGTGAAGGGCGTGTGGTTTAAACTTACCAAAATCACATTCTCTGTGGGTGTTATTTTCATTTATTTTTGTGTTTTGCTGCGATTCGCTCCTAAGCTAGCAAATGGACGAAAACCCGCATTGGGTCATATTGGTGCAACCAAACTAAAGATCAAACGCCTTCGTCATTGAACACATACTTGGTACGGATAAGTTCACCATTTCTGATTATATTTGTAAAATGCCTCGCAAATTTGTTTGTTCAGACATAATTCACCATTAATTTAGAAAAATTGTTCATTAGCTCTGATTACCTAAACAGAATCCTTTAGGCCATGCATTAAACCCACACAACCCAATGCTAATTTATATGAATAAACGCCGAAAACTCAACAAATTAACACCACAGTCGTTCCCCATGGACAGACAGCTGCATGGTTTCCACACATCACCTGAGATCATTAGGTTTAAACTTTTCCACTAGCACACACTCATATTAAGGTACCTATATCCATCCGGGCCAGGAACGAAATAATAATTATTTTGCCACATAAGGATAACACACAACGAAATATTATAAAATGCCAGAAACATTCACCATAGCGATGGCCGGTGGGTCCGATTCATTTTGTGCTCTCTATATGCATGAGAGAATAAAATTTAATAATTCATTGTAATTATTTTGGCCACACAGTCATCGCACACGGAATACATTTAAATGAGTTATGAGTCCATTGGCCTATCTCCAAACCACGGATGCACCCACATACACTATTCACACCCAACCCAACCGGAAGGAGACAGCCATCGACATTCATTTTTGAACGGGAAACTTCAATTTAGTTGCGGGTTGTTGCCGAACAGTGAATTCACCTTAATGACTCATATCCTCTTTCGAAATACAATGCCTGTCTGTTTGTCTAGTTGCGTTTTCCATAACTGATCCTGTTGCTGGACACACGATAAATATAAAATAATATTATTAACCTAACCTGAATATGGCTACCGAGAAACGGATTCCAGTGCGGAGCTGGTTTTCATAGGTTTTCCGGTGGCCCACGGCGGTCACGGGGCTTGAACCATATTAATGGCGGAAACACAATGCGGGTGGTGTGTTTTGGTGCAGTTCATTTAAACAGGAAAGGATGAAGCTGTACCTATTTGCGCTTTGCCGTTTAAATAGAATTCGGTGGGTCCTTGCGCGTTTAGTTGGGGTGTGAGGGTGGACAATTGATTTACGCATAGGAATGCATCTGATATGCATTTGTTGCCGAATGTTATTACCCGCTTGCATAAATTAATGGACTGCAAGCGCGCTCAATTTATATATTTGATTACTATTCGAGTGCACGAGGAAGAGTATGAAGGTAGTTTTTGAACAACACGTCCCAGTTTGGTGATTGTATTGCGCGATAAATTGCGTTCCACTGAGGCTGGGCTGCTATTCAAACCTATGACTAGTCAGCACGGTTTTCATGTAGGTTTAACTTCAATTGATTGGCTTTAAGCATTAATAGCAGAAAATTCAAATTTATTTATCGATTTACTTATTGAACACGGTGTTGTCTGGTATTAATGAGTATCTTGAAAACATTGCGCGCTGGTCTGAAACAAATGGTCTCCTGTTAAGCCCTGCGAAATCAAAGTGCCTCGTCATCTCAAGAAATTCATTGGACTTATCGTACTTTCCCTCCATAATTTTGCACAAGTCTTTTATTGGATATGTTGAAACGGCCAAAAATCTTGGTATGGTCTTTAATCGTAAACTGACCTAGGATCACCACATAAATGTTGTGACCGGTAAACTACGCTGTTCTTCCAACTTTATGGGCAATCAAAGCCTTCGCCCCTTTGGAAAAACGTCTCATGCTGGCCAAAACGCTGGTCATACCAACATTAATATACGGGCGCGAAGAAGATTTAAAAATGAATTAAGAAGACATCTCTTAAATTCAAATTAATCTTATTTTATTGTACTTTTGTAATTTTGATATGGTTATTACTTAGTATTATTGAATTAATCGTCTACCTGTGTAGCTTTTTTCGCAGAATATAGATTATCGCTTTTATATCATAAAGTGTATGTATAGGCATAAATAAATAAAAAATAAAATATACAATGGCTAACTGAACCGCAGCAGGTTTTATCAGAAACTCGAAATAATCAATCTAGCTTTCGTTCCTGAAGTTCTCAGCGAATTTTTACTTTAAAGTCCAATTCATGTACTCACATATACTAGGAAAGAAATGAGCATATGTGCGTGACTTCGTGAATTTTTCGGGAAAACAGCTTATAGGCAGCCGCCTTTCCACTGGAAAGTAAAATATGTACAATTGTATTGTATTGCATTCCATTATCTTTTGACGAAAAAATGTTAACTTGAAAAATAAGATGCCTTTTCAATAGTATAATGCCAAAAATATATTTTTAAACAATAAATTGAAAACTAAACACAAATATAAAAAAAAATATAAACAAAAACAATATTTATTTATACAACAAACAGTTTCCAAATAATTTGTTTCCAAATTTCATTCCACTTCTACTAGAAGTGGACGCTGAAATTATTTATTTATGACAGAGAAAGTGTTCGGACTTCAAAACATGGACAGAGTTTGAAGATGGAAACACATTCTTTCAGACCGAGGTTACATATAATTATTTTTTTTCGCAAAGGTTTTTTTAAGAATGTCTAAAAAATGAAAAAGTTGATATGTTGAATCAAAAAAAATTTAAAATAACAAAAATGCCTTTTTGGAAAAAAACAAGCCTAAAAACCTTAGCTAATGAAATAAGACCAAAAGGCATAAATTAAAGTTATCAAAGATTTAAAATACAGCAAATTCGCTTTATTCGCGGGCATCTTCTGAAATAATAATATGGACAGTAAAGTAGGATTGCAGAAAGACTTGGATTCTATATACCAATGGTTTATTGAAATAAAATTGAAATTGGATATTGGAAAAACCAAGATAATGGTGCTGAACGATAGAAGTGATAACATCGATCGAAATCAAGTGTGTGCGACTGTGTTCGGCATAATTTGTCAATATCTAGCAGAAATCCATCTCATAATATTAATCAGGGAAAACGAACTACCACGGTTTTTTCACTTTTGTTAAAAGAGATTTTGTAACTTCAGGTTTTGTTTGCATATTTTAAGAAAAGACACTTTTTTCCGTTGATTTTAATGCCTTAAATTTCGAAGCCATATTGAAAAAAAAAATATTTTTGACACTGTTTACCGAAAACGTTTTTTTTTGTATGTCGTGGGGAAAAATATATTTTTTTTAGTTTTAGCATAATTTATAATCTGTAATTAGTACGTAAAATGTATACTTGCACAATAATATATGCAAGTATGCATTTGTTCAATTGAAAAAAATATTTCGCCCTTTATTTTACTCGTAACGATAAAAACATGTTTTGATCACTTTTCGTATTCCAAAAACACAAATAGTGCACTTGTTTTTGTTAATTAATAATTAGGAAGGTGCATAAAAAAAATCTGTGCACATTTCAAAATACATTGTTTTAAAATTTGTAAAAGAATTATGTGTATAGAAAACGAAATGCCAACAATTTGAATACGCAAAATCGGAAATCAAAATACAGAACCCACTTAAATACAACATTATATTAGGCGTGTTTTTTTGTGCTTCGTTTTCAGCAAAGCAAAGTATAGTAAGATTTTCAGCACACAATTACAATAACTACTACGAGTCTCGAAGTGTCAAGTAGAGCGTAGTTGTTGTAATTGCGTACTGAAAATCCTACTTTACTTTGCTTTGCTGAGAACGAGGCTCAAAAAACAGGTATATTGTCTTTTTGTTAGGAGTTAAACTTTTTTTTTTGCTCTCCGATATTCATATTTTTTTGTTTTTAAAATAAGAATAGCATTTGCATTCTTACTGTTCCTAATTAACATTATTCAACAATGTTCAGTGTTATTAAACTACAGAATTACCAATCATATATTGATTTTGTACAAATATGGTGTTAAATAAACGAATTTAAAAACATTCACCCTAATAGACAATATTCATGAACATTTACTAAAATTCGCTGGTGTCTAGTGGAAGCTTGTGTTTAACTTGCAAGTTGTTGACTCATTTTTGGAACAACCTCCACGGATTTAATTTTGCATTTTGTTGTCAAACATCGAATTCATACAAACAAAATTAAAAATAAACTGAAATGTGAATGGATGAACACGTTTTACTGCCGAAGATGGATAGAGGACAAATTAAGCTATCTGAAAAACCATACTCAACATTTATTTTTTTTACATTTATTCTTATAGATTCATTTACAAATTGTTTATTACTGAAATGAAGAGAGCGCGAGTGAGCTGTCATTCAAAATTTGCGGGGAAAATCGGGTGGGTGCAGTGAAAGTCGATTGTCTGGTTTGGCTAGTCTATGACTACAACACATCATAGCTCCTGCGTACTCTACATTTGACGAAATGGTAGTGTTTTCAAGAAAAAAAAATTGAAAATAAATACTAAGCAGAACTGTGAAACTTGCCTTAAATACTAAAATAGCAGTATATAATGCCTGGGAATAATAAAACAGGCAATGGAATGCAACTTAAATTCATTACATTTTACATGATTTATTCATGGTCAAAATAACTAACGACCTCACTATAAAACGACAAATACCGTATTGCACAAAAACGAAAGCTTAAGAGAAGAATATAGGACTTGGTTCTCTGCTTAAGTTAACTTACGTGTAGTAACATATATATTCTCCTACTCTTGACAGAAAACGAGATATGGCGGTGGTCCACATTACCCGCCTATTCCACATTACCCGAACTTACTGGTAAAAAAAAAAATAAACGAAATAAAATATCTAGATGTAGTTTTAGATTAAAAGTTATTGTTTGGAAATAATGTTGGTTATAAAAAAAAAGATCCAAAAAATAGGATTTCTGAAGCGAATTGAAATCAAATTTCGACTATCAGCGCAATAAATATATATAAGTATATTGTTAAACCAAAACTTTAAGTACTTTCTTTTCCACTATTTTTTTTTTGTCAATCCGGTGTATGAAACTACCTTCAAAGGATTCAAGAGTATGGAATGTGACAACCAAGAGACATTGGACTGGTTAAATGGTTTCATCACCAATCACTAACGTGAACGCACATTGATCAAATGCTGACCTGCGCGTTGTTGATAGGAAAGATATCCTAAACATGACCAGTCTTATCCGCATGAGGGGGCCTTATCTACCTTGGAAAGGATAGAGCGGAACCTGCAATTCCTTAACCCGGAATGACAAAGCACGGAATGGAAAGTCATGGAAACGGACCGAATTCCCAAAATCGAATGGACTCAGCAGTATTGAAAAAAAGGCTGCTGAGTCACAAATCGCTGTCGCTGAAGCAAGAGTTCAAGGTCCGCGTAGGCATAACGCGATGCAAACTCCGGCTGTTAGCGGCGAAACACAAGCGAGAGCAACCGCCTTCCTAAGATATTCATATTCATAAATATTCATCACAGAAAGTCGGCCAGCGCCAACCTCGTTCTCCTTATGGAAACGAAACGTATAGATGTCGCCCTGGTTCAAGAACCCTGGATTCTCCGGGGAAAGATAAGTCTGCTGAACTCCAAATAACTGACTTTTTATTTTATTTTCAATCAAACGCCCACCAAAGCTTAACAACAGAATTATATTTATTCCAAAATGAATCCCTACTAAGATGAAAATCGAATCTACTCTAATATTTATTGCATTCTCTAATGCATCTAGAAATTGGTTCATTGTATCTATGATAAGGTACATAAAATAAAAGACGATTTCTAAGAGCTCTCGAAGGAGCATAAAATCCAATTAATGATAATAGGAAAGTGCAATCTATATGACCATTTATCAAATCAGGAATAAACATAATTGAAAAATATTGCCTTCGTAAGATGGCATTTCAATATTCCATCGCAGTCTACGAACGGCTACTCTAGTTAAACGTTCTGGAATCATCTCTAACCTAGTAGAATGTGCTTCATAAAACGGATTCCGCATTATACTGCAGTACTCAAGGTGAGATCGGACAAATGCAAAAAATAAACATTTTAGAGTATGCGGATCTTTAAAGACTTTTGAATTTCGCAATACGAAACCTAACATCTGATTACCTTTGGCAACCAAAGACTCAATGTGCTTGCAAAAGCTAAGTTTTACGTCAAAAATAACTCCAAGATCTTTTTTGTATGAAATAATGGATAGAGGGGTATTATCTATTACGTACGTAAAATGAATTGGAGAGAGGTTACGATAAAAAGGAAAGGCATTGACATTTAGAAACATTTAGATGAAGGTCATTACTGTGATACCATATGGACAGTCGTTCAAGAGCCTCTTGTTAAACGTATAGGTCGGAACACCTCCAAATCGTCGGCAAACATAAGACACTGGGAACTCAAAAACAAGTCAGGAATGGCATTAATAAACAAAAGGAAGAGCAGAAGGCCTTGAGGTACTTCAGATATATATAAATTGGTGACGAGAACGTGTCTCACAAATGAGAACATATTGGATACGATCCGGTAAGTAGGAATACATGCACATGACGAAATTAGAGTGAAGTCGTAAGCCAGTTAGTTTGGAAATTAATATAATGTGGTTAACACGATCAAACTCTTTAGCAAAATCTGTATATATTGCTTCACATTGCAAGCCATTCTCGAGGTAATTCAAGGCGGAATTACAAAAAATTGAGAGATTTCTGGTAGTAGATCTACCTGCCTGCGAAGTCATGTTGAAACGGAGAGATAAATCTCTTTAAGTGAGTTGTAAGTTTGTCACAAGCTAGTTTTTCAAACTACTTAGGTATAGTTGAAGTCTTACAGATTGGTCGATAGTTAGTAATATCATGTCTCGATCCAGATTTATATATGGGCGTTAAAAATGCGCTCTTCCAATTTTTTGAAAAATGTCCGCACCGGAGAGACAAATTTAAAACTAAACACAGAGGTACAGTAAACGCGAAGGAGCACTTTTGAAGTAAAATTGGCGGGACTCCATCTATACTAGGATTTTTATCTAAATTTAACGAGCAATTTGAACTTCCGGGATTGAACACTCTAAGTTGCCGATATTAAAGAGATCACAGGACATTGAGCGACAATAATATAAAGATTGAAAGTGTTTAGCGAACATATTACAGATGGTTGAAAGATCAGATGAAGATACGTTATTTAGACACATACAGTTAGGAATACCATTAGATTGTTTTTTGCGGGAGCGTATCGGAATCTCGCTTTTTGAAATCCCGCTTTTCAAAAATCTCGAAATAAAAAAGTTTTAAAATCCCGTCTGCTAAAATACTGCTTTTTAAAAATCCCGATCTATTATAATCCCGCTTTTTAAAATCCAGCTAAACCCGTTTTTTTACAAAACATTGTTATCAAAAAAATAGATGTTGGTTATATGCGCTTTTTTATTATACTGAAAAAAAAAATGAAATAATTGGCGCAACAGGTCCGTATGGACCCAAGCCTAGCTTCTCACAACCATTCGTCTTGTGTGAGTTTTTATTTTTGGGACGAATGGAAGGGATCTACAATTTGGGTTTTTCTCGGGATTCGAACCTGGGACCCCTCGCTTAGTAGTCCAACACACTAACCACTAAGCCACTGCGCCGACTTTTTATTATTATACTATTATATATTTAAAAATATGAAAAATACTCAACCAAAAAGAAAATGCATCCGAATGTTTTTAGTTTTTATTCTACATTGTTTTTACGCATTGCGAAAATAGTATATAATGCACATAAAAACCTACCTCTTGCTAACGGTTTTACCCTTATATGATACTGCTATAACAATAATTGGAGTTTGCGCCAATCTAAATTTTTTTTAGTATTGGATTGAGTGCGCACGCAAAACTATTGACCGCGATGAGTTATATTATAAGTGAAGTAAAGCCAAACAAAGGTGGCAAAAAATATTGAAGATTGTCATATTTATTACTTAAAAATTTATTTTGATATTATTTATTTCTTATTTTGTTACTTCCTCTAAAAATGATAAATGTTAAAATAAACTACATTTCAAAAAAAAAAACTCATTACTTAATTTATTTTAATTTTCTTATTTTTTACAATCAAAAGTATTTGCTTTACTGCGGGATTTTAAAGAAGAATCAGGATTATAAAAAGCGGGATATCGACCCCAACCCTTTTTTTGCTATTAATAAAGCTCCAAAGCGCTTACAATTTGTTTTTAAATTTGATTGGACATAAAAAAACATACTGTCTGTACAGAAACTTATTTAAAACATCAAATTGTGTTTTGAGCCACCGAAAAACTTTTAAAAGTTCCGGGTCGTTATTACTATTTTGAAATCTCTTATAGGCCTTATTTTTCCTATAATTTAAATGTATGATTCTATCACTAAACCAAATGGGTTTATTCCCCTTGACAGACTTTACTTTAGGTGTGAACAAATCAATTGCCATTTTTGGAGTAGGTATTTATAAATAAATTCAAAGAATTTTCTAAATTACAATTATTAAATATATCTAACCAAAAGTTGGCTTTATCATAGTTATATTTAAAATAAGTGTCAAAGGAACCTGATTCATGGAATTCAAACTGCAGGGATAATGCTACATGAAAAACGGAATTACGAAAAAGTGCGATTATGGAGTTGTTGATACTAATGTCGAGTTCGGAGTAGCAAATACCAAATCAAGGATATTATTAAATTCATTAGGCAAATTATTTATCTGACAAAGGTCAAGCTGGGAAAGAGTATCAACGACTTCGCACTCATAATCTAAGTTAACATTAAAAGGAAGAAGTCTAGAATCATCGCAGTCAAATGACCAAATTAAGTTAGATAAATTAAAGTCCCCAAGAAGGACAACGTGCTGATCATCTCTTAATTTATTTAAGATAAAGGAGCAATTATCTATATGTTTATGTGCTTTGTATAATAGGTAAGGACTCCTTGGTGGTATTTAACTTACAATAACAATAATTTCAGTTCCAGAAGACTGCTACTTGGTCAACATCTAAATCTGCTGCTCTTGGGGGTAAATTGATTTCATCACTGCGTAAAGTGGTCCGAACCAAAACCAATACTTCACCGCTTCTCTCACAATCAGTTAGAACGGAGCAACGGTTCTTGTCGAAAACTTCGTACTGGTACCACAATACACCAGTAAATGTTAAGTTTCGAACATGTATTGTCGCTAGGAAACAGCTAAAACTATTTCTTTTACCTAGTCTCAGCGACTCGGAACAAACGGCTGTCAAATGGGACAGGACAGGAAAAGGCGCGCAGATACTGGCGACATTCTACATGTCATATGAGTCGGACAATCCACCCTCAGAGCTATACTGTTCACTAGTGAAAAATGGGAGCTGATTGCTGGCTGTGATGCTAACACGCACCATACGCTCTGGGGAAGTACGGACATGAATGTACGAGGTGTGTCCCTCTTAGAATTCATAATTAAAAATAATCTCATGATATATATATATAGTGCCAATGAGCCAACCTTCGTAACTAGGAATAGACGTGAGGTGTTAGGTTAGGTTAAGTGGGGTTGTAAGATCGTAACAAAAGACCAGGCACCAAGACGGGCCCATCGCCATCCCCAGGGAACCATTATGTTTAAAAACCTAAACCAAATCGCCCAAACAATCAATTTTCCCACAGAATTTAATTATTTTTCCAATATTGTTTGAGGAACCAACCTCTTCTAAGTTTTTAAGGAAGTACCTGCCTAGGTGCTACTAAGCTATACACAAAAATTTTAAAAATTAAAATTTTTAAAATTTTATCTATTGAATTCTATCTATTGCAAAGTCCCTAAAGGATAACGAATACACACTAGCCGCGTTCCTAGATATTGAAGGAGCAGTGAAGAGAGCACTACTCAATTCCAACGTTGTCCAAACGCTAACCAATGTGATTGAAAGCTTGCTTAATGAAAGAAACAATAATGCAAAACATTTGAAAATTCAAAAATGAAGGGGTTAAAGTAACTGCTTATGGAGATGATGTAGCAATACTTGCTACAGGTAAGTTCCTACCTTCCGTAAGCGAACTTCTAGAAAATGAATTACGGACACTGCATGTGGCCAAAACAATGTGGTCTTGGAGTCAATCCACAAAAGACTGAATTTGTCTTGTTTAGTAACAAAAGAGTGATTCCAGACTTCGATCCCCCATTTATTGAGGGCACACCCCTAAGGGTAGCCGGGAGTGCTAAATATCTAAGTACAATCTCAGATAGGAAGCTTAATTGGAAATTAAATGTCAATAAAAGAGTTAAACAAGTAGATTAACATGACTTGTATGCCCTCCACTGCATACAAGTCATGCAAAATTTTTTTTTTATGGACCAGAACTACTTACCGACAAAGCCTATTTTGAATACCGACCTAACGACGATAAAAATAAGTCCTTTCATCAAATTTCCTATATCAATTCCTTTGCACGCTATCGTGCTTTCAACAGACGGACAGACAGACAGACAGACAGACCGACAGATGGACACTGCTAAATCCATTCAGAATGCGATCCTGATTCAGAATATATATACTTTATGAGGTCTCCGGTGACTCCTTCTTGGCGTTACAAGTGAAATGATAAAGTGAATATACCTTCCTGTCGGGGGTATAAAAGCTGCAAATGCTTTTTACGCATGTAACCGAATCTTCGGCAAAATGTGGGGACCAAACCCTAAAATAATTGTGTGGATGTATACGGCTGTTGTGCATCCAATACTTACTTATACTTACTTGCTTATATCTGAAATAAAATCGGATCTGGTTCACCGCTGCCGCGAGGAGCTTAATGTTATCTGCTCGCAGCACACCACACGTCTCTGCTGGGTCCAGGGACAAAACCGGCAATGAGATGACTGATGAACTGGCAAAAAATGGATTTGCTATGGATGAAGATCAAACCACCACTCGATAATCTCAGAAAGAGAGTGGAAAATAAGATCCGAATGAAATCCAACAACAGGTGGAAAGAATTAACTACGAATTGCGAAATATCACGGAAGCTATGGCCGGAATATAGTCCAAGTCGGACCGCAAGCAAGCTCATGCGGTTTGATAGAACTTCTATGTATAAACTGGTAGGGGCCCTAACGGGTCATAATTTCTTAAGAAACCACACGATGAAATTGAAACTCAAGAATGACGTTATATGCTGGGGTTGCGGAGACGACGAGGTACACGAAGACACACCTCACTTCCTCTGGCAATGCCCAAGTCATTGTCACTTGAGGAACAGAACACTTTGAAGTTACTATACTTCCATGACATACATGAACTTTCGGATATCTCTTGATCTAATCTTTAGAGGTTCATAACCACATCAGGATGGCTGGGCAAGGTCGAGTAACCGTGAGGAAATAAATATGATTGCCAACAACATCCGCTTACCCACAACAACGGCATCACAATGGGTCCACATGAACCTAAGTGGGGTGCTGTAGGGCTCTCTCTCTCTGCCGTACCCACCCACAAACTTAACCTAACCTAACCTATGAAATTCGTTAATTTGGCTACCTGTTAAGCGGAAAATAATAATGAATGTTTTGATGGTTGTACAAGGTGGGCCAAAAGAGATCACCCTTTTGGAAGATGCTCTTATAATTGCAAATGGCCGCCAATGTCAAATCTGTTTTGACATTTGTAGACTAGACAGATGTAGAATACAGGTGAACAAGCCATGGAGCGATACACTTCCCAAGAACGCGGAATAATCATTTCTATTTTTTTGCGTAACAATTCGTCTGTAGTGTTGGCGCAGCGCGAATTCCGTCCGTCCGACACCGACTACGCAAACACTGAGCACACGAAACGTTGCCAAGAGTGGCCAGCCCCGGAGCGCCCGTTGTGGCGAGAATATCGCCGCGGTTTTCCGAGGATGTCGAGCTGTCGCCGGAAATATCGACCAGACGCCGTGCCTCGCAATTAGCCATTCCCTAAGGCGAATTTTGGTCAAAGACTTGCGCATGTTCCCGTACAAAGTCCAGTTCGTGCATCGTCGGCCGCCAAATGCGTGTAACCTACGCCCAAGCTATCCTCAATCTCGAGTGGACGATTTATCCACCAAAATCATTATGAGCGATTAGGCTCAATTCCACCTCAGCGGGTACGTGAACAAGCAAAACTATCGCACCGAAAATCCACGAGGAGCCATTACACCCGCTCAATGTTACTGCATGGTGCGCTGTTCACGCTGGGCGATTCATCGGGCCATTTTTTTTCGAGAACGCCGCTGGCCAAACGACAATAGTGGACGGTGCGCGAGTTACGTGACTGTACACACCAAAAGTCATTCTTATGAGAAACCGCTACCTGCATATGAAAATACCCAGCTCCGACGGTATCCGAAATAGAGCCCTAAAAATCGCAATTAAAACACGACCTGACTTATTTGCCGAAATGTTCAACGCGTGTCTTCAGGAAGGCCTTTTTCCTGAACCTTGGAAGCGCCAAAGACTTGTCCTACTGCCGAAAGGAAAGGGTAATCCAAACGAACCATCCTCCTACCGTCCTATTTGCTTACTGGACACGATTGGTAAAATTCTCAAGCGAATTATTTACAACAGGCTCCAGCCAGCAATTGAAACGGCGGGAGGCCTCTCGGATCACCAATACGGTTTTCGTAGATCAAGATCTACGGTAGATGCAATCAATGCGGTAATAACGAGAGCCCGAGCCGCTATAGAAGGAAGGCGTTGGAAAGGAGGAACCAAAAAATACTGCGCCGTTATAACGCTTGATGTAAAAAACGCGTTTAATTCGGCGAATTGGGAACGTATCATGAGCTGTTTATACCGGATTGGAATACCGAACTATCTTCGTAGGATTATAATGAGTTACTTTTCGAATAGAGTTCTTCTCTACGACTCTGATGAGGGAATAAAAGAGTATGAAGTAACGGGCGGTGTACCACAAGGTTCAGTTTTAGGCCCCTTGTTGTGGAATGTTATGTATGACGAAATTCGGCGTCTACCAATTCCAAGAGAAGCGTCAATTATCGGCTTTGCAGACGACATAGCTGTGGTAGTTGTGGCAAAAACAATAGAAGAAGTCGAACTACACTGCAACGAGACAGTTGCAACTGTACGTAGATGGCTTTCTAGCGCAGGTTTAAAACTCGCCGACCACAAAACGGAAGCAGTACTTATTACTAGTAGGAAAGTTCGGGAAACGATAACGATTAGAGTAGGAGGGCATGAAGTAGTTTCCAACCATTTATTAAGTAAGAGCTTTATTATATAAGAGCTTTAAACACCATATTGAATATGTATGCAGAAAGTCGTCAAAAACTGCGCGCTTTCAAGGCTGATGAGTAACATCGGGGGCCCGAAACAAACAAAGAGAATTCTTCTTGCAGGAACTGCCAATTCTATTCTCATGTACGCGATAGAAATATGGTCAAGTGCAATGAAAGTTAAGTCTTACGTGAGGGGAGCCAAATCCATTCACCGTCTTGGCGCATTAAGAGTCGCCTGTGCGTTTCGAACAGTTTCGAACGATGCCATACTCGTCGTATCTTCAATGTTACCTATCGATATACTTGCTGAAGAAATGGTAAAATTAAAAATCGAGCGAGTACAAAATGGTCGGGTAGATAACGACAAAAGAAAATACGAAAGGTGTCTGAGTATAGCAACCTGGCAACAACAATGGAACGATTCGCTAAAGGGAAGATGGACACACAGGCTTATACCAGTGATCGACCTATGGATTAAACGGAAACATGGTGAAACAAACTTCTATCTGACTCTGTTCTTGACGCGTCATGGCTGTTATAGGGAATATCTTTTTAAACGCGGACACGAAACCAGCCCAAATTGCCCGCATTGCGAAGATGTTTTTGAAAACGCGGAACACGTGTTTTTTCATTGCCAACGATACGAAACCGAGAGGATATCCCTACGGGACCAATTCGATGAGTGGCCCACTCCCGATAACATCGTAAACTATATGCTCCAGAATGACGAAAACTGGACCATTGCAAGTAACGTGGCGGTGCGTATTCTCAGCGACCTAAGACGCTTAGAACGCCAACGGCATGTTAATAGTTCCAACAAATGAGCAAAAAGCAACAATTCTTTATACCGACCCCCGCGAAGTAATGCCTTACGGCGGTTCCGCGGGGGAAACTAATCGGTCTGTTCGGGAAGGGAGGTGGTTTTAGCCGGTAGGAATCCAGCACTATCAATGGACGTCGGACCATTGGTGTCTCATGCAAGATTTCCACCTTCCATCGCAAAAATAAAAAAAAAAACCCAGCTCCAACAACAACAACAATACATCAATCAACCTCTCGATATAGCGGCACATGATTTTACTGATAACAGCCTAACAACAGACGCAGCTCATCATCTATCTACTTGATTTGTGAAGAATTTGAATTTGAATTTTCCAAATACAACGCATTATTGTTTTTGTTAAATGTTTTTGTTTGTTTTTTTGTTTGTTTGTAACTCGCGCTATAGGACCATGTTATCCGAGTTTTTTCTGCCGCAATTGGACGAATTAGGACTGGAGGACATGTGGTTCCAACAGGACAGAGCTACGGCACACACTCCCCGAGCCACAACCGATATTCTGAAGGCGGCGTTCCCGGGTCGCCTCATCTCTCGTTTTAGCGATTTGCACTGGCCCGTAAGATCGCCCGATTTAACCGTTCCAGACTTTTTTTTGAGGGGTTTTTTGAAGTCCCGCGTTTACGTGAACAAACCCGAGACCCTAGAATCCCTCAAGGACAACATTCGACACGAGTGCGAGAATCTGTCGCCCGAAGTGATAAAAAATGCCATAAAACGAGCCCGTACGGCAATTAATTGTGACGGCGCCCATTTGGCCGATATCATCTTCTCGACTTGATCAATAAAATTCTTAAGGTTCAAATAAATATAATCAGAAAACAGAATCGAAGTTTTTCATTTAGAAAAAAAATGAGAGGCAAACAACATCGGATGACTTCTTTTGACCCACCTTGTATATAGGTGTATGAGATATTAATATATCCCAAAATATTAATTTGAAAAACGGTGCAATAGTCTTTATTTGCATTGTTTCTGAGTAGATCTTGGTTCCGTCGGTGGTGTAAATAGCGATCAGGAAATGATGTAGTCTGCTGTGGCTTTGAGGCTTTTGAAACCTTGTTTCATTTTCAGTTCATCGACATTCTTTAATAGGCCGGACGACTCTCTTAGTCTGAGAGCTGCCTTTGCTGCGGTGCGGTATATGAAATTGTCTAGGGAATGAAAATAATTGTCATTCCTGCCTGTGGTACACTTTGTACAGCTGCTGTAGTACTAAGCGAGACAATTCTTTGTACTTTATTGAGCATAGTCATATAGAGTTTAACTTCCGCGGTTGGCCACCATTCGAGAGATCCGTAGGATTTTGAGGGTCTGATGATTGCAGTGTACATCCAAAAGATGATATCCGGTCTCAGTCACCTTCTCCCGAAGGTCTTCTTAAAGGCGTGGAAAGCATTGAGTCCTTTTTTAACCTTTCGTATGTGATCCTTTTCCAAGATAACTTAGAGTCTAAGATGATGCCGAGATATCTAGCTTCCGATGTTAGATTGAGTGTGACTCGATTTAACTTGGGTAGGACGAAAGCTGGTCCTTGTGAACAGAATAATTAACAGTAAGTGCCACTGGCTCTCATTTTGAATTTCATGCTTGCAACTATTATTTGCAATACTCATTTCAGTATGATAGGTTCTGTGTGCGAGTGGTATTTACAGATTACAGATAACAAGAGAAGCATATTCACCTGATCAGAATATCCAAGCAGTTTCCGAGTCCGTAAATGATTGCTGTCTGGACAGAGAGGGATCCTTAAATGCAAAGTTTATTTTAACATATTAACACAAGCATCTACTACGCTATATGCACCTTTCTCCTCAATCGGTTATTGGTCCATTCACATGAAGAAGTCCAAATAATTCAGAAACCATTACACTTCAGCTCTTTAATAAAACGCCAAAACCACTTTCGGTCCTGGATAAATCATAGCAGGATAATGGACACAGAGGATACGTATCCGCCGTGCCGAAGGGATTCATAGGTTCTTGTATTTCCCTTGGGCGCATACGGTGTGCGAGTAAACACAGCCACGCACATACCAAACCTACCTACATATTCGGTCGCAGAAAGCCAATTGCCAGTGAAGTACTATTATTGATATTTTCGTATTCATAATTTATTTACGGATCCAGAATACTGCCCTGCCACCGCCACTAGCAGCATGGCACCAGCTGAACACTCCTGACGCACGGCTATTTATTTGGTTGACGGCAAAGGGAGTATTGAACTACTCGTATATATGTGTAGGTATATGTGGTTGTCGATATCCCTCTGGAGCCCTGCTATATTGATTTGCGGATGGACATTTGGTTCTGTTACATCTGCAGGCGATTGGTTTTGGCAAGTTATTTATGAACACACACCTCCATGAGTTGGTGGCTGTTGGTCCCTATTCCTACATACGTCCAATGTTCTAAATTCCCTCTAAACAGCAGTGGGGTTGTTGTTGAACTCTATTCAATTGGACCGTTGTGCGTTGCTGTACATATATATTGAGTATGTTTGTATGACGTACATGTGCGGAGTATTTGTGTTTGGAATGGTCATTCGAGAAACAGGATGTATAACTAGCGGAAAGACTCATGTCCCATCCTATTTCATATCCATAACGAAGCGAAACGGCAAATTCTCATTCAATATCGTCGAACTTTTCTGAGGTTTTGGTCAAGCTAATGACAACTGGTAAATAATTGTTACTTTTTTTAATCAACGGGTTGGCTGCAGGGGAATTTGCAGAATGTTGACAGGATTTGACTCCTGACTTTTAAGGTTTTTCGTCATG
Source organism: Cheilosia vulpina (assembly GCA_916610125.1). Classification (NCBI taxonomy): domain Eukaryota; kingdom Metazoa; phylum Arthropoda; class Insecta; order Diptera; family Syrphidae; genus Cheilosia; species Cheilosia vulpina. The sequence goes on from OU744278.1 coordinate 28,043,297, forward strand.
AACTAAGTATTAAATAGACTGACAGCTTCGGCCAAAAAAGAGGGATTGCCTAGACGCTAAATTTGACCTTGGATGCAGTCCAGTTTGAGTTCAAGTAATTGTGCCCATATTAATCAAAGGGGTCAGACACATACTTGAAATAAGCCAGACTACACTTCCGGTTTCAGCCGGATGTCAGGTAAGCTGAGGTGGGTTATTAGGTATTCCGTTATCGAGTGTGGTGGCTGTGTTGCAAATAATAGATGTTGGCACAAAATGTTCGCTACATTTTTAAAGACATTCAAATATATAAATAGTTGCTCGATTTTCTTATTTCTTGATATCAAGTGAAACTAGTTATGTAGCTAGACGCCAAGCAATAAAAATTAGTTCTTAACGACGCAAACTCATTAATAAAAAAAAAGTTTTTCATAGAAAATATATAAAACAAACATTCGAAATAATAGAAAGAATGTTCAATTGTACGGTATAAAGAAAATGAATATTTTTTATCAATAACAAATTTCGGGTCCATATAAATATCATTTTAATGATATCGACATCAACAAAAAAATGTTGCTATATGTCCACCACAGCATCACTGACCTCCAATTCATGCAATTGCTCAATTGTTACAACATGTCTCTGTAGCAGTGCTGTCGTTGTACTGCAAAAGCAGTATTTGTACTGCTGTTGCTGTGCTGCACAGCTACTTAAAATACTGCTTTTAAGTATGCGCTTTTTGTTCTTAGAATGTTCCAAGACATTATTATGAAATGCAAGCATCTGAAATACCGTTAAATTATATTCTATATTTATTAAAAAAATATATATTGTAAAATGTATCTTCTTTAATAAAGTATAAATAACGAATTTTAAAATACTTTTTTTTGTAGTGGACATATCAGTGCAATTTATTTTAATCTAAGTATGTATAAGCAATTTGCATGAGTGTGTTAAGGTTTGTTCAATCTTTGTTATATTTAATCATCGGTTATTTTAGCTGGTAATCATCGAATGTGGTTGTTCATTAAATATTAACCAGAGAATCGTTGGTTTGGTTAGTTAACCAGAGAAATAGATAACCAGCCGATTTTGCGTGGTGACAATGATTTTCTAAAAGTTTCGTTTATTCAAGATTTTGTAAGGACTTCGTAGGTATAAGTTTTGAAGTATCTGCTATACAACAACTTTTTGTAGAATATTTCGAGCAATCTTGTGCGGAAAAGAAATACAAATAATAAAATAAATAAATTTTTATATAACGCAAGATGGAGAAGGCCCTGACCAATAAAATCTGTTCGGTTAAGTTAACGTTTTCAACTGACAGATGTATACAATGCACTTCACGCCATTCTATGAAAGGTGAGGAGGATACAGACAGGTTCCCAACTTCAGCCGGATGATTAAGATAACTTTCAACATTTTTGTCCTTTGACAGCTCTCATAAATTGAGAGAATGAGAAAATTATTGCTTCGTTCGTAGACGAAATTGAGATGAGGCCCAATAATAAGTTAACAATTTTTATTGGTTGTTGTACTGATTCAGCTATGTTCTCAATTACTTGTCTCACACCGAAAAGATTTTATTCCGCTGTTTTTAAAAAAATGCCTGTATCATTTGATTTTGACATTTATGAACAGTCAAAATATATTCATTAATAAATTACCTAGACAAACACACGAAGCCAGAAAAAAAAATGTAACCATAGATTGGGCTAATCACTGAATTTACAAATGAACTGGAAAAATGGAACGATTTGTCGCAAATCTATGGTTTGGTGACCGAAGCTAAAAAGCGGTGAACAAACACTCATTGGTTATCACTGATTTGTAATCATCGGTTAAACTAAGCCGATGGTAACCTAACCAAGGACTTCACCAGCTGTGAACAGACCGACCCTAAGTGTTTTAATTTTAACGTTGATTAATAGTTCCATACATAGCTATACCATATACGGTATAGGTACTGCTTTGTACTGCTTTTTGTCAACTGGAAGTGCTGCTGCTTTTTGTCTTCAAACGACAGCCCTGCTCTGTAGCGAATACCATTCACCGCAACGCGACGGTCATTTTCATCGACGAAAAAAAAACCGCCCAACCGCGCCACCGGCATGAAAACCGCATGCGGATGAAGTGCTGTTTCATGAATCACATGAGGGTTCTCAGCTCACCTGTCGAGTAACACATATTTTGCTTTTTGACCAAGCCGTTTAACCAAAAATGCGCTTCATCGTTAAAGATAATTTTGCGATTAAATTTTTCTTAAAGTTGCAACTCTGAATTTCGGTAGTAAATTTGAATTATTTGTAAACGTTGATCCTTCGTATACTTCACTATGATGAAAATGTTGATTTCAAATGTAATTTCATTAATTATGTCATTTGTTTTAAATTTTTCAAATAAATTTAATTTATTTTCGTTGTTTTCGATTAATAAACGGAATCTTCATACAAGACTATGACTCAAAAATAATACCAACAATAATTTTAGGAACAAAAATGTATCCTATTTTATTTCCACGAATGAGTATATCACAGTTTATTCATTTATTTATATGTTGATTACAATAGTTATTAACCATTATGATATATACATGTTTTCGTGGTGAAAAAAAAACAAACAACAAATTTAAACTCTGGGAACTCATCCATCAGCTGATAGAAACTCACCACATAAGTCGTTTTTCTTTTTTAGTTCAGAGCTGAGCTCTGAACCGAGCTCGAGCATTATGAGCGCGCTCTGAGCCGAGCGTGCTCAGATTGTTCTGATGTATTAATGAAAGACACTTGAGCACGTAGCTGACATTTTTAATAAATGTATGTAAAAATTGAATATTTATTAATTTTTATTTATTAAATTGGTTATCCTTTAGTTCCAGAACAACAAAGTTCGTCCACCATTTCATTTATTTTGTTTTCCTGGTTTTTTTTTCTGTCAAATGTGACTGTGAGTGTGTATTCAGCTTTTTACTCAGCATGCTCAGTCAATTTATTCTGAGCTCATCGAGCGCGCTCTGATAATGCTCAGATCGAAAAAAGAAACACAAATCTGAGCTCTGATGTATCTGGGCTAAAAAAGAAACACGAACTTTTTGTATAACAGTTCAGGTTGTGCTCTGAACTAAAAAAGAAAAACGTCTATACACTACTCTTAAGGCGTTGTTCTTTTTCAGTTCAGAGCACGACCTGAACTGTTATACAAAAAAAATTGTGCTTCTTTTTTAGCTCAGATACATCATAGCTCAGAATTTGTGCTTCTTTTTTCGTTCAGGTCATGATCAGAGCGCGCTCTATGAGTCCAGAATAAATTTTCTGAGCAGTCTGAGGAAAAAGCTGATTATACACTTACAGTCACATTTGACAGGAAAAATACAGCATAGATAAAATAGTTGAAATCCGGATGAACCTTGTTGTTGTTGAACTGAAGTTTATTCGATTTAATAAATAAGGAATAATAAATATTCAATTTATACATATATTTATTACAAATGACAGGTATGTGCTCAAGCGTGTGTCATAAATACATCAGAACAATCTGAGCACGCTTGGTTCAGATCTAAAGTGAAAAAGAAAAACGCCTTTAGTCAGTGTGATTAGCATAGCAAATCATACTGAGACCCCCAACTCGCAATCATCTTGCCGCAGTCCCACCAATTTTTTTTCAAAATCAGCCATTTTGTTTTCCTATCGGATAATAGAGGAACTCAAAAAAGCGGGTCGCGCTTTCTGTACGTCTGTGCGTATGCTCCTGAGGCCTACTGCCTAAACTGCTGCCGTTTTTTTTTTACATACGATTAGGTTAGTTTTTCGCACAACGGCACAAACGATTGTTACAAACCCCCATTCCTAAAGTTGATTTCTAACTTGATAGTAAGTTCAGGTTTTTCCTAAAATATCGTGAAATTTATTTTGAAAAAAGACATTTTTTAAAAAATTTGGTTTTCTAGAGTTTACTTGAAAGAGGGAAGAACGATTTAACCGAAATGCAAATTAAGATACCCCATTGACAAAGGCAACAAACATAAAACAGATTACATAAGCAGTAGCATCAGTACTGTATGACAGAGCTTCACTCTGTGGCATTGCAAATACTTAGATCAGCATAATTGGTCAATATCAAATATCCATGATTTTTTTCTTATCTTTTGCCTCCTTCTGAGACATTGAAGAATTGCCAACGCTAACACAAATTTAACTATAAATACTAGGATAAATTATTTCTCATCTCAGTTCTGTTTTACCATTACCCAAACTCTCATCGCTGACTTCCCGCCACCAGTGGTAAGGGGTCAGCTAGAGAGCAAAATAAAGACTTTTTAAAAACTTAAATGACTTAGTAAATAAATTAATTTGCATACTTGGAGTAAAATTGATGTTTTCAAAATTATTGCGTCCTTCACTTTCCATTCGAATCACGTTACTTTTAAAAACAGTTCTTATCTCGAAAACCCCTGAACAGCACCATACTCAGTTATTAGCTAAATCGTTGAAAACCATTAGCTCTAAGACCAAATATTGCATTGTTTGTTACTATTTTCTGTGCTCTAACGATGTTGATCGAAATACATTTATCTAAGATAACATTCGTATTCAATTTGTGTTACATGAACCCGTTTCTTAATATTTTTTTTTTTAAATGCCTACCCAAATCCCGAACTGTGTTCGTATATTTTTGTAAAACTCGATGTATCTACAACTTTCAATAAAAATGTCATTACTGCTAACAAGAAACTTCTTTTAGTTCGTTTTCCAACCATATTAAACGTGCACCCTAAAATAATTGCAAGCACTTGAAGCAGGCACAATTAGAGAATCCCACTTTCATAACCATGTTTAGCAGGTAATAGCTTAATGTGAAAAAGGGTGTCCCATATAATTCACGCAAATATAGAAAATACAGATTTTCAATTAGAAAGCTTAATTTTTAATTGATCCATAGAGATTCATACAGATTGGGGTTATGTATGGAATAGAACATCGGATAAATGGCCGCCGCAACGGATTTGCTGACGTACTCTTTTATTGAATTTTTTTATGACCGTTTCGCATAAATTTGACTGAATTTCATTAATACACCTCCCAATTTCCTATTTCAAAGCGTTGGTGGTCGTGGGCTTGTTTGCAAAAACCTTTGACTTCAAAAAACCCGAAAGCAAAAAGTCCAATGGCGTTAAATCGCAAGATCTGGATGGCCAATTCCGATCGCAAAAACGGCCGATTACACGATTAGGAAATGACTGCAGTAAGTGAATTATTTCTCTGGCTGTATGGCATGTAGCACCGTCTTGTTGAAACCACATGTTGGTCACATCCATATCTTGTAACTTAGGCTTGAGATTTTTACGTAGGTACATACCTAAAATACAAAACCCAAAATACCAAAAATTGTTGAATGAGATAGTTTGCTTTGCTCTTCGCTAGCCTGATCCGCCTTCCGCACGGAATGCACAAATTTCCGGAAGGTACGCATTCATGTTAGCATGCTCAAGATGTTCGCATTATGTTCTTCTAGGCAGGCTGGGACGTTTGACCTGATTCTCGAATTATTGTTTTAATTTACAATGAACATTTTTTTTTTGTTACTCGCTTGACACTTCCTTAATAATGACAACTCTGTTGATAAGCATATAGCCAGAGGGTTCACATATGCATAACGCATTTCGGTTCATTTAAACCGATGTAAATTTCCAGCCATAACCTCATAGACCCCAAAACCCAACCTTCACAATGACTCATGAATATCTCGTTAGAGTGCACCCTGAATGAGTGGAAGTTCTGTAAATCTACATAAAGTTGCAATATCAGTTGCATACACCGTTCGGGTTCGGCGATGGCGAAAACTTTTAATGACATCGTAAGCTAATTAAGAGCACGACTCGTACGTCGTACTATACTAACTCGCACAAAAAGCCCAAACCATATATTGGTCGCTTGAACAAAATCCTTCAGCACATCTGTGCGCCTAAGCACACATTCTCATATAGATACCTATCGTTTCATTATTGGTATGAGAATGTGTGTGAGCAATGAATGAAATGCTCCCAAAGTCCGTTCTCTGTAACGCCACTTGCGTTGATCCCTTAATAATGCAATTCAATTGACAGTTTTACTGGCTTAATTACAAGTTTTCGAAACGTTGCCCGTTTTCATTGTGATCCCGGCCGTTATTAAGTTGGCAAACAAACACGCCAACACACATGGACATCCAGGACAAATGCTATGGGTTGATGTTTGTCGGGGCTTTACTTAGGTTCAGTGGATGGCATTATTATGATGGTGATGTCAATAAAACATTGGAGTCTAACTTCATGGAAACTTCTTCCCTTACATATACATATAAACATAGGTACCTACATAACTTATATCATCGGCATTGTTTAAAGTAACTTTATTATAGGTTAGGCTTACGTTAACAACCTGTGTGATGACAGATGTTAGGCCAATAAGATTAGTTGGGAAAAAAAGGGTTAATTAGCACATGAGACGTAGTTGGTTGTACTTTATTGTAATACGAGTACTTTGCTCAACGTTTCATGGTTTTAACTTGTGAACTAGTTAAAGCCGGAGTTAGTAGTAGTAGTAGTAGTAGAATAGACTTTATTGGATTAAACTCAGTTTACAAAAGTAAATTTACTAGTCTTTTTTTTGGACCTGGTTTACAAACCGTCGGTCAGATTAAGAGATTATGAATTGAAAAGAATGATTATAGTAATTTAAAAAATAAAAAAAAGGAAGGAGCGAAAATGAGAAAAAGAAAAAAAAAGAAAAGTGATAGGTAACAAAAGTAAGTCAAACTACTTTACTTGAGTAACAAAACAAAAAGAAAAATAAAGTGGACTAATTTTAACTCAAAAACTTTCTGTTAAAATTCTATTTCTATATCCCAAACCTAGTCTAATAAATTTGTAGAACTTCTCCCACCCCACCATACCGTTTAGAATTTGTAAAACTTCTTCAACTTCCAATTTGCTTCTTCCGAAAATGTTCCGACGAGTTTCTCTTAGAATGGCGCAAGACCCTATGAAATGCGCGATATTTTCTCTTTCGTGAGTGTTGCAGATCTTACATTCTACAGGACGATCCGGCCTGTGCGGAATAAAATTCAAAGCAAGTATTTCTCCTTTGGCTCTTAGTATAATTGCGATCATTTCGGTTGGATGCTTATCTTTAAATAATTAAGTTTTCCCAGATCGAACTCCAATCTACTATAAAATAACCTATATTGGGATGCTTTGGCCTGAGTGATGAAGTCCTTCCGAAATTTTGAGTCCAATTTAGAGACCAGTAAATAGAGTTGTTTTTTTGAAAATTATCAAGTCTTCTATATTTAGATTCATAGAATCACCCAGAGAATTAAAAAGGTTTTTCCAGGTTTTCACACAGTTGAGTTGGTTTGATATTAGAAATTTTAGGATCCTGTTGACCAAACGTGAGGGGTTCATTTGCAGTATCTTGAGGATGTAGTCAAAGTGGATTTTAAGAGAGTCAACAAGCATAGGTGGCAGTCCCGTTTCAATGTGCAGCAGGTAATTTGGTGTAGACGAAGGTGAAGCAAAAGCGCGTTTTAAGAAGTAATGGAGAGATTTTTCCACGTCCTCATACTCATTGTAGCCCCAAGCTTGGGCCGAGTATAACACTATAGATTTCGCAACTGCTTGAAACAGTTTGTATTTTGCTGAATGGTGGATGGCTTTATTTGAAATACATTTTTTCCACGAAACACATAAGGCAATCTTGGCCTCTTGAAGTTTAAGCTTGACATGCTTTCGCATACAAATTTTTCTCGAAATTAACACGCCCAGGTATTTGAATACCTTCACCACTTTTACCTTTCGACCTTGATAGTTCTACTTTTCATTACTCGCGTATCTCCCATGTCCTTTTCTGAAGATCATTATGTTTGATTTATTGAGGTTGACTGACAGGTTCCATGTCTGACAGTATTTATGCAGTTTCCCAATCGTTTTTTGCAGTTGTTGTGGTGTCTCTGATAAAAGAACGATGTCGTCAGCATACAATAAACCCGGTATGCCTTCTTCCCCAATTATCACTCCACCTCCTACGTGCGCCAATAAGTCATCAATAAAGATGGTGAATAAGAAGGTACTTAATGCACACCCTTGTTTAAGGCCCATAGTAGAACTAAATTCCTCCGATAAATGCTCTCCATCCCAGACCCTAATCGAGTCTTTTGCATAAAGAACTCTTAGGATACCAATTACTTTAGACGAAATTCCGAGAATGCATAGATTATAAAACATTGCTTCCCTATCGATACTATCAAATGCTGATGTGAAATCCACGAAGAAGACATACATCTTTTTCCCGTGATAGAGGTACACTCCCGCAATATTAGTGAGAAGAAAGACTTGATCAATCGTAGAGTAGCCTGTACGGAATCCAGCTCGAAATTCGCCGAGCTTTGAGTTCTCGTTGATCCAGGCTGTAAGCCGGAGTTCTTCTTTGCACAACAATGCCTTATTTCTAACAGTTGTATGTGTATATAGTTTGTTTCAGGAAATTCCATTCTATTTAATGCAGTAAAGATATATTAAAGGGGGTAGCAATCGATATTCGAGAGAACAAAACATGTCCTACTCCTTTTTGTTGATTAGTTTTCATAATAGATAAATAGTGACGTTTACGAGTTCTGTTTCAAAATTAGAGATGTCGTGGAATTTTTGTTCGTTTAAACATATAAAGTCGTCGGGTTGTTATTCATTGTTAATTTTAGATATTCATTGAAGAATTTAATTCATGTACGATCGCAATAACTTCTTGCAACCGGCAATAGAATCTCGGCTGCAAACGACACGCTAGCCAAAACAATAAGAATGGTTTGAGGTCAATGCCTTGAGCGGAGAAAGTCCGCAACAAAACACTAAACCGTCAAAATGTCAATCCCACTGAGGTGCTTGATTGCGTAATCGCGAACTTTGAACGACGTGGCGGTGGGTGGGAAATGCTGTCCTTGCGCGAAAGCAACGACGACAGCTGGAAATTTGGCAGCACAAATCTGAAATCTCAGATCAAAATCTGAAATGACACCTATATATCTACGAAAAGAATACGTTCGAGTTTAGATTGTAATATCCTACCGCACATAGATTATTCTTCCCCCGCAATTCAACGATATTAAATTAAATTATTATGATAAGTTAAGATTCCTTCCACACAATCCATGGAGCTGATATTGTAATAAATGCTATGGCATAAAAAGTGCATTCATATGCATTTGGTGCCTATAAATGGCACCACACAAAAATATCTCTGCTAGAATAAGAATTTACAATAAAGAGAGACAACGTCTCAGAATAAAATACGTTTTTATTCTTTATTTTATTTAAATCGATAACTTTTGCAAAATAATTTTTTAAGCATTTTTCTACAAATTCAAAAGGAGCCTAAAAATCGCCAAACTTTAGGCCTGTTACGCGCCTGTCCCGGAACGAAAAATCCCTTACAAAATTGACACAACGAAAAAGGTTGCTCTCCTTTTCGTTTGGCAGTATGCAGATGCTGCGGAATGATGGCGGAAAAGTGGGTAATTGTAGTAGATTACGACATTGTTTGCTTGCGAAACTTTGACATTTGTACTGCAGTGTTACCAGCATGTATGAGAGGTATAGAACCAAATTTTAAAAATCAAACAAACTCAAATATAGATCAAAAGTTCGATTTTTTCCAATTCTTTAGGGTTACTTATTCTGATTATCAACATTGTTTTTAAAGACGACAATATTAAATTAAAATAAAAACAACACAACACATACGCATAATTGAGAGACTTTTCTGGTTAAAATGTTAAAAAAAAAACCGAACGCCTTTGGAAACGAGTTTTTATATTAAATTATTTCGAAATGCGTTTGTATAAATGTGTGAAAATCGATTGCAGTAAATTGCCAGTGGAAGTAAAAAAAACGATTTTTGTGGCCAACTCAATGCACAAAAGAACCCGTAAAATTCAGATTTACTTCGATTTGGCAGCAGAAATCTGAAATCTCAGATAAAAATCCGAAAGCCAAATCGAAAACGACATTAATTACGAAATGAGTACGTAAATAAGGAAAAATCTCAAAAATCTAAGAAGCCAGTGAAAAGTTTGAGTAGCCAAATCAGTGGCGTAGCGAAAGGCGGGCAAGGGGGGCACAGGCCCCGGGCGGCATTTTGCTAGGGCGGCAATTTGGAGCGGTTACAATTTTTAAACATATAAAATTTACAAAACTGATTCTTTTTTCAGTAGAAAGAATTTATTTACAAAGTTTACCAGCATTAACACTGCTTCACAGTAAGTAATCAGACATTCCTTGTGTTGCTTCACAACAAATATGCAACTACATTTTATCGGAATGACTACCCTGTAGAGCACACACAAATTATAACATAGTACCTACATCTGCATTTGAAAATACTTTTTTTGTCTTTTTTTTTCGTTAGAGTGTGTGTAGTTCCCCCTTTTTGTGGAAATTTCAATTTTCGGTAAAATTTCCATGCGTAAAACATCAAAATTGTGGGAATATCAACCATCTGACAAGAAAACATTCAAACTACAATTAGTAACAATTTCCAGTACCAAAAATAATGATTATAATGTTAGCAAACTGCCATTTTTATTCTGAAGATTAAATTAATGTTATTTTCTTTCCGAACAATACAAATTTTACTTTTAAAAGCATATTTTTTTCATAAAAAAAAGGGGTAATTTGAGTTTAATGAAAAGGGAAAAATGAAGACGCTTCGTGGGAAAAATAAACAGAAAGTGCTAAGAAAACTGACTGAGATTTAGTGTATTTAGTTGCTGTCAGCTGATGGATGCGTTCTGAGAGTTTAAATTCGTTCTTTTATTGCACCACGATAACATTTGTTTTCTATTCTACAAAATTTAAAATAGCGAATGTAATCAACATAAATAAATAAAGGAATAAAGTGTGAAAAATTCATTCGTCGAGAAGATATTTTTGTTCCTACAATTACTGTACCTGTTTTCGTTTGTTGTTTTTGGGGAAAAAATATGTTAGTGAAATTCTCAAAATTAAGAAAAACACCTAAATAAACAAAATGAAGTTTCAATGACAAACTTAAGTAATTCTTTTTATTTATTAATCAACCACATCTTGACACGTTCACTCATGAAGCTTATTCAAACATGTCTTCGTGTTGTCTCTTTTTAATGCTAACAAATATTTCGCCGGGAATGTCAATAGAAAAACGGCAATGGATTGATTACGATTATTATACTTTGAAATATGATTTTTGAGTTACAATCTTTTCATGAAGATTCCATTTAATAGCGAAAAACAACAAAAAAAACAATTAAAGTTTATTAGAACATTTTATATAATTCCATTTGAAAACAACTGCTGCAGCCAAGAACATGACAAGTGCTGGTTTTTAATAAAAAAAAAACACAACTGAATAGTTTTTGGTAGACATTTTATGAATGAAAATAATGCCATTATTTATATGAAAAGTAAAATAAAGTTGCAAAATGATGACTTCACGTTTATTATTGTTTCTTCACAATTTGTAATATTTCTTACACTTTTTTAAGTTACAGTACAGTTGTCAGTCTCGTTTAATATTGTTAATAGTTTTACCAAATCGATCATTAAAAAAAAGGGAATGTGAAAGAAGAAATTGGTTGCGAAAATTGTAAACTGTGTGTAAAACAAATTACTAGGGGCGGCATAAATTGGATCTGCCCCGGCGGCACCAACCCACGCTACGCCACTGAGCCAAATCTATATAAAGGGTGATTTTTTAAGAGGTTTAGAACTTTTTTTAAAAAAAAAACACAAAAAATTCGAAAAAATGAATGAAATATTTATTTGAATCGATAGTTTGAACCTTGCAATTTAATGTTTAAAGATAATTTCATGCAAATGTTGACCGCGGCTGCGTCTCAGGTAGCCCATCCGCTGAGTCCAATTTTGGCATACTCTTTCACACATATCGGCCGGTATCTCACGAATGAATGCATGGATGTTGTCTTCCAGTGCGTTAATCGAAGCGGGCTTGTCCGTATACACATTAGCCTTGGCATACCCCCACAAAAAATAATCTAATGGTGTCAAATCGCACGATCTAGGCGGCCAATTGACCGGCCCGAAACGTGAAATTAACTGTTCACCAAACTCGCCTCGCAATTGCGCCATTGTTTCGCGTGCTGTGTGGCATGTGGCACCGTCTTGTTGAAACCACATATCATGCAAGTCAAGAACTTCCATTTCGGGCAAAAAAAAGTTTGTTATCATCGCTCGGTAGCGTTCACCATTGACAGTAACGCTGCGATTCGCATCATCTTTGAAGAAATATGGCCCAATAATGCCGCCGGCCCATAAACCGCACCAAACAGTGGCTTTTTCGGGATGCATTGGTAGCTGTTGCAATGCTTCTGGCTGATCTTCACTCCAAATGCGGCAATTTTGCTTATTTACGTACCCATTCAACCAAAAATGAGCCTCATCGCTGAACACAATTTTTCGATAAAAAAGCGGATCCTCGGCCAGCTTTCCAAGAGCCCATTCACCAAAAATTCGGCGTTGTGGTAGGTCGGCTGGCTTTAGTTCTTGCACCAGCTGTATCTTAAAAGGCTTTACGCCCAAATCCTTCCGCAAAATTTTCCACGTAGTGCTGTAACAAAGGCCTAACTGCTGGGAACGGCGCCGAATCGACATTTCGCGGTCTTCTGTCACACTAGCTGATACGGCCGCAATATTTTCTTCACTACACACAGTACGTAAACGTGTTGGTGGTTTAATGTCCAACAAAGTAAATTTGGTGCGAAATTTGGTCACAATCTTCCGCATAGACTGCTCAGAAGGTCGAGAATGCCGATCATAAAATGGAAGCAGCGCGCGATGAACATTTCGAACCGAGCACGAATTTTGATAGTAAAATTCAATAATTTGCAAGCGTTGTTCATTTGTAAGACGATCCATGGTTAAATTGCAAACCAAACTGAAGCTGTTTGACAGTGACACAAGGTACTAAACACACGTCAGCTGTCAAAACCGGTGTTGCCAAAACCAAACCAGCTAAAAAATCACCCTCTATTATTACGTGAACATCAAAAGTCTCTGTAAACTTTTTTGGTATTTATTATGAAATGAGTAGAATGAAACTTATATCATTCGAAAGGTATTGTCCCATATCATAGATGTGCACAAACAAATCGTTTGTGGGTATACGCCATTGAGGCTGGTGAAATTAAGTTATGAATTCCCCATAAAAAACAATTTGTCTTCGACATATTACCATAGTAACGTATATTCAAATATAAATCATCTTAAATTAGAACCTGTTTCCAATGAAGCAGCTTATTTACGTATTATTTCGATATCTAGATGTCGTTCTTTTCGTTAATAAAAAATAAATGTAAATAACGAAAATAATTGTAGTACCTACGTTTCTTAGTATTACATTCTACATACTTATAAAAGAAATGCTCGATTTTCGACCACAAGCGATACTACTCAGATATAAATAGCCAGTGCTGGTAACACTGCTACTTGTGTAGCAGCTGATGGAACTCTTCACTAATTATTTTCCGCTGCCTTTTCGCAGACGTTTCGCTGTCCATTTGGAGACCACCGGAAAATTTCGTTCCGAAATAGCTGCGTACTAGCCTTAAGGCTACTTCTTGCATGAGAACAATTTTCGGAGATAAATAATCAGTAGTAGGTATATACTTTTTTATTAAGGATGCCGTAATTTTGCATTATCAAATTTGTTATTTTTTATACAACAACTGCGCTCTACTTGACACTTCGAGAGTCGCAGTAGTTATTGTAATCACGTGCTGAAAATTTTACTTTACTTTGCTTAGCTGAGATCGAAGCTAAAAAAACACGCCTAATATATGACTTCATAGTGTGGATACTCTCTTACGCTTTCCCTGTTCCAATACAGACACAACGGGATGGAGAATCAGAATATTAGCAAATAACAATAATAGAGAGAAGGTCATGAGAGTGTCTTACAGTGAGCAAATAAAGCAGGAAATGACTAAAAGACTGTCGACTTTAGCCTTCGTATACAAAAAAACAACACAAATGACTAGGCATACGCATAGAAAGATATACAAATGTCACATCATTTAAGAACAGCTTTTCGCCATTTATCCACACATGTCTTCGCATATATATGCCAGATACCCTTTTCTCAGGAATAATTGGAATGTCAAACGATTTATTATTCCGACGAAATCGTAAATTATCTCTCTTCTTCCGACTTGGCTTTTGTTGGGACGACCGTCAGGACATAGTTTCGCTCGAGAAATTATCTTCTCTTCGGTCTTCTTTTTTTGTCATTTGATTGGTTCATTCTATCATCATGAAGCAAAATTCTTCCTTTCTTTCTACGGCGAAATAATAATTTTGCCAGAAATCCTTATTGAAATGTCGTCTTTGGCTACAAGATAAATGAGGCAAAACCCGAAAAGTAGACACACATGTGTGTCGAGGGAGGAAAATATAATACCTTCTCCGTTAATTATGGAAACGTAAATTGCTGGCGGTGCGAGTTAATTAATAAAATGATGAATATGCCGCCAATAGTAAGGCCTTATTAGAGAAATTGCAAAGGTATATTTCAATTTGCCAATAAATTAGTGATTCATGTGGGGAGCAGTGTGCTTTATGCTTCCGTGTGGATGCCAAAAGTGTACACCAACAAACCCAGATACATACAAATACAGGTTCAACCCCATTTGCGCAATACCTCTACCCCAATTAGCAGCATCCCTAATCTGGAATGAATCTTGGGGATATGAAATTTGAGTTTTTCTCTAATCGGCCCGAAAAGGGTTAACAAATCACCATCGTTCTGGGTCTGGGATTAGCTCATGGGCATATTGTTGAGGTTTTTCAATTTTAAGACAAATAATATTTGCATGCGGCTCTGGGGTAGAAAACAGCTAAGTTTATGGAAACCATCCCTAGAACTTATCCCGCGGATTGTGTAAGTTGTGGCATATTTACTGAAATTAATTATAACCTTATAAACACCAGAGAATGGGAAGGGATGTCTTCGGAAACTTTTCAATAACAATTCATTCATCATGGTATTTTATATGCTAACATCACGTATGCCTCTCTACGCTGTTCTGATGCCGCAATAATGTATCGACCGTAATAATTAACAGCCTACAGTTTCAGCTGGTTTTCCAACAGAATAAGGCACTGTGTGGAGTTTATGTAGGGTCATGTCTCTAGTAGTGGTTCATTGTAAAATAATTACTAACTGTGAGAGAACCGTTTAATGTAATATTAAACGAAAAATTAATGAGTTGCCATAAGTCAAACATTTTAAAATAAAGTTAAGTTTTCCCTGTAATTGTTATTGTTTTTTTTATAAAAAAAAGCATTATTCCCCAGTAGTCGAACAGTAGATTCCTAAAACCGAACATAAATTTACCTTACTTCGAACGCTAGATTTCGTGTATATTTTAAATTAAGAAAATGAGAATACAGTAACAAAAAAACTTAAAAGGAAATAAATAAATAGAATTCACAAACAATTAAAAATTAAATTTGTACATCAATTAGGGTCGGTTGGGGTAAATGGGGACGATTTTTGCATTTTTCAAAGACACATTTTTTCAGAAATATATAAAATATTAAATTTAATTTTTTTTTAACTTTTGAAAACGGATATTATATTATAAGATACAAGATGTTGCACATATGATGACTTAATCAAGTTATAAGAACCCAAAAAAGACATAGGGCAGTGTTTACATTTACCCCTTCCGTGTTTACATTTCCCCCATAGTTTATAAAAATACTGAGGTAAATGGGGACAACAAATTTCTGTTCTCTTAGAGTAGGGAGCTCGCCTATGGGGTAAAAGTAAGCAGACATGAATTTATGTTAATTTATTTCCTTGAAAATTGCGAACGAAAGCCAAACAACAACTGAAGGGTATTGCATGCACCGGTGTCGCGACACTCCAAATTCAGATTTTTTTTATGTCTGGGTTCCGAGAACTATATTTAAAGTATGAAAATAACGGCCGTTTACATTTACCCCATGTTTACATTTACCCCAACCGACCCTAACACTATAATGTTCGAATAGGAAACTCGAAGAAGTTTGGTTCCCTATGATCGAACGTTCAAAAAATAATAATATTATTAATTTTTCAGTTAAAAACTTTGCTAAAAAGACATAAAATAGATATAAACGATCATTGAAAATAAACATTTACCTGCATTTTCAAACAAGAAAACATACTTTCCTCAGACACTCGCGACAGTTTTTTTTTTCTTCTGAACTCGCGTTTAATTTAAAGTGCAATTTTGAAACGTTAACAGCAATATTGTACTGGTTGATATTGCAAAAACGATTAAAGGTAATACTACAATGTAGCATTTTGCATTTGTAGGAGTTGAAAATCTTAAAAATATACAGGTTACACAGCTTTTAACAAAAAGTGTTCGACTACTGGGAGTGTTCGGAATTAGGTGACCCTACGCTACATACGATTTAACCTTACGAACAATTTAAAACCTAGATCTATAAATAACGCCTACAGTATAAGTTAGGCATAAAAGTTACGTAGTCTTGCTCTGTTTACTTTGGCACATCGAAAAGCCAGCTGAAGAAACGGTCGTAACTTTTCTCGCCTACAAATGTCACTACCATTTTGATTCGGCTTGCACATGGAAGCATTATTGGACTTGCAGTTTCACTACAATGACTTCGAAGGGTTTTTGGTAAAAACATATATGGAGCAGCCGAAAGAACCTATCTTATTCTGGCCAAAAATATATACAAGCTGGCCACCTTCTTTTCTGCTCATACATACTAATGTGTAGACATCTTCTGGTGTTCTGGTATGGTAAATCAATTATTCTGTCGTATGATGTATGTTGTATAAACGAAGGCAAACAGCAGGAAATATATGTACTCGAGCTATGTGCTCATGGGAATGAACTACAACAAAAAGATATACGATATAGATATGCACACTACCACCCATTGAATGCAATTTGCATAACTGCTTATCATTGTTTTCGTGTGACGGGCACTCCTTAATGGCCGAGTGTTACCTCCTGTAAGACAAAGCTTATATACTTTACACGGATTCAGTGAAACATCAAGGAAGAGGAAGATGAATTGTTCCAGGGAAGCCGTCTTCTTATTCCACTCTGTCGACTTAAACAATGATCGAAAAGGCGTGTCTGTCTGAAATGATGGCTAAGCAAAAAATAAATAATTACTTCATGGAACTTCCGTGTCGATCTCAGTTTCCAATCCATTATGGTATGTGGTGAAAATATGTACAATTCCATACAAATATTTTCATAAATATTTACGTAGGTTGCTAAACATAAATATGTAACTGAAATGAAAACGGATCAATAATGATTTTATTACTACTCATGCTGGGCCTCATCCTTCAGTGGCGGCACGACCACCGCCGTTGATTGAATTTAACGGTCTCATTTTAAAAGTGGAGCTTGTGTATGGTGAATTGCACGCCTCACTGCGGCGAACTCATGTAAATCGAGCCATTGAAAGGCCGCCACGGTCGCTGTGTGTTGGGGCTGAATCCCTTTGCTGGTACAGCCTTACGCTTGGTTAAACTTTACGTGTTGTCAGTTGTCAGGTTATGTAGCGTAAACGGATTGTAAATTATGTTATGTTCGAATGGACGGAGAAATGTAATGACTTTCCTGTCTTCCTTTCAACCATCGTGGTATCGTTGGCCTCTGTTTGCTTTTCTGTTTCAATCTACATATCATAGCTGATTAATTATTTAAAATGTAGGTACGCTACAAAGTGAAGTTAATGGCGAGGAAGAGAGCCGTGAAGAGTCATGCTGGGAGTTTTTCGAAAGAGAATATGGAAAGACCGTTTAATACGAAAAGATTGTTAATATTTCAATTGATCCCATTACTGAGTCTTGCACTCTTTGTTGATGTTGTGGAATTTTGTATGACAGCACTGGTATAAATATTTTTTTCAAGACCTTTTTTGTACCTACCGTCCGCACATAATGGACGGATGTCCATCTGGGACTAGATATTCGGATTACCCAATTTTGCTCTTGTTAGTACTTTATTTTAATTTATTTTCAATCAAATGAGTACATCTACTGTTCTCGCTAGAAACATTAACAGCAATATGTTGGACACAAAATATATGTTTTTTGCTTTTGCTTAGTTGAAATTGTATTGCAAGAATTATCATAAGGTAATTGTTTTTTTTTTTTCTTTTTTATTTGTTTTTTTACTTGCTTAGACGGGTTCTTGTGGCCGAATTTTTCGACCCTTTCTTGGAAACGTTTTTAATGCATTTTTGCACCCGTTGTAAACACGAATTTTAATGCGATTTTAATGCATTTTGTTATTATCTAGCTTAGTAAATCTGACAGCTGGCTGACTTCATGTAACTCAGTTTCGATTGACCTAGACCGGTTGTTTGAACAGTTCTTTTCAGTTTATGCAGGCAAATCTAGTCAAGAAGTTCTTAATTAAAGGGACTTAGTCAACTGAACGAGCAGAAGCACACCCAAAGAATCCGGCACTTACGGTAAAATGACAGCCGATGACAGTTTTTCTCATTCTCTTAAAATCTCCACCAATGAAAGTGCTTGCTCTCACGACTTTTCAATTATCTTGTCAGATGTCAGCGGGTACAACGGACAGAAAAGTAGAAAGTAACCCTGCTTTATCCGTCGCATCCGGCACGTGCGTCTCTTATGGCGGGTAACCGTCCATAAGCTGCAGACCAGAGACAATACTGAAACCACCAACTTCGGCCGATTTCCCGTTACTTCCCTACAAGCTATATTTTTATGGGGTTGCAAATGCTAAGTGCGCTTGAATTGTTACATAGAAATTGTATTGACAAATGTCACCTAACCGACTCACCAACACACCTTGCATATGCCACAGCGTTCATAGAATTTTATCCGTTAGAATTGAAATTGTTCGTTACATGTGGATACTATTTTTTTTTAGGAATAAGTGTACATTTGCTTAAAATTTTAATGAACAATGATCAATGCAGATTTACACATGAAATCGAAGTTAAAGATATTCAAAAGCAGAAAATACGCAACCATGTTTGTCCTAATAAGTTTCTAGTTTATAGTTTAGATAGTTTTATTGACCAACAAAATCGAATTATTCGCCTTTTAACAATTAATAATAACTAACCAATGGCATTCAGTAATGAAAAAATGTGGTATTCCCGAACTCTAGCACATTTCCCCACGGTTGCCGAGGTTGACAGCATTTATTTTTGTATTTTTTATATGTTTTTGCATGTCAAACGGATTCTAAATTGACATAACACCGATGGGAAAACAAAAGGGCGAATTTGAAAATAAATTGAGGGGGCCAGTGGCAAGAGGATTGCGAGTTGGGGGTCTCTATGTCTATGCTGCAGACAAATATATTCTCTTTAAAATAATAATGTGCTAGAATTTTTGGTAGTATTACAATCGCATCGTTGTTAGCACTTTCTCTTCAGTTTTCCCACGAAGTGTGGTCATTTTTGCCTTTTTTCCCCTTTTCGCCGTACTCAAATTCCCCCGATACCTTTTTATCTAGCTTTTAAACGTAAGTTATGTATTATTCATTATATACTTAAAAAGTCTAAGTCCCATATTTCACTTATATGTATATAGCAAAAACTTATAGAAAAAATCTATCAAAAATATTCTAGGAAATGTTTGAACTGGGTTCGATTATAAGATGAGAAGTGTTGCCTCTATTAAATACACCCACCAGTTTATGATTAATGATGCTTTCGACGCTTTTAGTCCAGACATCACCCAAACTCGACAGATTTTTTACCAACAAACAAAAATCGAATGGCTCTGAAAAGCCTGATGTGGGGATTTCAGATTTCTGCTGCCAAATCGAACATAAAATCCTAATTTGATTGGTTGTATTTAGTTGGCCACAAAAAAATATTTTTGTTCACTTGCATTTGAAATCCATTTCAATTATTGTTTACACATTGCATTTCGAAATAATTTAATATAAAAAATCATTTCCATAGGTACGTGAATCATTTCCATACGTGAAAAATGAATAATTCAGTTAAAAAGCAATCCTCTGACAATCAAAAATTCGTAACCGCCAGCTGTATGTCAAACACATTGGAAAGTATGTGTAAATCTGAAAAAAAAAATCGGAAGTGCCTCAGATTCAGAAATTGATTTTTTAACAAATCGAACAATAGCCTTGTTTTTTTGAGCTTCGTTCTCAGCAAAGCAAAGTAAAGTAAGATTTTCAGCACACAGCTACTGCGAGTCTCGAAGTGTCAAGTGAGCGTAGTTGTTGTAATTGCGTGCGGAAAATCCTACTTTACTTTGCTTTGCTGAGAACGAAACTCAAAAAAACAGGGCTAATGTCGATCAAAAAAAAATTGATTTTTTCTCAAAAAAAAGTTACCTTTTTGCCAAATCGAAAACCAGAGATGAAAGAATAAAAGAGATGGATATCTTTCGTACGTCAATCCCCCCAAAACCCATTTGTATACATTGTTGTTTTTGTAATTTCAACCCCCGTCTGTGAATACGTGTGAGCTACAAAAAAGCATGTTGCTAATGGCCGGCCACTATTCCTTTTCCTTTATAGGAATCGCGCTGTTCAATTGTTTTGTGTTTGGTGTTGAACTTGTTTAGTTTTTGTTAAGGCTTCGATTGAAATAAAAAAAATAGTGAAATACACATATAGGAATAGCGAATTCTTGAATTAAAGTCCAATTCATGAACTCACATATACTAGAAAAGAAATGAGCATATGTGCGTGACTTCATGAATTTTTCGGGAAAACAGCTTGTAGGCAGCCGCCTTTCCACTGGAAAGATATATATCTCTGTATTCCATTATCTTTGATAATAACCAGAGATGAATGAATAAAAGAGATGGATATCTTTCGTACGGCTATCCCCCCAGAAACCATTTGTTTACATTGTTGTTTTTGTAATTTCAACCCCCGTCTGTGAATACGTGTGAGCTACAAAAAAGCATGTTGCTAATGGCCGGCCAACATTCCTTTTGCTTTTATAGGCATCGCGCTGTTCAATTGTTTTGTGTTTGGTGTTAAACTTTTTTAGTTTTTGTTAAGGCTTCGATTAAAATAAAAAAAATAGTGAAATACACATTTCGGAATACCGAATTCTTGCATTAAAGCCCAATTCATGAACTCACATATACTAGAAAAGAAATGAGCATATGTGCGTGACTTCATGAATTTTTCGGGAAAATAGCTTGTAGGCAGCCGCCTTTCCACTGGAAAGTTATATATCTCTGTATTCCATTATCTTTGATAATAACGCTCAGCAGTCAGCACACCTCAAACTTTTATTTTATATTTGTTTACAAAATAAAAGTCACCTACACAACTAAATGTAGCCGTCAAAATTTGAAAACACCCTTATACGTATCCACAAGCAGTGGAAATGGAATTTCAATTAAGCGGTGTTAGTGACTTTTAACTGGTCTAACAGTTTGATTCCTTTTACATGTCAAACAAAAGAAAAAGTATTGTCCGCGTTGTCGTTTAGTTTTGCCATTTCCATTATAAAAATGCGTGTATTTTGTTTACGATTGTGCAGAAAAGAATACTTTTTGCTTTAGGTTCGATTAATTTTATTTTCAAAGTTGGCCGAAATTTGCCTATGCGTTAGAGTTTGACAATAAGTGGGGGTTTAGATTTAGATTTAAATTTATTGAGTAAATACATAGATACTAACACTACTAATAGATAATTTTGTTTTCTGTACCTAATTAAAGATTCAATGAGTGAATAGAAAAACGTAATAAGTGTCGAATGCTAAACATTTATTACCATCACAGGAATGAAATCAGCAAAATATAAGCGAATTGGGAATATATGTGCGACTGTACACACAAAATCTGAGATCTATGAGAAGTAGCTGAAAATCCCAATCGAAACCCACATATATACGTCGATTATATTTGTCTAAAATTTATATCCACTAAACTAGATTCATCGGTAACTTCTCTTCACTTTTACTAAATCGATTTGTCATAGGTACGATACTCAGTCGGGAAGTTCAAGGATTTCAGAAGTCAAATTCATTTTAAAGCGAATATAATTATACTCTTAGATCTAACAACGGCAACGCTGAAAATAGGCAACTCCTTTTCGACCAATCGTACTCTCAAAAGTCAAACATCTAGGCAGCTTCACGTTCACGTATTACTTGAACTTCTTCAGCGTATTCTTGTTTGCTTGTTGATGCTTGGGCGTTGGACATTTTTCGTACTATAAACACCAGTGGATAATTAAAAAACATTCAATATTTCATTTGCTGTATTAAATTGCAAAATTCAATGTAATTTGCGTCCTCAGTGTAGTGAAATTGTATTCTAGCTGTTGAACATCGCAACGATCACTGATCGAGGATTTGTATAGAAAGGGTCACGCCCTGTTTTTCAGTTTCATGTGTGATTTCACTTTGTAGTTAAGAAATTGTAGAAATTGTTCGCAATGCGAACTAACAATTGAAGCCAAAACACAAAAAAGTTTCCGATTTTTGATTAAAGTCGACTATGTCCACAATCGAGGAGCGCAAAGCTTATCTAAACAATCCGTACTTTACGAAGCATCTATACGGCAACTTCTCACCGTTCTACGTAACAATCGCCATCTGTACGGTGATTGGAGTTTTTGTTATTTTGCTGAATATCATATTCACCTGCTGCTCAAAGCATAGGAAGTATTGGCAGGACAGGCACACAGGTGAGAAAATCATAATTTGTGTATTTTTGAATCAAATTCAATTCCAATTCTATTGCAGGCAATCGTTGGCTGGTATCAATTTGGTCGGCTACTCCACATAAGCAACCACCATTAGATTTGACAGAACTAAAGGACGCCAGTCATTTCCAAAGGACTGAGGTAAGTTGTTTAGAAATTTAGTTTTGTACCTTGTTTTTCAAAATAGTGCTTGAACATACAAGGGGCGTAGTCAGCTAAGTAGCAGGGCAGTTAATTAATTAATTAACATTTTCAGCAATCAAGTGCTGTACAAAAGACAGAGTTTCTTGTCAATGTATTTTGTCGGAGATATTGGCGACCGCACCTACTTTTGCTAGCGAAAATGAAATGCGTTTGCTCTGTCATTTTAACAATTGTTAAAAATAGTAAACAATGGACACTGCATATTGGTGTGCTATCTTAATTGTCGGCGAAATGATCATAGATATTGTATTCATTTATTGTTTGAATTTCTTTAAATGTCGCTAACGTTGAATCGAAAATTAACGAGTATTTTATGGCTTGTTTATAATGCTTAGAAAATTACAACTATAACGCAGACCATTCTAACTCTATGAAGTACCTACCTACCGAAATTTTACATTTTACCAGACCGATAATTTTTCGGTGCGATCGGGGGCTTGGGTCAAACATCCTTCTTTTGTGGAAAACTTGTTCGACATAAGTAGCAACTTGTAAGATACCATTCTATTTCTCTTTCTACAGAATATTTGATTGCAAAGGATTTCCTTGCCTCCTTTATAAAATTGAGCGCGATTCTTGGCGGCATTTATACATTTAAAACCAGCAAGAAACGAAAAAACAACAAATTCGAAAAAGTAATTGGGAATAGAGAAGGATTATAAATTTGACTAATCTAGTGGTGAGGTATACATTAACATTAAATGTGTCTGTTTGGTTTTCCCGTGGATACTATTGCTTCTCGTAGGTTGGTTCAAGTTCCTAGTGCCAAGACAAACAAAGCAATTAAAGTTCCATCAACTGGCAATATTTACTTAGTCATTTCCACATCTTCCATAATTTCCGTCACCTATCTGCAGTTCACTCGTTCATTTTCCATCTTGGGCTATTGATATGCAGTTTTTTGTTTTCCTATAGGGAGGGCGAAGAATGCATCATGCACCGTCAAGAAATTTTAGTTTTCCTGGTGTGTCAGACTCTTACTGACTAAACTTCCCCTCTCCCTTTGGCTTTCTTCAACAGCCCCCTGGAATCACTATTACTTCGGGGGCCGTTTTTTCCTTTGTACCTCATAAACGTCATGTTCTTCTATGAGGGTGTGCTCTGGCTTTCTTCTCTCTTCTTGGTTTTGAGCACGGTTTCGATAAACGCTGATACCCGTTTCCAGCTGCGTTCGCTTGCGATCATCTTCTCAATGATATTTTCGGGAGAAAAATAACCTTTCTCCGATTCCAAATCCTGTCTTTCCACGGTCCACCTGCTGCACGTGAAGAAGGTATGTAAAGCGTCGTCTACCAATGAGTCGCCATACTGGCATGTCGGATGCTCAATTTTCCGCATCCTGTGTAGGTATGCATTAAAATATCCATGTCCGGTTAGAAACTGCGTGGTATAATAATTTATTTCTCCGTGTTTTCGCGTTGTCCATTCAGCGACGTCTCTGATCAGCCTGGCGGTCCATCTACCTCTTGTTTCAGAGCTCCACCTTAGCTGCCATAATAGCTTTGTGGTCTGTTTTGCTTCAGTCGTTGCCGCTTCTGCTCCTATTTCCGCTCTCTTCTCATATACGAGCTTTCTCTCTGCGGCTAAGAGATCAATGGGTGTCACTTCTGCAACGACTAGAGCGGCTGGTTCTGATACCATGCGGTAAGAACTTGCGATGCGGAGGGCTCAGCGTCTCTGTACTGCTGCCATCTGTTTCCTGTACTTCTCCAGTTTGAGTGCATCTGCCCATATTTCGCATCCATATAGAAGTTTCGCGTGTGTAATTGTCATGAGGAGCCTTCGTTTGCTTTCTCTTGGTCCTCCAACGTTTGCCATGAGTTTACTAAGGAATGTGGTCACTTTAGCAGCTCGTTCGGAAGCTGATTTAATATGACTCCAGAAAGTGTGTTTCGAGTTGATAGTTACACCAAGGTACTTTACGGTGTTTTTGCTGGTGATTACGTCTGGGCCTATATGGAATTCAATTTGCGTCGGGATATGTTTTCTGGTTAGCAGAACAATCTCGGTCTTTTCAGATGCAAGACTAAGACCATGGGTTTCTACCCAGAAATAGACACGTCTCATGATTTGGTTCAGTTTTCTCGTGCTTCCTCAGTGTCCCCCGCAGTTATCACCGCTCCGATGTCGTCTGCGTACCCTATCAAAAAGGTGTCGTTAGGCATTTCGATACGGAGAATCTCGTCATAAAATACGTTCCAAAGGTCGGGTCCAAGGATTGACCCTTGCGCTGCTCCTGCTGTGATTTGTTTAACACGAGGCCCTTCTTTTGTGGCGTAGATTAGTTTTCGTTCGCTGAGGTAATCTTTGATTATACGGAGTAGGTACTGCGGTATCCTATAGACCTCCTCGAGCGATTTCAACATGTCTACCCATCTGGCTGTGTTGAAAGCGTTTTTCACGTCTAGGGTAACCAGAACGACGATCTTTTTCGAGCTATGTCCTCCTCGATGAGCGGCTTTGGCTGTTTTGATCACCTTCTCAACTGCTCCGATTGTTGAGTGTCCTTTTCTGAATCCGTGTTGTCTTTCGGATAGGTCTCCTGCACTCTGGATTGCGGTTGTGAGCCGGGGTTTCAACAGCGTTTCTAGTAGTTTCTCTGCCGTATCCAACATCCAAAGCGGTCCGTAGGAGAATTTGGGTCCCATTTTCCTTTGCTTATTAAGGCTAGTCGTTGTGTTTTCCATTTCTTAAAGAAAATCCCTTCTTCCAAGCAGCTGTTGTACATATTCAGAAGAATTTGAGGGCAGGTTTGAGCGATGGCTTTTAGCACTTCCGCTGGGATGCCATCAGGTCCTGGAGCTCTCTTATTTTGAAGTGTACTCGCTGCTAGTTTCAACTCCTCTTCCGTGAACATCGGGATGTCTTGGACTACAGGAGAAATATCTTGCCGCCTATTAGGGTGGGTTGGGAAGTGTTTCCACTATCGCCTGCATTGTATCTGCATTCATGGGTGGGGTGGTCGATCTTGCACCCAACTTGCGCATCACTACCTTATATCCCTGTCCCCAGGGGTCGCTGTTTACATCTTGGCAGAGTTCCTCCCACTTGCGTCGTTTACTCACCTATATGGCCTTCTTGAGTTCTGTTTTTGCGTTTCTAAACTCTACAAGTGCCTCTTTCCTTGTTTCAGCATGTCACCTTCTTCCTCTGGTGACTTTGCGTCTTAGGTGTAGACAGTTTCTTCTTAGTGCAGCAATCTCGGTTGTCCACCAGTATACTGGTTTCCTGCGCTCTATCCTATGGGTTAGCCGCGTTGTTACATGCCCGGCAGATAAGCTGCATTGTGGCTTCCGTCTTTAATTCAGCACATCCCGTCATTTCCAAATTTTCTTCTTTCCCATCTTCAATTGTACGAGTAAGGAGGTCTATGTTAAGCCTATCTACTTTCCAGCGAGGTTCTCGGTTCCATTTTGCCCGGTTCGAGCGTTGCTCTATTTGTAGGTCGTAGATGATATATTGGTGGTCGCTGCCCGTGTAATCCTCGTTAAGAATGTTTGGGGATATTTCTTCTGATGCGAGAGTTATATCTAGGATTGTCTCACCATATCCAGGGCGTCTGAATGTAGACGTGTTGCCATTATTTATCACATTGAGTCCTAACCTAGCGGCCATCTGCAGGATTTGTCGTCCTCTCGACTTCGTTGTAGGCATACCCCACTCTATTGCCTTGGCGTTAAAGTCTCCGGCTACAATTACTTTGCCCTCAATTTCACGTACGGTGTCTTCTAGAGCATTTAGTTCAACTAGTAAGGTGTCTAACAATGCGTGCTATTTCAAATCTCGGCAATTACGTTTGTCCCAGCATTGTGACTATATCCTTCGTCGAAAACAAAGTGGCTTTCACACTTCATATCTTCGCGATTTTCTTCAAATTGTAGTTCTGTGTTGGTTGTCGGCACAATTCAATATAGACGACAAAGATTTGGGCATTAGCTTTCGATGTTTCCGCACTCATTGAACACTGATCATTGCATTTTTATTGTGTGTGGACATACTCTTGACTGTATCGTACCGTATCTTATACCTCTATTCTGTTGAATATAGTAAACTATAGCAAAACCTCTTCCCCTTCCAGACTCAGCACATCTTTAACGAAGACATCGAATCAGCACCAATCCACCAACCGCAGCATCACCAACGTCAAGAGCGCCCACCGCGCCCGTCTCGCCAACGTGAAGAATACGTCGAGCTTCAAAAACGCGAAAGTGACATTTAACCGAGCAACCAATTGCATCTTAAAAACCAAATGGCATTTATCATCATCTATCCAGCCATAGCTGCGCTCGCCATGTTCATCGTCGGCGTCATTATCATCATGTTGCGCTTCGGTCCACAATTGTGTGGACTGCGACATCATGCGCTTCCCGATAATCATCACTGGCGCAACGATGATCGCGATTGGCGTGGTGAAGCCTACGACCACGATATAAGTTTAGCTTAAGATTAAGTACAAAGTAATGACACATACAGTGAATTACTCATATCCGTCCACATATACTAAACAGAAAGCGAAATCTCTGCGAGCATTCCACTACTGTTATTGTCTGTGCCTTGAAAAGTCGCAAATGATGTTTCTAAAAATATTAATTTAAGAATTTTATATACCGCAACTAATATCGAAAACATTCCGTCCAATTTGGAGTTTACACACATTTTTGTTTAGAATGTAAGGATGAATTTCTAATATCGAAGAGTATATTTTTTTTCGTAGTTTCCATTTTTTGAATATTATACGCAACTATTTACCCGTATACCAACTTTGTGTCTTTTGTATTTGACATTTTGTATTTTAATACTATAATTAGATGTAATTGTAGACAAAATAAAATTTTAATGAACAAATAAATTGTAATGCCATTTTACATTCTTCTATAAAAAAAAATTACCGGCGTTTTTTTATTAAAAACAAATCCTACCTACAACAATAGCTTCCTACAGTACGACACTTGGCTAAAACGTTATTTATGAACCAAAAAACATTCAAGCTAACACTCAGCGTGAGGCACAGAGACTCATAGAATCTTTTTATAGGTTGGAACTGGAAGATCAAAGAGGTTGCCGACTGCCATGAAAATTATAAATTATTGAAAAATATGAACTGATTACATAAAATGCCATAAAAATATATCCAGAAATCAATTCGACTACTAATCCTTCACGACAAAAGATGTGACAAATGATGTCTTAAGGCGAATGAATTCACTAGATTGAATCGACAGTGGCGCTTTGGGCCTCGAGGCAGCTCGTACATACCTGAAGTGTTCTTAGCATTTGCCCTGGTTTGTTCGGGTTAAGGGTCTTTGGTTGTGTTGTTGGATTATTTCACCGAGGTTGTGAAAAAAAATTAACATCGTCAAACGTCAGTAACACACGGAACGGATTGCTACATTATGCCCAAAACACATGTGCAGAAATCACTGCGCAGCAAGATTAAAATACACATGTTTATATGGATATAGGCACACGTAAATTCTGCACTCAACGCAGCACTGCAACATGTCTCTACTTCTAAATTTGCTGCAAAATTCAAGCGTACCACAACACAAATGAAAATAAATTGCAATTTCAAGGATTTGGCATCATCGGCTTTTGACATTTGCTGATCGTGTTTCGGTGAATGACAGTAGCGATATAAGCCGTTGCAGGGCATGTTAAATAATTTCCTGCAGATCTGTTTTACTTGCAGCACTGCGATCTCTGCTGCATCCAGAATTTCTGCACATGTGTTTTGGGCATTACCGTACCGCAGATACCGAATAATTAATTGTTCAGCACTTTTAGTTGCAATATTTAGCAAAAATAAAACCCACTTCTTTCATTTAAAACACTCCAGAAACGAATAGTTTGCGATCTCAACTGTTGCAAAATCATAGAATCTTGTTTATGAACGTGTTATTTGTGAATACTTGCGAAAATTCGGTCAGTTTGCATTTGTTTCATTGACCATGGTTTAATTGTGATGAGTGTAAGCATGTGCCATGTTCCTTAATAAAAATAAATTATAAATTGGTTGCGCAACAGCTCCGTGCCGAACCCTTGCTTCTCACAACTATCCAGTGGAATGAAAGGGATGAACAATTTTACGCTGAATATGCTTTTAGGGCAGTTATAGTCTCGGATGCTTGTTAATCGTCGGCGAAAATCATAGATAAACACAAACCATATACGATTTTGGCGCGTTAAATAAATAAAAAAAATAACCAGCTAAAAAGCCGTAAACAAATGTCGGCGGCTACACATATTTCAATCACAAGCACATAAGCAACAAAAGAGCAATGTATATATGATTGCACAAACGAAATCTTAAATCTGAGAAGCCCTATCGAATACCGCGTTGTAGTTTTCCATTTGTTGAAAATAAAACCAAACTCGCTGTATCGTTAGTATTTTCAAGGATTCATGCAAGGCGCAGTGACGCTTTTTGTAATGCTTGGTGCACACCCTCGTAGCGGTATTTTAAAAAATAGTTGTGGCAACCTAGCCATTCCGTTTTGTGTGAATTTTTCATTGGAAGGGCTCTACAACTTTATGCCGAGTCCAAATTGCTAATTAATACGATCATTCATGACAGTAATACTCTCCGATTTTTGTCAGGAGTTCGCTGCGAAAAAAAAATCCTTAATATGTAAGTTGACCCCTCGCTTAGTAGTCCAACACAGTTACCACTGTAGCGGCATTTACCTCAATAAAAATACATACAACATTTTTGTTTTTCAAAATATTTTGTCGTTTTTATTATTTTTTTTACATTGATTTTTCACACATTTTAGTAGTTTTTTTGTCGTTTTTACAGGTTTTTTTTTTAATTTTTTTTTTTGATTTTTTATTCATCTTTTTTTTACTTTATTTAAAAAAAATGTTTAAACATAAAAATAAAGAAAAAAATTTATAAAAAGTGGAATCTGTTTAATGTTTTTTTTACTTTGAAAAATCACATTATGTACTATTCTTTCGTTTTTGTTTTTCTTCCTCTCATTGCTTAAATATAAAAATAACTAAAGTATAACCTTTTTCTATTGTTTTAGCCACACGGCCGTTCTTCGTGGTGTTGTTTTTGTTTGCTCCACATTTTCATTGCAAAGTAAATTTAAACCAATAAAAACAAAATAACAATTTCAAGTTGCAAACTTTTTAAACTTATAGTACATGTTATATAGTGAAAAAAAAAACTAATAAAAAATCATCGATTTACTTAAAAATAATAGTTTTTTGTTTTAAATAATCAATAAAAAAAAAGAATCTCTCGCTGCTGCTGGTACGATACTTGCTTCTGAATTAGATTTTAGTTAAATCTTCAAAATCAGAAATATGTACTTAAAAATCTTAAAAACTAACAAAATGTTTTTTTTTTTGACCTTAAATGTTCAACTTAAGTTGCTTGTTTATTTTTTTTTTTGCAAATTTTTTCATTTCTTTACAATTTTGTTTCGCATATTTTGCACTCTTGAACTCGTGTCTTGTTTCATTTTATATTTTTTACTTCTAAATTTAAAATTTACTTGCTTCCCATTTGATTTGTAATTTTTATTTTGTATTTGAACAAATTCTTAAAAATGTACTGCATCCTCGTGCAGTGGGCACAAAATGTGTGGATTATTAACGGTTGGTTTCCTTTTATACTGATTTGTTGATATGATTTGTCCCACTTATACTTTTAACTACCTGCTACCAACAGTTTAAACTGGTTAAACATAACGCAAGCACAACACTGGACGGTACATTTAAATAAAACAAAATTGCAGTTTTTCCAAAGTATTTTCTATAGATTTTCCTAATATGTATTCTTTTTTATTTTGAGCTTTTTTGTATATTTAAAAACGTTTAACAACTTTTTTTCCTTTTCGAAAAATCTCCTTCGGGTCAAAATCACACAATATTCGTTGAGCAAAACTTGTTTTTTTTTCTTTCTTGTAGCAAAATATATTTTAATTCTGTTTAACAATTTAATTAGGAAAACTGTAGAAAATAAACTTTCAAATGTTTTGTTCAAAGAATTTCCACACATTTCCCCACTGTTATTGCAAATGTTAACAAAATTATGAATAGTATTGTAAATTGTCTTTCTTTCTCGATCGTAATAATATATAATAGTCGTAAATAATTTTCTCATTTAAAAAAAAAAGGAAATGCTTTTTCTTTTTATTTTCTTTCTCTCTCTCCTTGTGTTTTGTTTAAAGTGGTAGTGTTCAGAGATATAGCTGGGGCCTATAGCACAACGAAGTGTTAAGCTACGTTTACACGTGCCATTTTTCGTGGCATGTCAAAATTTGACATACAAATTGGCATGTGTAATCGTAGTCTTACAAGTGCATATTTTCTTTGTCTACAATTGGTCAAATTAGACAAATTGAACTTGTAAAGCCTGTACAAGTGCAGGAACTCGTCGTGTTATAGACCCTAGACATTTTTTAAGCTACAAAATATCATTGAAAATGCATTCATATTGCGAGCGACTTTTTAGAAATTGGTTTGGAGCTAACTTGGTTAATGCATTTGCTTATTAAACTGCTTTGATTGTTCTGTATTGTCTTTTCTGTGATAATATTGAATAACTGCTGAAGATTAACTCTCGTACACAAGTCTTCAAAAACGCATTTTTCAATTTGTTCTGCAAAGTTGCGCAAAAAAGTTCAAGCTATTTACAATACTTTAATTTTTGCTGTAATATGAAATAATCTTCCCCTAAAAATGTTTATGAAGGACATGAATACAACACGATGCATTCAATTCACGTTGCGACGGTCGTTCAAACTGTTTGTTGGCGCGTTCTACGGACCAGTTGCTCGCACACGATCGGTCCGATTTACGACAAAGATAGAAATTTACGACCGTCGGAACGCGAATGGCACACTTGGTGCAGGGAAATAAGTCCACGGGAAATAAGTCCACTGAGGGACTTAGTACCCACCAAGGGGGAAATAAAACCATTTTCGTGAAGTGGACTTAGTTCCCATATAAGGTGGGAAATAAATTCCGAAAACTCAGAGTGGTTTTATTTCCCTTTTAACGTCAAGTTGGTGTTATTGCGCTCTCAAACTATGAAATCTGTATGGGGGGGCATGCTGCCCCCCTGCAACCCCCCTGCTTGGATTTACTGTTGGATTACGGGGTGGGTGCAAGGTTGGTCTTATTATTCAAATTTTGTTGGCGTTATTACGCTTTGTCGGAGTTACTCCAATAAAAGATCGTGAGTTTGTTGTCCAATTTAGTTTGGACGTAAGTTCCCCCTTCTTATTTTTGAGTGTGTACTAAGTTCCCATCAGAAAGTGGACATAGTTCCCACCCTACATGGGAACTTAGTCCACTTCACGAAAGTGGTTTTATTTCCCATTAGGTGGGAACCTAGTCCCTCGGTGGACTTATTTCCCGTGGACTTATTTCCCTGCACCGGCACACTTTAGTCGCAAACGACAACAGGAAGAGACGTCATTCCTTCAACTGAAAGAAAATAAAAAAAAAAAACAAAATGGAGAGAGGAGATCAATATCTACGTACTTTTCTAAAAATTCTTGACTTGATGTTGGTTTCAAGGTTTGCACTCATTTTTTACATTAAACATTTTGTTTAAGTTTGTATTTCTCTTATTTATTTGTAATTAAATATGTCTTACTTTCAAGTACAATAATTTAATGAATTTTCTTTCTCTAGTTTTAAAATTGTTTACAAAAATGCAACAAAAATTTTTGTTTTTCAAAGATTTCTAACATCGTTACAATGATTTTTAAATTTTTAATTGAATGCTTTGCAAAAAGAAACCAAAAATAATATATTTTAATAATACAAAGAGCGTTAAAAGGCTCCCTCGACAATTTATACTCAATTAGTCTTTGAATACACGTATTGAGGTGGTTTATGTTTGAAACGTTTTCCGTCTATATATTCGATTTTTTCTCTAATCATTATGCACGCATGCAAAAAATGATCAACAATAACGTTTTTTATTTCTTACATGTTTTCAACAAAGAATGTTTTGGCTCCCAAAGATAAGTGGGGAATAACTTTTGAGCGTGGTCGTCCCAACAACCATTAACACGAGCCTTCTTTGATTTATTTCTTTTCTGTTAAGATGGTAGACAAAGTGGCTGAGAGATGACTCAGAATTTCACTCCTATTGCTGTGGTCGCTTAATACTTGTTTTCTTGTTTATTCGTGTAAAAATATTATTATTTGTCTTTTGTTTTAATTTTTATTTTGATATCAAAATAGGAAGAGAGAATTTACTTTTTGTTGTATTTATGTGTGTTGTTTTTACGCGTTTTCACAGAAAATAAACTTTTTCTTTGTTTCTTGTTTGTAAAAATAGTTTTTTTTTTGTTCTTTTATATAAATACTTTTCTTTCTTTTTGCTCTGCATTTTCGGCGTTTTGTTTGATTTTTTTTTCTTTTATTTACCTGGAGAGATTGCATTGCTCTTGTTTTGAAACAAAAAATAACAAATATTTAAGATTTTTCCTTTTTTGCTATACCTAACTTTTTTTTTCTGTTTTTATAATTTTCTTAAAAGGATGGAGAATTTTTGTTGGAGTGTTGCGTTTTCTGGGAAGCATTTATTATGTAGCTGCGT
Source organism: Cheilosia vulpina (assembly GCA_916610125.1). Taxonomy (NCBI): domain Eukaryota; kingdom Metazoa; phylum Arthropoda; class Insecta; order Diptera; family Syrphidae; genus Cheilosia; species Cheilosia vulpina. Next base: position 28,076,799 of record OU744278.1, read on the forward strand.
TGGCCAACAATTCGGAAAATGAGTTTTCAAGACAGTTCTTGAGTTCGACGTAGGTTACGATGAGAACCGATTGCTCGTCTCGAGACATAAGTTGGACCTGGGAAAATAAATGTAAAATGTTCATGGACAATAATAAATTTTACTGAATGTTGAAAGTTTGACAGATATAACAGTTGACCTGACTTTATTGAGGCCCAGAATTTTGCGAATTCTGTAAATATCTGGCTGTTTAAACCGCACTAACATCGAGTATAACCGAGCTAACCTATTAAGCGACTGCAACGAACATTTCAGCAGACATGGAACACGGAAGAGACATAAATCAGAACCGAACAAATGTTGATTTCGAGGTTGCGAAATCAAGGACGAAAATTTTCAATCATGGTATGAATACAGTGACTACTTTAGCCGAAAAGCCATTGCCTTGTCACGTACATCGAGGAGAATATCACGTCCCGGCTAAGTGTTAAATAAGAAGGGGCAACAATGTAAAATAGACAAGGTTTTGCAAGGATAATCCAAACAATAACAGGGATAATTTGAAAACTCCAAGAATATCGTACGGAATAGTCCCACATTTTTAACTTTGTGCTGGAAATCTATTAACTGGGATAGGTTATAATGCAAGTAATCTTTACGTTCCTGACCGATTTTTTGCAGAAGAACAAAGCTTTAATCAGAAAGCAAATGATTGCGAAATATTACTTCAGCGGCATCCAAGTTTTGAACATCAACTCGCGCTAGTATATGGCGGCTACCACGTCTGTGATGTACTAGGTATGAGCAGGCAACCAGTACGATTCAGTCGACAAAAAACTTCTTGTTTCTTATGACACCTACAGATAAAAATGCAGAAAGGAAGAGATCCAAAGAAAAACGAAATATGCGAAAGGCGCTGCTGAGTCGATGGGAAGTTGATAACCTGGAAATGATGTTCGAAAATGTTACCATCTATGGCTCGTCAGGGACAAACGTCATTACCAAACACACGCGCATGGATATTAGAAATAATTTAACGACATAAACAAGCCGAAATGATAAGTTCAATTTTCCAAAAGTCTCTACTAGCGGCACGTATACTTCTGGTGTTTTTATGTAGGTAATTATTTCAAGTGTAATAAAGGGTCTTTCATTAAGGACTTGACAACTTATTACTACTACTTAAAATATCAAAACAAAAAATTGTATTGCCTTTATTTACTATCAAAATATTAATGAATGGAATTCGACTTCGTTCATATGTCCACCACGGGAACGTATGCAGCGGTCGATACGTTGAACCGAATTTTCGATGACTCGGCCGCACATTTCAGCCGATACAACCGCTATTTCTCGTTCAACATTGGCTCTAAGCTGCTCTAACGTCGCCGGCTTGTTGGCATAGACCAATGAATTTATATAGCCCCATAAAAAAAGTCTAAAGTCGTTAAATCACACGATCTCGGCGGCCAATAGGCGGGTCAGTTTCTCGAGATAACACGTTCACCGAACTGAGACTTCAATAACTCGATTGTTGCACCCGCTGTGTGGCTTGTGGCACCGTCTTGTTGGAACCACACAATAATGATGTCAAATTCCTGCAATTGCTCAAAGAAATACCGTTCCAACATGTCTCTGTAGCGAATACCATTAATTAAACGGCCCATTGACGGTACCGACATAAAAACCGCACCAAACGGTGACTTTGCTGTTTCTTGAAGCACATGAGGGTTCTCACCTATCCAGTAATGCATTTTTAGCTTTTTGACGAAGCTGTTTAACCAAAAATGCGCTTCATCGCTGGAGATAGTTTTGCGATGAAATTCTTCTGTGAACACCGAGACTCGAAATTTCGGTAGTAAATTTTAATTATGTGTAAACTTTGTTCCCTCGTGTACTTCACCACGATGAAAATGTTGATTTTACTCAATATTTTAACATTGACAATTCGTTAATCGGTTGAAGGGTGCGTTCACACTGAAAGTATGAAGTTGTCAAGTCGCTAATGAAAGACCCTTTGTTATTAGGAGGTGTCCGAATTTTGCTTGTGAGAATTAAACCCAAAAAAAGGTAAGGACAGGTCTGACGATGAATTAAATAAATAAAAAAAATAACACTCAACAATCATAAAGGGTTTTTCAATGAGAGGTGTTATTGTGAATGACCCGCTATTTCGGTAGCTGTCACTTTTGAAGCTTTTATTCTTTGACATTTGACAAGTAGAAACAATACACTCTTCAACAACGCATTGAAATTATTAAATTTTACTACAAAAATGGTGAAAATCTTGCAGTCACAGTTCGCAAAACTAAAGCATTTTTTGGTCGTCGTGAAGCACCTTGTCGGACCGCAATACAGAAATTGGTGGAAAAATTCGAGCTGTTGGGACAAGTTAGTGATGTGAAGAATAAAACCCGTGCACGTCGCTCAAGAACAACTGAGAATATTGCTGGTGTAGCCCAAAGTGTTGAAAAAAACCCAGGTTTGTCCATTCCTGGTCGTTCTTTGGAATTGGGCAATCCACAAACGTCATTACACCGTATTTTGCATAAAGACTTGGGTCTTAAGGCTTATAAAGTTCAGTTAACACAAGCACTCGAGACGGCCGATCATCAACAACGTCGTGTCTTTGCCGATTGGGTTCTTGAAATGCATTAAAATGATCCGGAATTCCATCGAAAAATCATCTTGACTGATGAGGCCCATTTCCACCTCGGTGGCTACAATTGGCCACCGAGATCTTGTGATTTAACACCTTGCGACTTCTTCCTTTGGGGCCACGTAAAAGATAAGGTCTACACCAACAGCCCAGCGTCGATTCAAGACCTCAAAGATAAAACTCGTGAGGCTATCGAGGACATAGGGCAGCCACTTTGCGATTTGGTTATGGAAAATTTCATGAAAAGGATATGGTCCTGTATGCGTGCTCGTGGTGGCCATTTGGCTGATGTTGTTTTTCATTATTAACGGCATACCTTCCTCTTTATTATGAAACAAACATCCGATCATTTATCTCAAAAAATGACATTTTTCTTTGAATACCAAAATAGCACCTCTTATTGGAAAACCCTTTACGTCATAAATACCTACAATTTTGAGGTAGCCAAGAGGACTAATAAATTTCAGCAATGATATCAGTGCGGGGGTCAAACGAAAATTTAAGTTAGCCGATCGCAGTTTTTAAGGACCAAAAACGCCTTTCAGTAGCAAAAAAAGAATTTGATCGAAGTAAATTAACTTTTCTTGATGTTACCTTTTCCAGTGATCCAGCATCCAATTTATTTAGACACTGTACAATGTGTGCGTGATCTAACCATGGTCGACCATCTTCGGAGATGGAATGAAATAAATAATCACGGAATAGCTTAAGCATATATCTATCACCAGTTTCAGACCACGTGCAATCCAAATTAAAGCTGAAAGTATAAAAATCGCGTTAAGTCAACTTAAATGGAAACGATTTGCTCATGTACTAACTCTGGCCTCTCGTTAATGCAGTTCAATTTAACCAATATCCGATAGAGGCGGCCGTTTTCCATTTCCTTGGATAGTTCATCCTCTTGCATGTCGCATTGGCTCTGTAGTGCATCTAATTGTGTATAGAAGCGAGCACCAATCATTGGCATCAAATCAGTCACAGAGCGTCTTTGTGTAGTTGTAAATAAATATCTAAAAAATGGATTACATGGATTTAGTTGTTAAGGAAAGTTATGGAAAAATCAATTCCACGTACACTATAAAGTTTCTTAAGTCAGACGAATAATGTCGCGAAACCAAATCGATGCTGTTTTGTACACTGTCTCTTTGCACTGACTGCAAACATCGGCAGGCAAGTGCTAAAACTAAACGGCCAAGGGCTGTCAGGTCCTCCTGGAAAAAAGAAATATTAAAATAGTCGAAAGGATAAGGGATTTTATATATGATTCAATGGCTTCAAGCTTTCTACGCCGGGAATGGTTTGAAATACTGTCCATGTGCACAGTTATAATATATCTAGTTGGTATTGATAGGTTGCAGCAATGATGGTCTACAGCAATAACATTTTCTATGCCATCTTGATGGATAATTAATCTCACAGAATTTCTTAAGCAAGCAAATATTAAATTTTACTTAATAAATAAAGACAAAGGCATTTCCTTAGCTATTAAATACCATGCGAGCAATAGCACCAAAGGTAATCGATCTTGGCTGTTTTCAAACGCATATGGAATTAACTACGGCAACATAAGACACAAGAATTGAACCAAGAGCACGAGATAAGAGCTAATGTCAAATAAAAGTAGTTTTCAAAAGCAATGTGGAATGGGGTAGCATCCTATTCACTCATCACTCTGGTAGTACACCTCATGGTGAAGTAACAAACGGAGTAATCGAATTATTGCGTGGTCGTTGCTTTGAACTGGAAATGAGAAATGAATAAGCAGGATTCACTGCTAATCAGAACACCGATTCATTTAACGAGAGCTATTACACCAGGAAAAGCCTCGTTGATTGACGTCTTCAGGGATACCAAGATAAAAGATAAAAGAGCTGTATAATATGTATCAGTATTATTGCAGAAGTAAAAACAATTTTTGGGCGATCATAACTTGCAAAACATTAAGACATTGACATGGGATGGAATACTTATTTGGGAACATGCGAGTGATCAGCGCATTTTGACTACAGAAGGGACCTACTCTAGCCCATGTAGCCCATTCCCAAATTAAAGTTTGCTAAGCCCATAGCTTAGATTACCTGTTGATGCATGTTAGCAACTGCCGAAGAATTATTTGCATTCGGATCGAATGTTGCGATATCAGTGATTCCAGGAAAGCTAAAACGCACCCTTTTACCAGTCACTATGATTTTGGTTGGGTCCAATACCCTAAGGAAGAAAAACACGATCATTTCTGAATTATTCACACATCATAACATTGTAATAGTAACCTACCTGCAAGCAAGTCCTGCCTGATGTATTGCACGTAAGCCAGCTGTTAATTGCATTATGATTGCCCATATCGTCGCCTCCGGCAGCAGTGGTCCACTGCTTGTTCTTTGTAGATTGCTTTTATGACTGCGGAAGTTGTTATGGTGTCGGTGCACACACGAATGCAAGACAATTTATCAGTTAAGTGCATCTAATTATACAATTGGTCATTAAGTTTACCTGAAAGGTCTCGCATCGCCGGGGAATGGATCTGAGTAGCCATTGCTTTCGGCTGCCGATGTGAAGTACTTCGATAGAAGAGTCTGTGAGTTAGGATGATAATCGTATACCAACACTAATGCTGTAAAAAGATATCGTATTATTCACTGCACTTCGGATTGAGATAAATCGATATGCATTTCTATTGTTCTTACAATTATCACCAAATGCCTTTGTTGTGAAAACCTCTCGCAGTTGGACAACGTTGGAATGCTGAAGCTTTTTCCACATCTCGACGACGGCCATACATTTTGTCGATTGCAGGCGAAAACCTAGATTAAGAAGGTATCAAATGACAAAAAAGCCCTTAATTCTGTGAACCAGGCCAATTTTTCAAACCCAAATAGAAGAGTGACTTCATAAAAAAAAGAGAGAGAAAACAACAATGGGAGTTGGAAAAAAAGAGAGGATTTCAAAAGAGTAGCGGACAGTTTTCATTATATTTATGTATGACAAGAGATCAGTGAGAGTGAGTGTGGAGAGTAGAATAGAAACGAAATAGAAAACAAATGAAGTTTTGGAGAACAACAAATCAAATGTTTTGGACCAACTCACCATGTAGTCTTCTAAGAGTGTACCTGATGCCGGTTGTACTGTGTGTCGCCTTGTATGTGGAAGTTGGCATTGTCATCTTCGGATGCATTGGTTGCGACTCGAGCGGGTATAATGAGTGGTAGTTGTCCACATCGAGCGGTAAACTCGAATTGGTCGCATCACTTGTGTCTATTAATAGATTAGAGATTTCATTGCGGGCAAGAATTTCGGCACGCATCTCGTCGGGCATAAAGAATGCCGTCTCTAGTTGTGTTTTGGGCTGCATACTGATGACATTGGACGATGGCCCCGGATACACGTGACCCGTATACATCATGGCGGGACTTGAATTTATGTTTGCTCCGCCTGGCACAACGCTCGGTGCGTGCGCCACGACAGTGTCACTACTTACTGAACTACTGTTCTGGCTGGAAGTGTGATTGGCAGTCGGATAAAAGTAGATCGTACCGCCAACGTTTTCCTGCAAATTAAAAAAAAAAAATTATTAATGTTAGTAAAAATTCCACAAAGAACTGTAATGATTTTGACTAACTTACCTGATGCACATTGGCGGAGAGAGTTGTCGGAATGGGTGACCCATGCGGTGTTATCCGCAGCGGCGATTTCTCACCAACGCTTGAGGGCGAATTACGCTGCTTCAAGGGGGTCGTCATCGCAAACGTTTGTGTTGCGGTCGGCGCTTTTGTGGCGGATATTGGATTCGTGGCTATTGTAACTAGATTTGTTACTGTTGAATGCGATTGCGGCTGCTGTTTATGAATTTGCTGCTGCTGTTGATGGTGATGAAGTTGTTGTTGTTGGTGATGTTGCTGTTGTGGCTGTTGCAGTTTTTGTACAGCAGCAGCTACGGCGGCTTTTTGTAATCCCAGAATAGTTGCAGTTGCATTTGTTTTCACCGAAACGGGCGCTAAGGGTGCCTGATTTTGGCCACAGTTACCACCGCCATTGCTTAACATCGGCTGATATGGTGAGTAAAAATTTGGCGACGAATTGATTCGCGACGGAATGAATTCGGGTGAATGCGGTGTAACCTACAAGTCGAACGTTTTAATAGAAAAACTAAGAGCGAGTTAAAAAACTAATTGGCAAACGTAAAAAAACCACCAAATTTTTATAGAAATTTGGTTTTCCTTCTTTATTTAACCAAAAACAAAATCGAAACCGAACACAAATGAGAGCAATAATAGATAAAAGAAATCAACTTAAAACACAAAATGAAATAACAACACACAACTAGATTAATAGTACTAGCTACTGACAACACTACAAATTTACCTGAGCCTTTTTAATTGATATAGGTGAGTCCAAGTTAATTAGAGAAAACCCCGAAGAAAGACCATAAGTTGGCGTTCCAACATTTTGTCGGTTCTAAAGAATTAAGTATTATTTTTAAGGATTTAGATATGCTTTGTTAAGTTCGGTGTGTATATGATTGAGTATAGATATTAGCTGGAGATATGGGAGAGTTCCAAGAAGTCGGGAAGAAAGGCGGGTTAGTTACAACAAAGGCCTATGTACATTTGTTATAAACGAAATTATTATGCTTATTATATACAAACTCGCAAATATCTGACTTGTTTAATGGCGGCCAGCTCTGCTTAAAGTAGAAAATGTTATCTTTCCCTATTCACATGCCCACCTTTTATAAATTGAAACAATAGAAAAGATATCAAGAGCCTTTTTTTAAAAGAGGATAATTCCAAAACGGGTATGTAAGATTTTGAATAAAAGGACGACAAGTCGTTTGGAATGGGTGACCCTTGAAGTCGCACGCTTCTTGAATAACACCTCCTGTAATTCGAAAACATACAGCTAGTCTAGTTTTAAAACTGAAAAACGTACGAGCCTGAGTCCAAGAAATTTCATACCGAGCATCGCTTATGCGCGTTTGCAGACAAAATATTAAAAAAACCTCCGATAACGTACCTATGTACTACAAAACGGCAATAACATTTTTTGGATCCAGTGCAGCATTTTAACTTCTTAAATTTACCATTTGCCAATCCAACAAAGGTTTTCCGAAAAATTTAATTGAATTTATTGAAAATTTTCCGGGAATACAGAAAAACCACTCAAAACCAATATACATTTATTGAGCTTTTCGCAACGTAACCTTTGTCTCGGCGTGAACCAGTACACCTCAAATCACAAAGTTTTTATTAAAAAAATAAAGCTTAAGGAGAATAGATGTACCTAACCTCACTCCTACATTTTTCGGATTCTATCGCACCAAAGAAGTCAGAAAGCGGCCTACGAAGTCACGTTCAAATAAATTAATAAACATGTGTCTTGTGCTTAGATCGTTTCGAACAACTCAATTCGTCAGAAAATGTGTTCGATAGCAATTCAGCTATCTTAAACCAATTTAGTACAACTACTCAGGGGACATATTATATTATTATAAAAAATATATCTGTGGCAACAAGGAAAAACAGCATAAGTCATTTTTCAGGACTCAATTTTGACATAAGTCGACTTATGCTGTTTTTCCTTATTGCCACAGATATACTTGTTTTTTATTTACTTTTAGTTTCTTTTTTATAAGATGACAATAAAATCCGAATGTAATGACACCTCACTCTTCGAAATCGGTACAGCCGTTAAGGCTACAGGAGGTCAGCTAATACTGCTAAAAAATAAACATTAAGGGCCATTTTATTCACTATTGTTCAACTTCCCGATAACTCCGAGGTTGACCAACTTCGGAGTTGATTTGAAAGAGAGTGTTGAGCGGCAAGTTGAAAATTGCTTTTATTCACTACTCTTATTTTTAACTCTTCAGTTGAAATTCAAAAGTTTCAGCAATATCCCTTGTGACAGATGACACAAAATATGGCAGTCTCAACTTTGGGTTTAGATTTCGCACGTCATTTTCGTTATGGGCAAAGCATACTTTGTATAGGTACTTATTAATCTTTGTCTATGATTTTTGTTTTAAAAATTAAATTTGTTGGAGGGAATTTTGCTTTCGCAAAAAATGCATGTGCTGTTTGCAGCAGTTCCCAGCGCAAGTTTGTTACTGCTTTAATTCACACTATCTATCGAACAAGAAAATCACAGACCTTTATTATTATTTTATATAAAATAAATTTCAACTCTTTCGCGATGCACAATACCTTCTCCAGACGCACGGCAACGAATCCATTATAAGATGGAGCACCATCATTGTCGTCCGCTTTGAGAGACGAAAATAACATATAAAGTCGTCCCATGGTATTATCTTGAATTGTCGTCACTCACAGTACACAGACTATTCTTATCCTCTCCATCCACTTCACTGCTCGAATCAGACTATGGTCAATTCTCACAACAATAATTTAAACTATATATTATTTCATATTTTAAGTAATCATAATTACTTTTGTCATTTGATTTGAAGAGCTAACAGTCAAAAACCCCAGAAATAAATCAATTTATACGTAAAATCCCAAGTTTGCTCTCCTAACTTCTACTATTTCCGGGAGTTGAGCGACCCCGAAGTTGACCAACTTTCGGTTTTCTCAACTCCGGGATATTCAAATTTGAGCGAGTCTACTTTGAGTGAATAAAAGAAAATAGTTGAAAACAAAAATCCCCAAGTTGTGTTCAACTTCGAGTGAATAAAACCGGCCTAAGAAATTTTGTTCCTTGACTCAGCACTGGTAATCAATTGTGTCAAAACATTCGACAGTCACTTTTAAATAGAAATTATTTCCAGAGTCAAATGTGCAAGAAATTGCAACTTATTTGTCGTGAATTTGTGTATGTCAACTTCAGGCGACTTTTGAGCGAGTCCATTCATACCCTATATATGTTCCATTTCCACAAATCTGTCAAATGAGCTTGTATTAAAAACAAAACAAATTATAATTAAAAAATGGTACAACGTTGCAGTAATTTTAAATAAATTTTGACACTCGCAGAAACAATCTTCCCCCCTCTCTTGCAAGTCTGCTGTTTTACGAATTACGCTGTAAAAGAGCTAGAGTCTAATTGCAATGTTGGCCCTCACCAGCGATTTATAATCACACACTATTAACATAAGCTTGCCTACCCTACCCTACCCTACAACCGATCATGAGAAATTGCTAATAGTATATTCCAACTGGTTAGAACCAACCTTGCGCGCGAGATTTAAATTGAAACAACTTCCTACAGATAGTTATCTCTGATTCAGCAAATAACAATAAAGTTATACTATGTACCGACTAATGGAACACCCATCACTGACAAACAACTGTCATAGCCACAACTTGTTAATTGTTTTCATTGTATTTAGAATCGCTCGTGTTTCGTAAAAAGAATCGTTTAAATTAAAAACAACGCCAGGTCAACACCAGCCAACATTATGTGTATTATAATCGAGTCGTTTTCACGATCACGGTTTTCAAATTTCAAACTGACTCACTGTGTTCGTGAAACGGATAAATCATTCGCAAGAAATAGATGACAGCCCATCATTATTCTTCGAGGAAATCGAAATGGAAAACACCATAGTCATCGCACACTCTTTTTGCTTCTTATTCACTTGGTTGTCGGCAACCCACTTAATTTCCACAGCAAATCAATCAAATTAAATCACTTAGAACACCACCATTAGCGCACGTAGTATGTTGTTGGTATATGATTCTGTTTTCTGTCAAACCAGATGAGTTTGGTACGAGTATGTCGCCGTCGTCGTGGAGGAAGTGTCACATGTTTGCAGGTGTGTTTGACCCATATTTGAGGAAATTATTTCATTTTACCCCTTCACGTTTCCCAACGACGGTGACTCAGCTGAATTTCATTTAAATTTTGCAAATTTATTTGGCAATGCAGAGCTATCTGCGTTCTGGCTACTAAGCAATGACCCAGTTATACGTTTAAGTTCATCATATTTCACTGTTATTACAACAAATAGCGCGCTTAACTGGAACGAGGACTAGATTTTTTGAGTGTGTTTTTTTTTTGTTTGACTTTTTATTTTATGATACATCGATTTGGTTGATAAGGTTAAATAAATTTATTATTCCATGATTTGTTCAAGGAGATTAATTAATTAATGTTAATTTAATTTTTCTTATCACGTGCATTTATTAATACACACATTCTTGGCTTTTTGGCGCGCGATTTGCAGTTGTTTTTGTGGTACGATTTCGATAGGTAGTAGAAAATTGTAGCATGGGAATGTGATGCTGCTGCTTGCAAAAACTTTTAATGTCTGACTTTACACAACATACTGTTGTTCGCTTTCACTGAAACTACACATTGAAGCAATAAACTGGGAGCCGGGTAATCAAATTTTAGAGTGCCTAGAGTACCGCTTAATGTACTCTATTTATCTAATCTGTCATTCTTTAAATGAACGTTTATGTGATACAGTGGCAGCATGCAAGATGTAATCATGAGCAAGCGTCGTTTTGCATTTATTAAGAATGCTTGCATTGAATATTATGTACTTCGCGACCTTGAAACTATTTGAATGCAGCAAACAAACACAATGCGGTAGATACTTAAACTATGGCTCAAACCTCAAATTTTACAAACCTGCAAATAGTCCATTAGAATAAAAAAACAAATACTTCGGCCGTCTCAATTGCGATAAATAATTATCCTCGGATAATTTTTGACAGCCCCTTTTTTCCGAAACAAGGACAAATTCAAAATTTGGAGAACGTGCATACCGTATTCAGAGTGACCAAAAGAGAACGATAGGGAAACAAATTTAAATAAAGCAACAACAGTGCGGCATACAAAATTAAATCTGGCTTTATTTTGAAGCTATACATCCATGCATTATGTGTGGAATAGCACATCATTAAAATGGCCACCTCGGCTCCGCTGGCAGTGCTTTAAGCGGTCGGTCCAATTGTTGATGACTCTGTCCAATATGTACGGTTTTTTTTTCCGGCAATAGCGTCTCGAATGTTGGCCTCGAGTTCGTCCAAAGTGGTTGGCTTGTTGGCGTAGACTAAGGACTTGACGAGGAAAGCCAGAGAAAATAATTGAGTGGTGTAAAGTCACATGAACACTCGCCGTGAGATGACACAGTCGCCAAAATCCGGATCTCCGGTCAATATTAATTTCTAGCGCCCAATTAGCGAACTCACGGCGTTGTCAGTGGTCGACCGGATCCAATTCTTGCGTCAGCACAAACTTATATGGATGTAGGCCTAAATCCAACCGCAAAATAAGCCGGGTCGACTCTCCTCTGGCCATGGCCAAGGGAATTGTTCGGCGCCGAATTTATATTTTTTGGTCTTCTTCAATACTAGCCGCAGCGGTGGAGTCACCGTTGATTTGGGTTCGCTTGTATTCTAAACTTGACAGCCTACAAAGATGAGCAATTCGACTTAAACCATACACTATGGTAACTTGAAATCTACAACCGCTGACGTACAGAAGACTGACTTATGTATATCTATTTAATTGCTTACATCATGGCTAAAGCTACGATTACACGACCATTTTGTTGCGTCCTTTAAATGGCACTTTGACGTCTAAATCGCGTCACAAGCCCACCCTTTAAATGTCTTTGTGTCTGATCGCAATTTTTGGGATAACATTTTCCGCGTCATTTAAATGACTAAGAAAGTGGCAGACCAAATGATATGAATTTTGTGCCATTAAATTGACGAAAAAAAAAATACCGTGTGATCGCCCTTTAATGACGCCTAGGAAAAAAGACCAAACTTTTTGCGTCATTTAAATGGCAGCCTCCAAAAAATGACTATACCCGAAATTCATTGCATGACATTTTTCTTCGCAAATGACAAATGACGCAGCATTTAATACGATAGTATCTGTTTCTTTTTTGTGATTGTGTTGTTCGACACAGTCGATATAACCGAAGCCAGAAATCATAAACTAAGTATTATATAGACCGTCAGCTCAGAGAATTTGCCTACAAGCTGTTTTCCGTGTTACTATGTGGCAAAGTATGTGTGTCATGTTAAAGTAGATTAGACGCATGTATACACTCGCACCTAGGAACAGGACAGATGCCTGACAGTTCATTCTGTGGTAACATTGGCAAAAATTCAAATAATTCAAATAATTCAAATAATTGGCCGTTATCGGGTGGTGTTAAGAAAACGGTGGGTAGTGTGGTGAATTTAGTACCAAATTTATTAAAACGCATAGGTATAGAGGATTTCTCTCATTTTACAAGGACAATGTATATAGTACGGGATGTTTACATTTATGTTGTAAACAATGGAAATCGATGAACTATATGAATCATCGACAAAAATAAAAAAATATCCGTTTACTAATCATTATTCGTATGAATAAAAAGAAAATTGTATGCAGCAAAACTTAAATGCGTGAGACATATCAGGGTACAAATCAGCAAATATATTTATTTCAAATTTTGCTTATATACATTTTGAGTTTCGTTCTTTCCCGTACATTTTAAAGAAAATCAATTTTCGTTGATTGTGTCTTATAGACTTTTTCTTTTTATTATAAATGCACATTATTCATATTCTCGACATTTTATTTCAAATGTAATTTCATTTGTTTCAAATTTTCTAATAAATTTAATTTGTTTTCCAAAAGTAAACGGAATGCATTGAAAGATTGGGCCTTACCAATAAACATTTTTATTTTCGACTCTTATTACGAGTAGTTCACAGTGGTTTTATTTTCAATGCAATTTTCGCAATTGTGAGCTTCCGTAAATTTAAAGTCGATACTAAACTCTATAACTCAAAAATTATACCCGAAAAGAAATGTTTATAACTTTCACCTGAAACATATCTTAAATTTTAATACTCTTAGTCAATTTTTTTCTTTATATTGGTTTCTGTTTTTCCATCGACATTCGCCGGTGAAATAATTTTTCGCCAAAAACAACAAACGAAAACAGACATAATAAATATAGGAAACAAATATTTTATTTTATTTCAACGAATGAATTTTAACACTTTACTCTTTCATTTATTTATGTTGATTACGTTCGCTATTCTACATTTGGTAGAATACATGTTTCCGTGGTGAAATACAACAAGGAATATAAACTTTCAGAACGCATCCATCAGCTGACAGAAACTCACCAAATACACTAACTCTCAGTCAGTGTTCTTAGCAATCTGTTTTTATTTTTCCCACTAAGGGTGTTCATTTTACTCTTTTCACTAAACTCAAATTACCTCGATTTTTTTATGAAAAAGAGATCCCACGATGTAGGAACACTGCTAAGTGTCAGTATTTTATTACACTTCCCGCCATTTAGGATATAATTTTTTGCTGCTTCACACGTATTCACAGATAGGAAATTTAAGAGAGAATTTTCTTTTCAAAATTTGTGGGGGGAATCGGGTAGGTGCGCGGGAGCTGACGGTCTATTTAATACTTAGTTTATGCCAGAAATATACCTCAACAAATGATCAAATTGATTGGCTGACATACGAAGGACATTGCGATATAGTTCAGGTTCTTCTACGCGGAATTCGAGCAGTAATTCAGCACAAAATCCACTCTTCTCGCGACGGCTCAACCAATTCTTTTGCCAAATACTCCGCTTTCGTTGTGTTGGCTTGGTATCAAGATCGTGGGCACTGCTTTCCAGCATACATGCTGCTAAATACGCCATCATCGCAAAAGTTATTTTCGCCATTTTTCATTTATTGTAATCATTTTTTTTTCACTGTTAATTAATTTTAATAACAAAGTCGTAGCACAGGTAAGCGTCTTCGCCGAGAGAAAAACATTAAATGATAGTAGCTATATTTTTCCCCTCGGTCAATACCGTCTGATCGCAAAACAGATAAATGACGCTAAATCGAAATAATACGAAAGGTGACATTTGTCATTTTGATGTGGCATGTAATTACCAGAGACAAATCATACTGAGACCTCAGTTTTTTTCAAATTCGCCATTTTGTTTTCCTATCGGTGTTGTGTCAATTCAGAATCCGTGTGACATGCAAAAACATACAAAAAATACAAAAATAAATGCTGCCAACCTCGACAACCGTGGGGAAATGTGCTAGAATTCGGGAATACCACATTTTTACATTACTGAATGCCATTGGTTAGTAATTAAATGTTGTTAAAAGGCGAATAATTTGATTTCTTTGGTTAATAACACTAGCTAAATGATATGTTCTGTATACTAAAAACTTATTATGACAAACATGGTTGCGTATTTTGCGCTTTTGAAAGTCATTAACTTCGATTTCATGCGTAAATTTTTCTTAGAAAACTGAAGAAAATTTGCTGAATATATTTGTATTTTACTTCAAATAATCTGCATTGTTCATTTTTCATATATATTTTAAGCAAATCTCCACTTATTCCTTAAAAAAATATTATGCACACGTAACGAATAATTTCAAATTTAACGGATAAAGTTCTATGAACGCTGTCAGCAACTTTGCCCACAGCGGAAGTGGCATATGCAAGGTGCGAGTGTGTTGGTGAGTCGGAATTTTTGAAGTTACATGACATTTGTCAATACGAATTTCTATGTAACAATACAAGCGCACTTAGCATTTGCCACCCCATAAAAATATAGCTTGTAGGCTAAGTAACGGGAAATCGGTCGGAGTTGGTGGTCTCAGTATTGTCTCTGGTCATTACCATGAGATCGTCAGTTTTCCGCTCGCCATTTAATGGCATCCTTAAGGAAAATTCTAAAAGACGCGCAGTGTCCGTCATTTTATTTAAGTACAAAAATGACGATGATAGTCATTTCGTGTGATCGTCATTTTTTCGCAAATGACCAATGACGAATCGTATAGCTCGAAAATCACTCTAATGCGACATTTTTTCCTGACGTCGAAAAAATGTCGGTTTAATCGTACCTTAACGCTCGTATACTGTTTATAGACTCCAAAACAGCATACTGAATTTTGTTCTCAAAATACTGCGTTGTACTGCGAAACAAATATAAAACTTTAATGAATGGAAGGATGGCTATGTTTCGGTTGTAAATCGCTGGGTATAGCAATTTTCAACCATCTTAATAACGCCGATTGCGAATACGTAGAAATGGCTCCAATCGTTGAGTACATTCTATACTTGCCAGGAACTTAAGCATCATTGAAGGCGATTCTAATCAGCAAATGAAGCTTAAGATATTTATACGTTGATTTCTTTGAATACCTCAATACAAGCTTCGTCACAGGAGGTATAGAAATGGAAAACGAAGACGATTCAGATGATGGAAATGAATGGCTAGGTGGTTAATTTGTTATCTTTGTCAATTTTAATTGAATAAAATGTATATACTGCGCAAAATACTGTTTTTTTTTATCGATTTACTGCTTTTTTAAATTTTTTGGTGAAATATACTGTTTTTGGGCCGAAAAAAGTTACGAGCGTTAATCATGGCAGATGTTTCGAGGAACTCAACGAAACGAATTTGGCTTATAATTTGTCACTCAGCTGGCTGATTAGGACGACCATAATCAATATTTAAATAATGATACACATATAATGTTATACGTAGACTGTTACACTTGTATTAAAATGTAACAGTTTTAATGTGGTAGTTAAACGATACATATTGTAAGATACATGTTCTTGTATTTACTTTATGTAAGCCTCTTCGAAAGGATGATTGTTGTCATTCACTGTGCTCAATATTTTTGTAAAGCTGCATTAACCATAAGTAAAACTCGTGACAATTTTTAAATCACACAATTTGAATATTTTAGCTGTGCCGCTTTCCGGAAGAATATGTCAGTACGTTCTTCTTTCTTTTTGTTGGTTCAAATGCAAATGAATCCATTTGCATTCACCCCAGACATCTGATCTGAACACTGTGTTGAATTCGTTTAACCAAAGTAGGTGTCCGTGTATTCAAAGTGTGGGATGTGAAGTGGTAGTAGAGTATAGGTATTGCTGACGTCGCTGTAATCATGCCTCATGCTCCAGATGGAATTGCATCAAAGACTCGAAATCGTGACCGATCGAAATGTTTTATTTATTATGAATAAACTTACAGCTACGAGTTACATTTCGAATGGTTGGTAGATAGGGATACATGTAAACTGATAAATATTCGTCGAATCTGTTACAAGCATATTTATGTCTGGCCATTTCAGCTCAGAGACAGTTTCTAAATTAATCTACCATTCACTGAATTCATAACTTTGGGTGATGAATTGAATAAAATTGAGGATACCACTGAGATCCATGACATATGTCGTCAGTGGACTAACCCACGACAATATCACAAACTCAAAAGGGGGAAACTATGATTTTATGCTATTTTCTTTTGCTCTCGTCGTATTTTTTTCTATTAGCACCATTGGGGCAAGATGAAAAACTCATCAAGCTACATCTTACCGTGTTTCTTATAGGCAATTCCCAACTAATGTAACATTGTTAACTATAAACATCGTTACATCAGCATTATTACTTTCCATCTGAGTAATTGATTTCAGTCACTTAGTGTGTTCTGGACTTGTGCGGATAACTGCTTCAATTAAATGTTGCATAGTAAGACGGTTTCTGGAATACGTGACGTTTAAGGCAATTTTAAACCCTTTTCACTGAGATGAATTAATTCCCTTCAATTAATACTCATGCAAATAATGAAGGGGCAGTTTCAAATCGAACGACCTCTAAAAGTGTGTATCAGGTTCAGATCGGTCTATATTACTAAGGGCTGTTATTATATACTACATTAGTGTTTGATAATCAAACACTAATGTTGACCATTAGCTGGTTGCCAGCTTTAGTAAAAATGTACAGCATTAGTGAAAAGCTAACAATAAACAATTAGACCTCTACATGTGCTAGTCCGACAACTTTCTTAGAATCTATTACATTTTTTGCCATCGCAGAATTCAAATTTCAAATTTCGTGAAAAACAAGGTCAGTGGTGTATTTCACAATGAGGATTTTATTCTAAAAAAAGGAATATATAAATTGCAAGTTAATTTGCCCAACAGTTAGCTTTCAAAGTCCTTTTGAAGCTTATTATAAGCAAAGAACAAAACACAAAATAGGAAATGCACAAAATATCAGCTGATCTGTCAAATATCATATGCAAATCAGTGATGCCCTCTCCTTCGATCGGACACAATTTTCGGTACTTTTTATAGTAGGTACACTTCCTTTGTTTTCTAATACTTCACGATTGATTTATGAGTGAATTTGTGTCGCAATAAGATCTCTTTCAAATTATTCAATGAACGGAACACAGTTTTTTAGGCTAATTATGCAAATTGAAAGGTTAGCAAGTGAATATTTTTGAAAAAAAAAAAATAATAGCTGGCTATTTTGTTTTAGAATAAATTAAAAAATCACATAGGAAGTCAAACGCGTTTTAAGGACCTATCGCTTCCATTTTTGAATTTAAATTTGCCAAGAAACGAAACAGTGCTTGTAAAATGTTGTAATGATCTTTTAAAATTCTATAGCTCATATCACTTAATTCGGGAAACTTAGAAAGCGACAAAATGCTAATTTCATTCAGAAAAATATAAGCCCGCGAACATTTTTCCACACCAAAACTGTCATGTGTACTCCTCTATGAATTCACACAAAATCAAACCGATTTCTGTTTATCTTGAATTCGCACATACTACCTGTTATTCCTCCAAAAGTTCCTACATTTATTATTTCGCGGGGATTTTGCTGAATTCTGACAATTCTTATATCTATATTTCCGATAAGTCAAATTTTTCACACCAACCACTTTCATTAGAAATTCTCATTTTCTGGGAACAAACTCCATTTCCAAAGAGGGTTTGGTTGCAGAAAAATATATACCTGAGCCGCCTAAGGAACTGAGAGTTGTAGAAAAATATAGGTATTCGGGTATGAGCTGTCCGATCTTAAGTGAACCGGTATTTTATTCTCTTCTCGACGACTCTCCAGAAAGTCTTGGAAACATCCTAGACGTATATCAAATTTATTTTTTACTACGTATGCACTTGTTATTTGCAAACTATTAAAAAAGGAAAACCAATCAAAACGAAAATATTCGAAATATATATTTCAAGTGTTTAAAAATAAAACAAAAATGCAATATTTTTCAATTTTGTGCATGCATTTGTACAAATTTGTGTTTGCTAAACTTAAACACCACTTGCATTGTTGTATTCCAACGAATAAAAGCAGGAAACATTTACAATTTACTAAAATTAGTTTATAATCGTAAACGTTCAGGCTGAAAAAAAGTGTATTTTAATTCGCTCCTATTACGAAATTCCATACCGCCATTATTGGTGGTTGGGCCTCTTGAAAATGACATTTAGGGAGGATTTCCTTAGCTAATCCCGAGTTAAACATGGCTTTTTGACCATTAATATTTAACCCTACAGTTAACGATAATCCCTAAATTTGTTTATTGGTAAAGGGATTTTGGAAAGTGTAGAGTCCTTGTGCAAACTGCCAGACTAAAGTTGATTATTGGTAAGGCCGTTTGTCTTCGAGTTTTACAACCAACTAGACGTACTCACACATTTTTGTCCGTGCCTTATCATTCGTATTAAACCCCGCATTAATAATCTTAATGTTAAAACTTTAGCTCACAGAAAAAATGTATGAAATGATTTTTTTTCTGGGAGGTGTAACGCCCATTTTCCGTAACTGCCACATTGTGTAGAATGCTGTCAGCAGGCAATATACGTCCATTAACCTAATTTTAAGGCTTAATCTGGAAAGAATACAATGATTTTAAAAATGTTTAATCATTTTGTTGTGTAGGAAGTGACACTTCTCGTTTTTCTACCTCGAATATTTTTTTAAAATCCCACATGTTTTAATTTGCTCATTCATTAAAAAAAATAACATCCGAGGTATCATTTTAGTGATTTTTAGTTCTTTAGTTCGTGGCGGTTTTCATTTTAAGTTTTTTTTAGTAAGGACGCTGAAATGGAATAAAACGAGCTCCATTTTCTAAATTAATTTTATAGTTGAAAGGCCCATGAATGTCATTATATAACATCGCTTAAATGTCTGCCACGGGTTTAGTGGTCCTAGTGGTCCAATTTTGAATGACTCTGCGGCATAGATCCGGCCGAATTTGAACGATGCGTCATTTATTATGTTGACTTTAAGGGTATCGTTTGATTGCAGCTTATTGGAATGGATCTGTGACTTAAGGAGAAGCCTAAGGGGTTCAAATCGCACGATTTTGGTGGCTAATTCTCGTCACCTCTGCTAGAGATAACCATACCCTCAAATTGTTTAAATACAAAATGTCTGCCGTGTGGCAATTGGACCCGTCCTGCTGGAACCACATGTCGCCTACTTTCATATATCATCCAATTTGGGCCAAAATCAATCGGCTATCAAAGTTCTGTAGTGATCGCCGTTGACAAGTCACCACCTCGTTTTCAGAAAAGTACGACCAATGACGCCGCCGGACCAAAGTCCGCACTAAAAACCGTAACTTTTGTTGGTTGCCCATGCCCATATATGGCAAATTGTATTATTCATCCAAAAGACGATTTTTTAGCCAAAATTAGGGCCTTCTTCCAAACGCTCCGAAGCCCAGTCAGCAAACAAACGGCGTTGTCTATGCCTATTTACTTTGAGGTAATAGGTCTGTGCCGACGCAAAATTCGCCAAGTTAAGATCTGCCAAAGGCCGACTTCTTTTGCATGGCGAGAAAATTGACTGCCTCGGAATCCCCTATACACCTCCACAGACCGCGGAAAAGTTATTCGTTTCTTTGAGGTTTGGGTGTTGGCTGATTGTTGACCGAATCGGTTGTCTCGAAGTTGGCCACCAAACGTTGGAGAGTCGACTTTGAGGGGCAGTAAAATGGGCGCACGAACACTAATAAAGTTTCAGCATTTGAACGATTTCACCAATTTAAAGCTTCCTTAAAACAATCCATCCCTTAAAAACTTCTGTTAATGAAAAAAGCGAGAACAAATTGACAGGATCACCCTACAAATCCTGTGCGCTAAAATTTTTTAACAACGTTGTTTAATATACGATACTCTTAACTCTGTCTGCGACACGAAACACTTAAAGATCGTTGGAAGAAAAGTTTGACTCATATACGGCAGCGTTATTCTTATGTGTGTGTCAGAAATGACTGCTGGCTTAGTTTTTACTATATAGAACACAATGAAACATTAGAGTGGGACAGTTTTGTATCATCCAATTGACTTTTCAATTATCTGTTCAGCAAAATTAATGTTTACATAGAAAGCAATAAGATTTCTTTTTAAAAAACGTTAGCTTTAATTAGACGGTTAATTTACAAGACACGATTTGACCCTAAATAAGAAAAGATTGTAAATTAATATTTTGACGTGTGTATTGCATTTGAAAACTTTGTATAAGAATAAACTACTTCCTTGCAAAACATTCCCCTTAAAGGACTTCATGGAAATGTATTTCTATGCCAAATTGTTTACAAATTGTGGATAACACCAACAATTTGATTACAAATAAAAATGCATACGTATTTATATCAGTGACGATCGGATGGGCTCCCCTCTTTAATTTTTCGCCAACAAAAACAATAAAGCTTTTCCACGAAAACAAATCCGTAACAAAAAATGTTTATGCGGTTGTTTTGAATTTGCAATACTTTATTCTAATTTGTTTGTGTTATGCATGCGCCCAACATGAAAATATATTGTAGTAGATGAGTATGTACATAATGTAGTTGATTTACAATGAATTATGAATGACACCTGGTGGGAATTTGGAAAAAAAGCATTTAGTTATGACAGAAAATAAAACACGTTGAGCCGATTATGTACACAGTATAAGTCAAGTATAATATAGAAGATGAAGGCGATTTGAGTAGTAGTATTATGTATGTATGGTAAAAATGTGTTTTTGTGCATTAAAAGTTGTGTTAGTAGTTAGGATAGGATGGGATATTTTCTTCTTACCATGTATGTAGCCAGCTTACTTTCCGATGGAATTCCATTGCTTGGTGAGTAAAAAATTGGATCCATAGCAGCCGTATCTGCAACAAGAGAAAAAAAAAAACACACACACATGACAGTTAGTATAGGAGTATAAGAATTTGTTTATTTTAGTAGCGACGAAGGGACTTTAATAGGATTTCGATTAATTACCATCAACTACTTTAACAGTGAAATACGAAAAGAAAAATGACAGCGACATAACGGCAGGTACTTAACGAAGACATAGCGCACATCTGGGATTGAACAGTGGAATATCAGATATTACAACAAACGGAACAAAAACATAATGACAAACAAGAGAACGATGACACATAAACGTGGTCAACCAACATAAGATACGGCAATAATGTCAACACAGATACAAATCGAATCAAGTTGTTAATGGTGCGTCGACATCCGATTTGGTTGTCGTTGCCGTATAGTACGTACCGATTGGAAAAGCCTGCGTTTGGAAGATGCAGCTGTTTTTTCTCTTACTATGTATAGTTCCTTTAAGTCCGCCCGAGGTCTGGATAAATGGATAAATGTTTATTGAGCAGGTGGCATATGTTAAGAGGGTAAGAACCCCCCGTCCGACGAGATTTAGCCGAGCAACCGCGAGCATCCGGCGGCTTTCTCCGCCTGTATACCAAGCTGCACTTGCGGCTCGACCCTGGCTCACAACAATGATATTTGCGACAGTTCTTGACCTAAACAGGTAAACTTTAATAGGCCTGTTTTTTTAAGTGCTTTTACTGCTGCGTTTGCGTCGATATACAGAGAATGATATGATATTTCGAAATCGAAAGTTAGGTATATCCTGAAAAAAATCCAAATACCAACTTAAGTTTTTTTTTTTCACTGCGCCACCTCTCGCGAACGTCTGACAAACATCCGAGAGTATAACTGTCATGAAAGAGCTTCCCAACTGGCCGTTTGGACTCGGCATAAAAGTGTAGATCCCTTCCATTCGTCCCAAAAATAAAAACTCACACAAGACGAAGCTAGACCTAGGGTCCCTACGGACCAGTTGCGCCAACTATATATATATATAAGTCATATGGTAGATAGTCTAACAGACTTTGAAGAAAAGCAGAAAGAATAATTCCAGGTTCCATAAGAACAGTCGTCTTAAATTGATCTGTTCATATTTCTAATTAATGAGTTCCCATCTAGGACGATATTGGCTTACAATTGCACTCGTTTTAGTTAGGCCAAAGAAGGAACCTGTACCCGCCACTAGTGGATCAATGTAAATCCAGTGTAATGATCTGGGGGTTTTATGACCAGCGCGCTGTTACAAACTTGTGCAAGTCTTTTACAGACTTTTTAAAGATATATTCTAAGTCTTTGAAGAAGTGAATTTTAAGTCGAAGAATGCTGGGGAGTGTGGAGAGTCTTCATGCACCTTTTCCTTACCGCTTCCTCTGCACAGGTCATCAGTGTTGATTCTCATTTTATGGTGCGGTGTTTCAACATGTTATGTACTTCAAGAGAAGATTGTTTGCTCATTTGTATGATTCTATTTGTCTTCTGTTTGTCATAGATTGGCAACATATTCCTGGTTATAACACAGGAATTTAGAACCATCTATCATACTGTCTGACAGTATTTTGTTCTCAATTGCCTGGGTGGAGGTCGATGCTGTGGTATGGTCCTTGTTAAATTCAAGTGAAGAACCATCTCTTGCCAGCTCATCAGCTTTTTTATTACCGGACACTCTTTTGTGTCCGGGGACCCAGCAGATTCTTACAGTTTGCTGTGCGCCAAGAACTCGTAGAGTTCGAAGCTTAGATTTAATCTCAAAGCTTTTATTGCCGGTTGGC
This sequence comes from Cheilosia vulpina, assembly GCA_916610125.1. NCBI lineage: Eukaryota > Metazoa > Arthropoda > Insecta > Diptera > Syrphidae > Cheilosia > Cheilosia vulpina. The sequence goes on from OU744278.1 coordinate 28,100,144, forward strand.
TGTCCGAAAAGAGTAATATCTGCTTGAGGTACTATACCTACTCCCTTAAGAGTGTCACTGAAGGACGCTCTATGCAGCAGAGTTCCTTACGAAAACGTATATGGCAATTAACACAAGACCTTCTTTCTCCAAGCCCGCATGTATGAGTGTAACAAAATGGTTTCGATGTTGGTAAATTTCTAAGAATTACAATGGTAGCTTTTTCGATACGGATACATAAGCTCGGCATCGAAACGAACTGCACTGGTCGCATAAAGAGAAGGCGGACATGCTTCTCAACTTCAAACTTCAAACTTCATTACATCTTCAGTGTGAATTTTCTTGCGTTCCTCACTGAGGAAAAACGTGTACTTTGAAAACAAAGTTTGCATATTTAAATTTAAAGTGTGCAAATCTAAAGTGTTTTATGTAAAAAACAAATATTTGCGAAAGTTAAAAGGAAAGGATTTCATTTTTTAACTTTTACATTTAAAAGTAATTTAAAATCATTTAAATTTGTATTGAAACAGAATAATATTAACAGAGTTTTTAAATTTTAAGTGTTTCCTTTGAATTTAAGAGTATTAAATGATTTCTCTTTCAAGTTTTAAATTATTTGCATTGACGTAAAAAATGTAAATTGTAACTTTCAAATTGAAAGCGTTTGAATATGGTTGTCTAACATACATGTGTTTTTCCCTCAGTGCTGACTTTTTATTTTGGGAAAAAAATACATTCACATATTTCCCCAAAACATGGTACGATGTATACTTTTCATAAAGCTGACAACCATTGGATTTGTCTGAGTCTTTTGTTTTATATTTTGGATTAATGGAAGGGGGTCCCGCATTTCATGCCTTAGGACAGTTTTACTTTTGGGATGGTTGTCAGACTTTTTCGAGGGATGGCACAGTGAAGAAAAGCTTAATATGTAAAGTTAAACACCACACTAACCACTGAACCCACAATTTGTTCAAACTAAATTTACCAACGACTTGATTCTATAGTGATATATTGATAACTTTACATTTACCACTAGACATATTCCCAGATTCCTCAGGGCACGTTGTTGGCCATATAATGTGATGTCAAAAATGACTTCGGCAAACTTTTACAATTAAGCTCAACTATATTTTTTACACAATATAAAAAGTGTCAATCACTCTTATCTCACTCATAAATAATCGCAAACCATCTGCGGTGCGCATTTCGTGGACTTTTCAAATATTAAGTGTTCGATAATGCATAAAGGCAAGTGTGTGACCAAAAGCGTGTTTCATTAACTAAAGACTATAGTCAGATAAAATACAAATAAAACAAACGATAATAGAGATAAATTCACCAAGAAATAATTTTTCCATGAGCATAGATAGTAGGTGAAATGAGTATTTAAAAATATACTTCACAGACCATCGTGAAAATGACAATACATGAGAATGCTTACACAACAAATTTCATTTCATCCGTTCATTGATCCCCACACTTGACATTTAAAAAAAATATATATAAACCACATTCTTCAAGGTCCGTTTCTTACAAAAACAAAAAACTTGTTTCACATCACACAAATAAACTTTAAATAAAAATAAAATTCATTTGAAAACTACTTGCTTGTCTTTGTTTAAATTCAATTTCATTAAACAAGCGAAATAGATGCATTAAGTAAATGTTCGCCAAAGAAACTTGCACTGCACTCCAGAATAAAAATTCTTTTTTGATCGGTTCTCAGCAGAGCGATAAAACCAAATAATAACCGAGAACGCAATATTAGCTACGAAAAAAGATCACACGTTTAAAAATAGCGAAAACAAAGTAAAAATTAACAAAAAGGGAAAATAAAAAGGGAATTTTAAGAGCTACGTCTACGTACAGGCTACAGCGTAACGCGATGAGTAAAACCAAAGAGAACAACAACATATGGATGTTTTGGTTTGAAACGTATTCACTGAAATTTGTTTCTGTTTTTGTTTACTAGAAAATCTATAACGAAATAAAAATAAGCATGGCGATAAAGTACATTCCGAGAAACACCATAACAGAGGCAAAATTCGTAGCTCGCGATCGCACCAAAAGAATAATATCAACATTTGACTATACCACTAGACGTAAACAATAGAAAACAATTACGCGGTATGAGGGAGAGCTAAATAAAATTTATTCCCATGCGACATATAGCTTACGTAAATTCGAGTATGTATACCTACGGCATGCGACGAATCGACATTAATTAATATATTTACAAAACACACAAAAAGCCAAGGGATTAACCTGTGTGAGTGGCTTTTATCTGCTCGTAAAACTCGCTACGGTTGTGGTGGTAGATAGCCAGAGCTAGATACTAAACGTGATTATTATTCTTTAGCACGCAGTAGTTTCAATTAGTTCATAATCAGTAAATAATAAACGATGGTGTTTAGGCAAGGGCCGCTTGGGTGACCTTTCTGACTAATAACTACATGTACATGGTAATGCCTAAGACCCTTTATATATTATTTTCGGTTTGACAGCTGACTTTACGGTGACATAAATGTCCGGAATGTGCGCGATTGCGTACGAGTGACTTTACTGTCGTTTTTGTATTCGTTTTTATTTAAAAATCACACATTTTGATTTTAATGCAACGTTCTCTCGAACGCAAAAAGTCGATATCTCGTTAAAAGACTAGTTGACAAATAGTTGTGTCATAAACATGCACTACAAAGAATATATTGATCTTAATCACAAAAAATGAAATTAATTTTTGTTCGTCATCTGCGTTAAAAATGCGCTCGTAAAACACTCAATAATGCAAGCTGTGCTCAAAAACTCAATCAATACTACAAGCAACTTTGCATTATGATGATAATGCAGTTTGTGCAAGTCATATTTGGAAACTACGTTTGTGTTAAACCTGTGCTGCATGCAAAAATCAGTAACCTAAGCAGTTACGAAGAATAATCAGAATTTATTTAAGAAATACGTTTTTTCTTAAAACTTATTTTCATATTTAAAAAAAGGTCATTTTAAGATGGAATCAAAGAGATTTAAGTATTCTACAACGTTATCCGACGAAGGGGGAATTTTCAGCCCGTCATTTTGAAATTAAATAAAATAATTTGTGACTTGTCTACGTCCTTCCAGGAGAATGTCCGCCTTAAGGGGACGTAAAATCTTTGAAATCAGAAGCATACAAACTTGGTTAAAAATGTGTTCGTTTTAGGAATTTATCCGTCCAAGGAAGCTGGCCGCAATGGGAGATTTCACTTAATTCACTAACAAATATTGACTCTTTCAGTCGGGGTCCAACTATTTGTTTGCAGTTCTCACGCAGTGGTCGCAAATTGTCTACTGTCGAAATAACTCGTTTCTTACAACATCAGGACACCTCTTTTAAAGTCGGTTACAGGCAAACGTTTATTATTAACACCAGTTGCAGTCGGTATATAAGGGTGACTGTTCCGGTAAAAGACTCAAACTTGGAAGACACTTTATTCAATTAAACACTAGCTCCAAAAAATTAAATAAAAACAATTACTCCCAATTCTGTATATCCAGTGAATGCAATCCAATATTACTAACCAGTATTGAACATTTTTCCAGCCTGCACTATGTCCTCCAAACATTATCTGCTGGATAACTTTAGTAGACCGTCAAACGGTGTTTATTTTTCTCCTTCATTATATTGACTGGGCCCAAAGGTTACAGAATAACCTACCATTATCGAAGTTGACAAAATAAATAAAAGGCTAAATAATTAAATTATTCTTAATAAACTATTCCACGTATGCCTTCCTTTCACGTAAGAAAATGTGAATCTAGTCCATGAACATTTTTATCACGGTCATTACTGCAATCGCTTGCAGAAGTCTAATATCTTTACCACCGTAATCACGCTTAATCTGAAAGAAAAGTACAATCACCTGCCGATCTAAAGTTTGACTGTCACGGTCACCGGAGTAATAATTTGACTTTTCTTTATGACAACTAACGGAAAGGCAAATATTTGACTGTTCACCTGCGACACTACCAATGATACAAAAAATAACAACCTGGAAACCCGTCCAAGGAAAGACAAAGTTAAAAGAAAACGTATAAATAGTACAGACCACATCACAGGGAATTTTTATTTTGATTAACACTTGACTGACCTTCGATTGATTTATTATTTCCTTTTTTTATAGTTTCATATTTATCACAATAAAAAGAACATACGTTGTGGTATTTGTTGTTCTTCTGATTACGGAGAGATTGCTATGCTACCGAGTCTAGTTAACTGAATTTGATTGAATTTGGCAGCCACCAGCACAACTTGATTTGACAATTAACTTGTTTACGAGAAAAGTGAAGAAAGGAATAGAGAATAAGAAAGAAACACTCACTAAAATTGGATTAATGTGACCGAAGATGCCGGTTCACACGTTCTATGTGAGAAGCGTGAGTGATAAAGTCAGACGAAATCAATGGCGTTATATAAGAACATCTGATGGAGCTACATATTGCGCTGACGTTTTACATTAAACATTACTTATGTAGATGAAGTTTTTGTGTTCAAGAAATGCGTAACTTATGTCGTTTTCCATTGGGACAACAAATCAATCTTTTTTTTGATCTAAATCACTTTTCGCGTTCCATTGGGAAAAAAAAATCAATCATTTTTTTGATTCGGATCACTTTTTGCAAATCTCGATATTTTTTCAGATTTACACATACTACCACAAATACAGCACAGCTGTTTTACGTCATTTAAAGAAGTTTGTTCTAAAACAGATGTGCAAAGTTCCGTGAAAACCAAAATAAAGAAATATATAAACAGCAATGGACATAGTTTTGGAGGAATTATTATCTTCATTGTTTTCCTCATCATCTGGAAACTACGAATCACCGAAACTACTCCATCTGTATCTACAACAGAGGAAACATTTTTCAAGCCGATGTCCATGCTTGATTTTACCAAAAACAAATGCAATTTGAGCGGCTGATATTGTTGTCAAATAACGCACTAATCCATTCACAAAAACAGATCAATTTCGTTGCATGTTCCATGAGCCCCATAAAATCTGAGATCTGAAAAAGATTTTTGGTGGTCCCAATGGAAAACGACATTAGACAGGGAGTTTGACGCAGTAATTATAAATCGAGTCATATGGCCTTGTGACATGTTGTATTGTGAAGTATCATCTGACAAAATGCAATATATTTATTAGTGGTTTTACACAAACTTCAGACGGTTTGACCCTTAATTACGCTTTTTGAACGAGTGTTACAAAAACAGTGTTGACATTTCACAAATTTAATTTTTCGGTCAACTCATTCCAGAATTTGATGGAAGTGGCTTTCCCCTGTGCGCATGTGACGGCTCATAAAACTCGCTAAACATTTTTTTTTGCAGTGGATTTATTTAATTTAAGCTCGACCGTCAATAAAATATAAATAGGTAATAAATTAAAAATATTGTAAAATTATCAAAATAAAAATATCTTACATAATTAATTTGTTCTTAATAAACTATTCCACGTGTGCTTTCCTTTCGCGTAAGAAAATGTGAATCTAGTCCACGAACATTCCTAATGCATCCATTCGACACCACAAACCCTACCGTATGAAAATATACTCGATCACAGATGATAGAATGCCAAAATTCGATACTCGATCTCGTATGCGATCATACCGAATCAACATATTTCAGTGACGTATTGCTCGCTAACGGATGCGGTAATTCGACCCCTGTTGATAGCTATCGATTCAGTTTGATGTCCTAATGTCAAAGCGAAGTTAAGTGCAATGAATTCACACCTTGAAATAACAATAGCTTCCCAAGAACGACAGATGGCATTTAAAGCTCGTGATGATACCTTTTCATCAATGGATGTGTTCACGAAGCTACAACTGCGTAGAAAAATTGTGTTCAAATGTAGGTATTCCATTTTTGCAGAAATGCTTGCACACTTTCACGCTCTCTGTACCTTGTTAAGAAGAAGTGCGATAGTTATGTATTCAGTATAAATATCCACTTTACTTTGCCAGAATATATGTTAAATAAAATAGACTTATTGTCAGTGCAGACAAGGACACGATCAATGGATATTTTAATTGTTTTTGTGTCTTGACGATGTTGATTGGAATGTGTTCAGTTTTATAAGAGGCGCTTTGACAGATTTGGCGCTTTCTGGAAATGACAGATGTCAAAGAATTGAAGTTAAAAAAAATGTAATTCAACTTTTTGACAGACTTTGAAATCTGAGTAGAGAGCTAAAAGAGAATGGTTAACGATTGCGGCCAGTGTGACCAATTTAGCATATTTCCTGATAAATTTGGCAGGATTGATTTATTTTTATGCTAGCATTTTTTTTTGCATGATTTTGGTTTAGTCAATTAATGAATTAAAATAATAAAATAAAATCAAAGCAGACGAACCTTATTGTGAGAACAAGCCATTACAATTCTCATTTGACAAAGACTGAACTTAATTGAATTAAAATATTTTTCTATGTAATACATAATTTTAATTTAATGATATTATTGTAAAATATATCTTATATTTTCGAAACACTGCTTTTTGTTAATTTTTTTGGTTTTTAGCAGGTTTTTTATTTAAAAAAAAACATTTACCATGACTTTTTTATACCAACAACTGCTGAAATTAGCATGATTTCAAATATTGATTCGGTCACACTGCTTGCAGAGCGACGCCGACGCCACTAACTTTGACGGTTAATAGTTCATTGTGGGAGTGTTCAAAAATATTTGTGATACAGGCTTTATGAAATTTGACTTTTTCAACGCACCATACAAAATACAAAAAATTCCCTCAAAATTTTAATTTCGCTCCCAAGATACCGATTGCCACTTTTAACAACGAGCACCATTATAAAGAGGCAGCTGATTCAGCAACACACAAAGTAAATAACACTTAAAAGTGAGGTTAAGTTATATCTCCGCTTTAACATCTGCTCAAATGTATCAAAATATTTTACAGACCGGCCCCAATGGCCCACGCGCAATTTGAATTCTAAATACAAAATTCACGAAAATGAACTTTTGTACACAAAACGTAGCTACCTACACATGTGACCCAGTAGTAGTGCAGTTTATTTTATTCTGTTTCCATTTTGTTTTGCTTCTTTTCTTTTTTGGAATGGACAAGTGTGGGTGGATGCTACATTTTGTTCACCGATTTTATGTTGTACGAGTGTTATTAATTTTAAATCTGACGAAGTTAGTTAAGATACAATCTGACAAATGTGAAAAACAAATTTAAAATAGTGATAAATTATGTAAATGTTATTTGAGTTAACTGCGTTGGTAGCGCTGTTATTGATGATAATGCTCCGGTCTGCTCATTATGTGAGTTCCTAAATACTGCAGAGTTATTAACGCAAAGCCATGGAAGACTGTGTGAAGCGAGTATAAAAAAACGCCCCCAAATTTGAACATTAACGTCATATTTAACCACCATTTGCTCTCAGTAGTCTTAATAACAACCAACACAAAGTATTTGGCTTGTTTATTTTTTAGAAACATTTAGGAAAACAATGCAAATCATTTTTTGGCAGGAAGCAAGGAATGGTAACGTTTTTTTTTTTTTAAATGCTTAAAACTTTGTTATGTCGGGGTTATTCTAGAGATTCCATTTTTAAACTGATAGTTGTTTTAAAAGGGTTTGAAGACGTTTTTTTTTTGTTATAAATTTAAATTGGCAACAATGTATGATCAATGGGAAGCGCTGAAGAAACATGGGTTTTATTTTAATTTCTCGTTTAGAACTGAGCCCTGAACAGTGAAAAGGTGTTATGAGCAATCGTATTTATATAAAAAACAACAAAATTGAAATTAAGGGCTAGCTGGCTATAAAAGCAGTTTCAGTATGGACAGACCACAAGATGTATGGTAAAGTGTTCAAAGGATTATATCTTGGCCCCTATCATGCTAAATGCCGATCACGAGTTTCAAACAAGAAATATTCCTACATCCTTCCTTCAAATGTTTTCATTTCATATTTCAATTCCCAGGCTATACGTGTATAATTCAAAAGGGTTTAAAAAAGAACTCAGGCTGAAATAAAATACCCGTCTTATCTCCATCGCCATTAAGCTGGTTATTCAGTGGATTTTGTCCAACGGAAACCAATCATCATGCGTAAGTAGGTGACACTTAAAATTTATTAAGGTATACATAATTTTTTCCTATAGGGAGGGCGGAGAATGCATCATGCACCGTCAGGAAATTTTAATTTTCCTGGTGTGTCAGACTCTTACTGACTAAACTCCCCCACTCCCTTTGGCTTTCTTCAACAGCCCCCTGGAACCACTATTCGTATTACTTCGGGGGGCCGTTTTTTCCTTTGTACCTCATAAACGTCATGTTATTCTATGAGGGTGTGCTCTGGCTTTCTTCTCTCTTCTTGGTTTTGAGCACGGTTTCGATAAACGCTGATACCCGTTTCCAGCTGCGTTCGCTTGCGATCATCTTCTCAATGATATTTTCGGGAGAAAAATAACCTATCTCCGATTCCAAATCCTGTCTTTCCACGGTCCACCTGCTGCACGTGAAGAAGGTATGTAAAGCGTCGTCTACCAATGAGTCGCCATACTGGCATGTCGGATGCTCAATTTTCCGCATCCTGTGTAGGTATGCATTAAAATATCCATGTCCGGTTAGAAACTGCGTGGTATAATAATTTATTTTTCCGTGTTTTCGCGTTGATCATTCAGCGACGTCTCTGATCAGCCTGGCGGTCCATCTACCTCTTGTTTCAGAGTTCCACCTTAGCTGCCATAATAGCTTGGTGGTCTTTTTTGCTTCAGTCGTTGCCGCTTCTGCTCCTATTTCCGCTCTCTTCTCATATACGAGCTTTCTCTCTGCGGCTAAGAGATCAATGGGTGTCACTCCTTCAACGACTAGAGCGGCTGGTTCTGATACCGTGCGGTAAGAACTTGCGATGCGGAGGGCTCCGCGTCTCTGTACTGCTGCCATCTGTTTCCTGTACTTCTCCAGTTTGAGTGCATCTGCCCATATTTCGCATCCATATAGAAGTTTCGCGTGTGTAATTGTCATGAGGAGCCTTCGTTTGCTTTCTCTTGGTCCTCCAACGTTTGCCATGAGTCTACTAAGGAATGTGGTCACTTTAGCAGCTCGTTCGGAAGCTGATTTAATATGACTCCAGAAAGTGTGTTTCGAGTCGATAGTTACACCAAGGTACTTTACGGCGTTTTTGCTGGTGATTACGTCTGGGCCTATATGGAATTCAATTTGCGTCGGGATATGTTTTCTGGTTAGCAGAACAATCTCGGTCTTTTCAGATGCAAGACTAAGACCATGGGCTTCTACTCAGAAATAGACACGTTTCATGATTTGGTTCAGTTTTCTCGTGCTTCCTCAGTGTCCGCCGCAGTTATCACCGCTCCAATGTCGTCTGCGTACCCTATCAAAAAGGTGTCGTTAGGCATTTCGATACGGAGAATCTCGTCATAAAATACGTTCCAACGGTCGGATCCAAGGATTGACCCTTGCGCTGCTCCTGCTGTGATTTGTTTAACACGAGGCCCTTCTTTTGTGGCGTAGATTAGTTTTCGTTCGCTGAGGTAATCTTTGATTATACGGAGTAGGTACTGCGGTATCCTATAGACCTCCTCGAGCGATTTCAACATGTCTACCCATCTGGCTGTGTTGAAAGCGTTTCTCACGTCTAGGGTAACCAGAACGACGATCTTTTTCCTCCTCGATGAGCGGCTTTGGCTGTTTTGATCATCTCCTCAACTGTGTCCTTTTCTGAATCCGTGTTGTCTCTCGGATAGGTCTCCTGCACTCTGGATTGCGGTTGTGAGCCGGGGTTTCAACAGCTTTTCTAGTAGTTTCTCTGCCGTATCCAACATGCAAAGCGGTCTATAGGCTGTAGGAGAATTTGGGTCCCCTTTTCCTTTGCTTATTAAGGCTAGGCGTTGTGTTTTCCATTTCTTAAAGAAAATCCCTTCTTCCAATTACATAATTATTTATTAAGTCACTTTAAACGGACCATACCATGCCCGTTAGTACTGTGGAATAGTAAGTACACTGCCGAAATAAGGGCAAGGCAACCTTAGCCCAAGTGTTAGACCATTTTTCTTGAACAATTTTTTGTCAGTGCGATTCGAATGAGCCTGCTGTCACAATCGCTCACTCGCAGTTACAACAAGCCACATTCGCAATTTCAATTTCCCGCGTTGTAAACAAAACACCCTTTGACGCACACACATAGAACGCGCGATAGTAACAATATATAAACACCTTTCTCCTTGAGTAAACTCGTCGTACATGTTGTACACGCCGCACACCTGCATCACATATTGGTAAACAACAATCGAGCAAATAACCCGCCCCCCAAAACAGTGTTGTCTGCCATAAATTATACTTTTTTGTCTACATTCATATTGCTCAAAAACCATTTAATAATTCCCCAATTGCCAAGTATACATAGCTTGTGTGAATACGGCGACTCTCCGTTATTGATATATGCAAATATTATTTAATCACCACAACCAACACCAGCAGTTCTCAGCAACAGTTACGCGCCCCAAAACAGCACAAGCTGTCTGTACTCTCGAAATAGAGGTCAATTTGAGGACACCATCTCCCAACGGGTCAAGAAAAAAATCGAATCAATATATTTGATTGGCGCCCAAGACTTCAAGTAGTGGAGCCAACTACTGTCGTTTCTACTGCCGCTGCCCTCCCCTACAACGTGTTTGCGCTTAGCTGTTAATTCGATTGCAAATGCAACTTGGAAAGTACGTGCGGAGTGACGCGGCGCTGCTTATTAGCGCACGCGATTGTGCAACAATCGAGGGTCATTGGTACTACCAACACTAGTGCAGACATATCGTGTATACCGTGTACACTCTTGCTAGCACTGTTTGTTTGAATAGTAAAAGTGCACATGAGGCGATATACCGACCGCTGATGTGCGTCGTTGTCATGTGCAATGAAACTAAAAGTTTTGGCCTCTACCACGACTACAGCTGATAAGTAAGCGCTCCGCTCAATTACAATGTGACGATGGCGGGTGGCATTTGAATGACGTTTTGTCTGGCAGAGATTCCCTCATACATGCTTGAGTTACGTTCAGTGACGTTATTTGTTATATTTCTCTTTCTACAGAAACTGTTCTCTTGTTACAACAATAGACGACGACGGCGTAGATAGAGAGCGTGGTCGGAGCTCCTGAGCCATATCCAAGGCCAATAACATATAGTTGTGAATCAGGGGTGGTGTTTTAATGGCGCTCCTTGCAAGTGAGTTTTTGTTTATTTTTAGATTTTGTTGCTTATTCTTAGCACGGCTGTTGTTGTTGTTTAGTTGATGGGTAAAATAATGCTCAACGCAGTGCTATTCATCGGCATTATCGCTGTACTTGCTGTCGTTATGATAAAAATTGGCGAGCTGTTAAGTGGGACTCTGAATAAATGAACAAGTGAAAAAGATGCTTTTATCAAAGTCTACCCAATGGGACTTAGTTGCGAGAACTACAACCGATTTCACTATTGTGCTGCTTATGTTTCTGGAAAATAAATGATTATCACATTGATTATAACTAAACAAACACGTGTGGGGTGGCATATCGTGACGTTAGGCAAAGTGTCAACTACATGTTTGTATTCATTGTACTCTGTATGGCTGGCATTGAGAAATAAACTTATGGAAAGTGTGGCAAGCCATTCGAGTCTCAGTTGTAGTTGAATGTGCAATTTATTAGAATAGCTAGATACGCTGAAATTTGTTTCCAGGTGAACGATAGGAAACAAAATTACTTTAGGAAGTCATGCATTGACGAATTTTTTTAATTTTAAGTAAGCGGTTTGACAGATTCATTAAGTTCTTTTGATAAATATTTCATCTGTTCCTAGTCAAATGTATAGAATTCGATTCGATACGGCTAATGAGGGTTCCCTCAAGAAAGCTATGAAGCATTATTTCTATAGACTTCATTCCTAAAGTTGGAAGAGGTTTTGAAGCTTATTAAATCGGGTTTAGATGGAGATAGGCAGGAATTGTTTGCAGTGATTTGATGTAAAAATCCTCAAGTAATGTTTAAACATCAAACGATTACGCATGGCACTTTTCATATCAAATTTCGACCGAGTAACAGGAATTCAATTATCGTCCTCGTTCATTAAATACCGCATGCTAAATCAATGCGGCTCAGTCACGTACCTGTCATATCAAATAGTTTTGCAGCTGATGTGAATACATTTTTTTTTAGTTTTGTCATCACATTGAAAATGCGGCAACAAAATTATTGGAAACAACGAAAATTATATTTCGTGTACTAAAAGTTGATGCATTTTTAAAAAAGTAATTTGTTTATAACCAAAACACATGTGCAAGATTAACTACACAAGCGGGCGCTTTTTAAAATTTTCCAAACCTTTTTTTATTGTTTGAATTTTGACCCCAACCCATAAATAGACGAAGGCAACGAAGCGAAGTTGGAAATAATTTCCAGCTACGTTTATTCACAATTTATATACTTGATCAAAGATTTTTGCGTTTTATCACTGAGATTTGGTGATTTGGCAAAACAATTTGTAGATTTTCAATTTATTAACGAATGGCAAAGACTATACTATAACATAGAACTCTGTTTTGCACGATTGATGGTAGTTCTACCATTTCTGGCACAGCGCGCTGATATTTTTTTGACGGCTTCTATGATACTCTGACGATTTATGTTGACGTTTGTGAACGTGTTTAATGCTTAAACTACACATTAGCCTTACTAATGATCATTTCTCCTTGTTGTTGGTGGAAATAATATGAAAATTTCGCCATTGTTAGCTCAGTGCACTGACTCTTTTTTTGTATGTTCTGTGACTTAGTCTTGCTATACGGGGGAATTTAACATTTCTTAAAAATGTGTCATCTCAATTTAACGTTTCTGGAATGTGTTACTTCTAAAATATGCAGTTGACAACCATTTTTTTTAAATAACGCTCTGATGTTTTACAAACATCTGATTCCAGTGTAAACACGCGGTTCATTATGCTATTTTTCCAAATGGGATTATAAACTAAACTGGGGTCACTAAACTTAATAACATCAAGATTTATTGTAAGTGGGTTGGCATTTGGAGGCGGGCAGGCTTCAATGTAGCAGATATATAAGTAATAAGCTCTATTACAAAGAGCGTGATGACAATAGAGATTCGCGAATAAATACTACTCCAAAGCAAACGGACGTCAATAGTTAGCTGCTAGCAGGCAGTGCTACCCAAAAAGGGGTTACAACACAAAGTTGTTGTTTTATAGTTTTTTTTTCTTTTTTTGAATGACTTTTTTGGCTACAAAAATTTTAACTTTTGAACGCATGAAGATATTGGTAAAATTTAAAATATAAAATAAATAGAAATATGTAGTATTTTTTAGGGAACTTGCTTCACAGGGTGTTTCTAAATCTTAGACTGAAGTAAGGTTTTATTTGAAAAAGGGATAAACAAAGAAAGCAATTAAAGAAAAACTTTAAAAACAGGTAACATTTAACGAATCTTGTAACAAAAGGTCTGCGGCTATTTAATTGTTCACAAGATGATCGAAAATATTTTTTTTTACAACAGTGGATGCATACCCAATTACCAATTAATGTTTTTAATTAATTAATTCATTCATTTTGTGGCGCATCATGAATGAACTGTTTGAGTGATATATTTTATATGAAACAGTGCAGGAAAAAATTAACCGGACGAAAAAAACTAATAAAATAGTAATAATATATCTTCGTATTTGTTTTACCAAGTTACAAATTCTTGAGAACTCAAAATATTGATAAAATGTTCTAAAATTGCTCTGTTTGGAATAGTCATATTGATATTAATTTTGCACGGTGTGCTCTTCAGTAAAAAGTTTTCAGAACTAACACCATTTATCCATTGTCATGATTTATATACATATGTCTGCATATTATGGACACGGATTGTTTTATCTGTGAAATTTAAGCTTCCCAATGTGGGGAATTATTAATTCAGCATAAGTAAACAAATCCATTGGCATCGCCACACCAGTCACAAACCTTCTCTACGGCTGAAATGACACTAATAATGCGATTTATTGCATATAATTCCAAATAGTCGACGAACAAAAGCAATTTATACAACAATTGACCCAAACACAATATAACTTACTTGTGCTTAACGACAAGAACTAGATTCATAATTTAAAGTTGCAACTAATTAATTCAATTTTTAAAAATCGCCAATAGGTTTGCAAAAAATACTTACTACGAAAAAATTCCCGATCATGGCCTAGAGGTAAAACTTAAAAAGGAACAACAAAAGAAAGAAGTTTCACTTGAGCTTCTTTTCAAATGTTTGCACAAAAAGAACGCATATTTACCGCCAAAAAAATGAAAAAATCACTGAATCGACCTACTCACTAGTGTTATCTGTGATTCCGATTTCCAAACTAACGTTACTGTTGTTTTGATGGTAGATTTGTATACGTGCTCATCAACCATTGCGCTACTGAGGCTTTACAGCTTTACCTATACGGTTTGCTTGTTGCTACCGGCGATTTTTTTTTTCTCTTTGAAAATGAAAATGTTTATTCGCGCGATTTCTATTTGACGTTTTTATGCTTTAATTTGAAACTTTTTAACCATTGTTACGCACTAATAAATTTCACTTTCGCATAGATTTCAAACGAAATTAACCGCATTGTTGTAGTTCACACAAAGAAATAGCTGCGCGGTGTAAATGTAGCAAAGTTTTAATTTATTAAATGCGGGAGAAGATGGAGTTATCAGAAGTGGAAAAATGGAATAGACAGGCTAAACAAACGTTGCTGTTCTTATTTTGTTTTTGTTGAGCGAATGAATATGCAATAGCTCTCTTGAAATAAATAAATGCATTTAGAAAGCATTCATTTTTAACTATGTAGATATACGTTTGTGACAAGTGCCAGTGAAGAACAATTCTAAGTAAGAGCGAAATAAAACAAGCTAAATTATAAAGCTTCATTAAACCGCAGTTGTTCCAATAAGCAAAATACATATGCATAAATGTTGGTTTACTATTTTCACAAAAAAAAAACACCTATTTTATAAAACAACCAAAAAAAAAATAACCGTGCAATAACGTTAAAATTCACACTTTAATCTAGACAATGATGGCAAGAATATACCTATAAGGGCACATGTGATTTCCGCTGCTGTATATAAGCGAGCGTAAATAGCAACACAAAGCAAAGTGTCTTGGAGTCAACTTTAACGAGCGACTTTAGATTCAACCCACACCTGAACGCTGCACTCAGAAAGGCATCACTTGCATCTCACCGAGTTTACCCGCTGATGATGAAGAAAAATGGACTAAGTAGAAGAACAAAACTGCTGCTATACAAACAACTCATAAGACGGGTAGTAATCTACGAATTATCCATTTGGTATACCGTCTCCAAGACATACATGAGGAAGCTGGCAGTTTTTGAAAGAAAACTCTTGCGGATATGCACAGGACTGCACTACGATCCAACCCGGAAGAAAAACGTCAAAATTTCAAGACTCTATGAAGAAGCCAAAATCCTACCGCTGGAAAAGTATATGGTCACACTTTTCCAGAAAATACGCGGGAATACCTCCAGCCATTCAAACCCATTAGTCCGAAGGATTACCTTCATGTACTGGCTCTGCTTAACGAGGAGTTATTCCCAAACGACACAGACAGGACAGTCCTGCCGTTCTACGAATCGACCGAGACAACCCACCATCGAGGATAATACCAAGGTGACCAACCACCTCAAAACCACAAGAACATCAACACCCGGACTTGAACAACCTGAGGTAAACCCAGACAGCGGTGCATGCTACGAGTATGAATCCGAGAACACAACCACAATTTATGTTAAATAGATATAAGAAAACATACATTGTATACCGTTAGGCACCTGTTGTTGAGGTAACACATTTAAATATTAACTATTCACCATCAAAAGTTCAATAAACGCAAATATAAAAAAATGTAACCACCTATACCAATCGAAAAACACACCTAGCCCAAGACACTTCGAAGCAAAAGAAAAATTCTCTGGCACAAACCTGACGATTGAGCAACGAGGACACAGTAACAGGACACAGTTGTGACTGCAACTGTTTCAGCAAAACAAATCAACGTTACGTAGGTAAATTTTACCTCGAAGCAGGGGATATAGCTGCGCCAGCTCACCCAAAAAGATAGCCGCCTTTCTAACAAACTGCCGAATTATGGTCGAGATCTGAATGGAGGATATCACAACAGGCCCATTTGTTGCCGCAGTGATTTGGTATACACTTCACAACCTTCCCCACAATCTAATCTTATCTAGCTGAAGAGATTCGCATAAAAAAGCAATCTTTTTTCGCTGCTGAAGAATACACAGGCTACACTTAAACGGGATCAGGCTTGAGGCACCGATGCAGCTCTTTCCCGGATTATGCCAAATATCGGTTGCCCTGGATACGCCAGAAGGATTCTGTTATCCAGAGTGGTCAGCTCAATACTGCTTTACGCTGCACCGGAGGAAACAAGAAGGAAGCTCTCGTCAGCATACAGGCTCTGCGCATTGAGAACAATAAGCGGATTCCGAATAATTTCGGACGAAGCAGCCTGCGTTATTGCGGGAATGATTCCCATCGACATTCTCGCCAACGATTTACCTTAGGCTAACAGGCAACCGGCAAGAGGTCATCGTAAAGAGAAGGATAAAAGAAGAAGAAAGGCCAACACCTATAGCATTGTGGCAAGTCCGGTGGGATAACACGGCAAAAGGCAGATGGACCCACAAACTGATCCAAAACATCGGGGTCTGGAGAAGAAAAACAAGCGGGAATTGCAACTACCACCTTATACGCAGTTCCTGTCACGGCACGGCGGCTATCGAAAATATCTTCACAGATTCGGCCACGATAGCTCGCCTCTCTGCCACGACTGCCCAGATGAAGAAGAAGATACGGAGCAGGTATTGTTCCACTGCAGACGCTTTTCAGGAGGAAGAGTGAACTTTTACCCATTCCGCAGCTTCTCATAGACGATATGTTGAGGTCAGAAGACGACTGGTTGGAAATAAGTTCATACATAACGAGCGTACAAAACGAGCTAAGAAGAGCCGAAAGACTAAGAAGGGTCGAAGTGGCGGACGTAGATGATTTAGCATGAGTTGCTAACCAGCCCCACGAAGTAATACCTAACGGCAGTCCCGCAGAGAGATTGCGGTAGAAGAGTACAGGGGTGTGGTTTAGTACGTAAGGCGCGTGGCACTGGAGAAACATATCCCGCGAATCGTGCATGCCAGATAGTACGGACTACTGGCATCTATGAAGATAACACATCCTTTGGACGCAACCAAAAAAAAAAAAAAGACTTGAGGCACACATCTCCCAGGCATAGCAAAGCCCAATAAAATTGGATTTGAGCCGATTGTATGCATTAACGACGTTCATGGTCATTGACATTGTAAATTGCCTAAAATTTCACTTCAATGCCTGAACACCTTTTGATATTATCCTACGATTGCAAAAACTCAATTTTGCTAAATTTCATAGCTGTTAAAAGAAATTTTGATCTATTTATAAACAAAACTGTCTGAAAGGGGCAATGTCCGAATATAGCCCCAGCAATCTCTCTCATCTTAAATAATTGACATTACTTAGTTAAACTTAACGAAGAACTGGGACGTTAGCTTTCGACTAACAGTTTTTTTTTTTCTTAAAGTGTAATTCTGGTTGCGATCTATAGATCTCCAGACAATCAGCAATCCCCGGAGCATGTATATTGTGAATTCTTCAAATCTAGAATGGAAGATTTATCCAGTTTATTTGATGATGTGGTAATAATGGGCGATTTCAATATCGATTGCCTTGAAAGCAACACATACCAGAGAAGAATTGAAGAAGCCATAGTAGACAATACATTTCAACAAATTGTGGGTGAACCAACAAGAATCACAGATGTTTCATCGACATTAATTGATTACGTGGTGACAAACATTATGGATATTAGCGCTAAAGTCAAAACGGATTTTAAAATAAGTGACCACGAGTCTCTTGAAATTAAAATTAAAATGAGGTTAATAAATCATGATAAACGTCAGAAAACATATACTTCTATAGTATTTAATAAAGAAACCTTTTATAATGAACTCCTAAATAATGGACTCCATATGACAAATGGTATTAGCAATTTGAACGAACGGGCAAAAAGCTTCTATCATTCGCTGAACAAGGCGGTGCAGAAGATGGTATCTAGGAGAATAAGCAGGGGCAATAATGAGTGCAGTGGTTGGTTCAATCAATACTTATCCAACTTGAAATGAAGCAAAATTCAATGTTATCGGATTGCTATTTGGGCGAACACTAGAGATGCCTGGAATAAGTACAAAAACACACGAAATAAATATACGCAAGAATTAACATTAGCAAAAAATAATTATATTGCAAAAAAGGTTGATGGAGCTAGCAATCAAAAACTAATGTGGAGAACAATAAAATCTCTTGTGTTAAGAGAAGAAAAAAGTGAAATAAAAAAAATTTGTCATAACGGGAAAATTATAACAAATAAAAAAGTTATTGCAAATACGCTAAACAAATTTTTCATTACAAGTGTAAACGAAATTAGCAATAATATTCCATTTAAACCCTATGCCAATCGAATAGAAAATATTAACGAGTGCAATTCGATTTGAATCAATAGAAATCAACGAGCTAAAAGAAACGATGAAGAGTATGAATAATAAAAAAGATTTCAACCTTTTGTCAGTTAAAATGCTGTTAAGCGTATTCGAAGTTGTTGGGCCAGTCTTTCTTCAGATCATTAATGAATCACTTCGTTCTGGAATATTTCCTGACTGCTGGAAAGAAGCTACAGTGGTGCCTATCGAAAAGGTAAAAAATACTGATAAAACGGTAGAATTTCGCCCAGTGAATATGTTAATGACCGAAAGCAAAATTTTCGAAAAATTGTTTTTTTAAACAATTAACCAGATATATTGAAACCAATAATCTACTATCGGAATATCAGTCTGGTTTCAGACGACAGCACAGTTGCGAGTCGCTCTTAAATCTTGTGGTAACACAATGGAAAACGGACGTACATGATAAAAAGGTAATAGTGGCAATATTTTTGGACCTGCAGAGGGCGTTTGAAACTATATCCAGACCAATCCTCATTGATAAATTGAAGAACAATGGAATAGAAGGAGTTGAGCTGAACTGGTTTGCAAGTTACTTGACAAATAGACAACAAAGAACGCGAGTGGCAGAGCATATCTCAGAGTCGTTGACAGTAGAACTAGGAGTTCCTCAAGGGGCAGTTCTTGGAACGTTACTGTTCCTTATATATATTAATGATATAGGAAGGGTTCTTCAGTTCTCTGAAATCAGGCTGTTTGCTGACGATGCACTTATTTTTGTATCTGGTTTTTCGGTAGATGAATGCATTGATCAAATTAATGCCGATTTAGAAAATATAACAAATTATTTAAAAATGAATAAATTAAAACTTAATACTAATAAAACTAAACGTTTAAAAGAATGTTAGTTTCTTATATTAAATTAAGCTATAATTATGTTATTAACTAGTTATTTACCTTTAAGAACAAATGTACCAAATTTTGTCAAAATAGCTCAAGCTAAATAAATAAATCTATCTATGTTAATTTGAAAGTCTATATAAGTATAGATGGTTTCAGGTTAAATTCAAGCTTCTTCTTAATGACAATCGCTCTGTCCATTTATCTGTCACAGGTACAAACTTATATCGACCTCCAAACCGTAACATTGGAAGCCATGTCGTAAACGAGTACGAGTACATTCACTGTGGATAAATCAAAACGCCAATCGCATCAAACACCTCCTCTTCAAAGTTGTCATCCCAATTCAATGACAACGACTATACAAAAGTCATCTTTAAAATGGCGTCAATACTAACCTCTTTCTAGAAAATGACGAAGTAGACAGATATTCGGTCTGCACCGCGTTTGCTATGGCCCAAAGTTCACGCCACACGAGTCGATCTTCCGTTCACTGTGTTGGCTGAAGCTGTTTCGGTTTTGCATTTGTATTACAAATCACGCGGTTTAATCTGCGATGACCCACTTCCAAACAGATGAACAGAGATAAGTCAGCTGTTTGGTCCCCTACTCGTTCTATTAATGGAAATGGAAATAAAATCGATTTAAACAGAAGTTCCCTTAAGCAAAACAGCTGACACTACCGTAGTTTGCCCTAGCAACCAGCAAACTACGATGATAAAGAAGACAAGTCAAACAATCACTTCACTTCACTAGAGGTGTGCGAATAGAATAAGTAGAAGAAGAGGATGGAAAAAATCCAGTTGGTTTTTAACGGCTCTTTTTTTCTTTCTTTTACGCCATCGACATGATGAAGCCGGTTGTTAACTGTAAAGTTATCTTACCACATTCACATGCACACAATTTGTAAATTTTTATGACATTTAGCTGCAAGCCTCCTCCACCATGTTCCCACACCTCCTCCACACCCATTTACATCGCAGGCCAACTCTGTCTGTTTTGTTTTTTGTTTGATAACAAAACTGTTTTCGCTGGTGTTTGTAAATTTGTACAACAAAAGTGCAATTAAATGGAATCTCGATGGCGATTACCTAAAACACATACTCGAACCGACGATACACTGTAAGTCATTGGTAAAAATTGCACGCATTTGATTATTTTGTGTATGGGTTACTGCCGGTCGGTAGGGTATGGATAGATTTCATTGGAAAAGGTTTGGAAAGGAAACAACCTGAAGTCGCTTTGTAACATGAAACGTAACAAAATGTGCGTATGGTTGTAGCAAGGCCCGCATATTGCGTACGTGCGTGAAATTTTTTTTTTTAGTAAAAAAAAGTTGCGAAAGGTTTGTTTTGTTACTTTTTAGCAGAAGAAAGAGAGAGAAGTACTTTAAAAATTGTAGGTGTACCTATCTTGTCGCAAAACGAAATGGCATCAAAATAAAAACAATACAGTGACAGATTGAAATTAGGTTAAAAGAAACAAGCAGTTAATTGTTTTGTTAATGGCGAATGGATTCAGCTTTTTGGGGTCAATGTTAAAACCATTTCGATAATCTGTTTTATAGCCCCGATAAATTTGTGTGGGGTAGTGTTGTTTGGTTATTGCTGTTGTTTAAGATGCCGTAACAGTTTATATTTGGAGTATAATGGGAGCGTAGGTACAGATGAAGCGGCCTGAACGCCATTGGAAATGCCGGAAATGAAGGATAAGATCTGCGATACCTACGTGTTGAGAACAGCGCAGTGTAAGAGATATTTTTCGTATGTGTATATGCACTTTGTCGTGCGTGTTGACCAGCTGTAAAAAGCTAATCTAATGTAAGACTTTGTACGAGAAGGGCGAACGATTTTAAGTAGATTTCGGTATGTAGTTAATAATATGGAATGCGCCATAGGCAAAATGTAATTTTATTGAAAATACCGATTTTTAATTAGAAAGCTAAAATTTATTATTTTCATGGAGTATATAGATTGGGGTTATGTATGAAATAGCACATTCGATAAATGGCCACCACGGGCTTGCTGGCAAGTACGTACTGTTTTATGACCGTTTCGCATAAATGTGGCTGAATTTCATTAATACAACTCCCACTTTCCTCTTTCAAGGCATTGGTTCTAGTGGTTATCAAAAATCCCCAAAGAAAAAGTCCAAGATCTGGATGGCCAATTCTGATCGCAAAAACGTCTGATTACACGATTAGGAAATGACTCATGCAGTAATTGAATTGAATCTCTGGCTGTATGGCCATGTTGATCACATCCATATCTTGTAATTTAGACACACTGGGTTATCATGTCACGATAACGAACACTAGTACTGCCTGACCAGCCGAATCGCTGTTCCTGAACTGTCAGCAATACTCTTGCAAACTGCTTCGATGTTTTCTGTTGGGCGACTTGTGACAGGACACCCAGAGTGTTTAAGATCACTAATTGATTCAGTCTCCCTGAATTTTTTAATTATTCTCTTCACAGTTGATGGTTTTAAATCACTATTACGGTCATACTTTGTACGAAAATTGCGGCGGACTGTTGCCGACAAACGTTCATTATTTTTAAAATATTCTACTCAACAATGAAAATAAGTTGTTCTTTCGTATAGCGCTCCATTTTTACTAACCCCGAACTTTTCGTTGGCATCACTGTACTATTAATTGGAGCAAAATTCAAATTTTGCGTGACACCCTTTACTATGTAAACAGGGTCGCCTTTTATAGTTCCTGTCGCTCTCACGCAATATGAATGTAACGTAAACTTATAAACAATATTAAGACCAAGCCTTTCAAACTAAAAAGAGTAAATAATTTGCACAGACTGGCACAGTTTGCATCTAGATTTCGAGCGAAAGCAAAAACCTTACCGGTGTACCAGAATCCTAAGATGCTTAATGAAATCGAGCGAAACAATGACAGCGATTTAAGATTATGGACCAAGTAGAGACGAATACTTCGCAGCATCCGAGCTCAAGTAAGTCGAGGAGTCTCGAAGGAACAGATAAAAATTTTATAAGAAAGCAAAACAGCAGGCTAATGGGTTAAGGACTCATCAGACACTTGGACCAAATGGGTAGTCACTCACTCTATTCGCAACCATCAGCGCCCAAATGCCAACAAACTAATTGAAGATTTTCCCACAGAAAAAACTTAGTCACTCAGCTATACGCAGTTGTATATTCAAACACGGTTTGCAGCACGGGAAGGTGGCAAACTTGAAGCTATAGGCAGTGAAGGAGTTTCTTGGCCAGAAATCTTCGTTTATTTTATTTCTCTTTAAAATAAAGACCGCCAGTAGCTAGACGAAAAGTAACACCAAATCTGACTTTTAAATACCACGCCATCGTTGATAACAGAGCGTCTTTTGTGGATAACGGGCATTAAGAGATCGTGTAGGACGGACGGCTACAAAATCTCAAGCAGAAAGTAGACACGTACGTATATCTTCACCTAATACGCAGCGATTTTCTTTGTGAGCTTGAAACATTCGACATCGATACATTTCGAAATATCGAGTATTTCTGGGGTAATAAGAAGTCTCACAGCAAGTTCACCTTGCTCGCCCTTTCCCACGCAAAAGTTCATTCAGTCAATTATTTCGCATAACAATGTGAAAAGCTTGGGAATTACCAAACACAAAATGTGTACACGATTCTATTGTGATACCCACCGCACCACCACCACCCTTTAGCGTGCAAATACCTCGATAGGGTTTCACTTTCTTTTCAGCTCGCGTATCGCGTTGCATGTGAACGAGTAGGCGCACGTCCCCAGAAACCCACCCGCTTACACAATAGACTTCCATTAATGTTCCACATGAGTTCCACAACTGGTTCATTAGTGTAGGTTTAGAAGCTTAACAATAATTGCTCGGCATTTCACTAATTAAAATCCAAAGGAGCGTAAAAATAACCCAACAATCACTCAAATTACCAGCCAGCCAAAGCAACGATTGGGAGCAGGCAAAACGTAAGGTCTAATCGAATTAATATACTATTCATGCATCAATAAAACTCCCAGCGCACTATAGTAATAATCGAAAGCCCAAACTAACCCCGCACTGACGCCCACCTTTGCTGTATTCCACAGCCGGTTGTTTTGTCGTGTCATAAGAAAGGAATACGCTGTACGCACTCAAGCGAAAGCGTTCAGAGGGCGCCCGAGTATGAGGCATAAGTGGCGATAAGTCCTTTAAAGTGCCGTATATTTATAACCTAGCGCAGTTGAAAGAACACACAAAGTTCCAGTGGTGTGGGATGTTATGCTGGCTCCCCACTTGTCTGAGAGTGGCGTGGCGTGTGAGTACGACGTGTCATAGATAAGAAATAGAAAAAAGGGTGTTGCCCCACGATGATACCCGTTAAATAATTTAATTGTATTTTGTTCATTCAATTATTTGCTAACGATAAATTGTGTGGGCGATATTAATTAAAGTTGAAATTGTCTGGACTCCATTAGTTTGTATAAGTATTTATGAGTTCAACGCTTCATTATGGGTCATCTTATCTTGGCGATGATTTTTTATTTGTTCGTATCCCTTTAAGATAATAATAGACATCCAATTACAAATTGTTTCCACTGGTGGTCATCAGAGAGGGACTGGATATATCTACATATCAACTGTTGTTAAACCTTCCCTACTGCTTTTTTATTTAAACTTTGTCAAGTTGGCTGTGGCAATGTTGAGGAAGGAACAAGTTATAGCAAAGTAAACAGAGTATAAGGCTTCAGCAAAACTTTAAAGGCATGTTACATGGACAAGTTAGTTGCCAAAGGAATTTAATTTGTAAACTTGTTCCGAAAAGTTCCTACAAAATAGGTATACATACAGGTTTTTGCATTCAAAATGGTTTCTTTTCCAACTGAATGGATATGTATTTTCGGAAATACACATCCATATGCGCCAAAAGAATTTGTAAGACAAGGCTGCAAATAAACTTATACAGCAATATTCGGGAAATTGTGGCTATTGGAAGGTGGGGGTAGTTGCTTTCATTTATTCTTAGTCACGTGTCAAAGAACGGGGTAGTTAGTTACTTTACGCCGATTATAGGGTGCGTGATTTTATAGTATGACTGCTAGCATACCATTATACAATTCTGTGACAACAAGGAAAAACAGCTTTAGCCAATTTTAGCCTCTTTTCAGGAGCGCCGGATGAAGGTTTCACTTCAGATGTGGGAAGACGAATAATACGTTTTTTCCTTATCATTAACAGAGCAACTGTACTAGGTATTTGAATGAAAAAAATATGACACATAGAACAGGGTACTTACTGTGCATCCGATCGTAACGTTTACTCAATTTTGACTTAAGTCGACTTATACTGTTCTTCCTTTTTCAATGACACAGAATTGTAGTCGGATTAGGACAAGGTTGCTTTAGCAGTGATATCAAAAAGTTCAGAAATATGTATTTAATTACCAACTTCATATAAGATACATTTACCTATACTGTAGATACGAGAACAATTAAAGTACTCGAAGGAACTATAATCTACGAGTACCCGTCATAGCGTTTCAATTTTATTTGTTTGAACCTTGCAGTTTTATTATGACAATTACGGGCTCACGTACAATATCACAAGAATTGTCTTAATTCAATTTAAAGGTTCCCCTAGATTGAGTGAATCTGTAAACAATTTCTTCTCCGTTCAGGTTATGATGATTTTCAAAATCACCTCAAACTCCACTAACTGTGTGGGACAATTTTTAAAAAATCTGACGAACTTTTTCGAATCATATAAATAAAATTGGTGTAGTTCTGTTCGACTAAGATTGAATTTGACTGCATGTCTTTAAATGAAAAAAAAATCGTACAAACTGCTCAATATATTCTGGTATATTTTTTCACAGGCCTATATAGAGGATACACAGGCCTACAATCTCTTCTTTGTTTCAACCTTCCTATCTTTATAAATATTGGAAAAAATTGGACAAGAGTAAATTATTTATTCGTTTCGCTTATTTCTTTGTAACGCTTTGCGTTTGAAAATACTGTGAGCATTTGAAATTTGAATATAGTAAATACCAGCTTATACATATTATAATAGGCAACATTTGGAACATTTCTACGATTTTCACCTGAACACTTCATTCTCAAATTAATCAAACTGCGCAATATATATATTGACATCTCTTTTAACCCTGGAGAGGGAGACAGACAGAGGCAGTACGCTGTGTGGTTTGCTAAGAAAAAAAAAACCACAAAAGAAATGGCAAATATGTAGCAAAGGTTTGTTTATCTCTGTTTTTTGCTTACAAACAAAAAGAGTCTAGAAAGAAATGTCAAATAGGTACCAGTGATACCAGATCGTGGGAGTTTTTAAATAGCCATTACAGCCAATGGCCTTCTTGCTATAAAAAATTGAATTAAAAATTGGAGTTTCCATTATGTTGCTTCAAAATTTGAATCCCCAAAGCTTTGTAATGGAACCAGATTGAGAGTCATTTCGTTGCAGAAAAACGTTATAGATGCGTTAATTTTAACTGGGTTTGGTAAAGGAGATAAGGAATTTATACCAAGAATGCAAATAATTCCCAGCAATTATCCATTTCAGTTTAAACGGATTCAATTTCCTATTAATGTTTGTTCTGCCATGACAATCAATAAGTTAGAGGGTCAAACTTTAAGGAAAGCGGGAGTTGAATTGCTTCAGGCAGTAATGCAGCAAATATCACTATCTTAGCCGATAGAAACAAAACTACTAATATATAGGTAGTATACAAAGAAGCGTTACATTAATAAAAAAGCGAGTTAAATATTATAAAATAATTTTCTTTCATTTTCATTGTCCAAAGAATATTATATTATTGCCGATTATTCCAACGACAATGTGCAATACCATGAAGATGAAGGCAGAGTACTCAGTCTTCGGGAGGTTTTTTAATACGGGTTCGAATCCCTTGCTATTGCAGAAGGCTCCCTCGCGTTATACCTCTGCAATGTCTTTCGATGATTTTTCCTTCGACTGATTATAAAAAATTGTGTCCCCTACAGACAGCAAATTTATAAAAAAATGTTTCTATCAATTGTTCTGAAACCTCATTTTGCACGGGCGAAGCCGAGCGGGTACTGTTTTAATTAAATCCTTTCCCGACGCAATATTTCGGAAATGAGAAACCAACTCCGAGAGAGAAACGTATCCACTCCGTCGAAAGCCTCGCAAATTTAAGTTTCTTTTGTCTTATGACAAATTTAGCAGCACAAAAACTTCGTAAATTTTGTATTTGAACCGTTCCTGTGCGGCATATTACTAGCGCTATATAAAACATTTTTCCGTACTCTTCCCAATTTAGTATTTAAGGAATTTTTCTGAAAAAAATATGATCCCTGAGGAGAAAAGCGCCAATTTGGACGCTTTTATAATGAAACAGGGTAAACCGAGGGACGTGCTTAAAAAGGGGTAAAAATTGAAAACCTCTGCAAACATAAATTGTTTAAAAGTATATAAATTAAAAAGTATTTTTATTACAAATAAATGCCAAAGTTTACTCGGAATGAATGAATCGAACGTCGACGTATATGTACAAAAATTGAATGCATTAATACTTCGAAGTCTGAATTTTTGTTATATTGAATTTATGATTTTTTTTTATATAAAAACAGATAAAAATTTTACTTTGGGGAAAAAATTCTTCGAATTTAGGGGAAAACTTTTGCTGATAATAAAAAGGGGAAATCTATTTTTAAAACCTGGGAAAACTGCCTCAAGACTTTATTCCCACTGTTTTCTAAATTTAGATACGGCAAAAAATAAAACATTGAAACGGCTGTGAGAAGCTAATAGGTTTCTAGGTTCCTGTACTTTTTAATTTTTGAAGAAATTGGTTTTCTGTATATAACTCGCCCGTTTATAACTTTTGTATTTTCTGCAACCCATTAGAATTCTAAATAATTAACAATAGGAAAAGAAACAAATTTCAACACAATTTTCAATTATTTGGACTTAATTTTGATATTAAATGTCTAATTTTCCAGCTGTCCTGTGGCAAAAGAGAAAGAAACATCTGCCAAAAATTTTATTGTACTTCTATCTTTTCGTCTCTAATGCTTCTTTCAAGTTCAAGTCCGCTTTGCACCTTTTTCTTTATATCCATACATAGTGTAGGCCATATAACCTGGGAAAAAGGCGTTCAACAAGTCTAAGAACTTCTCTACAGACATGACATTGGCACCCAAGAAAAACACAATACCCTTCGACAGGAAGACTGAAACTATATAGGTACATATAGAAGCTGGAGTATACAATATCACATCAAGGAATAAAGTATAGATGTATGCGATGCAGATTCTTTCAAGAACCACCTGTAGATGTCTTCAATCAAGTTTTTCTCGGTCCGATTTCAAAACTTGTTCCCCTCGAACGTTAATACGGATATTACATGTGCCGATGGTGGTTTTGGTAATTGGATATCTGCCAAAAAAGAAGAGGATACACACCTTAACATGGACGAAAGCAGGAAGCGTCGTTTTCATACAAAGACAAAGATTATCTTTGCTTATATTACGACAGCAGATGGCTTTTGAATTTTTTTTGGGCACAGAAATAAACTTTGAAGAAAGAGTGCATTTGAGCATAAAAGATATTAATAAAAAAAACACCTTTGCAAAAGCGAATGAACGTACAGCCGCGAAAGTCTGTCGGTTTTATTCTAATTAAAAGGTCTAATGACCCTGAGTTGTTTTCCTTTTGTTTGTTCTATTCATTGCAAGTGGTGGCACTGGCCATGTTTATTTTTCAGTTTTTATAGCTTTTCCTGTGAGGAGCATCGTTAGCTGCAAAAATATACCTCACTAATGGCCGCAAAATGTGTAAGACCAAGAAAGGTGTCGGTACAAGTGCGTATTTTGTAGCAGAGCCAGGGACGTGTTGTTATACATCCCTTAACGGGTGAAGGGTTCAAGTTTTAGGATGTATGCATGAACTGCAGAGTGGTAGATATTTGCCTGTGCAAAATTACATGGACAAAATCATTGGAGGAAAATTCATACCATAGAACAAGGTCGGAAGCGCAATGACACATGGCCGAGATAATGAGGTCACTGCTACCGCCAATAAGTCAACGAGATGGCTGTGAACAGTTTTTATTCTCTTGGCTTGCAATTTTTTTTTTGAATACGTGCGCTTATGACCAACATCAGAGTAAAAATAAATATCATAGTGTATGACAGTGATCATCTCGAAATTTGAATGACCAAAGTAGAATATGTTTCGTTGCAGTACGGAAACTGGAGAAAAAACGATGCATGCAATTTAAGAAGATAATGCAAACTTGAACTTTGACACGTGTGGAAAAGTACTCAGGCTTAGTAAAGAATGTTATTTAGCTCCGATTCTAAGAGAAATTGCCGCCATTATGCCTTTAAGCCTATTATGCTGCTCGCGCTTAAATTAAGCTCCCATACAAAAAGGTCTCCAACGATAAAATTAAGCAAAGCAGTTAAGCCAAGCAGTACGCAGTTCAAGCGTAAGCGTGTTAATGCAAAATACATTTTTCCACAGCTAAATTTTGACAGGTCAGAGAAAATTCGGTCCTACGCAACAAAATTTCAAATGAAAGCAAATTAACAGTATGGAGAATGGTTAGTTCAGTACAAAGAACTACGTTGTTGATAATTTAATTTCTTTTAGAAATGGTATACTTTAAAGAGGAGTAATGGAAGTGGTTTTTAAGAAGGGAGCTGCAGAAGTACAAATAAAGAAACAAGCAAAATCAATCAGCTTTACCAACACAGTTTTTTTTTGACGGAACTTACACTGTCAAAATTAAGCGAACATTAAGCGAAGTGGTGGAGAGATACATTGGAGAGGCGCTTATTTTTAGCTTTGCTGGAACAACATACTAGGCTTTAAACTTTAAACGAAATTTATCATGTTCTACAAAGTTCTAAAGTTGTTTAAAAATACATTCGGTGGGGGTACCTTTCTTTTGTTCAAAGTTAGGTAGAGAGTTACTAAACCTAAGGATAACAACATGTCCTAAATGTTGAGCCAGTCACTGAAGTGTGAATTGAACAAGATTCCTACTTCATTACCTTCAACTCACATCTATTAGCGGGCTAATGAAAACAAATTGCGCAAGACATACTAAACTAATACACCAATTACCTGCAACTTTAGAAAATAACTACGGAAAAGAAGCAAATATTTACTAAGGTATTCAAATATACAACTAACGAATTTATAGCGTTAATCTCTTGCAGTTGTTCGTGGATGAACAATATCAGCGATTTTCATCAACTTTTAAATGCCTTAGAGGAAGTCTAAAATTTTGTGTCGAACAATTGACCGTAACGTAAGTGTGTAAGTGCAGTAATAAAAGGTTCACCCAAGAATTCAATAATCTTAAACAGAGGAAAATACAGAGTTACCAACGTGCGAGTTTGTTAAATATACCGTTTGATGGCTAAGACAAGCCATCGATGTCTTAGCTGGCAATATATATAAAAATAAATAAGAGATGGTCAAATATAAAATACATGTGTAATAAGAAAGTAAATTCGTGTGATAGTTAATAGTTAAATTTCATTTTTCGGTTTAAACGATTGAAAACCAGGTATTTATGACGAACAGTTGGTGATACCTTGGAGAATGATAGTCTGACTATTGGTAATAAATTGAGTTAATATTTTATAGAAAGTGTCAAGGCCATAAGTAACTCTATTTTGTCGTGGAGCTGTTTGTGATAATGTCTTTGAATGTCGACTTTCTCATTTGGTGCCGTAACCTGTGCCCAATTAATGTTCATATGGAAAAAGATGAATAAGAAATGTGAATTTTGCCTAAACATAAAAATATTTATTCCAATTATTGAAAGAATAATAAACAGATTAAAAGAATCAATTGTTGTACCAATACCAAAATAAAACAAGACTTAAATCCGTGATAAGTGATAAATATATGTTGCCAATTTGAAAAAAAAAATAGTGGAAATGTGCGTATGAACAATTCTATAAATACATAATGTATGTGACAATGAACTATTAATTGAAAACTAGTTTCGTTTGTGGTCGAAAATCGACCCTACCTTTTCTAAATATGCAATACCAAAAAAAAAACGTACCACAATTTTCGATAATTTTTGTGTCTTTTTTAAGCAACCAGTCGACATTTAGATATCGAAAAAATACGGCCCTTTGAAAATTAGTTTTACTCATGATTATTAACATTTTAATATGTACTACGAAAATTTAGAGCAAACAAATTTATATCGAAGAATGTTTGAAACACCTTGCAGATATACATTTGCCCCTGAAGTTGCTTACACTTATGAGGAGGTAAATTGCATTGGTCCAAAAATAGATTCTAATCTAAGATCATATAAAGGATTTTTTTGGTATTCAAAGAAAAATGCCATTTTTTGAGATAAATGATCGGATATTTATTTCATAATAAAGAGGAAGGTATGCTGTTAATAATGAAAAACAACATCAGCCAAATGGCCACCACGAGCACGCATACAGGACCATATCCTTTTCATGAAATTTTCCATAACCAAATCGCAAAGTGGCTGCCCTATGTCCTCGATAGCCTCACGAATTTTATCTTTGAGGTCTTGAATCAATTAGAGATAACACGGTCCGGAAACTTTTCGCGTAAAAGATTAATGGTTTCGTTGCTTGTGTGGCACGTAGCGACATCTTGTTGAAGTTCTTGTGTTAACTGAACTTTATAAGCCTTAAGACTCAAGTCTTTATGCAAAATACGGTGTAATGACGTTTGTGGAATGCCCAATTTCAATGAACGACGATGAATGGACAAACCTGGGTTTTCGTCAACACTTTGGGCTACAGCAGCAATATTCTCAGTTGTTCTTGAGCGACGTGCGCGGGTTTTATTCTTCACATCACTAACTTGTCCCAACAGCTCGAATTTTTCCACTATTTCTGTATTGCGGTCCGACAAGCTGTTTCACGACGACCAAAAAATGCTTTAGCTTGCGAACTGTGACTGCAAGAATTTCACCATTTTTGTAGTGAATTTTAATAATTTCACGCTTTAACAGTGTATCGTTCCATTTTTAGTAATGGTGTAGTTTCTACTTGTCAAATGTCAAAAAATAAAAGCTTCAAAAGTGACAGCTACCGAAATAGCGGGTCATTCACAATAACACCTCTTATTGGAAAACCTTACCTTTTATTTGTATAATACTGCGGCGACAAATTGAATGTCACCAAAATGCGGTCAAATAACAACTGATAAGCGTTTTGTATTAAGAATTCTTAATTTAATTTTACCAGTCTTAATGGCGACATATATTTTCTTTACTTTTGTCTGTGCACAGTACCTAACTTTCGAATACGTTTCATTCTACTCATTGAATAAAAATTACTAAAAAAAAAGTGTACGGAAACTTTGGATGTTCACGTATTAATATAATACGTCATAAACATTCTTGTGAAACGTCCCTTAACTACCTTATAACGACATTAAAACAACTCCCGACACGGTAAAATATAATTGTTGCAGTTTTTCTTGATTTCCAAAGAGCTTTCGAAACGCTTGACAGAAGTATTTTATTAAAAAAATCGTCAAATATGGTGTTAACCCTAGAAAGATAATCATAAAATAAAGAGCGTAAAAGATAATCATACGTCTCATACGCCAATTAGTGTATTTAATTAAACATATGAACTTCTTATTATTTATATTTTATTTATTTAATTATATAGATGCTGTTCAAAAAAAATAAATTAATGATTTTTTTATATATAGTTGAGACAGTCAACGCGCTGCGGTTTAGAATTTAAAAGTTATCGCACAATTGTCCCGCGCCATACGTCTCGTGGACGTGGATTATCTTTCTAGGGTTAAGGGAACTGAACTTAATTGGTTTAAATCCTACATAAATGATCGAACTCAACGAACAAATTTTAACAGTGCAATATCTAGTGTTGAATGTACAAACTTAGGCGTACCTCAAAGTACAAGCATTAGTCCCCTTCTGTTTTTACTGTATATGTAAATGATATTTGTGGTGTTGTAAGTGAAAGTAAAGTCTCTTTGTTTACCGACAATGATCTTTTATTTATTATTGGTAAAGACTTAAATGTTAAATTCAATTCACAATTGGTTTAAACGGCTGCAAGTGAATAAACTGAAAATTAACATAAATGAAATGCATGGTAATAAATAGTAATGCGGTTGTGGATTGAAAATGAATGGTGTATCAATCGAAGGATTGCACAAAATAAAGTACCTCGGCGAAGTACTGGACAATAAATTGACAGTTAACATCCATATGCTATAAATATTACCAATAAGATCTAAAAAAAATTGTTTTCTTAGGAGAATAACAACAATATATGCGACAAATATTGACACTGTTTCCCGTTCGAAATCTTGACAGAAAGACAGCACCATACCTCCGCGGAGCGAAATAAATAAGTCGCTTTACGCTTGAACGACGTTGGAAAATCGCCACTGATCTCAACAGCTCAACATTTCACGCACCATCTTGAGGAGAATTCTGCACAAAGATCTTAAATTATTCGCTTACAAGGTCCAATTTGAATCAGCAGTTGAAGGCGCACGAGCAGGCACTTAAACGACGTTGTGTTCCATAATTAGTGGGAATATTTGCTCTCACTAATAAAGCCCTAATACTTGAAAAAAATTGAATTTTGTTAATTTTATTGCATTTTTAAAAAGAAACTTGCATTTGGCTCACCCTGTATATAGGTGAATTAATGTAATAGTAATCCTTACTTAATAAATACTACTACTACTACTTCTAAACGTAGACTAGTTCGCCTGCCCTTGGCAAAAAGGAAGTGTTAAAGGCATACCTACTTCCTGTGCTGTTATTCATACACTAACCGATTAGTACTATGTCTATCAAGCTTCTTCACGGGTTGGATTTATAAAAAATACCTTCAAGCATAACCTCTGCCTCAAGTGTATTTTGTCTCAACAACATCATGTATTCCTCTTGAAAATGCACAACAGAAATTGAACTAAACTCCTTCCAAACATAACCTCAACTAGTTCTTCTTTTGGATTTTCTGTTTTTATCACGTTTTTCCATGAAGAAGAAATGCGACCGGGCCAGATCAACTCAGCCCCCCGCAAACGTTCTTGTTTTTCCAGTCCGTCAGCCAACAGTGGCAATTATGTTCTGGATTTTCCCTAGTGTCTGTCTTTCATTCATTTTCTATTTTTTTTTTGTTCTTATATGTGTATACTGTTTGCAACATACAAGAGCGGAGGGCAATTTTCTTTGTTCTCAAGTTGTTTAAGTTGTTCTTCAATTATTTATACTGAATGTGAATGAAATAGCTCCAGGAATGGCTGTCTATATCAGGTATGCATTGGTTTGAATAGGTGAAACAATTCAGGGAGCATTGTGTTAGGGGTTTGGGTAACTATGCTGGCTGGGGAAAGCGGTAAGCGTTGATTTTTTGTAGAATACCCAGACCCAGACGAAGCAATTCGGTGTGGTTAGACATTGAATAATAAAACTGTTGGCAAACACAGCCAAGTGCTTGCATGTTTGTGGAGATGACAATCAAATGTATGAATTATAGTTTTGCCAATGACTCTCATAATATTGCACCAGTTGTTTGGACGATCATTTTTATTTCCTTCGAATATCTGCAGAGAGGAGCCAGTACAGCACACAAAAAGAAGCAGTCCTAGAAAACTTTAGAAAATAATCAATAAATGACTATAGGATTAAATAAAAGATTTACAAAAGCTAGACAAAGGTTTTTTTTAGGTTGGTTTGTTATTAAATGCTTCACAGGAAATACAATGCAATAAGCTTACATTTAACAAACAAAAATACAACTTTTTGATTGTAAAATTTTTAGTTAAGTAAAACTCGCGCACAGAGAGAGATGGGAGGTCCTGGTTGCCGCCCTATGCTCCAGTGGGGAGTTAAAGTGTTGCTGATAACAGCAGCTACCGGAAAGGAAATGGACCTTCGCTAAGGACAAGCTTGATAAATGCTGTTTCCGCCCTACTTAAGCAGAAGGGTCCAGAACAGTAGGACAACAACATGAGAAGTATTGCTTAACGTGAACACCAGCCTTGACACCACTATATCACGATGGACATACCTCCATAGAGTCCTTAAATAAAACGTTAACCAAACTCTCCAGAGCCAATACAAGTACTGACCCTGGTGCCATTACCGTGGATGCTAAGTTGGTAAGGGCGTGGCGCATCCTGACATCTCTTCGTTCTGAAGGAACGCAGTTGTATCCGCATAAGGGGTAAACCACAGCCCCTCACGAATCAAACCTCAAACGATGGGGCTGCACCAGATTTGGCACAGAGGCTGTCCCCATCCACGTGGTACCATTATAAAGCTAATGGTGGAGCTTTCATAATCCGAGAGTTACTTCCAATTGCATTGCCAACCCAATCCGAGGAAAGCTGAACTTAAAAAAAATGTCAGGTGCATCCCCATATTACTAGCGAAAACAAGATATCGCACACCTATTTTTTCTTGCACTGTTTAATTTGGTGATGCTCACAATTAAGACACCACTCAAATTAGGGCAGTGCCCCAGAACAGTTGGACAGATAGAAAAGCCTTCCCAATCGTTTTATTCAGTCAGCCGCAAAAGAACACCTTTTAAGAATTATGGTGTGGTAAGATCATTAAGTACGATCTACAAAGTCATGATGATGCACTCGACGCTCTTAAAGCGAGAATAAGGTAAATCACTTATCACTGGCTGACTGCAAAATGTGCTGCAAGCATTTAAACTTTGCTGCAATGTCAATCAAAAAAGTGTCTGTCGATCAATTTATACGAATAAAATAAGCAGGTGTTGGTGCAACATTTACCAACCACATACGTACCCTAAACTCTCACAACCACTTGTGAATGACGCTTTAGAGAGGCGGCACAGAAAGAAAAGAAAACACTTAAATTTGATTTTTGTCTCTACTGAAGTTAAATTTGGTACTCCTCCCTTCGTAGTGCAGTTCACTTACCACTAAGCCGAATACGTTTCGTTGGTATCAAATTTAACATTCTCAATGACGGTATAACAGATGGCTTGGCTATTAGCTTTTTAAAGCAAATTTGGATGTCTTTCGAACAACTCAAATCAAAATGGTTTGTACTATGAAGAATAAAGGGTTTCATATATTTTTTGTTGATTGAAAATAAATGTAAACAAATCGAGATGTAATTTTTGTTCTGCTGGCCATACCTAGAGCTGGAAATAATTAGGTACCGAGTACCCCTTGCTTTTACGAAATATCATTCTGTCTTTAAGGTTTTAATGACATTTTAAAGTAGGTACACCCGCCAGTGCCGTTTCGACTTGGCAAATCTCAAGCCAGTGCCAGCAGCTTCCAAATACACATGTATCTATTTTAATGTAGAAGATGAATCCTTATGTTTGATATGAAACTGCAGTTATTCCTTAAAAAAAAATAAACCCTGCAAAATAAACGCGAAGAAGAAGTTGATTGTTCCTAAGCAAATCGAAACAAATTGTAAGCATATTAAATAAAAAAAAAAAAAACTTACCTGCAGGGAAAAAGTTATTCAAGAACGTTGACATTTTGTTCGGATAAGTCAGTTGTTTTGCTTGCACCACTCCACACACTAAATTCGCAAAACAAAAATCGGAAAAACTGGAGTTTATTTATTTCACTGCACCGTTTCTTGCTTAAATTTCTTCACTTTCCTTCTTTCTTGTCAGTCAATTTGCAATGCTCTTTCTGTGTCGAGTATTTTCCTTTTTTAACTTAATTTTCTGAATTAACTTTTTGATTTATTTGAGCGTTTCTGTGTCTGTACACAATTTCATTTTCATTTCTTTTTTATTCACTTTTTTGGCTTTTTTCTTTTCATTATTTCTTTTCAAATGCAATTTCTTATAGGTCTCACTTTTCTTTTCAAATGCAATTTTTTATAGGTCTCACTTTTCTCATTTGAACTTATCCGCAATTTGTAGTGGTATAAAGTTCGCCATTTCGTAGGCCTGGGTTAAACAATTCAGTTTTTATTATTATGGTTGTTGTTATTATTATTGTTTTGTATTGAGTATTGTGAAGTTCTCTGGCTAATGCGTTCAAGATCTCTTGTTTGATGATAGAAGCAGAACACAGAGGAAACGTTGAAAAAAAAAAAAACAAATCAAATTTTAATCCAATTCGAAATGGAATATACAAAATTCATGGAACACGGAAAATTCATTCAGCAAATCAGGATAAATGCATGGCTAAAGGGAGAACAATTTTATTATTTTATATGTGAAACACAACAAGGGTAATGTACGAACTTTAACATATCGTTGATGGCGTTGGTGAGTTGATGGAACGAAAACGAATTTTAGAGGGCACATTGAACACATACACAAAAACACGCTTGCTCAGGAAAAATAACACGATATAAATTTACAATGCAAAAAAGGGAAGAAAATCTAGACGGGGAAACTTCGACAAGGTAAAGGAAATGGAAAATACTGCTTTGTTTTTCCTGTTTGGTGGGTTCGCCGTTGAATTTCATTTTTCTCTTGGCAATCCAGAAGCCAGTTCTACAGCCCACACAAACACAGAGGAAGATGGATCCTTCGCGTTACCTGTGTTTCTCCCTTCTCCATTCCAATTGCCATTTTCTGTATTCGTCGTCGGTTCGAACAGTGTTGCCAGATTTTAAGAATAAATATACCTCAAACAATTGGATTAATTTTTTTAAATTTATATAAGTTACTTATCGGCTAGACAAAGTATTCAATATATTGACACCAATTGTCTAAAAGAAGTTTTAAGAAAATCAAAACTTTGTAACACAAGAAAAATGTCAGGCACGGGCAAGTTCAGATGAGTAATATGGAATGCTCGCAAAGTTCACGGAGTAGGTATAGTGTGGTCAAAGTTAAGGTTGCCGATTGTAGAATGTCTTAAACTTTTGTCATATTGTGAGCAAGAAACTTGTGTACGGATTTCCAGACGCGATCAGACTAACGTAATCATTTGATTGAATGATTCATTTATTTTGAGGTGTTACGACCTTTTAAAACATAACATTGCATCGAAGTATGCGCAATAAATTTAGAAACGGTAGGTACTTAAAATACAGACACGTCAAATATAAGGTCATTCAGGCAAAAACAAGTTTTGTTCCTAATTTTTCAAATTATTTTCGAATTTCAAAGGTTTGTGATCCTTTCAATCAAAACTGGCAACACTGCAGCACAGGTAATTTGTTGTTTCCCCTCAGGTTTTCCGTGTTAGTTTTTTACCGAGAACAAACCGAAAAAGAAAAAGGTTGAAAAACAGATGGCCGCTAAATGCCTTTTTTTCCTTGAAATTTCAAACAAACAAATGAAGATTTTTGGGACATACATACGTACATGTTTTAAGTTAACTACAGAACAAATAAATGTAAGTCACATCACACAACACGTTCACATAACATATTGCGTATCAGTCTTAATTATCCTTTGCCTGCCTTTTTCCATATCCACTTGGATAGAGAAATAATATATGCACATGATTACTATCGTAAAGGGACACCCGATGAACTCACAAAATAGAAAACTTGTAAATAAGAAAATATAAATAACGGCGGATGACTATGTTTTACCCAAAATGTTTTCTTTTCTGTTATTATTGCGCGAAACTGCAAAAACAAACGCAGAATCGTCGGCCATCAACAACTGACTGAACGAGCAGGAGCACAGCACACGAAACGAACAAGACGAAATGATAAAAGCGAAACGGCGACAAAAGAAATGTTGATGATGTTGCGGATGATGATGTTAGGAGAAAGAAGAGTGATGGCGAAGAAATTGTAAAGAGCCCGTGCCCGACCGACAAAAAAATAAAATATACATAAAAGCGAAGCTGCTGTGCTCGAACTCCAAGTTCTTGAATATGTTCTGCACAGATTTGGGCTTCAACCTTACTGAAAACTGAACACTATTACGGGCTTTATTTTGGTTCGTCTACTGCGCGTGATATTCCCAAAAGCGTTTTTGCCACCACCATCACCAATCCATCCACCAAAGAGAAAGTTATGAAGATACGAAAAAATAAAACGGAGACGAGTTTAGTTCGTTCTAATGGAATTCTCGTTTCCCCGATTAATCTCTTCCACTATATGTTTAATTTACGTAGAATTTGTTTATAAACAAGTATTCACTATAAATATAAATAAACTTTACTTGTGTTGGGGGTAATTTTGCGTAAAATAATCCGAACTAAATTCACTTGGGCACAGCTGTAACCGCCATCTTGCCTATCTGCCGAGGAACTATTGTCGTTTCGCTTGGTTGTTTACACTTGCCTTTCAGTTTTTCAGAATAATCGATTCGGTTTGTGATACCTATAAGAAGTTTCGTTAAATCTTTCTACTGCATTGTGCTGACATCTAGCTTTCACATTTTTAAATGATGATAAGTGCTAGTGTTAAGATCGTGGGAGGTGGGATTTTAATTTTTGTGGGAAATTTCGATGCCTGATGTCGGCTATGTAGTAGTAGTTAGTACTAGTATGTTCGTATTTTCCAGGAAAATCACAATTTGCGGTAGGTTCTTTTTGTGTTTCTTTTATTTTTGTTGGATGCCCGGGTATTTTATATAAGTATTTTAGATAGTTATCCCATTTTTGCTTTTTCATCTCAATCTGGGTATGATATATCGTAGATCGACACCGATAAATATCCGGGTTTCCTGGCAAATTCCTTAGATTTATTTTTAAATATAAATCAGTCGAGTTTGGATGATGTCTGGACTGAGAGCTCCAGTTGGTGGTTGTAAGAGATAGGTCGACATTTCATCCTATTATCGAACACTTTCCAGTCGAGTGCCTACCTAGAATACCTAAATACATTTTTTTAAAAAGCTTTTTCAGTATTTTCTATCTTAAATGTCTACAGTCTTCAATATTTACCTACTTTTACTTTTTTGTGGAAAGAAGGGAAAAGCAAAAACATTTTAAGAATATCTTTAAGAAATCGGACAAAAGGGCTAAACTATTAGTATGTCATCAAAACATCTTCATTTCAACTTGATTATTCACACTACATGCTATTAAAACAGAGTTCTTTGAAAAAAGCCTTTTGGCAACATTTTCAAGTACAAAAAATAGTCATAAATGATGTTAACATACTGCGATTGATGTTGATGATGTTGAAATTGATTTTTTACAAACAAGTATCAATGTAATTTGAAAGGGAATTTGAGTACGGTGGAAAGGGGAACAATTACTAAGCTTCTCTTCGTAGGAAAATGAAGAGACAAATAATAACAACACTCATACCACGTCACATAATATTTCTTGTAGCGTGTTACTTAAAATGTAAACAACCCATTGGTCACCAAACAAGTTCCACTTCCAATTGGAGACTCGAAGCTGTCAAATAAGTGGAGAGTTAAGTGAGCTAATTCTAAAACCATCGACTTCGTTCGGGACATACAGGAATTCACTAGAAAGTTCCCGATAGATGGCGGAGCGGATATAAAAGGGCAGATATGAGAAGAAGGAGAAAACAGTTGATTTTTAAACAGTGATTGGTAAAGTTCGAAATAGTAATCGGTTGTGAAGATAAATAAGTGTAAAGTAATACAGTGAATTAAGTGATTGATTGAAATGGTTCAAGAATTGTTTTAAGTAATATTGTTTTGGTACTTAATAAGTGAATGATTTTATTAGAAAAGTTAACAGAATAGTGTTTTTTGCTTTCCACTCCCAGCACGGATACAACACTATTAATATGTCATCAAAACATCTTCATTTCAATATCTGGTTAGCTCTAAATCTAAGAAAAAGTCATGACTGAACTTTAGTGGACTCAAACTCGATATGTTTGCAGTCGTCTGTGTTGAAAGAAACCTAGGTGCGGGTAGCTGCAAATAAATCTGCATCTGGACTTTCTAGAAAGACTGTTCAATGCACTCTGCATGGCTGTTATGTTATCAGGGTGACACTACTTGGTGGCAAATCTAATGTAGTAATCGATTGGGCGCTCGCAGAGCACTGCTCTAGGTCACTTCTTATGTTCGTGTGGTACGAAAAAAAGCAATATTTTTCCGATTTCAGAGCACTTTTGCAAATCTGTGTATTCTATTTGCCCGACAGTCGAATATGTTGCCGCAATAGATGTGACGGATTCTATGGGTTGGGCCCTTAACAGACATGTGCATAAAGTAAGTATTAAGTAGAACGTCAGCTCAGCCAACTTAAGAGAATTTGCCTACAAGCTGTTTTCCGTGTTACTATGTGGGAAAGTATGTGTGCCGTGTTAAAGTAAATCAACCGCACGCATACACTTCCATATAGCAACCTGACAGTTCAGTTTTTTCTTTTATTAACCTATCGCCATTAACAATTTTTTTTTTGCGCTTCGCATGCATTCACAGATAGGCAATTTAAGAGAGAACTTTATTTTCAAAATTTGCGGGGGGAATCGGGTAGGTGCGCGGGACGGTCTGTTTAATACTTAGTTTATGGACATGTGGTTCATCTCGATACCATGGTATCGAAACAAGATGTGTGTCACAGGCAGTGACGAATATTAACAAAAAAAAAAAAACAAGTGACGTTTTTCCGTTCGATTGGCCAGACGAAATCTGAAATTTTAATTTGTAATGTTATAAGCACGAAGCACATTACCAGAGAAGTTCGAACATAAACTGCTGCTGTCAACATCAAGTCGCTTCTACTCGGGATAAACACCTACTGGCCAGTGTTGCCATTCTGACCGGATTCCGGTCATATCTGACCGAAATCTCTTCCCTCTGACCGGAGAAACTTTTGAAATCCGGATTTTTAATTTTAACCGAAACGAAAAATTCTTTAACCGGAAAACGCTTTTCTGACCTGAAAGATAATATTGTTCTATGACTAGACAAAAAGGATAGATTTCTATAATTTAAATGATATTTGGCCAAAC
Organism: Cheilosia vulpina; assembly: GCA_916610125.1. Taxonomy (NCBI): domain Eukaryota; kingdom Metazoa; phylum Arthropoda; class Insecta; order Diptera; family Syrphidae; genus Cheilosia; species Cheilosia vulpina. Next base: position 28,141,486 of record OU744278.1, read on the forward strand.
TTAACGAACACACTTTTCATACAGAAACCAATTTATTGTGTATAATCCTAGAATATGACCCCTCGCGGAGGTTTCATTTGAATGCTTCTACCAAGTGTGACTGGGGGTATGCATTCAAACAAGGCTGAAGTGACGACCATTTAGAATATTTTTCAATTTCGGTTTTGGTTTTACCAAATTCAAACGCGGAAGTGGAGTGGAACGTTCCTTTTTCTGCAAAACTTTGTGATGAAAAGTTTTTCAAAGAACTGTTTTTTTTTTATTTTATTAGCTTTATTTAAGATTAGATTAGAAAAATGAAAAGACTATATACATATAATATTTTTGACCGGACTTCTGGTCACAAATTCTTATTTTATCTTTTGACCGGATTTTCTGACCGAATTTAAAAAAATAAAAATAGGTCAATTGGTCAGATTTGACCGGATTCATTATTTTTTAGTGGCTACTGATAATGGGAATCTGAAAACGTCAAGTAGAGTTTAGTCGTTGTAATTGTTTGGTTATGAATCTACTCTACTTTCCCTTTCTGAGTTAGGTATGTAATCAAATATTTAAAACTAATACTTACCATCTATATTAACCATGGTAATACAATCGCTGGCGGGTTTAACTGGGTATCCTAAGCCCCCAAGCGATACATGTTTCGTGAGAAATGGTCAGCATCGCAGCAGTTGCGACTTCTATTAGGCGAAATCCACGCGCTAGATCATTCAGAAAGTCTATGTAAACTTCCTAGAATACTCTGTAAGCAAATTTGCGAGGGTGGTTTCTACAAACTCATGGGAAAAGAATAATGTACCTACATGTCCTTGGCACACATTATTGTCATTGTACAATTTGAAAATAAAATTATATTATCTTTTTCATTTATTATTCATAATTAACTTCGAAGTACATACTAAATAAAATTGAGTTGTTGTTCTTTATTTTTATATTTTATATAATTAAAATTTTTCTCGAAAGCGATTTCAAATATATATTTTTTTTGCTTTATTTATTGATTCATCTCTTTCTGTTCATCAGTGTTAGTTATCCTTATAATTAAATATCTGAGAATCAACGTAGCAATAATTTTTCTAACAATTTAATTATTATTATTTACAATTATAACAGCTTACGAGCTTAAAAACTATGTTAGGACTACGCTGTAAGTATTCTCAATTAGAACCTTAAAATGTAGAATTCAATAATGGTTAACAGAGTTTGTTGTGGTTTGTTTAACGTTTCTCACTCATAGATTTCTAGTTCAATAAAAATGAAGAACGGTCTGCCTTATAAATATAGGTTACGTTATATTTTATTTATTTGTTTATTTTAAATACCATGAGCAATGTAAAACCATTTGAATTGTGATAAGAAAATGAAAGATAATGTGGCTTAATAAATTCGTTTCTTTATATTTTATTTTAATTTAATTATTGTGAGCATTAATTACGAAATTGAATGAATTGCATGAACAAAATATGAGTACATTTTTAATAAAATGTTATCCGTTTGAGAGAGACTTTTTCCAAGTGTGTGTCACGCTCACGATGCTGTTCTCCCGCTTTAGTCCTTGAATGGTTTATAAAGGCGTGGTAAATAAAATATCGAGATATAAAGTGAATCAAATAATCAGTTTTATTTTGCGTAATTCTTTCTCCAGGTTTATATTATATTGCAGTATTTATTTACCAGTTAAAAGTGTTTATTATTTTGTTGCTCTGATAGCATATTATGTTTCTCGCTTTTGTTAACATTTTAAGTGCTTCAAATTGTATCGATTAGATTCGATGAATCGATGACACGTTTTGCAATTTATTTATATGTGAACAAAATTGAAAGTAGACCCAAAACAAAATAAAAACATAATGAAATAGATTTGTTTTAAGCGGTTACTACAATTAAGTCAAATGATCAAGTTTTATAGTTTTGTCATATATCTTAGATGATTATATATATTTGATCACATAATATTGGGTTTCTTAGAAAAAGCCACCTACGTACTGAAAGTCATTTTTATCTTCAATGCCTAAAGACCGCTAATTTCTATTTAAATTGAACTGGAAGGTTTGATTATTTAACGTCGCTCTATTTGAGGACCACGTATAAAATCAATTTGCTGATGCTCTTTGGAGGTTTGTCCGCCAGCAACAAACAATGTACAGTACTTAAATTTTTGTCAAGTTAAACGAAATGCGGTTCAGAATCAACTTGATTGTAGTGAGTTGTTCACAATTTACAAATGTGGTTAAAATAAATATAATAAAAATTGGCGTTTAGCCAAAAATATGCAGTCTGACATTGAGGAGAGCGTATTGTACTAGTTTGCATAAAAAAGGGAAATAGGAAACAATTTTAGTATCGATGCTCGGGAACAATAAAACTCTCCGCATTTTCGTGCTGAAAGGCAACATTTTTCCAATTTAGCCGCTATATATTATTAAAGCAATATCTTTCTATTTAAAACAAAAAACAAAAAAAAAAAGTAAAAGCGTTATCATCGGCCGATACTTTGATACCCTCCAATGTATACAAGTCATGCAAAATTGGTTTTGTATGGGAGGTACCAGAACTACTTGACCAACATAGCCCAATTTTAATACCAACCTGACGACGATAAAAAGAAGTCCTTTCACCAAATTTCATTCGCATTATGTCGATTCCTTTGGGCGCTATCGTGCTTTCAACAGACAGACAGACGGACATGGCTAAATCGATTTAGAATGTGATCCTGATTCAGAATATATATACTTTATGAGATCTCCGGTGACTCCTTCTTGGCGTTACAAGTGTAATGACAAAGTGAATATACCTTCCTGTGGAAGGATGAAAACAGAACGCTTGGCAAACACAAAAGTCCTATCTAAATTCAATTTTACAGGTACAGAGAGATGTAATTTTCCTATATAAACGCACGACCAAGTATTGTCATAGTAACTATTAACAGAGTCGTGCGAACTAGTGTTGCAAAGACCAACCAACATACAGAGTGATTCATTTCGTGGTTTCAAGTTGGTAGCGCTGGCATTTGACATCTGTCAAACTCGGCTGTCATTTGAAACGTCATAATTTTTGTTGAACGTTTGCCATTTACGATAATGGATCGCTTAACAATCGACCAACGTGTTAAAATTATTAAAACTTACTATAAACTTACAGATGGGGCAAGAAGCAACACAACACGACAAATTGTGGCTTCACGCTTAGGCCACGCCAATTGGCCACCAAGATCATGCGATTTGACACCGTTAGATTTTGTTCTGTGGGGCTACGAGACCGTGTTTACGCGAATAATCCCAGAACCAACATTACTCAAGTTATGGCCGAGATACCGCCCGAAATGTGCGAAAAAGGGGTTGAAAATTACCTTAAAAGAATCGCATGCTGCGAATCATCCCTCGGCGGCCATTTGAATGATATTGTATTTCACACTTAATGTGTGAAATTTCATTATAAAGTTCAAACTTTCATCAAAAATGCATCGTTGTGTGTGTTTTATTTAGCTTTACTTTCGAAACCGAAAAATGAATGACCCTTTAGCCAAAAAAGGGCTTACACTTAAGTGAAAATGGATGATTCAAAAACGTTTAATCAAACGGTGAAATTGTCACTTTTTATATAATATATAATTGTTGACCACATCCAATTTTAATCTAATCGAACATTGGCTCAAGCTAGATTACCAGCACGCAATCAAATATCGTCAGAGTAATGAAGTCACGCAGATTAATATGTATATTAAGATGGCTTAGGCAAATGTCAGAAGTCCAGATACATTTACATTTAATCATATGGTGAAAATGATGACTTACCTATGCCATTCAGCATTATGGGTGTAATATACATCTTTAACGTATCTATAAGCGTACATTGACTCAAGATAGATAACTTCCTATAATAGTATTTATACTGTCAAACCAGATGACAAAAGCCCGTAGGAAGACAACGTCAAAATGGATTATCAAAGTAGCACAAATGTGGATACTCAAAACGAAAGATTCGAAAACCTGCTGCCATAAAAAAAAGTTATTTGCTTTAACAGCCGTATGGGTTTGACGTTTGTATTCTGTCATAACTAATGTCGTTTTCCATTGGGACAAAAAATCAATCTTTTTTTGATCTAAACACTTTTGGCGTTCCATTGGGAAAAAAAATCAATATTTTTTTTTGATTCGGACCACTTTTTGCAAATCTCGATATTTTTTCAGATTTACACATACTACCACAAATAAAGCACAGCTGTTTTACGTCATTTAAAGAAGTTTGTTTTAAAACAAATGTGCAAAGTTCCATGCAAACCATAATAAAGAAATATATAAACAGCAATGGATATAGTTTTGGAGGAATTATTATCTTCATTGTTTTCCTCATCATCTGGAAACTACGAATCACCGAAACTACTCCATTTGTATCTACAACAGAGGAAACATTTTTCAAACCGATCTCCATGGTTGATTTTACCAAAAACAAATGCAATTTGAGCAGCTGATATTGTTGTCAAATAACGCACTAATCCATTCACAAAAGCATAAAATCTGAGATTTGAAAAAGATTTTTGTTGGTGCCAATGGAAAACGACATAAAATTAAATTGGTTTGTACCCGTGCGTTATCTGTCAATACGAACAATACAAACTGACGTGTTCTTTCCATGAAGACTAGAACTGTCGTAAATTTTTAACTTGCAATCTAGTACATTATTTTTAGTAAGATTGCATCACTTACAGAAAGTGTTCCATCACATTTTTTATTTTACGAATTTTACTAAAAAAATAGCGAAAATACCTCTTTTGGTAATAGCAACAAACAATTAAAAAAAAAAGGTGAACCCATGGGTCCGCTATGGTGCCTAGTCTTTTGTGACGATCTCACAACCCCACTCAACCTAACATAACCTAACCTAGCATTGTACACATGTATAAGAATAGAAAATGTTTAATTTCAGTAAAGCTGTCACACAGCGAATGGCAGCAAAGCCTCACTTAGGAAACATTTTCATGTTCAACGGTGGTAAAGAAAGTGCCAACTAACAGTCGATCTTGAATTATTTAACGGCTTAAAGGTTCTACCATTGTGAACAGGTTTTGTTACGCTGTGGTTAAATTGGATCTCTTGATCTTTAGTTAGAAATTAAAACTTAAGGTCAATGACTTTTGTACAACGCTTTCTTTAAAAACGTAACTATAAAACGAATACCAATTATATATATGTTTGCGAAAAGCGTTAGCATTTTGCAAGAATATGGTAAAAGTGAATTAAATTAAAAACAAACAAAACTCGTGAGTAGATAAATACAATGCATTCTTTCATTCTGTCAACAATATTTTCTTTGTGCTGAATTTATGCTAAAGAACGAAACTACATACTTTCACATTCAGCATCATTGATTTAAATAAAATACTTTAGATTCAGTCGTGAGATCGTATTTATCCTGCTAAGGATTAGGATAAAATGTCAAAGGATATAAGACGTGAATCTAAAGGCATTTTATTACGATTTGTTAAATGGAAAGTAGGCAAATTAACATTTCATGCAGATGCTGCCGGTGTGAGTTTGATATTGGCATGCAATTAACTGAGTGGGTCATACTACACGTTCCTGATAAATAAGCTTCAAAGTTGTTGACTTTGCATCGTTGATATCTAATACTTTCTTCTTGATCTGTTAAAAATTATTCTATTAAATTGTATGTTGATATACGAGTTAAAAAATTGTGCAGAGATTATCTACTGTCCTGAAGGTATATTGAATTTCATAATATGGCAACAAAAGAGTTCCAGTCACATTTGTGATAAAATGGTATAATCTTAGACCTCCTAGTTCCTTCCCACTGAAAACAGTTTCTAACAGTGTTATGAACAGATCATCATTAAGTTGTCAATATGAACTGCTGCTGCTATGAAGTCTCTCTGTTTTAACAGCTGCAGAACGTGTAAGGCAGCTGTCAAACTAGTTGTTTGTACGTACTCAGTAAAAGAGAACTGAAATTAATTATGTGCTATCTCTTTCTTACTCTGCTATTTTGATAGACATTGCATCGAAGTAACTATATCAGCCTGGATTTTGTACATTTGTCTTAAGCCCCGTCAGCACCTGATTTTCTCAAGTTGGAGTGACCAAGAAATTCTATATCCAGGAATACAAGTTCCATCAGAAGGCGATTTTGCCTATATTTTATTCGAACCTTTTATAGCAGGCATTGACAGTCAAGTTGATGATGCAAATTAAAAATTTATAAACAAGGAAAAGCACTTAAAAGACAGTTAAAAATTGCTTTTAGGAAACTTTACAGAAGGAATTGTTTTTGACATTTTTCGAAAATGTATATTTTTTAACTGGAAGGTCAACAACAATGTGATTATTGATGTACGTGGCAGCACTAGAAAGAAGTATGACGCTATATGACTGGCATAATGTAGGTATATTTTGCCATTAAAATTGACAACTTGTCGGAATGTATAAGAAATTATGCTGTAAATTGGTTGCACGAGATAATGCGACGCAGAATATGCAAAGGCAAACTACTTTTGGCGGAATCTCTAACTTGACAAGGTCATCATTAAGTCTGACAGTTTATTACTTGCTGTCTTGAGCATGTAAACGATAAAACTACAGGACGTCACTTTTTCACTGCCAATGTATGTGAATTCCAGACCTAACAGGATAAAGACAAATGCATAAAACAAATGCATAAAACACCCAATTTTCGGTGAGTTTTATTAAAACTATCAGGACGATGAAGCTGTGTCGATAATGTTTTTGCCTTTATAGTAAAATTAAGGTGTAACTTGCTGTGTAGGTAATCGTAAAGCATCAGAACAAAAAATGTTGTTTTTAAGCATGCCCAGTAAAAATAAAAGAAAATAATCAAATATTTTCATATCTTTATAATTATATTTCAATCGTATAGTAATTATTGGAAAGAAATAACAATAAAAAAAAACAGAATCATACGAGATCACAAAGCAATTTTTTTTAAATAGTTTTAACAAATTTTACTCTAATAGTCTTTTCTTACACACAACATATTGCAACTCTAGACGGCTGTTTTTGTCGAATTGTTTTTGTTTGTTACTTGTTTCTTATCGGACTAAAATTTATAATAACAATATTACAAATCTAACGTAAACTTATGCCCTAGTTATACATTGTTCATATATTGCACTTATTCAGTAAAATAACAAAAATATAAATAATAATACATCATGCTTATAAGACTAAATTTCGTTTTATTATTTAACATAAAATATAAATTGAACATCCTTATTACTTTTTTATACGTCTTGGTTTTTGTTTTATGAGTTTTCTTTCAAAATTTTTCTCTTCTACATTAAATGCACTATATAGGTTGTTACACTATTCTAAATATTGTTTTTATTACTCCTTATGGTTATGTAGTTAAATTTTCTAAATTGCATTTCATTGAAATTGAACAAATGGTATAGATTAATATAAATATATATTAAGGACATTTTTAGTGTTATTGAATTTACTTGAACTTGCAAGTTCCAAAATCATTGGTTTTGTTTTCTTTATATAATGTTTAGCCCGTATAATTTTTCTAATAGAAAATCGATTGCATGTTTTTTTTGTTCGGTTTTACTTTTGTACAATAAAAATGGTATTTAGCCCTTCGATTTAGTAAGTTCTTTTAACATACATAATTATGAACCTTTCAAATATAGCGAAACTAACTTACAACTAACACATTATTTTGGCATCCATCTCTTACAAAACTGAATGGTTATCTGGGTTTTATTTGTTTAGATTTTAAAGCGAACAGATCGAACGAATGATCATTGATGCGGACAACTTAGATATTATTTGAAAAGAATTAGCAACTACTTTATCGCTCCTTTGTATCAACTTAGCTTTGTATGTTACTTTATTTCATTTCTCTTGTTTTAAATTTAGCAATACATTTTGCAAATTCAAAATTTTTAAATTTCTTTTTTCTCTTTAGTTAGTAACAAATTTTTAGCCAATTTGGGGCAACGCCAATTTTTTGCTTTCTTTTGGAAAATAATTGGGAGGGCTTTCAGTTAGGGTAATTAAAAGGGAAAATCTAACGACTCTAGTCATCTGGGTCCAACCCGATTAGTTCAGCTTGCAAACGGCCCTTAGTCTTACAGCATATTGTTAAACAAAATACTCTCAGTGCGATACGGAATTGCGGAGACATCCCAGTCATGATGATGATCTTCCAAAAAGAATTCAGTACACCAATCCAGACGAGACCGAAATTCAAAAGAGTATTTTGGATAACTTGACCGGTTACCACCTCGTATATGCGAACCGATATTAGCGGCAACCATGATATCCAGAATGCAAACACTAATGCGAATGACATCATATGACTAGGATTCGATAAATTTTCAGCTAAAGCGGTTGCGTATTCTTTATCGTGTATGGGCTCACCGGAACGTAATTTACGCATCATAACGAAAATATAACCATAATTGTGTACAATTGATATAACACTAGGACCTAGGACTAATATCGCGAGTGTGGCACTGTAGGCAGCCATATTGCCCCAATCGAGCATACAAATGTGAGAGTCGTGATGGAATATTGGTGTATTGTAGCCAAGTATTGGCGGACAACATAACAATGCTGCTGATATCCACGTGAAAGCCATCCAGCATTGACATCTAGAGATGGTGGTGTTGGGAGGTTGAAAAATGAGAAAAGAAATTTTATTTACTATCCGAATTTAATAACATTGTAATAGAAGTACATTAATGAACATGTTTACTTAACTTTAATTGTTTTTTATTTATTTTTATTTTTTTGTTCATAGTATAGCCTTAAGTTTAGAGGATTATGTAAAATTACAAGCTTATTCTAGTACTTTTCTAAATTATGAAAAGATCTAAAAATGGTTAGCTAAGAGAAAAGATTGTTTCTTTCAGACCCTCAAACTGGAAAGTCACAGCGCGTGGGGAAATTGTATCCTCCCTAAAAAAAATCCATCAACTTCGTTTTATGTGTCAAAAATCAATTCAGCCACAGAGCTCATAGTTTCTCAAAAGAAAAGGCATAATTATGACTTTTTGGACGGTTTCAGAATTCAAAAGGAAATATCACTGAAACATTAAAAACTATGATCTATCAATTGATTTTATAAATCATATTATATATAAGGTATATGTTTCTTTTATACCTTTCTCATTACATTGAATAAAAATCCTATGGTAATCATTGATTCGTGAATTCCAACACCCTGTCAAAATTATCCTCAGCAGACAGCGCTAATTCTGACCTCAATAATGCCTCTAAATTAAGGTGTCTTTATTTCTATTTTCGTTTGTTGAATTTAAAAATTTTTCAACTAGCAACTAGATTCGGTGTACCTTCAAACGATTTCTGTAAGCTGTAGATATAAAGATATTATCCTCCACATGCTCTGATCTCTCTCAGAGGAGAAGTATTCTGTGGCTTTCGACTTTAATGTCTCTAGTGAGCTTTATAAGGAGCTCTTGTTTTGCGAGTGAGGATTTGTAATTTTTGATCCAAGCGGTATTGACCTATTACTGGTCTAAGTTCGATGGCAGCCTTTATACCCTTACAACTAGTCAATGTTTTTATTTCAGGGAAGTAACCATATTTTCAAAGTGCCTTTTAAGTACGGAAAATTTTTGTGTTTAATTCCAGAAGGTCCATTTATTGCAATTAAATAACAAATTATATTTATTTTACTTTGTATTCACTTTAAGTTTACAAAACAGAGAAACGTAAACATTTTGACAGCTGGAACCTTGGGGCAGATTCCGTATAACAATAATCGTTGGGACGATTTCGTTTTTGAAACTTTGATGACCATAAGAAGATATATTCTGCTGATCACTATCGTCAGCTTTCATTACATTTGTGGATAATGAATTGTATTAAGGTCTTAAACTCGTACTTTTGTCAGTTAGTGGCTACTTTTGGACGTCTATCGTTACGCCGATAATCGTCTGAAAAATTACGGAATGAGTGCTCTAAAAATCACATCTGGGTTCACTTAAATTACGCTGGTGGGCTGGTACCTAGTCACAATAACGGTTCTACAAAAAAAGGGCTGTAACCTGTAACTCTGTAACACTACATCATATACCAACCAAAACGGCATTAATTTCTCTCGTCAAGCTTCAGCCATAAAATTGGTACTCGAGGTTGGTACCTATAGCTAGTTCATTAATAACACAATAATAAAGCCACAAATTGTTCACTTTTTTATTTCTTTTTTGCACCAGTTGGTGGATCTCTCCACAAGTAAATGAATTGCAGCAATAGCAAGATAAAATAATGAAGTGTCATCGTCGAAACTTAGGAAAAGTTACAGTTAAAAAATTTTGTTGGGGTATAGTTTTGTTTACGAATTGGAGATTATCGTTATATTAAAATAAAAAAAAGTTTTAATTTACAAGAACTAAAATTTGTAATTGGAAATTTTTTCAAATCCATTAATGTTCCATTACTTTTAAATCTTACTTATTCTTGCGAATTTTTCGAATTTTTACTCAATGCCGTTCCTTAACTCGAAAAAATTCGTAAAAGTGAGCGTCACCGAGAGAGCCTGATATTACCCCTCCACTGAGAATCTTATGAATTTCTTGGTGTGAGAATTGAAAAAGCTGTCACTCATCGTACATTCAACAGCTGATTTGAAATTTGTTGTCCTATTTGACATATGAGTGCATTTGTTTGATTTTCTGCATATTAAAAGAGCGAAAAATAAAATTAAAAGTTCTCCTAGATTATTGTCGAATGTCGCGTCGAAATTCTTCCTTGCTCTAAGGAGTAAGAAAGGACAATCGCCTACGCGTAATTTTTAATACCGTGTCGCTTTTTTTTTTCTCGAATGCTTGTAGTTCAATCAGTACAAACTCTACCATATACATACTCGGTTTAATGACGAAGAAGTTCGATTAATTCCGAATCACTTTCATCGATAGGTAGATAGTTCAACTAATTTTATTCGTAAATTAGCAAATTCTTCGATTTAATACAATATTTTAACGAAAGTGGTACAAAAACACTTTTTTGAATTATGCATCTGTCATTTTCATAGATTACTACAAAAGCGTTCCCTAACTTTTTCCTTAGTGTCTCTCTCTGTGAGAGAATTTATTCCCACACCTGCCATTTTGACAGTTTTTTCCATTCTTACTACAAAAGTTAAGGAACAGACCTACTTAGTCGGCTTATAGATTGACATACCACAATTGACATTGGGCCTTACTAATATTAATTTTTAACCTTCACTTTTAATATTTTGTAGGTCACATGTAATTTTGCATTGAAAATTTCGCCATTGTGAATTAGAAAAATTTAACCTGGACACTAAAAATGGTTATTAGTATCGCGGATTGACATCTTATATATGGTTTGGTAAGTGGATACTGGATAGAGCGAGATGACCCACGCAAAAAAATACAGCGAACGGTTTTTCGAGATTGAAATTGTTCTAGCAAATTTTTCAACACAGCCGTTCGGATTCGACTTAAAATTGTAGCTTCAGCCGCACTTCAGCCGCAAATGAAAAACTGACAGGAACGAAACAGAAAACCAAATCCAAAAGTCAGTTAGCATATCTAACTTGTATGGCCTTGTATGGAAAAATCTTAAACCTGCGATATCCAAGAGCTATACCAAAGCGGCATTTTTAATAGGGCGCAATGATTAACCATCAAACACTGACTAATCCGTCAGTGTCTGCTAGCTTTTTTGATTTACAAAGTATAACATTGGCATTTTAAACTTGAGTGTCAAAATATTGAGTATGAGCAAGAAAGCCAAAGCTAATCCAATTATCGTATATTCCCGTATTTAACAAGGAACCTTTCCCCTTCATATCAATTTTTTTTTCTTCGTTTGTACCATTAACTTTCAGCACTTTCCTTTGGGCAGCAACAACATAATATAGGTAGGTACATGTGCACAGAAAGAGCGAGATAGAGTTGAAAAAAAAAATGTTTGGACATGCCCTCCAATTAGGCCTCCAACAACTCACCTTGTTTTCGTTTGCACCGTCTCATATCGGAGAGGTTTTCTTACAGCTAAATATCTATCGACCGATATCCACATAAACGTGTATACTGACACCGCCCACAGGGTCACTTCTAAGTAGCCGGTGAATCGGCACAAAATGTCGCCGTACATCCATTCGCCGCCCATCAGTGCTGGATACACCGAGAACGGCACTATCATAAGACCGCATAGTAGATCCGCAACGGCTAACGAGAGTAGATAATAATTGATGACCTCAGTGGGACCTTCGAAAGAAAGAAAAAAAAGGAGAGAGTGCGATTAATCTGAAAAGCGTACTTACACTAACACTTAGCTGTTGGCTTACCCTTAAAATTAACATAAGTGGCTATAATTACTGTATTTGAAACTACAATTCCTACGCATAGGATGAGGATCAATACCCCTTGCGTTAAAGCCTCCAGTTTTGAGTCGTCCTGCAGGTAACTCATACCCTGCATCGTAATTCCTTGTGGATTTGAAAAAAATTAGCGCACAATCAGAGATCGAAATTCAGTGATACGCATCAGCTGGCATGTCCTGTCGCAACACTCACCTTACATCCGGTCATGACGCTTTTGTTATTTATGGTGTTGTGCACTCCGTCCACCTTCAGTTGTTGTGAAGCACCATTGTACGGTTGATACTAGAGTGTGTGCAATATATAGCTGTATGGTAAGAAAATCCACTCAAGCGGAGCGGAGAAGGACAATGCTGGCTGAGTCTAGCAATCGTGAATGGCAAATACCCCAATGCACGGACACCAAACAGTCTGCAGAAGAAGTGGAACAAAGTGCAAGGCCGACCTGACGTGTGTATAGGCTTTGAGGTCTTTTCCGTAATTTGTATGCTCGCCTATTTATCCTTGTTACAGAGGTTAAGGATACAATTTTTGTCTGTGTGTATGTGTGTTTATTATCAGTGCAGGTGTGGTTTATCTGAGTGATTGATTGTTTGATTTGTTTCCTCCTTTTATTTCTTATGTGTCGGTTAAAAGCTCATTTGTTTTTTATTTTTGAAATTATGTCTCAAGGAGTTTTCACAACACGGTTTGAGAGAGACTGAAGGTTAGTAATAGTAGCGTAGAGCAGCTGATTTTGTTGTTTTTTTTTTGTCTAGAATTTACCTTCGAATAAATATTGGTTTCTCTTAATTGATTTGCTTTAAAAATTAAACAATTACAATAGGTTTTCTTATTAATTTCAAAATTCTAATGGAAGATTTAAGATTATATATGTTCTACGATTTTTGTTTGATCTTAGGTATGAGTATAATATTCCTAAGCAATTGCTAGTACTTTGCTTAAGCTTGAAAATGTTTAATATTATTATTCTCCATTATATGTGCGCGTAATGCAATCTTTCTAAGGCCTCAATTTTTTTACGGGTAATGAGAGTGTGTATATACTTATTTAGGTAAGAGGAAGCTTTTGTTGTAGCACTAGTTTACTATGGGAGGAAAAAAGTGACTTTTAAAGAGTTTTATACTGGAGATTTATGTTGCTATCCTTTGAACATTGCGCTGTTTTTTTTTGGATTGATTGAATTGTTAGCATCTGAAAAGAGAAGACGGAAAAACTTGTTGGAGAAAATGTGCAGATTTTTATATGTATGAAATGACTTTTATTTATTTATTATTTATATATTTAACTACAAAACAAGTAAGTCAGGTTTGAATAAAAATAGTCGCGACTTAGTCTACGTCGAATTAATACTATATAATTCATACATTCATAGTGGATTACGTTATGAATGAATACACTCCACTGCGCTTAATTAAAACTATATAATATTATAAAGATTTCAGTAGTCTTGTTTGAGACCTGGCGTATGAATCTCACAGTCTCAGGTTCCTAGACGAAGTTTAAGTATTTGTTAATACAGGGTGTCCCATAATCCACGCAAAATGTGATTTTAATAGAAAATACAGATTTTTAATTTGAAAAAATTCAACTCTTTATTACAATTAAGGTTTAACTTAAAAATACTTATGATAAAAATGGGAGCTCTGGGAAAGAAAAGGAAAAGATTATGGCGGGAAGTCAATCAGCGGGAATCAAACAGGTTCTTCTTGCTTGCAAGTATACGTAATCGTTTATTGATATTTTTTATTACCGTTTCGCATAAATGTGGTTGAATTTCATTAATACACCTACAGATTTCCTCTTTGAAGGCGTTGTTGGTCTTGGGCTTGTTTGCATACACCTTTGACTTCAAAAAAGTCCCAAAGAAAAAAGTCCAATGGCGTTAAATTGCAAGATCTGGATGGATTTTGTTGAAAAAAAAAAACATCTACTTGTTGTTGTTCCAAAATCCATTCAACGAACTCTCTTTGTGCTCTGCATGGTCAGTAGTCTTCAGTTCTTGAGTCAATTGAACTTTGTAAGCATAAAATTTCAAGTCTTTCGTGAGAATTTGATGTAGAGAGGTTTGTCGAAATGCCCAATTATTGACTACGGTGCCGAATTCATGTTATAGGACTGTCAACAATGCTCTCGCGCACTGCTTCGATGCTTTCTGTTGAACGATCTCTAAATCTTGGATTTTTTTAGTTATTCTCTTCACAGTTGATGGTTTTACATCACTATGACGGCCATATTTTTACGAAAATTGCGAACTGTAGCTGACAAAAGTTCATTAATTTTAAAATATTATGCTCAACAATGAAAATGTGTTGTTCTTTCGTATAGCGCTCCATTTTTATTAGCCCCTAACTGTAAGCTGTGACATTGTTATTTTTTTTGCGTTGGCATCACTGTACTGTCAATTGGCGCAAAATTCAAATTTTGCGTGAATTATGGGACACCCTTCATAAATAATTAAAATTCAAGACAACTCACTTCCGTTACCTCGCCAGATTACAATTTTCTTAAAACATTCACCAGTTCGCTCCACAGCTTGAGTGTTCCCATAAAAGTATCCACTTCAAAAATCAAGTTGAAAGAATTGAAAAAAAAGCTTATATATCGAAAGATGAAATTAGTCTAACTCCTAAAGTGACTACTATAATTCACTTCAAAATCACTGACGCACAATTGTAGTCATAGTGTGTTTAATAAAGTTAGTGGCTATAAAGTAACACAAAAATTTTATTATAAAACCACATAAGACTACAATCACATTGGAGAAAATCAATCAAACAAACCCAACAAAGTGCATGACCATAAACTAACTATTAAATAGACTGACAGCTTCACCCAAAAAAGAGAAATTGCCTACAAGCTGAATTTGACCTTGGATGTAGCCCAGTTTGAATTCATGTATTTGTGCCTATGTTAATCAAAGGGGACTCACTCATACTTGAGAAAAACCAGCCTAAACTCTTCCGGTTCCGGTTTAAACCGCCATGTCGGTAGCCTGAGGTGGATTTTCATTTCAATATCCAGGGCTGTGTTGTAAACCATAGTTTTTCTGCGTTCAAGGCTGACATTTTTCGCTACTTTTTTATATAAATTGTTGTTTGATTTTCTCATAATTGAATATAAATTAATGTTGAAATTACAGGATATAAAGAAAAGGAATATTTTTTTAAGTCATTTTATAATGAATTTTGGATAGATAGACATTATTTTTATGATATCGATATAAAAAAATTGTTCGCATATTTGCCATAGAATTTCCTTTAAGTTTCGCAACCAATTTCTCCTTTCATATTCGCATTTTTTTTAATGATCGATTTGGTGAAACTAATAACAACAGTATTAAACGACACTGACAACTGTACTGTCACTTAAAAAAGTGTAAGAAAAATTACAAACAAAAAATAAAGTAAAAAAAAATCTTCAGTTTCCTAGAAAACAAATTGTCAAAAAACAATAATCAATGTGCAGTCATCATTTTGCAACTTTATTTAACTTTTCACATAAATAATGACATTATTTTCATTCATAAAATGTCTACCAAAAACTTTTCAGTTGTGTTTTTTTTTATTAAAAACTAGCACTATTCATGTTCTTGGCTGAAGCAGTTGTTTTCAAATGGAATTTAATTATTTATCTCAATTATTTAAAATGTTCTAATAAATTTTAATTGTTTTTTTGTTGTTTTCCACTATTAAATGGAATCTTCAAAAATCATATTTCAAATCATAATTATCGTAATCAACCCATTGTCGTGTTTCTATTGACATTCCCGGCGAAATATTTGCTAGCATAAAAAAGAGACAACACGAAGACATGTTTGAATAAGTTGAAGATGTGGTTGATTTATAAATAAAAAGAATTAGGTACTTGAGTTTGTCATTGAAACTTCATTGTTTATTTTGGTGTTTTTCTTAATTTTGAGAATTTCACTAACATATTTTTTCCCCAAAAACAACAAACGAAAACAGACACAGTAATTGTAGGAACAAAAATATCTTCTTTAACGACGAATGAATTTTTCACACTTTATTCCTTTATTTATTTATGTTGATTACATTCGCTATTTTAAATTTTGTAGAATAGATAACAAATGTTATCGTGATGCAATAAAACAACGAATTTAAACTCTTTAAACGCATCCATCAGCTGACAGCAACTCACGAAATACACTAAATCTCAGTCAGTGTTCCTAGCACTCTCTCTCTTTATTTTTCCCACGAAGCGTGTTCATTTTTCCCTTTTCACTAAAATCGAATTACCTCAATTTTTTTGTGAAAAAAACATGCTTTGAAAAGTAAAATTTGTATTGTTCGGAAAGAAAATAACATTGAATTAATCTTCAGTATAAAAATCGCAGTTATAATCATTATTTTTGGTACTGGATATTGTTGCTAAAGGCAAATCTCCTTTTTATGTATATTTAGTGCGTTCACATTCACGGTGATATGTAGTTTGAATGTTTTCTTGTCAGATTGTTGATAATCACAAAAATTTTGATGTTTTTCCTTTTACGCACGGAAATTTTACGGAAAATTTAAATTCCCACAAAAAGGTAGAGATACCACAATGTAGGAACACTGCTGAGTGTCAGCAGGATATTACAACTCCCGCCATTTAGATTTGTATTTTTGTTGCTGCTTCACACGTATTCACAGACAGTAAAATAGCGAGCGGTGGGAGGGGCTTATATTGAAAAAATCTACGGGGTAAATCGGGGAGACGTAGGAAAGCTTTCAGTCTATTTAATAGTTAGTTTATGTGCATGACTGACTCAGAGGTAACTTTCACGTTCACTGCAAGCTCGGCTTGTTTTCTTAGGTAGTTGATTGTTTTTTTTTGCTAATAGGCTTAAAGCTCAAAAGCGATACGACGTCGAATAAACCATAAAACAACCTATAAGAATACCTTGTGTGAATCAAGTGCACATTTGACTACAACATATTAATTCAAAATGGCCGTGTTTAACCATACACAGTTTTGGACAATTTTTAGACAATTTTTCAACGTAGAAATTTGTATATTACTCTCTGAGCTAAAGTAAGACTTTGAGAATATTACAGAATAACACATTTGTTTGAAACTAATAATTTTCAAAGTCCAGATATTTTTGGAATTTTTATAAAGTGCGAAATATTAGGATGAAAGTGTGCGTGAGCGCAGAATAATTGGGAGCACAAGAAACCAATTTTTTTGTCCCAATTGACCTAAGTGAAGTTAAGTAAGCATCTCAAATGTTTATAAGCAAAATTCTAAGATATATGGAGCATATTATACATTAACACATTTTTCCTCTGTGAGCTATCATTTACGGAGGTGAACCGTAAATTAGCCTAATGTTTTAATGCATTAGCATTTATATTTCTCTCCGTATAAGTTTTGGCCAGTCGCCTGTAATTTTTCCCACACACTGACGACGCCCATAATTTCCCAAAAAAACACAATCGCTTGGGATTGAATGCTAGCAAGATGAACTTGCAAGCGGCGAATGAAATTGTTCCGGAGAGCTAAAAGCGAGTGAAAAGGGAATCGGCTGGTTTTCTGAAAGCTAGTGAAATACTAACATTGACTTTGTCAAGTGCTCGAATAACTCAGGTTTATTTAACAAAAAAAAAAAACAATGCCTTCCTATTCCAAAGCCACTTCTATCGCTGCCACGTGTTGTTCAAGTCTCATCTAGGAGAGCCGCTTAACGCCGCTGTTCGACCAGTTGGCGTAGAACGGCCAAAACTTCCCGCCAAAAATTCACTCTGCGCTTAAATCACTGACAAAATATTCGGTACCCAGTCATGGGTTTGAGTATATTCCTTGAGGAGTAGAGCGTTCCATGGCTTGTAAAAGTGTAATCTGTTTACTTAACAAATATTAAATCAATCAAAACAGAGGCTGCCTTTATTTAAAGTAAGCATCTTCCCATAGTGTGGTACATTTCTTTGGTCCAATCGATTTTATTAAATATGAGATTGAGAAATATGAGGTTGGAAGATGTAAAAAAAAGTTTGTTCCAAAATTAATTCATTGTTTTTAAAGTAGGTATCTAAAGTCTTTTTTTTTGTAAAATGTTTTCCAATCGGAACTCTTAAATTTTGAGATATTAAATATTAAACAAGAAAATTAGCATTTGTGTACTTAGGTTACCCAATTAAATAAATTACTTCGGAACAAATTTTAACAATCTCTTAAATAGTCGATAAGTTCATCTGTTAAATCCGAACCGAAATGTTCAATGAGACTACGATAACTTGGAAATTAGGTAGTAAGATGCAGTTTTGAATATTTACTAAGTTAAGTGAAACCTTATTTGACTTAACATAGCAATTTTAAAGGCTTACCAAAAGTATTAAGACTTTTCGAGGAAATATTGATTACAAAATATAATAAGTATCATTGTATATTACACACACTGTTTACATTGTTACTTCTTGAAATGAATAAAATAATGAATTGAAAAAAATAATACTTATGCCCAAAACACATACACATAAATTCTGGACACAAAACAAAATGCAGTGCAGCAAGTAAAACAGATGTGCAGAAAATTATTTGAAATGCCTTGCATCGGCTATTGTGGCTACTGTCATTCACCGACTAAGCGGTTGATGTGTTTGCAACCAAAACAAAAACAAACACAAATGTCAAAAGCCGGTGATGCCAAATACTTGAAATTGCAATTTATTTTCATTTGTGTTGTCGAAGGCTTGAATTTTGCAGCAAATTTAGAAATAGAGACACGTTGCAGTGCTGCGGTGAGTGCAGAATTTACGTGTGCCTATATCCATATAAACATGTGTATTCTAATCTTACTGCGCAGTGATTTCTGCGCATGTGTTTTGGGCATAAAAGCAAGTCCTTTTTATTATGTTGTTTTTTTTTAGTTATCATTAGTAGTATATATGTTCCGTCCTTCAGTGTGTTCTTATTGTTTGCATTATACAAAGTTCAAGTTCAGTAATATAAAATTGAAGTTTATATTTAACTTATTTATTTAGTTGTATTCGGGCAGCAACATTGTTTCTTCTTGGAGTTGAGGTTGCAGACTTTTTGGTACCTTCTAAACATATATGACATAATTGCTTGGAAAACTCGGACTTGCCATACTTTCAATTTGGCATCAAAGTTTTCCATTTGAACACTGGAGAATGAAAACAGCCGAACTACCTATGCTCCTACTATACGCCGTTCGTTGATAGGTAAAGCCGCGATGATGGAATTCGAATCAATTGGACTTAGAGAACTGAAGGAGCTACTTAAAATGTATCTACCTACATCGAATAGAGCACCTTCTATAGTGGATCTATGACACTGAACTATTTAACTTGTTTAAAGGACTAGTAAAACAATTAGCACTACAACTTTCTCTGTCACTAAAATACTTATTTAGCTTGTAATCACAGAAAACCGTTCAAATGTCACTAACGAGCTTATTTCTTGGAAATGGACTCCTCTAAGAAACGATCTACTCAAACTGCTGGGGATGGAAAAGCATTCGTGAAGTGTGGTTGTGAATTCGGTGACGGTAATTGTGGTAGTACATCATCAGAGAAATCAAATTTATTGCTTTCATCTAGAAAGGCGGGTTGAGCCCCGCTAAATCTGTTTCGTATATTCATTGATCTTCCAATAAATTTCATTTAAATGTCATGGCTCATGGTTATAAGCTCCAGATCCTGATTTCATGTATATCATTTTCAACCTTTCATTTGAGAACGCGAAAATTCTAAATTTTTGCTAGAGTGCTCCGTCAAAATTGATGTGGGTCGTTGCTGCTTCCCGGCATCATGGTAATAGCTTCTTTTGCTGTTCTATGGCATTGGTCATCATCAAAATCTCAGAAAATCACAGAAAATGATTTGGGTTATATTGCGTCTAGTCCTCAGTAAGTTATACGTTGTTAGAGGTCATCAGTTTCCACTTCCGGTTCCCTTTTCAGTTTAATCTGTAAATAATGTGGATCTTCTCTTAAATCACTTAAATCGTTACAAAACCTTATTTCTGTATCAACTCCTCCAACTTCCTACAACTATAGTCCCTACTGCTCAAAGGAACAGTGCACAACGCTATCCAATCGATTATCCCTTTCAAAGTATTTATACATTTACTTCCATACTCTACTCATAGATGCCCTCTCCTTTGGTGCAAGAATAAATCACTTCTATCACAATGCCCCTCCCACCACCCGGCCTCAATTAACCATCTCGAATTGGGTCGATACATACAGTCACTTAACCCCGTATCTAATTAAGCACTTGATCACATAATTCACTGAGAATTTAATTAAAAAATTGAAAAAAAAAGAGAAACGAAACAACAAAAATTGGACACAGTAAGAACTTAGCTTATCAAGTGCATTGCAGCGCTATCGTGCATCGTTATCGTTGCCGACATCGACTAGAATGGAAAATTCCAATCTTCAACGTGAGAGAATCGATGTCGGACGCGATGGATCGATGTAAACTACAACATCACGAACAAGAACCAGTAGGTACCATGCGAACGAGCACGGCTAGGCACCGATATCAAATTTCCTTCTCCCCAGCTGTTTGTTAATTAATTTACAGAAAACGATGATTTCGACGACACATCTACACTACACGTGTTTTGATTATGCAAACGCCATGCATACATATACCAACCAAGGTCTGCCTTCGTCCGCTCGCCCACCACCATGGAATGGATAAAAACAGCTGTATGACTGGGTTTAGGTGCGATTACTGGATGCTCCTTTTGTTTATGTTTTCAATCCACGTGACAGGTGGAAACATTATTAGTATCATAGTTCCTATAGGTCACAGCCGCCCACACGAACTACCACTGCCACTGTGTCTACGCGGTCGCCTAAGATTAAACATTTTAATCTGCTCCTCCGGTAAGGACACTCGTTTCAGTCTATTATTAGGCGAAACGAACAAGTATAGTTTGTTCGATGAGGGGATAAACTTGTTATATTTGCTTCATGTGCTGGTATTTGTGTATCGATTCGGAATTAAGTTAAAAGAAAACTGCTCGTTACAGGATAAATTCTCGGTGTAGAAAGCGGTGTCAAAGGGGCTACGAATAGCCTGATGTATGGGCATAAATCCACCCTAGCACATACAATGTTTAACCGCTAGGATTGGTCAATTCCTGGAACGGATTATCTGCGATCCATTCAAAAGTACCTACGTATGTTATTAATGTTATTATGTGTGAGATATTCACAGAATCCGTTCGACGGTAACAGGCTTTTTGCGTTTAACTTGATGCATGTGAAGCGATGCTGCTTTATAGAGAACGAAAGCAAAAAAATCGTCCGAATTTAAAGCACTTTTAAACTTTGGGAACTTATTCGGTTTATAGAAGACTATATAATATGTATAAATGAAGGGCCTTTCATTAAGGACTTGATAGCTTTATTTTTAAATAAAACGCAAACTTCTATCTCAAAAAAAAATGTATTGGCTTGAATTACTATCAAAACATTTATGAATGGAATTCGACTTCGTTCATATGTCAACTACGGGAACGTATGCAGCGGTTACGATACGTTACCTAGTTTGATGACGCTGCCACACATTTCGACCGATACGGCCGCTATTTCTCGTTCAATATTGGTTCTGAGCTCCGCTGTCGTCGCCGGCTTGTTGGCATAGACCAACCATAGACAATAAATTTAATGTAGCCCCATAAAAAAATCTAAAGTCGTTAAATCACACGATCTCGGTGGCCAATAGACGGGTCAGCTTCCCGAGATACCACGTTCACCGAACTGAGACTTCAATAACTCGATTGTTGCACCTGCTGTGTGGCTTGTGGCACCGTCTTGTTGGAAACACATAATAATGATGTCCAATTCATGCAATTGCTCAAAGAAATAACGTTCCAACATGTCTCTGTAGCGAATATCATTTACCGCAACGTGACGGTCATTTTCATCGACGAAAAAAAACGGCCCAATGACGACACCGGCTGAAAACCGCGCCAAACAGTGACTTTTTGCGGATGAAGTGCTGTTTCCTGAAGCACATATTTTGCTTTTTGACGAAGCCGTTTAACCAAAAATGCGCTTCATCGCTGAACATCATTTTGCAATGAAATTCTTCTTAAAGTTGCGAACACCGACTCGGAATTTCGGTAGTAAATTTGAATTATTTGTAAACGTTATTATTATTATTGAAGTAATACTTCTTTAGGCACGCTTGACTTGGGGGGTAAGCTGGCGAATGCGCCACGAAAGCGTTACGGAAATTGCTAGCGGAAGTTGAGAGGGAGATATAAGTTAGTGAGATACAAAGAGAGAGAGTTACGTTTCGTTTCGTATATTACTGTAGAGCCAAGAGAGATAGATGCGAGCACACATTTTCGTTCTCTCTTTCTCTCAGCCAGTTACGTTTCATTATCTAAGACACATCATACAGTGCAGCAGTGATAGCAGATCGGGGGATTTATCACTTTTTGCAGGATTTTCTCACTAATAATAAGCTAAAAGGGACAAAGGGATTTTTCAGACCAGGTCAAATTTTGTTCCTAATTGCTCATTTCATAAGGAATAAAAAAATTAGTCAACCTACGATCAAATTAAATATTTTCATATCTAGAAAAAATTCATTCACAATATATAAATGCTTTCATTTTCCTTTTTTTATTTCCCTAAACTGTTCAATAAAATGACATATGTATCTGTGAATGAATCACGAGTATTTTTTTAAAATTATAAATTTATTTATTTTGTAAACATAAAAGGGTTATTTTGAGTATAACCGTGGGATAACCTGCCTCTAAAGTCTGATATCACTGCAGTGCAGGCATATTGTCTGTATCATACTGTAGGAGCAAGAGAGAGCAGTGCGCGCGCCCATTTTCTTGCTCTCTTCCTCTCATAGCCAGCAAATTATTGAAGAAAATTGATATATTATTAGAATGTATAAACTAAACATATATATATAGATGGAGCTAAAGAAGTTTTACTTCAGTCGTGTCGTCTAAAGTACACTCGTTTTTTTTTTTATTTATTAACAATGGATTTAAAATACACCGCTAATATCAAATTTAACGAGCGCTCGCTGCAGAGGCTTTCGGCTCAATTTTAAAATAGGAAAAAGAGATGATAAAGGGATTACAAAGTGATATTGTACATTTCAAGTAATTTGTTGACTATCTTTATGTTTTTAAATGACGGTTTACTTAGTATGTTGACAATGTTTGTTTTTAGATGGCGCTTTGCTTGATCTGATCATAGGTAGCAGTCCCCAATTATGTGTTCCATATTTAAAGGGTTACTTTATTAGCAGCGGATTTAATTTTGTAGTAGGTGTTGGTGGGTAATGGTTCCGTGTCCTATACGCAGTCTGATGACATTTTTAAACATTGCTTTGGTGGTGGAGGCTGGGTACTTAGGCTTAGACTTAGTAGGGTTGATCTATGAATTGCTTGCCTACTGGGACGAGAATTACGACCGAAAATTGGCGTTAAAGCTCTTAAATTCGGTGTTCGCAAATTTAAGAGCTGTAACGCTCGGAATTTCGGTAGTAAATTTGAATTACCTATTTGTAAAAGTTGTTCCTTTCTTGTACTTCGCCATGATGAAAATGCTGATTTTACTGAATATTTTGACATTGACTTTTCTGTTATCGGTTTAAGTTAGCGTTCAAACTGAAAGTATGAAATTGTCAAGTCGCTAATGAAAGACGCTTTATAAAAAATTTATAAATAGGTACATATATAAATCTGAAAAGATTTTTTCTTACGTAGGCGTAACAAATCAGTGTAATTGGTTTGTTTGTGTTACCAGAGTTTTCTGTTAACAGTTGCCTACTAAGTTATTTAAGAGTGTTTTGTTTAACATGGCAATGCCATGAACATAATATGTTTTTATATATGATATGATAAGAATATATATTATATATGAAGATTTCCAAAAATGCCGGCACTTTACAGATATATAAAAGAGCATTTAAAAACGTTCCACATACGCTCTAGTATCTTATTCTAGGACTCATCAGACTTGAGCCAAGGCTAAGAGTTCTGTATATGCCCACTTCGCATTTTTTAACAGAACCTTACTTATACCTCAGCGGCGTAAGCGTTTGTTCGGAAACCGAGGTAAGGCGAAGTTTTACTGCTTTTCGCTGTGATTATTCGTTGAATGTCATTAGTAGTTATGATATTTTCCGATTTGGGTGGTCGTAAGACAATTTTTTTGGGGCGATATGTTATTCGATTTGGGCAACGCTTTATTGAAATTTTTAAGGAAAATTGTGCTCCTGTTGAGTTTTGGATATAATCCGTGAACCACCTATGTTAATGGAAGCGGTTAACTAGTTTCAGGTTAAATGGTTACATCTACCATAAAACAGTAGTTTGGGTCATCTTTGCGCGGTTTAAAAGTCTGCGGAAGTAGTATTTCCAAATCGTCAACAGTCCTTAAGTCCAATTCTATCCGAAGCTCTTAGATTCTATGTACCCGGTATAGTTTGAGTGTGCTTGGGAAGGTGTGTCATCCCATTTAAACGACACTGATCTGATATGTCTAAGAAATTATTTGAAACAAGAGGTTGTGTCTTGGTGAGAAAGCATTCCTCCATCTATACTGCCTTCTAAAGGAATTGGTTACTCAATCTCCATTCAAGACACACGATTAATATGTTGACTTATTTCAAAAACGTACCTCTCGACTCATAGCTAAAAACCGACGATCTTGATCTTGTTTTCGGCTGCCTTAAATGTCAACGAGAGGAAGAGCATTAATAAACTGTCACTGAACTCTGTTTAACCCTACTTATAGTCGCCTTTCAGCTTCTGTCTATAGTTGAAATTGCTATAAGATCGCGATACCAATTATTACTTCCCCCCTAGTCAAACAAACGAGCCCTCCAACATTCGTTCAAATAGCCTAATCAAGGGTAAAATCCAAATTGGCTAATGCGACTTTAATAACACACATTCTGCAGTTCTCTCAATTAAACGACTCTGGTCGGCTCGGCGTCGCCCACCTTATGCCACCCCCAGTCCTGATTGTTAATACGAACAAAAAAATTACACGGAAATCAACAACAACATGAACACCGTTCTTACAGGCCCACCAGTCACAGCCTACCGCATAAGCAGCTCCAGTGCCAAAACCACACCTCACCGCAACCGCAGGAGGAGACTTTTTGGCATTCGACCAAATGAGTTATGTTCCAGGAAGTTGCTAATTTGCCGCCCAGCATTTCGTCCAAAGAACGAAAACAATTGCACAATCGAACACTTTATCGAGGCGAGAGGCAACAAAAACAATAAACAAAAAGAAAAACTTCTGGCCATGCTTGCAATTCCCGACAGCGTTAAGGACATTTTTGTTTGGTGTAATATGAGGTGGCTCCCAAGGACTATGTGCCCATGCAAGTGATTTGCGTGTCCTCTTGACATTTCTTTGCGATGTAGTACCATATGTTAAATTAAGTGCATGCATGTATGGCGGCGAAGAAGTCCTTCCCGAACCCCCTTTTGCATCGTTGATAATTCAATCGATGTAAGGCAGCCGACGCGTGGGGGTAAAAAAGTTTTATGGAAATTCTAAGGAACTGCTGCCTTGTCATGAAGCTAGAGTGAGTGCAACGTCCCCATCGGAGGGGATAGGTAATTAAATATTTTCGCTTCCATAGGGAAAATGTTTAGCCACTAACGCTGGGTGCAATCATAACTGCAATGAATGTAATTATCGCACAAAGATTAGGGTTGGACACTTTGTCGTATGCATCAATGTCGCGAAACAATGAGTTTAACCGACCACCATTCTCTATAGAGCAGGGGAGAACAAATCTAATTATGCTTATTTGATTAGCATGCGGCAGATTACATATTTGAATGGACTTTATGACAAACGATGATGGTGATGGTGAGCTGGTTATGAGTTATGGTGTCCCGAATAAATGTCGCAATTAAGAGGCATTCCAATGCATTCCCCTTGCCCGTCTGTTGGAAATTGTGCGGGACTGCTGCATGTGTAGTGCTTCCCAGGATATAGGTGGATAGTGTTGGCGCACAAATGACTTGCCACTTAATGTAGTTCGAATCATCCCAGTATAAGCACTTCACTTTGGAAATTACCGTAAAGGGTAGATACACTTTGCACTGTAGGTTGCGAACGTAATCGGATCCAAACTGACGTGTTGCAATTACGCTTTTGTAATTAGTCAGCTTTGAGCTGATGGCAATTCATTTGTATAACTAACGTACCTGGTGCGTAGCTCTGAAAATTGATATTAATTGCCCTTCATTACGTCTAACGGGATATATAAAATTGAAAGTTTTTTCTCGCCCTGACGCAGTTTTAAGCTAAAAATGGACTTACCATACACCTTTCATCTTCGCCATGACTGTTTAAGCGTATATAAGTTGATATTCCACAACATAAAATGAGGATGACATCCGATGCAGGCGGATACACGTGCTGCACGCATTTTGGCGACTCAGCGGATTGGCCATGGTCGATGGGACTACCCATGGCATTAGGATAGATAGAAGTTTTTAGTCTTAGGCTGGAATTTATGTACGACGGTTCAGTTTCTTTTGTATTATAACGTTGAATGAAATATATTCAAATTAATCGTTTTTTATTAACGAACGAGTTGGACCAACCCCAGGTTGGTGTTCGATTTTTTTTTCATAAATCCCGGCAAGGATTCCTTAACCTAAGTGTAATTTTGTTTTCGAAGAATCGGTTTTCAAAACAAAAATCAAGCGAAAGGATTGTTGAAAAACAAATTTGGGAACTGTTTGCATGTTCCTTATTTGAAACCATTTCATTGAATATTCACATTTCATTGAATATTCATAATCCACAACCAAGGAAGCTATGGTGTTAGCAGCTTCCTATAGGTCGATTATGAATATTCAATATTCTTGAATGTATACAGGATTTCTATGGTCACTGCTCTGTCGTATATCTATGGTGGCAGTTCTATTAAAATTGTATCCTGAATTTTAGTCTTCTAAGAATTATGAGAAGATTGAAAACAAAAATTGCTTTACGGCAAAAAAAAAACTTTAAAACATTTTTAAAGTCTTCATGGAACTTTTTTACTTGTTAAATATTTTTCTTTCAAAATTATATACTTCCGTTCTTAGCAGCGACAGTATTTGTGGCTTCTAAGAATTGAAATACTTTAAGGAATAACAGCTATATCATTCTGATAAAAAGACTATTTGGAGAAAATTCCAATTTATGTGTCCAGCGAACTCGGCGATTCGCATTTTGCTCGCTTCGTTACTGTGTTACTCGGAAGAAGAATTCGTTTGCCGCTGAGCTTCTCAGAGAATCCCAGACCCCACATGTTCCGTGTAAAGTGGTTAACCGCACTGTGCGTATGTCTGTGGTAGAATTGGTTTCGGTTCACCAAAACCCAGCCGGAGGAACAAAATGCGAATATCTAGCTGAAGCTCGAACGAAACATTCCCGTTGATCAAAAGTTTTGTTGGTCGTTTTCTTATTTTTTTTTAAATAGGTAAGTAAAGATCTGAGAGGCAATGATAGATTAAAGAAACGGTTCATAAAATATATGAAAAGTGTTAAATAAAACCCACTTTTGGGTAATTCATTTCATATGGCAGTATATATCATAAAAACAATGTGAGTTCTTATAAGTTGAAGCTCTCAGTAACAAGCAATTACCGCAACTCGCAAGTTCCGATTAAACAGTTAAGGACTATTCACATGAGAGCGAATTGCGAATAGGCGAATTGCGAACAAATCAATTTAACTGTATTTATAAATTGAAAATTGACATTTGTTCTACATCAAAAGCATTATAATTAATTAAAAACAAAACCTGAGTCTTAATTTATTGATTTAGGTAGCAAAATTTTCAGTTGCAGCGATTTTCTCGCGAATTGCAAATTCTTTCCCCGAACTGTCACATTTTATTCACAATCCACAAAACATAGTCGCGATCCACAAATCCCCGAATGAAAATTTCTTTTGAACTTAACCTTTGAAAATCAGAGTCGCTGGTATCTGCGACTAAAAAAAGTTTTGTAAATAAAATGTCAGAAGCTACGAATATTCGCTTGTTCGCAATTCGCTCTCATATGAATAGTGCTTTATAAGCGCCTACTTTACTATTTTATAAGTTCTTACAATTTACAAGATTTTTGATACAAGGACAAGCGTAGTAGGGCTTTTTCTTTTTTGATCTGTTATTGAATGTTTTTATTTTTGACTGGAATATAATATTAGAAGCGCTGGTTTAAGGTGTCTATGATTGAAAGCAGGGTCCGTGATATACCGTATACCTATATATATAATGTATGTAAGAACTCAGAGATTCTTTTTTGAATTTGCATTAGCAGTTTGTCGGCGCAGTGGCTTAGTGGTTAACGTGTTGGACTACTAAGCGAGGGGTCCCAGGTTCGAATCCCGTGAAAACCCAAATTCCAACTTAAGGTGTTTTTTCACTGCGCCACCTCTCGCGAACGTCTGACAAACATCCGAGAGTATAACTGTCATGAAAGTGCTTCTCAATTGGCCGTTTGGACTCGGCATACAATTGTAGATCCCTTCCATTCGTCTCAAAAATAAAAACTAGCACAAGACGAATGGTTTGTGAGAAGCTAGGACTTGGGTCCCTACGGACCTGTTGCGCCAATTATTTATTTATTTATTTTATAATTGTAAACTGGATATCACGATGGCCGTTTCTTGAAAAAAACTATGTAGGGGATCTTATTTAGAATACTTATTAACTTTAATGTGCATTTTGATTGAAATCGTTACGACGGATTTTGTAAAATTATGGAGACAAAACGGTAGGTACAAATACTGAAATGTTTACTAGGAGAAATACTATTGCATTGTTCGGGAGGTAAGCAATATTCTGTTTGCAAAGTTTTAACCAAATCGAAATGGGGTTTTCGAGATATGAGCAGTTTCTCAAATTAGCGTTTTAGGTGATTTGTATTGAAAATTAAGGACGCAATCATTTTGGAAACATCAATTCTACTATAAGTACCTATGCATATTGGTCAAAATCGATTGTACGTTTTGTTTGCAGATAAAACAAATACATAAAACCACACTTTAAAAAAATGCATATTTTTAAAAATCCATTATAATTACCATATAACATTGGAAAGAAATTTTGTGTTAATGGTATAGCCCGTTTTCGAGATACATATGTCCAAATGTCAAAAGTACATCTATTCACTTTTTGAGCGAAAAACTGATGTTCACCGCACCTACTTAAGCTCAAATATCAATTTTGATCAAATCGTTAGAGCCATTATCGAACAAATTAAAACTGGTATTAACATTTTAAGCGGGAAGTACCATTAATATTGAAGTTACAGTGTAAAAAAAAACGAACCCGAACTCTAGACCCACAAATTCCAAATACGAATTTGAGCTGAATCCGGGCAGCTATATGCCTCAGGAGCAGACAGACGAACAGAATTTTGCGACCTACTATTTTGAGTTCCTCTATCATCGTAATGTCAGAATTATAAATATTAAATATATTTATTAAGAGAAATATAAAATATATTTATTAAGAGAATTATAGAATATATTTATTAAGAGAAATATAATAAAATATTTTTCAATTTAAGAATTATTACTCCAGAAATTTATTTAGTGAATGAGTTGCTTTAGTTTTGTCCAACACTGTATGCCCAGAATAAATGTCACGATGTAAAAGTCAGCGAAAGTTGCTCCATCAAATAACATATGTACTTACCAATTTCTGATTGTTAAGACAGTACGTGACTGCAGTCTGAAAAGAAAACGCAAATTTAGCAATGCTATTTATCCAGGTTAAGGATAATGCTTTTGACAGATGTGACATTTTTTCAACCCTAAACTCGCATGTCTTAAATCCACCAACAAAACATCCCGCGAACAATACAAAACAAAGTCCCGCAATGACCACAAAGTGACCACAGATTAATTTCCGTTCTTTTTTATTATCACATCAAATCATTTTTAAATGGCATCTCAGCTCCATATCACGTCAAAATAAATGCCCACGATAAATTATCAACTAGCAAAACTACCAGCGTCGGTCCGGTTGGTCCCTGGATGAACACAAGATTAGTCATATGGTGGCATTGTGACTTTTACAGTGAAAGCCAAACAACTTACCCCCAAGAGAGGCTATAATGAGCTCGGAATTGAGAATGATACTGTGATATCCAGCTGAATAATTAACAATTTAACACCTGTCCTCAATTTGTTTCTGTTTGGTTTCCTGATTAACTAAGCAATTGACGTCATGGCGGGTGGTGGGTTGTCAATGGTGTGTGTAGTTAGTTCTGGGACGGAAATTAATCTCTCAGAAAACTGCCAACCGCATTAATCGTGAAGCACATTCCCTCTCCAAAGCAACGTTTTTTATTCATTGATGCATCTGCAGGATTATTATGTTTCCGTGTAATCCATTCGATTTGCTGCATCCCCAACGAATGTATACATTTTGCAAGACCATATCGTACAAAACGCGATAAAGCGTTCTAAATTCAAAGGAAGAGAAAAACCTTTCAAAAGGATATACGTGCTCTTCTCATCTCGTGTGTAAATTATTTGCACTATGCCCGCATGGTATACGACAGTAGTCGTTGGCAAAGCCAAAGAAATTCGTTTATTTTGCTCCTCTGTTATTTCCATTGCATACAATTATTTCTTCATTCCACAGGCAAAGGATAAAATCCTTCAAATTCTATTTTTAGCTGGGAAAGTACTTGTTCATGAATAAAACCCCATTCTCAGACCAGAGCACGATACAGAGAATTTTTCGTTGGCCTTCAACTTTAATAATAAGCCTGTAGTCTTTGCATTTGGAAAGGCTTATCCTTATTCACGACATTTTTGTGATGATCTTAACCTTCCCACAAAAAAAATATTTTAACAAACATAACAGGGAGAAGAAAGCCCATTTCACGTGTCACTCGGTGTAAGTAGATGACAAATATAAAATTTCAAGTTCATTCGCGTTCAAGCAGCAACACAACTTGTTTTTGTTTTTTGAAACCCAGCCAAACCCAGTACTCCACTGTACTACCCAGCCTTGCCATGGATGTATAGTTACTGCTAGTACCCATGGGCACGGATTTGTAGTGCATTTATGTCATTCTAAGCCTCGACCTCATAAAATGCATGAATTTTTAAAAGTCCTACATGCCTTTGGCATTGGCCAAGGGATGGGAACAGTTTTTGAGAAACACCAGTTACCACCTTGCACTTTGGCAGCACAAATAAATGTACCTACATTTGACATAGTGGAGACGAACTGGAAAACTAAATGAAGTTTCTCTTGCACTCAATAAAAGAGGGACAGAAAGAAACTTTTCCGATGATACTGTACTGACAATTGTAAGAAGCTATAGTTGTGGACAACGAGGGCAAGAATTATTGACTCAAACTGCAATTCCATGCATGCTTCTGGAACCAGCCTGTTTCAGATGTAGATTGAAGACATTTCGTAAAATTGAAATGTCAGTGGATTGCTCTTGCGATTTTGTATTCGAATCTGCGCTGCGATGTGATTAGCTTAACTCTAGAAGGCTAATGTTCGTCGATTCGACGACGTCGCATTCTTAATGTTCCTGTCTTTTTCAACGCATGTAAAAACAGTATTTCTATTTTTATTTATATTTTTAAATGCAATATTGGAATTTGTGGTCAACATCGAATTGACACTTTTGCGGATTTTGCGCAAAGAAAAATTAGTTCCTTTATTTTTTGTCTTATCACCTGTTATTATTAATTTTATATTGCCAAAGAAGGAATGTTCTTTTTCAGTTTTTTTAAATATTGTGAAGACATGTTCATTTTAGACTGCAAAATGCTGTGTTTTTTAAAAGACTGCTTAATAATAAAAAAATGAAGAATATACTTAGTAAATTCAAGTTTTTTATTTGGGACCTTAGATGTTTGGACATGATAAAGGTTAGTTGCACTGTTGATGCCCATAATATTGTAATTTTTGGTTGCTACAGACTTCACGGTATGAGTAAAGATGCGTTTATTGAAGAGCTACGGTCTTTATTATCTGACGAAAAAGTTAGAAATCTTATTTTTGTTGGTGATATAAATCTGGATATCTTAACCGAATCTCCAGCGGTTTTGAGGTACCTATCAATTATGAGTGCAAATGGACTAGAGTCATGTATTTATCAATGTCCCTACTAGACAACCCTCTAATACGTGCATTGACCATATTTTCGCTAGGCTTGATTGTACCTCAAAATTGTCTCTGATTAGTAGCATTGCCGACTTCAGAATCTCTGACCACTCAATGATCTGTCTTTTCCTGCATTCGAATAAGGTGCAAAGTATTGACAAACAAAATCCTTATTATTCCTCGAATACCGTTAACCACTCATATCTAAAAGTTCGCTTATTACAAGAAAGCTGGACAAACATATGGGAAATAAATGATCCGAATGTTGCTTTTCAGATGTTTTCCAATGTACTTCACAGACAT
Source organism: Cheilosia vulpina (assembly GCA_916610125.1). NCBI lineage: Eukaryota > Metazoa > Arthropoda > Insecta > Diptera > Syrphidae > Cheilosia > Cheilosia vulpina. The sequence continues at coordinate 28,174,275 of OU744278.1, forward strand.
GTTGAGTTATGCTCAGTGACTACGCAAAGGAAATGCAAAAAATTCAAAAAACTCAAGCCTTGGATTTCTAACTATCTGGTAAATAAAATTCATGAAAAAAATAAACTAGGAATAAAATGTAAGAAGCATCCATTTAATAGTCGATTTCGTAGTGCTTACGATAAAATTTCTAAAGAAATTGCTGTTGAAATTCCTATATGCAAAGAAAGTTTTTACATAAACAAATTTCATAGCGTAAAAGGCAACATAAAAAAAGAATGGGGAATTGTTAATGAGATTTTTAACAGAAAAACCCCTACAGAGATACCTTCTTATATAAGCCACAATAATCGTGATATTACAAATTGTACAGAAATAGCCAATACTTTCAATTTATTTTTTACTAATGTTGCAGCTAAAACAATAAATGATGCAGGGATAAACACCGGTTCTAACCAATGTAAGGCGCGGTGTTTTAACAGAGAAGAAGTTGAGGTTCGAAGCTTTTCATATGAATTTATTTCTTCCTTTGAAGTGTATAAAACTATTATGTCATTAGACAACTCGAATTCCATCATCAACAATTCGTTTTCTAATGTATTTATCAAGAGTATTGCTTTCAATATTGCTGATATTTTGGCTCATATCTTTAACAAAAGTATCTTTTGTGGTAAATTTCCGGATGCGTTAAAAAAAGCTGAAGTGATACCATTCTTCAAAAAAGGTGATAAAAAAATGTTGAATAATTATAGGCCTATCTCTATGCTTCCAGTGTTTTCTAAAATTTTTGAAAAATTAATCAAAACTAGAGTTGTGTCATACCTTGTAACTATTTCTTTTCTTAGCAATAAGCAGTATAGATTAAGAGCCGGTAGATCAACGGAGGATGCACTTCTAAGCTTCTGCAGCATGCTATACGAGAGCGTCAACAGCAAGAAGTTAACTGCTGCTCTCTTTATAGACATTACCAAAGCCTTTGATACTGTTGATCATACCATCTTGCTAAATAAACTAAGCAAAGCTGGGTTCAGAGGGTTTATGCTCAAATGGTTTGAATCATATCTCACTAACAGAAAACAAATGGTTAGAATAGGTAAAACATTGAGTGAGAGCTGTGATATAAAAATGGGTGTTCCTCAGGGCTCTGTTCTGGGGCCAATTTTGTTTCTAGTTTATATCAATTCTATTTTCACTTTAAATATGAGAGGTAAACTTACTGGGTTTGCCGATGACATAGGATGTTCCTATTCCAACAATTCCCTCTTAGATCTGACAGCCGATATCAACTACGATTTAGAAATATTGCGACATTGGTTCAGTTTGCATAAGTTAGTCGTTAGCGATAAAACTAAAGTAATGTCTTTCAGCATATCTGCTCGTAACTTGCAACTTCCAGTTTTCACTTTTCATAGTTCGAACTGCAACAACACTTTACTAAGTTTTGATACTTGCTGTAACCCTAGTTCTGTAGTAACGTATAATACTAACAATAGCTGTTTAACGAATTGTTTTCTTGTTGAAAACGTACAGGTCTTCAAGTATCTGGGTCTTGAAATCGACAGTAGTTTAAACTGGAGCTCTCATACTACTTCTCTAAGGAAATACCTTCTAAAAACTACTAAAATACTGTACCATTTGAGGCTTTATTGCTCTAGAAAACTTTTGGAAACAGTTTATTATGGACTGGTGCAATCCAAATTGCAGTATTTATTGACGTGTTGGGGAGGTACATACAAAAACAAAATACAACCTTTGGTGGTAATACAAAAGCATTTACTCAGAATTATCTGGAATAGAAGACGCCATGAACATAGTTTTCCACTTTTTTTGCATTCCTTTATATTGCCTTTAAAGCATCTTTACTTCTATAAAGTCTTAAAAATATTTTTCTTAAGAAGTGGGTATTCTTTAAATCATGATCCGAATCTCTACGGTCTTCGTAGCTTTGTAAGTAGTCTTGCTTGTGTTCCCCCGCACAATACTCATCTCTTCTTAAGTTATTACTCTTCTGTAGCACCGCGCATCTTTAATAAATTACCCATAGAAATAAGGCGTTCTCAGAATAACTTGTCGTTTATCAGAAAAGTTAAACAGTGGCTCTTTAACTACGACTTGGAGCAGATTTATAATTTATCTAATGTAATTATATAGTGACAAACGTTCGCCAATCATTGCAAATCACCCCTCTACACCATTTTCTTTTTAATTATAAATTGAATTTTTCTTGTTACACTGAAACTCGATACATTCACAACTAGTTTTTAATAATTACAGAATGTATCTAACTATTCATTCCCTGATGAAAAACACTTACAATTTACTTATGATTTAAAGCAGTTTTCTTTTTTCTTTTTATTTAATTTCTATATAGTTAAGTAAATTGTAATTAAATATTGTATTAAATTCCAATGGAATGAATAAATCTAAAATCTAAAAAAAAAAAAAATAAAAAAAAAAAAAAAAAAAATACAATCTTAATGTTTCAGAAAAAAAACAGAACCATATGTATTTAACAAAGCTTAAAAAAACATATTTTAGTATAGATCGTCGAATCGACGAATGTTTAGCCTATCACGCGTAGTCAGCAACATTAGCCTACTAGAGTTAAATTTTAATTACTCTAATTGTAGCAGTAGTTGTAAGATTAAAGCATGCAACACACACTGTCAAACTATACTTGTATTGATGTACCTACATTTATAAGCTAGATGTCGATACCTTTCCGGAAGAATGTATTAAGCGACAATTTTTCAGCAATTGACTTTTTGGCATGTTCTTATAAATTGTGCCAAGCGCCACGTTTTGATCTTGGTTTGACGTCTCCGCCATTGATAATAACGACACTAAAGAGAAATAAAAATTGTAGTATCCGACATATTTACTGGGTAGATATTTGTCATGCCCTGTTATTTATTGTAACCACCAAAACTTTTATGCTAAGCGCCATTATATAAAAAAAAAATTGTACTATGCAACACATCCAAACAGAAAAAAAATTTCCACGTGGCGCTTAGTTAAACTGATTTCATCACTTAGAACATAGTTCCACCGAAAAGTTGTGCTGATTGCTGTCGCTTGAAACAGTTTTGTCTAGACATGCCGTTACTTTGAAATATTTTTAGACTCGCCGCTATGTTGTCATACCATTTACATGATTTGAGTGAAGGTTATTAAACAGACAGCTGTAAATTGCTGAATTAAATGAATTAAATGGCAATTTTTTTGGCATCTTGTATTAAATCCTATCATGTCAATGACTTAAGTGTCATTTAACTCTGTATCAAGCGACAATTTTTAGACCACAAAAATATTTTAAGCGACAAAAACTTTTTATCTAATTGACATTTCGTTCATATAATAATTAAAAACAATTTGCGCTGAAAATCTCAACCAAAATATGCTTAAAAATACGCAAATAATTATATTTAAAGGAAGTTTTATTTGTTTCCTGTAAAATTTAAAAAAAGGCCGCATAATACATTCTTCCGGGAAGGTATCAATTTATATTCCAAACAATTGTAAATATGTGACATACATGTATGCCCTTAAGAACACATACATTTATGTAAAATAATAATAAGAAAATAGAGAAGAATAAAGAAAAAGATAGTGTCAGATGTCAGTTTGATTGTCGCAGTTACAGCCATCGAACAAATTTAATTTCCTCCTCAAATATAACACAATAACGTCACAATCAAAACGTGACTAGATAATGTATAGATGAATCGCCCTAGTTCCAAGTCATGTAGAAGCTTGAAGTTACTTTTAGTCCTTGGCTTGGCGATGCAACATCAAAATATAAGCCAATACAAGTTGAATGTTTTCAGTGACCTTAGGCGCTTAGTTTAGTTTATTCATTGAGCATTTACTTTGCGATGAATATAAGGGACACATATGCGATGCAGCTGAGGACTGAATTAAGGGACAATCGCAAGAGGTTGGGCAGTGGAAAACGAAAGTGCCATCGATTTTCATTTAAATAGACTTCAAACATGGATTCTTTGGCTAAGTAACTTTTCGCACTAAGTTCTGCGCCCATTTTGCATAAAAGACTGAGCCCAACGAACTAAGTCCCAACTGGAACTAACTCCCACTAGCCAAAACGAACTATAGATAAATGCAAATGAAGACATTTTTCGTTACCAAATCAATGGCACCGCATGGTAGTGGCAGTGAAACTGCTTACAAAAATGTGGTAGGTACCCTCTGTTAGAGAGTAGACTGCCAGACCCCTCAGGGAAAAAATGCAAACTAAAATGTAATATGTTCTATTTGATTTTACGTTGAATAAACTTAATAAAGAATATTCCTTTTCACGTTAAACCTTGACGATATACACCCCGGTGTAGAACCCAGTTTTCACATTTAAATATCTCAGTTATTTTCTTACCAATTCTAAAGTCGTTTTATCTCAGTGACTAAATTCATCTGTACTCTCGAAAAAAGATAATATGAACACTTTTTGATATTTTATTTTGCAGGAATTTCGAAATTTTTGGTATTTTTCGACCAAAGACTGTATACACCTGGGTGTAGATTTACATTTACCCGAAGTTGTATGTATAATTGGACTTCAAAGATTGATAAATCCAAGGATAATATTGACGATATGCACTCACAAGTAGAACCTTGTGTCTATTTGAATTGGAATCACTTGTTTCTATAGTAAATACTGTTCAATGTTATAAAACAATGAACAGTTATTTTTTTTGTATTTTTCTTTTTCATGAGTTCGTATTTATTTATATTATAACTAAATGGAAAATAGGTATTATTAGTAGGTTAAATTACTACAAGAAATAAAAATGAACATTAGAAAGGAAATATGTACTCAAATAGTAATATGTTCCAAAACACAAAACAAAAATATTATTTTGTATGACAATCTTGACATTTGCAAACAGCATTAGACTGTGAACTTGGCAAACTGGTTTCTTGCACTGTACGCAAACTTTTCTAGAGGGGCGCTTCCTTTTCTCCTCACTGTAGCACAAAAAACATTGCCCTTTTTGCGTTGGGCGACCAGATTAGGCCTGCCAGACGTCCCGATTTTGGCGGGACAATCCCGACATTTGAACCCTGTCCCGATATCTGTCCCGATTTACTAAATGTCCCGATATTGTCCCGATTTTAATTTTTTGTATTATACTTCGATTGAATATGTTCGGAAATAAAAAATAAAACAATATTAACATATGTTACGACCTTTATGAGTATAGAACATTGCAATTGTTGCTCTGAATGCATTCATCCATTATGTCATTTTATAAAGCTGTCAAGTGGTAATTGACAGAACCTAAAATTACTTTCAAATTCAAATAAGCTGTGACAGTGCTGTGGTGGTGTTTTCAATTCCATGAGCGAATACGTATTGTCTTAAAATAAGTAGGTAGTTGACTAAATTTACAATAGTGTCTTTAATTGTTGTATTGTAGATATTTATCAGGAATGTCTTCTTCTAATTCAAACACAAAAAATGGTAAACCAGTCACGGCGAAAAGATTGGTTACCTACAAGAAACAGTGGGAGAAAATTTATCCGTGGCTAAGAAGAAGTGTTAGCAACGTGCATAAAGCGATGTGCAAATTATGTTCAGCTGAGTTTTCCATATCTCATTCTGGAGTTGGAGATATAAAAACGCATATGAAAAGAGCAAAGCATATAACTCGCGTGGAAGCAAATGCTTCCAATTCCATCATCCCAATGTTTGTCAATATAAAGTCGGAGAAGACTTCAAATTCAATCTCCGAGGCAACATTTGCTTATCACACAGTGAAACATTCGCAATCGTACAACTCGGTGTCATGTTCTTCTCAACTATTTACAGATTTATTCCCAGACTCTCAAATTGCGAAATCCAAAAATTGTTGTCAATGTAATCGCCCCGGCTATAAAGAAAAAAGTAAAAAATGACATGGATGGAGTTGTCTTTAGTATAGCTACAGACGCTTCAAATAAAGGAAACGTTAAAACGTTTCCATTGGTGCTTAGATATTTTATGCCAAAAAGTGGCATCTGTGTGAAGCTTCTGAAATTTTATTCACTTACTTCCGAGACATCAATATCTATTGCGGAATCTTTAAAATCAATTCTGATCTCTGAAAACTTACCATTGAGCAAAGTGACATCTTACTCAGCTGATAACGCATCGGTTAATTTTGGTCTGAACCAAAGTGTGTTTACCGAGTTGAGGAAAGAAAATCCGGACATTTTGCCACGAGGGTGCATATGTCACATACTGCATAATACAATCAAGAAGGCTCAATCAGCATTGCGATTTGATGTAGAAGCAATTATCGTTATGTCGTTTAACGAATTTAGTTCTTCCACAAAAAATGTCACTAAGCTAAAGGGTAAGTTTGGTTATTTATTCTAAAAATCATTTACTTTACATAGTTAATTAATTCACACTACGGCAGATCCTGGAGAAAACCCAAGAAGTCCAGATCGATACTCACCATCTTTTTATCGATTTTAAGGCCGCATACGACAGCATTTATAGAGACGAGCTGTATAGAGCTATGTCTAGTTTTGACATCCCTGCCAAACTCGTCCGATTGTGCAGAATGACGATGGAGAATGCTCGCTGCTCCATAAAGGTCGGGAACAATCTCACCGAGACCTTTGATGTCAAAAAAGGATTTAGACAAGGTGACGCGCTGTCGTGTGACTTCTTCAACATCATTCTTGAGAAGATTGTGCGAAACTCGCAAGCCAACACCAGAGGCACAATCTTCCAGAAGTCTGTGCAACTACTTGCATACGCTGACGACATCGACATCATTGGCAGAACACAGCGAGCTGTCACTGGTGCGTTTGCAAGTATCAGTACCGAAGCGGCAAAAATGGGCTTAGTGGTGAATGAGGGCAAAACAAAATATATGCTGTCAACAAGAAGGGAAACACAACATCGACGAATCGGTCAGAACGTCACGACAGACAGCTATAATTTTGAGGTAGTTAGGGATTTTGTCTACCTCGGCTCCGCTATAAATTCTGACAACGACATCACATCAGAAATCAATCGAAGAATTACACTTGCCAACCGCTGTTTCTTTGGCCTAAGACGGCAATTGAGAAGTAAGGCCTTGTCAAGAACCACTAAGGAGACTCTATATAAGACCCTCATCATCCCAGTCCTACTCTATGGCGCAGAAGCATGGACGCTATCAAAGGCGAATGAAGATCTCCTTGGTCGTTTTGAACGCAAAATTCTTCGATTGATCTTCGGTCCCGTTTGCGTTGACGGGCTTTGGAGGAGGAGATTTAACAGCGAACTCTACGAGCTGTACAGCGACATCGACCTGGTCAGAAAAGTACGCATCAGTCGACTAAGATGGCTAGGACATGTAGAGCGAATGGACACCAACGCTCCGGCCCGAAGAGTCTTCGATTCAAACCCGGAGGGACAACGCAGTAGAGGAAGACCTCGCCTTAGGTGGCGCGCGCAAGTGGAAGGGGACCTCAACCAACTTGGAGTGCGCAACTGGAGGCAGTTAGCCAAAGATCGCGCTAACTGGAGAGGCGTATTGGTTGCGGCCCAGGTCCACCCCGGACTGTATCGCCACCTAAGTAAGTAAGTAAGTAAGTTAATTAATAGGGGTTTCAGATCTTGTGTCTTGGTGCGGAGAGAAGAGTGGAGCGAACTCTTGCGCCATGTTCCTACAAGATGGCTTTCTCTAATACCAGCAGTAGAAAGGCTTTTGAAACATTTCGAAGCAGTTAAAACATACTTCACAGATAAGGAAAATGCCAGAAGTTATATTCGAAAGTTCTTTGATTCGGAGTTAGCGGATGCATATCTTGGGTTTTTATTGAATGTTGGCACTATTTTTCAAAATGCGGTCACTCAATTAGAAGCTTCTGATTCCACAGTAATCGATATGTATAAAATACTTAACAGTATTTATATTTCACTTAAATCTAAGTTTGACGAACAATTTTATGGCAGTATTGCACTGCAGGCCTTGCGTAAATGTGATAATAATGGGCTAAAGGCAAGATTTAAGAGAGAGGCACAAACTTTTTTTGAAATTGCAATCAAATATTTCGAAGAGCATTTATGATATTTTTTTTTATTATTATGATTTTAATAACAAATTTAGATTACTCTTACCACTGAGCTTGGAAACAACTCCAACATTTAACGAACTAACAGAAATTGTTGATCATTTTAATATTAAAAATATTGATATTGATGTGCTCTTTGAAGAAATAGCTTTTCTTAAAATATATGTGGCGAAGCAGACTACAGAAATTTCGTATATTAAAAAATGGGTATATTTTTTTAATGTAAAAGCTGCCCCCAATTTACAAAAAATATGTGAGTTTGCGTTTTCTTTGCCTGTCTCCAATGTGCGAAAGAGTATTTAGTTTAATGACAACAGCATGGCGAAGGGAAAGAAATAACTTGTCTATTGAAACATTGGAGGCAGAACTTTTTATTAAAATGAATTGCGACTATAGTTGCAAGGATTTTAGCAGGTTTTTAAAGGAAGATCCAATTGGTCAGAACATTGTTTCAAAAATAAGTTCAAACGACAAATATATGTAATATGGTTTAACAATTCCTTTATTCGTAGAGTAAGTACCGTAACTATTATAGTTATGAGACTGAATATTGAAAGTTCCTGAAGTATTATTTATTATTTTTTATTACTAATGTATCTAGGTATGTACATACAACGTTAATAAAATCGTTTTCCTGTGTTCCTTAATTGCGTGTACAAAATTTAATGTTTTTTTGCTTTAATCCCTATATGTCCCGATTTGTCCCGATTTTCGGGTCCTGGTGTCCCGACTTTAATGAAATTTCATCTGGCAGCCCTAGACCAGATCCATCCCGATCCGTCAGATCATCTGGTATGAAGAGTTCTTCTAGCTCATGTGCTGGAACCCCCAAAATGCATTCTATTGCACTTCTAGTAGAAAAATTACCCATAACTCTTGGAATCAGAGTTCTTTTGTCTATCACTGGAATGCAAAGATGTTCACACAATTCTTGCAGGAACTCTCTACGTCGGCTTCTTCTGACGTTACGCCTGCTCGACCGATTGTTTTTTTCGAAAAAATGATGTAAGCTGCGAGCGCTGCAATATAAACAATATTGAAAAACATCGAAAGTGGCCAGCGTTTTGTTTTTTCTTTACGTGGTATACTGCGACAACATTTTGTCCATCGTGTCGACAGCACCCTTAGTTTTGTTGTAAAAATGTATAATATATGGCTCTAGTTTTGGCCCAGAAACGCTGTCATCATTACGCTGAGTTGATAAAATCACTACCGCTTTGTCTTTTCTCGGAACAGAACCATTTTTTGTCCAAAACCAAAAGTCGATGACAAAACTTTGAAACCTTGAATTCGGCAGAGGGATGCAGCGCTTCTTTTTCTTCATAGTACCGACCAAAGACAAGTTCCAGTGTAATAATTCTTTGGCTAAAGGAAGTGGTGTAAAGAAATTATCGATCGTAATGTTTCTGCCTGTGTTTATGTATAGAACAAGCAAATCCTTAACTTTACTTAACAATTTTATCGGTGTAAATCTGACTGTTCAACGGATATGCCGTTTCAGAATCACATGCCCACCATACCTTTATCCCATATTTCGCCGGCTTTGAGGGAATATAAATTAATTGTTTGCAACGCACATAACAGTAAGCCTTTGTTTGTTTTAAGTTGTGGCTTAAATCATTAGTCCATAACTTATACTGTGTGAACTTCGTTCGGCCTCTAAAAGGCTGCTCATCCACCAAAGCTTTTTTAGAGCGCTTGGCCGTATTCCATTTGCTGTATTCTTTATCGGCCTTTCTATTTGTGTGCCTACAAAAAATGTCTTGCATAGACGAATTGAACAGCTCACGAATCGTATCAACGTCACTCGAATTTCCAGTGCTAGGTTTTGGTCTCATAAAAGATTGTCACGAATGATATTATGGCATTCACTGTAGATTTGGCTAAAATCCATCCAATTGTACAACATTATTCTCGTTATCTTCCTGTCTATCGCTCATTCCTTCGTCCTCGTTTTCAGAGTCACTGTTGATTTCCACCTCGACGTTTTCAACTTCAGCATTTGATACTTCTCCATTATTTCTCGGGACATTTTCATCTTCAATTTCACCATCCGTTTCAGCACTAGTAGGCTGATCATCTTCTTGGTCGGAATCCAGATTCTGCACAATTCTCCGATAATATATTTGTTCTTCTTCATTAGGGAGTCGATATGGTAGCTAAATACTACCTCTTCAGTTGGGCACTAGTGAGAAATTTTATTTCTTCATTTCCAATTTTCAACAAAAGCAGAACGTAATTTATGCGAACACTTTTCCCAAACAATCCGGAACTCTAAATAAGAACAACCAAAATAAATCTTAACTAACGGTAGGAATTCGCATTTACTATGCCACTTATGGATGATGGCAGTAACTTACTTACTTTCTTCCTTGAAACAAATCTAAAACTAATAAATATTAAAGATACGATGAAATGCAATAACTGATAGGCTGGTTCACAACGTTATAATAGATTTTTGTTTTGTCACCCGCTATAGAGTATTTCGCGAAGCTCCCTTTCACAACTGTGCGTTCTCTTTCAGTTACCGTCAAACCAACTTGTAGGAAAACAAACCAAATTTCATATGGCGGGAGATATGATTTATTTCGTTTTATGGCTAAAAGTAAAGGGCAAAATACTACCTAAAAGCTTTACCGAAAGCTGGAATATAATTAAGGAATTCGAGTTATATTTACAAAAGCAAAACGAAATACAAGGTGGCGCAAAAGTAATCCTCCTATCAGAAAATGCTATAAATTTTGCGATTGGCCCCTAATGTCAGTTCTGTTTTGACATTTGTGTAGTAAACACATGCGAAATACACGTTAATAAACAATGTTACGCTACACTGCTCCAGAACGCGGAATATTGGTGACTATTTATTTGAGCAATAATCGGTCGGTGACTTTGGCACAACGTGAATTTCGTCGCAGATTTCCTAGCCGTCCAACGCCTACTGGTGAAACACTGCGACGTTTAGCCGCTCGCCTCGAAGAGACTGGCACAACACGAGACGTTGCCAAGAGTGGCGGGCCCCGGAGCGCCCGTTGTGCCGAGAATATCGCCTCTGTTGACGCGGCAATTTTTTTTTTCGAGAACGCCGCTGGTCAAACGACAACAGTGAACGGTACGCGCTATAGGGCCATGTTTGCCGATTTTTTTCTACCGCAATTGGACGATTTAGGACTGGAGGACATGTGGTTCCAACAGGACGGAGCTACGGCACACACTGCGCGAGCCACAAATGATATTCTGAAAGCGGTGTTCCCGAGTCGTTTTTGGCGATTTGCACTAGCCCGCAAGATCGCCTGATTTGACCGCTCCAGACTTCTTTTTGTGGGGCTTTTTGAAGTCGCGGGTTTATGTCAACAAGCCTCAGACTCTTGCAGCTCTTAAAGATAGTATCCTTCAAGAATGTGAGGACCTATCGCCGGAAGTTTTGGCCAAAGTAATGGAAAATGCCATAAAAAGGGCTCAAATGACAATCAACTGTGGCGGCGGCCATTTACATGACATCATATTCTCGACTTGATGTAAAAAAAATTAAAAGACAAAATAAAAATAATCCACAAGAAGAATCAAAGTTTTTCATTTTTTTTTTTAAATTACAGCCAAAAAACATCGGAAGGTTATTTTTGCGCCACCTTGTATATATGTCCTGTGAAAACTTTGTGTATATGCGTTGTTGAACAAAATGTATTGGGTATATGCTTAAAAGAGCTCACGGAATTGGCAATAAAGTCTCTATAAATGCTTTCCGGTGCAAATAGCACTATCCCAACATGAGAACATGTTTCAAAAAGGCCGGCTTTACATTTACAGTGAGCAGATTCGATTTCACCCTTGAAATCTACCAACACCCAAGGCTCAAGTGGCTTTTCACCTAGACGATGGGAATGAAGAACCTAAATGTAGGAACATACAGTTATTAAACGGTTGTCATACAATTCCTATGTTTTAATAACCCTTCCCAGTACCACATAAATGTGTGAGAAACGAGTACATTTAACATCCTCAAACCATACGGCTTCAAAAAGATCTTGGCTTTTGGTGATGCTCTGACTATCATTGCACTCAGTTCCAGTGTATACCAATTTTGTTCTTATGAAATAATTGAAATTTTAAGCAACCTTCTTTCCCGACCATCTCAATTTTTTTCTATGTAGCGGATTTTATTCAGGGCATCAAGGCCTTTTGTGTAAGCAGAAAGCTCCAATTTTATAAGGAAAAGTTATTCATTTAGTTATATATTATGTACTTTAAAATTACTAGTTTTAAGTTACTTTTAACAATGTGGTTTAACTAATGTGGTAGTCACTTTTTATGTTTGATTGCTACAAAAAAAAACAAACAATATTTACCCGATTTCAGAGCATTTATATCAATTTTGATTAAATTCAAATCTATGCCTATCTCCCGCCACATAAAATTTAGTTTCTCAGATGTCACTTTGTTTTTTTTTTTCTCATTTGGCACTGCCGTTGTCGCGAACTACGCTATTGTATGTGACTTTCAACTAGAAATCGACAGTATACAAAAATGAAATATTGCAAATCTTAGTAGCCAGGTGCCAGATTTAAAAAGGAAATATTTTGTATGTGCATCGAAAGGCTTAAATATTTTTGAAATAGTTGAATTAATGAAAGACAATTTCTACACCGGGGTGTTCGCTGTCAGGATAAGAAGTTTTTATTTATCGACAACGTTTAAATACGCAATGTAATTTTAAATTATGTCAACGTAGATTCAAAGTGAAACGTATTCACTTTTACATTTAAGCATGATTCCACGCAGGGTTGCCAGATTGGGCGCTTTGTCGTATTTTGGGCTATCTTTTTTCTTAAAAAACGATGCAAATGTCTTCCATGAGCGCCCAACGCAATTTTGAACTACAGTCGTTGTATTTTCTGTTTTGTAATTTTTGATTGTTTTATTCTTTCACAAAACTAAAAAAAAAATATTTTCCAACGAATCCGCATTTTTTAAATTTGGCTGCGCTTTTGACTTCATGTGACATCGTATTGCACGTACACCAATCTCTTCTGCATGACATTTGGATTTAACACAACCAAGCAAAAGATAAATAGATAAACATATGTAGTTTGTTTATGGTCGCGGCCACGTCCAATCAAGGTGCATACGTGGCTAGATCAAATTCAAAATATATGCATTTAGAGTAGGGAAAATTTCAAAACTAAAGTTATGCCACTTTGACTTAAAAATGTTCGTAGTCGATGCTAAATCATTCCGAAAAATATTTAAATCAAAGTGGTTTTCTTTGATTTTACGTTGTTTTATCTCTGGGTGCAGTTTTAACAGCAGGTGAGCATTGTACAGTGTACACTGGTAAATATATCAGTGAATGAGCAATTTCGTAGATCCCCCATATACTTTGACGAGGCGCCACACTTTTGCTAACCAAAACAGAACCCATCACAGAATCACAATTGAATAGTTTTTTTTTACAGACCACATGCCTGACCTAAGACGTCGTTTTTAATACAAGTTGGGATGACGAAGCAAATCGCCTTAGGGCAGTATTTCCTTCATTTCGAATCCTCTCATGTATAGTTTTGCACCTATCCAATCAATGGCAGTAAAAACATGCAAAATAATTTTATTCTATTGACTGCAACACCATTGCGCCAAACTCTTGATTTCCCACCCTAAATGACAGCAGAGCATACCTCGAAGACAAGGAATTATTATAACAAAGTCATAGTTTACACTGCCCATTTACATTCGCAAAAACCCCTGACCCTCGTGATTGAATTACAAAAATCAGCAATAACTAAATAAACACAAGTCTCAACGTAAAAGCCAACCCATGAAGACCACTTGGCGCCGTCAAAAAAAAGCCTCCTCGATAATAATGTGACCCACCACCGCTGCTGCCATCATCCTTGACAGTTGGTCTACAATAGTCAAGTCTAGACCGGGCAAACCAAAACCAGTAGTGTACCTTCAAGCCCACACAACAAATCTACACAAGAAAGCAAACGAACCACGTCAGGATATCATAAAATAGCGTCACTATTTTCCTGCTAGTGTTCAGAATGGGGTTGGTTTTTTCCACCCCATATATCCACGAAGAACCCTGACCACCACAAGAGTTGTGGCAGTATTTACATTTTCAATCAATCGAACTTTGGTATTCTGCGCTATGGACAGTCCGTCTGTGTATGCGGATTTATGTGAAAGCGGATATGGAATATGATCTAATAATCTCAAGGATGTCAATCACGGATATTATTTAACATTATCAGTCGTTCGAGTTGGTTTATAGTTGCATTTGGAGGTGGAGCAGATTGAATGGATCGTAAAGGAAGGTGAAGTAAATGTGGGAATATTGACAGTTGTTGTCGGTTTCTTGTGAAATTATTTTAAAAGGAAATTTTCAATTATTCTTTTGTTTCTCGAATGCCCTTGGATGTTGGTGTCCTTCTTGCATGCCATTGAGGTTTTCCTTCCCCCCACAGTATATATATTCATATTTTATGGGGCTTGTGTTGTTTTGGGTTTTTTATGCATTTATTATGTGGGCGGATTTTTTTTTTGCTTTTATGTATGTAATAGTTAATATAGTAATTCTGTACAAGTACATCCGCAATAAGTTGCAATGCAGCTATGGAAAATTGTGTTTTCTTTATCCAGAGGACAGTATGAATATAATAGGCCAACGGTTGATTGTTGAAGCTATATGGCATCTTTCGATCACGTGGCTCAACATGTTTGGAGTGAAAAGGACTGCAAATTATGTTCTGTTTGTTTTTTTCTTCAATATACATTTCAAAATTGCTGTGAATTAAATCATTAGGTCTGTTCCTTTATTTTTAAATTTTACGAATTTTTACTGAATGCACTTCCTTAGGTAGAGAACAAGACTAACTCCCACCCCAACAGCCACCTTTACCATTTTAACTGTCTTTTTATCCTAAATAAAAAATTAAAAGAAAAAACCTATTATGTTCATAGGCTATAAGCTTTTCTTCGTGCCAATAACATCGTTATTTATTTTTATGAAATCAGGTGAACACAAATGCATTAACGTTATGTTGTCAAAAGTGTAAAGAAAATGTGCCCCCATTAACTAATTCCAAATCAAATACCATAAGAAAAACTACTGCAACTGCTTAAATTTTGTATGAAATGTGGTTAAACTGTTTTTACCTACTTTAAATATTTTTTGCAGTAATTTCTCTGTCGATTAATTTTTAATTTTTAATGTTTTTAATTTAATTTTTTATTACGTTCATAATTATCCATTGAATTGTCCGCAGCTAAGTATAGACTTGTAAGAAATGTTTAAGAAAATGCACCAGGGATCAAATGAAAAATATGTAAGCCCCAAAAGTATGCAATATTTTCGAGTATTCCATTTTGTAAATCTCTGCGCCAATAAATTAAACTCGTATAGAGGTATCTGTGGCAACAAGGAAAAACAGCATAAGTCATTTTTAGTCATTTTTCAGGAGCGCAGTTTAAAGGTTTGACTTTCAATGTTGGTAAATGACTTATGCGTTTTTTCCTGATCCAGAACACAGCAACCATAAGAGATATTTGAATACAGGGTACTGTGCATCGACTTATGCTGTTTTTCCTTGTTGCCACAGATATGTTTACGGAATTGGCGTTTCAGCTTTGCTATAGATGGTTTCGTAATATAGGTGGTCATTATAAACTTCTTTTTTATGCACCTACCTATATATATGGATATTCGGCCCTACCAATAATCAACTTTATTCTGTCAGTTTACGCAAAGACTCCACACTTTCCCAAATCCCTTTACCAGTAAACAAATATATGTAGTTGCCAGAATATCGCTAACTGTAGGGTTAAATGTTAATGCCGAGAAACCTATGTTTATCCATTAGCTAAATAAGTCCTCCCTAAATGTAATTTTCAAGAGGGGTGTTGCCCAACCACCGAAAATTGCGGCATGAGATCTCGTAATAGAAGCGAATTTAAGGGTGTTGTTCAGCCTAAGTGTTTATAATTTACAATTCTTTAACATCACAACCGATTTCTATCTCGAACTTCACCAATCGCTGTTAAAAGTCAACTGTCAACTCCTTGTTCTCGAATCTGCTCTTTTATATCCGCTCCGCCATCTATCGGGAACTTTCTATTGACTTCCGGTTCGTCCCGAACAAACTCGATGGTTCTAGAAATATCTCACTTAATTCTCCACTTATTTGACAGATTCGAGTATCCAATTGGAAGTGGAACTTGTTTGGTGATTAGGTTCCACACTACAGTACGCACAAAATTGAAAAATATTGCATTTCTGTTCGCGTACGCGGTTTGAATCGAACGCAATTGATATAAATCGATCGCAATCGAACAAATTCTATACACATACTCATCAAAAATGACAGAAAAAGAGAAAATATAGCAAGATAACGAGTAACGAGTTGTTAATCTCTTGGCTCGAAACAGCTCAGAGAATTTCAACCGGCAAGTACTGATAAATACGTCAAATGCAGAAAGCAAGAAACAAATTAAAAATCAGTCTTAAAAATGAATTATACAGGACAATAAAATCTGTAAAAATAAAGAAAATTCGGTGGCGGTAGAATGTTGTCCTAGAACGTTTTATATGTTGCAAAAAGGTAAGTTATATATTTTTTTGTGATATGGATTTGATGTCAAAGACGAAAGTTGCTCAAAGTAGCTCGAAGTCTATCCACGTACTTTAGCGTATATCTTCAGCTCTCTGCGAGAGTTTTGCTCAATTTTTTGAGTTTGACAGATTTGTAGTATTTGGCTGGGGAAAGCACGCGAATAGACCTATTATTTCGAATATTTTAATTAAATGAAATGCTTACTTACGAATGCATGCTTGGTGTAGCATCTTGCTAAAAATGATAATTATGCTGACTGTAAGTATACAACAGAAGTAGAGTGTGGGTGAGAGCAAAGAGACTAAGCACCCATCACCCTATTATCTATTTGGTTATCTCGTGTGCATGAACGATCAAGAACGAAGTCAGTCTCAGTCCGACTACCGACCGTCGTGCATTGGCGAGCCGACTTTACACTTGGTAAAAAATAAATTTGGGATCTTCCCAAGACTTTCTTGAGAGTCGTCGCACTCCACAGCGAAGTGGCACATACAAGGTGCAAGTGTGTTGGTCAGCCGGAATTTTTGGAGCTACGTGACATTTGTCAATACGAATTTACGCCCCATAAAACTATAGCTTGTAGCCAAGTAACCATAAATTGGCCGAAGTTGGTGGTCTCAGTATTGTCTCTGGCCGTGGCTATAATATTATTAGGAATTTTTTTGACAATTGACAATACAGCTATAAATTAGAAAGTAAACTATAAATGCTGTGATTGTTCGTCTATGTTCCATTACCATTTGCTTCTTTAACATGGGCTTTAGATTGGTGCGTTTTATAGTGATGTAGTGTAAAACTTGTTGCTACAGGCTCAGTAAAGATAATATAAGAAAGCTATTGGGCTTCCTCACTGGACATTGTGCAGCTTAAGATACCACCTCAACAAAATGAACCTATGCCCGAATACAGAATGCATATACTGTCTGGAGGATGTCGAATCCTCTGAACACATCTTCTGTGACTCGCCGGCTTTTCATTTTTCATTCATTAATGAAATTTACAAGTGTAATTCCTGCCTTAGACGAACAAAAACTAGGGGAAAATATTTCGTCTCCGAGAGTTTATTTTACGAGGTTTTTACTTATTCCATTTTTTGTCTGCAAAACTAGCTGTACCCGCTCTACTTTACCCATGTCCTGAAAATATATTGCATGACTATTATCTTGTCTACCATCATCTAAAGAAGGTGTGTGTCCTTTTTTCCCAGTAATAAGTTTCTATTCCCTCACTGTTTTCTTATAGATTGTAAGTGACTGCCGCTATTTCACTTGCCCTCTTTCATAAAACTTTAAATTTGTTAGTCTTCTGAATGGCCGATTGCAATTAAGTGAAAACTGAATAATGTTCCATTTTAAGTCCTATCTTATGTCTGAGAATCACTAAGGATCTGGTTCGCAGTTTTAATGTGATTTTTTATCAAATCCATATAAAATCGGATAAACTTAACAATTTTATTACATCTAAAGATTTCCACAGTTGCTTACAAGAAATGAAGTCGTAATTAAGAGCGGCATGTCATAAGTACGTTTTCTTAAATTTCTATGTATAACAATTTTTGGTCTGTTATGTTTTTAATTGTTTGCTATATAATTTATTTCAAATAAAATTGTAGATTGTACCTTTTTGATGAATAAATAAACAAAAAGTTATTTTTTCCTTGCCGCGAACAGAAATGTTGCCACAAGCCTTGTCTGCCTATGAACCTACCATTACAGATCATCACTTATTTAGTTATTTATTTATTATAAGCGTTACCCTATAACCTTTTTTTCAAAAACAAAAAGATACTTACAATTGTAATTAATCATACCTCTGGAAATCGGTTAAAAGTTACAACTTGTTAGTTAGGTATATCCGATAACCGATTATTACTTATTTTTAGATTTATTCCAACTGGGCTTCAAGGCCACAAACCAATAGAGCCCTTTATACAAGTCAGCTTAAGCTAGACTGACGATGTTTTCAATTCAATTCAATTCATACTTATTTGAATAAAGAATTAACTTTATTCAAATAAGTACAAAGTATGGAAAATTACCAAAATACAAAGCAAATATTAAATATAGCTAGTACAAACAGAAAAAAAAAAATATGTCTGAACCATTTCAGTCCGTGAACGTGACTGCGATGTGGAATTCCAGATTCTCAAAAACAATCTCTATGCTTACTGTACCTACTTCGACGCAAAGCAAATGTCCTTGATTAAAATTGCAAAATCTACTCACACTCAGTCTGTTTGCTTTCCAAAACTGTCACATTCACTTCGCACTCTCTCAAGCGTTTTTCAACCGTCTTCACTTGCATCTGACGTCGTATATCCTTTCAAATTTCATTTCAATTTTAAATTGCATCAGGGGAAAACAAAAATCCCACAAATCTCTGAGAAAGTTAAATCGATTTACGAAGCTGATATGAACACATATCCTTTCTAAAATTAGAAAAAAAAATGCGAATAATAATAAATCTCCCCAGAGGCAGCCCGAACCTTTTCAGTTTTCACTACCATTTTTGTCGCCAGTCTCGAATGCTTCCGTTTCCGAATTAAAATGATTTGCCCGCCTGCTGGTGGCTGTGAATGCTGCTTTTATATTATCCTTCATACAGGCGGCAACTTAAAATTAAATCCATATTTAAATCAGCCCGTAAGGCGCCAGTGTCGTCAGGTGATACCGTGTACTATCCTCTCCGTAAGAGGATAAATGGAAGATTACATTCTCCTTCTTCTTGAATCTTGTTAAACCAAATGAAAGGACTGTGTGAGCTGTCGCAGCGCCATTCAGCCCAAATGATACTTTATTCAAAAGGGAACGACAGCTAGTAGTAGGCAAGGCACGCCAATGGTGCCTTTGCAGCTATCCTTCCTAAGTGCAACACAGTCAATGCCGATATAGGTATCTTCGCATATAAATGGAGAGTTTATTGTGGCGATTTTGACGAGATATGTAGAAGTGTGTAAACATCCTTTTCTGGTTCGATGGCATCGAGTTCGAGACCCACAATAATCCTCGAGAACAAAATAGATATAGGTATAGGATATGTACACACATCCTTCTGATGATCATATTTCAATTTGAAAATGGAAATCCTTAGTGGAATTTAAAATGAAATTTGAATTAATTTCGTGTGGCAATGGAATAATGTGTGCCCAACGTGCTGAACACGTTTGAAGACAAATAGAGTGACTTTTATTATCTGTTTCTGATTTTTTTTTGTTGCAAGCCAGTTTGACGCCTGCAGATGGCATCATTGGTGTGTTGCAAGCAAAGCATGTGGGAGGAGGACGAAACTTTTTTTGGGAGGCATGTGTATTTGTATGAAGGGATGAATCTGGGTCAGCGGAATTCTGCGAAATAATGTTTTCATTACCTTTTTGCTTTTCTTTCTTTTCGGATTCTGCTGTATATTGTTTGCCTAAGGTAAAATGTGACAGGAAAGGAATGACAAAAGTTAGCGAAAATACTGTGTGCACTTGAATCTATTGGGAACTGTAAGTATGTGTCATCTGTGACGCGGAGGAAGGAGATGACACAGATTTTTGATCTGGGAATTTCACATCTATGTACACACAAAACTGTAGGTATATCCTGTATGTGTATATTAACAAAAGCCTACATTTGAAAAAGACTGCAAGAGAATGGTGGGTTGAGGAATTGGATAGATTTTATTGAATTCTATGCACAAAATTGTCAGCAGTCAAATATTATTTGTTTAGTTTCCTGACACTGCCGCACAAGGTCTCTTTACTGTTTTTTGGTAACCAATGACAAAAATCTGCGAACATACAAGTTTTCAAAATACTTTCGATCCAAAATACTTGGTGGGCCTATCTACATTTTTGAACGTGATAAATAGTTCACATTTGCCTCATTTTTCCCAAGAAATTTGTGACAAACAGGGCTCTATTCGCGTAAGCACAAAACGATAGAACGATATCGTCGCGACGATGCTTCTACTTCGTGTAACAACGAAAACACGATAATCGTTCAAACGATTGGATGATCATCGTTTCATATTGCTTCACGTTACTTATTCAAATGTCAAATACTATTGTCGAAACGATTCAATTGAAAGATGGCTATTTTGCATGATTTTGTCAGTTTTAATTAGGTCTGAGAGAAGCATACAAAAAAATTATAAATAAAGGACACACTTATGTTCTTTGAAGGCGACACACTCCTATCCAAATTGTAAAAGAATTCATTCTTTGCAAAAAATAAATAAATGGTAATTGCCTTTTTTCGGAATATTAAATGAATTTAATTTATTTGTTTATTCATTCCATACGTAGATTTTCAATGCAATCAGAAAAAAAAAGAATCAAAAAATCAAATCAGAAAATTCTACTTCCAAAGTGTTACTGCATTGAATCAGTACACTATCTATTTTTGTCAAATTCCACGTCAATCAATGACAACGAAGAAAAATAAACAAATTCAAGAAGAAAACAAAAAAACAATTTCCATACACTTTTAAATTATTTCGGTGTCACAGTTTGTTTACAGTCATGTTCAAATAAAAACGATGAACGATTCGATTGAACGATCCGACAATGATGTTATATGCAGCAAACTAAAAACGATATCGTTTTGTTCAATCGTTTCCACGATAATCGTTTCAATAATTACGCGATTAGAGCCCAGTCGAATCTCGGAAACATAAACGGTTCTATAAAACGAACAGTCCAGCGAGATGAACGAATTATGTCCGCCATAGAAGTGTTCCGACCATAGAGGAGTTTTTTTAAGAAAAACGTATTAATAATCTCTGTTTTCACACCCTTCATAATTCTTCATTTTATTTTGTAATGTTTCTCGTTTTTTTCTTCAATAAAATGAATTATTATTTTGATACGTTTAATGCTTTTGTGTAAGTCTATACATTTTTATTTAACTAAATTTTGATGATTGAAAAGATGAATGGGACCTGTTTTATAACTGTTCATCTTTCTGAGGTTTTACTGTACGTGCATGCTCATTATTGATTTCTGACATTAAAGTGGACTTTTTAAATTAAATTAGTTTGTACTGAATACTGAATAATGAAAGATTGTTTTAAATTACTATCAGAGTCATTTACTCTCATCGAACGGCTACAAGAGAACTCCAAATAAAGTCAAAAGTCAGGACATAAAGAAAATATACTGGTTTATACCATTTTATCGCAAACCATTTTGAATGCTTTAGTAACCATTTGCATTTGACAAATGTTTAATGAAATAAACCTAACATAAGTAGCACTGGAAAATTAGATGCGCTGTCAGACGATCTTGTAGCAGCAGTTGTTCTTTTTTTTTGGAGACAATATTTTCTGAAAACGAATTGTATATGCTTCGGCATTAAACCGGTAGAATATTCAGAAAACTCTCACTGTCAGCACTAGTCGGTTGTTCGGGATAGGGCAAATTTACTTCGGAACATAAAAAACCAGTGATTCAAAAGAGTTATTTTATTCTTCTTAGTTTCTGCCGGGATGTTATTCTCAGGCTTAAATTAAAAGCCGATATAGACACAGCCCTTTACTTCCTGCTATTGTGACCCTCTGTTCGGTTTGTTATGCGATATTGGATGTCCCTTCTTGTTGATATTCTTTTTATACCCTCTACATATATATTATATTAACTTTGTCATTACATTTGTAACGCCAAGAAGGAGTCGCCGGAGACCTCATAAAGTATATAATTATATTGTGTCCGTCTGTATGTCTGTCTATTGAAAGCTCGATAGAGCCCAAACGAATTGACATAGGCGAATGGAATTTTGTGAAAGGACTTCCTTTTATCGTCGTCAGGTTGGTATTGAAAATGGGGTATGTCGGTCAAGTAGTTCGGGTACCTCCCATACAAAATCAATATTAGACCCTTGTGTCTCTCTGTCTGTTGAAAACATGATAGGATCCAAAAGAATCCACGTAGGCAAGTGAAATTTTGTAAGTGGACTTTCTTTTATTGTCGTCAATTTATTACTAAAAATGGGCTATGTCGGTCAAGCAGTTCTGGTAGATCCCATACAAAATCAATATTAGGCCTATATGTCTCTCTGTCTGTTGAAAACAGGATATCTTCAAAACGTATCTACCTAGGCAATTGGAATTTTGTGAGAGGACTTACTTTTATCGTCGTCAGGTTTATATTAAATTTGGACTATGTCGGTCAAGTAGTTCTGGTACCTCCCATACAAAACCATGATTGCATGATTTGTATGCAGTGGTGGGTATCAAAGCATCGGCAAGGCCGATGATAATACTTTTACTTTTACTTTTTTTAAGATTTAACCCGTAAACAGCTTAAACCATTTGAGGAATTATCTTTTCTATCATACCAAAGACAGCTCGTCGATGTGTTTTGCCAATTACGTCAAAGTCATCGACATATGCAAGTTTTTGCTTCGAAATGTAAAAAATGTTTGTTCTTGGCTTGTGAGTTCCTGACAAAGTGTGATGATGAAGAATATAACAGCGGATCACTGTTTTTGATTGTTTCCTACCTTAATGAGGCAATGAGTGTTCTCTATTGCCATTACATTCACAACTTGAGTTAAATTCAATTCAATTTCAATTTATTTGCCAAAGTACAAGAAGAACAATTATTGTTTTCTATAGTACATTAAAGCTCAACAGATATAGATTAAAATTACATTAATTCACATAATGAGCAAAGAAAAACAAAAATAAAGTTAAAATTAAGTGAAAATTACAATTAATTAAATACAAAAATAAAAAGTAAAAATTTAGGAATTGGAAAATGAATAGAGGGGTGAAAATAGGGAAAGAATAAGAGTATCAGAGTAAACATAGAATACATTATTGTGCAAAAAGTGCACTTTTAAATTTTACAGTGACGACGAAATTTAGAAGGACTCTTAGGTAGCTCGTCGGCATAAATGCTGCCTTGCAATCGACAAACAGATATTGAGTATCGGTCTGTACTTCTTGTAATTTTGCCATTTTGGGAAAACACAATTTGAAATGGGTGGACTGTAAAAAAACAGAACGTATGTCCGCCTAAGGGAAATTAAAAAGAATGAAATCAGAAATATGGAAAATTTGGAAATTGGAAGGCTAAAACGAGGCGAAAATGAGAATCGGTCTGTACTTGTACTCCACATACCTATACACTTCATTCCTATGCTACAAGCAATTAAAGGCGAATTTCATAACACTTCCTCTGCCAATAAACGACACTTAAAACTTCAATCACCACCTGCAGGGTATTTTAACATTAGCATTCCGACATCATGGTAAGATTTTTCAATGAAACATGAGCCATGAGTCCATTGCAATGTTGACAGTATCCCCTGAGCTGTAGAAGTGTCATAAATAAAGGATGGTAATTGGTACTGGTAGATATACGAGGAAATACCATTTGAAATCGATATTTCCTTTGGTAGAAAATAAATTCACATTTTGACAGGTTGTGTACACTCTGAACGCAGTGATATGTAATATTTTTTGTTGGTATTTGCTAAGCGAGTATATTTTTTTTGAGTTTATTTTCTAATTAACTTCCTAAAGAATTCGTATAGATGTTCTACCACTAAAGGCGAAAATACTCGTTGATGGCTGATGTCCTTCTGCTTTTAGCAGCATTTAGCATTTTATATATCGACAAATACATTAGGTATCTTTTTATTTAGATGATAAGTAACAGGCTCTCAAATAAAAAAATAAAGTAAACATCTAAGATTCGTCTATTTGATTTGAAACAATTTTGCTCTTATTCCTTTTTTTGTGTTGCCACATGGTATACGATTTGTTTTTAGGTATGCAGCACCAGTTCTTTGAATAAAATTGATATCATTCAGCACAATTTCATATTTCACTTTAATAAAAATGCACCGACAAACATTGTACAATAAGTGTTACCTCGCTAAAACGTGCGAGATATTCGAAGGAAACATTATCTTAGCTTTTGGGTATTTAGAGAATTGAGAGAGTCACACCGCATACCTCCCCATAAATGTGTTCTTTAAAAAATTAAAAAAAATATAGCCATTCCACTAGCATGTTTTTTCTCAATTTTCGCGCCAAAATGTGTCATCGTGTCATATCATCGTCACCATGTGAGTGTTTTAATAGTCGACACTAACTGATCGTAAGTTCTTCTCTCCACTTTTACTATCACTCATTCTTAGGCAGAACAAAAAAGTGGCGCCAAACTAACCAGCTTCTGTTTACATTCCCAAGTACAAGTGACCCTCATAATAGACCCCAACTGTCTTAACACGTGTCATCCATCAACGGATTATTTTAACGAAAAAATAAAAAAAAATAAAAAAACTATTAACCAACATACTTGACACCCCATTGACAAATTCACTCTAACGAGTAATTGATTTCGCTTGTGAAAATATTTTGATACCAAATGACAGTCATGATTACAATCTCACATGCAATTATCAAATCCAAATTGCCGCTCTATACTCAGATCTGCCACGCTCCGTGTGTACACACGCAAATAATTTCATTAGTCAGCAACCTGCGCGACTGAGACAGACGACGCTAATCTGATCTCACCGATCTTGCACATGATCTTGATCTCCAAAGCGATTTATATTCAATAAATTATGCAATATCGTTGCGGCCATTAAGATGTGACAGAATAAAAATAAAAGCATGCCACAACGACACTATAAAGTATTTTTCGTATTCATTTTGTATTTTTAGATTCTCATTCTTGCTCTCGAAATGCTCCTCGTGCTCGTGTAACCCTGCGGCCGGCACCCACACCCCTGATCAACACGCTTCGTTTGGAATTGAATTTGTAAGAAAAAACAAATTCAAAAGCTTTCCCCAAAAGCAGCACTTCACTTTACACAATTGGCGAGCCTCGAACTCTTAAAGGTCAAACAATACAAAACAGGACTCGTCAGCTACCAGTCACGAGTGGCGCACTCAATGGCATTATTTTTTCGTGTTGTTCGTGATCCGTCATGCGACGCATCCACCAGCAGTGTGGGTGACACAGTAACTGGCACCCCGTTTGCAGTAACGAAAGGATAACAAACAAAGTTAGCTAACACCATTTTTTGTATGCAAATTTGCGCGCAACCCCTAAAAGTCAAACAACCCGGTCAGAGAAGTTGGCTGCGATTGTGCATTGGAATTGCCATGCAGCGGAGCGTAACATCGCTGGCCTTTTTTCTTTTTTTTTGTCTGCCGGACAGGCTAGTATTTCTGCACGGATGATGGTGCCTCCATTAATGATGATGATGGGTGGTTGTTGAAAGTGATTGTGACGAAAGGAAAAGTCCTTACAACGGTGTCGCCCTCTACCCTCATCGAACGTGCACAATGCGAGAGCAATCGGAGAGGGTGGCCTTTTGCAGAGACATGCCATGGGAAGGAGGGTGAAATAAACGCTCAACACGTGATCTATTTTTATACACCGAGGGAGGTAGTGGTGGATTTACGATTGAAATAGTAAATAAACGGTAATTTGTACGAATCTCGCTGTTTTCTGTCATTATGCTCCGGCATAGTTCAACAGAGCGATACTAGTTTGTTTTATTTTTTTTGTTTTCCACTATCATGCGGCAGATAGCTTTTTCGTTCTTATGAATTAACACGAAACTAACGATCAAACAAAGTAACTGTGCTGATTTATAGTTAGGGAATTATTGTTTCGATTTGATCGCTTAAACTCAGGATATCCTCTATTCTGCTTTAGCGTAAAGTGCAGAGCAAATGGCATTGAGTTTTGCTGATGGTTTGGAATAAAATTTCCTATTTTAACGGATAAATGAACACAGTAATGGGATATGATTTATTTTGTTGCGGTATAGCATGCTGCATGCTAACTGAGGATAAATTTTATTTTGGCATGGTACCCATCGTTGGAAGAATAATTATAATTATTTGGTTTCAAATGGATGTCACACGGACTAGAAGGTGGTGTTCCCCAAGCAGATATAGCGAGCTTCAGCTTTCAGGTTTCCATCATCATTTGCCCATCAGCATTATGTTTAAGTCGTGTTTGAGTATTGATATTGAGGTTAAATGTAGATGGTGGGAAGTGTATGTATAGTACTCGACAAGGACGAATATTTCAGTGAATTTACGTGGTCTTTCCAAATACGCATTTTTCTCTGAAAACTTTCTCTGACCGTTTTGCATTGTGTGACCGAGTTTCATTTATACCTAAACAGCTTAATTTGAGCCCAATCAATGAAGTTCGAAAATTGCCAAATGTCAGTGTCACTCATTATTTTTAAAATACTTGTTCAACAATGAAAACGACCAAAGTTTGAATGCCCTCTGTCAAAATTAGCCGTTGGCCCATAAATTTCAAAACAATTTTCAAATTGATCTCAAAAATATATTCAAATTGAAATATGTATAAGACAGCATATATTTTTAATAGAAAATACATTAAACCACCTACATTTTACAAAAAGCATTTTAATAACTGAAGAAAACGGACAATTACTGCATTAGCTACCAAGTTGGCATAATTGTCTCTATGTGTGCGCCATCTGTGAATAAATATAGCGAACCTCTTAAACCTTTTCGTTATAATCCTAACTTATACCAGAGGCTGGTTTCGTGGCTATAAAAAGTTGGTTTACTTTTGTCCGTACCCTGCTCAATGCTAGTCAGTTTGACGGTACCAATTCGTTTGACAAACTGCAGGCGTTTCTGAACTTTGCTTTTTAATAAAATTATATTTTTAATTTCCCTTGCACATTTTAAAATTAAATTGGTTTGCAGTGTGTTACTTATTCCACTGGAAAAAAAAGTGTTTTTGACTAAATACCCCAATTCAGTAATCGGAAAACCTCAGATCAAAACCCAAAAAGCCCAGTCGAAAACCACATTATAGGTCGCGCTACAGATCTTGATGGAACTGGTCCTCAATCAATAAACCTCTTAAGTTAGATTGTTCTTTGGCCAACACTTTCCCCCTCCAAGTTAGTTGAGATCACTACTGTCACAACTGATGCGCAATTGTTTGACTATAAAGATTTCGAGAGATATTCGAAACAGACCACCTTTTCGTCTTTGTTTGACTAAGTCCCTTCTTCAAAAAACGGTCAAGCCAAATGGGATCGAACATTTTTAACTGCCATTTTGCTAGAATACACGCTTTCGATTTGCGTCGTGTTTTTCTGGTCCCAATTAACGACGCTAATCGGGGTTTTGCTGTATTGCAATAACAAACTGTATTCGTAAAATCAGAACGAGGGATTTTATGAATGCAGCCCTCTTCTATGACACTGTCGAGTAGATGATGGAATAAAAGAGCACGAATAAACTGGTCACAACATCCGGTCCTAAGTCCTCTGCCAAGGAATGTTATGTGCGACAAATTCTGTACTTGCCGATTTCAGGAGAAGCGTCAATTGTCGCACTTATAGATGACAGCGCCAATGCGGTAGATACTGAACTACACTGGCATAGTAGTTGGCTAGGTATAGCGCTGCTCTACAGTGAGTAGTCTAGAAATTTCTTTCAAAATTAAATGCACGTCTATCTGAGACGGTCACACAGAGTGTATCAAAAGTTGAAAGTGTGTTAACTTGAGCGATATCAAATAATAGCAATGATAGAGAAAAACTGGCAAAAGAATTTGAAATCAAATGTGGGATCAAGGCTGGATTCTTATTCTGCTATTGTTTTAAAGTATGTGTAGCGACTATCTATGTTCTTTTGTTTGTCAGTGGAGGTACTTACATCTAGACTATGCTGGGCGATACATGCTTACTCCGCCATAAAATTATGCACATCCGCATAACGACAACAAGTGCGAAGAGGTGTATCTAAATTATTTTGAACAACCGGAATAAATTACTAAGCAACCAGAGCTGGATATTTTATTTTGATTTACGAAAGCTGTCAATATATCTGTGGCCACAAGTAATAACAGCTTAAGTCTGTTTTACTCATTGTTCAGGAGAGCAGTTTAAAGTTTTTTTTACTCCATTGACTCAAGTGACTTAAGCTGTTGTTTTTTTGAAATTGTGACCACTTTTTTAAAGATATAAAGCTGAAAAAAATTTACAAAATAGATTTGGGTACGCTGAATTTAATGGCATCAAAATCTCAATTTCGTCTTAAGTCGACTTAAGCTGTTATTGCTTGTGGCCACAGATATTATTCTTCAATTAAGATAACTTTAGTTGAAGACGTACAGAAGTCACTTAAGACTCTAAGTGTGCATGGGAAAGACTCCTCGTGTATGCCGGACAATTATTAGGAGAAAAAGTTAAAAGTTTCCAATGTCGTGGAGGCATTGTCTGGCCCGACGGTGGATTGAATGCAGTGGACTGGTATGACCAAAAATTGAAAAAAAAAATCAAAAAATAAGGCGGTTTATTGGCAGCACAACGAACTGTCGAGGATAAACGAAGGTTACTGACGAGAAGGCGTGTAGAACTAGAAGTAGCAAGCGAAACAAGAGTTTTACAGTTGGTAAGAAACCTACCTAGAAATATATGGGCCATGTTACCAAAGATCGCAGACAAGCACTTAGAAGTAATTGTAGGATTTAGACATAAACTAGTGAATTAGTAACAGGGATTTCATGCTGATTCAAACCATCCGATTAGTACCTGTAGCACTAGATGTTGACTCATTTGCGTACACTCTCTGCAAGCAAAGATGCGTGCTACCTGTGATCAGTTCAAATGGGCATTGAGGCGGGTGGGAACGCCAGCGCTTTATTTACGTTATTTTTCCAATGTTTACAGATTGTTTTTGTTTGCCCCCAAACTCATGAAAATTGTCACTATTCTATTGGTAAATAAATTTAATAAATTCACCAGAACGTCGTCACACCGAATATCATACGAAGTACACTTTTTTTACGATCACAGCCTTGGAAGCTGCCAAAATAATAGCGACAAATAGAGGCCCACGCATTTTATTTCCGTAAAGACAATAAAAATAAATAAAAATAAAAAGTATTTTTGTTCAGAAAGTTGGTCGCCCCCCGTTATAAGAAGACTCACACCCATTGATTTCCCCAAACATTTTACGATATATGTACTATATCCTACCGCATTGGCAATGCAAATATCGAAATTTATTAGATTCGGGCGGACATTACCATCGGCGATAAATCACGACCGTGATATTGAAAAAATTTCGGGTATTTGCATTGTGGCCAAGCCACGGTCCGTCGAAAGTCCGATTGCCTAACTAGACGAATTGTTTGGTCAAACCGCGAGCTACACTCTATCCGTGCACACGAGTAGGTACACTACGGAAAATTGATGACGGCTATTAAAGTGTAAAATGGCTAATTAAGTGTTTTATTTTGTAAATTTATTTTATTGTTGTTCCTGGTATAACGTGGCTTCTAAAATTAAAGTGTACACCTTGTGGGAAGGGCTGCACCGTGATTAATTGATTTTTATTTCAGATGCAAGTTGAGCATGTGTGATTTCGAAATATCAATAAGTTGGCCGAAAAGTGCGCGCTCAAGTAGGTACAATTCAAAATTATCGACTATTCAAGCCGTTGTTGAGATTTCTAATTCATGTGCTTGACCTGTTAGTGTGGCTGGCATCTGTTTGCGTTGCATTGGCTGCTACCTTATGCGGGCAGCAGATAAATCGGCAGCTGTGCATTGCCGATTGAGTATATATTTCTCGATTGAGGTTGAAAGTGTGAAGTGTGATGCAAGCCTTGGCTGATTTTGCGCAGAATAGAAGTCTGCGTCTGATTTATTACAAAATGTCATAGTGTCAGCGCAACAGGTTAGAATATAACTGCGCATGATTGGCAAAGAGCCTTTGGTATGTTATAGAAAGGTCGTTTACATTTTATTTAATGCATCAGATCGGTCAACTACGATTGAGCCGGAATGTAGTGCAAAAACCGGACTTTTCTAGTTCGAAATGCAAAACACTGATTTTTTTCCATGGGAATATATGTTAATTTAAGAGAAGCTCAACTTGGAACATTTGTTTGCATGTGTTGGTGATCTACTGAGAATTTGGGTTAGATAAATAAGTAAATGCGCGTTATAAAAAAACAATATTCCCAAAGGTGAACTTTTCTACACAAAATTGTCAATTGCGGTTGACTATATTAAGGTGTCGAACGTTTGGCAATGAAGCCCATTTAAATCAGTGAAGAGTGTAGGAGATATAAATATACAAAAAACTTTTGTTGAGAGCAAATTGATAACTATTTGTGTCAAATTGCGATTGGTTATTGCAATATGTATTCCTCATTTGATTGCATCATTGACAATAAAAAGTAGCGATTCGCGACTTTTGAGGGTCAATATCTTCACTTCGTTCAATTTATAGAATTGCGAATAAAAAGTCGTGAATGAGTAAATCCTGAGCTAAGCTTTAAAACTAGACAAACTTTTGGTGATTCTGCGCTCATTTGTCTTGATTTGATCTTAAAATATTTTCCGTGCGGTCTTAATTGGGGGTAAATCCGTCATATGAGCAGCTGTTTCAGTTGACGTTTATGGAGGGGTAGCCGAGTGCCGAGTAATTTAGTCAAGAAAATCGTGACTAAGTTGAAAGTTCGTTTATGTCGCTGACGTAGCAAAAGTGACGTTCCCGAACAATCTAGTTTTTGCGTTCAAGTTACATCTCATACAGATGACACAAGTTTTGACATGTGTTTTAAGGTTGAAAAATTTCTTTTAAATCCAGTTCTAAAGGTTGAAGTAATATTGCAATGTAACTATAATATAAATCTTCGAATCCACAGCCACACCCGCGGGACGGCGCGGTTGAGGAAGACCGCGTGAGAAACTGGAGATGGAGACTGCTGGCTAAAGATCGTGCTGGCTGGAGACGCTTGTTGGTTGAGGCCCAGATTCAACCCAGACTGTAGCGCCACCTCAAGTAAGTAAGTAACAATAATATCAATTATTATGTGCACAATAACCAATTAGTAAAATTTAAAAAAATGGTAACAAAAAGATGTTTTAATGGAGATTTATTGTTTTGACCAAACGATATTTTCATTTATTTATCAAAGGGTTGGGGTGTAAGATTCAGATTGAAAGTAAATTTAATAACAAGTTATTTAAAAAAAAAAAGGTATTTTTTTAAGTTTAACAACAAAAAATAAACGAAAAATAGGAATAGTATTTAAAACCAAAATATTGTCACGATTACTTTGCTAAAGCAGCTAGGTATATTAATAGAAAAAAGCGAACAAAATGAGTTTACGATAAACGTTTGACGACAAAGCAATAGTTGAGTTACATGTTGTTTTGACCACGTGGAGTAATGTACTTTTGATCAATTGAAAGCTTCTGCTGGGTTAAAGCAACACGTGTGGCGTATAATGTCCTTGTGATTCAACACAATTTTTGTGAATTTTTTTTAAGGTACCTGGAAGGTGTTTTCAGGACCACTCAATTACTTTGGATTTGGTTTACTGAAACTTATGCTGTTAAGACCAAACGAAAATTGGTTTTTGTCTGCACAATTCTGCATACTAGACTCAACTTCGCAAAAAAATGGACTAAGCCTTAGATAACAATTATGTACACGTACATTGTAAGCCAAATACAAGTTTCTTTTTCAAAATCAATATGATTAACAAAATTAAGTTTTTTCCATGTATTATAGCTTTATTATAGTAAGAGCGGACATTCCCAATAACTTTGGAACACAACGTCGTTCAAGTAGCTGCCTCGGCTGGCCTCGCAGTAGCGCATTCTGTTACTCCAATTTTTTAAGACCTTGTTGATTGTTTCGGCCGGTAGCTCACGGATTGCCTGGATGATATTGGCCTTAAAGGGATGATATCGCAGCTCTGAGGCGGTAAATTGGCATCGCCAAGACGGCTGATAACACGACTTGGGAATTTGGTGCGCAAAAGATCGATTGTGGCATGGCGCGCTATCCTGCAAGAACCAGAGGTTGTCCAAATCCATGTCTTCAATTTCAGTAAAAAAAAAATTCGGTTAACATGGCTCTGTAGCGCCCACCGTTGACCGTTGTTCCCAGCCTTATTTTCAAAGAACAACGGTTCAATGAATTGAATCTCACACTCTCGGCTAGAGCAGCCACGATCTCGTCTGTGCGCACAGTACTACGACGGGGACCATGAGTATTGTCCACCAACATACCAGTCTTAAAAACTTTTTGCATAAAACTTACGTATAGCAGGCGCGGTGGGTGCTTCATTTTGGCCAAAACTTCTTTTTACCTAATTTTATTAAAAAGCAACAAATACACTTAGGACATTTTTGAAACAAACCTCAGTCTAATTTTCTCCTGAGATTTGACTTAGCACGATATTTCGAAAGAACTGCAATAAAAATCTTCCACTAGTTCGACGAAGATGGACTTTCAATCCCTTAATCCATTGGTTGTCTCAAATTTTCTTTCACAAAAACTAGGTATTTCTAAATTTACTATATAGGAAAACTAAAATTAATTAAACAGAAATACGACTTAATGAATGTACTTGGTATCTCGAGCTTTGTTAGAAACAAACGATAATTCCATTTTGATTCGGACTGAATATCCGCATTATTTCGTATACCCGACGACTATACGGAGAACTCTTATGAGCAATCACCAGCGCACAGCCGCTTGGTCAGGAACCAACACAGCTTCCTACGGTCCCTAAAGAAGTCTTAACTATGTTTTAGAGTTTTTTGACCTTTTTAGATAATTTTTTTTTGGGGCTTGTCTAGACCAGCGTAAAGCTTTTCAGATTCAACTATCTTTGTGGATACAATAATAATTGTCAACCGAATTTTAAAGATTAAAGATAA
Organism: Cheilosia vulpina; assembly: GCA_916610125.1. Lineage (NCBI taxonomy): Eukaryota > Metazoa > Arthropoda > Insecta > Diptera > Syrphidae > Cheilosia > Cheilosia vulpina. Next base: position 28,207,629 of record OU744278.1, read on the forward strand.
CAACTAGGAGCAAATACTTTCTTCCGCCCAAATATTGCTCCCATTTATGGTCTAAAAGTACGTCGAAGAAAGTGTTGGAAATAGGCTGAAACAACGTAGCGTAGGCTTTTTTGTGCCTACGTACAACATACTTTTAGACGTGTTTGTTAGCTCCTTCTTGAAAAGGTGTTTAAAGCGAGTTTTTAATCGGTTTTTCATGCGTTTTTAAACGCATTATTTGGCGCTTTTCTCGACGATATTCAACTTTGAAAACCTTTATCAATAATAATAATAACGCTGATCACATTTTGCGTATACATATTCATTTCGTTAGCACAAGTAGGCACAGTCAGATTAAAAATATAATCATCAAATAGGCTTAACTACGCTTCTCGACGTCACTTGTCCGACAATAAACATGCAAGATACCGAAAGCCATCATAGTAGTATCCCCGTACAAACCGCAATGTCAACAGTCCGCATAGATTTGTTTTGTTCAATGCAGACATATATATCAGTGATGTCAACATCATGAACAATTTATGACCTGACAAAAAACCACTGGACACTCAAAAGTGATTCTGAACTGCTGCAGCAAGCAGGACATCTTCAGCAAAAAAAAGCGACGTGTACACAGCTATCTCTCAATTATATCGTGTTCGGTCTGTTTCAAAAACAAACCTCTTCAATTCACAGTACATACATACACTGACCAACCAAAAAACTACGTTATCGTTTAACGGAAATTACTCGTACGAGTGAATAACGTGAAAAGGACACAAGCGAAAATTAATAAAAAACTCATTTATCGCCTTTCGTACGAGCAGCGCAAAACAACTTTAAATTCATTTCCATTCACACTCCCGTCAAAGATACACACCCATGTCGCTCTTCCCACGTGAACAAAACGATGACGACGCCCAACCACCCAAATCGACACTCAACTAAACGAGTAAAGACTCCCCAAAGGATATGAATGTCGCCTGAATGTCTCTTGCCTTTTGGCTATAAACCGAGAAACTCGAGAGAAAAAATATGAAAACACGAAAAATACACAGAACACCAGCAGAAAGAAGAACGAACAAAATGAAAAAAAGAAAAAATAACGATCAAACAGGAGGATGTGAAAAAAGAAATGAATCGGCATTTCGTTATCCACACGCAGATGTGAGCACATAAAACCATGCAGACGTTAGGGCGGTTATGCTCTGCCATGCCAAGGACAAAGTTTGGTGGAATCTAACCACCCCCATCACCCAAATGAAGACAAGGATCAATACTCTCTCCAGCATCCATCGGGCGTGAGAGTGAAACTAGGGCTGTGCGCAACCCGAAAATGAACTACAATTCAAGTGGACGGAAGAAAAAAACCCCCAAAAACAAAACAAAATTGGAAAAAAAATTGTACACATAAAGAAAAGCAGGAAGAACATGAAAACAACACGAAAGTTGAGTACGGCTCTCGAGGAATATCTTTCGATTGAGCTACAAAAGAAAATGATGAGAACAATGTACGTAAGCAGAACAATTGAGAGCTTTGGACGAGCTTTCTGCTCTAGCTCTACACTTCCACCGTGTCGTCATGGCAAGCGTTTCCAATGCGTGTTCAGGTTCAGCAGGCCATCATGTCCTTTTAATATGGAGGGAAGGTACTCCTCGCTATATGGCGAATATGGCATTTCCACGATTGGGATAGGTGCGGGTGAATGGAATGGTGAGTGCTGGTGACTGTCGCTTTTATTGGCGAAATTGATTGTATATGTGATTTATTGATTTATCATTGTCTGCACCCGTTATTAAAAAACAAACACACAGCATATTTATTTACAAATACTGCTGATGACAGAAGACTGAAGCACTTCTTTGCAAATTGCATTATGAGACACGACACTGCGATGGTGCCCCCATTACGGGGCCTTAGAGTGGGTTCTAGGACAGGCCTGCTAGTAGCTCATAAGTAGGTAATTGATATCGATTTGGTGATTATTTAGAATTTTATTTTAGTTTGGAATTTTGTAGACAGCTTGATCGATGGATGGATAATGCAAAGGGAAACCCTAGAACAATCGATAAAAATATATGATGGGTTCTAAGGTCATTGCACGACATTGTTGTGTGACTCTTAGTCCCAAGTGGCTCAATTCGAAATTATGTGGCCTTCCACAACATGGAACTAGCGCGCACTTGTGTAAAACTGGCAAACAAAAATGGCACAGTTCCAATAAATGCTGGAGGGGATATCCAATCTTGCAATTCCAAATGTCAAGTACAGTGGACGGTATGAAATTAAAAAAAACACGCTAACACTACTGAGAGTCGCCAAATTATGCAAGAATATTACAATGCGACGACACTGAGCTTTAATCACGTTTTCACTTATTTCAAAGCCACGAATTGTGCACACAACCAAGTCGTGACGGCGGTTAGGCTGTGGCATTTATTGACTTCCTTCTTCCAAGCGCGCTCAAGTGCACAGCAATACATGTCACATCGTTCAGTTTGTTATAAACCTTACCACTTAATGACGCTGCTGCTGTGTCTTTGGTTAGAACAGGTGGTGTGCTATCGCAGGCATATGGCATCAGGTGTAGAAAACCAAACTTTGCTGTGTGAGTGCGAGTTCTTACCTTTCAAACAAGCACCTACTTTTTCATATGAGGAGTGATGTTTGTTCTTTCTAAGGGACTACTTTCGCGCACTAGTCATAAGGAGATCATATTAAAATTTCCCGATCTAGAGCCTTTTTGAAGTAATATTGACGTAATACTTCTTTAGGCACGCTTGACTTGGGGGGTAAGCTAGTGAATGAATCACAAAATCGTTACGGAAATTGCGAGCGGAAGTTGAGAGGGAGATATAAGTTAAAATAAAAAGAGAGAGAGAGAGAGTTACGTTTTGTTTCGAATATTACTGTAGAGGCAAGAGAGATAGATGCACGCCCATATTTTCGTCCTCTCTTTCTACCAGCCAGTTACGTTTCATTATCTAAGACACATCCTACAGTATAGCAGTGATACCAGATCGGGGGATTTATCACTTTTTGCTGGATTTTCTTAATAATAATTAGCAAAAAGGGACAAGGGGATTTTTTAGACCTCATAGTACAAAAAGAAAGGGATTTTACTTGTTGGTCAAATTTTGTTCCCAATTGCTCATTTCATTAAGAATACAAAAAATATTGAACCTACGATCAAATTAAATGTTTTCATGTTTTGGAAAAAGTCATTCAAAATATCTAAATGCTTTCATTTTCTTTTTTTATTTCCCTAAACTGTTTAATAAAATGACATATGTGTCTGTGAATGAATCACGAGTATTTTTTTTAAAATAATAAATTTATTTATTTTGTTAACATAAAAGGGATATTTTAAGTATAACCGTGGGATAACCTGCCTCTAAAGTCTGGTATCGCTGCAGTGCACGCCTATTATCTGTATCACACTGTAGGAGCAACAGAGATAGGTGCGAGCACATAGTTTCTTTTCATTCTCTCATAAAAAATTTACGTTTCGTATTTGGTAATTTTTAACAAATTTGGTAATATTTTTTGCTTATAGAGTTTTGGTAATTTTTATCTGGTTATGGTAAATTTTTGAGCAGTACATCTGCTCAAGAATGCGAACTCGATATCACCTCATTTAAATGTCACCTTACTGCTTCTGGAAAAAATTACAGAATGCACTCATTTTCTTCTTTTGACAGGTGGTGAACTTTGAAATTGTTTCTGTTTATAACTTTTGAGATATGGATAGGTTAATTAATCATATTATTTATATACAGACATGAAACTCTAATTTGTTAAGGGTTTGTTATAAGAAAACAGGTAGATGATCTCCAATGTCTTCAAGCAGCTGCTAATTTTGTGCAAAATCAAATAAAATAATTTCAGTATTTTTGTTAGTGGCAACCGTGGGCTATTGTCTGTACCATACTGTACGAGCAAGAGAGAGCAGTGCTCGCGCCCATTTTCTTTCTCTCTTCCTTCTTTTATTGAAGAAAATTGATATATTATTAGAATGTATAAACTAAACATATATATAGATGGAGCTAAAGAAGTTTTACTTCAGTCGTGTGGTCGCACATTCGTTTTTTTTTTATATTTGTTTCCTTTTAGAACAACTTCTCTCTAGCGGTAGGAAATTACTCTCTTACTAGATGTGTATCGGGTTTGATTGTTGGAAATCGGTCATAATCGCGTCTAGTCAAGAAATTCGTGACTGAGTACTAAGTTGACTGTTCGCATATGTGGCTGACGTAGGAAAAGTGACGTTCCCGTTCAATCTAGTTTTTGCGTTCAGGTTACATCTCATCCAGACCAATCTAGTCAACTTAAGATAACTAGATTCTTGAATGCGGCCAGTTGCTCACTATTTCTGAGTTGATGTTGTTATATACCACTGCCTCTAGATACTCGTATTGATATCCAAGTAAAGTCGCGTAGAGGGTATTTTAATAGTGAAAGCGGAACAGAGTTCACTTCAAATTCTCATGGCTAACGAGTTATAGATGCAAATAAAGATATTTTCAAATAGACATAAATTTAATTTTATCGTTTAATTTTGCAAATTGTTAGCAAGGATTTTCAGTACAAAATCAAGTTGCGCCAAATTCGTTTTACTCCAGACGGTTAAAGCAGGTTCTTCAGCATCTGGCCGTAGTGGATCCAATTTACTTAGCCATGTTGCCAATTAATGGCAGGGTAAAAGCTGATAAAGGAAACGTCTGACAATTTCTTTTTAGAAAAATTAATAATATCAGAGAGTGGAACTCAAAAGAAACGATACTACGGAACCACATTTTCAGAGAAAGCAACTAGAAAATGTTGATTCTTGTTTTTTTTTTTAAATTAAGACTTACACTTACAATGCAAAAATATGTTCGTTTTCCACTGTGGTCCACATTAAACGTCAACTTAACGCATACAAATTTTAAGAGAACATTACATTTATAACAGGTAAATGCAATATCATTTTTTGTCTGCAGACAGATATAAATATTCAAGACTGGACATTTTTTGGTGCGAAAAGAACTGAAATCTACGAGCGGCGACATTTCTGCGACCCTTGACAATATCAACTCTGAAAAGGATGTAAGCTTTAGCCCTTAGAAAAAAGTAAGCCCATTACTCAAAAATAAAATGTCGCCAAGAACATGAACTGGATTGTTTCTGCGAGTCGGACTGTGTAACAAAACAATAAACAACTTCGAAGTAGCTAACGACTTAGTTTACTTGGGCTATGCAAGTACATCTAAAGACGACGAAGATTAACCGTTGACAATGATTGATGATTCTTTGGGTGGCAAAAGTGACTTTCTAGTACAGCCCCTATAAATAAAACCTTAAGCTCATACGCCTAAGTCCCTGTCCCTTTAAGTCTAAAGCTTGACTGCTTTGAAGCTATATGAGAATTTGCATATAATGGAATTTTGAAGAGCCAATTAAACGAGCAATGACACAAACTGTACAGCAATCAACCTAGTCAACAAAAAAACTGCTTTTAAGATGGATTGCTAGGCAATATAGATCGAACGGACATCAGCGCTTTGGCTGGTATTGTGTTCAACTCCAACCCAGAGGTTGAAAGCAGTAGGCAAAGCCCTCGTTTAAGGTTGCTTGCATAAGTGGAAAATGTCGCTCAGCAACTTAAAGGTTGCGACTGGAGGCAGTTTGCTTAAGATTGGGTTAAATGGAGATGCTTGTTGATTCAGTCTTTGATTAGTCACGAAATGAAGAACAAGTTTATTTCTATCGATTATTTTGTTAAGTTACTCGTATTTATATCGGAATCAATAATTAATGTATTGAAAGCCAATACTGTCTTAATAGCAACATTTAGCACCATGTAATCGAAAATTGGTCTACAATTTGACTACAATTTGATTTGCAATTTCAAAGAGCTAGCTAGTGACGCTCATATGCAGAACAGACAGAATCGTCTTCAAACACTAAACTTTAGTTATTAATTTTATTATATTTTCAATAACTAGTTGTTGCTATTGCAATAAAAAGGCGAAATAAAACACATTTAAAATACACAAATGCATCAAAAATCCAAAAATAGAAAAGCGTTAAAAACTCATAACGACGAACCCTCAAAATACACGTTAGGAAATCCATCGCAAATGCGACAAAACGCTTCAAAAAGCACTATAAAAGGCAAAAAAAATGTCTTACACGCATGAAAAAAACGCAAAAGAGTGAAAAATTACAGTAAAAACGCTTAACAAATGAAACAAAAACCCGTCGAAAAAGGGTTTCAAAAACAACATCAAATAACGCATTAGAACCACAGACTTAGTTTCGTATAGCCATTTATTTGTGTAGGTTATTTTTTGCAACGATTGGAAGCGACCTTGATTTTTGTACTGAATTCGAATGGCTGAGTTGGGTATAGCTCAAGTGCTAAACAAAACTTTAAGTCTGAGCCACTGCGTCGTCCTATATTTTTGTTTAAAAAGAAATGTTCTAGAGTCTTGAGGTGGCTTGACTTTTTTATTCATTCAACAATTCAACCATTGATTGTTTAATAATGAAAATGGCACACACTTTTGAAAAATAATATTTTATTAACTGACTTGATTTTGAAAATCTAAGTCTTAGATTAACATTAAGCCGTTTTCATTTTTTGAATTTGAGTTTGAAAACTCCTCTGGTGCTCTTAGTCCTAGTAGTGGAACACTCGGATTCAAATATCGTTATGTTGTACTGTCAAGCAGTGTTGTAGTCGTTCTCGACCACCGCTCTGATGCTCCAATACACCATGCATTTTAATTATCTACTACAACTTAACCCCTGCTCTTGATATACAGTGGTGCCGAAGTATTATCAAATTGATTGATGCAATGAACGGCTTCCAGCGCAAACGCACCACACATAAAATGCTATCAAACGGTAACATTATCTCATTCGTTGTGATAATGCGATTATTTTGGTAAGCAACCACGACCACTTGAAGTCACCGCGGAGTAAACAAAATATACGAGTCAGAGTGCCATCAATCATTTAAGTGTTTACAAAATTTTAATCACAATTTATGAAATTAATCCATGCAAATGTTATTTTGGAATAAAATAAAATAAATCACTTGGTCGGGCAATTGTTTTATCACTGACACATTATTGAAATCGAAATAACTTGTTTTACGAATTTCTGATTTCGAAGGATCGAGACAGACGAAAGGAAATAAATCTTCGAACTTTCTTTTGAACTTCGAACCAATGAATTTTCAACTGCGTTTTTCTAACTTATTATTCATTATACAAGAGAGGAGAACAAATTTGAATGTCAATCAAAGGAACGGGAAGCAAATATTTGCCTTTATCAGTTTTTCCATACATCGCTTACCTCAAATTATTTTGCATATTTATTTTAACAGCAATAATTTGTCTTTCTTCTTTACTAAACTGCACCAAAAGTTGATGTGGTTGTAAAAACAACCAGTGGTAGAAATTCAACCTGGTAGAATTTAGCAAGTAACAGCATGCATGAGATGCACTCTCTACAATCTTCCCATTAAAAAAAAAATGTGAATATGTTGTATTTAAGGCAGTAAAAGTGTCTTTTAACTCATTTGCCCTCGCCTAAAAAGTCTCTACCACAGGTGCTGTGGACCAAATATAAGTTTTTGGATAAAAAAAAGTCAAAAGAAGGTGTAAAAATGCTCAAGTTCATTTAGACCATCTTTCCATGTGTTTCCTTGCAAGCAAAAAGTAAATAAATTAGAAAATAGGACCTCAGCATAACGATTCGTGTGTATGTGAGTTTTAATTTTCTGACGAATAAAAGGGACCTATACAACTGTATGCCACTTTACAGATCTTCGGGGCAGATGTTCCATAAAGATTTGATCGCAGTCGAACGGAATTGGGTCGAATTATGAACAATATTTCAGAAAAGCAGCTTTGAAGTGGTGCTTCAGGACTGAGCTTAAACGCAGAATAACTTTTGCTACCACAATTGAGTAGCAAAGCACTAAGTCGAGCGTAGGAAAACTAAAGTGATCCTTTATAAGACTCGTATCGTGCCAGTTCTGCTCAATGACGCAGATGCACGGACCCAAAAGCGGATTGCGTTACTCTTGGTTCTTTCGAGAGATAAATTCTTTTAGTAATTTTTGGACTCATCTCCATAGCCGGTGAATGGAGAAGGAATACAATAACGAACAGTAGATACAGGCTGTTAAATTGAGGGTACAACAACTGAGATGGCTGTGTCTTGTAAAGCGAATGGACATGAATGCTCCGGGCCGAAAGATCTTCAAATCCGCACCCGAGGGACGGTGCAATAAGGAACACCGCAACTCAGGTGGCGTATACGCAATTGGAAGCGGACCTTAACCAACCTAGCATGCAAAACTGGAGACTGGAGCTGGCTAAAGATCGTGCTGGCTGGAAACGCTTGTTGGTTGAGGCCCATGTCCTTAAGGTAAGGAGTACAAAAAGAGGTCAAAGGACCATTTAAAACATTCAAAAGAAAAATATATCAGTTAGCCTACTGCTCTCAAACTTTAAAACGCCGCGTTTTGATCATACATGTCTTTGATGAGATGAAAAACTGCGGCGGCCTCTTCCATATCACTGCAGCGTTCGCGAACGCCATTGACGAATGACCCGTAGGTGGTCGGCACCAAAGAAATAAAATTATGTAGATATTGTTGCAAGATTGCCGTGCATGCTGGCTGCAAGTGGATATTTTAAACGATTGTCTCAGTTCCACAAAAAATAATCAAGGGAAATTCATCTCATATACCATCAGGAACTGCCAGTGGGCAATTGCGATTGTCCTCTATGGGCCACAAAGTAAAAAAGAATTTTGCGAAAGAAGAATGTATCCAAGGCCGAGGGACGGTTGTTTTAGGAAAGGAAAACCCTCAGGAAAAATTACTTTACTCAGCTTTGAACCGGAAGAAGCTCCTCAGGAAGAAAAGTAAAAAACGCTAGAGGCTTGCGATTTAATATATATATATACTATTCCGCAATGCAAGTTTCTCCATAAGATATAAGTTGAAGTCTTGTCGCACCCCGAATTGAATAGAACAGCCTAAGGAAGCGAGAAGCTTTAAAAATTCGGTTCTGCTTTTTCGTTCAATTACCAATTACTTCAAAACCCTCGTGCCTGGGAACTCACCATATTTTGGATTTGTTTCTAGAGCAAAGAGTTTGAAGAGGATTGAAGCAGTGCATGACTGATTTTGAGACAATTATTGGAGAGCGTTTATAGCTGCTTGACTGTCTGTGAAGATATGGATGTTTGCGCCTTTGATCCCTGAGGAGTAGATAAGGTTCGCACATTCCATGAAGCATGGAGCCCTGCCTGAAAGACGCTGGGGCTGTTTCCCATAGGTATTAAGGCGTTGCGATTTGGTCCATATATGCCAGGTCCTACCCCCGAGTCCATCTTGGAACCACCCGTACACCACTTTAGGCCGTTTTGGCAGTGTGGTGGGTTATTGCTAACCCATGCTAGTTGGTCAGTTACCGTGAAGAGCATGTCAAGTTCCGAGATGAGAGTCATTAGCCCTGAATGGTCACTAAAGCTTATCTCTTCCCCTTGTGCCAGACTTGCTGAGCTGTTTTTGAATTACCTACTTTTTTACTAAATAAAAAAAAATTATTTTAAGTGATTGAAATCCTTATTTGGTCCTTTACCTTTCTTATCTGTTAAGTGGAAACGATGATATCCGTCAAGTGACTGTCGCCAGTTTTGATACACATTTGTTTTTTTTTTTTTTTTTTTTTTTTTATAATAAACACGCGCTAAAGAGGTTGTGACTACTCTTATGGTGTAGTTTGAAGTACACAGCGCGGGCGTTAAGGAAATTGGGATAGAGAAGATAGGAGATTCCGATGCACATTGGTTTTAAATGTCTGCAAGTTGCACCGAGGGGGAAAGACCGAGCTGGGCAAGGCATTCCACATTCGTGTTGTACGGCTTATGAAAGAATCTTTATCGAATTTTCAATAATTTTCCGCAAAATTACGGGTGAAAACTGTTCGCATTTCTGTCGAATATTCTCCTTAAGGGCTGCGATTGTCTGTGGCTTGTTGGCATAAGCACGCGACTTTAAGTAGCCCCAAAGAAGCGCTCTGGGATGGTTAAATCGGGCGATCAAGATTACTTGAGCAGGAAACGCTTCATTCATAGAATCCTTTGTGGCTCGTGCTGTTGAAACCATATGTTAACCAAGCCCCGCTCATCCAATTCCGGTAGTAAGAAGTTGTTTATCATGGCCCTGAAGCGTTCGCCACTAATAGTGACCGTATTGCCAATGGGGTCCTTAAAAAATACGGCACAATCACTCATCCCGCGTGAACGCCGCACCGCACAGTTGCTTTGAGTGGATGTAATGGCTCCTCGTGCATCACACAAGGATTTTCAGTGCGAAGATTTTGCTTATGATTCGGAATTCATGCTGCGCCGACTTATTGTTGGTCAAAAAAATTGAAACAATGATTTCCCGCTCCTGCGGAGCATAGCGCTCTATTGCTTGTCTTCTTTATATTGCAGGTGTCTAGATCACAAATGTCAAATATGACGCCATTTGCGAAAATTATAACATCTTCCGATAAGGTGATTAATTTTGCGCCACCTTATAAAAGAATTCATTCGTATGAATAAGAAAATAAAAGGAAAGAAAAAAGAACAAAAACATTTTTTAAGAAGACAATATTGCGCCATACTAATAACAAATTTTAGTCTCGACTGTAAATTTACGGTAGCTCACAATTGCGAAATTTGTATGGAAAATATAGCCACTGTGAACTACTAAAATTTAAAATCATAACTAAAAATGGCCCAAGCCAAGATTTCTTTTTGTGTAGGAAAGGTAACAATTTCCTTAGACTTCTGAATTTCTGATAGAGAAAGGTAACTAATTTAAAATTGAAGGAGCTGCTATCGTGAAGAATCTTTTAAAATTAATTTTATTGTACGCAGAGATATTAACCAAATTATTGGAATTTATACACGTAAATTATGCAGCGAGTGTCTTCTGACTGAAAGATAGCCACTCCTAATAAAAAATAGTAGAGATATCTTAGTGGAGAGCTTTAATTCCTGGAACAAAATTAAACTTTTGTAATAGCGATTTTTCTTAAAAATAACATACACAAAATGTTTTTGGAAGATAAGAAGTTAAATTGATTTTGTTCAAATCACTCCGTCCCCAAAAAGTTATCACATACTCAGTGATGCCAACTAGGGCTTTTCATGCCTTTTAGGCATTATTTCGTTAGCTAAGGCTTGTTTTTTTTTTTCAAAGGCCATCTTTTTTTTATTTCAAATATTTTTTAATTGGACTAAAACTATGGTCGTTTGTTCAATACTTTGTACCTACTTATAAAACTAAAATGTCAAGAATTTCTTCTGTGATTTATAATTTAAGTTTTTTTTTTGGAAATAAAAATTGTTTTTGTTATTTTTTTAATATCTGTGTTTAATTTTTGTTCCAGTTGACCAAAAAAATATATTTTAGGGATTATTTTATTGGAAAAGGCATCTTTTTTTCAAGTTAGGCATTTTTTCGTTAAAATTGTTTGGCAACCCTGCCCAATCTGGAGCTTTGAGTGGTCAATACCGTAGTTTATAATAGTTAATAAATTTTGTGAGTAGAATAGGTACTTTTCCCGTGCGGTAGTCTGATCGGGCCAGTTCTTATTACTGTCAAGTATTACTACAAGGTATTTGAAGGACTGCACGAAGTGAAAACAATGAACCGAGCCGAGTTACTACTTATTTAAAATGAAATTAAATTTCTGACAGTAAGGAGAATGATAAACTAAATCACAATTTACTATAGTAGGCTCAAGTACATTAGTTTGGCTACTATTTATGCAAATGGCTGCAAATTTCAATTCAACTTTGACTTTTGTGATTTAAATATGTAGACACAAAATGCCTTTCAACAAGACATAAATCGCTTTACTCCTAAAGAACGCGGAATGATTGTTTTGATGTTTTGCGAAATAGTCCGTCTGTAGTGTTGGGTTTTCATGTCGTCCGACACCAACTGGGCAAACACTATATGACGCGATTTTTAGCCGCTCGCCTTGAAGAGTATAGGACAAGACAAGATGCTGCAAGGTTTGTCCGGCCCGGATTAGCCGTTCTACTGGAAATATCTAAGCTGTAGACCCCTATGCTCAACGACTTTTCTCAATTGGATGAATTAGGACTGGTTTGTGGTTCCGAAATGATAGAGCAACGGCGCATACTTCAGGAGTCACACCGAAATTCAGAATGCTGCATTTCTGGGTCGCCCGCATAATCTCTGGTTTTGACAATCTCCACTGTCCGGCAAGATACATTTATTTAACTGTTCCAGGCTTATTTTTGTAGGGTCACGAGTAAACAAGCCTCGGACTCTTGAAACCCTCAAAAAAAATATCCATCAATATCGTTGGAAGTCCTGTCAGAGTGACTTTCTCGACTTAATGGAAAAAAAATATATGAATACCTTGGCTGGCCGAGATGTCTTTATAGAAGGATAATAGTTTGGGCCAGACACTAACAACAGAGATGAAACATTATTTCATATTCGTTTTTGTTAGCGCAGCTACGCAGTGGGTGTTATGGGAGATGTCAAGCTTGACTGCGTGAGTTCATAAAGTCAGTGGCCCGTACTAATTATTTATTTATTTATTTATTTCATTATCCTCATGTTACAATTTATAATCTTCAAAACTAATAATAAATATTGCAGCTAAAAAATTTGAGAATAGTTAGTGACATTTTGTATTAATTGACATAAATAGAGGCAAATGCCACATTATTTAACAGCAATTATTTTGGGATGAGCAAATTAAAAATAAGAAAACAATTTTATTATACAAAAATAAAGAAAAATGTATTACTTATAATATTTTTTATTTAGTAAATATTACGCGATGTAGTTCAGCAAAATTTCAATTTCAGTATGATTAAAACTAAGAAGCTATTGTTTCACTTTTTTCATAAAAGTAAATAAATTCGTAATGAGTCGTGTATCTACAGGAAGGCTATTAAATAGTATGCAAGAAAGAATGGAATATGAGTTTCTATAGCATGTGGTGCGAAAGGGTGGAATGGATACAAGAGGTTGACGACGGCTCCTCAAGCTATAGGCGCCATAGATCGCACTTTGCAAGTAGCCACTTCTAATGAAAAATATCTTCAGGACCTTAAAATAAAATAAATGCCTAACCGGGAGGATATCCATGCGTTTAAATAATACCATTGAGTGGGCTAAGCGAGACGAATTCCAGATCTTCCGTATAGCACACTTCTGAAGTACAATCAGAGGCTGAATTTTATTCAGATATCCACTTCCCCAACAGCTTATACCGTACTGTAATTTCGAATGAAATATCCCATAAAAAATTATTTTGAAAGCATTAAAATGACAGAACTTTTGTAGACGGTAAAAGCAACGAATAGTGGAGAGCAGATATTGCTTCAAACTTTGGATATGATTAGCCCAACACAAATTTCGATCAATTATTACACCAAGATACTTAAAATGGCTTACATTTTCAATTTTAAAGCAATTGACATGACAGGGAACACACACGTCAAAAGATACATTGGAACATGTAACAGCAAACGAACTATGAAACAGGTTGTACCTTGTACATCCAGAAGCATGGAATATTACATCGATATCCGTATACTCCTGGTTGATAAGACTGAAGAACATAAGTTTTGTTTTATCGCATACTATTAGCTTATGTGCAGCAAACTAGATTCTTAGTATTGTCGCCGATATGGCGAAGTTATTTGTTTTGGCATCACCGTATGTTGGCCCAATCTTTCTGGAACACCGCAGCTCGGCAGTTTCAACCACCTCCCTTGAACTGAAGTACAGAAGGATTTCTCTTTTTACGTATCACAGCGGAGGGTAAACTTCCCTCACATATAGTACGCATAGAGAGGAGAGATGATTGGCAAAGTTGTCTGCTTTCTCATTTCCCTCTATGTACCCAGACAAGACTGTTTTTTCCAAAGCGATGACACACCTCCGCTTCGGGGCCTGAATTTTGACGAAGTTATCTTTTTCTCGGTATCGCTAGGTTTATGAGCAGTATACACTGTACACGCCGCCTTAATTGCCAGTACAAGAAAAAAATAGATGGCGCAACAGGTCCGTAGGGACCCTAGGCCTAAAACCATTCGTTTTGTGTGTTTTCCATATTTGGGAAGAAATCTAAGGGATCTACAATTTTATGCCGAGTCCAAAGCTCTTGCATGACAGTTATACTCTCGGATGTTTGTCAGACGTTCGCGAGGAAAAAAACCTTAAGATGGAATTTGGGATTGCCAGTAGGTGCTCCTGCCTGAAAAACTCTGAATGCGTTGGGTAAGCAAAACGAATTGGAAATGTCGAATATTGATAATACGCTCGCTTCCACTCCACAGTTCATTTTTGAACCATATGTGAAGATTGATATGTCGAATTCGTTTGCGGGTGCTCTCTCATCCCATTCTGATCTGAAGGGGAATCTTAACAAAAAAGTTTTTATGGAAGGTAGGTTTGGGTGAAGTGTAGTCAGTAGATATAAATCCTATAGCGAAGGGAAGGGAAAGTTGGATGTTAGAATGGCCAAAGGGGGCTTTCGGACCAGCAATCGCATCCTTTTAATCGAATTGCCACAATGTTTTTTATATACAGATCAACTGGCAGAAAATTATTAATCACGTTCAGCACCTCATTCAGTCTTGATCGTAGGGCTCCCGTGATTCCAATTCCAGCTGTTCCTTGGTCTTTGCTTAATTTAAAGTCATGTAATAGGCTTTATTTGAGGCGGACCACTATACCCGTGCTCCATGGGTGAACATCCAACTAACCATTTTTGGTAGAAGTCTCCACTTTTTGCGGAAAGTTTTACTACAGGCGTAAAAAGCTATGCTTTCCTTCTACACTCGATGTTCGGTATTAGAGTTTCGGTTGAGTTGAGCGTCAAGGATGACTCGTAAGTAGAAGGTGGGCCAAAAGAGATCACCCTATTGGAAGATGCGCTTATTTTTGCAAATGGCCGCCAATGTCAAATCTGTTTTGACATTTGTGGACTAGACAGATGTAGAATACAAGTGAACAAGCCATGGAGCGATACACTCCCCAAGAACGCGGAATAATCATGTCTATTTTTTTGCGTAACAATTCGTTTGTACTGTTGGCGCAGCGCGAATTCTGTCGCCGATTCCACGGCCGTCCGACACCGACTGCACAAACACTGCGCTGTTTGGCCACCAACCTTGAAGAGTATGGGATCACACGAGACGTTGCCAAGAGTGGCCGGCCCCGGAGCGCCCGTTTTGCCGAGAATATCGCCGATGTTGACGAGGCCATTTTTTTTTCGAGAACGCCGCTGTTCAAACGACAACAGTGGACGGTACGCGCTATAGGGCCATGTTAACCGATTTTTTTCTGCCGCAATTGGACGAAGTTGGACTGAAGGACATGTGGTTCCAACAGGACCGAGCACAAACTGCGCAAGCCACAACCGATATTCTGAAGGCGGCGTTCCCGGGTCGCCTCATTTTGGCGATTTGCACTGGCCCGCATGATCGCCCGATTTAACCGTTCCAGACTTTTTTTGTAGGGTTTTTTGAAGTCCCGTGTTTACGTGAACAAGCCCGAGTACCAAGAAGCCTTCAAGGACAACAATCGACACGAGTGCGCGAAGTTCTCGCCGAAGTGATAAAAAATGCCGTAAAACGAGCCCGTATGGCAATTAATTGTGACGGCGCCCATTTGGCCGATATCATCTTCCTGACTTGACCAATAAAATTCTAAAGGTTCAAATAAACATAATCAAAAAAAAACAGAATCGAAGATTTTTATTTCGTAAAAAAATGAAAGCCAAACAACATCGGATGACTTCTTTTGCAGTAAAGAAAGATTTAGGTTATTCAGGCGAGAAAGTGTGAAATTATTGTCAATCATGACCCTTTGTAGTGTATGCGGAATCTTTTAACAAATACATTGCTCCTATCCTTTATAGTCGGTGTGATGGGGCTGGAAGGCCGCAATCAATTTTCGTATTGAAAGTTATCCTTCCACAGGCACAGTTATTTAGAAATATGAATGTTTTTGAATTGATGTTCTTGTCGCTCCATATTACAATGTCGTGATTGGAAATTTTTCGGATGGAACTACCATTGACGTGCAGAGAGAAACTGTGGAACATCCCAAACATTTTGTTTGTTTATACAGCACACTTACTACCATTAGACTGTCTCGAAAGCCTAGTCCTTTCAGCAGTTATAAATAATACAAGTCCATTCAGATTGGACTCAGCCTAAACAAACTTTGTATCGTGAAAACTAGCCGTTATTGTTCTCTGATAGAAAATTCCATTACATCTTACTCTTGCCATCCTTCCTTGAAGTGTATCGATTTCTGTCATCCACAGTCAATTAATAAATAAACATCTCATGTTCAGTGCCTTGGCTTCAACGACCGTAAATGAGCAGGGAAGGTTGTAGGTGGTTATGAATACATTGCTATATCCTTCATGACACACCTCAGGGAGATGTTGAATTTAAAACCAGGCCAGTCGACATAATATATTAATCAATGCAAGCATAGGTATCCAGGAATACTTGAAACAATTTTCCATGTTGACATAAAAACAGAGACGGCTTCGACATCCTCAATTAAGAAAGCTTCATACCGTGAAATTGATTTTTCTATTCTCAAATTATAAACACATACTAGATCCATAATTTAAATGGCCAACGAAACTCTTTCGTATATAAAATTTGAAGATATAGACTGCTTGATTGGCCTCATTTGTATATTTCGAAGGTGTAGCCTTGAGTCGATCGCACACTCGTCACACAGCCATATAAACTTAATCAATTCTTGTGTTTATAGAACAAGTATCTAATAAATTATAGTTCTACCATGGGTAAGAGGAAGAGCCTAAGATTAGGTGTCTTAATTTTATTTAATTTTATATCCAAACCCCTTCTGTAGGTAGCTATTCTGCCCAATTTGGGAAGAGTAACAGCGCAAGTAGACGTAAAAAGCTACAGACCATAAACAACAAGTCCAAATGGGGTAAACAGGATAAATACAGACACACATACACCGATACACGCTGACCAGCGCCTATACATCACGTTTTGACAGTAAAAGGATTTCAATTAGAGAGAGCGCCGCGCCAAGTTGTTCCCCTATATTCTGGAGGATAAAATAAAGTCCTTGCTAATTGAATCCGAATGACGAGGACCACGATGGACAAGAGAAAGAGATTAAAAGATCCAATTTGGCAACAAAAATGTACATACAGCTTTATATATACTTTGTTCCAGGAGTTGTGTATCCTTTTTTTTCTAGTAACACAATTCATGGTTGCCTTAACGATTTCGTAAAATTTGAGCGAATGCACCACATTTGAAGAGAGCCTAGCCCATTCCCCCGACAGGTCCGGGATATGCCTGTCAAAAAATTTGATTTTGTTTACCACCCACAGACTGCTAGCTCCATCTATCGATTGATATTTAAATATATTT
Organism: Cheilosia vulpina; assembly: GCA_916610125.1. NCBI lineage: Eukaryota > Metazoa > Arthropoda > Insecta > Diptera > Syrphidae > Cheilosia > Cheilosia vulpina. Next base: position 28,225,102 of record OU744278.1, read on the forward strand.
TTTAAACGTAAAATATAAAGTTGTATTCTTGTTCACCTACTTTTTGCTTGCTGTTTCCTTGTTGCTGCCTGAGTGTGTGTACCGAAGATGTATTGAAGAATACAGCATTAAAAAGTCGAGAGAACAAGAAAAAAACCGAGAATCCGACCACAATGTACAAACTGATAAACTAAGAATATACTATACACATACAAAATAAGGACGAGATTTGCCTCTTATTCACTTTTGCGGGGGAGGGCGATTTTTAACTTTATTTTTCCTTCCAATTTGGTAAAGGAGTTTCCGTTTGAATTGTTTTCACAAATTTATAACGATTTTCATTTTTTGCACTTTTATTACAATTCAAATTATCCTTGGAAATGTCCTTGTTTTGTAGAAAAAGCAAAATGTCGACACATCCGTTTCGGGTATTTTCTAGTTCCTTTTGCAACAGTTCCGTTTAAAATCTCGACATCAACTGAGAGATGGTGAGCGTTTTTCCTTTGGGGTTGTTGGGAAAATTTAGCGAAAAGCAAAAGTGCAGAAAAAACAGAAAGCTTTCGCTTTGCGGTAACGGTTAGGTGAAGTTGTATTGTGATTGTGCGTGCTGTGCTATGCTAGCCTAGATGGGAGGCAAAGACAGAGAGTGAGAGAACAGCAAACTTATCTAAAAGAAGAAAGTGGTGGAAACTATACGTTGAAAACACCCCGTGAAAAGTGTTCTTTTTAGCATTATTGCGCATGATTAGGGCAAACATTCTCATATCACTATCTTGCGGTGTGTGGTGAACTTGTACAAGGTGCAGGTGCTTCGTGTTTGTTTGTGGTGGGAAGAAGAAGTGACAACAAAATTATTTGTTGGTGGTGGGAATTTTCGCACATGGAAAATCTTGTGTTTTATTTATCAATGACAATGGAAATTGATTTGACATTTTCGTTAAGTTGAGAGAAATTTCTCTTGTTCGTTGAAAATTTGTAAAGCTCTTCCGAGCTCCGAGTGAATGGTAAGTGTGGTCAGTGTTGTCGTTTCGAACTTGGCGCCAATTCAATAGGATTGCTCGACGAAATGTTGGGCAAATATTTCTGGTAAATTGTTGGCGACAACGGATCCATATAAGACTCGAAGCATAGCTCCTCGCAACTATTTATCCGAGTTAATGTTTCAGAGGAAAATGCCGTACAAACAGCTGGATTCAGAAGCTATACGCATCTCCAGTGGGCTCACGCAATGGCTTCCAACGAATGCAGGAGGAAGCTATCGCGAGTTTATAGACTTAGTGCTTTGAGGACGATATCCGCTTTTAGAACGGTCTCAGAGGAAGCGGCTCTCGTCATAGCCGGCATGGTGTCTATTGACATCCTTGCTGACGAAATGCAGAGAGTGTACACAAGGAAACTTGCTAGCCATCAAAACGTAGCAAGCGGCGAAATCCAAAAAGAGGAAAGGGCAATTTCTATGCTGAGGTGACAGAACCGTTGGCACAACGCAGGACACAGGAAGATGGACACATCGTCTTATCCCGGACATAGAACCCTGTGTAAAAAGAAAAACCGGAGAGTTAAACTTCTACATCACGCAGTTTCTAACTGGATTCAGAAAATACCTGCACAGATTTGGAAATGACACATCACCAATTCGTCCACGCTGTCAAAACGAGGAGGAAGACGCAAAACATGTCCTTTTCCATTGCCCATACTTTAGGAGAACGGATTCAGATCTGCCAGATGCAAATAGCATAGTTGGAGAGATGATCGAGTCGGATGAAACATGGAGCAAAGTTCGTCAGTTCGTGACCAGCGTTCTTAAAAAACTGAGGGCGGTTGAGCGCATACGACAACAGAACGCCGAAGAGGAGGGAACAGCCTGAGAGCCTAACCAGCCCCGCGAAGTATTACCTAACGGCAGTCCCGCAGGAAGAGTGGTTGAAGGAGGTTCGGGTGTGGATTAGTACGCAGGCGCACTCCTGTAATCGATTACTCACTTTGCGAATCGTGCATGTTGGTAGCATGCGAAATACACGTTAATAAACAATGTTACGCTACACTGCTCCAGAACGCGGAATATTGGTGACTATTTATTTGAGCAATAATCGGTCGGTGACTTTGGCACAACGTGAATTTCGTCGCAGATTTCCTAGCCGTCCAACGCCTACTGGTGAAACACTGCGAAGTTTAGCCGCTCGCCTCGAAGAGACTGGCCAAGAGTGGCGGGCCCCGGAGCGCCCGTTGTGCCGAGAATATCGCCTCTGTTGACGCGGCCATTTTTTTTTCGAGAACGCCGCTGGTCAAACGACAACAGTGAACGGTACGCGCTATAGGGCCATGTTTACCGATTTTTTTCCACCGCAATTGGACGATTTAAGACTGGAGGACACGCGGTTCCAACAGGACGGAGCTACGGTACACACTGCGCGAGCCACAACCGATATTCTGAAAGCGGTGTTCCCGGGTCGTTTTTGGCGATTTGCACTAGCCCGCAAGATCGCCTGATTTGACCGCTCTAGACTTATTTTTTTGGGGCTTTTTGTAGTCGCTGGTTTATGTCAACAAGCCTCAGACAATTGCAGCTCTTAAAGATAGTATCCTTCAAGAATGTGAGGACCTATCGCCGGAAGTTTTGGCCAAAGTGATGGAAAATGCCATAAAAAGGGCTCAAATGACAATCAACTGTGGCCATTAACATGACATCATCTTGATCGACTTGATGTAAAAAAAATTAAAAGACCAAATAAAAATAATCCACAAAGTTTTTCATTTTTTTTTAAATTACAGCCAAAAAACATCGGAAGGTTATTTTTGCGCCACCTTGTATAAATATTGATTTCTCCGAATTTTGAAACTTAAACCTATCTCCGCCGAGCCATTTTGCCCAAGAGATCTCATTACCTTGTGTTCATTGTGCCCTCGTGATAGTGATATACCCGAACACTTTTGTGACGACTTCTGGAAGCACATTGTTTTTTCAGAATAAATTTTGCTTTATTTCAATGGGTTTATAAAAAAAATCCCACATACGCCCCAGTACCTAATACGTATCGATATTTTAATTCTTGTCTGAAGCACTCAGTCCATTACCCGGGGCAAAAACATTTTTTTTTAGTGTAGGTCTTTATGTTTGATGCCAAAGTCACGAGCAATCACAAAAACACTAACTTAATTCAGCCGTAGATGTTTTGAGTTTTAAATTAAAATTTTCCAATTTTTTATTTTGTTTTAAACACTAACTCCGGAGGTCTTTTAAGAAATAGTTCACAGGACAAATGATTGCTAAAACAACTTAAGTGACATTTTTATTTTTGTACTGAAGATACAAAATTATTTTTTTATATTTGAGTTGATTGAATGAAAGGTATGGCTGTGATATACGGACGGACATGACGAATCCATAAGGGTTCCGTTTTTTTGCCATTTGGCTACGGAACCCTAAAAATAGGTTGTCTTAGTACAAAATGCCGATTTCGCGCTCGAATTTATATGTGTGAAAAAAACGTAATAAAACCGATTTCGAAAGATCTGTTACTTATGTTGCTTTAACAATGACCGATTCATACTCTATATAAATATAATAAATGTGTGCATATAACCGGCGTAACCGATAGGCTCACAATTCGCTAAACATTAAACATCGAGTAATAAGCTCAGTGATACAGTTGATTTGGGCAATGTATACTTCCAAAAATTTGCTGTAGATGGCGCGCTCGTAACATCAATAAGTATATTTTACAAGTTTAAAATCAAACAAATGTTAAGACCCGCCTTATACAAGGATTCCCCTTTTTAATGCCGTGAAAGTGGATTGATTGAGGTTATACGAATGTCGAGAATGAACTCGCTCGGACTGACGGAATAAAAGTGAGTGACATTTGCTTGCGAAAATATAAGTGTACGTGGCACTGTATTTATATGACTGACATGAGGTTGCACAAAAAAAATTTTCGACATTATGACGAATCCACTTAGACACAAAGATCGTGTGAAATTCGTCTGACAAAATATAGTGCCTATACAGGCAGGCCCGCAAGAAACTTGTGCCAAAAGGTTCTAGTAACCAAAGGAACATAAGTTTGAATAAACCCCCGCATACCAGTTATTTAAAAAAAAGTTACTCCATCAGTCCACTTTCCGAAACTTTATCTTTCGAGTTTAATTTCTCAGTTCGAATGACAGCCGCTCAATAAAAATTCAAATTTCACAAAACCGTTTCCATAAGACCATCATCGACCGTCAATCACTCCAATATACTCGCTGTTAAAAATATCCGTCTTCACTTTTTAGCATAACTCTCCGTCAAATTGGAAAGGAGAAGCCTTTCTCCCAGCATCAGCATCACCGACGTCATCAGCGTAGTTGACCTTATTACTTTCATGGCAACCACATCCTACATACCCACCTCACACCCAAAAGGACATGTTGTAACCGTCCTCCAGGTTACACAGAAATATTTTACAAACTACGACGTCACAAGTTAATTTCTCGTTTTTTATCCTACCAGGGTATGTGCTATTACGTCTGCTTTTCCAGTGTTATTGCTTCAATAATCCTGTCAGCAGTCACTTGCAAAGACCAACAGAGTGAGTGAGGGCTATCAATTGGTACGTGATGCGAATCAATAGGAAAGTCTGTACAATATAGCCCGCCAGCTTAAAAATAGGCAACAAATTTCCAATATATCCGTCATAACTCTCAATGTCACAGTCGGTCCATTCGTTAGCACTGATGACCCAATTTAAAGCGAGGCCATCCTAGCCCCTGCTTTCTCCTTTTCTTTTTGGCATACAACATGATCTACATCGCCCACTCGAAGCTGGCAAGTCAGAGGTGAAGGTCGCCTTTAGGCGCATCAGTCGGGTGTTTGGAGTTGCGCAAGAATCGAAAATAAAACCAAGGTGCTATTGCTGTCTACAGCGTTCACTTGAAATTAGAATTAATTACTGTGCCATGCACAGGTAGAAAACGCGACTTCAACTAGAAGGACTCGTCCTCGTCCTCAGATTAATGAAATCATTTAATTTACGATGTGCCTTAAAAACAGTTGCTGCGACTACCAAAAAAAGTGTCGATAAACAATCCTCTTGCTACAAAAACAAACCATAACAGCTCTAATGAGGCACACATATTTAGTTGGATTTGTGCAAGGACGCCTAGTTCATTTGGACGGGCTTGAATGAAAGAGAACTTTAATTAGGTTTCTTGTCGCTTAGTTTCATTTTCAAATAATTTCCGTATTTAATTGCACGCGTTTATGTGTTTTACGTTGTTCATGCTACGCAATGTGTATAAGTATGATTCTGTCTTGCTCCCTTCATTTTGAACCCAATTTATGTAGCTGTGTCGTCATGATGCTTGCCATACATGAGTTTTTGTCGCACTCTTATTGTGAATTTTCCTTTTCCTGTACACCAAAGCGAATTGGATGGAATTTTGATGGCACTCAACCAGGTGGACATTTTTAGATAACATTTTCTTTATTCTGTTTATTTCGCAACGCAAACATTCTTAGGGAATCGATAATGCTCTTGAAATGGACTGTATTCTTTCTGAGAATCGAAATGATGGATGTTGCAAGTGAAAATAGACTATCCTGTGTAGTAAAGTTCTGGGAAATATGTACTGATTTCTCCGATTAAGGGACATTGCATGAGAGTAATCCAGCTTAAGTGAATATGCGATTTTATTGAAGTTGTATGCGTTGGGATGGGAATAGTGGCCAAATTCCGTTTAAAAGAACTATAGTTACTGGCTCCAGTCCTTGTAATCCCTTCACTTGTTATTTTCCAAATTGCTAACCCTATGAAAATAAAACGAAAGGCAGCCAATTTTCTGAAGGAAGAGGAGAGAGAAGTGCGTCTGTCCTTTTCCTTGTTTTAAGCGGCAAAACTGGAGAAATCTACACTTCCAGTTAGGCTGACAAATTTAGTGTGATCTTAACATGATATCTTCAGATTCTACAGGTATTTAGCGATCCTAAATACTAAGCCATGGAATTGGAAACAAATTGATAGGCAGCCAACGTTAACTCCGATAACTACCACACTGTAGAAAGACTGAACATTTTTAAAACACCTCAATAAAAATAGAAGATTTTGTGGAAAAGTACCTTTATCGTCTTCGCCGATCGCGCATCCGATGTCTAACGATTTGTCCTGCTGTAACAATATCGAGTGCAGAAGGCCAGTGACATTACTGTCTACGCGGTTTGGCGTTATTCACTTCTACCAAAACCGAAACCCATGAATCGAGGAATAAATAGAGCGGCGCTACAAAATAATGCTACTGTAGCTTGCAAATTCCATGAGTAAACGAGATGGGAAGAGTTTCGGCTTCTTGGAAGAATAACTAAGAGCATCAGAAATCAAACCCTAACCAGGGCTATGAGTCCCATACAGAAACAGGATTAGATTGCGAAGGAAACCATCACACACAAGAATCACAGCAGTTTTGGGAAATGTGAAAGAAAAAACTCCTTCTGCCGTTTCTTTAACGGCGACAAAGACCAACACCCCGCTGGAATTCACAGCGGACGCATCTAATAAGACAAGATCACTTCAATAGGCATATGGTCCGAAAACGTCTCCATACCTATCCGGAAGTTGAGTAGGAGGTGGTTCCAATCTCCTGAAATGAAGCAGTAGTCAATTACTGAGGAAGAGCATCCACGTATAAATGTGTACTCTCCGAGGGTATCTCCTTCACAACTATCATTTAGAACATTGCAATCAAATGCATCCGCAAGTTCAATAATCTTTTTGCCTTTATAATCTACAACTTCATCTTTGGATGTGCGATTTATGAGCATCATAGATGTTTTGTATCCGCTCGCAAAATTGTTTTGCGAAAGTCCTAGACGGCGGTTAAAATCTCTGATGAGCACTAAATTTGTTTGTCCAAGTCTCTGCAACTATTCGTCCAAATTTTCATAATCACGCTGCCAGTGGTTGTCATTTAAATAATGGGAACTATAAATAAGATTCTGTTATTAGTTCTTAGATCTATGACACATGAGTTTCCTATATTTTTAAAATTAGCCTATGCACAATTAAGATCCTTCCGGTATCCATGCAATTCACCACCACTTCCTCTACCAAATATCGCCGATTTGGCTGCAGGTATCACTTCAACTTGTAATTTGAAAATAAGCTTTGAAATCTTTCCTGTTCGTTTTCTAGGACATGTGTTTAAAGCAATGCAAAAATATCATATTTTTTAACATAATTAAAAAATGTTGTAAATAATAATTTGTTTTTTAATCCAGCTACATTACAACTTAAAATACTTAAATTTATATTAAACTTATTCTGGTAGATTATAGCTGATCTTTTCTGGAAGAAATGGGTGAAAGCATATTTGCCGAACATCAACAGGCGAGCAAAATGGTAGCCGTCGATGGACAGTTGAGAAGAGCTCCTGGGAGGAGTATGTTGCTGCCACCCTATTGTTTACTAAGCAAACCATAGCGACACCTACTCGCGAGCCGAAGGACTAGTATAAACGTCAAGATTATCCGATTTTTCATCGCAAATGTCAAGAAAACCACATGTAATTGCATTGGGCGCTTGAGATGGGTAGGAACATGTATTGGGAAATAACATCAACGATACGTATTTGATTTCATTAATTAAAGTCTAGGCAGTAGGAAAAGACCTCGCCTCAGGTAACGCTCACAAGTGGAATGTTTCCTCAATTACCTTGGAGTGAGAAACTGAAGGCAGTCAGCCAAAAACTACACTTACAAGGGAGCATGGTTGCCCTTTGCTCCTCTTTGAGCTTCAAAACCCGTGGCCCCCACTTTTTTAAAAATATCAAAATGGCCCCTTTTTCAGTTTAAGTAAGATTTTATTCTTTACGAACAATTTTTATTTGAACGAAAAATCGAAAAAAATAATGCAAAAGCCTTTTTTGTAATGAAACATTTGTTTGTTTTTATTCTAAGTAAATGTTTTGCTGTATGGACCTGTTGCGCAAACTGTTTATTCTTATTTTTAAGGTGCGATCAATTTGAAAAGTGCATCTGTTGAGAAATGCCCTACAACAGTCATCGGTCATTATCTTACTGAGGATCAACTAAAAACACTACCCGGAATCGGATAAGGCACCCCAATTTGGCTTAACAGCGATATCCATTGCATTAGGCAAATGATAATACGAAGCAAGAGTTATAATTAAATTAAATACCGGCAATCACGCATTTGATATCTACGTAGTTTCGCTTTGGTTATTAAGAGGTGGAAATTACATCAAGATTAAAGTAATAATAGTTCTTATACCTACTTACGTAATCTGTCAACAAGTGATCCGCCATATAAAAGGCACCTGTAGTCCCCTACTACGCCCCAGTTGCGAACTATGAAGATTGTCCTGTTGGTGCTGTTTGACATTATTTTGCAATGTCTTTCGTTTGAACCTGATACAAGGATCATCGGCGGGTGGGATGCCAGTATCTACGATTATCCGTATCCCGCCTGATACGTCAATTAACAATAAAAATTGGTGTGGAGGATCCTTGATCTCTCGTACGTGTATTCTCACTGCGGCTCATTGTGTCGCCGAGTAAGATTTTTGGACAGGTCAATACTTCAACACTGTCCGTGTGTATTTGGGAAGCAGTAACAGGTGACGGGGAACGCTTCGAATTGCCCGCTCGAAGACTGTTCACCCCCAATATCAAAACGGAACTTGGTTCAATGATATTGCCTGTTTGAAAATCGATCCAGTTGAGTACTCGAATCAAATTCGACGCGTTATTATGGCAAGTGGCAATAACTCGTACCAAGGGCGTCCTGTCATCGCCTCTGGATGGGGGAAAACATCGGATGGTAAGATTTAAGCTTGTATCGAGTGTGGATACAGTCCACTTAAGCTTGAAAGATGGAATTTCTTGACTATCGAAATTCGGTTCCAACGTTTTAGAGGGGTAGTTTAATCTATTTGAGTTTTTATTTTCATTTTTAAGGCAGTACCGTTTCCGACAATCTGCAAGCTGCCGAATTGAGAGTTATAAGCAATTCCGAGTGTGCCAATAAGTTTGTTTCTATTGTGCCTACAAAACTGTGTGCAAATCGTAAGCCTGGTACGAATATGTCCATTTGTCAGGGTGATTCTGGGGGTCCCCTCGTCCTCAAGAACAATGGTGTATTGGTTGGTGTCTCTTCATTTACTGCTAGTAAAAGTTGTGAACAAGGACTACCATCTGGCTTCGTTCGTGTTACAAGCTACACGAAATGGCTGACAGACAATTGCGGTTGTGGTGTTTAAGTGCAGGCCTCGTATCGCCGAACCTGTGTGGAGTTGTAACAATTTTACAAACGAAATAGAAACTAATCACTCCCGTAGTGTGAGACGATCCGTCCCATTTGTAAATTTATTGTTGTTCCTATGTATAAATAAAATCCGAAAACGGTTTTTTTTTTTGATACTGAATACCACTTAAAAGCTTTGAATTACGCAGCACACATTTCAGCTGTCCTGAGTAGGTTTGCTGCAAAGACAAACGTCATTCCTTTGTTTGCTCATTTAGCCACAAAAACATTCGGAAATATTAATAATGGATTATAAAAGGTTTTCGAATGAGAGGAGTAATTGTGAATGACCCGCTATTTCGGTAGCTGTCACTTTTGAAGCTTTTATTCTTTGACATTTGACAAGTAGAAACTACGACATTACTAAAAACGGAACGATACACGCTTCACCAACGCATTGAAATTATTAAAATTCACTACAAAAATGGTGATAATCTTGCAGCTACAGTTCGCAAAACTAAAGCATTTTTTGGTCGTCGTGAAGCACCTTGTCGGACCGCAATAAAAATTCGAGCTGTTGGGACAAGTTATGTCGTTTTCCATTGGGCAAAAAGAAGCGTCCGGGAGAGTCCGGAATCGAAAAAATCACTTCTGAAACCGTTCCATTGGCACAAAAAATACTCTTCTGGTGATTCTGAGAAGAGAATTTCGCTTCTCGATTTGAAGTCAGAATCCACTCAAGAAGCACTCACACAAGTGTAATTTTATGTATTTTATACAAGTCAACGGACAGCAGCCGTAGATTATTTTTTTTGCATTTCACCAATACTATTGTGGATTCTTTCAGAAGCTGTTTTGTTGTTCCATTGGATTTCAGAATGAGTGGATCCCCGAGTGAAACCAATGGAAAACGACATTAGTGATGTGAAGAATAAAACCCGTGCACGTCGCTCAAGAACAACTGAGAATATTGCTGCTGTAGCCCAAAGTGTTGAAGAAAACCCAGGTTTGTCCATTCCTCGTCGTTCCTTGGAATTGGGCTTTCCACAAACGTCATTACACCGTATTTTGCATAAAGACTTCGGTCTTAAGGCTTATAAAGTTCAGTTAACACAAGAACTTCAACAAGACTGCGCTACGTGCCACACAAGCAACGAAACCATTAATCTTTTACGCGAAAAGTTTCCGGACCGTGTTATCTCTCGAAGAGGTGATCACAATTGGCCACCGAGATCTTGTGATTTAACACCTTGCGACTTCTTCCTTTGGGGCCACGTAAAAATAAGGTCTACGCCAACAACCCAGCGTTGATTCAAGACCTCAAAGATAAAATTCGTGAGACTATCGAGGACATAGGGCACCCACTTTGCGATTTGGTTATGGAAAATTTCATGAAAAGGATGTGGTCCTGTATGCGTGCTCGCGGTGGCCATTTGGCTGATGTTGTTTTTCATTATTATCGGCATACCTTCCTCTTTATTATGAAATAAACATGCGATCATTTATCTCAAAAAATAAAATCTCTTCTTGGAAAACCCTTTATTTGAGAAGACAGAAAGAGCAATTTAAAAAAAGATACAAAAATATACTTGAAATGAAAATACAAAATTAAAAACAACGACAATCAAGTAAATATGTCAGAAATATGTTCTCTAATGGCGTTTTAAAATTAACTCGTTTCTGTTAATACTTACTTACTTAACGGGCTCCCGACCCGTGGAGAGTCTCTGCCTGAGACACTGCGGCCTTCCATCCTCTACGATCCCGGGCACGCTGCTTCCAGTTGTCCAGACCAAGCGCTCTGGCAACCGCGATGGCTTGGTCTTTGAAACGAAGGTTCGGTCTTCCTTGTCTTCTCGAACCTGGGGGCTGGGATTCGAAGATCCTCTTAGCTGGAACATTATTGTCCATTCGCTCGATGTGGCACAGCCAATGTGGTCGACGTATTTTGTCTTTTTGGACTACATCCACATCTTGATACAGCTCATACAGTTCGCGGTTGTATCTTCTCCTCCATTCGCCCTCCTCGCACGCAGGACCAAAAATCCTCCGAAGATTTTTTCTTTCGAAGGAGCCCAGTATCAGCTCTCCCTTCTTGCTTATCGTCCAGGTTTCTGTTAATAGTTCTGAAAAAAAAACTGCTTTCAAAATTTAAATTTAAGGCTTTGTGCTTAATCCTAGCCCAATTTTGGCATAGAGTACGCTGTGGATCAGTGTCAAAGAAGAAACTTACTTCAAAATTTTAATTCTCTCTCATTTCAACCATTTTAGATTCTAGGTATCTACTCTTCGTCGTGGTAGTCATTTAAAAAATATCATCCTTGCTTACTTTTCCGCAACACAGAAATCAACAGAATACAACGATCTGTCATAATTGAGCTTGAGAAATTGTGCCTATAGGCGGTTTTCTTTTTTAGTTCAGATACATAAGAGCTCAGAATTTGTGTTTCTTTTTTCTCTCGGAGCATAATCAGAGCGCGCTCTATGAGCTCTGAGTAAAAAGCTGATTACACAATTACAGTCACATTTACAAGAAAAAAAAAACAGCATAAACAAAATAATTGAAAAGGCGGACGAATCTTGTTGTTCTGGAACTGAAGGTTAACCAATCTAATAAATTACAATTAATAAATATTCAAATTATACATATATTTATTACAAATGACAGCTATTTGCTCAAGTGTGTTTCATAAATACATCAGAACGATCTGAGCATGCTCGGTTCAGAGCGCGCTCATAATGCTCGAGCTCAGCCTTATGACGACTCATTAAATGAGCACGCTAAAGCTTAGTACGCTGCTCGAGCTAAATTTTCGCTCCCATACAAAAATCTCTCCAAAATTTAGCTGAGCTAAATTTTAGCGAACCTATTTAGCTGAGTGATACGCAGCTCGAGCTAAAAGTATGCAAGGAATGAGCTTTTTTAATTATTACGTGGACGAGAAGTACCTAGAATCAGAAATAGTTGAAATAATTTTTCCATTTTTGAAAGAAGTTTTTTTCAAAGAACAGCTGTTTTCTGTGACGTTTATCCACAGCGTACTCTATGTCAAAATTTAGCTAGAACTTTAGCTGATGTTTGGAGAGAAAAGTTGGAGACCAGATAAAATTTAGTTTAACTCGAGCAGCGTACTAAGCTTAAATATATTTATAACAGATACCACAGCACATGAAGTACATTTTGAACCAAAAGTTTTAATTTTTCGCTCCAGCGAACCACTTAGCTGTTGGGATTCGCTTAAATTTAGCTCAGAAAAATTTTGCAGAGAATTTTCTAATAATAATAAATACTAGTATCGCTTGTGGTCGCAAATCGACCATTCCTATTATGAATATGCAAAATGTAATACAAAAAAATGAACCACAATTATTTTCGTTAATTATGTTATTTTTTACTAACGAAAAGAACGACATCTAGATATTGAAAAACTACGTAAAAGAGCTGCTCCATTGGAAACAGGTTCTAATCTAAGATGATTTATGTTTGAAATACTTTACTACGGTAATGTCGGAGACAAATTGAATGTCGCCAAAATCCTTTTATTTACCTGTTTTGTATGGCGAATTTATAGCTTAATTTTACCAGCCTTAATGGCGACATATACCTAAGATTTTTGGTTTGTGCACATCTATGGCACAGTACCTTTCGAATGATATAAGTTTTATTCTCCTCATTTCATAATAAATACTTCAAAATTGTACCGAAACTTTGAATGTTCACGTATTAGTATAATGATTTTGAGATACTAAAATTAATTGAAGTATTTAATGCTCCTATTATTTATTAATTTAACAACATTTTTTTATATTTTCTAGTTATTAAGAAGATTTAGAATTACAAAAACAATTTTTGTTAATGTTAATATAAATTGTGTAATTAAATACTGAATTGGTTTTTATTGTCCATTACATAAACTAATTCAAAGAAAATTGTATGGATAATACAAAAATCAAGTGCGAATATACAAAATAAAAAAATTAAATTCAAAATCAAATAACACAAATATTTCATTAATTACTTAGTTACAGGGTGTAAAGAAAAAAAAATTAAGGATAAGACTTCAAAAACCAATCAGCACCATTAAAGTGTTTTCAAATTTAAAGTATCGTCTCAGTTTTGCTTTGAACAGCTCCAGCGTTATGAAATTTATAAATGATATTGTTTGGGGGAGGGAGTTCCAGAGCCGTATTACTTGGATAAAAAATTGACTTTCGGAAATCAAGAAACTGTAAATTTCTTATCGAACGCGTAAATAAAACAGTCTTATAAAGGTAAGGTGGAGTATATTGTGAAGCAATACAAATATCCTTGGCTTAAAAATGTTTTTGTGAGTGATGCCATAAGTCGATATAAAAATATATTGCTCAATACTGTTGTATGCCACATTAAGTGTACACCTCTGCTCATAATCGCAATTGCTAAAAATCTCACATCCATTATAGCATAATAGGAACTTTTGTCTATAAAGATGGCCAGCCTTATTTATAAATTCACCTTAGAGTCTGTTTAACTTTACGCACACTCTAGGCCTGCGTTTAGAGACTGCGTACTTGCGTAGTCTTTGCTGACAAATGCCATTTTCGTGTTTTCATTCTGCAATGCTTGGATAAGTGTATTTATTTTGTATGTGTTTGATTTAACAAACATGAATTAGAATCCCAATTTAAGATCGTTTTCTTTTATTTATTTAACAGCTAATGTCATGCGCTTTTCCATTGGGAAAAAAAAATAAAACTTTTTTTGATTCGGATCACTTTTTGCAGATCTCGATATTTTTTTCAGATTTACAGATACTGCCACAAATGCCAACTTACTTTGCACAGCTGTTTTAAGTCATTTTAAAAAGTTTGCTTTCAAAACAAATGCGCAAAGTTTCATGAAAACTAAAATTAAGAAATAAATAAATAGCAATGGATACAGTTTTGGAGGAATTATTATCTTCATCGTTTTCCTCATCATCTGGAAACTACGAATCACCGAAACTACTACATTTGTATCTACAACAGGGTAAACATTTTTTTAGTCTATTTTCATAGTTGAACGAATGGAATTTGTACAGCTGATATTGCTGTCAAATAACGCACCATTTACAAAAGCAGATCAATTTCGTTGCATGTTCTACGAGCCGCGTAAAATCTGAGATCTGAAAAAATATCTGTTAGTCCCAATGGAAAACGATATCAGTTGCAGTTGCACACAGCGTTGTTATATGATCGTATTTATCGTAAATGTTACAATTTTGGAAGGTTAATACGACGCTCCGATTTTTGGTTTTTTCGCCCCCATTTCTACGATTTCGTAAATATTTTTACGATTTTTTCCGATATTATACAAACATTAAATACGATGGGTAAACCAAAACACGACTCGATAAAATACAATTACAGAAAAAGAACCCACAAAAATTTAGATCTGCATTTAATATGACTTTACCTTACCAACACATCCATTTGCAATTATCCGGCATCCATTTCCGAGCATACCCTTTTTTTTTTTTTGCGTGATAGGCTAGATAGCAGTAGCCATACTTCCTATGCTACTGCTGCGTTATGTTAAATTGGCAATGGCTACTTTTACGGCCATATTATTTAATCCGGGTTAAAGTTTACACCCGGATTTATGTGAGCTTAACCCAAAAATTAAATCAAAGTCCATAATATTCAGTCGTTAAAACCGAACCGAATCTAGATTTTTTTACTCCGGAGACCAATTTAAGTTCTTTAACTCGGGCTAGAACTCAATTTAATAAAGTTGACATCTGTTCGATTGCAGGGCGCAAGAAATAAGAAGAGTAGAAAAGGGTAAAAAAAAGACTTCATTCGTGAAATGGACGTAATTAATGTTGATGTCTTGCCGAAGAACTGATGAAACAACGGCTTGTAGTTGAATATATCAAAAGCACAATCGGGTATGCGTCGACTATAACGATGTGGTAATTTTCGGAAATGTTTCCGCATGGAAAAAGAGACATTTTGGACATAATTCGACAAACATTTCGGCATAACCTTAAAATATAACTGGGCTTAAAACAAATGAAATAAATTTCCAAGTGACAAATAACAAAAAACAAATGCAATTTTTTGTAAAATTTGGCATTACCTAGGCTTAAGACGGCTTACAATCGGTTTAAACAGTTTTAAGTCCGCATTTAAATCCATATTTAATGCAACGGGCTGAACGCATGATTTAAATGTTTAGGTTTTAAAAACAAGGATTCAATGTTTGGGTGTAAAATTAACCTAATCCTGATTTACACCCGGAGTGAACAACAACTGTTCGGCTTCTTGAGCATTGAAAAAAAAAACACTCAAATTAAGTACAAAATAGGTTTGTTTGACGTGAGCCCTAGTGCACACTAGTGCGCACTGGGTTGACCCTAATACGTTCGAGATAGCACTGAACTCGCCCTGTTACTGAAAACCTGCGTTTAACATGACTTATAGGGCACCAGTTAATTTGTCGGGACAAGAATTCAGTGCTGAGTTTGCTGTCATTTCGCTTGCTGTTATTCATTTTCAAACTCATCATCTATCTTCCGAACGCTTTTATCAACTAATTGCAACATGGTAAAGTCAAATTTTGAATTGAGTTCACCCATTTTTAACAATAATCGGAAAAAAATTGTTACTAGAATTTAATATTTGTCAATGTCAAAAACTGGCAACATTTTGCGTTCGATATAGAAGCCTAATTTTCAGGGTTGTGCAGGGTTTTTGACAGGCGTGAAAATTAGCTGACACTTCTCAGAGCGCACTAGTGCTGCCACGTCAAACAAACCTAATGACCTCTACGCTCTTAAACGCGTTTTTTGTACTCGTAAAATTAGAAAATACGACAGATACGATTTTGAACCGAGAAAATATACGATTCTCAAACAATATCCATAACAACACTGGTTGCACAAAGTAATAGATTTCAGTGTTCTGTGTTTATCTTACCTATTCAGATACAAACCTCGTTTAGTAGAGCTACCGCGGAAAATTGTTTATAAATCACAATTTCAGGAAAGCCACTTAGGTAGGTAGAGGCTGCGTAAATTCTTACGCGATGTTCAACTAAACAACATCGTAGAGGCGTCGTATGGGAATATAATAAATACGGCTGGTAACCTTTTGTGTAGCCCAGAGTATTGGAAGGCCTCCATATACCCTAGCCTACCATAAACTAAGTATGAAATAGAATAGACTGACAACTTTCCTACATCTCCCCGATTGCCTCCGCGGTTTTTTTAATATATATAAACCCTCTCTCCTGCCCTCAATTGCACTGTCTATGAATCGTGTCTGTGACTGTGAAGCAGCTAAAATGAAATGCTAAATGATGGAAAGCGGGAGGTGTAAGTGTAATAAACTACTGAGATGCAGCAGTGTTCCTACATCGTGGTATCTCTACCTTTATCTGGAAATTTAAATTATTGGAAAACTTTCTGTTCGTAAAAATTGTGGGAAATTAATTTATTTTGATTTACCTATGTAATTTTCTTTCCGACCAAGAGTATGGTTTTTAACATACAAAAATCGAGGGAATTTTAACTTAGTGAAAAGGGAAAAATGAACACGCTTCGTCTGAGAAAGAAAAACAAAAGTGCTAAGAACGCTGACTGAGAGTTAGTGTATTTGGTGAGTTTCTGTCAGTTGTTTTATTTCACCACGAAAACATTTAGGTATTCTACAAAATATATAATAACGAATGTAATCAAAATAAATTAATTAAAGAATAAAGTGTGAAAAATACATTCGTTGAAATAAAATAAGATATTTTTGTTCCTACAATTATTGTGTTTGTTTTCGTTTGTTGGTTTTGGGGAAAAAATATTTCGCCTGGAATAACAACAGAAAAACGGCAGAAGAAGAATTGATAACGTAAGATTTGAAATATGATTTTTGAGTTATAATCTTTTCATGATTCTGTTTAATATTGGAAAACAACAATAAAGCAATTTAATTTTATTAGAAAAATTTAAATAATTGATTAATATGAAATTACATTTGAAAACAACTGCTTCAGCCCAGAATATGAATAATGCCAGTTTTTAATAAAAAAAAAACAATTTATTTATTTTCTTTAAATTGTACGCGAAAGAATAAAACTCAAAATGTATATCAGCAAAATAGCAGATAAACATGTTTACTGATTTGTACATTTGCACCAGAGACAATACTGAGACCACCAACTCCGACCGATTTCCCGTTACTTAGCCTACAAGCTATATTTTTATGGGGTGGCAAATGCTAAGTGCGCTTGTATTGTTACATAGAAATTCGTATTGACAAATGTCACGTAACTTCAAAAATTTCGACTCACCAACACGCTCGCACCTTGCATATGCCACTTCCGCTGTGGGCAAAGTTGCTGACAGCGTTCATAGAATTTTATCCGTTAAATTTGAAATTATTCGTTGTGCATAATATTTTTTTAAGGAATAAGTGGAGATTTGCTTAAAATATATATGGAAAATGAACAATGCAGATTATTTGAAATAAAATAGAAACATATTGAGCAAATTTTATTCAGTTTTCTAAGAAAAATTTACGCATGAAATCGAAGTTAATGATATTCAAAAGCGCAAAATACGCAACCGTGTTTGTCATAATAAGTTTTTAGTATATAGAACATCTCCTTTAGCTAGTTTTATTAACCAAAGAAATCAAATTATTCGCCTTTTAACAATTAATAATAACTAACCAATGGCATTCAGTAATGTTAAAATGTGGTATTTCCGAATTCTAGCACATTTCCCCACGGATGTCGAGGTTGGCAGCATTTATTTTTGTATTTTTTGTATGTTTTTGCATGTCACACGGATTCTTAATTGACACAACACCGATAGGAAAACAAAATGGCGAATTTGAAAAAAAAACTGAGGTGCCCAGCGGCAAGAGGATTGTGAGTTGGGGGTCTCAGTATCATTTGTCTCTGATTTGCACGATAGCGCCCAAAGGAATTGACATTGGCGAATGAAATTTGGTGAAAGGACTTCTTTTTATTGTCGTCAGGTTGGTATCAAAATTGGGCTATGTCGGTGAAGTAAAGGGTCCGCCAAATAACTTTTTTTTTTGAAAATGCTGTAAAAAAAACTACTGAATATTTTCTAAATTTATTTTTTTATTTGAAAGTACAATCATTCCGGTTAATAATGGAAAATAATTTCATTCAAATGGCTGCCTCGGCTCGCCATGCAGTAGCCTACACGATTGGTCCAATTTTTAAGCACATTATTGATTGTGTACAGCTATATTTGTGAACAAAAATTCGTTCAACATGGCCCGATAACGATCGCCACTGACTGTAACGCCCACTCCTTGCTCATTTTCGAAGAAAAATGGCCCAATTATGCCCCTGGACCAAAATTTCAATTTTCTCGGGTGTACGCACTGTTTTTGGCTTTTCACGCTTTGGTTTATCGATGAGGATGCCAGTTTCTTTCACTTTTTTCAAAAGATAACGAACATACGGAGCTGACGATGCTTCTCTACTTCCAAAATCCGTACGCAATTTTCGCACACATTCTGCAACATTACCATGATTTTCAAAGTAATGTCGCAATATTTCCCAGCGTTGTTCAAGCGTATACACAACCATATTCGTTCAGCGGAAGGATAAAACTAATTATCTGTCAAATCAGACATGAGCTTAGTGTTACCATTCGCGAAATAAGCACTAGTTGAAAAAAAAAGTTAGATGGCGGACCATTTAGTTATGGTACGTCGCATACAAAACCAATGTTAGTCCCATGTGTCTTTCTGTCTGTTGAAAACAGAATAGCGTCGAAACAAATCGACCTATGCAAGGGAAATTTTGTGAGGGGACTTAATTTTATCGTCGTCAGGTTGATATTAAAATTGGGCTATGTCGGTTAAGCAGTTCTTGTACCTCCCATACAAAACCAATTTTGCATGACTTGTATGCAGTGGGGGGCATCAAAACATCGGCCAAGCCGATGATAACACTTTTACTTGTTTTAATTCATACGAATTCAAATCATTAGTAATCAGACATTTTATTTAGCAAACGTTTTTTTTTTTGCTACAAAAAAAACAAACTGAAAAGTTTTTGGTAGACATTTTAAGAATTAACATGGCACAAATACATGAACTCAAACTGAGCTACATCTAGGGCTGCCAGACGTCCCCCTTTAGGGGGACAGCCCCTTTTTTCATACAAAAATTCTGTTTGTCTCTCCTAATACAAATCACTGTCCCCCCTATTAAGTCAAAATTCAATAAAAGAAAACATTCAATTGAAAATTTGGAAAATACTTTTTAATATTTTTAAATAGATTCTCTGTGAACACATCCATTTGAATTGCAAGAAAACTTTCAAAGCTGAATGCATCCACTTTCGATCTACATCTCACTTCACGTGCTAAAGTTATTCTCCTCTACGTTTTTGTTTTGTACTGTCATCTGTCTCTCTTTTAGTTTTAGTTTTGAAGCCAAATTTTACTACATATGTATCTAATGAAAGTTATTTTTATTTCATAAATTTTTTTTTGACTCTGGTGCTCAAAAAAAAAAAAAATTTGCCCCTCTTTTTGGAAACTTGTCCCCCCTAGAGAACTCAGAACTCCCCCTTTTCGTATTTCTTAATCTGGCAACCCTAGCTACATACAAGGTGTAATTTTGCTTGTGGGCAATCCGTCTTTATTGGCTGAAGCAGTATATTTAATAATTAGTTTATGTACCAATTTCAATTTATCTTTCAAGCGTACTCAGCGGAGTCCAAAGAGGCGCCCTTTTTACCCGATATATTCTTATACCCTGTCGCTTAGCATAGGATCACCGTGTTTTCATTGGATGTATTTTGTCCAAAAGTTTCTTGCATTTGTTTACTGCCCTTGACTTCACAAGGAGTGACTCAAATCAATTATCGACATAGTAGCGCCTCTCAAGGTCCTTTGCTGCTTGAAATATAGCGGCTATATCTGCCTGAAAGACACTTAAACCATCGCTGATTCTAAATGACTTGCGCAGATTTAGGGTTTCACTGAAGATTTCCGGGCCTTCACTTTTCCCTATCTTATTTTATTTTATTATTATTATTATTATTATTTATTCATCTACCGAGCTTAACTCTAACAGATTAGGATTTTAACAGTTCAGGATAAATTATGTAAAATATGCATTAGTGTTATCATTTAGGACATATTTATATTCAATAGAAATAATTTACATTTCGATATATTATCACATAAATCTATTTCACTGCAAAGAGAATTAAACTTTTGTATACACTTCGTTATTGGCTCATTAAGACCAATATTGTAAGAATGTTTGGGGCTCAAAAAAAATTGTTTCTTGTTCGAAGAATTCTTTCTGGTGCATATGGTGAATTCGCATATATTGAACACCAGACTATAGAGCAATATTCAAGAAAAGGTCGTACAAGAGACATATAGACAGACTTTAGAGCATATGGGCTCGAAAATTCAGCACATGTTCCCTTAAGAAATCCAAGCATCGAGTTAGCTTTATTGGCAACATAATCAATGTGAAACGAAAATGCAAGTTTCGTGTCAAAAATCACACCAATGTCGGTTTTTCGAGAAAGGGTGGTCCCGGAAATTGTATAGTCATTAGTTGCAGGTACTAAAGTATGGTACACAGAAAAAGAATGACATTTATTTATGTTCAAGGTAAGTCGATTACGGCCACACCATTGAACTATTGTGTTTAAATCATTTTGGAGATTTTCGCAATCAAAAATGTTTTTTACACGCATAAATATCATAAGATCATCAACATACATCAGGCAGTTAGCACGATTAAGCAACGAAGGAATCTCATTAATAAACATATTAGGTCCGTTCGGGTACTTTTTTGTAAACGTAAAATTATTAAACATTTTCTATGAAACTGTGCGAATGTGAACGTACTGAGAAAATTGCAAAAAATGAGGGAGAAATCAATTTCCCCTCTTTTCATTTTTTCGTAATTTTCTACTCGCTGAATTTCGACTTACTGAAAATTGAAAAATGAAAAACTGACAACTATGTGACAGCTCAAAAATTTGACAAGAAAAACTTTATTTATTTTCGTCTTCAACGATGTCGGAGAAAGAAGTTGTAATTGAATTTTCTTCTAGAACATATCAGCGGTTTCAAAATGTTAAGTTTAATAGGTATTTAGCTTATAAAAAATGCAATTCCAACTTATTTTGTAGATGCTGCATTTTACGATAATGTCAAAATTACATTACTTAAACTTTTTGTACGAAAACCGGTCAGGTACTTCTGTTGAATTTGAGAGATTTCTCTCGATTTCTGATAATTGACGTTTTTAATTTTTCTATGCTGAAAGTACCCGAACGGACCTATTAAAAAGTAAAGGTCCTAAGTGACTACCTTTGGGGACACCAGATGAGACCTCAGTTAGTCTATATTGAGAGGAACCAATCTTTACATACTGCTTTCTGTTCAAGAGGAAACTTGTTAACCACTTAAGTAACATCGAATGAATCTTAATTTGTTTATAAGAATGCTATGGCATACCGTGTCAAAAGCTTTCTTGAAATCAGTAAAAATTACATCAACTTGATATCCTGACTCCACAGAATCAAAAAGATATTTCATAAATAGTGAAGTTGGTTAATGTGGATCTACCAGATACAAATCCATGTTGTTGCAGTGATATTTGTTCCTTGATTGTAAAATAAAGTTTTTTTGTAACAATTGACTCGGAAAATTTCGGAATATCTGAGAGCTTGCACGATAGTTTTCAATTTTCTTTCGCGATCCGGCTTTTAATATGGGTGGTTTAAATGTGTATTTCCATTCATCTAAAAATACACCAGAAGCTAAGGACAAATTGAAAATTAATTTAATGACAAATTACATTGTTTAAGAACTTCAAAGGGAATACGATCAGGGCCAGGGCTTTGGGAAGAGTTCATTTGTTGTATGCCTTGCAGAACATCATCAATTGAAAGATAGAGTGATCCTGAACAGGCATTAGAATCATTTATATAAATATCAAGTAATGGACTAAGATTCGTGTGATAAACAAAAAGCTCACAAGTTGAATCTAAGCCACATGAAACAGCAACTCCGACCTTTTTGCTCTCAATTCGATTTTTCAAGTAAAAAATGTATCTCCTTTAAAAGTCGAAATTGGTAGCCTGTAGTAACTTTCACCTTTGCTTCTTCCGATTGTGGCTCACTGGTAGCATGTCCATGTAATTTGGATGACCACAAGCCAGACTTCGCCTGATGAATATTCCATCTCAATAGCTTTCCAGTACATAACTGTGTAAGATGAGCCGCACGCCCTCTGTTACCAGTGGTCCCAGATTGAGGGAAAAAGCGCCAATTTTGGAGATTTTTCAATGAAAAGAGGGAGAACTTTAAAAAATGGGAGAAAATCAAAAATCTCTTCGAAAGTAAAATGTAAACGCATTTCCCTTACAAATAAATTTTAAACTTTACTCAGAATCACATGTTCACACTATTTATGAAAGAAAACAGCCCATCGAACGTCTACGTAATAATTTTTTGACTTAACTTATGAATTTATTTTTATTTCTTAAAGCTTAGTATCCTGCTCGCGCTAAATTTTAGCGTCCCTAGTCTCCACTTCGATTCTCCATACAATTTAAGATTTTTCAATTCAATGGATTTTATTTGTACAAAAGAAGTTTACATTTACATGTATTATCTGCGAAGCAGATTGCTTATCTGCAGATGGTTAAGCATCAATTTAATAAGTTAACTTTGAAATGATTTAAGTTGAAAATATTTTTGTTTACAATTAGGATACAATCATAATAGTATTTTTTTTAAAAAAAAAAAAAATTCTTTAGCTTTCTAATTCACAAAATAAAGTTCAATTAAGTGTTTTTTTTAATTCTTTTTTTCTTTTTTTGAAATTAGGAATTTTTTTTAAAAATTGTGGCAACGAATTCACTAATTTAGGGACCGTGCATCGAAGCTCTCTATCACCATAGGTGTTGTAAGATTGTGGAACTTCAAGCATCCCTCGGGCTCGTCTTCGGGTGTTTTGTGGGTGGCTTATGGGTCGGGTAAACCTTTGGTCGTTCATATAGGTAAGCAATGTCGTTATCTGGAAAAATGCCTTCACATCTAATACTTTGAAAGTTGAATTAACAGGCCTAATTATTTTAAGAAGACGATGTTGTGATTTAGATATCTTATCCAGATGGGTTTTTGCTGCGTTTCCCCAGGCCAGAATCCCGTATCGAATGCGTGACTCAGCCAACGAGTAGTACACCTGCTTTTGTACCTCCATATGCGAGTAACGCTTAAGATACACCATTGCAAATAAAGTGCTCTTAAGTTGAAGACGCAGGTTATTGATGTGCTCACTCCACAGAAAGTGCTCGTCAATGGTAACTCCAAGATATTTAACCGCTTTGACTACCTCAATCGCGCTGCTGCTTCTTTGTACCGGACAGCGATCATTACGATGAAGGATTTCAATTGTTTCAGTTGGCTTTGATGGAGTCCGAATGTGCATCACTTTGGTTTTGTCTGCTTTTTTCACCAGACCGTTATCGTGACACCATTCAGATACAGCGTTGAATTCGTCTTGCAATATTTTAACGGCTAACTGCAAGTCTTTGTGTCTTACAACGATTGCGATATCATCGGCATAGGCACAGGCAATTGATTTCTTAAACGTTCTTAACAGTTAATTTGTAAAAAGAATGAATAAAATGGGCTCTAATTTGGAACCTTGTGGTACACCGTATTCGCACGTCTTTTTTTGGCTTAACATATTAGATACCTTGACTTGGATTGCTCTATCAGTCAGATAGCTTTTGAGCCATCTTGCCAGCAATCATCTCATTCCCAATTTGTTGAGACTTTCGACGAGTTTTTCGGGTGTCAAAGTATCAAAGGCTTTGCTGAAGTCTATAAATAGAACAAGGACGTGATGATTTCTATTTAACCCCGCATTAACCACATTGGTAAACTCTCCCAGTAGCAATTGGGTGCTCTTGCATTTTTGAAATCCAAACTGGTTTGGGTGAATTACTTTGTGCTTCAACATGAAACAATTAAGACGTTTAACGACTATCTCTTCCAGACATTTCTCGACCGCTGGCAGAATTGAAATTGGCCTATAGTTTGCCGTGTCTTTTTTTATCCCTCCTTTGTATATTGGCCGAATTAAAGATGTTTTCATCAGTTTTGGTACATGACACTGACACAAACTAAGGTTTATAATCTTTGTGATTATAGGGGTGAGATAGTTTGCATTCAGTTTGAGATCGACTGGTCTTCTGTTGTCTGCTCCAGGACTTTTTGTGTTGCTTAGTTGACACAAAGATAAATGGTCGCTAAATTATCAAACATGATATAGATGGGACAAAAACTTTATTATGTTCATTGCAATTCCTTCGTGTCGGGTAAATCCCTATTTGTATTGGAATTATTTTGCAATCTCCATATTTCTGTTTTCTCCACAAGCCCCGCAGGTTTTTTTTCGTTTTTTTTCATCGCATGAAAAGGAATTTTTGATTTTGCTTTTTCTTTTATTTATCATGCAAATGTTTTTTTCGGCTTCCTCCAAAACAAAATCTAAAGTAAACACAACACAAACTCTTTCCTCCTTTTTCTCCTGTCAAAATTTATCTTCGATTTAATATACCGGACATTTATTTCGCGAGCTAAATGAGTGGAGACTTGTCATCGGCCCATCTATATGAAGCTAAGAATTTAGCGAGCGAAGAGGACACTGGTTTGCTAAACTGCCTCGCTAAATTTTATCTTTCTAGACAATTTTGTATGGGAGATAAAATTTAGCGCGAGCAGGATACTTAGCTTTAGGTTTTTATAGAATAAGCTAACTGATCCTTGTATAATATGCATATTCTTATGTTATAGCAGTTATATAACGATTCAACTTTTTTTAATTTTTTCTTATAAAAAATTAAGGCAAATTTCACAGGTAAAAGAAAGGCGAAAAAAAGTGAAAAACCATCTTCACAGTCTGGGACCACTGCGCGGAACTCATGTTTATTGACTTTATGCCGAATTCACAATGTCGCGTTGAGCGCGTGCGTGCGTCTGCGCGCTTTGACACGCTTTATCGAAACTTTACGATTTTAAATGCCAAAGCTCGCGACCAACAAATTTGTAAAACGAAATGCTGCTTTGAAGCGAATGCGCGTTAAGAGAGTAGAGTACGACAGATTGAAAGTTCGGTTTGGTTTTAACTATTGTGCACAAATAGAGAGCAGAATTCAAATAATATCAAATCTACTCTCTTTTTTCTGTAGCTGTAATTTTTGTGCAAGAATTAAAAAAGGATTCTCAAAAATTGATAAAAAAAACATATATAGCAGCATAATAATGCAAAAAACAACCTTAACATAGATACCGGACAATGATTAATTTTTTTCCAAGAAAATATAAAGAAATAAGTATTAGCTCCTATTAGCTCTATTCTTTAACAAGACAAATAAAACAGTTTCGAGAGATATAAACGGAACGGCAAATAATTTTTTTTGGCCATGCTACCGTAAAGACCTTTCGACATTCCTAGAGTGGATTAAATTTCCATTAAATGGGCACAGTGGACAGCGAGCCACTTTCCTACAATTATTATACAAGCAATCGTTGTTTCCCGTTTATACTAATGTTTCCTTCCTATCTTCAGTTTTCCCGGAACTGTAGCGTCAAACTGCTTTGCGTGCCACTTTAGAGAATACTTTCGTAAATAGTACTCACCATTGCTGTCCTTCGAATTAATTAGCTTGTTTAGCAATGTATCGCTCGTTTCATTGCCCGAATCGGAGACAAATTCCAATTGCAGCAGTCAAGTTCAAGTTTGTTATGCGCATCCGTCATTCTCCAAATGGCGACAACAACTACTCGTACGTCGAACATGGAACATCTCTGAACAAACAAAACGATCCAGGAAATCATCGGAGTGGAATTTTTCTAGGCGTGAAGTATATCAAACCCGCTATAATTACAATGTCGCGCGGGAGGCACTATAATTTTTTAGTGTGTCGTGATTTATAGCCAAACACGGCCGCCAGGTGTCGAACAGTTTTATACTGTGTTGCGGACTGTCTGGATCGTGAATCCTTGTCAATTGAGGCAACGCAACCGCAGCCTTATGGGGCAATTATAGCAATTTGCTTAATTAATGCATATCACTGGGCTATGGCAGCGTAATAAAGTGGTGCTGCTGCTGAGATACACCGGGTAGTTGCCACTGCCACCTGTGGCGTTACAATAGTGTTGTGATGATTCATTAGGCGAACGTTTCATGTTTTCCCCTCTGTCACTCTGTCATTTCGAGTGACCAGCTACACACATGTATAGATAATACGAGGAGAACCGTTTATGGTACGTAGCTTGGGGAGAGACTAGCATCGTGCATCGAGCATCGAGCACCCATGAACTTGACGTCCGGAGATATGGTTTATCCGTTTTTTTCTTTTCAGTTTTTATGGGATGCGAGCATTGTTGTTGGAACGCGGGCACCTACTCCGACGCAGTCTATACGTTGAATGGGTCTGCCTAAGAAAGCCATCAAAGCGTATTTTAATTGGACGCAAATTGTAGTACTTCTGCTAACAAGAACATGAGTAGTGTATTTTTATGGACCTCTAACATGAGTTGGGCATGTGATTTGTTTTTACCTTTTTAATGGCCGCTGTATATTACATTGCTTCGAGAATACGGTATTAATATTTCGTACAGTTACAGTACCAACTGTTGTAGAAGGGAGCTGTCAGATACGTGGATTCTTGGGGGGCTTTCGGAGGTAGTCTCACAGCAACTGGAATCCATAATTGAATTTGCAAAAGGCGCGTCCACCTTAACTATATCAGTCCTTGGGATGTTTTGAGAGACATTACGTCCAATAAATTAATAAATAAATTATTTGGGAACAAATTGAAATGTCAGTCTACTATGCAGATAGGCATTTCAACTGTCTTGTTATAACCGACAGATGGCTGTCAAATCTCTTAAAATTTAATTTCAAATTGGTCCCAATTTTGGTTAACTTATTTTTGGCGCTCCATTTGTAACAAAAATGGATAGAACTACAAGATGAATAAATATTGATGGTGATCGAGGCGATCTGTATGACGTTGTTTATGCCGAAGATGTCAACTAGACAGTAGATACACTCCTGGCTGATCCTGGAGATTTCCAATGTAAACAAATTTGGTTAGAAGCTCCCATAAATTGAATGTTGTCTCTAGCAAATAAATTCAGGTCCCAGTCGAGAAAAACCATCAGCGCGGAAATGTGGCAACTGTTTTTTTTAAAACAACTGACATATAAAGATATTGACTTCACCGTTACACAGAACAATTATAGATGCTTGGAGGAAGAATTAACCGATAACCAAGGTGTGCAGACCTTCGTTTTACATAATTTGACTGTGTTCTACACGTCACGACTTATTCTGCATGACTTAGGGCCGTTTGCTCATACGACTCTTAACGATTTAAGTTCTACTTAAATACTTATGGGCTGCTTTTTTCAGGGCATAAACTGTCCCATTCAAGTTTATGTGGCACTTAAATTCGCTCTGAGTCGTATCAGCAAACGGCCTTTAGAAAGTATGTTATAAAAACATCTATATAAATCGCAACTAATTGATTCTTTTGCTCTTCGAAGATAAAACTATAGCTAAGCAGTAACCAGTGTAAGCAAAACTGTTTTCCACTGTACAAAATTCAGGTGATTCATTTATTAAACTGTTTTTATAAATGGAATATCTGGGGCTTATTTTCACTTAATTTTTGGCAATTTTGCGAAATATCTTTGCAAATTGTGTTACACCAAACACAAATTTGCAAAGAGGAAATTATTTATTTGCAAGTTGCAAAATATTTGCAAATTTCGTTTCAACAAATACAAATATTCAAAGTGACAAGTACGTTTCGACAAAGTGCAAGGTTTTGCCAGTTTGCAAAGAATTTCGTTTCACCAATCAAATCCAGTTTGCACTGTGCGTTTGTAGTAAGTTTTTCAATAACAGATATGCAAAGAAAAAAATTCGTTTTCAGTAAATAATTTGCTCTAAGAAGTTGGTGAAAACAATTAAACATAAAAAATAGCGCCACTCCGGGAGTGCCGACATTTGTTTTGTGTAGCAATTACTTTTAAAATAAGTGTTTTTTTTTTCATTATTACAAACTACTACAAATAAATAAGTGCCAACTAAGGCTTTAGGGTTTTTTTTTCAAAAAGGCATTATTTTTTCTTTAAAATATGTTTTTATTTTTTGGTGATACGTGACTTTTTATTTTTTTTTTTAATTCTTAAAAAATCGTTGCCAAAAACAAATATATGTAACCTCGGTTTTAAAAAAATGTAAAAATGTGTTTTCACCTTCATTTTCCGAACACTTTTTCTGTCATTCGTTAAAAATTATTCCAGCGTTCCCTTCCAGTAAGTGGAATGAAATTGAAAACAAATAAGGAAGCCGTTTTTGTTTATTTTTTTACATATGTTTTTAGTTAATTTATTTTTTTATTTATTGTTCCACTTTTTAAAAAACTATTTTTGGTATTATTTTTTTGAAAAGGCATCTTTTTTTTCAAGCAACGAATTTTTTCGTCAAAAGTGGTTTGCAACGCAAACATTAGGTTTGTTTGACGTGGCTAGCACTAGTGCCCACTAGCAGAGATGAATGAATAAAAGAGATGGATATCTTTCGTACGTTTATCCCCCCAAAACCCATTTGTTTACATTGTTGTTTTTGTAATTTCAACCCCCATCTGTGAATACGTGTGAGCTACAAAAAAACATGTTGCTAATGGCCGGCCAACATTCCCTTTGCTTTTATGGGCATCGCGCTGTTCAATTGTTTTGTGTTTGGTATTGAACTTGTTTGATTTTTGTTAACGCTTCGATTAAAATAAAAAAAATAGTGAAATGTACATTTCGGAATAGCGAATTCTTGCATTAAAGTTCAATTCATGAACTCACATATACTGGAAAAGAAATGAGCATATGTGCGTGACTTCATGAATTTTTTGGGAAAACAGCTTGTAGGCAGCCGCCTTTCCACTGGAAAGATATATATCTCTGTATTCCATTATCGTTGCCACTAGTGCGCACTGAGAAGTGTCAGCTAATTTTCACGCCTGTCAAAAACCCTGCACAACCCTGAAAATTCGGCTTCTATGTCGAACGCAAAATGTTGCCCTGAAATCTGTCAGTTTTTGAAATTGACAAATATTTATCTTTTGGTAATACTTTCTTCTGTTTATTGTTAAAAATGAGGGAACTCAATTCAGAATTTGAGTTTGCCATAATGCAATTAGTTGATAAAAGCGTTCGGAATATAGATGCTGAGTTTGAAAATGAATAACAGCAAGCGAAATAACAGCAAACTCAGCACTCAATTCTTGCGCACTCCAAACAAACCTATTGGTGTCGGAACCAAAGATGATGGAATACAGAGATATATAACTTTCCAGTGAAAAGACGGCTAGGCAGCGTTGTTTTACCGAAAAAAATCATGAAGTCACGCACATATGCTCATTCCTTTTCTAGTATATGTGAGTTCATGAATTGGATTTGAATGCCATAAATCGCTATTCCGAAATGTGTATTTCACTATTATTTTTATTTGAATCAAAGCCTTAACAAAAACCAAACAAGTTCAATATGAAAAACAAAATAATTGAACAGCGCGATGCCCATAACATGGAATGTTGGCCGGCCATTAGCAGCATACTTCTTTTCAGTCACACGTATTTACAGACAGAGATTGAAATTACAAAAACAACAATTTAATCACACATGGGTTTTGGGGGGATAGACGTACGAAAGATATCCATCTATTTTCATCTCTGGTCGAAACATTGGTGTCGCGAGTTAAATGTTTTTTTCCCCATCTAAAAAATGCCCAACGCGCCTAAAGAAGTTTTCAGAGCATATTTTGTAAAAAGAGTTGTAAAATTGAGAACGAATTTTAAATTTTGGAAATAATTCAATTCTGGAAATATTCAAAAAAATAATAAATTAACTGACGCGAACAATATGTGGTTTAATTTAGGCCATGATTTAAATTTTTTTTATCACTTAAATTATGACATTTTTTTGATCATCTTAGGAGGAGGAATATGTGTAATGTATGAGATCTCTACAACACCATTTGACGCGCCAGAGTCTATAATTTCGACCAGGCTTACTTCCGAAAAATATGTCCGGGTGCACAAAGCAACGTTTTGGTGTCTGCGGTTCATCTTTCCCCATATTCGTCGTCCTCATTTTAACTATTGCCTAATTTGTCTTAATTGCATTTAATAGACCCAAAAGAAAATTCACACCTAAAAGGGATTTAAAGGGCTTTAGCACATTCTGTTCCTTTGTCAC
Source organism: Cheilosia vulpina (assembly GCA_916610125.1). Classification (NCBI taxonomy): domain Eukaryota; kingdom Metazoa; phylum Arthropoda; class Insecta; order Diptera; family Syrphidae; genus Cheilosia; species Cheilosia vulpina. Next base: position 28,255,634 of record OU744278.1, read on the forward strand.
AAATTATGACAACTAACTAACGAAGTGTGAAACTCGCTTTTTCATATTGTGAACATAATTTTAGGTACTTGCTGCGAAAATAATGCTTTAAAATACCTTAAGCTTAAATACAGACGATGTTTTCTTATTATTTAATTTATTTAAATTTTTAAAAGTTCCAGGCTTGAAATATATATAAAAACCAGCTTTGCAGCCCTATTCCAGCAGGCATAGCAATCTTATTTGCACAAAAAGGTATCAGGAATCTTCGTCACCTTCGTCCTGCTCTAAGGTTCCTTTTCGTCTTGTACCTGCTAGCGGTTGCAGGTACTCGTTAATGGCAATGATGCCAACATTCAGGAATTTCCATACCAAATACGTCTTGACGCAAATGGAGCTCTGTGTGGCGGATCGTTGATCTCACAGATATTTATCGTAACTGCTGCTTACAGTGTCACCTCGTCAGTATGAAGCATGCAACGATTTAAACAAATTTAAAATGATAAATTCTGTTGAAAACATTAGCACCTTTGCGGGAAGCGATCGTACCTCCATATCATATATCCAGACTATGTTTCAGCAGACCTACGGAATGACATTGCTCTGATAGAAGTCAATGAATACCCATTCAAGGAAACTATTAGGAGCGTTGTAATGGCAGACACAGCGGACACGTTCGAGGGCACTGCAGCTATTGTCACATGATGGGGAGCCAACACCCAACAGTGACGGTAAGTCAAAGTAACTGCTGTCCACTTTGGTATGTTTCTGAAATCGATTTACCAGTGAAGGCGCCCTATACGCAACTACAATACGGTAAAGTGGTTGTTGTAAGCAATTAGGAATGTCAACCTGTTGAGGGTATTCAGATGTGTGCTGCATTTGAGGAGGTAACTTCCATCTGTCCTGTGATTCTGGTGGCCCATACTTGTACACGAGAGTGACAATGTATCTGGTGGCCCATACTTGTACACGAGAGTGACAATGTATTGATTGGTGTTAATTTGGGCGGTTTTTTTTTGGTTTTAATAAACAATGGCTCTTACTAACAACAAGTTTAATACAAAAGGTAATTTTGAAGGAATAATATCGCAATTGTGACTTTGAGAAACATTAAATTGTTTGTCTCAGTTTGTGTTTGGTATTGAGTGTCCGTGGAAATTGTGTGCAGATGGGTAAATATTTTAGCATCATGGGAGATTGGCGAAAATGTAAGTAAAGAAGCTGCTGCAACTTTTGTTGCTGGTTGAATTAAATTACCAAAAATTGCTATTGAAATAGTAAGTAACAAGACAGTTTATTTACAGGTTGTTCCAGGTATTTTTGAATTTAAAAGATTTAGGTAATTTCTTGCATTGTTTCATTCCAACAACCAGTCCATAACACCGCACCCCAGCACTTTTATTCACGTTTCAGCACATCCCAACGCACTTTCAACATTTATAGATTATCAGCACTTTGCAACTGACCTAGTTTAGGTTTATTTTGAAATGTAAGATAGAGATAGAACTATGCAAAACTAAGAGTTGAGTTTATTTTTAATACCCAAACGGAAAGGTTGTGTTACTGCTAGTGTCACTGTCCGGTTATATTAGGACCTACCTTTACATGCTGGCGGTATGGCTCAGCTAGCTGGCCAGATAATAGGGTGGCTCTTTGTCCTTCAAACCAGGCACAACAACCTACTTCATGCCAAGAGTTTATCACAAAAAAAAAAACTTCTTCTGCGCTTATGAGATTCGCAACATCTTGTAGGTGCATTTATTCCCTCCCTATATATGCCGCCTATAATATGTAATGCGGTCCCTAATCCAAAGGATGGATGTAATCTTTAACACATACTGAAAGCAAACTTCCGAACATAAGCAGCCCCATAAACTGTAACTCAACTCAGTTCATTACGTTATAAATTCATTTGAAAAAACTATAAATTTCTTCCTCCAATAGGTACATCATTATGCAATCATGTCTCATACGACTAATTATACTTATGGTCGAAAGTCGACTATTCCTTTTATAAGTAGGTATGTAAAATGTAATACTAAAAAGCGCAGATACCACAATTATTTTCGTTATTTATTTTTTTTTATTTTTTAGTAACGAAAAGAGCGACATCTAGAGCTGCTCCATTGGAAACGGGTTGTAATCTAAGATGATTTATATTTCAATACGTTTCTATGGTAATATGTCGGAGGCAAATTGATTGTCGCCAAAATCCTTTCAGTTACCTGTTTTGTATGGCGAATTTATAGCTTAATTTTACCAGCCTTAATGGCGACATATACCTACGATTTTTGGTTTGTGCACATCTATGGCACAGTGCCTTTCGAATGATATAAGTTTTATTCTCCTCATTTCATAATAAATACTTATAAAGTGTCCCGAATTTTTGATGTTCACGTATTAATATAATGACTTCTGTGATTTTGTTTGGTTTTCATTATTTTCATTTGATTCGTGTTTCTGGCTTTGTATTAACGATAATTCAATACTAATGAAATTTTATTTTAACAAATAGATAGGTACTTATGTCTTTTCAATTTAAGAAACAAAAAATGTTATACTTGCTACCCAAAACTGGTTAGGGTTTTTTTTCTGAATAAAACGAAACTACTAAGGATCTCTACAAAAGTGATGAGAATAAATAACACCTATACCCTCCACAGGAAGGTATATTCACTTTGTCATTACATTTGTAACGCCAAGAAGGAGTCACCAGAGACCTCATAAAGTATATACTTAAATTCTGAATCAGGATCACATTCTGAATCGATTCTGTCTGTCTGTCTGTCTGTCTGTCTGTCTGTCTGTCTGTCTGTCTGTCTGTCTGTCTGTCTGTCTGTCTGTCTGTCTGTCTGTCTGTCTGTCTGTCTGTCTGTCTGTCTGTCTGTCTGTCTGTCTGTCTGTCTGTCTGTCTGTCTGTCTGTCTGTCTGTCTGTCTGTCTGTCTGTCTGTCTGTCTGTCTGTCTGTCTGTCTGTCTGTCTGTCTGTCTGTCTGTCTGTTGAAAGCACTATAGCGCCCAAAGGAATTGACATAGGCGAATGAAATTTGGTAAAAGGACTTCTTTTTATCGTCCTCAGGTTGGTATTGAAAAAGGGCTATATCGGTCAAGTAGTTCTGGTACCTCCCATACAAAATCATTAAAAGGCCCATGTGTCTCTCTGTCTTTTGAAAACAGAAAAGCGTCGATACAAATCGATCTAGGCAAGTGAAATTTTGTGAGAGGACTTACTTTTATCGTCGTCAGGTTGATATTAAAATTGGGCTATGTCGGTCAAGTAGTTCTGGTCCCTCCCATACAAAACCAGTTTTGCATGCAGTGGAATCAAAGCATCGGCCAGGCCGGTGAAAACACTTTGTTTTTCTTTCAGCCATCAGTGTGTTGTATATACTCGACTGGTTCCTTAAGCCGTTTTCTCGTTGAAGTTTTGATAACAAGCTCCTTACACGATCCAATCGCTGGGAAACAAACAAGGCTTTAGAATATGTTGATTTATAAATGCATGCCGTAAATCAGTGCAATATTACTTGTGATATTTATTGTTGTAGCTACGATCCCCTTTTACCTTTTATGTATTTTAGATTAATTATGTTTTTACTATAATATTTTCCCTCTTAGGCTTAAATTACTTTTCGTACCTTTACTTTAATAATAATGCTTTGTAATAGAATAAAAAATCAAATTGGAATAATTTAGAGATAAACAAAATTAAACAAATCAGCAAAACATGTGGGTATGGCACTTGTACTAGCTGATGACGAAGAATCACTGAGAGTTTATACCTTACGGATCAATGGTCCCAGATTGAGGGGAAAAGCGCCAATTTTGGCGCTTTTTTCATGAAATAGGATATAAAGGGGGGAAATGAGGGAAAACCTAAAAAAGGGGAAAAAATCAAAAATTTCTTTGAAACTTAATGCTTAAGAGTAAAATTTAAACGCATTTCGATTACAAATACGTTTCAAAGTTTACTCAGAATGAAATGTTCACACTAAATATGATAGAAAGCAGCCCATCGAACGTCTACGTAGGAATTTTTGTGATTTTATTTATGAATTTATTTTTATTTCTTTGTGAATTTTTTATTTTATTTTAGGTTTTTTATAGAATTATCTAACTGATCCTTTCATAATATGTATATTTTTCATGTTAAATCTTTTTATTAAAGACAGTTATACAACAACTAAATTTTTTTTAATATTTTCCTATAAAAATAAAGGCAAATTTTCCGTAGGGTAACTTTTTTCGAATTCAGGGGAAAATTATTGCATTTGATGATATAAAAAAGGGGAAATCAGTCTTCACAGTCTGGTACCACTATTACGGATCTTCTCGACTAGCTGGGCATAGACTGTGTATCTGGGTGTATGATTTTTTCCGTCAAACGATCAGTGATAAGCCGCAGGGGCTCTTTCTTCTGGATCGGTGCGGATAATGGTGGGATCAGGTGGACTTGTTAAAGTTGCGTCTGAAGCCAGGGGATCGGTCTCACTGAGAATTGCAATAAGACCTGGCTAGATTTATTCAGATCGCTACGGTTTGACTGCCGATTGATGGCGTGTTTAGTCGATGGAATGAATTATTTCGTTGGATAATAGTTCAATTATGGTGGCGATTTTGATTGCTTTATGCAACTGTCAGGGGTTAAAACTCTTAGCTCCAATCTTAAGTTCTTACAAGCGTGCTTACTCTATTTCCTGTTGAAAAGAAATTTCTTAGGAAATAATAGTTCAGTTTGAACTTGTTTGCAGGGATGTTTTAACGAAGCTAGTATTACAGCCGTGTTCACACTTGCTTTAAGGTGCATACAAAATTTTCAATAGTTTGAAAAATATGTGATACGAACTTTTTTATGCCGGAAGTCGAATCCGTCCATCGCACTGAGGGTCGCCTGTGCTTTCAAACACTTTCAGGTCACCCAATCTGTCATCAAGCTGGAAAATCTTGAGCTTAAAGACTCGAATTCCAGTTAACTCCAACTGACGTGCACAATTCCTGTCCAGTGGCGTAAGCAACACCTTGCGGTTAGAATGCACAAATAATTATAGAAATAAAAACCTTCAATGAAACGCATCTGGCAGCAGATTAAAACAGAAAGTAACCTGAAATTGCGATTTTTTAGTGTCACAGTAATCACTTTCAAAACAGAGGAAACAAGCGCACGTACCTACTCACTCCCGTTGACCAATCATTTCGATGACCTTAAGCAGATCAAGATCACGCGAATTAATCGCCGTAACTTGGTGCAATAAAAATAAAAATCATAAATGCGTAGCACATTAGCACAAGCATGTCGCTCTACATCGTAGATATGACATAACCGGTACACAAGAAGCTGTCGCAAATGATTGAACAAATTGGGCCTTTTTTTTTTTGAAAGTCAGTATGCCCCACACTGACAGGCAAATATATTTTTTGTATAAAACCAGCCGATGGTGTTCAATTGAATCATACTCATCTGAGGTACTTCTTGTGGTCAACAGTTGAACTCTATAGCAAAACAAATCAAGCAACCATGTTCCGTTTCGTAAGTATTTCGTGCACATCCACTTTTTTAAAGTAACTTTGTGTCCTTTCGTTTCAGATTTCCGTTGTAATGGTCGTCCTGGCGTGCTCCCAAAACACTCTGGCAGGTTATCTGCAGGGAGCTTCTTATGCCGCTGCGCCAGCTAGTTCTATCATCTCGTCAGGGGCATATGCCGCAGCACCAGCTACATCCATCATCTCCGGAGGGTATACTGCTCCAAGCGCGTCGATCATCTCATCTGGTTACGCCGCACCGGCTGCATCTTTGATAGCTTCAGCTCCATACACTCAAAGCTACGCTTCTCCAATTGCCTACTCTGGGTCGCTCCTGCATTCGGCGCCATTGACACGAACCTATGCCGCTCCAATTGCCCAGCAAGCTGCTGTAATCACCGCTGCTCCAGCCGTCCGCAGCTATACAGCTCCCATTGCTCAACAATACATTTCCGCTCCGCTGACCCGTTCGTACACAACTCCTTTGGTTTCCGGTGGACTCTACACCAGTGGATACTCTGGGGCTTACGCCAACTCGTACGCTAGTCAGAGCCTCTATGCCTCACCTTTGGCTCGTGCTGCTTATGCTACTGGCCCATTGGCTGCTAACACCTATGGCGCTCCACTGCTGAACAGTGCTCATCTGTCTGCTTGGTAGACACACCAAGCGCAAAACCGCACTTGTATTTTGTTGGACAAGAAAATAAATAGAAAACAATTCAAAACGCATCTGACTTTTCATAGCGAGTTCGATCAGAAGTTGCCTTTACCTTGAAAGGACCGTAAATATCTTTAAAACGCATTACGCTTTTCAGCAGACAAACCCGCAACAGAATTGCAAAATGTTAAAGCTGCGCGGGATGTAGGTAAACGTGAACTAATTCGATCACCTTATCTGTTTCTTTTGATAGAGTTGATCTACTGAAACCAATCAGTACCGTTTACACAAGGTGCATGTCCTATATCGTCTAGGTCTCTTAAATGTCAGTTTGTAAAATAGTATACTTGTTTCAAGTTTTCGGTAGTCGCCTAGTAGCACTTGGATCTTGACAGCTACTTGTGAGTTAATGTAAAATCTTTTGGTCGTTATACCTATGCACAGTGGTCTGTCACGCCCACAAACATATAATTTTATTGGTTGACATCAAATCGATATTTTACAAACTTCCATTCCTGTAGACAATTATTTTTCTTTATTGTCATCTTATGGATTAGAGTCTTGCATAAACAAACCAACTCGCATTTAAGACCCTACGAGCACTTGCATTGACCCTATTATAATGGTGCGATTTTTAACACACATAAATACCAGCTCAGTAGCTCTGTTACTAATTTCCAATTGACTGATGATCGTATGACGTGCTTGAACTTCAAGTATGTTTCCGAAACTAGATCTAAGAACGTACCTTTCTGTTCTATTTACGTTACAACTGTTTATGTATCGTTTAATAATCTACTTCGTTCTGAATGGTGGGAAAATATTTTAAACTCAAGTGATCCTTCCATAAATTAATTCGCGTTTATTGAAGCTTTGAGTTTCAAGTTCGAGGAATAGAAAAAAAAAACCAGACCAAATTAAAGATTAAAATTACGAGCAAACTCTAAAAAAATCACTATTGCTTACAAACAATTATGTAAAGATATTTCAAAGGATGTTTTGTTGTGTAAAATCAATGCTTATGTAAATAAGTTTCGTGAGATCAAAGGTTATTCAAAAAAAAGAATGGAAATTGGTAAATGAAATACTTAGTAAATCAAGCCACACTAATAAAATTCTAAATTCAAAAGATGATGATGCATTGATCCTATCAAAACTAAATTCAATGATTATTTCGCCTCCGTTGGTAGTATAGTGTCTGATAGTTGTTCTCAACGCACTAATTTCTAATGACGTGTCATCCTCTCAAAGCTTCTTTTTAGATCCCATAGCATCATTTGAACCATATAAAATCATATGTTCTCTAAAAAATTCTAATTCATCTACAACTGATATATATATATATAAGTATATCAAACAGCTTAGTTAAAAAAAATAGCTATCAATTTTGTGATATCTTATTTTTAATAAGAGCATTTCTAATGGTGTCTTCCGCGTCGATTTAAAAAAGCCGAAGGAATGAAGTTTGTTTAGGAAGGGTGATAAAACTTCAATAAACGATTATACACCCATTTCCCTACTATCGGTATTTTCGAACATTTTTAAAAAAGTAGTAAAAATCCGAATGATCAAATTTTTAGAAAAAAACAATTAGGGTTTCGTTTTGGTTATTCAACTGAAGGTGCCCTCTTGAACCTATGGACTAATATATACATTGGCATTAATATAAGGAAATTAACTGCGGCTCTCTTCATCGCTATAACAAAAGCCTTTGATACAGTCAACCACAAAATACTTTTGGACAAATTGTACAATTGTTTTAGAGGTGTAACGAAGTGGTTCCGTTCCTACCTATCTGAGGACCAAGGGTTAAAATTAATGGGCAAATCAGCTCTACCAGTAACATCTCTTTATGAGTTCCTCAAGGTTCTGTGCTTGGTCCAATATTATTTTTAATTTTTATTAACACACTTTTTTTTACAAAAATACCGTAGCAAACTTAATGCGTTCGCTGATGACATGACATGTGCTTTTCACAGTGACTCTGCCTTGGATCTTTCTGAAGATATTATTCATGGCCTGGAAATCTTAAGCCATTGGTTCAATAAATTCATAAAATGATAAAAAGTCACAAAACCAAAATTACGTTTTTAATGAATCTGGTAAGGATTTATGGATCTTTCTTTTTTCACTGTGCAAGTTGTAAGAAATATAGTTACAGTAAAGACATTTGTAGCTCGGAAATGAACCCACTGACATTTTTTGAGGAATGTTCATGCTCTGATAAATATTTTAATATTGAGTGCATCAAGTCATACAAGTAGCTTGGGGTTCGGCTTGATTGGAAGATTTGTTGGTCTGCTCATACGGATGCACTTAAGAAGTATCTAATGGCTCCCACAAGGCAAATATAATCTTTAAAAAGTTATTGCTCACAAGAACTTCTTAAGTGAATTTATTATGGTTTAGTGCACTCTAAGCTTGAATATGGCATAGTTTCATGGGGTGGAACACACAACAATAAAATGAATCCACTTCTGATTTCCCAAAAACTCATTATTCGTCTTATCTGTAATAAAACACGATAGTTTAATACTTTTCAGAAGCATCAAAGTCCTACCACTGAAGCATTTATATTTATATATTTTTTTTCGCCAAATCTGGTTATCTATCTAACCGGTGTTCTTCTAGCTGTAACCTTATTGTAAGCAACAATATCTTGCTATAGTACCGCATCACAATTTGCATTTTTTTTAATATTTATACGTCAACTGCTCCAAGAATTTTTAATAACCTACCTTATCATATTAGAATTATTGGAAATGAATACATTTTTCTCAAAAAAGTAAAAGTTTGGTTCTTCGATTTAAATAACCATTTAATTACTTTGTTCTCCTAGTTTCTGCGCCCAATTTTCTATCACTGTCCTTATAAAAATATATAAATTATTATACTTTTAAAAAATATCTATAGAACATAATGTATAAGTACAAATCTTGTCGTAACCACACATTTCTAACTTTAAAATATTTTTTATTGTTATATAAATGTTATTCCAGCTGCTTTCGCCTCTAGTTCCTTATGAACTATAGGTTGCAGGTTCTTTATTAATCCATTGTGTTAATTATTTGTATTTTTAACTTTGTATTCTATTTAATTGTTATGTTTCTAAACAATTTGTATTAGTAAAGAAAAGAAAAGACAATAGATTGTACTAAGCTATTTCATTCAAAAAACTCAAAGCCTAATTTAATCTGGATTACACTGTACTAAATATTTAAGTTTCTAGATATGAAATAAAGAAAGATTATTATTATTATTAAAGAAAATTGAATTATGTATTACTCGCTTATTGAGGGCTTTTTGACAGCTCCCTTACTAAATATTTTTACAGTCTATAGTCGTTAAATTACCACTTGACTGTCTACGAAGATTTTGATCTTAAGATAGAAGGGCCAGGATATTTCTCGACTGTTTTAGCTTGAAAAATGCTCCATTCATTGTGGAGTTTTTACTAGTTTCTAGGATAGATTCAGAATCATCCCCAGGTCAGCTTGAAGTGTTGATCTCATTGCTTTCGTTGTTGAGATACACGCCAATGCCTGTACCTCTTTGAATTTTACAACATGTGGCAGTCAAATTTACAATAAGTTGTATATTTGTATATTTAACAGCAAATGCGTTCATATTCACAATTAATTGTAAATTTTACAGCGTTTGCTTTCATTTCAGCAATAAAATTGTCAAATTGATCGCAATTTCTTGTTGTAAAATTTACAGCGCGTTGACACTTTTTGTTGCTAAATGTACATGTATGAATTGATCAAAACTACAACCAAAATGCAAAATGGACATACAAAATGCCGTAAAAAGTACGAACAACTTGTAAAATGCACAACATATGCATTCAAATCTACAACCATTTTCAGTTGATACTGCATTGAGTTGTGAATTTGACAGCTGCATTTACCATAACCCACTCACCCAGCCAGAATATTTTAATGGTTTATGTTCATTACTTTGTTCTTGCCGAATTATCATAGTGCAAAGTTGTGACTTTTTTTTCAAAAGAATTCTGATTTGGTTTTTTGTCTGAAAATGCTGAGGCTGTGGAAGCCAGCATTTAAATAAAGAAACAGTTGAGAATAATCCCGTCATAGGAAACGCGGCTACTGAAAAAACATTACTTTTAGATGTGGATGTTTTTGAAGTGGTGGGCAATTTCACATTGTCTATAAGTGTTGTGCCGTTTTTAGCACGTAAGTAAGCTATACATTTTTTCGTTCGTCGCCTGGGCGCCGTTTCTCATTTAACTTGACCATATTATTCTTTTTTAACAAGGTCGTGGGCTCACTAAACAGAGTTTACTTCTGCTCAGATCTGAGTCGGAGCATATCTCCAAAATATTTCCGGACAGTGAACTTGGGTTGCAGCTGGAGTTTGCGGACGAGTTAATGAAATTGAAAAAGGAAGTAGTAAGTATTATGATAAGATTTCATCATTACTAAAAAATCAAACTCGAGATAAAAAAATGTAATCTTAGCAATTCTGTGTCTGTCCATCTCTCTATTTATCTATCTATATGATTGTTTGTACGTAAGTAGACCCTACAACCTAAATTACATTTTTTGTTTTTAATTTCCTCCCTAACTCCCTAAATACCCAGTATGCATTATGGGGGTGCCGCTTACAGTAGGATGTGACAATAATCACCACTGAATGGATTGAGGACAATTGCTTAACACCAAGTTCAGCAAGAAGCTCGCAAGATGTTAATTGTATGTGAATATATATTCAATAAAAAGATTTTCAAATTATTTGGCGTATGTTTTTTATTTTGAAGCATCGAGCTATACAAATGGTATTCATTTCTAGAAATCGAGTAGTAGGTTTTATGACAGATATTGCATATTGACCGCAAGGTGTTGTGCATAATACAACCAAAATCCGTAGTTTATACACATTGTGTTTTGTATTTTACAAAGTTTGCTGTACATTCAACATTTACAATTAAAATCTACAACAAACACTCATTTTCACATTTTGGTTTTGGAAAGTACAACCATGTCTCTGTTAAATTGAAAGCATTGGATGTCGGGTCGATTATGACAATGAATGCAGTCGATTTAACAGCGATTTTCAACATTTCTACAACATTTGTTTTTGGGTGCAGTGATGTAATTGGGACCGATTCTTTTCTGCACATTTATTAATGACCTACCATCCGTGTGCAATCATGTTACAGTACATTTGTATGCAGACGACGTTCAGTTACATCTAGCAAAACCATACCCCAACCTCAATGAACTAGCTTCTCTCATCAATGATGATCTTGAGCGCATCTACACCTGGTCAGTTGCGAATGGTTTAATTTTAAATCCTGCAAAATTTCAGGTAATCCCTATATCCCACAAAATATTTAACCTTAATCTTCTACCTGATTTATATCTAAATAGTAACAAAATCAAAGCTGTAGAATCATCGACTATTCTGGGATATTCAATTAATCGTAATCTGTCTGGTTACAATCACACCAACGTAGTCATTGGTCGTATCTACGGATGCCTTCGCAAGTTATGGCTTAGTGCTTATTTCACTCCACTGGAAACACGACGTAAATTGGTAACAACTCTAATCCTGCCCCTCATAATGTATGCCGAAGTAGTGTATTGTAGTCTAGATTCGTTATCCCGGCATAAATTGAATGTAGCCTTTAATGACGCGGTGCGTTACATCTACGGCATTCGTAGATACGATCATATATCAGCACACACTAGGAGTTTGCTAGGTTGTGACTTGCATCAGTATATCAACGCCAGAAACTGTATCTTTTCACATAATTTAATAATAAATCAAAGTCCGTCTTATTTGTATAACAGGCTTTGTATTTTAAATAATCAAGCTTTTTTGATTATTGGATATTTGTTTGAAGGAAATTAAAACAACTATACCAATTCTTAGTGTATATTGTATTTTATGAGTTTGACCTTTCAGAACTAATAACCTTACACAATGAGCTCGAGAAAAAGAAGGAAGTTAACCTTAAAGATGAAGTAATAATCAGCGTGGATTTTGACATTTCTAAATTTTTAGATTCGATAGCTACATTCATTATATCGATACAAATTTATTGGGTGTTGCCATTGTCATAACCGTTTGCTATAATTTCGGTTGAGTTCGAATGTAATTTAATTTTTAAGCAAATATAAAAATAGTAATAAAGACAATCGATATAATTGTAAAATCGAGGGAACATACTCCCCCTCTTGAAGAGCTTAAGGCTCTTCAAAAACAGGTAATTTGCATACTGTTGCAACTGCTCGCTTGGTGGTACCACTGGGTGTCTTCAATGTTACTACTCGCACACTATTGTCCGCTCCAGGATGAACTTCGGATACTCTTCCAAGTTTCCATTTCAAGGGTGGCAGATTATCATCCTTTATAATAACGATGTCATCTACTTTAAGCGAGGAACGTCCTTTACGCCATTTGCTTCGTTGTTGCAGTGTGTGGAGATATTCGGTTCGCCAACGAAACCAGAACTGCTGCATCAGCCACTGGACACGCTGCCAGCGACTCAAGTATGATATGTTCTTGTCGGTTAAATTTGGCTCCGGAAGTGCTACAAGTGAAGTACCCGTCAAGAAATGACCGGGTGTGAGTGGTTGTAAATCGTTAGGATCTTCAGAAAGGGGGGAGATAGGACGGGAGTTAAGGATACCTTCTATCTGGACAATAACAGTATTGAGTTCCTCGTAGGTAAGTGAAGCCAAGTGCAATATCCTTTTCATATGGTGCTTTGCCGATTTGACCGCGGCTTCCCATATCCCACCAAAGTGGGGAGATCTTGGCGGTATGTTGTGCCATTCGATGCCTTCCTCTAGACAGACCTTTGTTATTTCGCAGCTAGATTGTTGATTGGTGAACAGATCGTACAAGGCTCTCAGCTCGTTACGCGCTCCTACATAGTTTGTTGCATTATCGCTATAAATCGCCCGACAAAGACCTCGGCGGCTTATGAAGCGCCTTAAAGCACCTAAAAAAGCGGACGTAGTCAAATCGCCTACCAGCTCCATATGGATTGCCTTTGTGCTGAGGCAAACAAAAACAGCTACATAAGCCTTTACAGCTGCCGTTCCACGACGACGAGAATGCACCATGAATGGCCCACAAAAGTCCGTGCCCACAAAACTGAATGGGCGAGATGGAGTAACTCGACATGCAGGAAGACTGCCCATTTCAGGATTCTCCAAACGAGGACTCACTCTAGCACACAAGACACATCTGTTTATAATTTTTCGAATTAGCGGTTTTGCATGAACTGGCCAATATTTTTGACGTATTATTCCAATTAGGCCTTGAACTCCAACGTGTTGATATTTTTCATGCAAGTGCTTGATTAATACTTTGGTAAAAATGTGCTTACTTGGTAGTAATATTGGATGTATTGCCTCGTATTGCAAATTTGCATTATTTAATCTTCCACCGACGCGAAGTAATCCTCCCTCATCAATGAATGGACTTAATGATATGATGTGTGATCTAGCAGCAATCGGCTTCCCTCTTTCCAGCAGTGTAATTTCATTTGCATATTGACTGGCTTGAACAAGCTTTAGAATACAATGAAGAGCCTTGTCCATTTCCCATGTTGTTAGCTCACCGATTTGGCTTGGTTTCTTCTTTGCCTTTCTAGACGCATTATAACAAAATCTGAAGATGTAAGCAGTGGTTCTTACAATGCTCAAATAGTTGAATTTATGTTTAAGAGTGCTGATAAAGTCGAATTCTTGTTGAACAGAGAATGTATGAATGATTGGTTTTCTTTCCAACAAGTGCTCATCTACTGTAAAAACTGGTTTTGCGTTTGGCCAGCTCTCAGGAGACAGAGTCAAGAAATTCGGGCCAGAGAACCACAGCGTTGAAGCACTCAGCTCAGTTGGGCTAGCTCCCCTCGATACTATGTCCGCGGGATTGTCAGTCGTGCTGACATGCTGCCACTGTTCGATCGACGAAAGAGTTTGGATAGCTGCCACCCTATTTGCCACAAATGTTTGCCAGTGATAGGACTCAGATGATAACCATGCCAGCACAATGCTTGAATCCGTCCAATAGTGCACACTCTCAAATCCATCCAAAAATATGTCTCTGATACGCTTCACGAAGTGAACCATCAAGTGTGCAGCGCAAAGCTCGAGTCGTGGTAAGCTTATATTTTTAACCGGAGCGACCTTCGACTTTGCACACAACAAGCGGACTACAACCTTTCCATCGAGTTGAATTGAACGCACATAAATACATGCTCCGTATGCACGCTCTGAGCTATCTGAGAAAGCGTGTAATTGTGCATGCTGAACGTCACCCAACAAAACGCGTCTTTCAATTTTTAATTTGCTTAAATCAGCCAATTGACTTCGAAATGTTATCCACCTTTGATGATGTGACTGAGGAAGCGCTTCGTCCCAATCAAAATCGTCTTTCCATAGCATTTGCATAAATATCTTGGCGGATACAATTACAGGGTTGATTAAACCCAATGGATCATACAATCTTGCAATGTCTGAAAGCACGGTCCGTTTGGTAATCTTGCTGATGCCTTGATCATTGACCGTGTACAGAAATGCATCTATTTTAGGATCCCATAGCAGACCGAGAGTTTTCACCACATCATGTTCCTTTATTTGACAAAGGGGTTCTCTATCTTCAACGGCAATATCATGCAAAACCTCTGGGGCATTCGAGCACCACTTTCTCAACTCCAGTCCAGCGCTAGCCAAAATTGACCTCAGTTCCATTTTAATTACTTCGAGTTTTTCACATGTCGCAGCTCCCGTTAACACGTCATCGACATAGAAGTCCCTTTTCAATATATCTGCTCCAAATGGAAAATGTTCCTCTTCCCTGTCTGCTAAATATTGGAGTGATTTGGTGGCTAGATAAGAGGCCGGAGCAGTACCGTAAGTCACTGTGCACAAACGATAGATTTTCATTTCTTCTCTTGGATTCTCTCTCCATAAGATGAGGTGAAATTGTCGATCACTCTCGCTGAGCCGAAATTGCCGGTACATTTTTGTTACATCAGCGGTAAAAACATATTGGTGGGATCTAAATTTCACCACCAACGAAAACAAATCCGACTGCACTACTGGTCCTACATGCAAAATTTCGTTGAGGCTGATTCCATTTGCACTCTTTGCACTGGCATCAAAAACAACTCTTAATTTGGTGGAAGAGCTTCCAGGTTTTGTGATGCAATGGTGAGGAATGAAGTAGTGTGGGCTATTGGAGTCAGGTTTAGCTGTTAATTCCATGTGGGAGAGCGTTTCATACTCTCTCATAAACGATATGTATTGTTCCGCAAGTTCGGGACTTTTATGTAATTTTCTTTCTAGACTTAGGAATCTGCGGAGGGTTAGTTCATACGATCTGCCTAAGCACTGCGGATCAATCTTAAATGGCAGTCTAACTTCAATACATCCATTTTCTAGTCGTCTAACATTTTTAGCAAAGTGATCTTCACAAATTTGCTCTGTTTTTGTTAAAACATGATCCTTAGCCGCATGATTCTCAACTTCCCAAAATAATTTTAAAATGTGATCTAAACTTGTAAATGTGTTATGTTTTGATTCTCGTAATAAAGTGTTGCATGCAAATTTAGAGTTTTCATTTTTCTGCGCAACACTACCGGATACGATCCATCCAAAAATAGTATTTTGCAGTGTAGGAAGCTGATTGCCTAGTTTAATTTGACCGATCGAAAGAAATCCAAAGAAGTGTTCCGCTCCAATTAACAGATCAATGGAACCTGGATTTGCAAATAGTGGATCTGCCAACTTTATATTAGCGGGAATTGGCCAATTTGAAGTGTTTATTGGGACATCGGGAAGAAAGTCCGCTATTCGGTTGACGATTAAAGCTTCTACAGTGTCGACATATCCGTTAAGCCGTGATTTTATGATAAGATTGAGTTGATATCGGCAGTATATTGGAGTGGTGCCAATGCCGCAAATGGAGGTCATGGTGCCCTTTCTGCGAGTGCCAATAAGATTAGCAAATCTCTCCGTAATTAGGTTGACGTGAGAAGCAGAATCCAGCAATACGCGACAGGGCACTGGAGAATTGTGTTTATTCATGACGTGAATTATGGCGGTGGCAAGAATAGTATTTGGGGAATTACCTGCATCATCATGGGCGGTTGACGTTAAGCTATGAATGTGATAATTTTGTGGACTTTGGCCATTGAAATTGCTTGTTGTTGGGCAATCAATAGGATTACTTAGCAGCGATGAACTATTTTGGTTGTTATCATGAAGCAAAGTATGATGAAAGCCGTTACATTTTCTGCATTTGGAGGCTTGACAATTGTGCGGTGAATTGTTGAGTTTAAGGCAGTTTACGCATAAATTATTAGTAGCTACAAATTGTTGTTTTTGAGCGAGGGATAAATTCATAAACTGATAACACCTGTGTATGAAATGGCCGCTCTTCTTGCAACACATGCAACTAACTCTTTCGGTTGTTGAACCGCCTTCACGTACTATGGCGAAATTCTTTGGCCGAGAGTTCTTATTTGATTTAGAATGCAAAGAAGTACTTACCTGTGGAATGTCCTCGGTTAACGTGTGACTCCTCTTTGTTAGAAACTTTGATAGCTCTTGGTAGCTAGGCATTCTATCGGTTGGTCCTTCATCCCTCCATTTGCTAAGTGTTTCCGGATCGAGCTTCGGTAGAATCATCTGGATCAGTAGATCATCCCAATGAGCTACAGGACGTCCCAGTGTAGCTAGTGCACGGAGATGGCTATTTATTTCTTGCAGCATATGACGAAGGCTGCTTGATGAGGGCTTGCGAAGACTTGGATACATCATTATCTTCTTGATGTGTTCAGTGGCGATGAGCTTTTTGTTGTCGTAGTTTTCTATTAGCAGATTTATTGCGACTTCGTAGTTTCCTTCAGTTATCTCCAGCGACTGTACTGTTTTGGCTGCTTGTCCAGATAGTGATGAAATCAGGTAATGAAATTTGGAAACGTTGCTTAGGCTGGGATTGGTATGGATAAGGGAATTGAAGGTCTCATGGAAGGATAACCACTCAGTGACTTCACCTGTAAATAAAGGTACTTTGAGATCTGGCAGTTTTAATTGCGTAATTTGCTTGGCTTGGACCGATACAACCTCTTTTGATGGCAGCTGCGTGGATTTGCGACATTGCATGTGGTACATCAATGACGAGCGAAGTGTGTAATACATTTCTTCGTAGACTCCTCGAAGATCGACCTCAGCCACAACTTCTTTGGGGTCTGCTTCCTCTACCTTGGCTTGAAGCAATTGAAAGGCTTTGAAACTAGTTTCCAAGGCTTCCAGACGTACTTCAAACTCAGGAAGATACGTCTCTTGAGTGATTCTAGAGTTGAATTCGTATATGCGCTCAATTTGCTTGGTAGCAACACTTCTGCGGGCCTTTAATAATTCCAGTTTCCTTTCTTCTTTGGAAGTTGAAGCAGGAACAACAGCATCATTAGCAGCTGCTTCTTCTTTCGCCGTTTCAGGCATTTTATGATGATATGTTACAAAAAATGATCGTGATTGCGTATGATAAGATGGCGAATCACGTCGGGGTCACCATGTATTTTAAATAATCAAGCTTTTTTGATTATTGGATATTTGTTTGAAGGAAATTAAAACAACTATACCAATTCTTAGTGTATATTGTATTTTATGAGTTTGACCTTTCAGAACTAATAACCTTACACAATGAGCTCGAGAAAAAGAAGGAAGTTAACCTTAAAGATGAAGTAATAATCAGCGTGGATTTTGACATTTCTAAATTTTTAGATTCGATAGCTACATTCATTATATCGATACAAATTTATTGGGTGTTGCCATTGTCATAACCGTTTGCTATAATTTCGGTTGAGTTCGAATGTAATTTAATTTTTAAGCAAATATAAAAATAGTAATAAAGACAATCGATATAATTGTAAAATCGAGGGAACAGGCTTAAATGTACTCGGTCGTCACGAACCATCAGCCTAATACCATACCGCTGCTATTTTCTCAATTCTTCGCGTTTATTTTACATTCACACTGTGAGACTATGGAACTGCTTACCCCCACATATAAGAGCTATATCCAATCACTCCAATTTTAAAAGTGCAATTCTCCTATATTTTTCCACTCATCAACATTAAATCCCAATTGTATCTCCTATCTATATCTCCCCAGCTTAGTTTTAAGAAATTGTCTGTATACTAGTCTTAAGTTATTTAATGTAATCATTTTCTGTTTTTTACACCACACTAAGTACTAAAAAAGATTATATCTTAATGTACAAACCATTTTATGAAATAAATGAAATGAAATGAAAAATGAAATGAAATCTTGAGTGAGGTTCTCTTGTTCGCCCGACAACAGACTGCATATCGGCCGCTCATGCATCAATTTTCGTCCCTTTGATCTTTCGAGTCATTGGGATCATATTAACCTCTAGACAAATAGCAGATGTTATTGTGTTACATCTAATAAGATCTACAATATCCTTATGACAGAAGAGCAAATGCCATTTTACCCATTTTCCACTTTGCTACAGCCCAAAGGATCGAATAAAAAAATATTTTACAAAATAAAATTGTACACAAGTTCCTGTCATTTTTGCATCAAAATCGTTTCAGTTAGCAGCGCAAATTTTAATTTTTATTTCTCTTAATTTGAACTCGCACTTTTTGGACAAATAGTATATTTTGAAAAATTCATAGCAACACCGTGCCCAGAATGAATGCAATCATTCAGTACTTTCGACTCTTTCAAAGAGCTGAGAAGCCACCTTACGACAAGAAGATCCTTCGCATTGCGAATGATACATTCAAAAAGTGAGTATGCCCCCGCACCACAATGATGTCAGCAAAATGTTCTACTTGCAGCGCAATATCCGGCGCCAGTTGGATTCTGTATGTAACAGCCGTTCTCTTGATAGCATCCTGCGTGTACTACTACTATTCCGAACGACAGAATCGACGAGCACACAGACGGCGTATACAAGAAATTCAGCATATGGTAGAGAGGTATGCTTTTTCGGTGTCCAAAATGTACTCGGAATACTAATTGTAGTTTTGTCAGAGTGCCAGCCAAACGACGTCCTGGCGCTGTGGCAAGAGAACGTGAAGTCTATCGAAATGTTCTGAAAACAGCTCATTCGTATATTTATGCGGACAGCGACAGAAAGGGCTATGTGGTTCGACAGACAAGGAGTGGCACTATCTATGGGCAGTTTCTTGAAAAGGACAAGTAGAATATTAAACAGACCCAGATGAACCAAAGCTGTAATTTTTCGTATAATTTTTTTTCTTTCTTAAAATAAATTTTAAGCAATAGACGAACGGGGTATGTGGTTTTTTTCACTTCAAGTATGAGTGAAGGGCTGTTCCTTATGTGGGTCTACTTGGATATTATCTTAACACTGTCAGGTAGCACGTAAATCCGTTTCCAGTTTCAGCACTCCAAAATAATTCTTTTGTTTTATGTGAACTGAAATAAAATTCCCCTCAACAGTCAAAACTAAGATAGAACCTCCACATAAACAACAAAATTAAAAAAAACAACCAGTGGATGGTAGAACTGGGGATCACTGCATCTACACAATAATGGTTAGGCCAATCAAAACATCCGATTCTATACTATATGAGGGAAAAAAAAACAATCAAACCAAAAAACCGCCATCAAACAGTTAAACAAGTTACACCGGCTCTCGTGTATCAGTTTCTCCGGAGTCCCACAGCTGCTACAGAAGCCTTGATAGGACTAACACCCCTCCACATCTATATCAGAAAAGTGGCAATATTCAGCTCAACAAGTTTGATACAAACGAAAGAGATAAATATTTAGCTAATTGTGTTACTTTCGGAACCTCTCGAACTAGACATAATCGCCGCAACAAAAAATTCCCCACGGAGATCACCAAAACAAAAACATGGGTAACCAATAACACATCTAACTGACAAAACGGCCTTAAGTGGTATACGGATGGTTCAAAAATGAACCAAACCGAAACGACTTATGGGGAAAGCCCAAATGACTGTCCAATATCATGGCCGAATCGGCACAGAAAGGTTTGCCTTTGAAATGGTGTCCACGATGTGGCAGAGCAATCATTTTTCTCCTCATCAGAAGAACTCTCTGTATTCCAAGCTTCTTCTACAAGTTGTTAAAGCATCGCCGCTGATGATGTTGGCAAAGCTTGCAAAAAACTCCCCGTGAATGGCCTTCTACGAGTACGTCCTACCGTCTTGCTACGGTAGTGGTCTCATCTTTATTAGGAGTGCCGGTGTGTATTCGAACATCTGTTACCCTTGGGAGCTCATTTTGACTTCACAGGCAAATAAATAGTTCAAAATCGTAGCAAATCGTTCCTTCCAATGACAAAGTCACCAATCAAAAGTGAGCGTTTCACCGGATGTAGGTATAGTGATCTGACAAGTACACCCAAGTAAGCAGTCATAAATCCTATGATTATTATCTATGTATGTACGCTGGGTAAATCATTCACCTAAAGAAAGTCAGTACATAGATGTTTTAAGTCGATCAGATTTGCCTGGACTGGTACCTGCTTATAAATTGTATTTGTATTATTATATGTATTGGACCTACAATGGATAAAGCCTTTTCGGGGATCGAACTTCAGATCCCTAACTTAGGGCCGTTTGCTGATACGACTCATTGCAAATTAAGTGCCACATAAACTCTTATGTCACAGTTCATGCCCTAAAAAAAAGTAGCCTATAAATATTCAAGTAGAACTTAAATCGGTAAGAGTCGTATGAGCAACCGGCCCTTAATAGTCAAGCGCACCAACCACACTCTGAATAGAAAAACTAGATTGAATAACGACACTTTTACTATATCAGGCATATATGCTATCAAAGATTCCTTTGAGTAACGAACTCAGTCGAAAAATTCTTATACCGCCCAATTCGTCAATTTCAAAAAAGATCAATTTAGGCCTATTAAAACTAAAATTACTTATTATTAATTAAACTTATTAAAGGGTTATATCTAAGGTTCCCCAGCGTAAACACGTTTTATTTCAAATTATCTAGACATACAATTATTTTGAAAAGTTTGCATTCAAAACTATACATTTGTCGATATATTCCATTTTATACTGCCCCAAACGCTCTAAATATTTGAATGAAGGCCAATTTCAGACTAATAAATCACATTCCAACAACCAATAAACTTAAGCATTTATTTCTGGTAGAATTTATATATATTTACTCACAGAATATCAAGAAAATTCCAATATGCTAAAAAAAAAGCAAGTTATCGCATTCTACAATTTTATTGATGTAATACTTCTTTAGGCACGCTTGACTTAGGGGTAAGCTGGTTAATGCGTCACGAAAGCGTTACGGAAATTGCGAGCGGAAGTTGAGAGAGATATATAAGTTAGTGAAGATATATTACTGTAGAGGCAAGAGAGAGAGAGATGCGAGCACACATTTTCGTTCTCACTTTCTCTCATAGCCAGTTACGTTTCGTTATCTAATACACAGCATACAGTGCAGCAGTGATACCAGATCGGGGCATTTATCCCTTTTTGCGGGATTTTCTTAATAATAATAAGCAAAACGGGACAAAGTGATTTTTCAGACCTCATATAGTACAAAAAGAAAGGATTTTACTTTTTGGTCAAATTTTGTTCCAAATTGCTCATTTCACTAAGAATACAAAAATTGTTCAACATACGATCAAATTAAATGTTTTCATGCTTAGAAAAAAGTCATTCAATATATCTGAATGCTTTCATTTCCCTAAATTTTTTCATAAATCGTGAATGAATCACGAGTATTTTTTAAAATAATAAATTTATTTATTTTGTAAACATTTGAATTATTGCGATAAAGCCTTACCTCATTTCAAATCAAATTTCTGTTTCATTTTTGAGTGGAATAATGAGACTTGAAACCGAGATAAAGTTTCAAATAATTCATAAGATATTTATTTTATGTTGAATATTATTTTCATTTTAATGCCGAATGCAATTTTATGTTCCTTTGTATTAGGATCCAAACGCAAAATAGTTGGCCCGTTTACTTTCCGTCGTTCTCAGCAAAGCAAAGTGAAGTAAGATTTTCAGCACACAATTTACAACAACTACTGCGAGTCTCGAAGTGTGAAGTAGATCATAGTTGTTGTAATTGCGTGCGAAAAATCCTACTTTACTTTGCTTTGCTGAGAACGAAGCTCAAAAAAACAGGGCTAGTGTCACATTTAAAAATAATTCTTCATAAAATAATAATAAACGAAATTATTGTAACTCATATAACAACTCAAAAATAACTGTCTTTTACCACTGAGTGGCGTCACCTTTGTTTTTAATAACGGCTGTAATTCGACTTGGAAGGGTTGCCACTAAATTAAAGCAGTATTTAGGAGTTATGAAATTCCAAACTTCTTGGATCTTTAACTTCAATTCATTCAAGTTTTTAGCCGGATTTGTTCTTAATTCTTTTTTCATTTTTCCCCACAAAATCTCAATTAGAGACAGGTCCGGGCTATTTGGAGGCCACGTTAGAAATGGAATGGTGTGTTCTCGAAGCCAGCTCATATTTTGCTTGGCTGTATGACATGATGCGCCATCTTGCTGAAATGTAAAATTGCCATCTTCTGTTTGCAGCCTCGGAATCGAAGGTAGAAGTTGGTGCTCTAGAATGTCTTGATACCTACTGGCATTCACAGTGCCATCGATGAAGCGAAGGTCACCTACTCCTTGAGCTGACATACATCCCCATACCATTACTGAAGCGGTAAATTTTGTTTTTCGTCTAAAGCAGTCTGGGTGAAATGCTTCAGCTGGCGTTCTTAAAACTCTTGATCGTGAGTCTTCAACACAAAGTTCGAATCGAGACTCATCGCTACATATTACACTCCTCCATTGCCTTAGCGTCCATTTTTGATGATCACGAGTCCATCTTGCGCTTTTTCTTTTGCAAAGGAGTTAAAACTGGTTTTTCTTTTGCCTAAGTGACGGGTTTTTAGAAGTAACAATTTTCTAAGTTAATAAAACAAAAACAATTTGGTTAAAAATTACTGTATAAGATTTGTATCCCATTTTCTTCATTTCTCGAATGCAGGTGTCTCTTGAAACTTGCTTTTTAATCACATTTTTCCACTCTAAGGTGATATTTGCCGTTGTAGCACGACGATCTTTCTTGAGAATTTTTCTTAAAGCCCTTCTGTTACGATCGTTAGCAATTGATGGTCTTCCAGTTTTCTTCAGTGGGTTTACATTTCCAGTATTCTTGAATAAATTAATAATGTTTCGAACTGAGGACTTCGATATTTCCAATTTTTTTGCGATGTTATATGCCGAAACGCTTTTTTGTACGCTTTTATTATTAAATTACGTATGTCTTCCGATAAACACTTGCCACGCGCCATAGTGAACTTTGATTGCGACTGCAATCAGTGAATGCCTGACTTGAGACATCCGCACTTAAATAACGCAACAATAAACGGCAAATGTCAAGAGAGAAAGGCATTATCCAGCTTAGGCCAACTATTTTGCCGCGAAAAACTAACGGGACAACTATTTTGCAAAGAAAAAAATGGGTTAACAGTTGAAATTTGTGGCAACAAACATTAACTGTTTTAACTTATTGATTGCTTTGTAAAGAACACATGTTCATGGATAATATTAAGAAAAAAAAATCAACTTTTTATTAATTATGCATAATAATAACGCATTTGAAAATGTATGTGATAAAAAATACAATACTAGGCCAACTATTTTGCGTTTGGGCTCGTATACACAAACGTATCTTAACATGTATTTATATTTGTTAGCTTGCATAGTTAATATATAATTTAACTTGTATTTGTTAATAATAAAAAAGACAGAATTTAATAAAAGAAATGTTTTCATAACTTAATATTTTGTGGGATAAATGTGGGATTTTTTTATATTTTGGCGAGAGATAAAAAGGATTTTTTGAGTATAACCGTGGGATAACCTGCCTCTAAAGTCTAGTATCACTGCAGTGCAGGCCTATTGGCTGTGTCACACTGTAGGAGCAACAGAGAGAGGTGCGAGCACGCAGTTTCTTTTCTTTCTCTTTTTCCCCAGTTACGTTTCGTATATCTTAAACACAGTGCAGGCATATTGCAAGGTTGCCACTTTGGTATTTTTTTACCAAATTTGGTATTTTGTTTTGCTTTTTGAGCAGATGTACCAAGAATGCGAACTGGATATAATCTCATTTAAATGCGACCTTACTGCTTCTGAGTTAACGCATTGCATTATTTGCATGTGCTTCATCATCATCCATATAAATTCGCTATTCAAAAAATTACAGAATGCACTCATTTTCTTCTTTTGACAGATGGTGAACTTCGAAATAGTTTCTGTTTCTGTTTATAACTATATTGAGATATGGATAGGTTGATTAATCATATTATTTATATACAGACATAAAACTGAAATTTGTTAAAGGTTTGTTATAAGAAAAAAGGTAAATGACCCCATGACTTCTAAGAGCTGGTAATTTTGTGCAAAATCAAATAAAATAATTTGAGTTTTTTTTTTGTAACTGGCAACCATGGCCTATTGTCTGTATCATACTGTTGGACTTATAATTGCTTATTTATTAGAATACTTATTACGGGCTCGTCTAATCTAACTAAATTACATATGTCTTCCTTCCGCAGCAACTGAGCGCACGACAGAAGGGATCGAGAGCTGACTTAATGGCTCGAATTCTAGATGTAGCTCTTCTTTAACTTCATTTTCATTTAATTCTTCAGAAGATGAGGAACATTTTTTTTTTAAATATTTCATTAGACGAATTAGTTTTAATGACGTATTATTCTTGTCCTCTTTCATACTTCCTCTTTCTTATTATTTTTTTCATAGAAGTTCTAATCCCTTTTATATTGAGTTTCACCCATCGTTGTCATCGACGTCACACGTATCAGGCGTTACCGCACGGTCAAAATATTTCCCCCCAGATAAATCTGAAAAACACCCAGAAATGGCTATTCTTTAAAAAAAAAAACATTATATATTTATGTCATTATATCGTTAAAATACTTTTTTTGCAATTTCGAATTTGAAACGAGAACACGTTAGTTTGGTTTTCCAAATGCAATGTTGTCCGCCAAATAAATCTAACGCAAAATGTCACCGCTTGTTGCATTTTGAAAAACTCTTACACAACTTTGATGAAATCGTTTTTTTTTATAAAAAATACAGATAAGTTTGTTGCTTAAATCCGGAACTATTTAAAAAAAAAACTACAACTTTTTCCTAATGAAACTGGAATTAGTTTGTTCTGAAAACTTGTTTTCCAAACAAAAATACCTAGTTCGATTATTTAACTGCATTTTAAAATAACACACATTTTAAGGTGACCAAAAACGATATTATAACAAAAAAACATGTAAAATAGAGTTTAAAAAAAAGGCCTGGACAATATCGAAATTCTCAATTTTTTTAATAATATATATGTATGATTCATAACTGAGCATTTTCCTCACCACAGTTAATACGATTTTATGGCACATCCCCTGTACATTGGTAGGTACTTTGGTCTGCGACAATCCCCTAAAATTTTCCCATCAAAAGCTGCACGCTCATATTTTGGCAGCAAGTAAACTTATTTCTTAGTAAAATTATTTCTTAACTGTCAAAGTTTGGTCTGGTTGGGGGCATACAATTTTGTGGAGGTCAGTGCTTAACATTGACCCATTTTCTTGCTCCTGCCTCACTACCAGTTACTGCAAGGATTAGTCGCGTTTAAAGCACATTTGTAGCACATTTCCACCCAATAAATGCTGACACACCACGTGATGTATTCGATGCCTCGATGGAGTATTTATTTAATTCGTTCCGTTTTTATGGACACATAAAATGCTGAATTATTCAGTCGGCCTACTAAATGTTCATGTCCTTTTGTTGTGTGCATGTATTGAGTGGGCTTATCACTATCGCTTGTAATAAATCGCCCAGATTTCTGACGTCACAATATTGCCGATTAATCCCGACCCACTATCGATTAGAGAGGCATGTGTGTCTATGTTCTGTGGTGGCGCAGCGTTTCTTGATTTCATCACGTATCAGACACTGAGGGACCATTTACTAAACATTGATAATTTCATTGTAATATGAAGGAATTCAATGGCACAAGGAGCAGTCGATTAATCGGGATGACATAATGGAAATAGATATATTTGTAGGACTTCAGCAATCTTCAAAATACCAAAAAGACTGTAGTGCGAACATACATCTGAAATGGCAATTCCTTAACCCCCATAGCAGCCAGGAAGGAGCAATTTATTATATTTGCCAATCGCCAGCCTACGCGACTCTGTTAAAAAATTTTAAAATCATCTAAGCCTGTCCGGCTTTATAACTACTCGTACTTGAGCAATTTGTCACGACTTCATACTGTATCCAACTGCAATCTTGCAACTCTTTTTGCTCTTTGTATAGCGCCACATGTTCCTCCTCCGCACAAGTGGTGTGGTGCGGCTGCACTGCCGCTGCAGTGGTCCAGCCATTTGTTAAGTACAACTCTTTTAACGATTTATTGCCAAAACAGGCAAAAAGTCCAAAATTCTACGCTTGTCAGTGGCAATTCGACCTTATTACGACAAATGGGCTTGGCGGTCGGCGGGCAAGCTTCGACATCAAAATTCGAGAACAAGTCTCACTCGCACACAGCGTGGAAGCGAAGCATTCCGTGTACTGAATTCGAATCTTGAATTGACAGAATATGAACATATACCAATACCAATACTGTGAATGGGACAAGAAACAAAAAAAAAAAAAAGAACACAGACGGGCCACAACGATTTGGGTTACATGACTTGGCCATGTAATGCATGTGTGCTGTATATTTCTCTCTTCGACGGCATTGCATGACAAAGTTAAGTTAGGTATCCATCGAGGAGTGCAACTGCACCATGTGGACCATGAGATTTGTTATGAGGACTGCAGGAGATCCCAGATAAGCTCGGAGAGTTCTTTTTAGGTCACTTTGTTGGTGCAATGACATGTGGTGTGAGGTATGTTCTACGCGTGTGTGAAGGAAAAACTGTCACAAGTGGTGCCACTGATGAAGGAATTTTTTTTTTAATTTACTTATGCCAACAACACAAGAATTTTATTCAATTGGATTTGGAGTGGATGAGGAAGTCATTAGAAGGGAAAGTGTATTTTGAAGTGTCGCCAGATGTGTCCAAAGAATTTAATTCAAAAGAGGTGATGAAATGATGATCTACCGAAACTGTCAAGAGGCATTCAATATATACGAGAACGAATACGAGTTGCTTTAGCTGATGATATATCTGATTTGATGGGTGAGTACATGGGTGAAATGACAGCTAACTCTAGCCAGTGAGTTTGGGCCAAGAACTGAACAGAATCACTTTGGATCCAAGGGCAAATTATAGGTATACGTCGTTGCTGATGCGCTTAAACATGCGAGCTGAACACAACCTTTTGCTGAAAATTTAGGAAATAGAAAAGAAACGACATCTTTTTTGACAAGTTTGACAAGAACCGAATCATTTTTGATTTCAGTATTTTTATTTACCTACTTCCATTATCAAAGTTTGAAATATATATAAATACAGTGGAATCCGTTTAATACGACTTCGTTTATAACAAACAACCATTTTAGCGATGTAGACACAAAAACTTGTTAGACTTGCAAACTAATTGCTATGAACGAACATCCGTTTAGAGCGACTTTACCGATAAATCGTCCGGTTACAGCGACTAGTGGTTGTTGTTAAAAAAATGGAGTGTGCTTTAGACCACACGACTGAAGTAAAATTTCTTTAGCTCCATCTATATACATGTTTAGTTTATACATATTAATATATAAATTTACTTCAATAATTTACTGGCTATGAGAGGAAGAGAGCAAGAAAATGGGCGCGCGCACTGCTCTCTCTCTCTCTTGGTCCTACAGTATGATACAGACAATAGGCCATGGTTGCCACTTACAAAAATTACCAGCTGTTAGAAGTCATGGGGTCATTTACCTTTTTTCTTATAACAAACCTTTAACAAATTAGAGTTTTATGTCTGTATATAAATAATATGATTAATCAACCTATCCATATCTCAAAATAGTTAGATATAAACAGAAACAGAAGCTATTTCGAAGTTCACCATCTGTTAAAAGAAGAAAATTAGTGCATTCTGTAATTTTTGAATAGCGAATAAAACAGTTTTATATGGATGATGATGAAGCACATGCAAATAATGCAATGCGTTAACTCAGAAGCAGTAAGGTCGCATTTAAATGACGTGATATCCAGTTCGCATTCTTGGTACATCTGCTCAAAAAGCAAAACAAAATACCAAATTTGGTAAGATGCCTCATGCACCAAATCATCAACCAAGTATGGGAGGAAGAAAACATGCCCGATGACTGGACTATCAGCTACATATGGCCCATCTACAAAAAAGACGATCCTATGACTTGCAAGAACTATCGAGGGATATCCCTGCTTAATGTCGCTTATAAATTAAGATCCTATCCAACGTACTGTGTGAACGTCTTAAACCGTTTTGCAACACACTAACCGGCACGTACCAGTGTGGCTTCCGCCCGACAGATCGACTATAGACCAAATTTTCACACTGAGGCAGATCCTGGAAAAGACCAACGAATTTCAAGTCGAGACACACCACCTATTCATCGACTTCAAAGCCGCGTATGATAGTATACATCGTCGGGAGCTCTATAATCTAATAAACAAACAAACAAGCATCTGTCCACCGCCTAGGACAGTTAAGGAGTTTATCTACCTCGGAATAACATGAACTCCACAAATGATATCCTAGTAGAGATCCGGCGAAGAATTACCCTAGGAAACCGCTGCTACTGGCAAAACAACTGGGTTAAAAACTCATAAAAAATGTATGCTCTACAGAAACCTTATCCTGCCAGTTCTGCTTTATGGCGCCGAGTGCTGGACGATAAGCAGGAAGGGCAGGAAGTGCTGATACTGGGCTCCTTCGAAAGAAAAATTCTTCGGCGGATTTTTGATCCTGTGTGCGAGGAGGGCGAATGGAGGAGAAGATATAACTGCGAACTTGAGCTGTACCAAGATGTGGATGTAGTCCAAAATGTCAAAATACCTCGACTACATTGGCTCGGCCGCACATCGAGCGAATGGACAATAATGCTCCAGCTAAGAGGATCTTCGACTGCCAGCCGCCAGGTTCAAGACGACAAGGAACACCGAACCTCCGTTTCAAAGACCAAGCCAACGCGGATGCCAGAGCGCTTGGTCTGGACAACTGGAAGCAACGTGCCCGGGATCGCAGAGGATGGAAGGCTGCAGTGTCTCAGGCAGAGACTCTCCACCGGTCGGGACCACGTTAATCAAAAAAAAATCAATCACATGTATTCACAGATAGGAAATTTAAGAGAAAATTTTATTTTCAAAATCTGCGGGGGTAATCGGGTAGGTGCGCGGGACCCGACGGTCTATTTAATACTTTGTTTATGGTTTTTACGCGACAGAGCTATTCAACGGATAAAGTTTTTTTTGAGTGAAAATGACTTCAGTTAAAAGGAAAAAAATAGATAAACATTCAGTTCGCTTTGTACGTCGTCCTTAATGTCGCAGGGCCCTTGACCGTCGCTATATATCCGGGTTCTACTGTATTAAATACGAAAGTTTATTTTATTTGGCCACCAACACGCGCCTAATGTGATCGTGTTGGATATGTTGATATGTTTGTTACAAGTGCACTGGTAATAAATCCAAGATCGGGTTGCTTGTTGGAGATGGTTGCGCATCGTGTTGGGTGTTAAGCTTAGTATCCTGCTCGCGCTAAATTTTATCTCCCATACAAAAATGTCAACAAAGATTAAATTAAGCTAAGCAGATTTAGACAGCACTATCCTGTTCGTTCGCTAAATTCTTAACTTCGTATAGATGGGCCGATGACAAGTCTCCACTCATCTAGCTCCGGTACATTCAATCGAAGATAAATTTTGACAAAAGAATAAGGAGGAAAAAGTTTGTGTTGTGATCATAGAACATAGTTTGATTAGTCTATGGTAGTGGTAGAACCGCAGAGAACGTTAGCATGATAAATAAAAATAAACGCCAAACCAAAATACAAAATAGTTATTTAATACTTTGGAACACCGAACCTCCGTTTCAAAGACCAAGCCAACGCGGATGCCAGAGCGCTTGGTCTGGACAACTGGAAGCAACGTGCCCGGGATCGCAGAGGATGGAAGGCTGCAGTGTCTCAGGCAGAGACTCTCCACCGGTCGGGACCACGTTAATCAAAAAAAAATCAATCACATGTATTCACAGATAGGAAATTTAAGAGAAAATTTTATTTTCAAAATCTGCGGGGGTAATCGGGTAGGTGCGCGGGACCCGACGGTCTATTTAATACTTTGTTTATGGTTTTTACGCGACAGAGCTATTCAACGGATAAAGTTTTTTTTGAGTGAAAATGACTTCAGTTAAAAGGAAAAAAATAGATAAACATTCAGTTCGCTTTGTACGTCGTCCTTAATGTCGCAGGGCCCTTGACCGTCGCTATATATCCGGGTTCTACTGTATTAAATACGAAAGTTTATTTTATTTGGCCACCAACACGCGCCTAATGTGATCGTGTTGGATATGTTGATATGTTTGTTACAAGTGCACTGGTAATAAATCCAAGATCGGGTTGCTTGTTGGAGATGGTTGCGCATCGTGTTGGGTGTTAAGCTTAGTATCCTGCTCGCGCTAAATTTTATCTCCCATACAAAAATGTCAACAAAGATTAAATTAAGCTAAGCAGATTTAGACAGCACTATCCTGTTCGTTCGCTAAATTCTTAACTTCGTATAGATGGGCCGATGACAAGTCTCCACTCATCTAGCTCCGGTACATTCAATCGAAGATAAATTTTGACAAAAGAATAAGGAGGAAAAAGTTTGTGTTGTGATCATAGAACATAGTTTGATTAGTCTATGGTAGTGGTAGAACCGCAGAGAACGTTAGCATGATAAATAAAAATAAACGCCAAACCAAAATACAAAATAGTTATTTAATACTTTGGAACACCGAACCTCCGTTTCAAAGACCAAGCCAACGCGGATGCCAGAGCGCTTGGTCTGGACAACTGGAAGCAACGTGCCCGGGATCGCAGAGGATGGAAGGCTGCAGTGTCTCAGGCAGAGACTCTCTCATTTATCTTTGGTGTGGAAAATCGAAGTGGAGACTTGGGACGCTAAAGTTTAGCGCAAGCAGGATACTAAGTTTTAAGTTTTAATTTAAATAAAACAAATTTTGTTGCTTAGAACAATTTTGAGTGGGGGGAGCTATACGTGCCGTCTGAAGTTGGATCAATGTATTGATAGTTATCACTTCCGCATTCACATTCTCTCAGCTATGTCAGAGTGCGTTCAACGCGTTGTTCATCATCATCATTTAATACTTGGCCTAGTTAATCAAAACGGTCATGAACTCGATCGGCAATCACTCTTAAATCGAAGTTGACCAACTCGAGCAACTGATTTGTTTGCCAAAATTGGACAAGTTGATCATTCAACAACTGAAAACTGAAAGCTGAATAAAAAAGGGACAGTCTTTATAGTACCCTATGCCCATCTCCCCACAACCATTTCTAGAAAAAATTATTGAGTAGTTTGTTTCTTTTCGGCGATCGAACCTAAGATTCCTAGCTCAGTAATCCAGCAGAGTAACCACTGAGACTTAGCCCTAACAATCGTGGAATGTTGTCATTGACAGTATGAATTGAAGGTTTGGCGCTGCCCGCATTGTCAAAACCAAGACAACTCCATTCCACTGGGAAACAAAAAAGTCAAAGGATTTGTTTGAAGTTTTTGAGAAAAAATAAGATATAGAATAAGTTCCTTATTTCATGTTCCCACCAAACTGAAATCGCGCGGTTTCGCTGAACTTTTACTGATATCTTCGAGAATATTAAAACGAACAATTAAGTATGTCAATTCCTTCGCATTTGCTGGCAATCGCCTAGTCAATGCCTTGTGTGCCACAGACAGCTACTCAAGCTATTACTTATGTTCCTACATGTTTATTTATTAATTTTATTTATCTATTTATTTGTTGTTTTGTATATATATAATTTTTTTTATTTTATTTATTTGTCTGTTTTTTATATTTTTGTTATTTGTTTTTTTTTTTATGTTCCTATTTGTTTCTATATTTTATTTATTTATTTATTTTATTTATCTATTTTTTTGTTGTTTATATATATATATATTTTTTTTTTGTTTATTTATTTGTCTGTTTTTATTTTTTTTTTTTTGTATGTTATTTATTTATCTTTTTGCTTATATTGAAGGTTTTTCATCGTATTTTCCTTCAACACATATGTTCATAAATATAAATTTTTATTGTGTTTAGTAATATTGTGAAATAATTTTTCAGAAGAAAGATATTAATGTATCAAATCTCTGTGTCTTATGCTGTGCGATAACTAAAACATGTTAAAATGTTTATACGAAAAAAATAAATCTATCTATCTTACCGAAATCTTGTAAGTCGTTCCCACCGAGTTGAAGTGAGTTCAAAAGTCATAAGCTGCCAATTTTGAAGCTCAACGACAGCCTCTTCCTTTTCTTTTTTATAGCGCT
Source organism: Cheilosia vulpina (assembly GCA_916610125.1). NCBI lineage: Eukaryota > Metazoa > Arthropoda > Insecta > Diptera > Syrphidae > Cheilosia > Cheilosia vulpina. The sequence continues at coordinate 28,288,374 of OU744278.1, forward strand.
TTGCCATGATCTTTAATATAACCAAATTACATTTAAGAAATTCATTAATATTTCTCTTGCAAATATTACTTACTTGTTTTTTTGATTCAGATTCAGATTCTTTTCTTCTTTTATTATTTTTTTGATTTTCACAATTGTTTTGGCGTTTAATATTTTGACATCCACAAATGAACACATAAACCAAAGTTCACGCTGCAGGCTTGTTGGGTTTGATAATCTCTCACGGACGTATGAACTCAGAGAGAATTCAAATAGGTTTCGCTGAAAACCCGAAGTTTCGAAACCACAAAAATAATTGACGAAACCTCGCGGTTTCGTTTTCAACTAGATTTAAAAAAAAATATCTTTTTTTTTTCGAAATATTAATATAAAAAAAATATTTAATATAAAAAAAAAAATGAGTTTTCTAAGTCCTATTTTCAAAAGTACCGAAATTCGATTTTTTAGCGAAAAACTGGGCATGCTGCAATTTTAGCTTTACACAATAAAGCTGAAATATTAATTTTGGTTGGAATCGTTGAGCCGTTTTCAAACAAATCAAACTGGCTTGAAACCGGTTTATAGGAGAACCTATACCATTAATATTGAGGTTAACGTGCACAGCAAAAAAGCGGCGCCTGCCTGAAGGCCTATAAACTCTAAATCAAAGTTTGACTTTTTGAATTCCTCTGCCATCCTTATGGCAGTATTGATTAACATCTCGAGTTTGAAATTTTGTACGAATACACGGAGCACTTTTGTCTTAGTGATAGACTAGACACCAACACCACATGTCAGATTTGGTAGGCCCATTTTTCTTTTGTTCTCTACAGTAGATATAAATAGGCGCATCAATATATTTCAATTTAAGTTCACATTCCGAACGCATAATTATATGTTCGGATCGCATAGCGCAAAATTTGTTTCTAATAATTGCAATCGAGCTGCGAGCTACGAATTGAACTGGAAGTGCACTTTTTTCAAAGAAACATAGAAAAAATAGAAAGACCACTTCTAGAGTTGCTCTTTTCATCGAAAGGGCAATTCCTTTCTTCAATCGAAAAGGAAATTGGACACTGCGGTATGTGGTGAATGGTATGGTGTGTGAAAACAACTTGAGTGGTAGCATGACATGTTACCATGTCACAAATTTTCCCATAAAAGAACATGACATGCATTTTGACTTATTTTTTTTTTTTTTTTTTTTTTTTTTTTCGTGTAGCTAGGTGAAAATCGTTGAAAGACATCGCATGCGAGCTTTGCGATAGTGTGGGACTGGAAACACCCACTAAAAACACCCAGGGAAGGCATGGTGTTACCATCCTTCCAATGATCGCACCTAGTCGTCAGACTAATCAGCAATTTTGTTCTAATATGTACTAATGTACTTACGTACAGTTTTAAGGAACTAACTTTGGTTTGTTGCCTTTTGTTTTTTAATTCATTATCACTTTGTTAGTGTGATTATGTTGTTACATATTTCTTTTCTTTTTACCTAGTTAACTAGTTCAAAAGGTTTTACTCTACGTAATCTTCTAACTAAATTAGTATTATTAAGTAATTGGACTACTTCTAAATTAGCATGGTTGCGAAGCCTAACTTCATGTCTTCTAGCGACCTTCCGAACCTCGTCCTCTACCATTTCAATTTTTAGATCCCTATGTAGATCAGCGTTACGTACGTACCACGGCGCATTAACAATATTGCGTAATACTTTGTTTTGGAAGCATTGTATGCTTTGAAGGTTGGACTTACTTGTGCACCCCCATAATTGGAGGCCATATGTCCAAATTGGTTTTAATATTTGCTGGTAGAGAAGCAGTTTATTGTGAATTGAGAGGCATGAATACCTCCCTATGAGCCAATATATTTTAATGTATCGTAAATTTAGTTCATCACGTTTTTTCTTGACATGAGTTTTCCAGCGCAACTTTGCGTCCAAAGTCAAGCCTAAGTCCTTAGCTGAGTTCGAATGCTGAACCACTTTATTATTTATATACACAGGTATGTGTTGTACGTGTTTATTTGTAAAGTTAACATGAACCGACTTCAGTTCATTTAATTTTATTTGCCATTTGTTGGTCCAATTAGATATATCATTTACTGTCCTTTGTAGTTTTTCGGTAACTTCCTGCACGGTTTTTCCTACTGCAAGTACAGCAGTATCGTCTGCAAAAGTGGCAACAGTAGTTTCTTCATTTTGTGGTAGGTCGTTCGTGTATAGGAGAAATAGTACAGGTCCCAACACACTTCCTTGCGGTACTCCAGCTTTAATGTGTTTCAATGCTGAGTATTCATCTTCTTGTTTAATTCTAAATAATCGTTGCATTATATAGGACTCCAGTATTTCAGAGTACTGTTTTGGAAGATATTTTTGTAGCTTACGGACTAATCCTTTGTGCCATACTTTATCAAAAGCCTGTGTTACATCAAGGAAGATGGTAGAGCATATTTGTTTTTCTTCTAAAGCCTTTTCTATTATATTAGTTATTCTGTGGACTTGATCTATAGTTGAATATTTATTTCTAAATCCGAACTGATGGTTTGGGATCAGTGTTTTTTCTTCTAGAATCGGATGGAGTCGTTTTAGAAGGATTTTTTCGAATAGCTTAGAAAGGATTGGCAGCAATGATATCGGCCGATATGACGTTACTTCACTGGGCAATTTGCCCGGCTTAGGTACCATAATAACTTCCGCGACCTTCCACATACGTGGAACATACCTTAGTCTGAACGCTGCATTTATTATCTGTGCCATTTTTTTCATACCTTTTTTAGGCAGTTTTTTCAGAATTTCACCCGTTATTAGATCAAATCCCGGAGCTTTTTTCGGGTTGATCTTTTCTTTTATTTCTTTGGCTATTTCCCTAGAGGTTACTGTTGGAATCGATCTCTCGTCTTCACACATTTCTTCCATTTGTTGGGAATTTTCATTATCGTCATATGGCTGGAAGACATTTTCAATGTGTTCCGCGAATAGATCCGCCTTTTGTTTGTTTGTTTTAGCCCAGTTACCACTGCTGTTTTTCACTGGCGGAATGTATGCCGTTGGTCTTTTCATTTTTTTTGTAGCCTTCCACAGTGAGTATTGTGTACTATCATCGTTTGTCAGATTTGTAAGGTATCTTTCCATCGATGCATTTTAAAATTCTGCTATCTTTTTTCTGAGTTTATTGTTTAAACTATTAAGTCTATTTTTATTACTCGGAGCTCTTGTCAGTTGCCATCGTTTGCGAGCTCTTCTCTTTTCTGATATAATGTCGCAGACTTCTTTGGGATACACGTTTCTTTTTACTTTGCTATTTAGTTCGGGCGTTGCAGCCCATGCAGCCTTTTGTATAGCTAAGGTGAAGGACTGCACTTCGCTTTCTAATTGCTCTATTGTATTAATTGTTGTGGATAGTTCGATGCATTCATCTATTAGGTATCTGAAATATATCCAGTTAGTTTGTTTACTAGACGTGGGTTGTGATCCTTCATTATAATTTTATCACCAAGTGTAAGCAGCACAGATGAGTGATCTGAGTCAAGATCTGGCCCTTCCTTAAGTATTTGAAGAAATATTCTTAGTTATGAAGAAGTCGACAACATCCGGGATTTTGTTCCTATCTGTGGGCCAGTAAGTAGGATTTCCCGTTGAATGGTAGTTAGCATTGTTTTTTTTAATAGATTCAAGGAGTTCTCTTCCTCTTGTATTTGTTAATCTTGATCCCCAAGATTTGTTCTTAGCGTTGAAATCTCCACCTATTATGAATTTATTTTCGAATTTGCGTAAGAGGCATTCAAAATTGTTTTGTTTCTGTCTGTAGCTAGGAGAACAATATGCCGCTGCTACCGTTATCTGCCCGGTGCTTGTTTTTATGTTTACGGATTTGGCTTGTATTTCACACGACTGGTATTCTTCATCTTCATCGTGTTTAACACCTTCCTTAATTATAACTGCGGCCCCTCCTCTTGCTGCATTGTGAGGATGTGGGGTATGGTATGTCTTGTATCCGCGAAGCTTGTATTTTGTTCCAATTTTAAAATGTGTCTCGGAGACTAGACATATGTCAATTTTGTTTATATCGAGAGTCGCTTGTAATTCATCTTTGCGATTCTCGAGGCCATTGGCATTCCATAACAAGATTTGTATGTTTTTAGCCATTATGATCTTTTAGGTACAGTTCTTTTATTACTGTTTTGTTTTTCAAGGAAAGATATTCTTTCCAGAATTTTCTTATTATTCTTTTCTATATCTTCCATTCTGTTAAGAATTCTTTGCATTATATCCTCCATAACATTGCTGGGAGGCTTGGGGGTTTCGACTGGTTTTGCAACGTTTGTCGAAGCAACATGTGCATATGTTTTCTTTGGACCGGCTATGGGGCTTAATTTGTCATTTTTGCTTAAGGGTAGATTTCCTTTATCTCTATCCAATTTTTTATTAATTTTGGGCCTAGATTTCGGTCTCGAGTCTTTTTTGTTTTGTTTTTCTCTGTCTTTAATTGCGTCTATTTGAACAGGCTTTTGCATTTTTTTTTGCTTGTTGTCTTTTACCTGCTGTAGCTCTTTTGCTACTATACACCCTCTGTAGTTGGCTGGGTGTCTTTCGCTACAATTGGCGCATTTAGGGACAGCCTTTATTTCCTTTATGCAGTCTTTTGTATGGTGGTCTCCTGCACATTTAACGCATTTCGGGTTAGAGCTGCAGTATTTGTGAGTGTGACCATACTTTTGGCAGTTCTTACATTGAGGAACTAGCTTTGATTTCCGCAGAGGATGAATTTGTACTTTCATTCCTAAGATATCTTTAATTTCATAAATTTTCTTGATGTCTTCATCTTGCTCAAAAGTAAGCATGAACATTGGTAGCGGTGCTTTACTCTTGTGCTTAAGCATGTTGACGACTTCAAGTATTTTGAAGATTTTATTCTTAAGGTCTTTCGCAATGCGTTCAGGTGTACATGAGTAGTGCAGTTTCTTTGCAACAACCTTTATTGGTCTTGTTTGTTTATTTTCAAACGAATACCATTGCACCTTTTTCTGGTTTAGTAATTTTGTCAAGTTTCTGTAGGATTCTTCGTTATCCACATTTATTTTAACATCATTACTATTTAGAAGAGCTGTAAATGACGTGATATCCAGTTCGCATTCTTGGTACATCTGCTCAAAATACCAAATTTGGTAAGAAATTACCAAAGTGGCAACCTTGCAATAGGCCTGCACTGTGTCTTAGATATACGAAACGTAACTGGCTATGAGAGAAAGAGAAAAAGAAAAGAAACTGTGTGCTCGCACCTCTCTCTGTTGCTCCTACAGTGTGACACAGCCAATAGGACTGCACTGCAGTAATACTAGACTTTATAGGCAGGTTATCCCACGGTTATACTCAAAATATCCCTGTTATGTTTACAAATTATTATTATTTTAAAAAATACTCGTGATTTATTCTCAGACACATATGTCATTTTATGAAACAGTTTAGGGAAATATAGGCTGGTTAAAGGATAGTGATGTGATGTAATGAGAGTACAAGCGTTCTCACCTAGACTCTCACTATCAACTCCTACTCTCACTTCCACGTTGGTGACTGGTGCCTCGATTGGATATTGGGTAACCAACCCCTTTGGAAGGTCGTTGGTGGCAGCTGATGAGAGAGAGGGGGGAGTGCTTTCTCACTAAGGCACCTCCTCTGGTACCAGACGGCAGCAGAGGAGTTCCCTAGATGGAACCAATGGTGGCGTCTAAACTTCCAGTCAGGCTGAACTATTTAGTTTAATCCCTATAAAGCTGCTCTGACATATTCGGATATCAGGTCTATGGGGATTTCCAATACCGAGCTAAGGTGTTAGAGAAGAGTTGGTGGCGGATGAACCCTTAATGGGCCAACGGCAGCGCTCGCAACCCAAAGTGGGCTACTGGCACCGGAATAACCGGCCTGCTGTCCTAGGGTCAAGGGCATGGCCCTCCAGGTTGGGGGTTGTGCCGTCGGGGTAACTTGCCGACCATGTAAAAAAACACCAGGTATGAGAGAGACACGAGGAGCCTCGGATAACGATTTCCCTCAAACGGCAACCAGACCCGGAACTTCAACGGACAACGATCTAAGAGTATGTACCTGGAATGTGCGAACGCTTTACATCCCAGGTGCTACTCAGAAACTCGAATCTGTCCTCACGCGGTACAAGGCAGATATTACCGCGATCCAGGAGATACGATGGATAGGATCAGGTATGATGAAAAGAAAAAATTGCGATATTTATTACAGATTGCATGTATTAGGATGTGGATTCGTCGTGGGAAATCGGCTTAGGATAAAAGTTATTGACTTCAAGCCGATAAGTGATCGCCTAGCTGTAATCCGCATCAAAGCTACTTTCCAAAACATAAGCCTAATACGTGCACACGCCCCTACCGACGAGGATGAAGACCCTATCAAGGAGGAGTTTTATGACCTCCAGGATGGAGCCTACGGAGCCTGTCCAGAGTACGATGTCAAAGTTGTGCTCGGGGTCTGCAATGCTAAAGTCGGAAAGGAAAAGATCTTTGGCGGGTTAGTCGGTAAGCACAGAATTCACGAAACAACCACAGACAACGGTTACCGACTAACGGACTTCGCGGCAGCTCGTACGGTGATAAGTAGCACTAGGTTTCCAAGGCTAATAATCCACACAGCAACCTGGCGCTCTCCAGACGGTCGACCCGCCAACCAAATCGACCATGTGCTAATCGATGCGAGGCACGCATCCAGCATCCTCGATGTGCACGCATTCCGAGGGGCAAACGTCGACTCTGATAATTTTCTTGTTACGACCGAGCTCGACTATCCAAGAAGAAGCTGCGTACCGCTCAGAAGAAGAAATTCGACGTTGGACCCCTTAGCACACCTGAAGTAGCCAGAGTCTATAAAGAGCGCCTGAGTGAGAAACTCTCCGCAGTGCATTCACCTACCACAGATGCCAACACCAAGTGATCCCAGTATCGCGACATCATCAAAGAGGTAGCCAAAACCACCTTAGGGTAACAGCCACCCCAGAGAAAGAGCCCGTGGTATGATGATGAATGCGTACTCCAGAAAAAGGTGACAGAAGATGCACATATGAAGACGCTGCAGCACGAAACAAGGGCAGCGAGGGAAGAGTATCGAGCCAGGAGGAGGGAGGAGAAGAAAATTCTTCTACGCGGCCTTCCAGCGCAAGGAGATCGAAGAGTCCCGCGATCGAAGCAACATCCGGAAGTTTTACAAGAAAGCGAAGCAACTGGCTGCTGGCTTCAAGACCGGAACGCAGGCTCTTCGAAACAATGATGGAAACCTAGTCACCGAAGTGCAGGGAATAGTAGCACTTCCAGCAGCTGCTAAATGGGTAGAGAGAGAGTGATAGGGCATGAAGAGAACCCACGTCCAGTCAATGAAGAACCAGTTCCACCACCCAGTATAGAAGAAGTTGGCTTAGCAATAAAAAAGCTTAAGAACAACAAGGCCGCCGGCTCCGATGGTTTACCAGCGGAGCTCTTCAAATACGGTGGTGATGTTTTGGTAAGCCTCATGCACCAAATCATCAACCAAGTATGGGAGGAAGAAAACATGCCCGATGACTGGACTATCAGCTACATATGGCCCATCTACAAAAAAGACGATCCTATGACTTGCAAGAACTATCGAGGGATATCCCTGCTTAATGTCGCTTATAAATTAAGATCCTATCCAACGTACTGTGTGAACGTCTTAAACCGTTTTGCAACACACTAACCGGCACGTACCAGTGTGGCTTCCGCCCGACAGATCGACTATAGACCAAATTTTCACACTGAGGCAGATCCTGGAAAAGACCAACGAATTTCAAGTCGAGACACACCACCTATTCATCGACTTCAAAGCCGCGTATGATAGTATACATCGTCGGGAGCTCTATATGGCGATGGCCGAATTCGGAATCCCGGAAAAACTGATTCAGTTGTGTCGCGCGACACTCGAAAACACGCGATGCTACGTGCAATTTGGAAGTTGCTCCTCCGAACTATTCCAAACATGCACTGGATTTCGGCAAGGGGACGCGCTATTATGCGACTTATTCAATCTCGTTCTGGAACAGATAGTGCGCAGGGCAGGTGTCAACAAGGAAGGCACTATCTTCAACAGATCCGTCCAGCTACCGGGGTATGCAGACGATATTGACACCATCGGTCGCTCCCAGCGTGCCATGATGGAGGCTTTTACGGCGATTGAAGAACAGGCGAAATTCGTTGGTCTTGTAGTAAATAAGGACAAGATTAGGTACATGCTATCAACAAACAAACAAGCATCTGTCCACCGCCTAGGACAGTTAAGGAGTTTATCTACCTCGGAATAACATGAACTCCACAAATGATATCCTAGTAGAGATCCGGCGAAGAATTACCCTAGGAAACCGCTGCTACTGGCAAAACAACTGGGTTAAAAACTCATAAAAAATGTATGCTCTACAGAAACCTTATCCTGCCAGTTCTGCTTTATGGCGCCGAGTGCTGGACGATAAGCAGGAAGGGCAGGAAGTGCTGATACTGGGCTCCTTCGAAAGAAAAATTCTTCGGCGGATTTTTGATCCTGTGTGCGAGGAGGGCGAATGGAGGAGAAGATATAACTGCGAACTTGAGCTGTACCAAGATGTGGATGTAGTCCAAAAGGCCAAAATACCTCGACTACATTGGCTCGGCCGCACATCGAGCGAATGGACAATAATGCTCCAGCTAAGAGGATCTTCGACTGCCAGCCGCCAGGTTCAAGACGACAAGGAACACCGAACCTCCGTTTCAAAGACCAAGCCAACGCGGATGCCAGAGCGCTTGGTCTGGACAACTGGAAGCAACGTGCCCGGGATCGCAGAGGATGGAAGGCTGCAGTGTCTCAGGCAGAGACTCTCCACCGGTCGGGACCACGTTAATCAAAAAAAAATCAATCACATGTATTCACAGATAGGAAATTTAAGAGAAAATTTTATTTTCAAAATCTGCGGCGGTAATCGGGTAGGTGCGCGGGACCCGACGGTCTATTTAATACTTTGTTTATGGTTTTTACGCGACAGAGCTATTCGACGGATAAAGTTTTTTTGTGAGTGAAAATTACTTCAGTTAAAAGGAAAAAAATAGATAAACATTCAGTTTGCTTTGTACGTCGTCCTTAATGTCGCAGGGCCCTTGACCGTCGCTATATATCCGGGTTCTACTGTATTAAATACGAAAGTTTATTTTATTTGGCCACCAACACGCGCCTAATGTGATCGTGTTGGATATGTTGATATATTTGTTACAAGTGCACTGGTAATAAATCCAAGATCGGGTTGCTTGTTGCAGATGGTTGCGCATCGTGTTGGGTGTTAAGCTTAGTATCCTGCTCGCGCTAAATTTTATCTCCCATACAAAAATGTCAACAAAGATTAAATTAAGCTAAGCAGATTTAGACAGCACTATCCTGTTCGTTCGCTAAATTCTTAACTTCATATAGATGGGCCGATGACAAGTCTCCACTCATCTAGCTCCGGTACATTCAATCGAAGATAAATTTTGACAAAAGAATAAGGAGGAAAAAGTTTGTGTTGTGATCATAGAACATAGTTTGATTAGTCTATGGTAGTGGTAGAACCGCAGAGAACGTTAGCGTGATAAATAAAAATAAACGCCAAACCAAAATACAAAATAGTTAGTAGGCCATTTATCTTTGGTGTGGAAAATCGAAGTGGAGACTTGGGACGCTAAAGTTTAGCGCAAGCAGGATACTAAGTTTTAATTTAAATAAAACAAATTTTGTTGCTTAGAACAATTTTGAGTGGGGGGAGCTATACGTGCCGTCTGAAGTTGGATCAATGTATTGATAGTTATCACTTCCGCATTCACATTCTCTCAGCTATGTCAGAGTGCGTTCAACGCGTTGTTCATCATCATCATTTAATACTTGGCCTAGTTAATCAAAACGGTCATGAACTCGATCGGCAATCACTCTTAAATCGAAGTTGACCAACTCGAGCAACTGATTTGTTTGCCAAAATTGGACAAGTTGATCATTCAACAACTGAAAACTGAAAGCTGAATAAAAAAGGGACAGTCTTTATAGTACCCTATGCCCATCTCCCCACAACCATTTCTAGAAAAAAATATTGAGTAGTTTGTTTCTTTCCGGCGATCGAACCTAAGATTCCTAGCTCAGTAATCCAGCAGAGTAACCACTAAGACTTAGCCCTAACAATCATGGAATGTTGTCATTGTCAGTATGAATTGAAGGTTTGGCGCTGCCCGTATTGTCAAAACCAAGACAACTCCATTCCACTGGGAAACAAAAAAGTCAAAGGATTTGTTTGAAGTTTTTGAGAAAAAATAAGATATACAAGTTGGCGCAAAAATAACCTTCCGATGTTTTTTGGCTGTAACTTAAAAAAAAAAATGAAAAACTTTGATTCTTCTTGTGGATTATTTTTATTTGGTCTTTTAATTTTTTTTACATCAAGTCGAGAATATGATGTCATGTAAATGGCCGCCGCCACAGTTGATTGTCATTTGAGCCCTTTTTATGGCATTTTCCATCACTTTGGCCAAAACTTCCGGCGATAGGTCCTCACATTCTTGACGGATATTGTCTTTAAGAGCTGCAAGAGTCTGGAGCGGTCAAATCAGGCGATCTTACGGGCTAGTGCAAATCGCCAAAAACGACCCGGGAACACCGATTTCAGAATATCGGTTGTGGCTCGCGCAGTGTATGCCGTAGCTCCGTCCTGTTGGAACCACATGTCCTCCAGTCCTAAATCGTCCAATTGCGGTAGAAAAAAATCGGTAAACATGGCCCTATAGCGCGCACCGTTCACTGTTGTCGTTTGACCAGCGGCGTTCTCGAAAAAAAAATGGCCGCGTCAACAGAGGCGATATTCTCGGCACAACGGGCGCTCCGGGGCCCGCCACTCTTGGCAACGTCTCGTGTTGTGCCAGTCTCTTCGAGGCGAGCGGCTAAACGTCGCAGTGTTTCACCAGTAGGCGTTGGACGGCTAGGAAATCTGCGACGAAATTCACGTTGTGCCAAAGTCACCGACCGATTATTGCTCAAATAAATAGTCACCAATATTCCGCGTTCTGGAGCAGTGTAGCGTAACATTGTTTATTAACGTGTATTTCGCATGTGTTTACTACACAAATGTCAAAACTGAACTGACATTAGGGGCCAATCGCAAAATTTATAGCATTTTCTGATAGGAGGATTACTTTTGCGCCACCTTGTAGAATAAGTTCCTTATTTCATGTTCCCACCAAACTGAAATCGCGCGGTTTCGCTGAACTTTTACTGATATCTTCGTTTTTTTTTTGTAATTATTCATACTTTGTACATATTTGAATAAAGAACTGAATGAATGAAAAATGAAAAATGAAAAGTATGTTAATTCCTTCGCATTGCCTGACAATCGCCTAGTCAATGCCTTGTGTGCCACAGACAGCTACTCAAGCTATTACTTATGTTCCTATATGTTTATTTATTAATTTGATTTATCTATTTATTTGTTGTTTTGTATATATATAATTTTTTTTATTTTATTTATTTGTCTGATTTTTATATTTTTGTTATTTGTTTTTTTTTTTTATGTTCCTATTTGTTTCTATATTTTATTTTATTTATTTATTTATTTTATTTATCTATTTTTTTGTTGTTTATATATATATATTTTTTTTTGTTTATTTATTTGTCTGTTTTTTATTTTTTTTTTTTTGTATGTTATTTATTTATCTTTTTGCTTATATTGAAGGTTTTTCATCGTATTTTCCTTCAACACATATGTTCATAAATATAAATTTTTATTGTGTTAAGTAATATTGTGAAATAATTTTTCAGAAGAAAGATATTAATGTATCAAATCTCTGTGTCTTATGCTGTGCGATAACTAAAACATGTTAAAATGTTTATACGAAAAAAATAAATCTATCTATCTTACCGAAATCTTGTAAGTCGTTCCCACCGAGTTGAAGTGAGTTCAAAAGTCATAAGCTGCCAATTTTGAAGCTCAACGACAGCCTCTTCCATTTCTTTTTTATAGCGCTTTGCCATGATCTTTAATATAACCAAATTACATTTAAGAAATTCATTAATATTTCTCTTGCAAATATTACTTACTTGTTTTTTTGATTCAGATTCAGATTCTTTTCTTCTTTTATTATTTTTTTGATTTTCACAATTGTTTTGGCGTTTAATATTTTGACATCCACAAATGAACACATAAACCAAAGTTCACGCTGCAGGCTTGTTGGGTTTGATAATCTCTCACGGACGTATGAACTCAGAGAGAATTCAAATAGGTTTCGCTGAAAACCCGAAGTTTCGAAACCACAAAAATAATTGACGAAACCTCGGAGGTATGGAAAAATTGTGCGAAACCTCGCGGTTTCGTTTTCAACTAAATTTAAAAAAAAATATCTTTTTTTTTTCGAAATATTAATATAAAAAAAATATTTAATATAAAAAAAAAAAGAGTTTTCTAAGTCCTATTTTCAAAAGTACCGAAATTCGATTTTTTAGCGAAAAACTGGGCATGCTGCAATTTTAGCTTTACACAATAAAGCTGAAATATTAATTTTGGTTGGAATCGTTGAGCCGTTTTCAAACAAATCAAACTGTCTTGAAACCGGTTTATAGGAGAACCTATACCATTAATATTGAGGTTAACGTGCACAGCAAAAAAGCGGCGCCTGCCTGAAGGCCTATAAACTCTAAATCAAAGTTTGACTTTTTGAATTCCTCTGCCATCGTTATGGCAGTATTGATTAACATCTCGAGTTTGAAATTTTGTACGAATACACGGAGCACTTTTGTCTTAGTGATAGACTAGACACCAACACCACATGTCAGATTTGGTAGGCCCATTTTTCTTTTGTTCTCTACAGTAGATATAAATAGGCGCATCAATATATTTCAATTTAAGTTCACATTCCGAACGCATAATTATATGTTCGGATCGCATAGCGCAAAATTTGTTTCTAATAATTGCAATCGAGCTGCGAGCTACGAATTGAACTGGAAGTGCACTTTTTTCAAAGAAACATAGAAAAAATAGAAAGACCACTTCTAGAGTTGCTCTTTTCATCGAAAGGGCAATTCCTTTCTTCAATCGAAAAGGAAATTGGACACTGCGGTATGTGGTGAATGGTATGGTGTGTGAAAACAACTTGAGTGGTAGCATGACATGTTACCATGTCACAAATTTTCCCATAAAAGAACATGACATGCATTTTGACTTATTGTGTCAATTTATTGTGCATTTCTCTTTCATATACACCTATCATAACGAGGTCATAAAAATCGCATAAAACCGACGATAAAAATGCACATTAAAGTTCCTATAGTGATTGATTCCTGAGCAACATGAAACGATCACGTCGAAAAACTGCCTCAATTCAAATCAGATAGTCCCCAACAGCAAGGAACATGATCGTAGGCGTGGTTGCGTGAGCCATGCACTCAGCGTGCCGTGGGTCAACTTTCCCATAATCAAAATTAAAAGAATGCCGATCATTAACGCTTTAACGATCCGATAACGTTTGACGATTGTTTAAGTGGATCAGTGTGAATTATCACTATCCCTTCGCTGTGAGGCAAGAATGCAGTAAGGCGTTGGCCGCTAGGTGACACTGTACACTTCACAGTGGGCAGCTGATCTTAATCTTTATCTTCCCAATTTGTCTTTCCAGCGGCTGAAATTCGAGCGAGATTTATGTGAATAGTTGATGAAACTTGATGCTTTGCCAATGAGAAGTATATCCACAGGGTGTTGCGTGTTGCGCTGCATAAGTTATCGAACAAAATACATAAGCGAAAGCAATTGCAGTTCAAACAGATCTTGCTTACACACCACTGACTAGTGCCTGTTATAAAACAGTAAAACAACATGATAGCTACCTCAAGTTATCGGATAAGATAAGACCGCGATGAACATGCAAGGTCACTGGCAGTGGAATGGCGCTCGTTTGCCGATGAAAGCCATTGCTCCACAAAATTCCATGTATAGAGTTCAACGATCTACCCACACAAGTATCTGTCGAATGTTTACAAATGATTCACCCAGAACAACATACCGACATCAGACACACACTGCGCCTTGATGCAAGAAAAACCGTGGACAGCGTTAATCAACCGAAAGGAAGTCAAATACAGTGGGAGAGCCATTACTTACATGGAATAACTAAAGTTTCTGACAGCTACTCTGTAGGTCGTGATCATGTTATCTTTTGGTTCCTGGAAGAACGGAGCCAAGCCGAAAAAATGGGGCTATCCTTTCCGGCACCATGCACACCGGGGCATCCACAAAATGAACCGTGCGCGTGCACTCACATCGAGCCGTATCTTGACTAATCAATCTCGTGGACGCGTTCTACACTTATTACTCTATTAAAAATCGTGGAGGATAAATAAGCCCAGATACGTGCTTTGGAGTGTGATGGAAGCGCGCCTGGAGGGTTGCAAAGTCGATAGCTATACGCTACCCTGAGAGACGGCGATTTGTTTCCAATTTTGCTGATGTTGCTGGTGATGGTCCTCCCCCTGACTAATTGTACAGATTACTTGCGCTTAATCGCGGCGCAGATGAGGCTTCGCGTGCGTGATGGCATGCTGCTGCAGAAAGACCGATGTCGGTGCATGGCGAGTGATTAGTTTGTGGCTCGTTTCCTTAGTAGATGGTATGTTTTCTGATTACAGTTATCTGGAGACTGGATGTTGAATTTGTTGATTGATTGCTGCCCGATAGGGCTGTGAAGCTAAATGGAAGTTTAAGTGGAAAATATTGTCTGACTATGAAAGTGCGGGCCTAATCGTAGATTGATGGGCGATGGCTATACTGTGCTGTGAGTTAAACGAAACGGAGGAGTATTTTCGATTAGAGGAGGCGAATAAGAATACCGGTGGTTGGAGTGGATGGATAACTTATTTGAAAGTTTGATAGCACGCCATATCTAAGGCTTGAAATAGGTAGGTGGTATTCGTTTATAGCAAGGCAAGGGAATCACTATTTGCAATTACTGTTTGTTCTAGCCAAGAAGGCTAGAACCACCAAGAGATGCTTTGAGAAAAAAGCTTTAAGTGGTAGACGCATCTAGTTAAAATTGATAGTTTACAAACCTAAACCAAACTTCACTCTAGGTGCTGCACATAATTGGAGAGTGATTTCAACCAACTTGGTGTCAGTAAGTGGCTAGCTAGGGACCAAGATGGCTTTGTATTAGTGACTATATGGACCCATATCTAGCCCTTTGACTAACCAAACTACAATCTGCCAGTAATGCATAGGATAGGTCGCCAGACGAGCTAAAGAAAGATACTTTCTTTCCAAACTTAGCCTTGATCAACCGTCAAAGAAACTTTGGGCTAATTTGCGTTCTATTGAAATTGGAAAAAGTCGATTAGTAACTAAAATGCCCGATGCTGATGAGTTGATTGAAGCCTTTGCTCCCAACCCTAGTAGCAATTCGTCGTTTTCGCCAGAAAATCATTTTGTGAATCAACCTCTATGGAATTTGAAGTTATATCCGAAGAGGATGTAATACTGCAGGTTCGTGCCCTTAAATCTAATGCGGAATCAATTTGCGTTTTATAAAAATAATACTTCCCCATGTAATTAGTTCATTAACACATGCGCTTAATTTTTGCATCACCTCTTCAACTTTTCCAGATTGTTGGAAAAATGCAAAGGTCATACCTGTGCCCAAAAGAATAACCCCATATTAGTAACCGATTTTCGTCCAGTAAGTATTTTACCTTGTTTATTAAAAATTTTTGAAAAAATTCTTGCGAAACAAATTTCCAACCAACGTTTTAATTTATTATCGCCAGTACAATCTGGTTTCCGCCCTAGCTATGATCAAAGTACTTGACGATATTAGAATACAATATGATAAGGAATATCTTTCTTTGCTTTGCTTATTGGACTTCTCGAAGGCCTTCGATATGGTATTTGCACAAAATTAAAACTTTACTTTGGTTTGAGTGATTCCTCGGTGTGTCTGATTAGGAACTATCTTACTAATCGTGTTCAAACGGTAATTGCTAATCTAAAATATTCCCAACCAAAAAATATACTCTGTGGAGTTCCCCAAGGTTCAGTTTTGGGTCCAATCCTTTTCTGCCTTTTTATTAATGATTTACCACAAGTGTGTCGAAATAAATCTGTGCATTTGTATGCTGATGATGCGCAGATATACCTCTCTCGACCGTCTGGGTTGGTGGAAGACCTTGTGGCCAGATTTAATTCGGACTTGTCATCCATTGCGAAATGGTCTGTAGATAATGGACTGATTTTAAATCCAAAGAAGAGTCAGTTAATCCTGATCTCAAAAAAACTATATATGTTGAAGAATTGCCGGACATTTTCCTCAATTGCACGAGGCTTACCTTATCTGACACCGTTGTAAGTCTTGGATATAAATTAAATCGCTCCCTTTCCGCCACTGATCATGTCAACTGTATTATAGTGCGTGTTTATGGAAGATTACGAAAGCAGTTGCTGTTATCTAGTTTTACACCTTTTAACACCAAACTGAGGTTGATAAAATCCCTTCTTTTGCCGATCTTTGATTACGCTATAGTTATCTATTGTAAACTAGATTCCGTTTCCCAACACAAATTACTTGTAGCTTTTAACGATATGGTTCGTTATTCCTTTGGAGTTAGAAGATACGACCAAATATCACATTATTATATACATGTCCTTGAATGTTCATTTGTAAATTTTTGGAAAATTAGATGCTGTGTACTTTTACATAAATTAATTCATAATCGATCACCCCCGTATTTATTTGAAAAATTAAAATTTGTTCAGTCGCCAAGAACTTTTAATCTTATTACGCCTAGCTCTAAATATTTGAATTCGTCTCGCCTCTTTTTTGTTCATGTGTCCAGAATGTGGAATTCACTACCCATAACCATCAAACAAGTAATAGGTGCCAAGCAAGTTAAAAGTGTTTTATTTGCCACTTCTCGTCATTGTAATCTATTGTTATAGTTTTCATTTTATTTCATCTTTCATTTCAGTTTTTTTCTTTTTCCCTTCATTTCGTAATTTTCCATCTATTTGATTCCTTCCTCTGTATCACCAATATCTTTTAATTTAATTTTAGATTTAATCTAAATCATAAATTTAATTTAAACATTAATTTAATTGCGCTCCTTATTTTTCCCAAATTAATTTAATGTGCATATCCTAGTGAGCTTTCTAGTACTATAAAAGACTTTTGTTCTTATTTGTACCTTGCCAAATAAAATTGAAATTGAAGTTGAAATTGATTTCAGTATTCGTGCCTGTACAAATCAAAGGAGCTCCATTGCTGCCGCACGCATCGTTATGAAATGCTCTGCATGGATTTCATGTCCATCGGGCGGCGATTTTCTGGTGGGATTTCAAGTGGGGTCGACTGTGTTCGGCATATTATGTGCCCTTTAATTACACAGTTCAGTTGAAGAATTTTTAAAGTTTATGAAATTGCTGGTATCAAATTGAATTACTTATATAATTTCCTTAAAATGCCAAATACTTTATATATTTTTTTTCATTTGTCAATATATAGCAGAAATCCATCTGATAATATTATTCAGGGAAAAATTAACTAAAACGGTTTTTTGCACTTTTTTTAAAAGATTTTGTAACTTTAAGCTGTTTTTGTATATTTTAAGAAAATACACTTTTGTTTGGGTGATTTTAATGCTTTAAATTTCGAAGCAATGTTGAAACAAATATATTTTAGCACATTCTATCGAAAACGTTTTTTTTTTATGTTGTGGGGAAAAATATTTGTTTAGTTTTAGCGGAATTTATAATCTGTAATTAGTACGTAAAATGCATACTTGCACAATTATTATATGCAAGTATGCATTTGTTAAATTAAAAAAAATGAATTCTATATTTTTATTGTTTATACTATTGCTGTTAAATTTGTATGCGCTTGGCTTTTTCTGGTAAGGACCATAATACAAAAGCCCATTTAGATCGCCCTATATTTATGTTCACCTAGATTGCACTTGCATTTGTTAATCAATAATTTAGAGGGGTTTATAAAAAAATCTGCGCACATTCCAAAATACATTGTTATAAAATTTGTAAAAGAATTATGTGTATAGAAAACGAAATAAAGCGTGCGAATACCAACAATTAACAAAACAATTTGGATTCTTATGTTCAATTGAATACGCGAAATCCGAAATAGGAAATCAAAAAGCAGAATCCACTACATCCAGTCCAATCCAATACATTATATTGTCTTTTTGTTACAACTTTAACGAATTTGCTTTCCGATATTAATGCGTTTTTTAAAATAGGAATAGCAATTGCATTTTTACTGTTCCTAGATAACACTATTCAGCACTGTTCAATGTTATTAAACTAACGAATTTCCTATCATATTTTACTTTGTACAAATATGGGGTTAAATAAACGAATTTGAAAGCATCCACCAAGCCTAATAAGAATTTATTCAATTTTCATGAACATTCTCTAAGATTCACTTATGCCCTAGTGGAAGCTTCGGTTTAACGTGCATGTTGTTAACTCATTTTTGGAACAACCCCACGCATTTCATTTATGCAGCTGCATGAATTTTGCTGTCAAAAATAGACAGCAAAACAAAATTAAAAAAAAAACTGAAATGTGAATTGATCAACACCTTTTACTGCAGAAGATGGATATATAACAAGTTAAGCTATCTAAAAAAAAGCTCAACATTTTTTTACATTTATTCCTATAGATTCATTTACAAATTGTTTGCCACCTTATTCACTCACAGACAGGAAAACAAAGAGCGCGCGAGAGAGGGCGTGGAAAATCGGATAGGTTCACGGAAAGTTGACTGTCTAGTTTGTTTAGTCTTTGTTCTAGCCTTTAAGTGCTATACAATGATAAAAGATATTTGTAGTAAAAAGGGAGCAAGAAAATTGTGTAACGCTTTACAAATACTAAAGCCGGTTGAAAACAGTCTTTGATATAACGTAGTAGAGGAAGCCTAGTCCTCTGTGGCGAGGCATCTTATAGTAAAAAGATTCGATTTGAACTTGCTTTCTGGAAGATCGGTTGGAATAATCGGAATTCGTGGGATAAGGACTTCCTATCCTTTGAATTTACCCTTGACGATCGTTGCTTGAATCACATTGTTCATCAGTTTCTTGACGGAGAACCGCGTACGGTTGCCCTATTTCGGATGATTCAGATTCCGCCATATGATAGTGATCGAACCCACCTTCAGCTGTAGATTAATTATGCGGCGGAGTTCCGGGCACATCAAGCGAGTTCAAAAATTCGTCGGATAGTTGGTCGCGAGTTCAAAAATTCGTTGGATTGTTTGTCCGCTCATAATCGTCGGACACGCTGTCAACGGATTTCTACGAATGCAGCTCTCCACCGATTTGACTTTAAATAATGAAATTCAAGCTATTGACGTCCTTATTCTTCGCTGCTGTATTGCCCGTTCACTAATCCAATCGAGATTTTTATAATTTTGTGCAATGCCAGGGAGGACTTTGGTGATGAGTTCCTCCTTCGACGATGTGAACACGCAAAGATTTGCCGGGAACGATATCAATCCGGTCGAAACATCAACAGGAGCTTGGCCATTGCTAAGCGCCAGCAGTTGTCTCGAGAATTCAGCAGCCGATGAGTCGATCTGCAATACGACTCTCATGTTCGTGGTCAATTTCAACTGCTTGACATGCCGCCACAAAGACAACGATCTCAGGCATGCACTAAGTTCATCGGCAGCAGTATATTCCGGGATGACGGGAAGTGTTTGACAAAAATCTCCGGAGAGCAATATCAAAGCTCCACCAAATCGTATCGAATCGTAAATCGTAAAACCTTCAACATTCGGTCAACTGTCTCCAAAGCTCGTTTATGCGCCATCGTGCATTCATCCCAAACGATATTTTTTTCATTCTCGCAACAGTTTCGCTGTCGCCAAATTCTTGGGCAATGAATGCCCGCAACCCTGGATAACCTCACTTCTTACACGCAATCTTATTTTCTAAAAATATTATCGAATTGATAAATATCGCATTGAATTTCAAATGATCGTAATGCCGTAATACGCAACTCGAAACAATTTCAGCAAGAAAAAAAAAACACATTTGCTGAATAGAAAATGACAATGCGAAAAGGACACCTGTCACATTGCGCACAGCCTAAGTCAACGTATAATGCCATCTATCGGGTGGTATTGATCGCAGCACAGCGCCATCAACTATTTATCTCAAAATGCACCCAAAACGTCTTATATAACAATGAATTTTACAATCATCCAAAATATTCCAAGCTCCACAACGAATTTTCCATCTTTACTTCGTCCAAAATTCGTCGAAAAAAATAAATTCAAATTTTCAAGTTTTCCATTCGAAAAGCTATTCCGAAACAATTGCACACAAAATTCCATAATTGAAATCTCTTCACTCTGACCGGATTTTTAAATCCGATTTTTAACCGGAAAAACCTTTTTTGACCTGAAAGATAATAGGCCTGTTTTTTTTAGCTTCGTTCTCAGCAAAGCAAAGTAAAGTAGGATTTTCAGCACGCAATTAGAACTACACTCTAGTTGACACTTCGAGACTCGCAGTAGCTATTGTAATTTGTGTACTGAAAATCTTACTTTACTTTGCTTTGCTGAGAACGAAGCTAAAAAAAAACACGCCTAATATTGTTCTATGACTGGACATAAAGGATAGATTTCAATAATTTGAATGAATGCCTAGCGGCAGTCTCATTTGAATGCTCCCAAACAAGAATGAAGTGAAGACCATTTAGAATATTTTGCAATTTAGGTTTTGGTTTTACCAAATTCAAACGCCGAAGTGGAGTGCAAAGTTTCTTTTTCTGCAAAACGTTGAGATGCAAAGCTTTTCAATAAATTGTTTTTTTTTTTCTTTTATAAGCTTTAATTAATATTAGTTTAGAAAAATTAAATAAAATACTTATATAGTAGGTACTCAATATAATATAATTTTTGTTTTCAATTTTTATTTAAAATATACATATTACTACATTCAATTTTTGACCGGACTTCGGGTTAAAAATTCTTATTTATCTTTTGACCGGATTTTCTGATCGAATTTAAAAAAATAATAATCGATCATTCGGTCAGATTTTACCGGATTAATTTTTTTTAGTGGCAACACTGTTCCTGTTACGAACTACTAAAAATGGAGCCAAATCGGCCCAACCGTTCTCAATTGATAAATTACTATACATTTTTCACACCATTTTTGTATATATAGATTAAAATTCAAAAAACAGTATAAAAACAAAAGAAAAATTATTTATGCCCAAGAAACAAAAAACAAGCTCCAAAATATATATTCTTCATTTAAAACAAAATGGAGTGAATGATTTGAAATGAAGAAAACATAAACAGCGCATCATTCGTTCGATGGAAGAAATCCTATAAATAAATATTTTTGACACCTACTTGACGTTCAAATAACAAGCGAAAAAGAAATGACAATATAATATCAGCTGGGATAATTTTTTTTTTTTGTAATTCGTATTCAGTTCAAGTTCTCAGTAATAGGCAAGTTTCTCAGGGTACAGTTAGAGATAGAGCGCCTACTGTCTATTTATAAGCTCCAACACTTTTAAAGATTTTTGAGTACAAGGACAAGAGTAGCTTGTGACGTGGGAGTTTCTGATTGTGTAAGTTCTAAGTGGTTGGAATTTTGTTAAGGTGCATATTAAATATGGTTGCAAAAAGAAGAAGTGGGTATTATTTGCTGAAAGGAAGTTTTGCGTGGCTTTTGTTGTGTTTTTATTGGAACTGGGGCATTGCAATTATTATAGATATGCTACAACGAAGATATGTGAAATAGATCGGGAAATAAAACTATTTAAGAAAAAATTGAGATTTTTTGAGAAAAACTAAGGACAGTATCTTATTTAGAACTAGCTGTACCCGCCCGGCTTCGCCCGTGCAAAATGTGGTTTCAGAACAATCGATGGAAACATTTTTTTTTATAAATTTGCTGTCTTGTCGGGGACACAATTTTTTTTTGATAATCGCCCAAAGAAAAATCATCGATAGAAATTGCAGAGGTATAACGCGAGGGAGCCTTCTGCAATAGCGAGGGACTTGAACCCGTATTAAAAATCATCCCAAAGACTGAGTGCACTCTGCCTTCATGGCATTGCACCTGGTCGTTGGACTAATCAGCAACAATTTAATATTCTTTGGACAATGCAAATGAAAGAAAATAATTTTATAATAGGTATTTAACTCACTTTTTTATTAATGTAACGCTTCTTTGTATACTATATTAGAAGTTTTGTTTCTATCGGCTGAGATAGTGATATTTCCTGCATTATTTACCCTGGAGCACGCTACATAATTATCTTAAACTGCCTGTGAATTCAACTCCCAGTTTTCTTAAAGTTTGATTGTCATGGCAGAACAAACATTAAGGAAATTGAATCCGTTTAAACTGAAATGGATAATTGTTGGGAATTATTTGTATTCTTGGTAAAAAAAACCGTATCTCCTTTACCACACCCAGTTAAAATTAACGCATATATTACTCATCTATATAACATTACAAAGGGGATTCAAATTGCGAAGCAGAATAATGGAAACTCCAACTTTTAACTCAATTTCGATATAAAAGTTTTATCCAAATCAAAAATGTGGTTTTCGAGATATGATCTGTTTCCAAAATTAGCGATTTCGGTGATTTGAATTAGAAATTATGGACGCAAGAATTTTGAAAACATCAAATTTACTCTACCTGTGGATTTCAGTCAAAGAAAATCAAATTTTTGAAAAGGCCCTTTTCAAAAATCCTTTAGGTAGGAAGAAGTGGCGGTTCAGCTTTGAACCCAAGTAGTACTCGATGTGACTTGTTGTTACCCCCCTCCCCCTCCATTGAAGATTGGCTTTCTGCAGGAAATGTGAATAAATTTGTCTCTTGACAACTCCTAGTGTAACGTGGACCCTTGCCGCGAGTGAGCTGTGTCGAGCTGGTCCCCTCTTCACTCTCGTTACCTGTTATGTTACTTTGCCCTGGTATACCCAGAGAAGTGTGACACTAAAACGTTTGCCAAGACGAGCAAGCAAGTTCCGGCACCAGCTTAGAGGATATGGTAGCCGGCTTTGGCTTTGATGGCAGCTTTGCTATTTGTTTTGTTTGCTCGTTGTGTTACGCCCTAGATAAGCGCAGGCTTCTTCGATAGCCAGCAATTCCGCCTGAAAAATGCTGGAAAAATCCGGCAAGCGATATGATACTGATATATTCGGTGATTCTGAGTAGACCCCGGCGCCCGGAACCACCCCAACAACACAGTCCATCTTAGTTCCGTGGGTGTATATGACAATGTCGAAACCCTGCACTTCATCGTTCCTCTTCCACTGTGCTCTGAAGGGGAAACTTACCTGGAAGCCTTTTTTGAAATTAATGTCGTTTTCTATTGGTTTCACTCGGGGATCCACTCATTCTGAAATCCAATGGAACAACAAAACAGCTTCTGAAAGAATCCACAATAGTATTGGTGAAATGCCAAAAAATAATCTACGGCTGCTGTCAGCTGACTTGTATAAAATACATAAAATTACACTTGTGCGAGTGCTTCTTCAGTGGATTCTGACTTCAAATCGAGAAGCGAAATTCTCTCCTCAGAATCACCTGAAGAGTATTTTTTGTGCCAATGGAACGGTTTTAGAAGTGATTTTTTCTCTTCCGGACTCTCCCGGACGCTTCTTTTTGCCCAATAGAAAACGACATAAGTGTGATGTATAGTCCAATGGCAAAGTGGTTGGTAGCTGTGGACATACGGCGTTGCACTCCAGCACCCAGAATCCATAAGTCTTATAGCGCTGCATAATGCGGCTTTTTTTTTTGTGTAGGTCGAGAGGTAGAAGATGCAGGAGCACAGTAAGTGTATCTCATTAATAATCTGGACAGCCGGTTAGGCTGTAGGCCTCAGGAGCATACGGACAGAAAGACGGACGGAAATTCGCGACCCACTTTTCTGAGTTCCTCTATCATCGTAATGTCAGAATTGAGTATCATCTCGAGTTCGAAATTTTGTACGGATACAATATCTTTCTGTTACTCGTATTAGAGAAAGTTAAAAAAAATAGTTTAAAAAACCCAAAAACCCGACTGTCAATCGGAGACTATATTCCTACAAAGCCTAACAAATATATGAGTATTGAGTACCTTCCGACTGTCAAATAGTAAGGTAAAGGTACTTGAATGTGTCTTATTCATATGTTTTTAATTCTTTTGTTTAAAGTCAGTCGGGTTTTTTGGTTTAGTAGCCTATAACACGCCGGGGAAGAATACGAATCTTATGACACCTTACTATTCAAAATCGGTCAAGCCGTTTATGCTACACGGCGTCACGTAGGAACGTACAGAAGATACGCGCGAAACACATAACCCTCTCTGTGCGCAGTCGGGTAAAAACCAGACACTCCTCTTGCTGAGAACAGCTTAAAATTGCTGAGGAAATTTTAAAATTGGTTCGCTAACTTTATCCATTCACTGATCAGTTTTATTTTGGAACACCCTGTTAAAACTAAAATAGTCAAAACCTTTTTCTTTACATGCTGTGCTATATTTAGGACTGTTTTTTAAATTAAGTACAGTGTTTTTCCAAGATAATCCCACTTCTGATCATTTTTCTGAAACAGTTACTTACCAAGCTCGAGTTTGTTCATAAACGCGTGATAGAACCTATACCGAAGGTTTTGTAATCAATCAAAATTGGGGTGGGACAAGACCGCCATTTTCATCATCATTTCCATTTGATTATATTCTTGAATGTCCTTGTCGTTAATCGCGCTGAAGTTTAACATGCTCTAAGACGATTTTAAGAAAAATATTGACATGGCCTGCAAGGCCTTAACAAATAAAAGTCACGCACCTGCATCAGCGGTAACCTCTTGTCTCAAAATTTAAACAGATAAAGATTGACGATACCGACGCGTCTCTCCATCTCTGACGAAGAGTATCTTTACAAATCTGTTAACTGAACAACATCCGGGAGGTCAACGAGCTCGTGTCTCTATTGTACTATGTACGCATCCTCAAGTCAAATAAATGGCATTCCGCGCAAATTGAGTAGTAAAATTCGCTCGGAACACCATACACCATTCAGCAATTCCGTTGACTGCTGGCACTACTGTCCATCTAGAGCCTATTCCATTCAGAGAATGCAACAGCTCACACCATCTCCACGACCCTTAAGCCACCTTATGTTTTTCTCAGCGCAAAAACTTCAACTTTGACGGGGATACTAAGTTAAACCTCCAGTCCGCCGAGGATCTGCTTTTTCCCTTTTCACGCGGTTAAATCGAAACTGGTTTGGCTTCTGCTGTTGCATCCGCATCTTCTAAGTAAAAGGGACAGTTTTGCTTGCACTTGGAGCAGGGTATCTCTCTATTTATCTGCAGAACAAATGGATGCAACAAATAATGTTGACTTTGTTCGATGATCATGGAACTGGCTGCTCCTTCCCAGATCATCGGCGTCATCATCATCAACATCACATGAAAGTCATCTACGGCAGCAACTTGAACAGACGATGTACTCGTATACGTAACCTGGCAGGATTGCGCTTGCTATTGCCCCGTCCTCTGTGTACAGATCTTTGTCTTTGCGGATTTGGCTGGTTTCTGGTATATACATACACGCGGAGGCACGTAAGCGACGCGGGCTTAACTCCTCTATATCTGTCCACTTGTTGCGCGGCCCAAGTCAGGCTCAGGTCGTGTTTTTATTTGTTTCTATCATCGGAGTGGTTTATCCTTTGTGTGGCACTGGCACCTACCTCAGGTGCGCGCACTCGTAGGTTGGTGTTGAATTGCTGCGTCTTGAACTGGGTACCTATTTACGTATGCGTATCCACGTCTTCAAATATTGTTGCTGCTGCTGCTGGTCTGGTAGGTTGGTTCAAGTTGGTCGACTATCAAGTTCACTTTCAACGTGTGGGTTGAACTCGCGCTGATAAAAATGTAGAACCAGCCGCGCACGCTGAATAAATATGAAAAAGTGGAAGAAGTTTGTCATTGTCTAGTTGGTTGGTAGGTGGATAGACAATTGGATGGGTACTTGGGCTCAAAAGTAATTATTTAGAATACACTTGAATGGTGGCTGGCCTTCGAGGTAATCAGTGTCGGTACAGGGAGTGATTGCAGTTGCCCTTGAAATGGGTTCTTCTTCTCGAAAACCAAAGTGATGGGCAGATGTGGCCGAAATTGAGTACGCCAACTGTTTGCCTTGGAAGGGACTGTGATGCGGTTGGTCATCTGAGAGTTGGAGTACTTAGGCATGGGCTTAACCTCCCGTTTGAGCATGAAGAAGATTCTCCAGCAAAGTCCGTATCTGAAGTGCAAAGCCTTTGCAGATACTGTACTGTTAATTAACACTCAGCTTCTAGTTTCGAAAACGGCACCGGTCAAGTTTGAAGATAACAGTCTTGGAAGGGGTAATCCAAAACAGTAATATTTCATATTATTGATTGGGACTCTGTATAAAGCGGTTTAGCAAAAACGAGAAAATCATGCGAAAACGAAAATTCCTATCGGCGCATGCCTCCGAAGCCTTCATAGTTCAAGGAACTTTAGTTTTTAAATAAATAAATAAATAGTTGGCGGAAGAACTCCTTAGGGAACCTAGGTTTAGCAAATTCGTTTTGTCTGAGTTTTTTTATTTTTGGAAAGAATGAAAGGGATATAAAATTGTATGCCGAGTACGGCCAATTGAGAAGCTCCTCCATAACAGTTGTACTCTCGGATGTTTCTCAGTTTCCAATTGCACAAAACGGAAATGTCTTTCATGGGTTCTACATCAAGCGACAAAAATGTGAATGAAATAGCCAAACGCAAGGCCAGAGAGAAAGTTTTCGTGTTTTTTTTTTTTTGCTTTCTCGGAAACGAAAATTCCTTTCGTTTTCGAAGTACGGTGCAGCAAAGTGTTTCCGCCGAGGCACGTTTATATATAAATTTTCTTCGTTGCTACCGTGCTTTCCGGACGAAGAAAGAGTTTGATCTACTAATGATCTTTAGGATATGCTCCTGATAGTTCCCGTGTCCGTTGCGGTCGATGTCCTCTTCATTGCTTTCGTTTTCGTTAGTCTCAAAAGGGAAAAATCGTTTCGGATAGTCGTAACACCCAATGAACTCCATCTCTGTATTAAATAATTGAAAATCGATGGCTGTCATATGTTTGGAAATGGAAACAAAATGTTTAGTACTGTCGGGCAGCGCGCTCCTTAGATACACTTACCTTCCTCATTGTTAAAGCAATGTGAAATCTCATCAAAACCTCTTTAAATTTGTAAATCAACACGGCCATCTACAGTGCAATCGACTTGGAACTGCCACACAAATAGGTACCTCTTGCATATCCTCACCATCTGGCCACTTTCAGAAAAATTACTTGAAAATCAATGCCTTCGGTGAGTCACTTTTTAAAATGGCCTCCGTAAGTTCCAACACACTATACGTCGGTTCAAGACGGTAATGAGTCAATTTGCAGCTAATTTGCGCCAAAGGTCAAGAGTTTTTCTTTTCGTCAGCAAGGCGTGCCATTTCTTTGTCACCATTGTTTGGCCCAACCACCTATACGAATAAAGGCTCAGCGACAAAGCCATCGTAGTGCCGAAATCGCTGAACCGCAACTGAAATCTATTAATCATTCATGTCATAGTTATGAAAATTATACGTCTTTGTGTGTCCGACAAATGTTTGTCTTGATAATCACTCAAGTGTTGCACAACATTAAGTGATACATGCACAACTTGAGTCATTAATTAGTTTGCAAATAAAATTAAAGGCCATAGAACCTTGTTTGCAGTTCGAGTGGAATTCCTCCTTTCCCCAAAATACATCTTCGAAAATGTTATTAAAATGTTTCCCCGTCGATGTTCGAATTTTAAGAGAGCTGCCTTTCGAGATCATACTATTTGTAGTTGCTCTCTCATGTGTCATGTCTCCCTCTCCATAGGCCATGATGGACCAAAAGATGCCGGCCGAGAAGAAAGAGCTCGACGATTGCAATCCAACCTGTTCCAAGCGAGCACAAGAAAACGGGTGTATAGTCTATATCATATCAACCCAGTCTCCATCCGAAACGGACGCCAAATCCCCAAAGCCAACCACGAGATCACTTTGTCTCAGTCTCACTGATCTTGTTGCAACAAAATGCAGACACACGACCAAAAGTATCTGTGTGTGATGCCCCCATCGCCATCACAAAGGCGCGCTACAATCGAACTGAAACTGAACTGCTGCTGCTTGCAGTTCTGTAATTTCTGTTAGTTAATTGACTTTCAGTTTCAGTCAATCGATTCAGTTGATTCGGGACAAAGCGTGTAAGCGGTTGTCGTCGTAGAGGGCGCGTGTGTTTTTTTTAAGAAAATATATAAATTTCAAATCTATGCTGAAGCGATCTTTTCGACTAAGAAATAATCAAGTGAAACATTCTTCAAGTGATTGCATTTCGAAATCTGTTCTTGTTTCATCTTATGAAAACGATCAGAATCAGTGCTGTTCGATAAGTGTGTTGGCGGGCCAAGTAATTAATTAAACGATCACGAGCCACGATCAACAGAACGATATTTTGGAGCAGTTTTGTGGATTACCATAGGAGGTGCGATTAATTAGCCGGATATTGCATTTTCAGTTTTATGAATCAATGTGAGTTATTTGACTTTGCTGTTCCGTCTTTCTTGTTTTGTTTTACAGCCGAAAGATCATTGTAAACAAAGGGGCACGATCGCACGCATCGTGTGCTTAAAAAGAGATCAGTTCTCTCCGATGGTTGATGGACTTTTGTTTATTTTT
The DNA here is from genome assembly GCA_916610125.1 of Cheilosia vulpina. NCBI lineage: Eukaryota > Metazoa > Arthropoda > Insecta > Diptera > Syrphidae > Cheilosia > Cheilosia vulpina. Next base: position 28,317,141 of record OU744278.1, read on the forward strand.
GAACAAATTGATTGCGGAGCAGGTTATCTGGTGTGCGACTATTTTCGGTTGAGGTGCTATATGCGGAGGGGATGTAATGTGCAAGATCACCTTGTGAGGGAGTGCTGACCAGGCGGATGAACCAACAATGGTTGGGAAGGCGTCTTTGAAGATTTTATTTAATGACGCGATTATATTTGAGTGTTCATTCGATTTCATGAAAGGAATGGCCGAGTGAAGTGGCCATTTGAAGTGGTTGGTGTGGGTAGGGAGGCCAGCGTGCGGAAGATTTCTGTGTGCATGTTTTAAATTTCAGTACCTTTTACATTACGGGCTAGTCATTAATGTAAACAAATCAACACTAATCGTATTCGGTATGGCATCAGTTGGATCTAAAAACCGATCGGAACGAGTGGACCGCAGTTTTGTAGCTTCTCTCCATGTTAGTCACCATGTATTATTGGAATCGTTTTCAACGATAGAAAACGAACCAAACTCATTTGCTGTACGGACTCAGAGAAAAAGCCACCTTTTGTTGCTTGTGAATGGTTTTGAGAATTCTGCAGCATTATCATTCAGCCAGCGTTCGACGTTTTCCTGAATTTGATATGCTTCATGAACTTTAGAGAAAAAATATCCGATTGAAGAAATTTAAAACGATTTTTGAAGCAACTTCAATTTGTCATTTCAAACAATATGCCTATAGGTGAGGTTAAGTAGAGTAAAAGGACTGGGACATAGTTTTTTCTCAGAATGTCATTTATACTCGAAGTAGCTTTGCAAAATATTCTTGAAATTTATGGAACAACGATCCAGTAAGCAATGACTTAATGTCAAAGAGCCAAAGATTGGTACCGATCCCTTAAGGTGTATGGTGCATAAAGCATAACACAAGACCTCTTGAAAGTCATCCAGCGTTGCAGAAAGTACTCCCATAGGAGTATTGTACTACTTTCAACACCTCTGTACCCATCCTTTCACATTCGTACTCCTAGTTTTTTTTAAGTCATAAAATATCTCACACCTGCAGCAAAGTCTAATTTCAACATTAATAAATTTAATTCCCTTCAAATTGAATGCCAATTTCGCAGCACTTTTATCTTCCAAACTGTCGTCAAAAAGGGAATTTCCATCTTTCTAGTTTGTTTTGTTTTTTTTTAAACTGATTTTTTTATGATTTTTGTTTAAATAAAAATAAAAATATCTGTACTCGTATTTTTTTTGAAATACTTGCCTTTTGTGGCTGCAGTACTCCCTAATAATATTTCTCTCCGGCAACGCTGAAGCCATCACATCACAAAAGCCCTTTTCATTGAGTGACTAACAAAGAGACATTCGGTGTTGTGAATAAAACTTAGCAACTGTTTTCACTCAAAAGCAATGTCGAAATTGAAGCATTTGCTAAGTTTTATATAAATAAAAAATGATTTCAGCTAGCACCGACTTTTGAAATGCTCAAAAAGCGGCACTCAGATCGATATGAATAAAACGCAGCAATTGCTGTGAAAATCTAAGTCTGATATTTAAATAATAAATCGTTTTAATTATTGTTGCGCGAATTCAAGCAGAATTTGATCTTTAGAGAGACGGCAATACAAAATAATACCACGGAGACGGACTTGAAAAATGGGACGACCATGACTTTATCTATCGTTTCCGTCTCTCAAATCGGACGACAATGATGGTGCTCCATCTTATAATGGATTCGTTGCCGCGCGTCTGGAGAAGGTATTGTACATCGGGAAAGAGTTGAAATTGATTGTATCTTTTTTTAAGGTATATGATTTTCTTGTTCGATAGATCGTGTGAATTAAAGCAGTAACAAACTTGCGCTGGGAACTGCTGCAAACAGCACATGCCTTTTTCGGGAAAGCAAAATTTCCAACCAATTTAATTCTTATATGGATATCTACTCTTAAAAACGAAAACCATAGACAAAGAATTAAAAGTAAAGAAAGTATGCTTTGCCCATAACAAATATTCCAGTGATATCTTCGAAACAGCGAGTAGGCCAACTTCTGAATTTCAACTGTGGGGTTGAGAATTAAAGAAATGAATAAAAGCAATTTTCAACTTGCCGCTCTACTCTCTCTCTCTTTCAAATCAACTCCGAAGTTAGCCAACCTCGGACTTATCTGCAAGTTGAACGTTAGTGAACAAAACGGCCCTCAGACCTTTTGATAAATATTTTGTACGTACATTTTCTACATAAAAAAATGTAAGCATTCTGAATTTTTTTATGTTTGGCTTAGAAATAAGTTAAATTTAGTTTTGTACAGGAAAAACAACAAAATACCTTCGACGTTCCTGAAAACAAAACAGCAATTGTTTTATGTCACGCGAAGTGTTGACTGTGTACTATTTGGCCAGTAGTTTTTTTTTTTTTTTTAAGAAAATATTTAGACACACTCATTCCTAAGGTGTGAAGGACATCCGGGCATTAACTGTTTGCCATATTATTCACTCCGAGTGTAAATCAGCTTTAAGTTAGGGACTTAAACCTAACCCCGACCATTTAATCCGCATTTTTTAAACCCTACGATTTATATCCATATCCAAAATATCCCCTCAAAAAAATGCATTAAACCCGCTGGATTAAAGATGGATTTAAACGCAAATTTAAAACAGTTTAAACCCGTTTTAAACCTACATAATGTAAAATTTCACAAAAAATGACATACATATGTTTTTTTTTTGTCACTTGGAAATTGATTTCATTTGTTTTGGGCCGTTTTATTTTTAGGTGTAATAAACTTTTAGTCGAATCATCAAATTCAGCCTCTAAAATGTCTCTTTATTCAGCCGGAAATAATTCCTAAAATCTACCACATCGCTCTTCGACAAATTCGTCTTGTAACGACCAAGACAACAACACTTCATCCATTCCACATATGAAGTCAATTTGTTTTAGCTTCCTGCTATCTCTTATTTTCTATTCCGCTTTTCTACTTTTCTTATTTCTTACGCCTTGCGAGCAAAGAAAAGTCAATATTATGAAATTGAGTTTTAACCCGAGTTAAAGTTCTGAAACTGGTCTCCGGAGTGCAGTTTAAATTCAATCGTATGAAACGCCATCAAAATTTAAAAAAAACTGGTTTTATGTTTGGGTTTAAAGATTGGACTTGGATTTAAATTTTGGGTAAAACTTAAAATTTAAATCAATTGCTACGGGCTTTTACTTCGCTAAAAAAAGCAAATGTTAGCCTTTATTCATACGACGCTTTGCCGATGGAGCCCTTAGGTGTGAATGAATTTTTGACATGAAAATTCACATGCATACAGCATGCACTTGCACCTTTTTACTTTGACCTTTGGAGAGTGCACGGGATAGGATTTTAATTTAATGTGAGTATGGCACTACATTTTTTCCTCATATTTATCATGTTGAAAAGTCAACGTCAGTCAGTCCTGAGTATATCGCGTTTTAAACTTGCAACTGTACAATGGTTAAGCGAGGAAATCTGCGATTCTTTGGATTCCAAAAAGTCTGTAGCTTTTTCTTTACTAAATGGCTTCAATAGGATGTACGGAACTGGTTAATTGATTTAAGTATACCTACAATGCACTTTGAGTAAATGCCTAGCTAGTTAATGGACCATACAGGTCACGCAAGTCACTTTTAGAAAGAATCTCAGTTCTTGCGATTCATCTTTCTTAAAGCAAGGTATTTATAAAACAATATATATACTAGTACGAATTGCAACATAGATAAAATTAGTACTTGGACGTGGACCTATTGCTTTTCTAAGCATCCATTCCATTTGTGTATTTTATATTTGGAACCAAACTTTGTCAAATGTTCGCGCATTTATAATACCTAAAGGTGTAATTATACCCTCCACAGGAAGGTATATTCACTTTGTCATTACATCATTTGTAACTTCACCGGAACCCTCATAAAGTATATATATTCTGAATCAGTATCACATTCTGAATCGATGTCCGTCTGTCTGTCTGTCTGTTGCAGGCACGATAGCGCCCAAAGAAATTGACATAAGCGAATGAAATTTGGTGAAAGGGCTTGTTTTTATCGTCGTCGGGTTGGTATTGAAAATGGGCTATATCGGTCGAGTAGTTCGGGTACCTCTCATACAAAATCAATATTAGCCCCATGTGTCTCCCTGTCTGTTGAAAATACGATAGCGTCCAAAGGAATCAACCTAGACGAATGATGTTTGGTGAAACGACTTATTTTTATCGTCATTAAGTTTGTATTAAAAATGGGCTTTGTCGGTCAAGTAGTTCTGGTACCTCCCATACAAAACCAATTTTGCATGACTTGTATGCAGTGGAGGGTATCAAAGATAACATTTTTACTTGTTTTTGTTTCGTTTTGCTTAATAATCATTATGCGCATTGTCCACAAAAAAATTGTTTTTTTTTTTATTAAGAAGAGCTTATCGTGCCACCTAGGACTTATAGCACTTTCTCCTAATATGTAGACACATAGTCACTTTTTATCAATTTTTGTTATCCCTGCCACTAAACTGTTTCACGGTCTTTATCATAGCAGTAGATGTAATAGTAGGTAGTAGGTACCTTCTTTGAAAAAACGCGGCGCTACAGTCTCTACACATCCAAAATATCTTCAGTTACAGTGCTCTTTGGCTAACCGAAAACAAATAGTTAAATGCTCAGACGGGGCTTTAGCATTGACATTGGATACCCACTGGCATTAAAGAAGGTCAATGACAATGGAAAAATATTTCACTATCGGTGGGTTATTCAATAAAAAAAAAAACAGATTTGACTGGTTTCATTTTTACTATTTTTCATAACTGAACACGTTGGGGTGATATTGGTATAGTGGATAGCTTCCCTACTTGTGACGTGAGCGGCACAGAATCGACCCTTACCGGAGATGTACCAAAAAAAAATTAACTGATAATTTCTGTTAGATTCTTTGGACGCGCTCTGTATAAATTAATTGGGCATTCAAATTTGTTGTTGTTGTTTGCTGACATTTCAAAATGCTAATCATTGATTCCTCTGAAATTGTTTAATGCTTAAGATTTTTCACTATAGCACCACATTATTATAATGCAACACTTTTCACAGTATTATTAGGTGGATACTGCCTTCCATGACTGATCAAATGTACCAACCCACGAAAAAAAGCTCTTTTGCAGAATATGTTCCCAAAAAAATATCTCGGAGAACATGTTTTATTTGACATAAATCGACTTATGTCAATTGGAAATAAGTCAATTTCAATATCAATTTCTATAAGTTAACACAGGAATCATTTTCTCATTTTTTTTTACATTTAATTTTTTTCTCGTGATAGTTTTCTTTTTTTATAACCCGTGTAAATGTTTAAGAATGTTCCCATACTTCTCATTTTCTATATTATCCATACGCTTCCGATGCACTGCAGAGTCAGTGTCTGCTTTCCCATACGCCACGAATGCAGTGCAGCGTCAGCGTTAAATTCGCATGGGTTTATCATTATGTCAAGTAGAAACAAATATTGTGTAACAATAAAATTTAGTCTTCTGTTATGCCGCATTACACTTGGTGAAATTAATTAATTTTTTTATATCCATTAAATAGTTGCGTTAAGTTATTTCTTCACTTTAAACGCCCAGACCTGCATTCCGTTGTCGTTTGTAAACCGAGCTTTAAATGCAACTGATTTGCAGTCCCTCACAGTATGTCGCGTAGCACTATCAATATTAGAATTCCTCAAGATCATGCTTTGTCCACTTGGCAATTGGTCAATTTTTTGGCACTTTTGGTTTTGGATATACACAGGATACCATCAAAGTCTTTTCTCGTTCATCCGTTATGACTTCAAATACATTTTTTTATATAATATAGGTAAGGGAATGTCGAAAATTTGTTTTGTGAAACTTTATTCTTAGAGATACGTTGCGAGTATAGTAATCATTTCTAAAGACTGTTATTTTTTAGAGGTATAGAACTTTGAAATGGAATAAAACAAAGACGATTTTATTCTAAGTTGACATGAAATTTACTTTATTCGAAAGATAATCTTCTGGCATTATAATTTAAATATGATGTCTGGCATATGACCGCCATGGCTAGCTCGGACGTAGTCTAATCTGGAGGTCCAATTTTCGATGACTTTTTCCAACATTTGTGGCCGTATATCGGCAATAACGCGGCGAATGTTGTACTCCAAGTGGTCAATCGTTTCGGGCTTATCGTCGTAGACTAGCGACTTCACATATCCCCACAGAAAATAGTCAAGCGGCGTTAAATCGCACGATCTCGGAGGCCAATTCACGGGTGCTCAACGTGAAACTATGCTGTTACGAAACCTTTCCTTCAATAAATCAATTGCGGCACGAGCTGTGTGACATGTTGCGCCATCTTATTGAAACTACAGCTCCTGCACATCATGGTTGTTCAAAACTCAGTAATCATGGCTCTATAGCGGTCTCCATTGAATGTAACGTTCTGGCCAGCATCGTTTTTAAAAAAGTACGGACCAACTATTCCACCAACATATAAAGCACACCAAACAGTCAGTTTTTGTGGATGTAACGGTGTCTCAGCATTCACTTGAGGATTATCATCACTCCAAATACGACAGTTTTATTTATTGACGAGATGGACGCTCTGATGCTCTTGCTCTGATGGGCGATTATAGGCGTTTTTCTTTTTTAGTTCAGAGCGCAACCTGATCTGTTATACAAAAAGTTTGTGTTCCTTTTTTAGCTCAGATACATCAGAGCTCAGAATTTGTGTTTCTTTTTTCGTTCAGAGCATGATCAGAGCGCGCTCTATGAGCTCAGAATGAATTGACTGAACAGGCTGAGTAAAAAGCTGATTACATACTTACAGGCACATTTGACAGAAAAAAAAACAGGATAAACAAAATAATTGAAATGGCGGACGAAGCCAGTTAAAATAGTATTGCCAACTTAAAGTTCTATATCTCTAAAAAAAAAAAACATCCTTTATATACAACTGATCCGGAAGTTCTTTTGATGTCAAACGTTGTTTTAGAATGCCTTCAATCGCTATTGCGTGCTCTTTATTTTGCTTTGTGACTACAAAAATCTGTCTTTATTTTTATAATCGATTCCAATAAAACATGCATCCGTTTGCAATGCACCTACCAAACTGCAGGAAACCGAACCTTCCCTGAATGAATATTTATCAACATATCCATGTTTACAGCTTCAAATCACGTCGCCATTGTTACTGATTCCCAACTCATCGGAGCTTCGACTTATAAAGTGCGATTACAATTACAATCATATCGACTTCATGTCTATAATCGGATTCTAAAAGTGTCTGCATTACACTACTCACCAGAATCTCACGTGACCCAATTTGCTAGTACCTAAATAAATAATTTGATTTGTTTTCCAAACTTAATTCTCACAAGCCATGGCATTTTTTGGGATTAAATTACCGCATCCGTGAGTGAGCAATAAATACATCACTGAATTATCGAATTTTAAATCCAAACAATAACACAGTCTGCCCAATAGTACCCGATCTAGATTTATGTTCTCTACAAAAATGGTTTCATGTATTATTTGTTTGTACATTTCTCAATGTTGTTTACAATTATGTATAAATGTATGCCTACCTTTCGGCGCATAAATTAAAAACTACGCCCTTTTGAACAAAAATGCATACCCTTTCCCAATCCAGCTTTAAGTTCTTGTGCACTTTGTTTATTTATGTTGCTATACAAAGAAAGTGAGAAAATTAAATGTTTCTTCATACCAGAATCTATATGCCCGATGGATCTACAGTCTTTTGATATGAATACAAATTCGCTGAGTCAGCGATGTTTAGTATTGATTTATGGATTTGGTTGGATGAATTTTCTTTTTTAATGAGAAGGGTATTTGGAATTTTAAAACATAAGTAAATGGATTCGATGTTGCATACTAACTGACACGATTTGTGCTAAGGCTCTATCAATCATTCACATTCCACGATGTCGATGCAGTGATGCATATTTGGAATTATAACATTGCTCAGCCCTCCTCGGTTTGTGTTTGAATAAGATATGATATGATGTTGCTAGTGTATTGGGTGTATCAGTTACGACAGGTTCCTGAAATTCTGGGACACAACAAAATATTTATGGCCACAACTTGTCCTTTTTATTTTATAACCGGTGTAAGTGAACTGTAGACAAAATTAGAATAAGAACCGGAGACAAATGAATTTTCTTTAAATCTGCATTGACCTCAAGATTCGTCATAGATATTTGAATTTCATAAATTCGATTTGTAAAAACCACGAGGGTTTCATGAGAAGCTCGGTTTGTGAACACACTCCATATCTACACAGCAAAATCTCAAAAATTAAAAACAAACAGAACTGCAGTTGATAAATATTATGTCATTGGTTTATTTCAGCTGTATTTTTGTTATTGTAAATTGTCTTTTTTGAGATGTGTTCCTTTCTGGCTAGTCTACTATTTACTAAGCACAAATGTCGTTTTTTTCGTTAGTAGTAATGTCTCCTATCCAAGGTAACCATTATAACAACTCATATTTTGCATTTCAACTAGTTTCGGAGAAATAATTTAGCCAACTATTTGCTACCATTCGGTTCGACAGGTTGATGGCTTGATTTGACGGCCCACGACAACATTTACTTATGCTCTGGTGAGGCGTCAAATGAATACTATTTTTTTTACAGGGCTAATTGAAAACTGTTTACACATTATCACGGATTATATCTTGGTAAAAACTTGGATTTATTCAGGCTACCACACAAAATTGTGCAAAGATAAAGTGAAGAGAAACCTTTAAGTACTTTGTGCTCAAATCTTAAGATATTTTTATCGGACTGTACAGCAATCTCTTCACAATGGGGACGTGAAGATTTATAGATTGGTAAGTCTGACAGTACTCAGCATAGGCAAATCATACTGAGACCCCAACTCGCAATCCTCTTGCCGCTGGGCCCCTCGATTTTTTTTCAAATTCGCCATCCGTGTGACAACGGATAAAATTCTGTGAACGCTGTCAGCAACTTTGACCACAGGGGAGCTGGAATTTTTGAAGTTACGTGACATTTGTCAATACGAATTTCTATGTAGCAATACTAGCGCACTTAGCATTTGCCACCCCATAAAAATATAGCTTGTAGGCAAGTAACCGGAAATTGGCCGAAGTTGGTGGTCTCAGTATTGTCTCTGGTACTCAGTAGAAACTTCGAATTGCATTTAGGCTTCATTTCAAGTGCTCGTCTCCTCGTTTTAAAGTAAGGTAACAAAATCCGTAGTTAAAGACGTCAGGCAGTTTTGTTACTTTTTCGTTGTAAACACACACACAAATCAATGCCAAATCGCCCAAAGTGTCATTAGTAACAACATGTCACAAGGAACTAACGTATTTCAATAGGTTGCGTAAAAGTTATCAACTGGTTGCTCAGCAGATACGTCAAATTGTGAACTAACTGACGTCTGCTAATTTTATTAATACGAGATTAAGCAAACATTTACTATGCTTCCAGTTAACCATAAACAGCTGGGGACAAGGCCCTTTTTGAAGACTCGAGTTGACGCGTTCCCGAATCTATTCGAGACAATTCTGGTTGACATACCACTTCAACTTCAACTATGAATCCAAAGCTTAAAGTCTAAAATTGTTAAAGCTTTACTAAAAATAAAAGCACAACACTTTTTCCTAAGTTTGACAGATGAAGGAAAAAATGTATTTGTGTCGATTCACATTAAAGCCTAGTACCTTTTTTTGACAAGAAAAGAAATGAAAGGTTACATTGTTAGGACTAGAATTAGAATCTACTATATTTTTGTCTACAAAAGCGTTCCCAAACTTTTTAAATTTTGTTTTTTGTCTGTTGAGAATTCTCAAACACTCTTTCGTAATTCAATAGTATTTTGAATTCTACTTAAGGTACGATTGCACGGCCATTTTTTCCAGTTATTTAAATGACACTGTGACGTCAGGAAAAAATGTCGCATTAGAGTGATTTTCAAGCTACGATTCATCATTGGTCATTTGCGATAAAATGGTGATCACACGAAATTACGTCATTTAGAATTTTCCGTTGGGATGCCATTAAATGAAGAGCGAACAAATTATGATCACATGGTAATGACATGCCACATCAAAATGACAAATGCCACCTTGGGTATTATTTCGATTTCGAGTCATTTATCTGTTGTGATCAGACGGTATTGATCGAAGAGAAAAATATAGCTACTGTCATTTTGTGTTTTTCTCTCGTCGAAGACCCTTACGTGTGCTACGACTTTTTAATTAAATAACAGTGAAAATAAAAAAAAATCATTACAATAAATGTAAAATAGCAAAAAGAACGATGATAATGGAAATTGAGGAGACGGCGTATTTGGCAGCATGTATGCTGGAAAGCAGTGACGACCAGTGCCGTAGCCAGGATTTTGTTTCCGGGGATATAATAGCAAGTGAGCTTAATCCCATAACTATGAAAAGGATTAAAAAAAAAGGGTTCTTTCAACAATTAACACTAACTGTGGTCACTGGAAGCGTGGCCAAAACCGTAAGCAAGAAATTTATACCTCTAAGTAAGCCTGGTCACATATATAAAGCAATTTCAAAACTTCGGTAGAAGGATCACTCGACGATATTTTTCGCATCAAAGAATGTACTCAGCTTTCACAGCTGACAACGAAATTGTATTATCTCTTCCTGGGGGAAGAGCTTAAAAGGATGGTAGCCGCTCAAGTGCCCCCCTGGATGCATGCCTGGTGACGACGATCTTGATACCGAGCCAACGTGACGAAAGCGGAGTATTTGGCAAAAGAAGTATTTGTTGAGGTAGATTTCTGGCTTCGGTTACATCGACTGCGTCAAACAGCACAACCACAAAAAAAACAAATAAAAACCAATTTATGAATATATACGTCCTTTCTCCTTTCGCCACGAGAAAAAACACCAATTGTCAGAACAGATATTGCTGCGACATTTGTCATTGGCGTAGAAAAATGCTATGCAATGAATTTCGTGTAAATTCATTTTTTAGAGGCTGGCATTTAAATGACGCAACAGCATAAAAGTTTGGTCATTTGTCCTAGACGTCATTAAAGGGCGATCACACAGGAATTTTTGTTCGTCATTTTAATGGCACAAAATTCATATCATTTGGTCTGCCATTTCCCTAGTCATTTAAATGACGCCGAAAATATTATCCAAAAAATGGCGATCGCACACACAACGAAATTTAAATGACGGGTTTGAGGCGCGATTTTGACGTCAAATCGCCATTAAATGACGCAAAAAAATCGTAGCTTTACAAAATTGCATGATCGTATATACACATGTCAAATCTGATCTGAGAGTTCTTAAAAACTTGTTCAAAGAAATTTCTGAGACTGGATAATAGAATTGCAGAGGGAATGTTTAGCTCTATCTTCCGCACATATTAAAATGAGATTTTTGAAAGTTTAATAAAGTGAGAGAACTCACGACAACAAATGTAGTAGATTCGTATAATGTGCTCGCACTTATAAAGATGGAGATCAAATTGTTTTTCTTAACACTTTCTGTAATGCTCTACATTTCACAATAAAGGGGTAGTCAACATTAGTTTTTCTGTTATAAGAGATTCCCAATCCATTGCAACTGTCACACTGGTATAGCTTTAAATGGTTCACATACGTTTAAATAATTTCATTGGTTCAGGTGGTTGTGGGCATATTTATTTGGCTTCAATGTACAGACGCAGAAAGCAAACATGTAACTGAAACAGAATGTACATATACATTTCCCAAATCAACCAAATTTATAAATTTATGTACTTGATACTCTTTTGTTATTTCATTTTGGACTCATTTTGAATGCATAATATTTTGTTATAGCTACGCCATGTTGTCAAAAGTAAAATAACCTAATTCTACCAACTTCTGTTTACCCTATGGCCTTTTGTAGAGTAAAAACACGTTAAAATCCCATTTCCACTTGCGGTAAAGCTGCACTTACTTATAATCGCTACCATTAGCATTGCGTTTCCACCACAACTCGAACTTAATACTCGCGCAAAGCAATAAAGTCAGTAGCTTTTCAAAACAAATCAAACGAATATTTTATTCTACGTGACCAGATTATAATACCAACGATCGTATAAATTTAAATTCAGTTCACTGATACTTTAATGATTTCTGCATTCGCCGGATGCACATTAGCAACTTAAAATAAGTTTTTCAGACAAATTTCGGCGATCATTGGCAAAAAGATAAAAACCCGCTTCCTCGTTGAAGTTTTATTGGCTCCAACATATTGTTATGCTAAATTGTTGACTTCCTGAACGAGAACGTAGTCAGGACGTGTGTTTAGTGGTTTTATTTGAAAGTATTCACATGAGACAGAAATTAAGAAAAAAATGGGGCGGTTGATCGTGATTTATTTGAAATCCGAATGAGTAATGCTCATTGAAACAGTAAGGCGCCATCGTTAGAGAACTTTTAAATAGAAATCCTATTGTCAGAGGCATGAGTGGGTTTATTTTGACTGTGAAATAATTTTGGAGAACACCATTTCCTGATCAAATACATTTGTCTTTATTAACTTTTAATGTGTTTTGAAAGTTGTTAATAACAGCAGTGGGCTGATTGATCTGTTAACGTCACATGTTACAAGCGATAATGATCACAGTCTTTCAGATTTTCTTCTGCCCAGTTCGCAGGAAATTACAAAAGCGACACTCTTTCGGCGTTATGCCAAGATCGATTCATTGCCTCTATCGTACTGGACAATGGAAACACATGTCAGCTTTCTTTTTCATCGCTAAACTCTTAAGTCCTCCTTCAATCAACCACTTGAACTTGACTGCTCCACTTTTCCCACCGATAGACGTGTTAGATCTATGAAATACAATCTTATCTGTGTGTATATTCAGTCGCCTGAATTATGGCCGCGCAGCTTGTTTCACATGCTCAGCATCATGAATTATTTATAAAGCACCCATATCTCGCCAGATGTAAAGACTATCAGTAACCATCTGCCAGATAGATACTCCCCTCAATTAAATATTTGTTTGACAATAATGCTCAGCTTCTTGTACTTTGTTGTAAAAATAAGCAATACCGGATAAAAAACAAATCAAAAGCAAACTGCACAGTCAGTGAACCGCCCTGCTAAAGACGTAAATATTTCCGTGAGGTAAACATATTCCTCCATTATTCACTTATCTTAGGACTTAGCGCCACTGGTGTTTACTGCCCCACCGCCCGGCTGAACGATTTCCCCAGTTCAGTGTTAACAAGCACCAACATTTCCAGCATCACTTCGGAGATCGTGGGTGAATCACGAAATAAATCTTCCGCCCTTATTTCCAGAGAAATAACACAATTACATCTGAACACAATTTAATAGTTTATCACTTGTCAAGCATGTATAGTTGCTGGGAGATTCCGATCAGTCTGGAACAGTAATTAATAGCAAAAGTGACATCATCCGTTAAATTGGTTCACAAAAAATATTTTTATGGGTCGAGATCAACATCATCATTGTCGTACTTATCTGCGTACAATCATAGCGGAATACAAACCAAAAAATGTTCATGTCAGTATCCGAATTTTTATGATCATTTATTTTGACAGCGCATATCGTTTGGTATCAGCATAATTTCCAGTGACGATCCACAGATCGTATATCACTTTGAAATTTATTTAAAAATATTTCGTTTTCGAAAATAATTTATCGGCTGAGTGTGAACGGGTATGAAATACCTTAAAAGGCCACGAATGGTGTCTGGGGAAAGTGCCACAACGCGATGACGTATCTGTTAAATAGTTTCAATAAAGCAAGCGCCTGTGGTGGAACGAATTGCGATCAATAGAGTAGGACCAGTGTTTTGGTATAGAAATGCAAATTCAGTTCGATCAGGGGGGGGTGCGTTTTTAAATTTAAACAAAACAAACATATTATCGAAACTGAGAAGATGCTAACGATGACAATAGCTTAAGATATAATCCACCCACGGTCTGGTCGGTTAGTAGATGATATTCTACGACCGGTCAGTGATTGGCTATCATGTCGGTAGCTAATGCGAGGTATAAAAGAAGTGTTAGGATACCCACGCGCACCCGTGAAAATTCGTTTCTTTTGTTTTGAAATAAAATGACGGGTCTCGCTTTTGAAGTCGACTATGGTGTGTATACTAATGATACAAGTCGCAAAGTTTTATGCAGATGAGCTTGGGAATTTTGAAAACCATTTAATTATGTTCGACACTAATCTCCAAATTAATAAGCGCATCGAAATTGTTGGAGTGGCTGCGAATTGGGTATGGTAATAAGTAACATTCTTCGGCGAAGTTTTGACAGTGTTGCTGTGGTGCATAATCAGTAATAAAAATATGACATGTAATATATGTTGGTTGCAAGTTTAAATTAATACGTGTGGTATTTTGAGAATGGTACCAAAGATAAATTGAACGAATACGAGAACTTTGTTATAATCTACTACATTTTCTGTCATGTTAGGAATAAAAATGTAATAGCTAATTATTGATTCCAACAACAATGTGGTTAATTTTTTAATCAAATTAGCTTCCAAAAATTCGTTATGCTTCTTAAAAGGAAAAACAAAAATGTTCTAAATAACAGTTGATTGTCAAATCCAGAGGAATATCTGTACTGCTACATACCATTGAATTTAGTACGTTTTTTAACATTATTTATAGTACGTATTTCACACGATAAAATTTTCTACTTCTGTTTCATTCAAACACTAATAATTGGAATTCCTCTCAACAAAAGATGCGAAGTTGAAAAGAATATTTAATTATTATCTACTTACGCTGGAGATGCAAAATTGAAACTTCAAAAAACTAAAATGGCAGAATTTGTACCACTGGGCAGGGCAGTCCGAATTGAAAAATACTCCGCTCGGCTATAAAAACTTGGAGTTGCTAATTTTATAATTTCTCAAATAAAATTTCAAAGCATGGACAGGGACACACAATAGTTTGAGAGACCATTGAACAAAATAAATTGTGTTTTAACATCCGTTTTAAAATCATAACGTGCGATATTAGGCACGCGGTGTTCGCATTATACTTGGTCGCTTTTTGATCTTCCGCGTAGAATTGAGTGAATCGCATATTCATATATGAACTAGCCTGCGAATGTAAACCTTCTGTCACAAAACTAGAAGGTAACAAATTGCGAACGATAACACATTTGAAGAAATGATATTGCACTAACACGTACCTACATCTGTACACCAGTAGACTGTAAACTTTATGTTGAGCGCGATTTATTTTTAGCAATTTAAAAGTAAAAATTATTTTCTTACACCATTGCCAATACTTGCATTTTTAAATCAAAAATGTTGATATTTGGGTTCATTTAAAAATTCTTGGGATTACAATCTCTTCTGACGCTTTGGAAGTAATAAACATAAGGTTTCGCACTTCGCGATCACCGTCTAACTGAAAGCTTTAGTCCTTAGTTCTTTACTCTTATGCTTTATTGCATAAGACTCTTGGAAACTACTTTATCAATGTTGATAACTTAACGGGGGTTTTAGGTCACGTCCATTAGGGAGCGTTTTTGACATAAATACATTTTTTTCTGACCACAATTCCTTTAACTTGATTTGATTCAAATTATTCTTGGTCAATACAAAACTAAGGAATGCCCAGGAGGAACTTTACTCTCGTTGTAAGCCCAAAATCTAGCATTGCCCGATACTAATAATCATATTGAGTATCCAGACATCTAGTCTTAGACGAACTCCCAGTGGTGAAGGTTACAATTGGTTACGACTAAATTTATTTCGCCAAATCGACACATCTATCTTCCGGGACATTGATTGCTTGCGAAAATTTGACACTTGCACTCAGTATTGCCAGACAAATTGAAAAATCTTGAAGCCAAAAATAGTCAAATTCAAATATGAGGATCAAATATGTTCCTAAGCACACTTATTCTAATTAAATTATTTTTTGAAAAACATGATGAAAAACATCACAAAACAAACTCGTAATTAAGAGACTTTTCTAGTTTCCATTTTCCTAGTTAGCTGGAAGGGGTATACTTGGGCGGTGTGTTTTCATATTCATGCATATCTTTTGGGATGATTTCGTTCCGAAGCAACTGCGTACTAGGCTTTAAAGTGACATTTTGTTTAGCACAAATAACGCCGTTGATTAGTTGCGCGCAAATCAGCACGCTTGAACAGGTTTTTCGAATGAAGATTCCACCCAGCGCAATGATGTGAAAGCGTAAATGGAGTAAAGGGTAAAGTAAACTAAATTAAACACTGAACTGTTCCATTCGATGCTATTGCTAGGAAAAACAAATTTCTTTGGTTTAGGCATTTTATGGCCGACCTATCGTTACCACAGTAGTACTAATTTCCCAATCTGTTGATCCTCAACTTTACACCTTCTGACATACTCGATACTTACTAATTAAGGGATAGTGGACCCAAATGCATAAAGTCTAATTCCCGTTGTCTGCATCGTTCATTGCACTTCTCTGATTCCACAACGCAATCGAAGCAAATAACGCAACGCCAGCAATTATCACGTCGCGTCTTAATCGAGAGTAATCATGGATGTCGAAACCAATTCAAAGCTATGGCCAACTCAATTGAACTCCAACAGTTGGCCGGTCCCTGCAAGGCATTAGATTAAGACCCGGCGCACACTTAAAACTCCGAACGCAAATGTAATTCCAATCAATTGATTTTGTGATTAATAAAAATCTCAATCACGCGGGATTCTGGAAATAGAAAGTCTCGACAGATTAGTCAAGCCAATTGCATTCCCCAGCGGGGTTAAGGAGCATTCGAGTGCATTAAGCAGTAAGCACTATCGACTTCACGCTTTTCGAAAATCGTGCCGGAATCTGTCAGAATTGTTTATTTAATTTGAAACTATCTTACCAAGTGACATGTGGGCATGTTCACTGTTCGTACAGTCAGAGCTTAGTAAATGCAACTTTTAGTTGCAGACACCACGAACAGGGGAATTAAACACAGACCCGTTAACAATGAGAAATTCGAATTGGTAGTGCAGTCATAGTGGAGTGTGTCCAAATTAAGGCGTCTGATATCAAAATCCGATCGTGCCTATACAATAAATGTGTCCCTTTCGCGTGTATATTTCTTTGAAGGAGTATCGTTAATTTTAAACGAAATAATTAAAAACTTACGACTTGCCTTCGGTTTTTCTTATAATTTATGAATTTTTAAATGTTTACGATCAAATTCGTTGTCGATCTCGAGTGCAATTAGCCATGATCGCGGCATCGGCACCCAGGGGGGCGCGCGTTATGTTGGCGATGAGGAAAAGTCATTAAAAACTCATGAATGTGGAATGACTAATGTGCGGCTATTGGATATTTCCCAGCTGCGTTCAGTTTTTGTACGTTTGTGTAGCCGTTTTCCCGTTTAATTGTTTTGCAATCGATTGAAAGGATAAATGATTGTTTTCCGGCACAGAGCTGGTAATTCATTTTACTACTAACAGCGCGAGGATGGAAGTTGAATGCAATACTTCTCTACATGCATTTGGGAACAATTTGGGATGTTATTGAAGACTTTCTCATCACCGTATGGCGGAAGACGGACAATGGGCAATTTGCATCAATAATTTAGAGGAAGTATCAACATCCAATCAATCAAAAACGAATTGTACATCCAGACGGTATTTTTGTCTTAAAGCGAAATTTAAAAATAAAATAAAGAGCAATATTTATGGGTTTATTTCGCCATCGGTATTGACTTTTAGAATTGATTCAGTTCCAACTACTCTAATATTTTGCAACCAGTTATTGGGACTCATCAAAATAAGCCAAACATTTAGTAGTATATTAATTAGTTGCCGGCCTGCTTCAATCGGAATACAAAGGTTAAATAATTGTAATCAGTGAGAG
Source organism: Cheilosia vulpina (assembly GCA_916610125.1). Taxonomy (NCBI): domain Eukaryota; kingdom Metazoa; phylum Arthropoda; class Insecta; order Diptera; family Syrphidae; genus Cheilosia; species Cheilosia vulpina. The sequence continues at coordinate 28,334,953 of OU744278.1, forward strand.
ACAGAAGTCTATTAGGTCCTCTCATTTTTGACAGATATTCTCTTTGAAGACTCCAAGTCTGAGACTTGTTGACATAGACTCATGACTTCAAAAAACTCCACCAAAGAAGTCTGGAATGGTGAAATCAGAAGGCCAGGGCAAATCGTCAAGTCGATAGATATCGCGACACGGAAATGCAGCCCTCAAAATTTTGGTTGTGGCTAGTGCTGTATGCGCCATTGATTCATACTGTTTGACCAATAGACTAACCAAACTAGATCGGGACTAGATAGGGAGAGCCATTCCTGTCGCACGCAGACTTATGATATCCTCTTCAGGGACTTCATGTCCATCGCGCGGCCATTTTCTGGTTGGATTTCAAGTGGGGGCGACTGTGTTCGTCGGCATAGTATGCCCTTTAATTACACGGCGTTCACATCACAGTTCAGTTGAAGAATTTTTAAAGTTTATGAAATTTTTGGTATCAAATGGTATTACTTATATAATTTAAAATGCCAAATACTTTATATATTTTTTTTCATTTGTCAATATATAGCAGAAATCCATCTCATAATATTGATCAGGAAAAAATTAACTAAAAGGTTTTTTTTTCACTTTTCTTTAGAGAGAAAGAAAGCTTCTGTTATAATATACAAAATCTGAAGAAAATACACTTTTTTCGTTGATTTAATGGTTTAAATTTCTAAGTAATTTTGAAACCAAATGTTTTAACACCGTTTAAGGAAAACATTTTTTTTTTAGGTTGTGGCGAACAATATTTTTTTTAGTTTTAGAATAATTTATAATCTGTAATTAGTACGTAAAATGAATACTTGCACAATAATATTTGTTAAATTCAAAAAATAGATTTCATATTTTTATTGTTTACTAGCTGTACCCGCTCGGCTTCGCCCGTGCAAAATGTGGTTTCAGAACAATTGATGGAAACATTTTTTTTAAAAATTTGCTGTCTTGTTTTTGATAATCGCTCGAAGAAAAATCATCGATAGACATTGCAGAGGTATAAAGCGAGGGACCGGTCTGCAATAATGGGGGACTTGAGCCCGTATTAAAAAACATCCCAAAGACTGAGTCCACTCTGTCTTCATGGCATTGCACCTGGTCGTTAGACTAATCAGCAACAATTTAATATTCTTTGGACAATGAAAATGAAAGAAAATGATTTAATTAATAATTTAATGTAACGCTTCTTTGTATACTATACTAGAAGTTTTGTTTCGGCTGAGATAGTAATATTTCCTGCATTATTTACCCTGGAGCACGCTTCATAATTATCTATAACTGCCCGTGAATTCAACTCCCACTTTTCTTAAAGTTTGACCCTGTGACTTATTGATTGTTATGGCAGAACAAACATTAAAAGGAAATTGAATCCGTTTAAACTGAAATGGATAATTGCGGGGAATTATTTGTGTTCTTGGTATAAATACCGTACCACACCCAGTTAAAATTAACGCTTCTATAACGTTTTTCTGTAACGAAATCACTCACATTCTGTTACCATTACGAAGCCTTGGGGATTCAAATTGCGAAGCAACTTAATGGGAACTCCAACTTTTAATTCAATTTTATGAACAAAAAAGCCATGAGCTGCAATGCTATTTAAAAACTCCACCGGGTAATTTACTGCCTCATCTTGATTGCAAATAGCATTTATAAATAGTACAACGTGTATCACCAGGAATTTTCCCTAATATAAATCCCCTTATGTAATAATACCACGATCTGGTATCACTGGTACCTATACCTATTTGTCATTTCTTTCTAGACACTTTGTTTTGTAAGCAAAACAGAGGCAAACAAACCTTTCCTACATATTTGCCATTTCTTTTGTTTTTTATTTCTTAGCAAACCACACAGCGTACTGCCTCTGTCTGTCTCCCTCTCCGTCACAGGAGTAAAATAGGGTTAAAAGAGTTGTCAATATAATTTTGCGCAGTTAGTATGTTTGATTTGAGATTGAATTGCATATCTACTCACTCATGTGAAAATCGTAGAAATGTTTCAAATTTTGCCTTTTTATTTAAAAAAACTTTTAAGTTATCGGGTTATTGGATATCCTAAATTATACCTGCAGATGTCCTCTATAAGCTGGTATTTACTATACTTAAATGTTCCCAGTATTTTCGAACGGAAAGCGTGACAAAGAAAAAAGCAAAACGAAACGAAAAAATATTTTGCATTCCGATATTCATATTTTTTTTTTTTGGTTATAAAATAAGAATAGCATTTGCATTCTTACTGTTCCTAGGTAACATTATTCAGCACTGTTCAGTGTTATTAAACTAACGAATTTCCTATCATATTTTGCTTTGGTACAAATATGGGGTTAAATAAACGAATTTCAAAGCATCCACCAAGCCTAATAGGAATTTATTCAATTTTCATGAACATTCTCTAAAATTCACTTATGCCCTAGTGGAAGTTTGGGTTTAACGTGCATGTTGTTAACTCATTTTTGGAACAACCCCCACGGATTTCATTTATGCAGCTGCATGAATTTTGCTGTCAAAAATAGAATTCATATAAACAAAATTTAAAAAAAAAATAAATTGTGAATGGATGAACAGTTTTTGGTGCCGAAGATGGATAGAGAACAAGTTATGCTTTCTAAAAAACTATACTCAACATTTACTTTTTTATATTTATTCTTATAAATTCATTTACAAATTGTTTGTGATTGAAATCGTGCCACCCGTCGGCCATTAATACACGTATTCACAGACAGGAAAAAAAAGAGCGTGCGAAAGAGGGCTGTCATTCAAAAGTCGCGGGGAAAATCGGGTAGGTGCACGGAAGCTGACTCTCTAGTTTGGTAAGTCTATCGTTGGAACCACCTGTTCTTCATTTCCAATTCATCCCATTGAGCAATTCCAATTCATCGTTGAGCGCTCGCCGTCTGGTGTCCTCTGTGGCATCTTCAGACACAGCTTCGATATTATCAGCAGAGCGTATGCTCCGGGTCCGGGAAGAACTGACAGCATCTGGTGTTGTCCCTTAATGTTCTCGGCGGCACACGAAAATTCACAAAAAATTGTCGAATAATTTGATTTGTTTGGCTAATAAAATGAACTAAAGGACTTTTTTTTTATATATACTAGAAACAAAATTACAATATCATTAACATCCATTTCATGTGTACATTTTTCTTAAATAAAGCCTAGTATCCTTAATATTATCTTCCAAACAAAAATGTCTACAAAGATAAAATTTAGCGAGGCAGTTTGGCAAAGTAGTATTCTGTTCGCACGCTAAAATCTGTGGTGCAACTATCCGAAATAATTATATTGTACGGCTCTCCAGATCTCTTATTAAAACTTCAAATGGGGGCATCAGAAAAAAAATTTGATTGATATAAAGCTGAGCGCATTGTTTTAGATCAGAGCAATTGGAAAAGATTTAGCAAAAATACAAGCAAACATGACGTTCGTGAGTTACGTAGAAGCAAGCGAACAGCATTTAATTTCTATATATAAACAGTATTATAGGTTCGCAATATTAAAGTGGCGAGCCGTCAGAAATTATGGTAAATAAAATGTCCGATAACTGAGTTGGCTTAAGATGTAGTTTTCTCATAGGGCAGTTGAGTGAATGTCAGCCAACCACCACAAAGAGTAAAGACTTTTGTGTTCTTCAAGAAATAGGTACGTTCTCAAATTCACTGTTAATAATTCAGTGCTGCAGCTTACTGCGAACTTACTTCCTAAAGTCTAAACTATTAATACTTTTTTGGTATCAGACGAAAGTCTCTCATATAATTAAAGGTTCAGACATATCCGATGGTTTATCCTGCAAAAATCTGATCTCGAATACGCTAGTGTCGATTCATTTGTCTCAGCAGAATCTCATTCCCGTCTGATGAGTAGACGTTATTGCTTTCAAAGTTTTTTACTTACTTCCCGGAAAGCAAAGACATTAATATCAGCTTTCGTACGACTTGATGATCCCTTTCAAGTCTGGATCTGAACCCAGTCTGCGCTTCTTAGAACTCTGCGGCTACCTGATCCCACACAAACAACTTTCGATGTAAATTTAGCATATTTGGTCTGGATAAAAACAAAAATCAATTTGTCACATTCCAAGCCCAGCGCGTTTGCGACAAATTTTTTCACAATTTCCTTATGTCATCGGGCATAGATCCCCGGAATTGTGACACACAAGCGAAATAACCGCAGCATTGGGAATCCATCAGTGACAATGGTCTCTGCCCGACATTAATCATAGCTAAACCACACCATAAGCTGCAACAAAGCACCCACCACCCAAGCACCCAAGTCCGAGAAAATTATATCACCATCGCGGCACCAGCTGATTTACAACCAAGGTCAAGTTAAAATTTGCACTCATCTAAAAGCAATTCATATAAATCATCCAGTTAAGGCTTCTGCGACCCTCGCCCAGAACCAGCAACAGAGTATAACAATTCCTGGAAGTTCACACAAGAAAGTCTCGATGAAACGTAACCAAAACCAAAACAAAGCACCGAAACCCCTTGCAAGCTTTCGCGGCTTTAAAGAAGATCAGTTATGCCATTGCCATTGCCAGTGCACTTTGCTGATCTCTTCCATGCCACAGCGCGGTCTCTCGCGTGTGTCGAATTGTTTTTGATTTGTGGGCGCCCTCGTCGAACGAAGGTCGCCCAACAGAGGGAACGTCCTACCGAAATTAACCAGAAAATAAATATTCATTACAATATTTCGTTCTTCTTGTATCTTTTTAGTGCTTGCGCGGAGAGAAACTCTTTCTGGTGTGTACATGGTCAATTGAAGTACAAGTACGAATCAGTATAATGCTGAAGTGCGCGTGATTCAAGAGCAACATACTCAGAGCACAACTTAGAGTGTTTTCATTTATTTTGTTACACAAGCAGGAAGGCGCACATCACCATCACCAGCACCCAGCCACAACAGCATCAACCTAGAATATGAATAAGTTATTAGCTATAGTCACACTATCGATATGCATCATGACTGCATCGACAAGTCACCTTGACGCACGACCTGAAACTGCACCACGATCTCGAGGAAGCAATCATTATCAGCTGCAACAGCATCAAGACCATCATAATCGCAAATCACAATCAACGGTGCACAGTAGGAACAGCACGACAACGAAGCTGACGACGGCAGATAGTGCTGATAGTTCGCGACGGACAATAGATGGCAGTGGAGGCGGCTCTACTGGTGGCCGACCATTGAGGTTGCGGCGATTGAGTTATGACGACAGCAGGCAGCAACACCAACCGCATTCCCATGTTCACCGCAGGAACTTCCATCGAACGGGAAGAAACTTTGAGAATAGAAGAAGCAAAGACAGTGGCGCTTCGCTATCGCCATCTAATCCGGACTGGCAATCGCGCTACAACACCAACAATGTGAGGACCTACAGCAGCAGTAACGGACATGGTTATGCTGTGACGGCGTCCTCCGCAGTCGGAAAGGATGAGATAATGCGTGACGTTGAACACATAAATGCAGATGACGGCAACAATGACTGGTTGCCTAGGGTGGAACCAGAGTTTGTTACGTTGCCACCGCCAACAACGTCAACGACCATGTCAACGACTACCAGTACCACAACGGAGGGACCGTATGGAACGGGATTCATGGGACGGAAAGGTGGCTTCGATGGGCGAATAGATCCGAACATTTTAGAAAGGTAAGTACTAGAAAAAAGAATAATATGAAAGACCTGTAGGTTTTATGAAGCGATCAAGTGCCTTTAAGAAGTAGTCCCTGTCAGGGTGTGGGTTTGCAGTTTTAACTGGCGCCCAATAGCAGGCGGTCGTACATTTGAAGATTATCCTTCTAAAGCATGTTTTATGAGTTGAATATCAGGGGTGTTCAAACTTAGGAGTTTCGTCTGGCTAACACACGAAAACAAATTGAAATTGGACAGGTAACTCAGGCTTGCGTGTGGATGCGGATTACTGATACAACAAGTGGATTTTAATGATCAATCATGAATATTTCTACAGTCTACAGCGATGTTATAACTCGTAATATTCGTAGTGTGTTTAATGAATAATTACGGCAATGAACTTCTTAGTGTAATTTAGCTGCAAAAAGCGGATCACTGATCAAACGTTCAAAACGTTTCTTATAATGCAGTGTTCATGTTGGGAAGCAGCTTTTTGAAACAAAGTAAGCCTGTATAACCAACGAAAGGTACATCGTTTTTAATGAATGAATTGTGGTACAAGAGTAACGCCGGTCATTTTAGCTCATAGGGTAATAAAAATCGTTAGCTTTAAAATTCCTGCCGTATTAACAGTCAACGAACCCAACACTAATGGTGAAAATTTCAGCATAAAAATATCTATTTTGACCTGAAAAAAATGGATAGTGCGGGTTGCTATAACGATTTCAACTCGTCTGTCTGTTTTTTTTAGAACTTTTCCAACAAATTTATCCATTCTTATAACCACAGACAAATTATAATGAGACCCCTAACTCGCAATCATCTTGCCGCTGGCCCTCTCAATTTTTTTTTAAATTCCGCCATTTTGTTTTCTTATCGGTGTTATGTCAATTAAAATCTTTTTGACATGCAAAAACATACAAAAACGCTACCAACCGTGGGGAATGTGATAGAGTCGGGTACAATAAAATTTAAAAAAATTCCTGAATAATATTGGGTGGTTAATAAAATGAACTAAAGGAGTTTTTATTTATATATACTAGAAACAAAATTACAATATCATTAACATCGATTTCATGTGTAAATTTTTCTTAAATAAAGCCTAGTATCCTTAATACAGGGTGGCGCACCAATTGTGCTACAATAAGAAATTCAAATAACTTTTTTTTTAATCGATGTATTTCATTTATTTTTTTTTTATTGGTTAGAAAATTAAATTTCATTTTAAATAGTTAGTTGCTTTTAAAGATTATAGATCGCAAATGACCTCCACGCTCTCCCACGCATATGCGGCACCTGATCAAAAAACTATTCATTGCGGCCTGAAGAGTTGAAGTTGGGATCGCCTCAATTATTGTCGTTATGGACTGCTTTAATTCAGTTAAATTCCTGGGCTTCGTTTTATACACCTCTTGCTTGACATAACCCCATAAAAAGAAGTCTGGTGCAGTCAGGTCAGGTGACCTTGGGGGCCAGCGAAGAGTGGAGTTCCTAGAAATTAATTTGTTTGCGAATTTTTTGTTTAGCTCCGCCATAACTGGTCTGGCTATATGTGCAGTTGCTCCATCTTGCTGAAACCAAACGCTGTTGAATGGTATACGTCTTCGGCGCAGTTCTGGGTAAAAAAACTCCTTCAACATCTTTAAATAGCGGTCCCCATTGACAGTAACGGTTACACCGTTTTCTTCAAAGAAGTACGGCCCGACAATACACCTTGATGAAACTGCGCACCACACAGTGACTCGTTCTGGGTGCAGTTCCGTCTCATGGAGCATTTCTGGATTAGACTCTAAACATATACGGCAATTTTGCTTGTTTACATTGCCGTTAAGATCAAAATGGGCCTCATCAGACATGAACAAACAATTGATCAATGTGTTGTCTTCTTCGGCCATTGATATCATTTTTTGGCAAAATTCCAGGCGAACAGGCAAATCCTGAGGGTTTAATTTGCTAGTAATTTGGACTTTGTACGGAAACAAGTTTAAATCGTCATGAAGTATCCGTTGTAATGACCGTCTACTAACTCCAATTTGCCCCGATAAGTTTCGGGTCGAAACGCTCGGATTGGCCTGTATTGCAGATGCTACTGCTGCGATTGTATCCTGAACCCGAACATTGGCATCTCGATGGTACGGCCTTCGTGCGATGCTTCCAGATTCGGCAAACATGTTTACAAACCTCATAATGGTCCATCTACTCGGGGGATTACCGCCAAACTCCCGCCTAAATTCCCTTTGGACGGAAATGACGGACTGCAAAGCATGGTACCGTTGCACTATCCAAATTCTTTTCTCCGTATCCCAAGCATCCATTTTTATAAATCTAAATAGTAACCTACAAAATAAAAAAAAAATAAGCCGATTACTCACACAGAAAAAAAGTTATTACGTTTTATTTTTGTAGCACGATTCGTGCGCCACCCTGTATTATCTTCCGAACAAAAATGTCTATAAAGATAAAATTTAGCGAGGCAGTTTAGCAGAGTAGTATTCTGTTCGCTCGCTAAAATCTTAACTTCATATAGATGGGCCGATGACCAGTCTCCAATCTTTTAGCTTGCGGAATAAATTTCCGTAACATTCAATCGAAATTAAATTTTGACGTAAAAAACGGAGGATTCGGAGTTCAGATCACTTTTTCTCCTCTGTTGCAAAACTGAAACAAATGACAGAGCCAGTTTGACAATTGACACTATGTTCTGAAAATAACTTTAAAACTTTTCAGAAACTGAAAAACTTGCTTTTAATTATTAGATAATGGAGAGTGTAAAGATGAAGACGATATTTTTCTGTCCATTTTTTTGACTGGATTTTCCCTTCGGCGGCGCTTACTTTTGTTTTCCATTCGCTTTATTTTTTTTTTTTTGTGTGTGTACACGGGAATTAACAATTTAGCGAATAGTCGACTTGGCCAGGCTACACTTTACTCTGTTGTATTTTTCGGTACAATAGGGTCAGGGTATAGATAAAGTTCAAAAGTGTAGCGAAATTTTAGTCAGTATATTTTGTTTATGTAGTGCGAAAAAAAGTTGCACTTTCTCAATGATACAAGGTCAGTTGTACCGGATCGTGAATACCCCTAATGTTAATGGAAAGTTCCTTTCAATTAAACTTACAGCTTTTGCAAATCGGCAGTTTATTTAGCTTTTTAGCAAATAGGCATTTATGGGAGACGAAGAAAAGTGTCTTCTTCTACTTGCTAGTACAGAAATTATTTGAGCTGTTGCAGCAATGATTTATTCATACATATTCCTTATATCCATTGTTGTGAAACTATGTATTCAAATACTGCAATGTCCTTAAAGTTTGAAAGTCGAAAATAGCATTTACGCGAATAATTCAAATTACTTTTAGTGATGTCAGTCATAAACAAATTGCTTTTCTCCCATCTAAATGATGTTTAATAATTAAGCGAGCATTTATCTTTGTTGTGGAGAAACGAAGTGTAGGGTAGGGACGGTAAAATTTCGCGCGAGCAGGTGAAGCCTCAAGAACGTTCGATCAAATTTTTTTTTATTTGCCCCCAACCAATCTACAAGTATACATACTACTACTGCAGTTTGCACAAGTATGGGTAAAAAAGCTTCAAAAGGCGTGGCGGTGGCACAACATATGCCACAAAGTCAAATAACACGATACATCGTGATATCTTTATCGTTAATGGCAGTCTTATTTTAGAAATTCAAAATGGGATGTACAAGGTGGCGCAAAAGTAATCCTCCTATCTGAAAATGCTATAAATTTTGCGATTGGCCCCTAATGTCAGTTCTGTTTTGACATTTGTGTAGTAAACACATGCGAAATACACGTTAATAAACAATGTTACGCTACACTGCTCCAGAACGCGGAATATTGGTGACTATTTATTTGAGCAATAATCGGTCGGTGACTTTGGCACAACGTGAATTTCGTCGCAGATTTCCTAGCCGTCCAACGCCTACTGGTGAAACACTGCGACGTTTAGCCGCTCGCCTCGAAGAGACTGGCCAAGAGTGGCGGGCCCCGGAGCGCCCGTTGTGCCGAGAATATCGCCTCTGTTGACGCGGCCATTTTTTTTTCGAGAACGCCGCTGGTCAAACGACAACAGTGAACGGTGCGCGCTATAGGGCCATGTTTACCGATTTTTTTCCACCGCAATTGGACGATTTAGGACTGGAGGACACGCGGTTCCAACAGGACGGAGCTACGGCACACACTGCGCGAGCCACAACCGATATTCTGAAAGCGGTGTTCCCGGGTCGTTTTTGGCGATTTGCACTAGCCCGTAAGATCGCCTGATTTGACCGCTCCAGACTTCTTTTTGTGGGGCTTTTTGAAGTCGCGGGTTTATGTCATCAAGCCTCAGACTCTTGCAGCTCTTAAAGACAATATCCGTCAAGAATGTGAGGACCTATCGCCGGAAGTTTTGGCCAAAGTGATGGAAAATGCCATAAAAAGGGCTCAAATGACAATCAACTGTGGCGGCGGCCATTTACATGACATCATATTCTCGACTTGATGTAAAAAAAATTAAAAGACCAAATAAAAATAATCCACAAGAAGAATCAAAGATTTTTATTTTTTTTTTAAATTACAGCCAAAAAACATCGGAAGGTTATTTTTGCGCCACCTTGTATAATTATTGTCTGTGGGAGGCAAATGTTGGCGGTAGGACATTCCACCTTTCCGAGAACAAAGCTATTGAACCAAAAAATCAGTTTCTCTACTGGAAAAGCCCACCACGCAGATAGAATATGATCTGTTTTGAGTTCTAATCGGTGGAACGCCTGAAAATTCCGTAAGATAATTGCCTTTACACATAACCATTTGCACCGAAGACCGAATTTTGAGCTCTTTCGCAAAGATTCACTCGTCACTACAATTTTGAGAACTGTTCGTATACTGCATTCAATATGTGAGTCTTTCCGAGAGTCACTATGAAAAGCGAAAGATCATTTACTTCGTGTTTGGTTGGGAACAGCTTTTATGAGAATTCTCTTTATTCTTGAGCGGTTATCGAAAGTTTTCGCTTACACGAACGCGGTAATTTGCTCTCGTCAGTATCCGTAGAGCCGACTTTTGCACTTTTTAATTTAACTGAACTGGAGTAGATATTAAATAACTTCACTGCATTCTTTTGTAGACACTAGGTCTTTTTTATTATGCTCACATGATCTGTATAGATCATTGATTTTCACGGTTTACAACAACAGTACAAGATCCAACTTTTGTTGTATACCATGGAAATCAATGATCTATACAGATCATGTGAGCAAAATAAAAAAGGCCTACTGTAAACTCTGTATACGAAGATTGACATGTTATATCCGCTCGTGCAAAAATATGCTGTAGCCAATTACGAAAAGAAAACGAAATTCCCTCTACATTCAATTTAATCAGAAAAACCCCAAATTGTCAACAGTCCCACAAGCTCGAATTTGAATTTCTCCACGGTCAAATTATGTACACCAGCACTCCACCCAATTACTTCATAAATCAACTTTCCACTCAGCAACCAACGACCAAGGTCAACAATGACCATGCTACCTTACCTACTAGCTCAGGATCAACATACCACACAACTAAACCGAAACCACACCGCAGCCAGCGGCTCTACTCCACTTTTCCCACGAACTTAATTAAAACTCCATTCATCAGTATCCAGCCATACACTCGCTGCCTCGTTTCGAAATGTTGCTGTTTTTTTTTTCTTTTTTTTTTGTGTTCGATTAATGGCTTCAAGTACTTAGCCGGTGAATGGAAAACGTTGCAGCAGCGGCGCGAATGAGTCAAGATCAAGCATATCGATTAAAAATGACACTAGTGCTACCGCAATTCGCTCGAACCAATGCGTCAAATTTGCGTCGTCGGGGGGCGCAAATCAATCGGGAGCGGGACCATCGGAAACGCCGCAACCGATCAGCGCCGCTTATGGCATCCAGTTAGACTGGCGCGCGCGCACAGGCTAGGCGGATCACGATGATGGCCATTAATTGACTGCCGGCGTCTAGCGTGGCGTGCAATCCCTCCAACACGATCTATTGATCAATGAACGTAACCGAGAGCTAAGAGGATTATTATTATCATTACTGCGCTGCCGATCTTCGCACGTCTGTGGCCATGCCTGCCTACCACCGATCAACATCGTGATCAGTGATCGATTGATCACTTCGTCGATCATTCATCATTTGGGGAACGAAAATTATTTAAATATGCAGCTGGGGAGGATGATTGCGTAATTGACAAGCGTCAGTCGGCTTTGTGCAGCTCATGTTGATTTAAGTTGGCCATTTCGCAACGAGTACTTCCACCACCCGTGCATGTGTGTTTATTGTTTTACAAGATTTAAGAAAACTCTTTTCCTCTTCCTTTTCAAGTGATCCTCGAGTTGGCCAAGTTAATTGGGTCATACTTGTATGTGGCCGCAAAACTGACTTGAAGTGATCTTCTAGTGGCCGTGCACACACACACACGATACTTGGACCGAGGAGGTGTTTGCTTTATGTTCATTTGATTGCAGTTGGGCGTAGGAGTAAGACTATTCTGTTTGTTTTTTTCTGTCCTGCATGAGATCATACAACGCGATCATGTCTCGTGTAAAGTCGCACGATCGGTTGGTTTGCCATCACAAATTGCCTGCCATCGATTCATGGATAATTACTCGAGCATTACTCGCTTCATTTTGAAAGCGATCACTGTGCTTATCAGAGCTAAGTGATCGCATTCTCTAGCGCCCATTAGAGTCTGCAAAAAACCACGAGAATGTGCGCCTTAAGGAAGCGGCAACCCAATCCGCCACCTCCCTGCATTGACAAGAACCTTTTTGTTTCTCGTTCCCAGGAAGGGAGCGCATAGAACAACAAATGAGTAATCTGAGACTTTGGCACGAACGTTATTTAATGTGCACAGACAGACGATTGGTAATGTTAGCGCGGGCTCGTAGCTGGTTGTTATTAGGCTCTAGGTCTACGCACAAGGGCAGACCGCAGCAGTGAAACGGAGACTTGAACGAGGGAGATGTTACCGTGCGGCTCGTTGTTGGTCGTGATGCTGTTCGATTGTTGTTTCCGGGATGACTTGGCAGTGAGCTTGTTTAGGATCTATCAAGATTCAATGAGGGTACGGGAAGCATCGTGTGGATGTTCCTTTGTGAGGATTCTTTTTGTGGTTTCCTTGGCTGACTGCTGATTGAGTTGGAATGGCATTTAAATCATTTGAATTGTTTTCGTTGAATAACAAGGAAGAGATGGATGGATGTAGGAAATTTGTGTAAGTGCCTGCCTTTGAAGAAGTTTGCTTGCAGCTGACGGATTGGTGGGTGGTACCGTAAAAAGTAATTTTTTGCCAAATAATGATTGTTTGCTGATGTGTGGCGTGTTCATTTGTAAGTCAGTTCTTAAGACGCCTTTCGGCGTTAACTGGGAGATTCCTTGGAAGAATGCAAGAATTGCAGTTAGGCCGAAAATTGTTTACAAAATAGTATCGCAGCGGTTGTCTTACGTCTTGTTGACGTATCGGCTATTTTCTCCAGCGAATTGTGCTGGGTCGACGAAAAACTGTGTCAAACCTCGACCGAGGGTCACTAGGAACTTGTGCATTGCCACAAGAATAGTTATGACTTTAAACGATTTTGTTGATGATCTTTCATTACTCATATCCATTTAGTTTCTACTTGATCACAGATCAAAAACTAGTATACTTTGTTCAACCAAAAGCCCCTTTGGCTGCAAGCTGACTTCGGAAATTTCAGACTGTGAATACGTGTGAGCTACAAAAAAGCATGTTGCTAATGGCCGGCCAACACTCCTTTTGCTTTTATGGGCATCGCGCTGTTCAATTGTTTTGTGTTTGGCATTGAACTGTTTGGTTTTTGTTAAGGCTTCAATCAAACAAAAATAGTGAAATACACATTTCGGAATAGCGAATTTTTGCATTAAAGTCCAGTTCATGAAGTGACATATCCTAGAAAAGAAATGAGCGTAATGTGCGTGACCTCATGACCAGCTTGCAGGCAGCCGCCTTTCCACTGAAAAGTTATATTAATCTGTATTCCATTAGCCTTGGTTCCAACACCACTTTTGACGAAAAAATGCGTAACCTGAAAAGAAAAGATGCCTTTTTCAATAATATAATGCCAAAAATATATTTTTTTTGGTAAAGCTAAACACAAATATAAAAAAATTAATAAAAACGATTTTTAAAATTTTTTTCCAATTTCATTCCACTAATTGGAATTTTTTTTAAAGAATGACAGATAAAGCGTTCGGAAAATGAACAGATTTTGAAGGTGGAAACACTTACTTTAAGACCGAGCTTACATATAATCTTTTTTTGACAAAGATTTTTTAAGAATGTTTAAAAAATTTACAAGTAAGAGTATGTTGAATCAAAAAAATAAATTGCACGACTGGGTCAAACGAAACTTTTTCGTTCATCAAAAGTTTGGTTGGAAGTTCTCTTATTTTATTAAGTAGGTAAGTAAAAATCTGAGAACCGCTGCTAGATAAAGGAAACGGTGCATAGAATATATTAAAAGGAATATGTAGTGTATAAAATACACTTTTGAGTTATTCTTCTGATATGCAGAAATATAAATAACAATGTGAGTTTTAATAAGTTCAATCAATCAGTAACAGGCAATTGTCCCAAGTGATGGTTAAAGAGTTAAAAGCATCTACTGTACTATTTTATAAGCTTTTACACTTAACAATGTTTTTGAGTACAAGGAGAAGCGTATTTGGAGTTTCTCTTTTCTGATTTGTTAGGGAATGTTTTTAATTTTGACCGGAATAGATTAGTCAAGCTGGTTTAAGGTGTCTTTTATTGGAACTTGGAAGTAGAGTTCGTGTTGATCCGATATATTTACATATATTTATATATGCAAGTTTTCAAAGATTTGTTTTTGAGTTTGCAGTTATAAACCGAATATGCCGATGGATGTGTGGGGGGGTGGGAGTTTATGATTTTGTTAGGAAATGGTTGCAATTACTTTAAACAGGTCGAAAAAAGGATAATATTTAGAAGTGGGGAGATTATAACAAAAATAGATATACACTGGTAGCCACTCAAGTAGAAACAACTCTAAATGCAAATTTTAGGAAATTCGTTTATAGTCGACATTTTCGCTGGACAGAAAATTAGAAGCGACAAAAGAATTAGTGAATTTGTTTTAAAAAGAGCTTGTTATCTATGTGAGTTGATTGTTTTCAGTTTACTTTAATTATTTTTGTATATTAATATTGATTAATTTATAATGTACAGTGACAAAAATGGGCAAAAAAAAGTCTTGCACTCCAGAACTCTGAAGACTCATTGTGCAGTGCTATCAAAATGAAAACGAGTCCATGGATACCATAGCTAAAAGATTTGGTTGTTCGAAGAAAATGGCCTTTGGTGCAATTCAAGTGTATTAAAAGACTAGCAGCTTTGAAACCCCTAGAAGGAAGCCAGTGGGTCGTAAAACGACTCCAAAGGAAGACAGACCGATATGCCGAATTAGCAAAGCCGATCCTTTCTTGACTTCTGCAAAAATTAAGGAGATTCTTTGGCCTCAAATCAATCAGGATCTATCAGCTATAACCATAAGGCGTAGACTTTTAGAAAATGGTCTACGTGGATGTATTGCACGGAAAAAAACCATTTGTTTCCAAAAAGAATCTAAGGAGGCGTTTGGTTTTTGCTAAGCTTCACAGAAATAAAGCATTAGGATTTTGGAAAAATATGCTTTGGAGTGATGAATCTAAGTTCAACTTGTTTGGATCAGATGGTAAAGTTTACGTTAGACGTCCTCAGAACAAAGATTTGGATCCAAAATACACTCTGAAGACTGTTAAGCATGGGGGAGGAAACGTAATGGTTTGAGGTGTATTCTCATGGCATGGTGTTGGCCCGTTAGTACGGATAAACGGTCGAATGGATCAACACGTTTATAGAGGCATCATGGAAGATGTTATGAAGCCTTATTCATTTGCACACATGCCCATAATTTATGTATTCCAGCACGATAATGATCCAAAACATACCTCACGGATTGTTAAGCAGTTTGCAGATACAAGTACGAATGTTTTGGATTGGTCCGCCCAAAGTCCGGACCTGAATCCTATCGAGAACTTGTGGGCAGACATCGAAAGAGGATTGAAGTCCAAGAAATTCGGAGGAACTTTTCCAAAACATTAAGGAGGTCTGGGAAGGTATACCACAATCAATATGCAGCGCCTTGGTCGGAAGTATGCAAAGAAGATTGGCTGCAGTTATTAAGAATAAGGGCTCTCTACAAAATATTAATATCTTACATCGAAGATTTTTAATGAAATGTTAACTTATCGTTTCTGTTTCTAATTGTGTGTCCAGGTGCAATTTGGATTAAATAATTTCGCATTTTCTTGTAATATTATTGTCACGCTTATAAAGGGTCCGCCAAACAACTTTTTTTTTTTGAAAATGCTATAAAAAAAAAACTACTGAATATTTTCTCAAATTTTTTTTTTTATTTGAAAGTACAATCCTTCCGGTTAATAATGGAAAATAATTTCATTCAAATGGCTGCCTCGGCTGGCCATGCAGTAGCCTACACGATCGGTCCAATTTTTAAGCACATTATCTATTGTGTGCAGCTGTATTTCACCAATGGTTTCACGAATATTGTCCTTTAAAGCGACAATTGTCTCTGGCATGTCGGCGTAACACTTATCTTTTACGGCACCCCACAAATAATAGTCAAATGGGGTCAAATCGCAGCTCCGCGGTACCCAAACGACATCAACTCTGCGGCTGATAATGCGATCTTCAAAAACAGGGCGCGAAACATCGAGTGTAGCTTCGGCTGTGTGGCACGTAGCGCCGTCCTGTTGAAACCAAATGTTGCCAATATCCTCCTCTTCAATTTTTGTGAACAAAAATTCGTTCAACATGGCCCGATAACGATCGCCATTGACTGTAACGGTCACTCCTTGCTCATTTTCGAAGAAAAATGGCCCAATTATGCCTCTGGACCAAAATTTCAATTTTCTCGGGTGTACGCACTGTTTTTGGCTTTTCACGCTTTGGTTTATCGATGAGGATGCCAGTTTCTTTCACTTTTTTCACAAGATAACGAACATACGGAGCTGACGGTGCTTCTCTTCTTCCAAAATCAGTACGCAATTTTCGCACACATTCTGCAACATTACCATGATTTTCAAAGTAATGTCGCAATATTTCCCAGCGTTGTTCAAGCGTATACACAACCATATTCGTTCAGCGGAAGGATAAAACTAATTATCTGTCAAATCAGACATGAGCTAAGTGTTACCATTCGCGAAATAAGCACTAGTTGAACAAAAAAAAGTTAGATGGCGGACCCTTTATTTTGTACAAATGTTGAAAAGTGTACTTTAGATCATGTGAAATTAATAGAATCACTAATCAACCTCAACAGATTTCTTATAAAAATATTATGGAATGTAACATTGCTATAAAATTGTCGTTTCTAATTGAGTGGCTACCACCGTATGTGAAAATAAAAATAAATAAATAGTTGGCGCAATAGGTCCGTAGCGACCCTAGGTCTAGCTTCTCACAACCATTTGTTTTGTGTGAGTTTTTCATTTTTTGGGACGAATGGAAGGGATCAACAATTGTATGCCGAGTCGAAATGGCCAATTGAGAAGCTCTTTCATGACAGTTATACTCTCGGATGTTTGTCAGCGGTTCGCGAGAAGTGGCGCAGTGAAAAAAACCTTAAGTTCGAATTTGGGTTTTTCGGGATTCTAACATGAGACCTCGCTAAGTAGTCCAACACACTAACCACTAAGCCACTGCGCCGACAATATGTGAAAATAAAATTTCTATATATAAAAAATCATAAATAAATAAAAAACCTGATTTTTTTCGAATTTTTTGAGAAAAACTAAGTAAGGGATATTATTTTGAATAATGATTTTATCTTTAATGTCTATTTTTATCAAAATCGTTACAGCGGCTTTTGTAAAATTTCGGCAGACAAAACAGTACCAAACATTGCACTGTTTAGTTTAAACATTGCAAACAGGTTTGCATTTTGTTGGTCATCTAACAGAGAGAGAACAAGACAATTTTCGAGTGAACTTGTACAAATCTATAAACTCAATTTATTCTATATAAATACTAATGAATTCTAGTAATAAGACGGAGTAAAATTTGAATCTAGGCGTGTATTTTATTAATAATTTACCTGGTAAGCGCCAAACATGACATACCGCTAAAATTAAACACTTGAAATGCGGGCGTACTATTTCCATTTGATGTCAAAGGGTTCGCAAAAGTGAGATTCTATTTTACTTCGCGGAAAATGTTTCTCCATAAAGTAGTTAGGTAATATCAAACAGCGAAAATGGCCGAAAGCGACAACGAAAGAAAAGATCACTTTTGACCGCAAAGTGGGTCTTTAGCAACTTTCCAAGGTTTTTTTTGAAACTAACGAACTTTTTTTTTTGGTGAACTTTTTAAAGCTTTATTAAGAAAAAAATATGGAATCTAGTATAAATTAAGGCGCGAGGTTTGAATTACTGGTGACTTGGTACTGAGCATTAGAATTGATGGTGAGTTTGCTCTAACAAGGTGTCTGGATGTAACTTCGAGCTATACAAGTATTTGCGCGTCCTCAGTCACCTTGGAAATGTGTTATACATCAACAGCATCATAAAACGTCACTTTACTTGCAGGCCAAACTACCACATGTAGCCATGAACCATTATCAAAACGACACATCCTTATACGCACTCTTAATCTGGGCCTGACTTTGCAATTTGGTGTGCCACACATGTGTTCCTATTTAATTTGCGCTTACAGTACATATTGAGACCGTGAGGATATCGAACAAAAAAAACAAAAAACATATAAAAACGCGATTAAATAAACAGTATCTTGAAATCACATATCTGCATAGTGAATTTGATGCAACCAAGTGCCGCTGCCCGAAATAGATTTAATGCCATCCAATGCATATCACTGCGTCTCCCTCTCCTCCATTTATACTGTACTGACAAGTGTTGTGTTTTTGTTGTCTTTTGCTGAACAAATTTTGTCATGATAATTTCATTACCGAAACAACCAAAAGCGATTCTCTGTTTAACATTGCTTGCAGGATTTTATTGAAAAAAAATCATGTTTTTTGACATTAAGAGATCCACCAATGTGTTATTTGTTTTTCTTTGTATAATATAATTTAAAAATATATATATTTAAACTACGCGGACGAATTTAGGCTGCCAAACCTCAAATGTCAAATTGATGACAGCAATGCTGCCAATCTTTATATTGGAAACGATCAACAATCTAGTTTAGTAATTCTGACTGCTGTCTGACTTGGTCTGTTTCAGTTTCGAAGGGCCCAGACCGGTCCATGAACTGTTTTCTTCAGTCGACAATTCTAGTCAAGAATTTCATGACTGAGTATTTAGTTGATGATTTGTCTATATACGGCGACCATTTTAATAATGAATAGTTCTGTATTTAAAGACGATTTTCATTATGATTCATTTTGTATACAAAAACACATAAATGTTCTGTATCTAAGAAGTTGTTCATTATTTAAATTCTTAAAAACAATAAAGAGAACAGTAACGACCATATTATTCACTCCCTTTAATCCGGATTAAAGGTTACACCCGGGGTTAAGTGAGTTTGACCCGAAAACTAAACCCAAGTCCATAATATTCAGTCATTCAGTCGTTAAATCCGGACATACAACCAGTTTTTTAAACTTAACAGCGTTTAATCCGATTGGATTTAAACGCACTCCAGATACCAGTTTAAGTACTTTAACTCGGTTTAAAACTCAATTTCATAATATTGACGTGTCTTCACTCGCAAGAAATAAGAAAAGGGGGAATAGGAAAAAAAGTTGGCAAGAAACTAAAAAAGGACTTCATTCGTGAAATGGACGATATTAATGTTGATGTCTTCGTCGTCAGAAGACGAATTTATCGAAGAGCTGATTAAGTAAATGGTAAATCAACGTCGTAAATATGTATTTCCGTCTGAAAAAAGAGGCAAATGGAGTCTACATTCGATGTTTCGATAAAAATTTCAGCAGAATTAATGCACCTTAAAATATAACTGGGCTCAAAACAATTGAAATAAATTTCCAAGTGACAAACAATAAAAAATAAATTTAATTTTCTGTAAAATTTGACATTACACATGTTTAAAACGGATTACAATCGGGTTTAACTCCGCATTTAAATCCATCTTTAATCCAACGGCTTTATGCTTTGAGTGAATATTATGGATGTGGTTTTAAATTGTCGGGCTTAAAATAAAACGGGTGTAAAATTAACTTAAATCTGATTTACACCCGGAGTGAATAATATGGCCGCAAGAAGTCAAAATTCAAAAAACAAAATAATGCTAAAGCATCATTAGAAAACAACTAATATAGTAGTAAAATATTGTGTTCTATTTTAGGATTTTTTTTTAAAGTTTTTTATCAAGTCGAAAAGAATCGAATAATTGAAAACATAGTGTTGAAATTTTTGTCTTTTTCTATTGTTCATTGTTTAGAATTTTAAAATATGGGCCCCGTATTTATATTGTTGACATAGAAAAAATGGGCTATTTAAGGTAACCAGCTTTTTGAATGTGCCCATTGGTTCTGCATTATTTTGAAAAACAGTGATATGTACTCGATCAAACTGTTCTGCATTTTTTCTTTCAAATATTTCCCAATTTTTCATGGCACTTTAGAAAATGCACTATAGGTACCTACTTCTGTGGAGCACAGCTTTTTCATTAAAATAAGTAGCTTCCATGACACAAAAGCGCTGCCGTATCGACTATACCGTATAGTGCGCAGTCTCGTTAGCAAGTCTTTTTTTTTGTTAATCACTGAAACTTTTATTGAAAAGGGGAATTCTCACAATAGGTACACGAGCAATAAAATGTAGTTATGTATACTTTTCGCTTAAGTAAGAATATCTACAATTTGTGCTACGCTTCCTAAAAACTAAAACTCAAAAGAAGCTAAATATCTGCAATGATGTAAGAGCACTGCTGTGTTCTTGAATATGTTTTCTTTAAGCAATTGCAAAATTCACGAATTGTTTCACCAAAATTGATTTGATTGAGTATCAAAAATTCCATGAAATAGTACTAGCATTGCCAGTGTAATTCCGTAGCAACATTTACAGTTTTTCTAAGAAAAAAGAATCACAGCATTGCTTAATGTCTGTTTGTATTTATATCAGTCGAATTTTTCAAACATTTCCCGCAGTCTTGGTAATACGAATTTTTCAAATTTAAATAAAAGAGAATCCCCCGATGTTTAAACACTAATATTTTTGATATCGATCCAAGATTTTTAGAATAGCTGTAAAAGCACCAGCCCAATTCTATCTGCAACTTTTAAAATAAACTTCTCTCTAGTTACGTTTAGCCAATTTGTTTGGCAAATGTTTGTGAGAATCATTTTTTAAGCCTGAATAAATCCCTGACTACATGCTTCAGATATTTATGTATGGAAATGCATATATTTACACCGTACATATATACACAGAGTGACAAGTAACAGCTGAGGCAAACTACGTGAATGTCAACGCGAGAAATAACTAAATCTCTGAGCCTTCCAAACTAAGCACTGCAGCAATGCAGAAGAGCAGTAATATGAGCAAGATTTCTTCGCAAAACTATTGCACTATTGCAGAAATAGTCATTATCATAAATAGTGTCGGATGTACACTTGACAAAGTCACAGTAGCGATATGAACTTAATCGAATTAACAGTCAGAATATTGATGGTTGGTTACCACTTGACATGAAAACTCATATAATGTTGGCGATTTATGAATCAACCAGCTCGTGAGTCGTGATGAGTGTCAATCGATAGTCTTTATAGCATTTGTGTTCAAGTCAAAAATTCAGTCAATGACACTCGATCCAACATCCACTCAGCGTATTCTTTCTCACGCACCCAATAAAACTGAATAAAAGAGGCTCTTTCTTCGCGCAACATTAAGTTGTATCGATGAACGTGTCCAAATGTCAATATCAGTTACACTTGATCCGTAGCCCCAAACAAAGCATAATAACAGATAAGCAACTTGTCAAAACTGTCTGGACTTTGAGCCGAAAGAAAAAACACGCAACCAACTTCAGCCATGAAAGACTTCCCTTTCCTTTTTCGTTTTCAAAAAGCCGATGCCGCCGGTATATTTCTGTCAGTTGCACATCAGCCGCACCCTATAAATTTGTAACTGCTTTCAATGTAACAATCAGATGTAAAACATTTTCTATTTACTGTGCGCAGTATCACAATATATCTTTTTATCTCCGAGAAATCTTTATTTATTTGTTCGTCAACCAAAACCGGGGAGATCAAGTCAAAACTCCACCCCCCTTTTGCTTCAGTGAAATATGATATTTTCGAAATCGCATTTGAATTTGTCTAATCTGAAACTATGTCGACCTCGCCACACTTATAATGTGGTAATAATTCGTTTAAGCCGTCGTCAGTGCATAAACCGCTTAATTCAAAGTAACTTTGAATGTTTCATGCTTGTAAATTCCAAAGGATTAAATCAGAAACCGACATGATAGTGGCAAGTCACGTTCTGAGAAAGGCATTTCAAAACTTGATCTGGTCATCGGTGACCAAAGTTGATTCTTTCGAAATTCCACAAAACAGCGTCAAGATTTAGGAATTCTTGAACTTGTCTTAGGCAACAAAAAAAAACACAAACTTCTATGACAGATCGTAAATAAGTCAGACCTCTAAGGCAAACCATATTTTGCAAGGTGAACAGAGGGTCGTCCAAAAGGCACAACCGACCACACACGCAAATACTCAAAATTGAATAAAATCTGTCTCGAAACGAACGAAATAAGTGCAAAATATTAATCAATGCAAAGATCTGTAGACAGAAAGGGGAGCACAACGATCGGTGAATTGGGCAGATCCTCACGCGAATAATTTATTACTGCCACGGGGCAGGCACTGATGAAAGATAATACACTCAGCGACTTCGCCATACCACACTCTCAACGAAAAGTTATTCTTACCCAGTTGAAAGTATTAACCGTAGGCGGCAGCAGAGTTTCCAAATGTTTAATTTAATTTGATTTCATTACAACGCATCTACGGTGTTGCTTAGGTAAACACTGCACAGGGTTTGTGCCTAAATATGTATATGTAGGAGAGAGGGGGCAAACAGAAATCCCGTAGTAGGGGAAAGTTGTTATAATAATAAAATAAAACTTGTGTCATCTGTTTTTAAGTAAATTTATTGAAAAAATCTCACAGAAAATCACAATTCACTTGTTGAAACATCTCAAGAAACTAACATCCTTTCCTTCACCTGGGTTTTGCTTTGGTCTTGGCGGCATTTCTGGCTATGATTTTGTTTTGTTCCTCAAGAAGCGATCGTTTCTCTGGAGTATCGGTTAAAAATATCCGTTTTCTTTCTTTTCTTGCCTTTGGACTTGCGTAAGGCCTTCCATGGGACAAATGACGTATTCTGCACTTTATGTTACAAACTAGCCCCGCAATGACATTTTACACAAAAATTCGGAATCCGCATAAATCTCATACAAAATTCACCAAATTCCTCTACTGCGCCGCCCCTCGAGTGTAGATTCAACTTGGCCCTTTACTTTTAACCCCGTCTTTCGCTAGGTATATTCGGAAAAAATATTCAAAAACGCGACATAGTATTTAGACGAATGCATGAGTGAAAGAAATTAATAGACTACAGCATTGAGGTGTTAACTGTCAGCTTGTTTTGAGCATGGGCATTACACGGCAAAGAACGGTTGAAAGAACAAACAAGTGCATGGCGACAAGACTTGTGTTAACAAGTTCGCCACTGGTGTAAATATATGCATACATATATTATAGCATAAGTTTCTTTCACGAATTTTATGTCAAAAACTTGTCAAATTTGACAACAATACTACGTTCAACACAGACTACAAAGCTTTGAAATGAGCGATGAATCTGAATCCATGGGAACCCCAAAATTACCGAAAAGAAAAGGAGTTGTCCTCAGGCCTTGCAATTTGAATCGTTCTTCACTTAAGCCGATATTTAACATCCTGTCCATAATGAAGAAGAAAAATCACACCACTGACAAAGTCCAACGCCCGCTGTAAAATGTATAGATTTGACGATGTTTACCCAAACAAAACTTACGCTGAAATCGTATGGTGGTCAGGAGAGAATCTTTAATTCGATTCGGAGAAATAGAGAAACTGGGGTTTGAAATTTTGACTGAAAACATCCCCCCTGTGAATTCGAATTTGAATTCTTGCAGATTCGATTTCTCGGTGAGTTCAATTCCCCAGTAGTATAGTGATTCGATTTTGCGACTCTATTCCCTTTTAATATCTTTACAAAAAAATGTTGTTGCCTGGGTCGCAATTAGATTAGAGAGATTAATCCAACTCAAATTCAAACGATATTTTCTACAGGGCTTTCATGCGAGCTTTAAACATAGTACACCAACAAGTTTATTCGAGGTGAACCTTGGGTAAGATCTCTCACTGTTCCTTCTAAAACTGTCTGAACTTGTTTTTTTGTTTTCATGCCTAACGAACAGAACCGTCGCGTCGCCGTCTGTCGTCACGTTTGCGTTTGCATCAAATGCTAAATATTTATTTTCGCAGTTGTTACACAAACGCATTGAGCAATTGTGTGTTTATTTTAAAAACAGAAACATCTTTCTGCAACATTTGTGTTCTAACACCGCGCACGGCGCACTGTCCGTTTCGGCTGGCGCTGCTGCATCTGCTGCATGTGCTGCTGCCACTGTTACAGCACAGAGCTTATAGCTTATAGGTAGTAAAATTGGTGCTGGGGTTAAAAATAGAGAAATAAACCGCCAACATCATTATGAATGCAAGCATGCGGAAAAACTGAGTTTAGTATGGCTTATGCGAAATAAAAATACTCAAACGGAAAATTAAGCGAAACCAACTGAACTCAAAGCAAATACCAAGAGACGAAGCCTAGCTGCACAGCACTGCCGCAGCCGCTGCCGATCGTGAAAAACAAATATTAGGCGCAACCACAAACACACACACATTCTCAGTTATGGTTATAGCTGTTTCTTGAGCAAATGCTTCGAGTTATATAGGATGCGGGCCAACGACCCAAGTCGGATGCATCTTCGCTGCTCTTCGTATCGCTTACTTCTAATTCGAATCAGATTATTATTACCACTTTTTATTGTGTGGTATTCTAATGGTTTGTCATGTGTATCTCTATAGCAGCTCACGCTTGCTGTCGCGCTAACTGCCCAGAGAGAAGTGCATTCAATAAGGAAAACATTTTGTGAGGTTGTAACTTTTCTGTTCTGAAACATTTTTAATCCTGAGGTTAGTGCTGAGAACGTGTGAATGGATGGGTTTATTGAGACGGCATTCTAACGGTTTAAGTTTCTGTTTCTGTGCGATTGGTTATGGCATTTGCGAGCCATGTTGAGAAAATCCGACTGCATGTTTTGGTTAAGGGTCTTGCATTGTTATGCAGATTATAATTTGTTGGGGCCCTGTCATTGGATTGCTGAGTTACACTTCTTTAAAATGAACGGAACCAATACGCGTATTTATTTGACACAGCTTCTGCATTATCGACTCTTTGTTAATGAACCATATTTGTACGGATGCATTTCATGGATTTCCATAAAAGGGTTGATTGCATTCATCGCATCGCCCATTATCACAAATAATAGATTGAAATGCAAATTTAAGTATTAACGTGTTTTATGACTACGGTTTATTTAACGCTGGCGCAGCCAAAAGACAGAGAAGAGGAATTTGGAAAATCTAGGGTATTTATCGTTCATCTTAATGGCAAATGAAACAACCCGGCGCAGACACCCCGTGGTCATTTCGGTCGATAATAATGGCGTTTAATACAAATTAGACTATTAATTTACGAAAAACGGGACATGCGGAAAAAATTGATGCGCAAGATGAACTTACACTACAGGCTATGGATAGTTAATTATGGAAAACGAGTAATTTCTGGTGATAAGATTTTCTACATCTATTAACAGACATACCTACCCAACTGCGTATAGATTTGTGAAATGTGACTTCGCTTACATCTGACACCTATGAATAACTGGTTTGGCACACATACTCTGTTTGGACATTTGTAACGAGAAAATCGATTAAGCAGGTGTTGAATCTCCGCGCCATTCCATGCTTTATTAACCTATGACATTAGTAGTAAAATTGAATCAGACAGACGCATGTGTGCGCCTAAGATGCGACTTTCGCTCGTTTTTGATTTATGCACGCGCGAGTCGTTTTAATTTGCGTGAGTTCAGCGTGAATGTAGACCATAATTACAAGATTGACAGAAAAGCAAAGAAGTGTTACAACACGCAAAGGCACTTTAAAACGTATTCGTGCTTTAAAAAACTGCCTTTTCATCAAATACAGGGTCATTCATTTCGTAGTTTCAAGTTGGTAGCGGTGGCAATTGACATCTGTCAAACAGATCTGTCATTTTAAGTGTCGTAATATTAGTTGAATGTTTGCCATTTACGATAATTACGCTTAATAATCGAATAACGCGTTTATATTATTGAAACATACTACAAAAATGGTAGTAATTCACACAACACAATCAATTATGGCTTTATAGCGTAAGAAGTTTCCTGGTCGCGTAATTTCACGTTTTAGCGACGTAAATTTGACACCGTAAGATTATTTTTCTGCGAATAATCGCCGAACTCTAGACGCATTAAAACCAACATTACTCAAGTTATGGAGATACCGCCCGATACGTGCGAAAAAATGGTTAAAAATTACCCCAAAAGAATCGCATGCTGCGAATCTTCTGGATGCGGCCATTTGATTGGTGTGATTTCACACTTAATAATAATATTTATTGTGTTATACATGCTTACACAGTAAGAATTCACTTATAAGTCTGTGAAAGATAAATTGTTTCTAATTTAATATCCATAAATGATTTGAAAGTTAAGTTGGTCTGCTTTTATATTAAAAAAGGTTTTTCTTATATTTATTTTAGATAAGTTTTAAATTAATATTATTTGATCCTGAAATTGCTTGAAGAGGGATAGGGATGGATGGAAAGTAAGTGAGTTTCTAAGAAAATTTTGAAGTTCGTTTTTAAATCGTCGTGCATTAGTTAGCTCTCGCAAGTTACGTGGGAGTGGTGAATTCCAAAGGCGGATAGCAGCAACAAAACTGTCTTTCGGATGTTGGACATGTAAAACGCGTACCAGACATAAGATCTGTTAGATGCCGGTAACTGGATTTTTTCATAAAGATATGAAGGCTTAAGAGTATGTTAAAAAGAAGTATGACTGTTCTAAATTTAATATAGTGACAAAAGGACATGTTAACTAGGTGTTTTGCAAGATGTGAGACGTGGTTATGTCTTTTTAAACAATAAACAATACGCATATCGAATGGTAGTGTTGAAAGCAACTTGAAGCCGCCTTCTACTCCACTAATTCTACTTCTACTTAATGGCAAAGTCCAAACTTTTTAATCTGAAATCAAATGTTCATCAAAAATGTATCACTGTGTGCGTTTTATTTAGCTTTACTTCGTAACCGAAAAATGAATGACCCTTTACAATACTAATCTGCGCTGCCAAAAGCACTACATAAACTTGTTTAAGGAAACTCGATTAAAAGTAACCAATAATCAATTTTCCCTCTGAATTTTGTTGATCGTAAATAACAAAGTAACTCAATAGAATTTAACCAACTCACTTTGTTTGGCTGATATTAAACTAGAACCTTGGTTGATAACAACTGATCGACAGTGATTTAGTTAATTTGAACCCATTTTTTTTTTAACCGAACAAAAATCGAACTCCGTTAACAAACCACCACTACAACAAAAGATCCACGGGAGGGTGGCAAATATCTATAGGTAAAAGACAGTCGATAAAAGAAGGTCAGTAAGGACGGACGCCATAAAAAACATACAATTAAGAAACATCACATCATCGCCATTGCTCATTTTTCGCTACACATTTTCACCTTTTAAAAAAAAAATAAGTTACTTTATCATTAACAAAAACAATTTATGAAATAAACTTTTCGTTTTCATAAAAAAGGAGTCAGGTTTCTCTTTCAGCAGCTCCCGCCGTGTCGCCTTTAGAGTTAAGGCCAATCTTTGAGCGTACATTTTCTCACCAGCTGTATTTGTTTTTGTTATATTTGCGTCAACAAACGCTTGTGGATAATTTCTTTCTGACACTTTAGCTGTTTATATAGAAAAGTGATTTTTGTTTTGACTCAGACCAAATTTAAGCAGAATGGAGAAGTGTCAACAATTAAATAATAAGTATTAAACTGTTTTTATGATTTCATTTAGAAATAACCGCAAGGTTATTTTGTTAAATTAATCTGATAAAAAAAAATAATTTTGCTATTTTCTTTTTTTTTTAACCTTCGGTAGGTACTCCCCAACAGAAGTACGTTATAATTCCTAACGAAATTATAAAACGGCAGCCCTCCCTGATACTAACTAAATTGTAAGCCCGTCACGTTCTAAAATTTAAAAATTAAATCCTCCCTCGCTCTAAATTTTTTCCAAGCTATTGATGTGGTTTCCAGATGAGAAAATTATTAACAGTTTTTTTAACATTAAAAAAATAAATTAGCTTTAAATTTAAAAACTCTTTCGACTTTCGCTCTTTGATGAAAATTGTCACGCGAAGTAATTTTTTCGTATTTCATTGCATATATACCTACATATTTACATTCAATTAATCAAAAATCAAAACAAAAAAAAAATCTTAGCACGAAATGTTAGTTTTCAGAAAAAAAGGCTAAACAAATGTTTAGCAAAACAAACAAAGTCTTAAGAACGCTGAACACGATTTGCTTACCTAACTTTCCCCGAAAATGGTTTATTAGAGTTGTCATTATTTAGCGTTCGTTTTATTATTTCGTGTATATAAATCCAATCATATTCTTAATCCCTTCCAATATATTTCGTTCATTATTATGGCAAGCCAAGTTTTAATATCGTTTAAGCATTGGTACTGGTTTAATCAATTTAAGCTAAATGGCTGCGTTCACGAATTGTATCTGGAGTTTAACCTTAGCTGAGCGGTCTCCAATTTATACATCACAAAATGTTTTTCTGTTTTCACTAACATGTTTAGTAGGTACTGAAATTGAAAGACGTCAAAACTATATTTTGACTACGCGAAATATTTCATGCGTTTATCACGACCAAATATAAAGTGCATATATATCGATATTTTGCCTTTGAAAAGTTCTATAACAGTTTATCTTCGTATCGTGCTAAAACGACAGATGCTAGTTGTTAAGAGTAGGAACGCATTAAGGTGCAAGCAGTTGCGATTTGACAGCTGTTAAATATCAATCATTTAATGCAGCCAATACAATTTATAACAAATCAAACTATTTTTTGACAGCTTACCACGATAGTGTTTAAGCGAGACTCTTCGATAGACAAATCACGACAAATCACAAATAAATGTCGCCCTTCATTCGAACTCAGTTCAAAACTAATTATTAGCTGATTTTTATTATCAGCTATGATCCATATAAATCATCGATTTACATGCACTTACAACAACAGCACATGATCCTGCTTCTCATCGAGATCACGAATCATGATCTGAAAATTATAGCTACTATTTCCCACTAGATGGCTTGTTTCATTTTTAAATGTTGGTGTGCCTGTAAACGATAGCTACCTAATCACGTTGCCAGACAAAAAAATGAAACACAAAATATCAATTGATTTTTTCGTATTCCGTCTTATAAATGTATGTTCAGACCAGCCAAACACTTGATAAACAATTATATACCTCCATGTTTTATAAATATTTCTCAAACATTTATTAAATAAAACAATTCTTATCAAATGTTTTGCTGGTTTGGATCTGGACACAAAAAAAAATTAATGAAATATTTCACAGTTTCCCAATCGTGATGGGAAATCATTTTTTTTAGAAGTTTAACTGCAGAAAGTGAGCGCTATTTTTTGATTATTATTTATTTTTTTAAATAAAATAAAAATGACAAAAAAGCTTGGAAGACCTAATGAGAAAGTGATTTATTTAATACGAATATTTTAATTAAATCGTGTGTCACGTGATTCCCGAGACCAAAATTACAAAAATATAAACTTTACTCGCTACTGATAACCCTACCACATTATTTTCTTCTAGTTGGACTAGAAAAATAAAATTGAAATATTTCATAAACATTTAATAACTAAATTTCATAAATTTCTTATAAATGTGTATGAAATGTGTCCGATATGCTTCAGAAACATTTCTGAAATGTTTCGCTGGTCTGGACACACCCTAATATGCCAAGATAAACGGATGTGCTAGCAGCAAAATTTTTCATGTGTTGCATATTTGAACATAAAATACTAAATTTGTTTCTAAAAAATATGGAAAAGAAAAATTATTAAAATTTGATTCAAATATGGTAACACCCCCGACATTGCAAGCGAAATGATATGTGCCTTGTCTGACGTCACGTTGAGCAGAATATTTGCAATATGGCTGGTGGCAATGTGAAGTTTGTAATACCCTGCATAATCTGTTTTGTTTTTGAAAGCAGCTGTTGCCACAACTCAAAAATTTAACTTTTCAATGATCCGTCTTGTTTTATTTTCGTGATCACGCTGATAATAAAAAAAACAGCTATTATTAGCACTAAATAAAACACACTTGCTATTGATGATCTTGACACTAAACTGTCAGTTATGCTGAATGACTTCAGCAGAAAGTTGTAATTAATATTGTTACTCAAGTAATTCTTATCGAATATTGCATAACCAAACCCTACTTATCATCCTCATAAATTGCCAGTAACCACTTAAGCTATTGAATAGCCAACACCTGTCAAAAATAACTTAGTGGCGATTTCGAATCGCTATACAAATGCGTTTATACCACTGTATCATTATCATTAGCATCATCTACAAAACTTTGAAGACATCTAAAGCCACTTCAATCATAAGCGAAAGATGTGAGCCTCATCTCAATAACCTGAAATCTACAGGTATAGATACATAGCCTCAGATAAGCTCAAACAAAATTTCCCACAATGGTAAACAAATTCCCACAAAACGAACACAACTGCGCGAGAAACCTACTCAACAAAAGAATTCCAAATTCGAAATTAAAACAACTCCACAGCGACGCGATTGAGCAAGCCACTATACTGACAAGTCATAAGTTCATCAACCAGCCGGCCATTGTCAATCTACATTGCTGACCGTTAGGCATGCCAGACGCCAAGCCGCCACTCCATGACAATGCAATCGTCACAATTATGAAACTTAACACTTTTTTTTTTTTAAATCGGGTTTCACGAGAAAAGACTCTAATCACTTAATTACCATTTTCCTGACAACACAAACCTTTCAAATCCACCATGTAAACGTCGTCAATCAAATTGGACACACAATGTGGTCCACTGTACGTCGAAACACTTGAACAAAAAAAATGTGTCGTCCCCCTGGGTAGAATTTCTTCAACGAATTAAGATCAAATTAGCATACATAAACGTTTCAGGCTGTATAGCCCAAACATATCGGCTTTAAAACTGACATTTGCATGGCAATGCAGTGAACTCGTAATGGAATGTGACAGTTTAGTGTGAGCACGTGAAATACGAAGTGAACGCCCCTCCAAAGAGGGTGTATTCGGTCGAACGCAATCGCCTTATGCCAACCGACGACGACGCGACGTAGTAATTTGATCGCGGATGATCTCCTCCGTTATGTCATCGGTGTATTCGGTCGTTACCGTCTTTGCGTGCAAGGAATTCACTTTACTAACCTACTCTCTGTTGACACTTTAAACTGCATCTCTCTGTTGCTGTGCTCCTCGGAGCATATTGCGTGCGCTTAATAAGGAAATCAGATACTTTGACTTTCTTTTGAGCGAACTTGTCGAACAAGAACAATTTTTATTTCGAATTTTTGCATCAGCCGCTAAAAACCAAACAAGATAAAAACACACACAAAACCTTTCCAATTGTTGGTGAACCGAACTCTCCCTGTCACCCATGTTTATCGGCTCTTGAGTCCGTGAACGGGGTACATGTAAACATAATGGTCAGATGAACGGATTACCATGTTGAAGAAAATGTTACAAAAATCACCAGAAAAGAAAAAATAACGTGATTTTCGAATTAATGAGAAGAGTGTTTTCTCTTTTTTTGATTTTCTTTTTCATTTTCGGTTAGTAATTGGTTTTAGTTTCCATTCCATTTTGCAGTAACACAAGAAATGCGATGCGATTGAGCTACATTGACAGGTCTCGACGAGAACTAGGTATAAGGTGGCATGCACATCGCATGCATTATGGATTTGAATTTTAAAGCAGCAATTTGTCGGTTAGTGCTGAGATAGTTTAGAAATGCATTTTAAATTGAGAAAAGGTCCGAGCGGTGATCCGTTATTAGCTGATTGGTGTAAAAAATTATTCTGATGACAGTTGAATGAGAATTTTCCTGATCGTATGGGTTCATAAAAGCAATGCAGGAGTCATAAAAAAATATTCCAACGCAATGTTACTCCACATTAAATCTTCCAACAAACGGTTTTTATTAAACTAAAAACAGTTGTTCGAGACCTAAACAAAAATAAAAGGAATTTGACATTAAATGTTGAAATGACATAAATGAGATCTATATTACCGAGCTCCAACCGGGAGCTTAATTCGGATCGGGCTTGTAATAGCTTTGAAAGTCAATCGTAGGCGAATGTATGAAATAATACTGATATTGGTACGAAAAAAAAAGATGCTGAAAGTATATAAACAAAAAAACCTCAGTCGAGAGCTTAAAATAAATAAATAAATAATTGGCGCAACAGGTCCTTATGGACCCAAGCCTAGCTTCTCACAACCATTCGTCTTGTGTGAGTTTTTATTTTTGGGACGAATGTAAGGGATCTACAATTTTATGCCGAGTCCAAACGGCCAATTGAGAAGCTCTTTCATGACAGTTATACTCTCGGATGTTTGTCAGACGCAGTAAAAAAAACCTTAAGTTGGAATTTGGGTTTTTCTCGGGATTCGAACCTGGGATTCCTCGCTTAGTAGTCCAACACACTAACCACTAAGCTACTGCGCCGACTTAGTTAGTAGAAAAAAAAATTTGTTCGAAGACGACGCACGGCTTAGCGCACATGAAAATTGGCATTAAGAAATTGATTTACTGCCTGAACATTATCCCATTTAGAAAAATCGTAAAATCGAGCACACAAAAATTAAATTTCTATGCAAAAATACATAATATTGTATGATAATTCGCCATAATTCAGAGAGCAATACTTTTAGGGTTACCATCTTCCAATTTAAAATAAAAAATATTCTGAATGAAATCAATTACGTTTATTTTTTTTCTTTTCCGGTAACATAATAGGCGCGTTTTTTTTAGGATATCCCTAGTAGGCCCAATCGCTTTAGTTTGATTTCCAACAAAACATAAAAAATACCTAACACAAAAAAAAATCAAATCGAATAATATATCACCGTAATCCAAATCATTATAAATATTGTAAAACATAAAATATTAATTTCTAATATTGCTTACTAAAATATTAACTAATCCGAGAAGTAATTACAGCTACTGCTCTCGTTATTTAGGTCTACTTTTAACCTATCAACTGCTTCCTCGGTGAAAACGTCCTCAACTGTCGTTAAAATACTCCTTATTTCAACCATTTTAAATGACTTGTTTTGGCTTGCTACAAACCCTTTCACTTGAGCACAAACCAATTCTATTGGATATGTGATAAGGCGGCAAGCAAAGCACTTTATGTTCCTTATAATAATATTATATTCTTTACAACACATTTTTTCTATTGCTTCTTCGTTGTTCAGGTTTTTTTTTTCTTTTAAACGAAAAAAAATATACTCTGGTAACGATGTTAGACTGTAGTTCAGAACACAGCACCCTCCTACCAGAGATGAATGAATAAAAGAGATGGATATCTTTCGTGCGTCTATCCCTCCAAACCCCCATCTGTGAATACCTGTGAGCTACAAAAAGCATATTGCTAATAGACGGCCAATATTCCTTTTGCTTTTATGGGCATCGCGCTGTTCAATTGTTTTGTGTTTAGTATTGAGCTTGTTTGGTTTTTGTTAAGGCTTCGATTAAAATAAAAAAATAGTGAAATACACATTTTGGAATAGCGAATTCTTGCATTAAAGTTCAATTCATGAACTCACATATCCTAGAAAAGAAATGAGCATATGTGCGTGACTTCATGAATTTTACGGGAAAACAGCTTGTAGGCAGCCGCCTTTCCACTGGAAAGTTATATATCTCTGTATTCCATTATCTTTACCTCCTACACTTGGCAAAGTTGCTGTTAGTGTTTTCAATGGGCACATTCAAAAACATAGGTCAACTAGATTGGTCTGGACTAGATTTACCCTCGTCGGTAATGTCACTTTTCCTACGTCAGCCACATATTCGAACTGTCAACTTCAGTCACGAACTTCTAGACTACCCCGTCAAATGAAAAAGCTGTTCATATGATATTGGTATAGGCCAGTCACAAGTGAGACACATCAAGTCAGCCAGCTGTCAGACGTACTAAACTAGTTACTAGCAATTTTGTTATATTTAACGTTGATGGTTGTATTCGGTAAATAAAATATCCCATTTTGGGAATCACAAACGGACTGCACATACCTAATTACTAAAAAAAGTTGAAATGTGAAACACGAATCTGTCACTATGAAGTAGAATAACAAATGTAGTAGGTCATATAACGTACATATGCGGAAAATTCTCCCGCTCGCTGCTCTAATCCTTGTATGTGCAATGATGCAAGGACAATGCAAGGGCTTAGTGTGCCCTACATCGCATCGGTAATCAAAACCGCTGCATACAACTCCCACCGCAGTCATTTAAATCACTTTCGCACTCATCCCGTTTACGATTCCCAACCAAAAACAATTAGCCAACTATTTGCGACGCGTGCCAACCGACCACAATGTCAAGCCGTCCCTTTAAAACATTTTATAAGGCTTATATTATACTGAGCCAATCTTATATAGCGTCATTAGAATTCACCCTCATGCAGGCATCACCTCGTTTCTCTAATAATTTATGC
Source organism: Cheilosia vulpina (assembly GCA_916610125.1). NCBI lineage: Eukaryota > Metazoa > Arthropoda > Insecta > Diptera > Syrphidae > Cheilosia > Cheilosia vulpina. The sequence continues at coordinate 28,369,650 of OU744278.1, forward strand.
GATAATGCTTAACTGCTCATTAGGCTGAGTTAGACTGCGTCTAAAGCCAGGGGCGAGGACATGATATAACAACCGTCATGATATGACCACCATCGCCACCATCGTCGTCGTAAGTATACCGGTAATGCACGATTCCCAGTGTAAGGATTTGTAATTTGTTTATAGCCTTCATGATTTTATATAAGCATACGGTGTATGGACAGCATACCGCTCGCCTGTAGTGGCACTCGTTTATGATATCATTGCATAAACTCGTTCCCGGAGGTGGCTGCGGTGGCGGTGGCCATTCTTGCTCTGTTCCGAAGTACACATAATATCGGTGGTAGGTAACTCGCGCGAGCCGTGTTTTAATTAAATGATTGCTGGCCCCTTTTCCATATAATATGCGAGCGCAAGTGGAATAATTTATGAACACCGCTCATGCACGTACATAATGTAGGTCCTGATTGAAACAGGTTGCAGTTATTTGCTGAATGCGACCCTAGGGTATGATAAAACATCGCTCACCGTATGGTGATTAATTCTCTCCTCTGTGCTCAGCCTGTTCACTACACATTCATCGAAAAGGAATTCAGGAAAGAAGTTGGCGGGCCAAGTTGTGTGCGAAGACCCACATAATTCGTAAGATTGATATTCCCGGAATCAAATCTCGATAAAGCCGAAGAATTAATACACTACTCGTTGGGGCACAAGGTATTTATTCGAAATAATCTGATTGTGAGTTCGAAAGTCACCGGCTCCGGCATACATAAAAATTCACTTCACAAATACCGAACCGAAAATAAAAAAAAAGAGTTCGCACATCAAAAAAACAAATCGAATATTTAAAAATGCTCAGAAGTCTATGGGAGATGTCCCCCTTTTACCTATGCTATGTGTTTTATGCAATATGCAATCGCGAGCATCAATGGATAACTGGTAGCGACCAAAATAATTTCGCTCAAGAGTCTGTAAAACTCAAAAGTCGTTAAACGGCTGGCCAACGCCCAATTTCGGGTCATAAGCCTTCTTAAACGTGCCGGTCAAAGCAAGATTTTCGTATAGTTCGTATGGGGTCTTTTTCGTTTAAATAATTAATTAAGATGTTATCGAATCGGAGACACAGGCTTTCGTGGACCGGTATTGCCCATTTATCGTTTATTTTGTTTTATCTTGTATTATGTGTGTTGCGAGCGGATTTTGTCTCATTTAAATTACTTGCTTGCGACGATTGTTTCATTTAAGATGTCCTGCGGCGATGTCGTGTGTCAAAATTCTTATCAGATGTACGAGTATGTCTCGCTTGAGAATTGAGTTAGTTGTCAGAGAAAACGTCAAGTTTTTTTTTCCCACCAGTAAAAATAAATTCTGTCTCGTTCATTCGATATTGATGTTCAATTAAATTTGTATACCGTATTTTGAGGAGAAGGTTAGTGAAATCGTTCTTTTGCAGTGTGACACTAACCTAGCCCTTAGACATATCCCACATTGGAACCGAATGCGGCCAAATGTGCTCCTTCATTTAAAATTCAGTTACAGAATCTAGGAAACTGGGAATGATTCACATTTTGTTTTTCTCGAATTGTATAGGAAGATTTCGTTTACTCGCAGAACATTCAAAAATATAGTTCTCTTTGGGCCGGTCTGTTCACAGCTGGTTAAATCCATATTTATAGGTTACCATAGGTTTAAATTAATGATTTTAAATCTGCGATAACCGACGAGTGTTTTTTGAACGATTTTTCACTTCGGTCACCAACCCATAGCATTGCGACAAATCGTTCCACTTTTCCAGTTTATTTGTCAATTCAGTGATTTACCGAATCTATGGTTAAATTTCTTTTGTTTTCCGAGTTCTTTTATTTTTGATTAGTTATTTGTTAAGGTATTTTATTAATGTATTTATTTTTAATAATCTAACTAAACTAAAAATTTGTTTAGCACGAGAATGTCTTAATCAAATGGTACAGGTGTTTTTTTTGAAAACTGAAGAATAAAATCTTGTTGTTGAGACAATAAGCAATTTTTAAAAAAACAAAACCGAATTAAAGCCACAACTTTATTTAACAACCGTCGCCATTTTCTCATTCTTTCAATATTTTTTCCAATTAGCTGTCATCGACTGAAAATGTTGAAAGTAATCTCACTTCATTCTTCGTATCCATTATTGTGTTGGGGACCGTTACTCTTACCTCCAATAGACTGGCGTATACCGTATTCTATACATCTGTCAGTTTAAACGTCTACGAAACTGACGAGACCGGTTTTATTGGTTCAGTTCACTCCATCTTGAGTTATACGTCTATTGTATTTATTTGTATTTTTTCTCCACAATATTGTACAAAGAGTTGTTGTGTATAGAGCAAATACGTCAAAATGAATACAGAGTCCTTAAAAAAAACTTGCACAAACGAAATTCTAGAAAATCATTGGTTTAATCCCATTAACCGCGCAAAATCGGCTGGTTATCGATTTCTCTGGTTAATATTTTACTGAACAAACACATTCGATGATTACCAGCTGAAATAACCGATGATTAAAGATAGTAGCTCATGTACACTTTTATAGCCCCTTTTTTTTCGTAAATGATGGCATTTAAATATAATAATGTCCCATAATGTCAGAATGTCACACAAACTTATTTAAAGTACTGCTATCCCTGATCAACTCAATCCTTCAACTTATGTGACCACATACGCCCACTGTGTTCGATCTCCGCAAAAGAAAAAAAACATCAGCCAGACCCAACTACATCAACCGGCATGTCGTGCAAGTCGTAATTGCTCTTGCAACGAAAAGTAATGGCCTCACTTTACATCCTAGCACAACTTCATCCAATTGATGTACATGGAACATGGAAGCACCTACAATTTTCTTTGAAAATTACTTACACACATTTTTCGTTCGGACAAGGCACGCAGCCGCACATGCCGCCCAACGCTCACTGCGCGTACAGTTCTATATGGCATTACCGCGTCTTCATTTTAATTACGTTCGCTCGTGTTAATTATTATCGCAGTCGGAAATGGTCCTCCACGTGCCTTGATGAAGTTGTACCGCGCTGCTGCCGGAGCTAGCCAGATTTCAAATTGAACCTACATGCAAAAAGGATGTTCGCATTAATCAGCCTCCGCATGATTCATGGCAAGCATCAGACGCTTGCTGTACTCGCATGGAGTTCTTAATGACAGCGAATTGTTTGTTCACAAAGATGGCCTCATTCCGATTGAGTGAGCAAGAACTGGCCCAAACGGTAATCAAACTGACACCTTTTATTCGTGGGATGTCGCTGCACAGCGGATTCGGTAGAATGAAATCCAAATGCAAATATACAGACGACAGGTAATCTGAAGTAAGGCGAGATTCTGTGGTTCCACAATGAGGAGAAACGAGTCGATTCCTTGTGTCTTTTTTAATTACTCATTTTGACGGATGAATGGAGATAGCAAAGACTGTACAATGGAAATGCTTGGCAATTCGTTCGAATTGCAAAGGTTTGTTTGTGCCTTGCCTGTCAGATTATTTAGTGAATGGCAATACTGGGCTTACAATGCTCAACAATATGATGACAGAAATGTATACATGAGCTGAGCAGTGTAAGCAATTTAAATTAAGACCCGAGAACGAATATGGGATGGGCCTTGAGCAGTGCACTGCAGATGCAGCAGACAAATGCGAAATTAAGATAATAATTGAATGTCAAAATGATAAATCTGCACAATGAAAAGACAAAGAGAGTATCGTCGGTGTGGAATCCGCAGCAAACAAAATTATATACAGTGACCTACAAAATATGTAAGATGAAGGTTAAAAAAAGATTATAAGTAATGGACTATTCATATGAGAGCGAGCGAACGAATTGCTGAAATGCGAACAAACCACTTTTGATGCACTTATGAACAGAAAATTGGACATTTTACTATTCTACGAGGAGGATAATTAATTATCCCATCAAAATGTATTAAGAAAACAAGTAAATAAACAGTTTAAATACGAAATTTCAAATTCCTAACTTTTTGCCGCGAGCGAATACACCCTTGGCGCGAATTGTCAAAGATTATTCACAATCCACATCATTCAATTCGCGTTCCACAGACTAGCGAATAAAACATTCGTTGGAACTTAACCTCAAACTTGGTATTTTTTTTACAATTTTCATTTTGTGGTGTCGTTTTGTTTTAGTCCGAATGAAAAATAAAAGAAATCAACAGATAAGAAGGTGATATACTTCAAATGGGAAGAACTTAATATAATTTATTTGTTTATTGCTGTTATTAGTTTTATTTAATTAGTTTTTGTACATGTACGGAATGTAGAATGTCGCTACCTCCAATTGTCGAGTTTTTTTTATTCAAAAAGTAGAAACAAATGACGGCAACTGTCTAAAACTGCGACCGAATAAAATGTATCATGTGAATGGAATGTCAAAATTTGCGAATATTCGTTCGTTCGTAGGTAGTTGGTCGCTCTCATTTGAATCGTCCTTTAGGCCGATAAAGTTCTTTCTATAAAATTGGGTCAGATATCATGATTTGCTGTGATTGAAAAACAGTGGACGATGTTGGTTTTTTAAGGTGTTAAGGTGTGAATTATTATTATTCCTACAGGTCTGTTTCCTGTTTCGCTGCTACAGTTCATTTACTCTATTCCCGTCCGAGTGTAAAGTGGCGAATGAAATAAAATACATGACAGTATTGAAGGTTGTACTTTAAAGCTGGATATAATGCTTTAAATGCTGCTCGCATTAAGTAATGTACATATGAATCACTCAGAGAAAAAAATGGTTATTTTTAACTATCTGGAATAAATAGTTAAAAAAAATAGTTATTTATGACCATTTTCGTTGACAATTAATAATTTTCGTAAAATCAACTGCTTAAGCATAGTATGCTGCTCGCGCTTAAATTAAGCTCCCTTACAAAAATGTCTCCAAAGCTAAAATTAAGCAAAGCAGTTAAGCCAAGCAGTACGCAGTTCAAGCTAAATTTGTTAACCACTGTACGAAAAATCTCTACAGAATTTAAGTAAGCGTATTAATTCAAAATACATTTTTCCACAGCTAAATTCTGATAGATCAGAGAAAATATCGGTATTCGCAACAAAATTTCAAACGAAAGCAAATTAAAAGTATGGAGAATGGTTAGAAATTTGTTGTTGTTAATTTAATTTCTTTTAGAAATGGAATATTTTAACGAGGAGTAATGGAAGAGGTTTTTGAGGAGGGATCTGTAGAAGTACAAATAAAGAAACCGAACAAAGTCAATCAGCTTTACCAACACAGTTTTTTTTTTTACGGAACTTACACTGTCAAAATTAAGCGAAGTGGTGGAGAGAAACATTGGAGAGGCGCTTTATTTTAGCTTTCCTGGAACAGCATACTAGACTTTAATGGTTAATATTTCTAGATAAAATAGTTATTTTTAACTATTTTATTGTAAGATAATGTTTTGTTCAAAACTAACTATTCGATATTCAAAATCATCTATTCAATAATAAAATCAACTATTCAAAAGTCTATGTTATTAATAATATTAATGATTTGCGGCTATTTTGATTGTTAATTGATTTTTTTCAGAATCAACTTTTTGATAAACGATTTAACGAAATGCTGATAGTTTTTTACTTGCCGTGTATACCAGAAGAATAATTAGTTTCCTAAATATTCTGCAAAAAAAATCAACAATAGGCCTGTTTTTTGAGCTACGATCTCAGCAAAGCATAGTAAAGTAGGATTTTCAACAGGCAATTACAACAACTACGTTTTACTTGAAACTTTGAGAACTCAGAGTAGTTGTTGTAATTGCGTGCTGAAAATCCTACTTGACTTTGCTTTGCTGTGATCGGAGCTCAAAAAAACACGCCTAATAACATTTTTCTCAAATCATTTCAATTGACATTTTAAATTTTATTATATCTTATATAAGAATTAAAAAAAAAATACAATTATTATACAAACAATAAGAAATATTTAAATCTTATTCATTTTTTGTTCGATACAAAATAAACGGTGGGGAATTTATTTCGTTAAACTTAAAAATTAAAGGTCTTTTGTATTCAGCCCCAAGTTTGTATGCTTCAAAGTGTTCATTAAATGTTCTGTTCTGTATAATAGAATATAGCTTGGCGATTGGCGCACTGGTATCAGTTTTCTGGAGAATATTTTCACTTTGGTTTGTTAAACATATTTCATGTTCTTCACTGTTGAACTTTTTCTCCACTGGCGTCGAGCACTACTAGATTTAAGGTTTTTACGATATAATTAGAATCGTTTTCGTTATTCCGTTTAATTTTTTTACTAAATTATTTATCACTTAAGCTAAAATTAGACTGTATGCCAATTATGCATATGAATGCCAACAGGCAAATGACCATATTAACTCTCAAATGACCAAAATGTCAGGATTATAAAAACTGTATATTTGACTATTAGACCAAAATTACCAATATGGTCATATTTGCCTTGACGGTCATTTAAAGCATTTGTTATTTATTACCAAATGTTGTAGTACAAAAAAGTCAATAAAAATGAAAATAAATACCAATTCCGCGAACTCAAACACCGATGATAACAAAATAATTATTTTTTTTTCCGTCAAAAATGCCAGCGAAATTTAACGAAATTTCAATAAAGTGCATATGGGCATATAGGGATTTATGCTGGCATTCGTGCTTTTTGTCCGATTACACTATATTCTATTTGGGCATTTTTATCTGTCAAATTCAGCCTGGTTATATGTGGCATTTAGCTAATGACCTAAATGTGATATATATGTACGTATGAGATATGCTCATATATTTTGACAGGTGAACTGTCAGAAATCGGCATTTTATGACCTGTTGGCATACAGTCTAATCTCACCTTTAACATCTGCAAAAAAACTGTTCCCCAAGAGATCGCGACGCGCAAGAAACTACTACGACTTAGTCATTTGCAGCTATGTTGTCAATGCACATATACCTATTCATTTTCAACTATATGGTAGTCGTTGTGTAGGAAACTATTATAGAATAGTCAAAATTGATTGTTAATTCTTATTTCAAATTAGTCACAATTATTTGGTACAGTCACTAAATAAAATGATTGATTTTTAACTATTTTCAATTTATTTTTGTGCAAAAAAGTCATTCAACAAATTTCATTGGAATTCATAGAATGACTATGGCAATAATTACAAAAGTAACTATTTTTTTCTCTGAGTGAGAACCAAAAAGCTTCAAAGGTCAAACATTTAAGCGCACTTTCAGTTTTAACGTCATTCCTCTGAGATTGGTCGTCGTTCTGCCTTACATGCAATGAAGAAGCATTCTATATAGTCTAATAGCCAATGGCCGCGTTCCTATCGCACGACACTGCCTATAATACAGCCATATATGTATGTGAACCCGTCGTAGGGACTGCTCAACAGAACACAACTACGTGTCCTCGCGTCCTTAGCCTGTTGGCGCTTAAACCAAGTTCCCATATAAAAAAGTCTCCAAAAATAAGAAAAAGCAATTTAAATCCTTACCTAACATTCACATAGCAAACGTGTTCTCCTAGACGAATGTTTCGGGAACACAACGCATTTGATTTGAAAATCGAAAGAGGCCATGGGTATAGTTTCAACATGTCGTCTCCCTTTTTATATTTTCGCAAATCGGAATGAGTGTGTTCCAACATTAAAAATCCTAAAAGAAAAATGGTACAGAGCTCGCATATATAACAAAGTTTACATAATCTTCCTGTATGCATCCCCGGTAGCCTTATCTAGCATTGAAGCATTTTAAACGAAACTTCATATGAACCTATTTTGACAATTCAAAAATAGTACTCTCGATCGATCTGCAATAACAATACTGTGTAGCTGTACCTACATTAGCTTAAGTAAAATATATCTGTCACTTATCGACTTATGTCAAAATTGAGTTATTGTTACGGTCGGATGCGTAGTACCCTATTCTATATGTCAAATTTTGTTCATTCAAATATCTCCTATGGTTGCTGTGTTATGGGTCAGGAAAAAACGCATAAGTCATTTTCCCATATCGAAAGTCAAACGCTTGACCTGCACTCCTGAAAAGAGGCTAAAAATGATTTATGCTTTTTTTCCTTGTTGCCACAGATTATAATGAAGAGTGTACACAATTATATATATAAAATACAGTCTTATTATTATAAGAAGGCAGCTCTTAACAACTATAGAGTTCTGTGACATCACTTGGACGCACTAAGCTTATCTGCGATTATATTGAAATTATACCTAGGTATGTTGTGCCTATTTGAATGGAGATAAATAGATTTTCGTTCATGTTTTACACTAGGTTTGTTTTTGTTCCATTACTTTTGTAGTAAGAATGGAAAAGACTAACAAAATGGCAGTGTTGGGGATAAATTCTCTCTCAGAGACAGACACTTACGAATAAGTTAGGGAACGCTTTTGGAGTATTTTATGAAAAATGACAGATGCATAATTCATTCATTCAATTCACATGGAGGAGATTGTCCTTCTTACAGCAAGGAAGAATTTCGTCGCCACTTTTGAAACAAATCGTGATGAGAACATTCAATTTGCTGCGCCTGTTGCTACCATTTTAGTACGCAGAAAATGAAAACCCCTATGCCAAATAGGACAACAATTTCGAAATCATCTGGCAATAGTCAGGTAACTGACAGGTTTTCCAATTTTTACACCAAACAAATTGTTGTGTTAAAAATTCGTAACATTCTCAGTGGGGTAGTATCTTGCTCTTTCGATGACACTCTCTTCAGTTTAACGAATTTTTCGAGTTAAGGAACGGCATTGAGTGAAAATTCGTAAGAGTTAGTAAAAAATCATAAAATTTAAAAGTAAACAGAACAGACTACATTGGGCCTTGGCCGATTGGCTTTCATGTCTATAAAATAAAGCATTTAGTTTTGACAGCTCATAGGCACAATACTAAAAGTTAAGGAGAGGCACATCCGTTGTCAAATTATTATACCAATTGCAGTCCTTCGATCAAACTTGAAGCGAACCCATAAGATCTTCTTAAAATAACTCACTCTCTGACAATAATCAACTTCACTTTCAATAACCTTCTACCACTTCGGACAGACTTCCCACTTTTCGATTACGTTTTTCTTTATTTCTGATCCTGTCACGCCCATAGACGTAAATTATTCTCCAACACCATCAATAAGCAGAAAAAAACTGGACTTTTATTTATCGAAACATGCAATTAGGTTTCACTTACTCCATGACGTGCGCCTTAAGGCGACGTCCGCAGACGACGCGACGACGGCGATCATCTGAACATGTTGATGACAACAACACGTCTACACGATGTCGTCCATGTTTATCTCTCTCTCTCTCTCTCTATTCCTCCGGAACGATTTAATTTCTCTGATTCGGAAGGTAATTGTTACCTATAGTCACGTCCGTAATGTGTTTAAATGTACGTTCCTTGCTTGTGGAGCGCGTGCGCACGCTCATCACACGATTTCACTTAATACACTTATTATTAAATTTCTGAGATTTTTTTTATTCCTTCCTTTTATTCGTTTTTTTTTTTTTAAATTCACTCCAAATCAAGATCATAATATTAAATTCTTTTTTTAGTCGTCACATTTGCATGCAACAACGAACCGTTCAGGTGCCCGTGAAAACCGTCGAGGTGTACACCCGACCCATTTGGAAACACATCAGCCACCCATGTCCGACGCAGACAAATCAATCGAATCAGATGTGCACACGCGTTCAGCTTGTCCATGAGCCGGCATATCGAGATGTCATTCGTCACAAGAGTACCAAGCACATGATCTACGACTGTTGTCCCGGCTGGGGCCGAGTGACCAAGATGTCCAATGCGTGCACAAAACGTAAGATCAGATAGATAACCGCTGAGGCGCTTTCACTTGCGTATTCTTTTCTCATTCACGTTCTTCTCTATCTAGCGGTTTGCGGCGTGACTTGCCGCAATGGTGGAACTTGCATCGGGCCGGATATGTGCAGCTGCCCACAGGGCTATGGTGGTAAATACTGTGAAAAGGACATCAACGAATGCAAGGAGGAGAAGCCATGCGATCAGCTATGCTTCAACACCGAGGGATCGTTCTACTGCCAGTGCAGAGAGGGTTTCGTGCTGCAATCGGATAAGCAGAGTTGTAGAAAGATTGGTAGGCACCTTTTAGCCCAAACCCATTAGATCGACTAACTAAATATAATTCCAGATAACCACGACGACGACGCTTTTGAAGCCCGTGATCTTGAAAATGAAATAGACTCGAATGAGGTCACATCACGCCTGCACAAAATCGAGAAGTCACTAGCCAACGAGAGGGTCACCACCAATGAGCTGCAAAAGTCCTTAGAAGCCACCTACCATGTCGTCGATTCGCTTAAGAATCGACTTAGCACTTTGGTAAATGAAGAAACGAAATCCCTCCTTGTGTCCAACTAATTTGTTTTTATTATTTTATTTACAAGGAAAAGCAACAACAAGACATGAATCACCTGCAGAGTAACCTCGTAGCAACAGAGTCTAGAACGCGTAAGCTCGAGAGCATGGTCACGATGCTGTTCAAGTGCCGGAATGGACCGGGGCCGAACTGTCCCTAGGTTAGGATCTTGATTTGTCTAAGACAGAATGCATTTAGAATCCTTGTTCAAGTCCTGATGTAGTAATTTATCCCCGATTTTGTTTATTTTTATGTGATATAAATTATGAATCCTTACTCAGTTGTTTTCTTGCCTAGTTCTCTTTTCCTTGTGAGAGAGACAACAAAGAAGAAGAAGAAATAGTTAAAGGTGTACTAGGAGAAAGATGAGACTTTGAATCCCGAACTCCATTCCCAGTTTTATATGTTCAGTTTGCGTGTTATTATTATTTTTTTTTTCTTTTTACTGAGAATCATTTAAAAGATATATAGTAAGTTTTAATTGTAACTTAAAATAAGCGAGTATAATTTAAGTGAGATCGTAAGAAAAAAAACTAAAACAAAATGCAATACATTTAATGAGGAATAGGCTAGTGTTGATAAACGATGATGAATAAAGTTAATACACTCAATGGAATTGTACAATTTTGTTTATTTTATTTTATATTATTTTAATAATATTATTATTATACTAGCTGAGCCGGCGAACTTCGTTTCACCCAAAATCGTTAATGTAATAAATATAATAATTTCGAGTATACACATCCTGCTTCATGTAATTGGGTCAATTCAAGTTCTTCATTCAAAAGTTAAACTAAAGTACATAAAACAATGTGGATGCTTTTCAATCAAACCACAACGATTGACGTGTCGGCCAACATTCCGCTTTTTCATTTAATACAAAGCGGAATGTTTGCCGACACGTGATCTAGCCACATACAATTGACCGTGAGAATTCAAGATTGATGTCACACACATACAGCGATTGTCTCTGCGACTTATTAATTATGCGACTTATATTAATTATTGTCAAAGCGAAAGAAATTTAAGGCGCTTAAATACAAATGTCAAATCGTAAGGAATATGCAGAATCCGCGAAATACGAACTTTAACTCAATGCCGTTCCTTAACTCGAAAGATTTTATTTCCTGCGTATTAAAATGATACCAACAGGTGGCCAAATTAAATTGAATGAAGATCTTTTTCGAAAGTGCCGACGAAGTTCGCCCTCCTCCACGAAGGCACAATCTCCTCTACGTAACTTTTAATGAAGTGTTGCTTTTATCTTTTATCGAATGCTTGTAGTTCAATGAGTACAAATTCTTCCACATACTGAGATTTATCAAAAAGAAGTTCATTTAATTCCAAATAAGTTTCATCGCAAGATGAATCAACTAATATTGTTAAAAAATTTAAATTAGCCATTTGAGTTTTTGAATTATGTTTCTGTCATTTTTCACAGATTATCTTCTACAAGAGCGATTCCTTACTTTTTCCTAAGTGTCCCTCTCTGAAAGAGCATTTATCCCGAACACAGCCATTTCTTTGAATCGATGTTTTCTCCTTTCCATAAAAAATCGAATTTTCAGACTGTTCGGGTAAAAAATGCAGAGTGAAATGTTTAAAGTGATACGACACTTCACGTCAAGGACTTGCGCAATTGGGGGGAAGCGCCATCTGTCATTCAACAACATAAATAATTTCGTTCTCTTTTAACAACGAACGAGAATAAACACTAAACTGTGACACGAGATTTTCATATATTAGATTAATGTCGTTTTCCATTGGTTTCACTCGGGGATCCACTCATTCTGAAATCCAATGGAACAACAGAACAGCTTCTGAAAGAATCCACAATAGTGTTGGTGCAATGCCAAAAAATAATCTACGGCTGCTGTCAGCTGACTTGTGTGAGTGCTTCTTGAGTTGATTCTGACTTCACCTTCTTCTACTTCTACCTTTACCTTTTCACGTAAAAAATCAGAATATCGTCTTAAACCCTGGATAACTCCCTCCCTTTTAAAAAAAATAAAAATTAAACACAAATTGAGAAAAAAATGCTGGAAACATCCAATGAATAACAGTTTAAAAAGTCGTTTCAGAAATTTTTGTAAAAAAGTGAATAAGGAAGTGATTAATGCGCGAGATATGTATTATCGTTCCAAAATACTAAAGGCAAATGGAAATCTTAAGAAAGAGTGGCAAGTCGTTAACAGTATTATTAGTCGAAAAGTTAACACTGATCCTATCGTACTGAATATCGGAGGTACTGACATTTTGAATCCTTCAGAAATAGCCAACGAGTTTAGCAATTACTTCGCCTCCATTGGAGAATCCTCTTTATCAGATAGCTCGCAAACTTCATGTAATTGTTGCACTAAGCCTGTTACTATATGTAATGGCTTCGAAAACAGCTTCGTGTTTGAGCCTATCACAGGATTTGAATTGCTAAAAACTATTAATTCTCTGCCTAACTCTAATTCGTGTGGTAGTGATGGGATCTCGAATTTGGTTCTAAAGAGTATTGGTCTTAATTTAGTAGATATTTTGTCTTACCTTTTTAATTTCAGCATTATGTCTGGAACTTTTCCAACTGATTTGAAATGCGCCATAGTAATTCCATTACTTAAAAAGGGTAATAAATCAGACACATTTAATTATAGACCAATTTCGTTGTTGCCTACTATTTCCAAAGTTTTTGAAAAAGTAGTTAAATCGAGAATCTTAGCCTATCTCAATAATATTGATTTTTTTAGTCCCCTACAGTTTGGTTTTCGGACTGGCCATTCCACTGAGGATGCTCTACTGGACTTTTGCTCTATTTTATATAAGGGTTTAGATGACAAACTTTTCTGCGCTGGCCTATTTGTCGACATTACCAAGGCGTTTGATATGGTTGATCATGTTATTCTCCTAGATAAATTATATAAGGCCGGATTCAGAGGTTTAATTTACAATTGGTTTGAGACAGAATACAGCGAGTTAAAGTTGGAAGCAGTGTAAGCAGTCCTAAAACGAATAACCTGGGAGTTCCCCAAGGTTCTGTACTTGGTCCAATTTTATTCCTAATATATATAAATTCCCTATTTTCACTTCCATTTTTGGGTAAAATTAAAGCTTTTGCCGATGACCTTGGTATTGCCTATTGTTCAGTCGGTCCTTTAGAATTAATATCTAACATAAACCATAACGTATCTTTACTAAGATGCTGGTTTGCAGAAAACAGGCTAATTGTTAGTAGCAAAACGAAACTGATGTATTTCAGTCTAACTGAACAGGAGTTTCCTGACTCAGAAATAGTTTTTCATTCCCATGATTGTGTAAGTCATAAACTGCCGTACGACAGCTGCCTAAATGATCCATCTTTCAATAGAAACGCAGACTGCAGTCTTAACTGCTTTAAAATTGAAAACGTTGATAGTTTTAAGTGCCTTGGTGTTACTATTGATCAAAATTTGAACTGGTCCACGCACATTTCTCTTTTGAAAAAATATCTTCTTTCCTCTACTCGTTGTTTTTTTCGTCTTAGAAAGTACTGCTCTTCTGACACAATGAAAATGGTCTATTATGGCTTATTCCATTCAAGATTGCAATATGGACGCTGTAGTTGGGGTGGCGCATATTTTGATAAGCTCCAGCAATTAACAGTTATACAAAAATCTGCTATACGTAAAGTTTGTAGCTTTCGTCGTTTAGCTCACACTATGGACCTGTTTAGGTCGTTGAAAATTCTGCCTTTGCGACATTTATACTATTTCAAAGTTCTTAAGGTATTTTTTATGAGAGGCAGGTATCTGGAAAGTCCGATTTCTGACTTTCGCTGCTTACGAAGCTACTCGAACTTCATTGTGAATTTACCTTCGTTTCGCACTACAAGTTATAGAAACTTCTACTCCATTGTTTCTCGCAAACTTTTTAACTCCTTATCAATTGAAATTCGAACCATAAGAAATTTCCGAACGTTTACAAAACTAACGAAAAGTTGGCTCCTTGGTTTCAACCATGATGAAATCAAAACGCTGTTGCGCTATACTGCATAGTAATAATAATTTATATAATATTTTTCTCAAATATAGATGTCACTAACTATTCTGTATGTATTAGCTATATTAAAGAAATTTGCTTTGGATTTTTGTAATTTTTCTTGCTTGTACATATTTGAATAAAGAATTAATTGAATTGAATTTAATTGAATTGAAATCAAATCGAGAAGCGAAATTCTCTTCTCAGAATCACCAGAAGAGTATTTTTTGTGCCAATGGAACGGTTTCAGAAGTGATTGCCCAATGGTAAACGACATAATACTGTTTCTTCTTTGGTAAACGTTTGTCTAAATTAACTTTAGCTGTCAAAAAAAATACAACCAAGAGTTCTTTGGCACAGAGGAAAAATGCAGCTGTACATATTCAAAAATACAACACAGTAAATGCATTCTCTTGACCAATTAGATAATGACTGGCACGTGAAGCTCAATATAATAAAACTTGGATTTATACCTGAATCACAATAATCCGTTCAGTCGGCGACGCATTTGGATTATTTCTTAGATGCAAAATAAAATTGTAATTGCGGTCCCCTCTATTCTTCACAAAAGTGAATTTTCAAAATATGTGAGTAGGTTGTCTAAATGCTCGCAGGGATATAAGTCCCGAAATAAAAAGTCCCACTTAGGGGGGACATAATACATAAGACCCGAATAGAATTAGGGACTTCTGTCCCACGAGCTGAGTTGGCAAGTAGATTACTCGTATTTAATATACGTAAGTTTTCAACGTAGATTCCATGAGGTAGATTACTCGGTCTGATTCGCAATGTAGAAAGGAATTTTTTTTATTCATTAAATCTAGACAAAAATAATGACATTATATTTTTTAACAGTCGTCGTCCTTATCATAACCACAAAGAAAAGTCGATAATTACCAATTTTTAGAGGTTTCAACCGACAACCCATTTCGCGCCTTAATTTATGAACAAATCGGCTGCAAGCGGTCTGTTCAGGGTTCGAATATTCCACATGCAAATCCGAAAGTCATTGTCCTTTTTATTTATCTGAAGCTCTTGGTTGCTTCGTAACCAGAACTTTTTCCGTGGTTGGGTAGTTAACCCCACGCACAGCCCCAACCGGGAGGGCCAGGCCTTTTGCTGGACCCCTCGGACAAAAGGGGTACTCTTCGGGGATGTGTGAGCTGCCGTTGGCTCATAAAGTGTTCATCCGCCACCATCTCTATTTCAGCACCCTGACTCCTCACTGACCTCAGCTCCAAGTAAGTACCTCAAGTGTGGTATCTGCCATCTTCACTGTTGACAACACCGTTGATTCAATCTTTTGAATTCGTCCGCTGGATGTCCCCTTTCTGAGGGGCTCATGTAAGACCCCTGTGACTCTTTCAATCAGTCATTCCGACAGAGCATTATAGTGGTGCTATTTTCTTCGTGTTCAACACTCGCGCTTATAAGTTTAGCAAGACATGAGCGGAAGGACATGACCAGTACCCGGTGGCTACCACGCGAAGGGAAAATAAGCACAATTGATGTGTATGGAACAGTGTCTACCCTATTCATGCAACACCCAACCACCAACTTTGAATACATAGTAATGTTACATGTATTTAAAATAGTTTTCGGCTTTGGGTTCAATATTCTTTCCCATTATTTAATAGGAATTTTTATTTAAAATTAGATCGCATTTGAATAATTCAGTTTGTCAAAATAATATACCATATAGTAGTATCTGCTCATCTGAACTACGCTGCATCTTTTCGGTTAACTGATGGAACAAACAAATTTGTTACGCTTTTTTTTTTTAATTATCCGCAGTTCGCTTAACAGAAAATACCGCTTAAGCAAACACAAAATTGTGTCAAATTTGTGTTTCTCACTGGAGAAATAGCAAGATAAGACAACCAATGAATTTTAAGTTTTAGATGTTAGAAATTAAATTATTATAGTGATTATTATACACAACATATTGGTTAACGAATTACATGCGGCATTGCACACTCTTCCCAACAGTGAAAGTGGCTCTTGACAATTTGCCTTCGCCTATATATAAAATCTAAGTTCGTCATTACTTTAGATGGCATGATGTGAAAAACATCTGTAAGCAGCAAGAACAATTCCTTGCAATTTCGCCGATTTCAATTTCACAGTTTTGAACATCGTGTTCTACATTTTCGCATTTCCATTTACTATTTTCATAGAATTTGTCCATAATTTCAGTCCTACAAATATTTAACGTCACTTTGAAAACCGGTAGTCTTAAAAAGCTTAAAGAAAAGAAATTGCTTTTGGTTACCCGTCAGGCACGTAGCCTGAGGTAGGCTTGAGGGGTAGCTCTTCTCCCAGGTTTTGCAGTTGAGCGAGCGAGATAATGCTATTTCGTCGTCAGCTGTGAAAGCTGAGTACATCCTTCTACTGAAGTTTTGAAATTGGTTTATACAAGTCATCGGATGCTGTTTGACTCTCATTTTTTTTCTAAATGAAAAACTTCGATTCTGTTTTTGACTATGTTTATTTGAACCTTTAGAATTTTATTGGTCAAATCGAGAAGATGATATCGGCCAAATGGGCGCCGTCGCAATTGCTTGCCATACGGGCTCGTTTTATATGGCATTTCAGCTAGAACTTCGGGCGACAGATTCTCGCACTCGTGTCGAATGTTGTCCTTGAGGGCTTCTAGGGTCTCGGGCTTGTTCACGTAAACACGGCACTACAAAAAACTCCACAAAATTTGTATTGTAATCGATAAATAGGCCTTTGCCATTTACGTTTTAAAGACAACTTCATATAAATGTTGTCCGCGGCTCCGTTTCAAATGGTCCATTCGGAATGTCCAATTTTGCGTCACTTTTTCGAGCATTTCGACCTGTATTTCACGAATTACGCGTGTTATTGTATCTTGTAAGGTGTAAGGCTTCAATCGTGTTTGGCTTGTCCACATATCGTCGCTTTAACGGCAAGGTGACATAAGTCGAAATTTGTCATTTTTAAATATTTTTTTTTCTGCCTAATCAGCTTAATTATAATTCTTCTACTTTCCACGTTGTGAAAAGTGTCGTAACGATTTTCTACTAACAATCCTGCAATTGTTTGTACCTCAATGACATTTTTTTAGTTGGGCTTCGCGAGTGGTTGTGTTTGTTTCGCCAAAACGACGTATTGCGATAAAAGTCAAGCTACATGAAAACCAACAGGTAAGATTCTTGTGCCATTTCGACATTTTTTATTTGCATTATAATATGATTTCCGGGCAAAACGACACTTTGCAACTAAGAAACTTTCAGATTTTTCGCCAAACGACGCAAGTCCGAAGAATTTTTTTTTAAATATTCCCTTTTAATAAAAATGTAAATACTAGGTCTGTTCCTTTACTTTTGTAGTAAGAATGGAAAAGACTGTCAAAATGGCAGCGGTGGGGATAAATTCTCTCACAGAGAGAGACACAAACGAAAAAGTTAGGGAACGCTTTTGTAGTAATCTATGAAAATGACAGATGAATAATTCAAAAATTCAAAAAAGTGGAACAACAAGTAGTTAAAATATCGTATAAACTCGAGGAATGTGCTAATTAAACAAAATTAGTTGATTGATCTACCTAGCGATGAAAGTTATTCAGAATTAATCGAACTTCTTCTTCATAAATCCGAGTATGTATATGGAAGAGGAAAATGGCACAATATTAAGAATTACGTTGAGGCGATTGTTCTTTCTTACTCCCTTCCTTACAGAAATTAAGAATTTCGTCGCGACATTCGAAAAGAATCTAAGGAGAACATTCAATTTTATTTTCCCGACTATTGATACCATTTTAATAAGCATGATATCAAAACAAATGCACTCATATGTCAAATAGGGCAGCAAAATTCAAATCAGCTGTTAATTGTAAGGTGACTGACAGCTTTTTCAATTCTTACACCAAGAAATTTGTTGAGTAAAAATTCGTAAGATTCTCAGTGGAGGGGCAATATCTTGCTATCTCGATGACGCTCTCTTTTACGATTTTTTCGAGTTAAGGAACGGCATTGAGTAAAAATTCGTAAGATTTAGAAGTAAAGGAACAGACCTACTATCTTAAAAAGGGAGAAAATTACTTCAATAA
The DNA here is from genome assembly GCA_916610125.1 of Cheilosia vulpina. NCBI lineage: Eukaryota > Metazoa > Arthropoda > Insecta > Diptera > Syrphidae > Cheilosia > Cheilosia vulpina. The sequence continues at coordinate 28,388,123 of OU744278.1, forward strand.
GCGAACTTTCTATATTGTTTTTTTTGTTAACAAGAAAACAATTTTTTAGTCTGACGCAAATCTTTAAACCAGAGACAAATGATACAGAGACCCCCAACTCACAATCCTCTTGCCGCTGGGCCCCTCAGTTTTTTTTCAAATTCGCCATTTTGCTTTCCTATCGGTGTTGTGTCAATTAAGAATCCGTGTGACATGCAAAAACATACAAAAAATACAGAAATAAATGCTGCCAACCTCGACAAACGTGGGAAAATGTGCTAGAATTCGGGAATACCACATTTTTACATTACTGAATGCCATTGGTTAGTAATTATATATTGTTAAAAGGCGAATAATTTGATTTCTTTAGTTAATAAAACTAGCTAAATGAGATGTTCTATATACTAAAAACTTATTATGACAAACATGGTTGCGTATTTAGCGCTTTTGAATATCATTAACTTCGATTTCATGCGTAAATTTTTCTTAGAAAACTGACGAAAATTTGCTCAATATATTTCTATTTTACTTCAAACAATCTGCATTGTTCATTTTTCATATTTATTTTAAGCAAATCTACACTTATTCCTTAAAAAAATTATTATGCACACGTAACGAATAATTTCAAATTTAACGGATAAAATTCTATGAACGCTGTCAGCAACTTTGCCCACAGCGGAAGTGGCATATGCAAGGTGCGAGTGTGTTGGTGAGTCGGAATTTTTGAAGTTACGTGACATTTGTAAATACGAATTTCTATGTAACAATACAAGCGCACTTAGCATTTGCCACCCCATAAAAATATAGCTTGTAGGCTAAGTAACGGGAAATCGGTCGGAGTTGGTGGTCTCAGTATTGTCTCTGCCTAATAGTGTCCGAATTTTTTTTTGTATACATTTGATAGCAGTTTATTATGATTGCATAATGCGTGAAGATATAAAATTAAAACTGCTGAAATTATTCATCACTTCAAAGCTTCACAGACCGGGAATTGCCCATATGTCTCGCAAAAAATACAACTGGTACCATTTTATTCCATTTCGAAAGTTTTTATTTTAATACAATCAAAAAGGTGAACCTGGTATCCCTGATTGATATTGGCTTTTCGGACAGTTAGCAACTGACAAAATTCATACAAAAAAAAACTTAAATTTCCTGTCAAAATTTTGAATCACAGCCAACTTCACAAATGTTATTGACTAGGAACAAAAAACACAAAGCAAAGGGCAAGGCGTAAATTTTAATCATCACATAAAATAGGAAACAGCAACAACCCATAGTTAAAATCAAAGAGTTCTGCAATTGTACATTTTTTTTCATTTATTACACACTACAATAACACACATTTTACTCCTCTGGTTACCAGTGTCTCGTTTAAGTTTCGCGCAGTTGTTCAAATCGCGAACTCTACAGGAATGTCAGAACTAAATACAGTGAACTGATTTTTACATAAAAATTTTAAAAGCCAATTAAATTTTAATTCTCGTTCGAGCGCACAAAATGAACGAACAAATTGAACAAGTCGAAAAGATTCCGCTTAAACAGGCTGAAGTTTCAGTACGAAAATTCAATGACCTTGCAATACCACATCATCTTGGACTGTTAAAAAATCACAAATCAAATATTGAAAAATGTCTTGCACTTGGCGACTGGACAAAGATAAAAAAAGAAGAAATCAACGCAATGCGGGTTATAAAACAATTAAAGAATCTAATGCTGGAAATGGACATCCTAAGGGAGAAAGTATGCGAGGAGGATCTGGAGAAATTCGATGAAATGATGTCTGTTGGAAAGAACAAGGCGATGGAGGGAATGCGGGAATATTTGGGTAAGTTTATATTGGCCAACAGTGAGACAAAGAGTTCCTCATATATGAACAATAAGGTTTCAGACTGTGAGTCTACGGCCTTTCATTTGATATATTTTTAGAGTTGCCGATAAAAACTGAATTAATAGGAAAATAGGGTGAGATCTAGAGATTTCTGGCACTCCAGCCGTTGGTTAGTGACATTTTGATATATTTTGATAATTTTGTTCACTTGAATCACAATCGTATCTCGTTAGTAAAATGCTCCATTGTTATACGGAGTAGGCTTAGACATGTTTCGATAGGAACCTTTTTGTGGCCGAATGATTTTCGAAGCCCTATCGATTGTTCACATTCCTACGGTCAATGATAAAACTCTGCTCTCAGTCAAATGCTCAGGCCTACAAATTTAACTTTCCTTATTTGTTTGTCAAAAATTTGCGAACTGCATCATTGCTGCTGCTTGTATGGAAGCAAGATATTTCAATAGGAACTTGTCAAACTCATGCTATCACCTCTTTTTTTGTTGCCATCCAATGATTTGAAATTTCTTACTCAGCCTTTGCCAATAAATATGTTAGTGTACAGAAGTTACTGAAAAGCAGTATGTGCCATCTAGATGCAAATAGAAATAATGTGCATACTTACGAAGTTTACATTTATTCGGCAAAGGGTTTGCCTCAGGTACTGAGTTACTTCGCAGTTTGGACAACCTTCAGTATATTCATTCATCACGAACATTTGATATATGCCAGTGTTACATATACATTATGAATTCGAGTCCTCTACAAACAAAATATACTTAAAATGAGTTGTTTTGCACTATGCGGCGTACTTCTTTCATCTTCATTCGATATTGGGGAACTAGTTTGATTCATCATGCTTTAAGATGGTTCCGATTCTTCCGTAATCACTTTCGTTTGAACGACGAATCAAGGTTCCCCGCAATTCCGTCCTCGATGATAATTTAAGCACGACTTTGAGAAAAACAGTCCCATAGCATGGTCTTCAACTTGGGTACCGCTCATCGCCAACTATTATGCCACGTTTAGCGCCCACTGCTGCCTGATTCTTTTGCCAAATACTGGAACTACGTGTTCGTCATTTCTTATCGTTTTGCCGATAAGATGTCGGCTCGACCGACAGTTGCCGTTTCCCGCACTCAGGTGTATTCACTATTTAGTCGAGTTTAAGGACCCGTGCTCTTCTAACGTAAACACGTTTCTATGCAAGTCAAACTTGCTTGCCTTTAAAGAAAATTTTAAGCTCCTAACCAAGCTTAAAAAAAATAACTCGCGTAAATAGTATATAAAAGTATATTAAAGGTCCACACTTTTAACATAACTACCCCCGGTCTCCTTTTCAGATATGCAACTCAAGAGCCCGACGAGCACAATCAAGTCTGAAGACAACGACGAGAACTTTCCGCTCCACCAAAGCGAAAGTGTGCCCCAAATACAAGCCGATTTTCAACTGCAGGAGCATCAATTATTAGCGCGACAAGCTTGCCTCAAGGAGTTCGAAAATTTACAGCGGGAAGTCCAAGACCTCCACGGTATGTTTCAAGATGTACGAGTTTTGGTAAATGACCAGGCGGAAAGTGTACAAGCCATAGCAGAGAACGCAGAGGAGGCTCTGGAGCAAGTGCAAATGGGCGAGGCACACCTCCGTCAAGCACTCACCTACAAAAAGGCAATGTATCCGGTAATGGGTGCACTGTTAGGCACTTGTGTCGGCGGACCCATTGGCCTACTGGCAGGCATGAAAGTTGGAGGGCTGGCTGCGGTGGGATGTGGAATTCTTGGTTTCACCGGCGGTAGCGTACTCAACACAAACACAAATGTCGCAAACGGTCAACTCGAAGAAAAGAAGAATGAATGACCGCAGGACGGCGACGGAAGCAGTAGGCGGTGGCGTTTCTGTACGGTTCAGTAAAAATGAAGGATAAGTTGGTCCTAATTTTGATTGCTTGTTCTTCGTAGTACTTTCTGTTAAAAATATTGTTCTCTCGCTGCTTTACAAACGCACGCCCACGTATAACGCACTCCTTGTGGGTATATTTTTCCACAAACCTGTATTAATTTGTTGAAATTTAAATCATGTTAGTCAAATTTTATGAGGCAAACCGAAGTAGGGGAGAAAAATAAATTTATTCTTACATTTAAGACGAAGCAGATAGTTGGTGTTGGCTTTATTTTCTTCTGTGATACGATTACCTTTAAACGTTAACTACTTAAAACTATGCAATAGGCTGATTGACTGCCCTAAAGAGGCACGTTGATTGTTGTCCAGGCTTGTCGGAAACGCTTCTTGCGAGCATGTTCCAACTTACGGACTCGCTTGGCAGTTTTCTTTGGTTTGTACCACGGCGGGTATGAACCAAATTCGTCTTTCATAGTTTTCGTGTTGTAGGTGTGCTTCTTGCCAGTTTTCTCATTTACTACGGTGATATCTTCGCCTTTCTCGCGCTCCTCTTCAAACTCATATTGGAGTTCTTGTTCTTCTTTTTGAATTTTTTCCTACAGAATAAGAAGTGATTTGAATTTCAGTTCTAACGAGTTTTAAATGAGGGCAAAATTATTACCAATTTAAGCTCCTTAGCAGTTTTGACGGTAGCCACTTCTGCGGCACCCTTGATAATCTCATTGCCATCAGCATCAATGAGTCCAAGCGTTTTCTTGAGGCGCACTAAATCTTTTGCTGCGTTCCGAGCTTTTTTCACTTTATTCATTTCATCACGACGTTTACGCGAGCGATTTGTACGACCCATTTTAAGTAATGTTCAGTGAAATTTTAAAGAAAAACTTAAGATACTACTTTCGAATAGTTTTAAAATGCGCAGTACACAAACACGTGCGGCTGACGCAAACGTCAACAGTGGAAAATAGCATGACATTTACGGTGATGCCAAGTCTGCTACAAATAAAAATTATATATAGTAAGGGCATGGCCACACTGTAATTTTCTTTGTGTAATGACCAGCTATACGATAATTTCTTCGACACATAATATGCGACTGTTTTTTATTTTCCCCCCATAATGAATATATTTAGATCATTGATTCTATAGTCACCAAGCCATAGTTGATCAATTATTTTAACATAACGTTACATTTCTTTTAATATTTATTTTAAATTTAATTTCTTTTGGTATGTTGAAATCAATCACATTATTGAACTTAATTAAAATCCTTCTTCAAGTTATTGAGGGGCCATTGCTTCCATAGTTAAATAGATCCTCGTCCTTTGATATAAAAATATTGGATTCCTTGTTGCTCTCGGTCTAGTACCTATAGAGTATAGGAATATAGTTGGAGTTGAAGTTACCAATCAAATAAAAATAAAGCATTTGATTTTTCTCTACGTTTTTCCAAGGTCTGCATACCTACCTAATCAGCAACTTTAATCGACTTATGTAGGAGGGAATACGACTTTCAGGGTCCCAATGTATCACGTAATGCAAAAAGAATAAATTGTTACATCTGTTTGAAATCCATTTATACCGTGCTATCATTGCAATGTGAAGTTAATTCTATTATATTAGTTGTACCTAGTTGATTTTCTGCGACTGAAACCATCCAGCTCATCAGCGAAATGTTAGAACAATAAAATTGCATAAAGTTACAAGTAATTTTCTGAAAGAATTTAGGCATAGTAGGTATGGTTTGTCTATCGTTTGCACTTTTGCAGTTACACAGGTATAGGTATGATTTTATAGATATTGATAACATTAATGTTGTCCGGAATCGAAAAAAATTCACTTCCGAAACCGTTCCATTGGCACATAAATTGTAAGCCGACCTAGATTATTTATTGGAATTTCACCAATACCAGAGATGAAAGATTAAAAGAGATGGATATCTTTCGTACGTCTCTCCCACCAAAACCCATTTCTTTATATTATTGTTTTTGTAATTTTAACCCCCGCTGTGAATACGTGTGAGCTACAAAAACGCATGTTGCTAATAGCCGGCCAACATTCCTTTTGCTTTTAAAGGCATCGCGCTATTCAATTAATGAACTCACATACTCTAGATAAGAAATGAGCATATGTGCGTGACTTCATGAATTTTTTGGGAAAACAGCTTGTAGGCAGGCACCTTTCCACTGGAAAGTTATATATCTCTGTATTCCATTATCTTTGACCAATACTATTGTGGATTCAATCAGAAGCAGTTTTCTTGTTCCATTACATTATAGATTACAGATTACAGAATGAAACGAATGGAAAACGACATAGGTAAGTACCTAGGTATTTTTTTAACATCCAGACAAGTTCATATAAATAAATGGGATTTGTTTATGTTAAGATAGAAATTCGCATAATACTTATAATAACTGAAATGTGAACTTCTAAGAAAAGATACGAGGTTTGTACCAAAGCAAAATGAAAAAAGGTATAGATATAAAAAAAACATTTACACAAAACAAACCACTTGAGTTAATTCATTTGAGTGAGTTACTTCCTCTACCCAACACACAAAAAAAAATTGCTACTTCTTTACACATGCTCATTTGTAAACAAATTCATTTTTATAACCTATATGTACCTCCCCTTTTTCCTTTACAAATTTACAAAAAAAAAAGAACGATTATTGCCAGAGATAAATGAATAAAAGAGATGGATATCTTTCGTATGTCTATCCCACCAAGACCCATATGTTTACATTGTTGGATTTGTAATTTTAACCCCCGCTGTGAATACGTGAGCTACAAAAAAGCATGTTGCTAATGGCTATTGCTTTCAGGCAAAGATAATGGAATACTGAGTTATATGTCTTTCCAGTGGAAAAGCGGCTGCCTACAAGCTGTTTTCCCGAAAATTTCATGAAGTCACGCACATATGCTCATTTCCTTTCTAGAATATGTGAGTTCATGAATTGCACTTTAATGCAAGAATTCGCTATTCCGAAATGTGTCTTTCAATATTCTTTTTATTTTAATCGAAGCCTTAACAAAAACCAAACAAGTTCAATACCAAACACAAAACAATTGAACAACGAGATGCCTATAAAAGCAAAAGGAATATTGGCCGGCCATTAGCAACATGCGTTTTTGTAGGTCACAAGTATTCACAGACGGGGGTTGAAATTACAAAAACAACAATGTACAAAAATGGGTTTTGGGGGGATAGACGTACGAAAGATATCTATCTCTTTTATTCATTCATCTCCGGCCGTACCTAGATTATTTATTGGACTTTTACCAATACTAATGTGGATTCAATCAGAAGCAGTTTTCTTGTCCCATTAGGTATTTTTTTAACATCCAGACAAGTCCATATAAATAAATGGGATTTGTTTATGTTAAGATAGAAATTCGCATAATGGGTACTAATAATAACAGAAATGTAAACTTCTAACTTCTAAGAAAAGATTCGAGTTTTGTACCAAAGCAAAATGAAAAAATGTATACATAGCTATAAAAAAACCATTTACACAAAACACACCACTTGAGTTAATTCATTTGAGTGAGTTACTTCCTCTACCCCAAACACACAAAAAAAATATTGTTACTTCTTTACACATGCTCATTTGTAAACAAATTCATTTTTATTACCTACATCTACCTCTCCTTTTTCCTTTACAAATTTACAAAAAAAAACGACTATTGCTTTCAGGTATGTAGTTCAATTTGCTTAGTGTTGTCGTGTGTTTTGTAAATGAATATGAAGTGCAACCATTGCTTTATTATATGCTTTTTGTTAAATGCAGTGGCAAGTTCCTAGTTGCCCTCATTGTTAACTAATAATACTTCCGTCCAAACAAAATGTTTTGATGCCAATCGATCCCAATAAATCTTTTAGTCTTCAGTAGGGGAACACGGAGTATAATGCGTTCTTTAACGCTTTTTTAATTGATAACTTCAAAAATGTGTTGTTTATCTCCAAAACAATTTTATAAATAGAAATAGGATAGATACTTTATAGGTATGTACGATAAATAATATAAACAAAACATAAATAAAAATAAATAATTACAGCATGTTCTATAGTTTTAATAAATGATTGAATATGGGGAAAAGTTGCAACGCGGAAAAATGTGTCTGAATTCATCGTCAACATCATCCTCTACAGCACAAGAACAATGCGTAGGTAGCCTATCCTTCTTTAGACTCGGAGTACAAATACATAGTACCTACAATATACCTAGATACTCTTCGTCTAGGTACCTCGTTTTCGAAAAATTCTTCCTTTATATTGAAGGAATTGAATTTAGTGGATTCAGCCTCAAGCTGTGCCTTGTAAAGAGGGCTTCTTAAAACTGATTTGTCGGTGCGATATTGTTGCTCGCTACAGAAGAGTACAGAAGTACAGATTCTATTTTTGTCCGTTCCACCCGTTGACACTTGACAGTTGGTACAACATGAGGGAGAGCACTTTCACTGGTGGAAACATTGAGAATGAGGAAAACTGTCACCGCATGTGAGGGATTCTGTGGGAATCGGGTCCGTCGAAGTGTCGATAATCGATTCAATGAAGGAACGGGTTTTATGGACTGTACCCTTAATTCCTGCCTGACAATAAGAAAAGAAAGAAAAAAAAATGACTCGAAAGTTTATAATAAAGGTAAAATAAGGGATAAAAGCATTTCAGAATTGAAAAATTATAGTTATATTATAAAATGTATTTGTCGAAAGTTGACAAGTAGAAGCAATATGAATTGCGCGCTTTAAAACACTACTGTGGGTAGGTATAATAAATCGGCTTTTTCATCACAGACAGCCCATCTGTGAAAGGATGGTGTTTAATGCAACTAACTTTCAATGGCAACAGATGCAAGGTTTCCCCTCTTTTTCTTCCCGTATTCTTCTTTTGCCGAATTCTATCCATCAATAATCAATCCCCTTTCATTTCCTTATTTGCCCTGGTTGCCTTGCACTTATTTTCTTTATAATAAACCCTCTTCCTCTAGCCAGCCTCTCCGCTACCACGCCGCTCGCAATCCACGACAGACATAAAAAATATATATATACAACGAAGAACTATATGCCAGCGGAGAGGAGAACCTATGTAGAACAGGCTAGCCAGAACCCAGAACCAAGCCAGAAGGGAGAAGCACAACACAACGCTACATGACACACTAAGCTGTTTACATATATATATAGTAATTTCATTTTCTTCTTTTATACTTCATTTCACCCTTCATCTTTGTTCATTTGCAAACAGTAATAGCAAAAGCAATAGGGAAAAGCAAAGTAAATCAAAAACACAGCGTTGCCACTAAAATCTGAAGTAATTTAGTACGTTTCCCAATAAAAAAATTACTACAAATTAGGTTTATGAATAGGTAGGTATTTGTTATTCCTTAAATTATAGGAAGTAGATGTGCTCACCTGGGCGAAAGTTTTACAACTTTGGAATTAATTATTTATATAGATATAGATAATTCTCCATTAGTGAATTAAAATGGTATAAAAATTCCTATAAACAATCCTACCGATGTCTGTTTGCCCAAATATATAATATCTCTAATTATATTTTTAATTGCTTTGGAGTTTAACCTAGGTAGGTATTTCTCATTCGATATTTTATAACACTTGACAGTGAGAAGTTTCGGTCCGCATAATCACTTCTATGTGGAAGACAGCATAAATCTTAGCATGTAAATATTAGGTATACGATTTTATAGATTATTTAACCCACATTTAGAAGTCATGGAAACCCTTATCAACCAGTGGCTTCACTTATTAAGAATTCCTAATTTTGCTTTCCTCCAGAGAAACTTTATAAAACAAAATGTAGAATGATTCACTATTGATTAAATAATATAAAATGGTTATAATGGAATAGCTTAACAGTACTAAATGTAGCACAGTAGGTACTGAATATCAAATGCTAGTGGTAACACTGGCCAGCGCTAGCACAAGACGAGCCAGCGTTCTTACATGTTTTCTGTGTACAAAACATCAGTCAGCTGAGAGCGCGTCCCACGACAAGTTCGTTTAATACCGTCGTAATAGAAGTGTACATAATAATTTAATTTCTTTTTACAAAAAACAAGAACATTAAACGACAACACAAGAGAACTAGGAATCACGAGAAAGAAAATCAAAAAAAAAGGTAATTGTCAACATAAACCAAACCTCTAGTTTAATTATCTTCCATTCTCGAAATGAATTCCGTTTTTCTATCGTCGCATGAAAATTTTTGATAGGTATGCATATGCATACATACACAGTGAAAAAGCATATTTCATTCAATAATTTTCTGTAACGATTGAAGTTATCCTGAAACATAAAGTAATTGTTTCATTCTCTTTGTTTCTTTTAAGGGTTTTGAAAGAAATCTACGAGTGCAATAAGGATACAATTTTATGCGAACAGCAAATAACTTAAGGTGAGTCCTTTTAAATTTTTTCTTACATTTTTTTCGACGCTCAATTCAATCCTGAAACAATATTCTCGGTGGGGGTGAAATAGGAAAATTCGATTTAGTTCTTCTTCACAAATCACAATGGTGGAGGCTAAACTGGAAAATAGGGTTCCAGTTCTAGATTAGATATACACATTGCTACAAAGTTGATATAACCGTGCCTTAATGTAAATATAACGTGTGTAAATGAGCATACAAAATATATTCTGAAATTCTTCATCTCCATGTAAACTGAAAAGAGGGAATAGAAACATTTTGTGTACATTGAAATATTGACTGCTCAGGCGCAGGTAGGCATTAAAGGCTAAAGGTAGTTAACACCAACAGCACAGCGCCTACCTTATACATTTTTTTTCGGATTTTGCTATGTTTAGGAACCTTTTTATCCGTTTACCATGTCAAAGTTAGGTTGAATTGTAGGTAATGGTGTCTTACTGTGTATCTTTTCCATACAGTAAACATTTGTAACTTTATTTATATGTACATTTATATGGATACGTTAAACATTGGTCGTGTTCTAGTACCTAGTATCCACCTGTATCCATTAGGAAATGTTTCAACTTATTTCATTTATCGGAATATTTTTTTTTTATAATTTCCAGAGAATTTTTGGAAACGTGTCTTTTTTTGTCTGTATAGGTACGAGTACCACTAAAGTGTTAAATTAAACAAAAAAAAAACTTAAAATTTATTGTGGAGGATTATTTTTTTTTAACAGCTTAGCATTATTTATGTTTTTGTGTTTGGTTGTTCGTTGGAAGGGAAAATCATCGAAAAAAAATATTGCATAGCTAATACCTACGGAAGGGATGTTTTTGCAATTGGAAGGTACTTTATCCCATCTAAGAAACCTTCCTAAGGGAATGGGTTTTTTGTATCGTAGTTGCACTAATTGGCAAATTATTTTTGAATTTGGAAAAAATTAAAGTAAAAATCCGCCGTTTGTAGGTTTTGTGAACATTTTTTTTTCAAGTTTTAAATAGGTACAACGTTATTTCTTTGGCTTCTCTAATTTTTATAGCTCAATAATTTTGGTAATCTCGATTATTTTTCAGTTTCTCGATTTCAAAGCCAGTGCCAAAGATAATGGACTACAGAGATATATATCTTTCGTACGTCTATTCCCCCAAAACCCATTTGTGTACATGTTGACTTTATAATTTCAATCCCCGTCTGTGAATCCGTGTGAGCTACAAAAAAGCATGTTGCTAATGGCCGGCCAATATTCCTTTTGCTTTTATGGGCATCGCGTTGTTCAATTGTTTTGTGTTTGGTATTAAACTTCTTTAGTTTTTGTTAACGCTTAGATTAAAATAAAAATAGTGAAATATACATAGCGATTTCTTGCATTAAAGTTCAATTCATGAACTTACATATCCTAGAAAAGAAATGAGCATTTATGCGTGACTTCATGAATTTTTCGGGAAAACAGCTTGTAGGTAGCCGCCTTTCCACTGGAAAGTTATGTATCTGTATTCCATTATCTTTGGTAGGCAGCCGCCTTTTTACTGGATAGATCTCTGTATTCCATTATCTTTGATTGTGAGTTTGACAGCTGGTGGAGTTTGTTTAAGAATTTGTGAAAGTTTTCAACTGCAAAGAAACACATTGCAACGGGTGCATCATATTTACGGTGACCATATTTTTAAGAGCGAAATCCTGGACAAAAATTTGAAAATACATAACAACACACCAATGGTCAAAAATAACATAAATAATTCGTATTTTAATGTCCCGTATTTATAAAAAAAAAACCGGTACAGGCTATGGAAATACGGGACTGTCCCGGGAAATACGGGACGTATGGTCACCGTAATCATATGAGTAGTGAAATTTTAATATTAACTAGTGAATTAAAAACACATAAGCAAAGATAATGGAATACAGAGATATATAACTTTCCAGTGGAAAGGCGGCTGCCTACAAGCTGTTTTCCCGAAAAATTCATGAAGTCACGCACGTATGCTCATTTCTTTTCTAGTAAAGGGTGATTTTTTAGCTGGTTTGGTTTTGGCAACACCGGTTTTGACAGCTGACGTGTGTTTAGTACCTTGTGTCACTGTCAAACAGCTTCAGTTTGGTTTGCAATTTAACCATGGATCGTCTTACAAATGAACAACGCTTGCAAATTATTGAATTTTACTATCAAAATTCGTGCTCGGTTCGAAATGTTCATCGCGCGCTGCTTCCATTTTATGATCGGCATTCTCGACCTTCTGAGCAGTCTTTTCGGAAGATTATGACCAAATTTCGCACCAAATTTACTTTGTTGGACATTAAACCACCAACACGTTTACGTACTGTGCGTAATGAAGAAAATATTGCGGCCGTATCAGCTAGTGTGACAGAAGACCGCGAAATGTCGATTCGGCGCCGTTGCCAGCAGTTAGGCCTTTGTTACAGCACTACGTGGAAAATTTTGCGGAAGGATTTGGGCGTAAAGCCTTTTAAGATACAGCTGGTGCAAGAACTAAAGCCAGCCGACCTACCACAACGCCCAATTTTTGGTGAATGGGCTCTTGGAAAGCTGGCCGAGGATCCGCTTTTTTATCGAAAAATTGTGTTCAGCGATGAGGCTCATTTTTGGTTGAATGGGTACGTAAATAAGCAAAATTGCCGCATTTGGAGTGAAGATCAGCCAGAAGCATTGCAACAGCTACCAATGCATTCCGAAAAAGCCACTGTTTGGTGCGGTTTATGGGCCGGCGGCATTATTGGGCCATATTTCTTCAAAGATGATGCGAATCGCAGCGTTACTGTCAATGGTGAACGCTACCGAGCGATGATAAAAAAAAAAAAAAAATAATTGGCGGAACAGGTCCGTATGGACCCAAGCCTAGCTTCTCACAACCATTCGTCTTGTGTGAGTTTTTATTTTTGGGACGAATGGAAGGGATCTACAATTTTATGCCGAGTCCAAACGGCCAATTGAGAAGCTCTTTCATGACAGTTATACTCTCGGATGTTTGTCAGACGTTCGCGAGAGGTGGCGCAGCGAAAAAAACCTTAAGTTGAAATTTGGGTTTTTCTCGGGATTCGAACCTGGGACCCCTCGCTTAGTAGTCCAACACACTAACCACTAAGCCACCGAGCGATGATAACAAACTTTTTTTTGCCCGAAATGGAAGTTCTTGACTTGCATTATATGTGGTTTCAACAAGACGGTGCCACATGCCACACAGCACGCGAAACAATGGCGCAATTGCGAGGCGAGTTTGGTGAACAGTTAATTTCACGTTTCGGGCCGGTCAATTGGCCGCCTAGATCGTGCGATTTGACACCATTAGATTATTTTTTGTGGGGGTATGCCAAGGCTAATGTGTATAGGGACAAGCCCGCTTCGATTGACGCACTGGAAGCCAACATCCATGCATTCATTCGTGAGATACCGGCCGATATGTGTGAAAGAGTATGCCAAAATTGGACTCAGCGGATGGGCTACCTGAGACGCAGCCGCGGTCAACATTTGCATGAAATTATCTTTAAACATTAAATTGCAAGGTTCACACTATCGATTCAAATAAATATTTCATTCATTTTTTCGAATTTTTTGTGTTTTTTTTTTTAAAAAGTTCTAAACCTCTTAAAAAATCACCCTTTATATGTGAGTTCATGAAAATAACACCAGCGGTTCATATTTTATTTATGTGGTTTTTGATTTGGCTTCTTCAGATTTGCTCTCAGATTTTAGCTTTCGTGTGTCTAATCGGACATAGAAACGTCACTTCCTGTTTTTTTTGTTGATATTCGTGCGGTTCGAATTATGTGTAGCCCTCGACACTTTTATAAGCGTTTTGCATTCACTGGTTAAACTTTATATTAAAAAATTCTAAATTTGCGTCCAGATTGATTTCTAAACATTTGTACAGAAATAATTAAAAAACATAGATCCACCCGATGCAATTCATTTCTTTGCAGTTGAAAAATTTCACGAAAACGTAAACACACTCCACTAGTTGTCAAACTCAAACGTACTTTTATTGGTAAATCTGAAGCAAATCTGAGAAAAAAATCCACATTCGCAAAAGTGCTCTGAAATCTGAAAAAGATGAATTACATACCTGTATATATTATATATCCCTTAATTCGTGGCAAAACATTTTACTTATGGCATTTTTTATTGAAGATCCAAGAGAATTGCCCCCAAAATTCAGAATTTCTCTATCAATGAAATTGGTTGGAGCACTTTTGTAATAGTGGTAGACACAAACACAATGACATCATATATTTGATTTATTGTTTATTTTTGTTGCTACTTATTTGCTTTTTACAGCATAAATGAACATTTTGGTAGACCAAATACAAAAAAATTCAACTAAAGTGTATATTTTGCATGTTGTTTTCGTATTTCGTAATGACGAAGCGTAACATTATTAAAAACATTGCAATCTGACATTGGGCAAGCGTCTGTTGGTAAATTCAGGGATTTTCTTCAAAAGTATTTCGGCCTCTTCTGTCGTTATAACTTTTTATCAATGAAATATAGAAAACATTTCTATTTTCTTCATTTGAAAACGCCATTAATTAATTATTAGTGCCTGCAGTTTGTCATTTAAATTTATTGATTTTCCACTCAATGCGAATCAGTATAGGATTCAGATCCTAACCTTTAAAAATCTATACAGTCGGATCGCAAAGCCACTCGTCTTCTTGGTGACATTATCAGGCAATCAGATAGTTTTTCGGTTTAATGTCAACGTACTTGACGATCACAAGTAAAATGGTTGGTCTCCAACAAAGGCTAAAGACAAGCGATATCGTCTTCCTTTGTTTTCTTGGGCTCTCGCAAGCGGTAGCAGTTTTTTGCGCTCTTGCAGACTCGTATATACCAAACGCAGCACAGATATTTTTTTTTTTTAGTAGATATAGATACAAGTTCCCTCTTTCGTGTCATTCTAAACAAGAACAGAAAACCCCCCCCCTCCCCATTCACTACAATTGAGTGAACACATCGACCGAGATAGAGTCCGACAAAAAGAGAAACTTGCACATGGGCAAACAAACCAATAAACGAAATGATGCAAACATAACTCGCATCGCAAAAGATACATTTCTAGTGAAAACCCACCTGATTGCACAGAAAAACTAAACAGAAGAAGCGGGAAAACTACTTAACCTCACATCAACAGAAGCTGCACCAAAGGAGGCTATATAATTATGTGCTGCCTTGGGGCTGGGGCAACCAAGACATTCGTTTGGTTCTATCACAGGATGGTTAATCCAGAGACAAAGAACTTATCTCTGACACGAAGAAAGCAAGAACTACTCCGACGAGTTTCTAATTACATAACTGGCTTCTTTGGCGATTCTACTTTTATTCGCACCTAGTTTCCACCGTTCAAAACATTACGATAACGAGTATGTATCGGCTACCGCGTAGTGATCGACAGGTATTAATGATACACAGGTGAAGGTGAATCTAGAAATCCATAGTTCCAGGTCAGTCGAAAAAGTAATTTCTTTAGTGAGTATTGCTATTGTATTCCAATTTAAGGTGCGGAGGTATAAATGCAGACGTTAGTGCCTACCATTATGTCGATTGGTAGCTGTTCCAAGCGTTTCGTCTCTGCAGGGCTGTGGATCTATGTGGAAGATGATAGATTGTATGTTGTTAACAGACTTTCATTACCTACCTCGCGGTAGAGGGTAATTAAATGCAGCTTAATGTGGTATTCTTTTACCAATTATGACGGGATTAGAAATGAGAGTACTCTGTTCCGTTTGAACATTTATATAGTTGCCATAGTTATATAACATGATAAGAGGGATTCAAAAGTTAGCTGCCCTTATAAAGAAGCCACTCAATTCGTACAGAAAAAATTGCATTAACTTGAATTTTGTGAAAACATATCGAGTTTACCTCTTCTCATATCGTTCTCGCAGATATGCATTCTTGTTTCATAATGTAATTGCTTTGGGTGGGGATCTACTTTTTGTTGGGCTAACTCGGCTTGTGTTTCTTAGGTAGTTTCTTGTACATATAATACGGAATGTAAACAAAGTAACGGTGAATGGTATTCTACGAGGTTGTAGATATTTATTTTCAAGCAAAGTCAGGTATCAGCCGCCGCCGCTGAAAGAAACATCATATTCCGTGTGAAAGTTGGTCCTTAATCGAACTATTGTAACGCAAGGGATTATCATGTGTTAGCCATGCCAAAATTAGAACAAAAACTCAGGGGAATTTCCAACTCGTGACAACATTACTAGCTGTTTAGACATATTAGTCATTGTGGGGTTAAGTAAACCAACCAGTTAAGTTATAAAACAAACAAAAAAACATTTTCAGAATGTCATGTCATAGGTGTTGTAGTTAAGCGAACAATTTAAACAAGCAGCATTTATGAAGTCATCTACTTATCCCTTTTGGTCTGCTATGCTATATTTTTTTTTATTTTTTTTTACTTTTGGAGAAATGCTTTACGCACCATAAGGAAATATCCATATTTCCCCGTGATCCGGGCTCTCCTAGGGGATTTAAACCCTTGGCGTACCGGCTAAAACTCCAAAAGTGTCTCGCCGATCTCCCCCCTCGGGACTACTTGCGCATTACTTCGAGGGGGGTCCGTGTCTAAGTAGCGGGCTCGGTCATTTCCTCAGCTACCTCCTCTTGTTTTTTAATTTTCAGGATTTGGGTCAGATACGAGCTTATTTGCATCCACTGGACTTCGTTGTCTAGCATCTTCTGAATGATGTTGGCCTGGCTGATTTCGCCGACGTTTCCACTTAGTTCTTGGCGGAGGGATTCCCATCTAACGCACTCGAAGACGGTGTGGTAGACGTCGTCTGAAAACGAATCTCCGTATTGACAGGATGGGCTTCTCACTTTTCCTATCTTGTGGAGGAAGGCGTTGAAGTATCCGTGTCCGGTGAGGAACTGGGTAAGGTAATAGTTCAATTCACCGTGTTTCCGGTTACTCCATGCGTTTACGTCTCTGATGAGCCTCGCAGTCCAGCGCCCTCTACTTTCAGACTCCCAGCGTTCTTGCCACTTGCGTTGTATACGCGCTGTTGCTTCCGCCATCGCTGCTTCCGCTCCAATTTCCGTTTTCTTTTCGTATGTGTACTTTCGTTGTGCTGCAAGGAGGTCTATTGGTGTCACCCCCGCGATTACAAGAGCCGCTGGCTCCGACACCGTGCGGTATGCGCTTGCTATCCGTAAGGCACCGCGCCTCTGCACCGACGCCATCTGTTTGCGGTACTTTTCTTGCTTCAGTGCGTCAGCCCAAATCTCGCTTCCGTATAGGAGAATCGCGTGCGTTGTCGACAACAGTAGTTTTCGTTTACTAGCAGATGGTCCACCTACGTTTGCCATCAACCTGGATAGAGATGCTGTCACTTTTGATGCGCGTTCTGCGGCCGTCCGTATCTGTTCCCAGAAGCTTAGCTTCGTGTCGAGTCTAATTCCCAGGTATTTTACCGCACTTTTACTCCTTATAACCTCGGTGTCGATGTTGAAGTCGATTATCGTGGGAATTCGTTTTCTCGTTAGGAGCACTACTTCGGTTTTTTCAGTTGCCAGAGACAGCCCGTGCCCCTCCATCCAGGAAATTGTCCTTCGCATGACCTGATTTAGCTTCCTCTGTGCGCTTTCGGTGTCTCTTGCTGTAATCACTGCAGCTACATCATCTGCGTATCCGACTAGGAACGAATCTTCCGGCATCTCCATGCGTAGGATATCATCGTAGGAGATGTTCCAGAGATCAGGTCCTAGGATAGATCCTTGAGCGGCTCCGGATGTGATATCTTTTCTTCTTAATCCCTCCGTTGTCTGATAGATTAGTTCCCGGTCTCTCAAGTAGTTTTTTAACATCTGCGAGAGATACTCTGGGATTTCGAATTTTATTTCGAGTGCTCTTATCATATCAATCCACCTGGCAGAGTTAAATGCATTCCGGACGTCCAGAGTTACCAGTAGCACAATTTTTCGGGTGGAAGTGTAGCCTCGGTGGGTGATTTCGGCGGCTCTTACAACTTCTTCTATTGCTCCTATTGTAGAGCGACCTTTTCTGAAACCGTATTGTCGCTCAGACAAATCTCCTCTCCTTTTAATCGCGGCTATGAGGCGTGGCTGCAATAGCTTTTCTAGGAGTTTTCCTGTTGTATCCAGCATGCACAAAGGCCTATAGGCGGACGGGGAGTCTGGCGGTCCTTTATTTTTGTCGATAAGGACAAGCCGTTGCTTTTTCCAGCGTTTTGGAAAGGTCCCCTCGCCTAGGCAGCTGTTGTACATACTGAGTAAAAGTTGTGGGCTGAATTGAGCTATTTGTTTAAGCGCTTCCGCCGGTATACCGTCTGGTCCGGGAGCTTTTTTGTTTTGCATTACATTTATAGCAATCTTCAACTCTTCTTCACTGAAGTCTTGTATTTCCTGTTGCTGGCCAGAGGGGGTGTCGGGTGGTCTAACAGGGTGACTTGGGAACAGCGTATCTATAATATGACTCATCTTTTCTGGGCTTAGGGCTTCCGTGGTTTTTTGGGCTCCAAGCTTTCGCATAACAATCTTGTAACCAAGTCCCCAGGGGTCATTGTTGACATCTTGTCGGAGTTCTTCCCACTTAAGCTTCTTACTCGTTTTTATGGCTGTCTTGAGCTCATGGCGTTTGGTTCTGAATTCTTCGAGAACTTGCTCGATGTTGCCATCCTGCCTTCTTCTTCCTCTGGTGACTTTTCGTCTTAGCTGCAGACACCTCCTGCGGAGTTCGGCTATTTCCATCGACCACCAGTAGACTGGCTCTTTTCTTCTGTTGGAGTAGTTCTTTCGAGGCATTGAAGCATCACATGCGAGTCGGATGAGTTGCATTGTTGATTCTACTTTTTCTTCGGTAGTTCCCTGCATCTGGATCACGGAACTTTTTCCACTGTCAATCATCCTCCTAAGGAGATCGGTGTTCAGTTTGTTGACATTCCATCTCACTGTTTGATTTTGGTCTCGGTTCGGGTTTCGCCTGTCTTCCTCAATATCGAAAACGATATATTGGTGATCACTGCCTGTGTATTCTTCAATGACCCTCCAGTTCCTGATTTTGGACAGGATACCTTCTGTGGCGAAGGTTATATCAGGTATTGTGCCTATTTGTCCTGCTCTTCTGAAGGTGGGGGTGTTTCCTACGTTAACTACACTAAGGCCGCGTCTCGCTGCCATCTCGAGTATTTGCCTTCCTCGAGAATCTGTCGTTGGCATGCCCCATTCTTGGCCTTTTGCGTTAAAGTCTCCTGCAACTATGATCTCTCCTTCGGTCTCACATATGAAATCTTCTAAGTCCTCTAGTTTTTGCCGGAAATCGTCCATGCGGTCATTTGGACTTAGGTATACACTAATTATTGTGATTTTGTTGTTTTTTATCCATGTAAAACCTCTTTTTGATCCCTTGCTCTGAACAGTGATGTTTCTTTTTGGAATCCATAATGCGGCGGTTTTTAGTGTATCGGAGATCCAGTTTTGCTCCATTTTGTTGGCGTATTGCTCACTTATGATGATTACGTCCGCTTGTAGTTCACTTATAAGCTTGAACAGGAGGTTGTCCGCCGTTCGGCTGCTGTGGACGTTCGCTTGTAGTATCTTGGTCATTTTGAGGAAGTCTCTTTCGTCTTTTCAAGTGCCTGTCTGAATACTTGGCACTTTCCCGATCCAGGGAAAGTCCGTTGCGCAGGGTTGATTTTCAAGGTTTGCGCATAAGTAGCACTTTGGGGGTTCCTTACAATCCTTTCTTTTATGGTCTGTATTTCCGCAGTGAAAGCACATTCCTTGGTTTCTCCTATCTGGTCCATTGCAGTTTGCTTGAAGGTGCCCGTAGTCGAGACACCTGAAGCATTTTGGAACCTCTATTCTTCTTCTTATTCTACATTGGCTCCACCCTATTCTTAGTATAGGGTTTTCAAGGATTTTCTTAGCAGCACGCTCGTTGATCTGTACTATTGCCATTTTCAGGGCTCTTCTGTTCTTCCCGGTTAAGTGAATTTTAAGATCGGTCAGCTGATCACCCAGTTTCTTTTTTAGGGCACCCTGGATTTCTCCTTCTGTGGTGAGTTCGTCCAGGTCCCTTATCTCCAGGGTTGTTTTTGGTACGAGGTTTCGCACCGTGGCTTTTTCTCCTAGGATATTTTGGATCGATTTCTGAAAAACTGTACAATTTTTGGCTTTTGGTCCGAGTTCAAGGAGAACATCTCCAGTTTTTGTCTGCCTAACGGTTCTTATTGTTGTCTCCGTATCCTCTGGATTTACCTTCTGTCTTATTTCTCGAAGAATGTCAGTAGAGCTCCTTCCTTCATTTGGTTTAATGAGTATTGCTTCGAGTTGTGTCTTTCGATATCGTTTCCGTTTGATGTTTTTCACTTTCCGCTTTTTGTCTGCCTCAGATTTCGATTTATCCTTCCTTGTTGGCTGTTTGGGCTGAAATGTTTCTACGTTTTTGACGACTTGTGCATAATTTCGCTCCATGTTGCCTGTTAGCTTTTGGGTATATTCCTCTTTGTTCTTGGGATCAAGAATTTGTTGCACTTTATCATTATCTTGCGGTTTCTTATTGTTGTAACCACATGTTGGGGAGTTTCTGGTCCTTTTGTCTCGTTTCTTTTCGAGAGGACTAGAAGGTGGTCTCTTAGCTGTATTTGCTTGAGATATTTCCGCTTGCGGTCCGTCTTTTGAAGGTTCTACAGTCTTGGATGAGAAGGCTTCTCTTTCCTTCTTGTGAGTCCATTCCATTTTGTCTAGTGACTCCTCTATCTTTTCAAGTCCAATCCTGAAGTCCTTGCTTATATTTTTCTGCCTACTGCATGCAAGATTCATCGTGTTGAGTGCCTCTTTGCACTTCATTATCTCCAGAAAGATAATATCTTCCTCGGCTTCTGGGGTCTTTTTTGGCCGTGCTTCTTCATCAGATACCCGTCTAATTTGTCTGGCTATGGGGTTTGTTGAAACTGATGTATTTCTTTCGTTTGTAGATTTCGTACTTGATGGTGGTGTACGCATAATTTTTGATCCCCGCTTGAAAGGGGCCCAGATATCTTCGTTGCTTTTGCTTGTAGTTGCATTTTTCTTCGGAGCCAAGTGTGCCACTCCCGAAGATTGGTTTTCGTTTGTCTTGCAGTTGCTGTATCTCGACGTCTCGGAGCCCGCGCGCTCACCCCTGACAGACGCCGGTACTGGGGATCCGACTCCCTGCACCGTAAACTTATCTCCTTCTGTTGTTCTATCCATAGTTGGTTTATTGTTCAGTGTTCCTTCACATAGTTGTTTTTTTGGTCCGCGGGTGGTATTTTATTTCCCACCTGCCCTTCATTGATGTAAACATCAATGACGAGCATTCCTCTATCCGCCACCTGAGGACGCGCCCTCTAGGGGAAACAACAAAACCCCCGAGGGCTGCTATGCTATATAGACCGGGTGAAACAATATGAGCCAAGCTACAAATATCGAACGAAAGGATTATTCTAAGACTTGCTGTAATTGGAATAAATTCCAAACAGCTAGTGAAGATTCCCTATATTTCCAAATGAAAACGTTCATACCACAGCGAAGGATAACAGGCCCTCTCTTTTGAAAACTCGAAAAGGAAAATTTTACGTGAAAGTGAAGAACAGTGACATGGTAAATGGTTCCTTGTGTGGCGCAACATTCTTATGACAAAAGCTATAGTTAAATATAATATATTAAAATAGTATCCGGACAGTGTTAGTGTCCGGACACTGGGTTATTTATCTGAGAAAAATAGGTACATCACACATATGTAGTCTCAAATATCAACAAAAAAAAAACAATCCTTTATATGTCACTCATCTTCATGCTAAGTTTCAAATCAATCATTTGCATAATGTAAGAGATAAGCGGCAGTGTTGTGGCTCAGTTTCGAGAATGTGGTTGTGTTGTCATTTTGCATACCAAAAAAATAGTGCGAGCATTTGCAAAAAGTAAGTTTTTCAAAGAGTATTTCTTAACTTATTCTTCTGTAAAGTACTCTGCTTTCCTTTAAATAGAACCCAGTTTCATAATTAAAAAATAAATATAGAATCAAATTATTTTGTTGGCCTAATTTTTAGTGTCCGGATACTAAAACTAAAATTGAAGAGCATTTTCAGTATCCAGACAAACTGTCCGGATGCTGTAAATTTGAGAGGAGATACAAATTTGCGTTTGAATGCTTCTAAACGACCGATGCATGTTCCTAATGAGAGAGAGATAGATAATTTTGTTTTTCTCGCAGGGTTTCAGTATTCGGACAGGGTTTACTAAGTGAGAATATATCTGTCCGGGTACTGAAAAATTAGTTTGAGTTTTGCATGTAATTTTCGGTTCTTATGTTCAAATTATTTTAATAGACTTGTTTTTTTAAGAATGGATGCAGAAAGTATAGCTTAGGCCTTAGACGATATAAGAACAAACCAACTAAGCATTCCTAGGCCAGCAAATAAATACGGTTTATGTCGTTCAACATTACATGACCGGTTAAAGGGCAAAAGATTGGTCGATGAAAAAGCTACGAAAATGGGACCAGATCCTTATTTGACAAATCAAGACAAGGAACAGATTGCTCAGTGTGCCGATCTTTGCAAGCGTGGATTTCCTCTAAAGATCGGAGATCTGTTTAATACGGTAAATCATAAAGGATTCAAAAAGAAAAAAACTCATTTCAAAAACGACGCCTCATAAAATAACATAGATGAGAGTATTCTTTGAACGAAACCTTTCATTGTCAATGAGAGAAGCAGAAAGCATCAGCAAGGGTAGGGCAGTAGTCACACAGGAAAAAAATATTAAAATAGTTTAGGGAACTAATTTAATATTTGAAAAGCATTGATCACGAGCACATCGTGAATGAGTCGAAACGAATTAGAAATGATGACGAAAATAGTTTTTACGTCTGTCCAAAAAATTGCAAAGTCATAGCCCCCAAAGGTTTCAAAAACATACCAAACATATACTAACGGTGCTAATTGTCATACAAAATGGATTTAAAAGATGTAGCGTTGTGAATTCTTCAGGTATTTTAAATACATTTGTTTTAGTTTTTAATAATGAATTAAAGTATATCTATATTTTACGAAAAAATAAAAGCGTTAAATTAAATAAAGGCAAAAAGGCCTTAAGTATTCAGCACGTAACATTTGGAAAAAAATTATTAATGTATTATTATTAGCCAATATCGTCACTTTTACAAACAATTTAATTTTTTTGCGGCAGCTTTATGCACAAAACATGCAGAAATTCTGGACGCAGCATAGAACGCAGTGCTGCAAGTTAAACAGATGTGCAGAAAATTATTTGACATGCCTTGCATCGGCAAATATTGCTAATGTCATTCACCGACTAAGCAGCTTACGTGTTTGCATCCAAAACAAAGACAAACACGATCAGCAATGTCAAAAGCCGATGATGCCAAATACTTGCAATTGCAATTTATTTTCTTTTGTGTTGTGGTAGGCTTGAATTTTGACGAAAATATAGAAATAGAGACATGTTGCAGTGCTGCGGTGAGTGCAGAATTTACGTGTGCCTATATCCATATAAACATGTGTATTCTAATCTTGCTGCGCAGTAATTTCTGCTCATGTGCTTTGGGCATTAATAGTGGCGAAACTGTTGCAAGGTTACAAATCTGTTAACTGTCCGGATACTAGCGCCTTTACCCTACCCTCCAAAATTGAGAGGAATAAGTTTTAATCTCTTAGCCGAAGCCAGAACCTCGATGCGTTACAGTTTATATTCAACATAATATAAACTGTAAACTATTTTGGGAAGAGTTGGGCTTACAGGCGAGCATAAGACACTATGCTCGCACACAATCTAACCTATATATATTTCGGCTGTTTTGTGGGAGAAAGCTGACGAGCGTGGTAGTCAAATGAGCTTACAGATGAGAGAACAACGTTTTTAAGGATGGCGGTCACTCAACATCGCTTATTTTTCTAAAAATGCAGCAATTCTTCCATGGGAGCAATGTTCTTCGATCGAGCTAAGATACCCAAGTGCTTGAACCATAGACAAATATCACTGAGACCCCCAACTCGCAATGCTCTTACCGCTGGTCCCCTGTAGTTTCCCGACAAGGCCTTACTAATCAATTGCCTTCTTAGGCCGAAGTAACAGCGGTTGGCAAGTGTAATTTTTCGCTTGATCTCTTGAGGTGATGTAATTTTCAGAATTAAAAGCGGAGCCGAGGTAGACAAAGTCCCGAACTACCTCAAGGTTATGACTGTCTATTGTGACGTTTTGCTGTGTGTCCCTTTTTGTTGACAGCATATATTTTGTCTTGCCCTCATTCACCACTAAACCCATTTTAACCGCTTCTGTATTGATACTTGCAAACGCACCAGAGACAGCCCGCTGTTTTCTGCCAATGATGACGATGTCGTCAGCGTAGACAAGTAGTTCACAGACTTTTAGAAAATTGTTCCTCAGGTGTTAGCTTGCGACTTTCGGGTAAGTTTTTCAAAAATGTTGTTGAAAAAGTTTCTCGCGTCACCTTGTCTAAATCCTCGTTCGACATTAAAGTTCGCGGTGAGATTGTTTCCGACCTTGATGGAACAGCGAACGTTTTCAATCGTCATTCTGAACAATTTGACAAGTTTAACAGGGATTCCAAAACTGGACATGAGTCTGTATAGCTCGTCTTTATAAATGCTATCATATGTGGCCTTAAAAACGATAAACAGGCCTTCTTGGGTTTTTTCGTAGTGTAAATATTCGGTCGGTTTTGGACTTGCGGGGCCTTAAACCACACTGATAAGGTCCAATTCGTTGACATGGTTTCAGGCATTCACACAGTATACGGCAGACAGGATCTTGGTATGCGATGTTAAGGAGACTGATTCCTCTATTGTTGGTGCAGTTTAGAGGGTCTACTTTTTTGTGGATTGGGCAAACAATGCTGAGGCTCCATTCATCGGGCCTACTTTTCTCTGAACAAAGCTCGTCCATTCATCTTGTTGGAGTTTAGCTTGGATATTGCTATCTTCACTCAACTCAGGTTGAATGGTTCATTCTGACTGACTTTAGAATTAATGTCGTCGTTATGGTTTTTCCATGTCCTCAGCACCGACTGTGATTCCACTACATGGTTTCCTTGTTCGTCTCCAGAAGTTTCTGCTCAGGTCGTGTTGACATGACACGTTGGATACTATTGGTTATTGTTTGAAGGCGATTAATTTGATTTGTTTGGTTCGTAAAACTACCCACAGGAGATGGTTTATATTTGAAACATATATAATTGATGGAAGTCATTTTGGATTGTCAATTTTTATTAAATATTTTAAGCACTTGTACACTTATTCATAAAACAAAGTGACTATCCACATGTAACGAATAATTTAAATCTCAACGGATAAAATTGTATGAACTCTTTACCCGCAGTGAAGTGGCTACTATTATGTACGAGTGTTTTAGTGCGTGACATTTGTCCATAAGATTTTGTATGTAATGATACACCTAATCGTTGCCACTGCGTAAAAATATAGCTTAGCATAGTAATGGCAATTACCCCCGAAGTTGGAGTTATTAGTATGATTTGTCTTTGGTTGGAACAATCTATATGGCTTATGGTTTAAAACTGTAGAGCGGATTGGATTGGACTGCACATATCTGTGGTCACAAGGGAAAACCGCTTAAGTCTGTTTTACTCATTGTTCAGGAGAGCAGTTTAAAGTTTTTTTTACTCCATTGACTCTAGTGACTTAAGCTGTTGTTTTTTTTTGAAATTGTGACCACTTTTTTAAAGATATAAAGCTGAAAAAAATTTACAAAATAGATTTGGGTACGCTGAATCTAATGGCATCAAATTCTCAATTTCGTCTTAATTCGACTTAAGCGGTTATTGCTTGTGGCCACAGATATACTTACTTACTTAGGTGGCGCTACAGTCCGGGGTGGACCTGGGCCTCAACCAATACGCCTCTCCAGTTAGCGCGATCTTTGGCTAACTGCCTCCAGTTGCGCACTCCAAGTTGGTTGAGGTCCCCTTCCACTTGCGCGCGCCACCTAAGGCGAGGTCTTCCTCTACTGCGTTGTCCCTCCGGGTTTGAGTCGAAGACTCTTCGGGCCGGAGCGTTGGTGTCCATTCGCTCTACATGTCCACGCCACAACAACGGGGAAATACTGTGAGGAGATTTAACGTTGAACGGCTACAATCGCAACAAACCGCCAGAACCTTTGCTGATCGCGTATCCCTCAACCTCTCGAGAAGTCCTATGCAGCCAGCATCAAGTGCTGAAGACCAGTGGCATAGATGCCAAGACGCCATCAGAAACGCCGCAACCGATGTGCTGGGTTTCACACGACCACCCTCCCGAAACCCCTGGTTTGATGAAGAATGCCGGCAAGCACATGCAGCAAAACAAAGCGCGTACAAAGCGGCGCTGCACAGAAGGACGAGGGCAGCTCGTGAGCTCTACGAGCAAAAGAGGAGGGAAGAACATCGGCTTCTCCGGAAGAAAAAGAAAGAGCACGAGAAGCGCGCGATCGAGGAAATAGAGAGGTGCTACTCCAGGAACAATGTTCGGAAGTTTTACCAAAGGGTAAAAAGAACGTGCAATCGCAACAAGACCCGAACAGAGACCTGTAGAGACGAACAAGGAAACCTTGTGGTAGAGTCACAGTCGGTGCTGAGGATATGGAAAAACCATTTCTGCAAACTGTTAAACGGCGAAGACGACCCAAATTCCGCTGTCAGGCAGAACGAACCATTCAACTTAGACGATGAAAGCCAAGACTCCCGTCCACCCGACCAAAACGAAGTGAGGATAGCAATATCCAAGCTTAAGACCAACAAAGCTGCTGGACCAGATGGCTTGACTGCCGAGCTTTTTAAGGCAGCGGGAGATGACTTGGTAGAGAGCATACACCAACTCGTCTCCAAGATTTGGTCGGAGGAAAGTATGCCTGATGAATGGAACCTCAGCATCGTTTGCCCGATCCACAAGAAAGGAGACCCTCTAAACTGCGCCAACTATAGGGGTATCAGTCTTCTTAACATCGCATACAAGATCCTGTCTGCCATACTGTGTGAACGCCTGAAACCTTTTGTCAACGATCTGGTTGGTCCCTACCAGTGCGGTTTTAGGCCCGGTAAGTCCACAACCGACCAAATATTCACACTACGGCAGATCCTGGAGAAAACCCAAGAAGTCCAGATCGATACTCACCATCTTTTTATCGATTTTAAGGCCGCATACGACAGCATTTATAGAGACGAGCTGTATAGAGCTATGTCTAGTTTTGACATCCCTGCCAAACTCGTCCGATTGTGCAGAATGACGATGGAGAATGCTCGCTGCTCCATAAAGGTCGGAAACAATCTCACCGAGACCTTTGATGTCAAAAAAGGATTTAGACAAGGTGACGCGCTGTCGTGTGACTTCTTCAACATCATTCTTGAGAAGATTGTGCGAAACTCGCAAGCCAACACCAGAAGCACAATCTTCCAGAAGTCTGTGCAACTACTTGCATACGCTGACGACATCGACATCATTGGCAGAACACAGCGAGCTGTCACTGGTGCGTTTACAAGTATCAGTACAGAAGCGGCAAAAATGGGCTTAGTGGTGAATGAGGGCAAAACAAAATATATGCTGTCAACAAGAAGGGAAACACAACATCGACGAATCGGTCAGAACGTCACGACAGACAGCTATATTTTTGAGGTAGTTAGGGATTTTGTCTACCTCGGCTCCGCTATAAATTCTGACAACGACATCACATCAGAAATCAATCGAAGAATTACACTTGCCAACCGCTGTTTCTTTGGCCTAAGAAGGCAATTGAGAAGTAAGGCCTTGTCAAAAACCACTAAGGAGACTCTATATAAGACCCTCATCATCCCAGTCCTACTCTATGGCGCAGAAACATGGACGCTATAAAAGGCGGATGAAGATCTCCTTGGTCGTTTTGAACGCAAAATTCTTCGATTGATTTTCGGTCCCGTTTGCGTTGACGGGCTTTGGAGGAGGAGATTTAACAGCGAACTCTACGAGCTGTACAGCGACATCGACCTGGTCAGAAAAGTACGCATCAGTCGACTAAGATGGCCACAGATATAAGCATTCATAATAATTCCCAGAAATAATAACAACACATTTTAAAACACCCACAGTTTCATTCAGAAATGAATTAACGACAATAGGGACATCGCATAATGTGTATTGTGTATAGACCAAAAGCTAAAAACCTTTAATTCTTTTTTTAAAGAATCAAGTGAAACGTGTTCATTTTCCCCTGTTATCTATGCAGGTATTTTTATTTTGTTAACACCAACGCATGTATATAAATATGAGATGCAACTATGATGCTGATCTACGAGGGAACAAGAGGACTTATATTGACCATCTCAATAACACTAATAAAAATGTAATGCAATCTTTTCTCGAGTACCTTTATCTCAATTTGTTTTCACTACTCATCGTTTAATTTTTATTGTTTATAATAATGTAGGTATACCCACTTGTCGTTCTCCTGAACTTGACTTTAAATTTTTCTCGGATTTTCATATTTCGCTTGTATAAATATTGCAAAATATGTGTTCAAAAGGAAACCACAACAATTTAGCTTTGTTTTTGGATTTTTTCCAACAACCAACATTTTTTTTTTGGCGAGAATCGCATGGCGGTCATCCACTCAAAACAGGGTGCTATGTACGTTCCTACTCGTATATATGTGTACATCATTTTTAGACGAAAATTCTATTCTGAGCCAGTTCCACCCCAGCATTACCTGTGTTGCTATTGACCTTGGGTTGTTCTTTGAACCGCACAAACACACACTACACTCGCCGAACGACGATAATGTCGCGAATAAAATGTAGCCATTTTCTAAATTTAGTATAACAATACAAAGTAAATAGTGCACAACAATACATAGATTGAAGAAAATGGGCGAAAGGGGGTGCACAGATTTCCGGATTAGAGGGTAGTTACATGTAGAGTGGTGAACAGATGAAAGACGGCAGAAATTGCAGAACAATTTAGTAAAATTATTTTGTTCTGCTTTGTATTTGGCTGTCGAATTGCCTATTAGTTTTGCCAAAATGATATTTTGATATCTATTGCGGAAATGACAGTAATATATCAACTCGAGTGTTTTTGTAGGATATTGTGATCGTTTCTTTAACTCATTTGATATATCGCTCATTGGTTATACACTACCGTCATAGATAACTCAAAACATTTAACATTTTTCAAGATGCGTTTTTAAGTTCAAGTTGTCAACATTTTTAATACGGCATGTGCGATATGCAGCACTGAACTCTGAAATTGACAATTGAAAGTTTGTGTTCGAGGTTAAGATAAGGGCGCCATTGGTGATCACAGAGCTCACTGTAGGTATTTAGTCAGGGCAACATTTTAATGCTGGGTTGGGTCATACTGTCAATTTGGTGAATTTTTATTTTTTATTATTGCCACATTTTCAAAGTGACAGGTCGAGGGATTTCCGTGGGTTTTTGTCAGTCACGAAAAAGAACTTGCACTGAATGTGCACTTAGAAATTTAGGTTCCAGGCAAGGAATTTTAATCTGTCGAAGTTGTGCGTCTCTGGTCTGGTATAAAACCTGACAACCGTTCAAACAGACAGACAGGGAGCTCATGCTGCCCCCATGCAACCCCCTGCTTGTGGCCACTGTTTAGAATTTTGCAGCTAGGTTCCACATTTCACTTTCACTCGAAATGAAATTGAAATCGATCGAAAATGGATTTGTGTGTTCTACATTTCACTGCAATCGATATCGATTTCAAATTTTTCGAAATGGGAATAAAGTGAAATTGTTGTGTTCCACAATTCGATTATATCGATTTCCAAGTGATTTCAAATCGATCTAGGTCATTCGATGTGAAATAGTGGAATCGAAAACACGCAATCCAAAATGTAAGTAAAAAATGCAATTAAACAAACTTTGATAACTTTATTTGACTAAAAATATATTTTAAACAGGGGCAAACATAAAAATACTTCGCAGGAGGGAATATTTATTCGCTTTATGGAGCAGCATAAAGATCTCGCAAGAGGCTTTATGAAAGGGGATCGAGTTGTCGCGGAAGATTTGTGGGAAAATTTAAAAAATGATTTGAATAGTGATGGTCCACCACAGAAGGACGCGAGTGGATGGAAAAAGGTAATTAAAAAGAAATGAAAAAATGTATAACTATTGAATTAATTTTCTTCGAAGGTTTGGACGGACTGGAAAAGTTCCATAAGAAAGAAGTTATCACATAACAAGGCTGAGAATATATCAACTGGAGGGGGGCCATTCAACAAGTTTATGGTATCCCCTACGGAAGATACAATCGCAAGAATTTGCGGAATTCATACGGTAATTGACGGAATCGCTGATACTCTGGATTTTGGCTTGGAGGATGAAATTGAAGATGAATTTGAAAATTCGATTGAAAATAAAAAAATAAAAGTGCACGCAGTACAAGATGTCGCTGAACCTGCAATAACAGCTAGTACAACACGAAAGAGACAAGCCGGTAGCAGTAACCTTGATGACAGCATAACTTTTATTACCATGTTGTAATCGCATATCTGAAATAGCAATATTCACTTTCTTTGGAAAATATGATATACATATTTGATGCTTAGATACTTACAATCATTGCATTCACTGAGAAGTAACCTTTCCTGTTATAGAATAACGTGGGATCCTGATGTGGCTGCGACATTCTAATGTGTGTACCGTCGACGCATCCTATGACTCCGGGAATATGAAACTTATCCAAAAAATGTCTTTTCGATTTGTTTCGTTCTTCATCCGTCATAGAAAGTTGGATCCATGTTGGGCAAATTTTTTTCTCCAAAATTCTAAGAACTTGTGCCAAAATCTTTGACACTGTGCTTCGGCCCAAACCAACATCTGAATCTTTTCCAACTGATCTTTGGAAGTTTCCCTCGGCAAGAAAACGCAGAGCCGCAGCAAGCTGCAACGGGCAAGGAATCGAGGATTGTTTGAGATGCGGCCTAACAATTTGCAGCACCATTAGGAAAGCACATTTATTTAGTCGGTAATATGATATGAATCTATATGGAGTAACAAATAGCTAAGTAAGAAATTTTAACTTTCGATTCAAATAATTGTAATGACCTACAGAGCATCTGCAATTTCCAATGGATTTGAATGGTCTCTCAGCATACGCCTTTTAATTTTTTCTTCTGCATACTTTTCTTTTTCGGTTCGCAGCACCACAGCAATTAACGCAGCACTCATTATTAAATAAATCTCGAAAACCAGACGAAATTTAAAACAAACAAACTATTTTATCAAAATTATATTTGTGCAACGTTTAAAATGACAGATATCAGCTGTTTTTAATTTCATGGAAAGTGATTTCGAAAATTTTTCGATATTAGTAAATCGATCGAAATGTGGAACACTATAAACGAACTCACTCGATTTCAAATATCGATTTCGATTTCATTTCACTCGAATTCTGGAACCTAGCTGTTGGTATGTTCGAAGTTTCTATAAAATACATGCGAAACATGAATATAAACAACTTTGCATACACCCAACCTAGCACCTGTTCCAACTTCCAAACACTGACCCCAAGCAGGGGTCAGCATTCCCCCAAATACATATTCCACTTTTCATGCATCGTGGTTTTGTCTATGTTATGTTAAAGTGGCTCTCGGTGAGAGAAACACTTAGACCGTTCATCGGCCCATTGTGCATACCACTGGTGTTTAGGGGTTCCTTTACTGGTTACTCGTTGTGAACCATTTACTTCCGTTGATAAAGCCAAGAATGTTGGCAGCGCTGATGTAGCTTAGATCACTGAGATCATTGAGGAAGTAGTTTCCTAAGTAAGCCCTCCTTAGGATCGATAGGGCAGGGCAGTTGCAGATGATGTGGGTGACGGACTCTTCCTCATTCCTACAGGTTCTGCAGAAGTCATTATGCGGCAGACCAAGTCTTTGCGCATGTCTGCCCAGAACAAAATGACCGGTGATGACATTGGTGACTAGTGAGAATCTCTTTGGGTCTTTTGGTATCCAGTGTCGGCCAAACAAGCCTGGCAACGTCACAATATCATAGATGTTTCCATCTGTGATTTGCTTTTCCTGTTGCGTCCGCATTGATAATTTGTTTAGCGTAGGACAGCGGTATTTGCTCGTTGTGCAGATTAACACTATCAACGCCGAAGGAGCCTAGTCTAGCAAGTTCGCCAGCTGGCTGTCAATATTTATTGGAATATCCCTGTGTGATAATGCATTCATTGACAGCCACGCTGTGGTTTGACGACGTGATTTCGGCTGGGAAGACACTACAGCGTATCGGGGGAGAGAAGGAGAGGTCCAGGCTCAGTTCTTCTGAGAATACCCCTGCTCCGACTCTCTCTAATGTTTTGGAACAGTCCGTAAAAATTGACAGTGCTCTTTCGTGTAGGACATTTTGCGAGTCCCATAGGAATTTGTCCGGTTTTTCGTATTTGAAGCCTTTTTCGAAGTCGATTTTCGAAGGCAGATATTCAGTACTAGAGGGTAAGGGGCACGTATGTAGGAGGATGTTGGCATGTCCAGTTGATTCCCCTCTCCAGTGCTTGCCCTCCCTAAGTCTGACAGCCGCGTTAGCGGCATATTCCTTGCTGACGATGTCTAGAGGAAGAAGATTAAGCATTGCTTGTAGAGCTGCGGCAGGAGATGTCCTCAGTGCACCCGTGATGCTGATGCATGCCAGCCGTTGAGTCTTCTCCAGGGCCTTCAGATTGGAGTTTATGTCCAAGGCCGGCCACCACACGACGATGCCGTACAGAATAATCGGTGTTATCACCGCGGTATAAAGCCAGTGCATTATATTGGGTTGGAGGCCCCATCTCGACCCGACAGCCCTCCTACAGGAGTATAGAGCCACTAGTGATTTCCTATAACGTTCGGCAATGTTTTCCCTCCATAAAAGTTTGCTGATATAAGCCCCAAGTATTTGGCACTTTTTACAAACTCGAATGGAGTGCCATTGGCATTAGAGGGGATAATAAGGTCATGATAATTCTAGTGATAAGAATTAGCTCCGTTTTTGTCGGATTGACGCTTAGACCACAGCTCTTGGTCCAGGCTACTAGTTTACGTAAAGCTAGTTTCAGAATATCGGAACGAGTCTGGATAATTTCCTGAAGTGAGTAAGGCGACGTCGTCCTCGTAGGCCAAGACTTTGCATCCGGAAAGCTCCATCGAAATCAGAAGTTCGTTGAGAACTATCCAAGTAGTGGAGATAGCACTCCCCGTGGGGTGTACCTCGGTGCACAAGTTTTTCGACAGCGCTGCTGCCGAACGTGGCTGTCGCGCTTCTGCGGGTGAGAATATGTTCGCCAATAGTTGCAGCATATTTGTTCGCCAAAATATGGCTGTTCCTTGAATGAAAGGGACTTTTCGATCGAGCCGACGATTGAATGAAGTCTTGGTCTCATTTCCATTTCCATTAGTTTTTTGTTGGCATTAGTTCGTTTTACAAAACAAAATAAACCCAAATTGGCCTTATTTCGCTTTTGAAGGCAAAATATGCCATATTTAGAATTCAGCCATATTTGGTTTGGTTTGTTCGTCGCACGACGAACTTTTGTTGTGACTGCTGGGTGTGATTGTGCGTTGGATTACTGAAAGTTTGCCTTCTTTTAAGTGTGCTATAAAAATCGTTCGACAGGCGGGTCTAGAGTTCCCAAGTTTAACTACAACTCATGCGTGAAGTAATTTTAATCTAGTAATTCTAGTCTGGTGGGATAAATAAAAAACTAAAAGCGTGTAAAGTTTCCCAGTTTAGCTTAACACATCTTGAATGGATTTTTATCATTTTTTAAAACATAATGTAAGCCAGTTCTGAGTCAGTTCTAAAGCTCTGGTTTCTGGATTTTGAAAATTTGTAAATATGAGGCATATGCCTGGCATATCGACTGGCATATGCCTCATATTTACAAAATTTCAAAATCCAGAAACCAGAGCTCCTCTTACCATCTCACCCTAAAACCCATAGCGCACAACACCTAAGTAAATTCTAAACAAAGAAGTCACCCTACACTGCAATGACATAAATGCCCTTCTAACCAAAAAAAACGTGCTGTCAGTTGGTTTTATTATGTCGAAGAAAACCTGGCTGAAGGCATCTACTTGAGTTCTATTAAACGGTCGATATACAGGGTGGCGCACGAATCGTGCTACAAAAATAAAACGTAATAACTTTTTTTCTGTGTGAGTAAACGGCTTATTTTTTTTTTATTTTGTAGGTTACTATTTAGATTTATAAAAATGGATGCTTGGGATACGGAGAAAAGAATTTGGATAGTGCAACGGTACCATGCTTTGCAGTCCGTCATTTCCGTCCAAAGGGAATTTAGGCGGGAGTTTGGCGGTAATCCCCCGAGTAGATGGACCATTATGAGGTTTGTAAACATGTTTGCCGAATCTGGAAGCATCGCACGAAGGCCGTACCATCGAGATGCCAATGTTCGGGTTCAGGATACAATCGCAGCAGTAGCATCTGCAATACAGGCCAATCCGAGCGTTTCGACCCGAAACTTATCGGGGCAAATTGGAGTTAGTAGACGGTCATTACAACGGATGATTCATGACGATTTAAACTTGTTTCCGTACAAAGTCCAAATTACTAGCAAGTTAAACCCTCAGGATTTGCCTGTTCGCCTGGAATTTTGCCAAAAAATGATATCAATGGCCGAAGAAGACAACACATTGATCAATTGTTTGTTCATGTCTGATGAGGCCCATTTTGATCTTAACGGCAATGTAAACAAGCAAAATTGCCGTATATGTTTAGAGTCTAATCCAGAAATGCTCCATGAGACGGAACTGCACCCAGAACGAGTCACTGTGTGGTGCGCAGTTTCATCAAGGTGTATTGTCGGGCCGTACTTCTTTGAAGAAAACGGTGTAACCGTTACTGTCAATGGGGACCGCTATTTAAAGATGTTGAAGGAGTTTTTTTACCCAGAACTGTGCCGAAGACGTATACCATTCAACAGCGTTTGGTTTCAGCAAGATGGAGCAACTGCACATATAGCCAGACCAGTTATGGCGGAGCTAAACAAAAAATTCGCAAACAAATTAATTTCTAGGAACTCCACTCTTCGCTGGCCCCCAAGGTCACCTGACCTGACCGCACCAGACTTCTTTTTATGGGGTTATGTCAAGCAAGAGGTGTATAAAACGAAGCCCAGGAATTTAACTGAATTAAAGCAGTCCATAACGACAATAATTGAGGCGATCCCAACTTCAACTCTTCAGGCCGCAATGAATAGTTTTTTGATCAGGTGCCGCATATGCGTGGGAGAGAGTGGAGGTCATTTGCGATCTATAATCTTTAAAAATAACTAACTATTTAAAATAAAATTTAATTTTCTAACCAATAAAAAAAAAATAAATGAAATACATCGATTAAAAAAAAAGTTATTTGAATTTCTTATTGTAGCACAATTGGTGCGCCACCCTGTACCTGGGGAATGTGTTAACCCGCGTAATGCATGGAAATCAATACATGAGATGACGTCAACAAAATGACACTAGTTGGATGACGTTAATTAGTCTATCGTTCAAAGTGCATTCCCGAACCCTTGTTGTGCAGCCCAAAGTGAAGACATCTTCTTTTTTGTTTAGGTTTGTTTTTATTCTTTAAGATTATTATCCTCATGCTGAGTGATGCAACAATGGAAATATTTTCAAGTGGTAGAGGCAAATATTCACCTCCTCTGATGTGTGCATGAAACTACATGAGAGCCAAATATTTAGTGCACCAGGTATGAATAAAAGTAGGTTTACACTCCACTACAAGGACAAAAAGATCGATTCACTCTTCAAAAAAAGAATACTCTAGAAGCAAAACAAAAACAAAGAAAAACCTCTTTGGCTATTCCTCAAGTGCATGAGTTGCGTCAGAGTCAACTGTAACGCACAAGGGGTAAACGAGGCAGAGAGTTAAATATAATCTCAGAGCTTGACTACAACATACTGCGCAGAGTCCGTTTTTGTGAAAATCCTTCAGTGGTATATCACTGCCTCTGTCTATCATATATAGGTTGTACCTCTTCTCCTTGGATATCCCCTTGAATTTATAGAGCTCCAATATTTGTTTCCCCTTCAGCCTTTGATGTCGTCATAGCGCGCTAACCTCACACAGCGCATTTTCATCGTGGTGATGATGATGTTTTGTCGCGTCATCAAGATATTGCGTGTACGGTTTCGCAAAGGCGTTTTATGAATAAATAAAATTACGTTTCTTCCGCTGGCTGAAGTCGAAGGGGGTATCTCATGGATGGATGCTGGGATTCAGGGGTTGAATGTGGTTTGGGTGTTGAAATACAGCATAAGTCATTCCGCTGGAAGAATCAAACAAATCATTTACAATGGCGACTCCTATGATGGTATTGCGTTTTCCGTTACTCGGTTAATAGAAAGCTAAATATTTGATTTTTACGAGTGGTGTTTCCAAGTGGTGTGCACAATTTTGAAAAGACGCAGGAGAAAGGATAATACTCTACTGATGTGTGCATTTGGAAAAGGTTTTAGGTTTTTATGGGTCGAACGATTCAGCTGTTGCCGATGCAGGTTTTATCTCACTTTAATAAGCTTATATGTTATGTTGCAGTGTGTACAAAAAACTTGTCAGAAAGTTGTAGAGTTGAATGGTAGTTCATATAAAGTTACGCAGAATGCAGTGTTCCTTAATGCATTTTTGGGAAAATTAAAGAGGACGCCATTAATATTGCAAATTTTTATGAAACATTAAAAATGGAAAACTGGTATTAGTACCACATTTTCTGGAAGGCGAAATGTTTTCCAAAAGCAATCTATACTTTTGTAAAGCTATCTTAGACCAGTGAATGAAATGCCTCTTACATGAGTTTACCTGTGGTTCAGCCGCCTAGTGGATAAGCTGTTCAAGATCAGAGACGATAAATTCATTTTTAAATATAGAATATAGCGCCTTCATCTCTAGCACATTTATATTATTTGTTAACATTCTACTTTTCCTTATGTATTTGCGTTAGTTCGATTTGGAAAAAAAAATGTTCACAAAAATGTCTCCCATCTTCGTTCGTATTATATTTAAAAAAGACTTTTGTCCTAAACTCTGGCCTAGGCTTAGTTGAGAAGCTTTATCGGATATTTGTTAGATGCTCGCGAGAGGTGGTAAAAAAAATGATGATGGCGGAATTTGTTTGATTGTTGAATCGCACCCCTTCAGATGGTCTTCTCGCGTCTCTTTGGTTTAAACGTACAAACAATTTGTAGAAAAACAAATCTTGAATCGCCAGATCATTATTTTCTTTAAATGTTGTCAAGCAGTTCACAATCTCGATTGCTTAAAATTTTCAGCTTTTACAATTTAATTTGATGAATGCTAAATTTCAATTCTGCAATATTTTCCTTCTGTATTTTAAAATTTATTGTTAACTTTTCAACAATTTTTTAACAACACCATGTCCGTCACTTGTCTTTTTCTTCTTATTATTTGACACTGACATTGTCCCGCACTATACTCTAACTCTAGTTGCAGTGGGCACGTTCAAAAACCTAGTTATTTGAAGTCGAGTCGATAGATTTGGACTAGACACAAAAACTAGTTTGGTCACTTTTCCTACGTCAGATTCGTCAGCAACCCCTTCATAAACTTCAACCGAAACGACTGTTCATGTGACCGACCTAGGACACATCAAATCAGCCATGTGTCAGACTTACTATCCCTTTCCCTCCTGCACAATAACAAAACGATGTCTGTTTGTGATTATACTTTTTTTTGTACTTTAATGGGTTGAAAAACATATTTAAAAAACAAAAAAAAATAAAAAAGGCTTTGGATGTCCTTGAAATGGGACACTCACATTTGTGAGCTTCAGGAGTGCACTCACATAAATATTGTCAAATAAAGCTAAAAGTTAAAAATAGAAAATTTGAAAGGAATTTATAATTTTTTAATAACGAAAACTGCGATTTTATAGAAACTTTAAATTCATAAATATTTTTTGTCATTTTTCGAAATAAGTAATATTAGGTATAGTTATAGTTAATATATAATAGTTATTCAATTTTTGGTGTGAAACATTTTAAAACAATTGGAGTCTTTTGTAAGGCAAAGGTATACATCGCACTTCTCACACTTAGTTCGAGACCGGCTTGTACAACTAGGTAAGCGGCATTTTAGTGGTGCTTTTAACTTATCAACCACTGGCCAGTGGTTGAAACCATCAAAGCGCTTATCTTGCCCAGGTAATGAAGAAAACCTTTTCCTTTTCTTTTCAATTGCTTCGTCGTCTGATTCGGAATCACTTTCATTCATTGGCTTTTTCTTGCCGACACCACCCAATAAGTATTCTCCCACTTCCAACCTAAACTCCAGTAAGTCCATTTTGTCCTTCCTTACGTATTTTTTTTGTTTGCAGTCGTATTTATATTCTAAAAAGCTGTTTACAATAGCTAAGTCGAACAAATGAAGGATTGTTTTCACTGTCCATTTTTTTGTCTTTATCCACGTCCGGTAGCACTCAATTAGCTGGTCACACGTGTCGACACCTCCCATATTAGCATTGTAGGAGGAAACGCAAGCCGGACAGGGAACATCGATTCTAGCCTTTGCTGTTTTGTCCCAGCGTTGTACGGTATTAACTGGTTGACTGCCAGTTAGACTTGAAGTCATTAAAACGCTTT
Organism: Cheilosia vulpina; assembly: GCA_916610125.1. Classification (NCBI taxonomy): domain Eukaryota; kingdom Metazoa; phylum Arthropoda; class Insecta; order Diptera; family Syrphidae; genus Cheilosia; species Cheilosia vulpina. The sequence continues at coordinate 28,426,909 of OU744278.1, forward strand.
TGTTGTCCTTCCATTTCACCATACATAGAGAATTATCGTTGACGCATATTTCTTCAAAATCTCCCCTTTTCATCTTGGAATCTTTTGTGAAAGTATAGCTGTTCTGCCGATTATTCATTAGAGTTCCCGTCGCATAGATATGATTTTCTTTTAACTTTTGAATAAGCGGGAGCGTTGTAAAATATCTATCAAAATATACACAAGCATTTTTTGGCATTGTTTCCGTTAGCTGTAAGACAACTGCCGGTCCTAATCCGAGACTTCTATCTCTAAGAGGCGTTGTTGCACCCTGGTAGATTTCAAAGTCCAAAACAATTCCGCAAGATGACGTTAGCACAAAGTTCTTTAGTCCCACAGGACGAGGCTTATTTTTTACATATTGCCGGACAGCACATCGACCTAAAAATGGTATCATTTGCTCGTCAATTGAAAATTCTTTGAAAACGCTCCTATCAATTTTCAAACATCTGCCTCGTACACAGTCAATCACTGGCTGAACCTTCCAAAGCAAATTTGCCTTTTTGCGTTCTTCGGATGCAGCGTTCACATCCACAAAATGGACATTAACACGCAGTAAATAAAATCTATCACGCGGCATCGCTTCGGCAATCAAATTGAAACGAAACTTTGAATTCCAATACATATGAATGCGTGGGAATTTAATACATCCTATTATTGCATGCATTCCGAAAAACACTGACATTTCTTCGAAAGAAGTTTTAAGCTCATGCCCAGTTGTTGATAGATAGTATTGTGACGAATAGATAACCGCCTTTTCTATCAATTCAGCCGTGAAATATTGGGAAAAATATTCGTATGGTGTCTTAACAGCCTATTGAAAAATAGTACACCCTGTAAAAGTAGCACTACTTAATGAAAAAAACAATTTTACCTGTGTCTCCTCTGGAACATGAGAGGGTATTGATATATCACGCTTAAATGGTCTTCTGACCCATTGAAACGTTCTTTTCCGTGAACCTATGGCACTGGTAGAACCTTCGTAACCTGAACGTTCAGGATGCTGAGCTAACGGAACCTCATCTTCAGAATCAAAATGGTCGGACTCGATATCTACTTCATCACAAATATACTCTTCATTTTCTTCCTCTTCTTCTATATGCAACACATCATCAGTAACAAGCATATCCAAAATATCTTGCTCTGTAATAAACCTTCGCGCCATTCTATTCAAACAAACGGAAAAAATTCAAATTTGACAGATAAATAATCACTTTTCGGCATTATTTAAAACTGGAGCTCACAATTGTGAAAATCTAATTGATCTGTGCCAAAAACACTTATCTATTGTATAATTTCAATCTAAAAGTAAACTAAACTAATAACTTACATTTAAAGAAGAATAAAAATCAAAACATATGTTGAAAATTCGATTATAGCGAAAAATATTAACAATTTTGTACAATAAAGCGTAACACCTGCAACTGACACTTTTCAAAAGAAGAAAAACTCACGTTAACAAAACGCAAAGGCCTACTATGAGATAGAAAATGAATTTATAATAAATTCACAATCGTGTGGTGCGGGTGTAAACACAGTAGATTAACTTCAGTTGAATTTGCAGAGAGAATTCGAAAACTCACAATTGTGAGTCGGTGGAGGGAAAGGGCTATACAAGATACTTGAACGCTCCCCTTAGAACTTTTTGACTTTAAAAACTTCAACCAATTTTATTTACTGACGTTTGTTATAGACAGCTGTCAGGCTTTATAAGTTATGACATAGATAACTTTAAAAACTTTTAGATAACGAAAGATACCATCTAGTTCTAGATAATTGTTAATTTTATAAATGGTAGCAATAACCTCAAGCAATTAATTAATTTAATTCTTTATTTCTTTTAATTTTGCAGGTAGGCGAAGTGCATATAAAGGGTGATTTTTTAGCTGGTTTGGTTTTGGCAACACCGGTCACTGTCAAACAGCTTCAGTTTGGTTTGCAATTTAACCATGGATCGTCTTACAAATGAACAACGCTTGCAAATTATTGAATTTTACTATCAAAATTCGTGCTCGGTTCGAAATGTTCATCGCGCGCTGCTTCCATTTTATGATCGGCATTCTCGACCTTCTGAGCAGTCTATTCGGAAGATTGTGACCAAATTTCGCACCAAATTTACTTTGTTGGACATTAAACCACCAACACGTTTACGTACTGTGCGTAGTGAAGAAAATATTGCGGCCGTATCAGCTAGTGTGACAGAAGACGGCGAAATGTCGATTCGGCGCTGTTCCCAGCAGTCAGGCCTTTGTTACAGCACTACGTGGAAAATTTTGCGGAAGGATTTGGGCGTAAAGCCTTTTAAGATACAGCTGGTGCAAGAACTAAAGCCAGCCGACCTACCACAACGCCGAATTTTTGGTGAATGGGCTCTTGGAAAGCTGGCCGAGGATCCGCTTTTTTATCGAAAAATTGTGTTCAGCGATGAGGCTCATTTTTGGTTGAATGGGTACGTAAATAAGCAAAATTGCCGCATTTGGAGTGAAGATCAGCCAGAAGCATTGCAACAGCTACCAATTCATCCCGAAAAAGTCACTGTTTGGTGCGGTTTATGGGCCGGCGGCATTATTGGGCCATATTTCTTCAAAGATGATGCGAATCGCAGCGTTACTGTCAATGGTGAACGCTACCGAGCGATGATAACAAACTTTTTTTTGCCCGAAATGGAAGTTCTTGACTTGCATGATATGTGGTTTCAACAAGACGGTGCCACATGCCACACAGCACGCGAAACAATGGCGCAATTGCGAGGCGAGTTTGGTGAACAGTTAATTTCACGTTTCGGGCCGGTCAATTGGCCGCCTAGATCGTGCGATTTGACACCATTAGATTATTTTTTGTGGGGGTATGCCCACGCTAATGTGTATAAGGACAAGCCCGCTTCGATTGACGCACTGGAAGCCAACATCCATGCATTCATTCGTGAGATACCGGCCGATATGTGTGAAAGAGTATGCCAAAATTGGACTCAGCGGATGGGCTACCTGAGACGCAGCCGCGGTCAACATTTGCATGAAATTATCCTTAAACATTAAATTGCAAGGTTCAAACTATCAATTCAAATAAATATTTCATTCATTTTTTCGAATTTTTTGTGTTTTTTTTTTTAAAAAAGTTCTAAACCTCTTAAAAAATCACCTTTACATCACCATTATTTTCAAGTACAATCGTGAGTGTTTACACAAATATACAGGTCGCAAAATGGAACATACGTAATGTTAAAGTTCGGTCACGATCCATGCTACATTCTAATAACAAGAGCACCAATTTCCGAAATAAAATATTTTTTATTAATAGCATTCAAAGTAAAACTTGATATGAATCTGCATATTTTCTAACCGGGAGTCCGATAAAACCGCATCCTGAAGTTAACATGGGTGCATTGCAGTAACAAAAAAATTGGCAACAAAATAAAACAAAACACAGAACAAAGAAATCATGCACAGATATCCCTTACAAAACGTAGGCATACCAAAACCCTTTGCATTGGCAAGGTTTCATTGGTGTTGGTTTCGAAATTGGGTGTCCATCACGGTCGCCGAGTTGTATTCCATTCCATTTTGTATTAAGAGTTCGTGTTCGAAACCATATATGATAGAAATCATCTAATGGAATCTTTGTGTTGCAAACAATATTGCCTGGCACGACGTTAAAAGTGTGTTAATCGACCAAACCCAATTTTTCCCTCGAAAATTGTTTTCACTTTGCAAAAAAAAAATTAACATTGGAATTCTTCCTTTGATATGTAGGAAACAATTTGATATTGGCAACAACAGCTGTGCCGTGAGAGGGTGACGGGTGACCTACTCCTACCAGATGTGTACATACAAAGAGAAAGATTTTTTGGACTGTGTAACAGGAAGGATATACCATGTGCACTGACATTGGAATGAATTTCCACGGGCAAATGGTTGGTTTGCAAAATTCTGGACTATTCACAAGCAACCAGGGTGGTGTGCTAAAATCGATTTAGAATAGGCACGTGTAGATAAAGGCACGGGGGTCCTGTTCTTGTATGAGATGGTGATAAAAATCTTTGCTGAAGGAGAATGAAATGTTGCCCGAGAAATATAAAACAGTTTGAAAATTTAGTTCATTAGGCGTGCGGGTTACTACATACGTATAACATATTTATATTGTTTGCAAATGCAGAATCTTTGAATTCGGCACATGGACATTTATGTGATGTAAACTACCCTAAAGCGGTGTTGCTATTGAAATATTTGTAGCCACCTACATCGATTTAATGTCATCGGATGATATTTCGCACTCTGCGGATTCATTGCCCTGTGTTTTCATTACTCAATATTTCAAAATTGGTCACTGTTACGGCACTACACTAAGGATATATATAGATTGTTGAGACAGTATATGCTAAATTCTAAAAATAAAAATGAACTTCAGTTGTCACATCCGATTTATAGTTATTGATTATTCTCTGAACCATTTGGCAGTTCAACATGTTCGTATTAAGAAGGGGTGCTGCAGCCTGTACATTCTGTGGCCCATCAAATATAAACAGATGGACAGTATTTATTGTCATTAATTTTGCGTTAAATACAAAAAGAAAAAATATTGACAGTGCTTGTCTTATCTAGTAAGCTATCTCCCCTTAGCAAACAGTTAGTCCTCATCTGTTTGTTACAATTTACAATAACTATGTATTATGTTTTATTTATTTATTTATTTATTTATTTCGTCTACCGAATACAAGATTCTTACAGACTACGCTTAACCTAAATTACAATAATAACTTACAACTAAATTAAATTTGAGCTATGTATTTACAATATTTAATTTCTTTTTTACAATATCTCTGGAATCAGACAGGTCAATTACATTACAAACACTATTAAATGACTTGCAACAACGATTTATTGGCTCATTTTGACCGTAAACTGTTCTATGTGCTTCTACAAACAGTAAGGGTCTATCGCGTAATGATCTCTGTGGGGCGTAGAGACCAAATTTCATTAGAAGCTCTGGGCATGTTGTTTTTGAGCTAAGAATATCTCTTACGAAGAGAATTTCAATATTTTTCCGTCTATCAGACAACATTTGTAAATCAATGAGAAGACATCTTTGCTTATAATAGGGTAAGAACCCATCCCAATTAAATTTACGTAACATGTATCGAGTGAATGATTTCTGGACTCTTTCAATTCTCAAAATATGAACGTTATAATATGGATTAAATATGACAACACAGTATTCCAAAATCGGCCTCACAAGAGAAATAAATAAAGATTTAAGAGTGTAAGGATCCGAAAATTCCTTACTAGTTCTCTTAATAAATCCCATCATAGAGCAGGCTTTTCTGATGATTTGATCAATGTGCATGTTGAAGTTGAGTTTTGCGTCAAACATAACGCCCAAATCATTGACAAATTTACATATGATAAGAGCATCATTATTAAAGAAGTATTGAGTGCGAATAGGGGAGCAATTTTTGTAAAAAGAGATTTGCTTACACTTTTTAAGGTTTAGCAGCAACTGATTTTTGTCGCACCACATAAAAAATGCATCTAAGTCATTTTGAAATAAGACAGAATCAAAAGGAGATTCGATTTTGGCAAATAACTTAACGTCATCTGCGAAAAGTAGACACATACAGAATGATAAAGAATCTGTAATGTCGTTTATAAAAAGAAGGAACAGAAGGGGTCCAAGGTGACTTCCTTGGGGAACTCCGGACTTGACATCAAAATATCTAGAATATATTCCGTTTATTGCAACACATTGCTTTCTATCGGAAAGATAAGAATCCAACCAATGCAGCAACCGCGAGTGAAACCCGAAAGTTTTTAGTTTATGGATCAATAAACAAGTGTTGACTTTATCGAAGGCTTTTGAGAAGTCAGTGTAAACAGTGTCGACTTGATACCCAGCTTCTATATTGCAATGTAAAAAGTTAGAGAATTGCATCAAATTGGTAGCAGTTGATTTTCCTCTTAAAAAACCATGCTGTTCAGGTGAAATTAATTCTTTCACGAGGAAAAATAATTTGTCTTTGACGATGGACTCAAATAATTTAGGGATTTTGAGGATCTTTGAAATGCCCCTGTAATTTTCGACGTCGACTTTGGAACCATTTTTATGAATTGGTGAGATATATGATACCTTCCATCTATCGAGAAAAATACCTTCCTTTAATGAGGCATTAAACACAATTGTGAGAGGCGCAAATAGCACATAAGAACATTGTTTTAAAAATGAATTTGAAATGCAATCGGAGTCCTGCGATGGGTTATCAACAAGTTTTCCTAAAGCAGAAAAGACATCTGATTCTGTTAATTGCAGAGAGTCTATAGTAATTCCGTTAGAGTTAACATTGGATAAACTACCTATCTCGATGCAGTTTGAATTGTAAACAGACTCAAAAAAGCTTGCAAACAGCTCCAGATTACCATCCAAAGTTTTTGACACTAAGCCTTTATATTTCATAAAATTGGGAATACCTATAGTCTTTCTTTTGTTATTTAAGTATACCCAAAATAGTTTACTATTCAACTTTATCTGGCATTCGGTGTCAAATATATATTTATTATATAAAAATTTATGCAGAGTTTCGAAATCATTCCTTAGCTTTTCAAAATTGATCCTACTTTCAGGATCTTTTGATTTTAGATATGTTTTATGAGCTTTATTTCTAGCATTTTTTAAATTTAGGAGGGATTTATTATACCACGGAAGATGTTTTCTCATCGCTGTTTTCAGTGGAACATGCAAATTCATGCATTCATGTATAATATTTAAGAGGATTGCATACATCTCCTCAGTGTTTTTATTTTGAAACATACTAAGCCAGTCAAAATGAGCCATATGGGTTTTCAGAGCAGGGATATTTGCTTTACTAAAGTTGTATAGCTTAATATTTGGATGTTTTTGAGCGACAGAGTACTTATAGCAATCCACCTTCATATTCAATGTTTTGTGGTGTGAATCACAGTCATTTATAGTGTAATCACTTTCTGATACTTCCGCAATTAATTCATTATCTAAGAATATTAGGTCTAACAATTTATTAGGTTCATTAAATATATTGTTTAATGGAGCCATGTTTATACCAAAAAAATTATCAATTACATAGATTTCTTTTTCACTAGAGATATTAAACGGAACCCACATCTTTTCATCATCAAAGAACTTCCATTTAATATTAGGTAAATTGAAATCACCAATGACGCAAATATATTCATTAGATTTAGTGGAAGCCGATAAAGACAGTATATTATCAATATGCATTTTATATAATTCAAAGGAACTTTGAGGGGGAATATAGCTTGCACAGCAAATTATATCAAACATTTCAGCTGACTTATAATAGCAAGAAAAGCGAACACCAACTTGGTCAATTAATTTATTATGATCGTTTATCTTTACATCGTCAAAATGTAGGTTATTTTTGATTGCGATAAGTATTCCACCACCAAGTGCATGACCTGTCATTTCAACACTTCGATCTTTCCTGAATACTTCATATTTATTTAAATTAACAAATTCAGAGTTTTTAATATCACTATGTAACCAAGTTTCTGTAATAACTATAACATCGAAATCACATTCACAAGTAAATAAATAGAATTGCTTTAGCTTAGTTCTCATACCTCCAATATTTTGGTAATAAAAGGAACATTGCTTGGAACCAACACAATTCGTGTTTATTTCAGCGCCAGCAATAGCAGGAGATCTATCGAACATGTTTGCAGCCGCAACAACAGTACGACCAAGACCAGCAACAGACCAAGAGGTAGCAGCAATAGCAACATCATCATTTTCAGCAGGAACAGCACCAATTCCAGCTACTGAACAAGCAGTAGTAGCAACAGCAACACTTTCAGCAACAGCAACATTAATTAAATCAGATTCTCCCCCGGGTGATTTGAGGGAGCATTCTCGTTTTTTGGAAAAAATTTGAAGCGCCGTACGGTGATACCCTCTGGCCACAATGATGGATTTAGAACATCATCCATTTTTTGAGATGGCAGAGATAATTTAAAGCTCATAAATTTCAGTTTATTGACATCAGTGTCTTTCTTTACTAAACGGTGACATTTGATTTTGTTTATATCAACGTCGAATTTATCAGCAACATGTTTAGCTAATGCATTCTCATCAATGTTTACATTTACGCGAGAAACATGTATCCATTTAGTCAACGGCACTCCACTAATTTCACATGGTGTTTTGTCACACCCAATAACTTTTTTTGTATAAATTTTTTTTGTTTTACTTGTCACAGTTTTCCAACTAGGTTCAATGACATTCGAAGATGCAGCAGAATGAGCAGATAAAATAGCGTTATCAAACTCTGAGACAGATAATTTTATATTACCAGTGCGAGTTTCTTTAACAGCAGCAACGTTTAATTGTGTGTTGTCCCATTGATTTACTGTATCATTCGATAAAGATGTATGTTTATACGGAACAGTGGGGACGAGGGATATAGAAGCAGCTGCAACAGCATTTTGTTGTTGGTTCACTTGGTTTACTAAGCCATTTGAAGGTGAAATATGTTTATGCAAGACAGTGGAAACGATGGATTTGGCATTTTTAGCATAACTAATATCGTCACTATCTTCAATGAATACAACAGGTAGGTTTTCATTTTCCTTCTCAGCAGCACGGGAACAACCACTAATAGATTTAGTTGATTCAACTTTATTATTATTTGTGGATTGGAGCAGCGATTTAATGTCATTTCCAATGTCATTTATCTTGAGCATTAGTGGTTCAATAGATGACTTGGATTGAAGGCAGTCGGAGCAATTGTAGACACAATGTTTATTTTTGCGAATAATGCCAAAGGTTTCACTATTCAGGCCAGAGCATTCAACATGAAATTTACGTTGGCAAAGTGATTTGCACTGCACTTCGTCACTACGAATGACTGAGGAACATTTCGAGCAAATTGACTTCTTAGACATTGTAGTAAAGAACTAACCGCACTTAGCAAATAGGTCTGATCACAAGCACGGTTGAATACAATTGTTTTAGTTTAGGGTATGGCCTTATCTTCAACATGATTTAGGCTTATTCAGAAAGTATTAGGGCATATTTCGTAAACTGTCCTATCTAATCATAAATCATAATCATATGTATTTAGGCATTCTATTGCATTAATGCTTTAGATCATTGGTGTGTTTCACTATCCATTATAGATATTGAAAAAAAGAGAATATGCTTTTATACGCAGTAAATATGAATAAGGTAATCTGTAATGTGTTCATGAAATGTAAAATAACTTACACATCAACAATTACCCACCGTGTGGATTTGACACTTAACATGTTCGCCAATAAACGTCAACCAATCCTTCAACTCATTTCGCCACCTAACTTCCACTTCATTAAATATCAGCCTTGCACTTGTCGTAGTTAAATTGCAATATTTATTTATTTGCTCTGAAAATAATTATACAAGTTTTTAAAATATTTATATCCCCCCGCCCTTGTTAAATCAATTTTCTTCAAGAACACCGAAATTACATACTACGGCATCTACGGGTCAAAGTATTCCCCTATATCTGTAAGGAAACAAGTTACTAAATGCGACATCAAGACTGTGACTATTCGAGTGAACAGCTTTTTCTGCGACTTGGTAGCGTGCAGCGGTCATGTAAAACAAAATTTAAATTAATAGCAGACAATTAACTTAACGTCAAGTTAACGCAACATTTTCTCATACCTCATCTATATAGGTACACACTCATGTCATCACTCGTCGCAGTGCAGCTGGTTACAACTTAATGTGAATTGACCTTCGGTTTAGTAGAAAGGTTAGAGAATAGCTTGTCGCTAACTGAGTAGGTGTTCGCTTACGCCATTTGCCATCTATTATGAACCAGCTGTCAGAAAAGTTAAGAATCAAAAAAACACGTCAGCGCATATACCTATTATATAATTTCCTTTACCAGATTTCCCCCATTTATCTGCAGTTTTCTTAAACTCAAGAAAAAAAAAATAAATACGAGGAAAACAAATTCGATTGAATATTCAAATTCGTTGCCAAGGAAATTTGGTGGACCGACCAGTGACGTGGTGGTCATGGCAGATTGGTTGCTTATAGGATGAGCAAAAATGTTTTCTCGCACTTATTAATCATAATTCAGACTTGTGTAACTAAAATTTCATATACTTAACATTTTCACAAGTTTTATGCGTTTTTGTTTAAAAAAAATACTTTGTAATTTTATTAAATGTCCGAAGGCCGAACAATAATTTAATTTCGATCCAACGCCATTTACATGCATTAGTCAAAACGTTCGCAACCCGCAAGTATTTGGGCAATCAAACGCAATGTCAAGTTTAAGACTGAATTGTAATAGAAGGTTTTCCATTCTAACCAGGGATGTGCATTGTATGGCTTGTGAACGATAAGAGGCTTTTCCTACCGCGATCAAGAACAATTTGTTGAATGGTATCGGTATACCAACAGGGAAAATTCTCGATCTGAGCCGCGAATACTTGATGGAAAGCACAACTGCAACAAGTGCCGAGGAAACGAGCGAAACGAACGAAACGAAAGAAAAAGTACTGTGCACGTCGACTATACGACAACAATTGTTTGCTTTATTTTTCATTATGTTTAATAATACCTCGGTTCTCACTTAATGTGAGATACAACCGTTTAAATAATATTTTAAATATGGCTAACCCTAACATTTTGGCGCCACGTTTAAATTTAAAAGTAGTTATGCTATCTGTTAGTTTCTATGTATTTATTGTGTTGTTTTTCATTTTGTTAACAATTTGTTATAATGCTTAAGTCTGCCTCAACATTCCGCCCCCTTTGAAAGTACTCTACTTTCAAGCCGGTAAAAGTGCCAGCTTCCGAATTGGGCGCTTGAAGACTCCTCTTGACGTTCTAACTTCAGCAACTCGGACCTTTCCGTCACTGCCTTTGATGACTTGAATGACTCTTCCCATGAGCCATCGTTGTGGGGGTAGGTTGTCTTCATGAATTAGCACCATAGCGTTGACATGAAGATTCTCCTGGTCTGAGGCCCATTTTGATCGTTGTTGGAGCTCACTTAGATATTCCGCCGACCAAGTCCTCCAGAAGTGCGATTTTACTGCGTTTATACGTCTCCATCTTTGTAGGTAGCTGATGTTAGGGGTCTCGTCAGGTACCTCTGGAACTGCCTTTAGTGATGTGCCAATGAGAAGGTGGGCAGGTGTAAGAGCCTCGTAGTCATTGGGATCTGAAGATAGTGGGGTGATTGGCCGAGAATTCATGATTCCCTCGATTTCGACCAGTGATGTAGCTAGTTCCTCGTACGTTAGCTTGGCGTTACCGAGTGTTCTTGTCAAATGGCCCTTTGCTACCTTGACCGCAGCTTCCCACAATCCCCCGAAGTGAGGAGCCCTGGGAGGAATAAAATGGAAGTTTATACCTTGATTAGTACAAAAATTTGATATAGAATCTTTGGACGATTTTTCAAAGAAACGTTTACTAATTTCTAAGAGCTTTGTTTGTGCGCCTACGAAGTTGGTAGCATTGTCGGAATAGATATCCGACGGAAGTCCCCGACGACCTATTAGCCTTTTTAAGGCTGCTATAAAAGCTTCTGACGAAAGATCTGTTACTGCCTCCAAATGGACAGCTTTCGAGGAAAAGCACACAAACACGGCGATATACGCTTTGTATGGTCTCTTGCCACGAATTTTTAAATATGTCATCACAGGTCCGCAAAAATCTACGCCACAGCATGAAAATGGACGAGATACTCTCAATCTCTCCAGTGGTAGATTTCCCATGATTTGTTCTAGTAATTTTGGCCTGTATCTGACGCAGTGTATGCATCTCCCAACTACTTGACGTGCGATTTCTCTTGCATTTACAATCCAAAACTCTCTCCGAATTAGACAAACTAGCATTTTTGGACCAGCATGGTAATTCGTCAAGTGTAAATGCCTAACCAAAGAAGAAACGAAACTGCTATTTTTTGGTAACAGCAATGGATGCTTTTGACAAGTTGGTAAATTCGCATGTTTTAAACGACCTCCTACCCTTATTAGCTCGATCCCTGTGGTATTATCTATGAAAGGGGCAAGCCACTTTATTGATCCTGTTAGATATCGATGTGATCGTAAGGATTTTAGCTCTTCGGCGAAGGATGTCTGCTGGATGATCCACACTATGCGATTTACCGACGTTTTCAGCTCGTTCGCTGAAAGAGTTTCAGTTTTTCTAACTTGCTGCTTTCGTATGCGGTTGCAGAATCTCAGGACATATGCAAAAACTCGAATAATTTTTAAATATGAACTATATTTTGTTATCATTTCCAATAGGTAAATTGACGACTGCTTCTTCTGACAAAGAAGTACTGTTTTGCGCATTTCCAAACATAGTTCCTCTTGTGCTAATATTCTCTTCGATGATTGTGGCCATTTGTCTGGGCACGACTGTAGAAACTTAGGACCCGAAAACCAAATCGACTGCTGCAACTCATTCACCGTGCATCCTCTTGATACACTATCAGCTGGATTATCCTCACCCGGAACATGCCGCCAGGTGGCTTCAGCAGATTTCTCCTGGATTTCTGCAACCCTATTTCCGACGAACACACTAAGTTTAGATGAGTGAGTATTTATCCAGTGAAGCACGATCTCAGAATCGGTCCAAAAGAATACTTGAGCGTACGAATCTTGAAAAATGTTCTTTATTTTTGCCCAAAGTCTTGCCAATAAGTGTGCCCCACACAATTCTAGACGTGGAAGCTGCTTACGCTTAGCCGGGGCGACCCTAGACTTCGCCACTAACAAATTTGTTGTCAGCGTTCCATCTGCCGATGACGTTCTCGTGTATATGCAGCATCCATAAGCACTCATGGATGCGTCGCAGAACCCATGTATCTCCACTTCTCCTTTGTTCTCTGCCAACACATACCTCGGAACGGGCAGGTTCTGGAGAGAATTCAGGTCCGAAAGAAACTGCTCCCACTCTGTGTTTATGTTTTGGGGAATTGATTCATCCCAGTCGAGCTTTTCGACCCATAACCTTTGCAGAATAATCTTTGCCCGTATTATTATAGGGCTTAGCATACCCATGGGATCGAAAAGTGACGATGCCAAGGAAAGTATCGATCTTTTGGTAAATTTTGAAAACGTTCGATTGGGTTTGTACGAAAATTGGAATTGGTCGACTTCCGAGTTCCAAGTGATTCCTAAAGTACTTGTAAGACTATCATCGACTACTTTTAAGTCTTTTGTTTGCTTGTTAGATAACGCCTCGGAGATCATTTTATGGTTGCTGTGCCACTTTGACAGCTCGAATCCGGCGGACGCTAAGATCGTAGTGACCTGCTGCTTGATTTGTAAGAGTGACCCTAAATCATCGGCTCCGGTGAGCATGTCATCCACATAAAAATCAGACTCAACAACTTTAGAGCCTATACTATAAGTTTCCTTATACCTGTCGGCTAGGAGACTAAGACAGCGTATAGCTAAAAATGGCGCAGAAGACGTCCCGTATGTTACTGTATTTAGCTGGTACGTTTTTATCGGAGTTTGGTTATTTTCTCGCCAAAGAATATATTGGAATCGGCGTTGAGATTGATGAATTAGCACCTGCCGATACATCTTTACGATATCTGCCGTTAGAGCGAATTTAAAAAGTCGAAAGCGAAGCAAAATAATGAATAAGTCATCCTGAATCGTTGGACCAATCATTAAAATTCCGTTCAGTGATACTTGGGAAGATGTGCGACATGAGGCGTCGAAAACCACCCTCAGTTTGGTAGAGGTACTGTTTGGCTTCAGTACACACTGATGAGGAATAAAATAATGAGGTAATTGTAAATTCGGGTTCTTTACCATTGACATGTGTCCTAACTCTTCGTATTCTTTCAAGAACTTCGCATATTCTTCTTTCAACGTGATTTGTTTGTCTAGCCTGCGTTCGAGAGACAGAAATCTTCTAAACGCAATATCATAGGAAATTCCTAAACACCCTGGATCCTTTTTGAAAGGTAATTGAACCGAAAGGCGACCACTGGGGAGAACTTCTACTGTCTCTAGGAAACGAGCTTCGCATTGAATCTGTTCATCGGTCCATTTCTGTCTTCGACTGCTGGTTTCCTCCAATTCCCAAAACCTTTCGACATACGTTTGAAGTAAATCGTTTGACAACATAGAGAGTTTGTGGTATTTCCTGGGATATTGCATCTTCCTGACACTATCCATCCTAGTCTGGTTTTTTGTAAAGTTGGCAGTCCTGGCCCTAACTTTATCTGACCTAGTGAGAGCATATCAAAAAAGGCTTCTGCTCCTAATAGTAAGTCGATTTCTGAAGCCTCATTGAAAGCTTCGTCGGCTAGTTCAAGATTACCAGGCAGTTTCCAGTCCGCTACTACTAATGATTTGTCCGGCTGATGCCCCGTGATGCTCTGAGTTACTACGAATTCCAATGACAGCTCAAAGTTATTGTATCGAGATCTAATGATGGTTTGCGTTTGAAAGCTTGAATGGGTTTGTGATGAGCCTACTCCAATGATTTCCAAATGCCTTTTGATTCTATGAAGGTTGAGGGTACGCACGAACTTATCGCTCATCAAGCTAATTTGCGACCCAGAATCAAGCAATGCTCTGCCTATTTGGTAATTTCCTGTTGAGTCCTGTACGAGGACTAATGCTGTAGCTAAAATAACTTGACTAGGTGTTTTCGAAATAGTTGAGTTTGTTGCCGTATTAACTGCTGTTGAGGAAGTTCCCTCACCACTACTTGAAGCGCTTTCTTGTTTCTCTCGATGCAGTAAAGTGTGATGAGGTTGCTTACATGTTTTGCACCTATGTGCTGATGGGCATTTAGACATGTTATGTCCTTTAGCTAGGCAGTTCAAACAAAGGCCTAGTTTTTTTGTATTAGAAAACCTATCAGGAATCGAGAGTTATTGAAGCTGGGACAATTTGAGATGAAATGACTATTATCTCTGCAAAATGTACACGATTTTTGTACAAGCGCCAATGAAGTTTGTGATCGCATCGCAGATCGGTGGGTTTTTGTAGGATTTGACGATCTTTGATGCGAAGCCGAATTGTCGAAGCGATCTAAATGAAATGCCTTAGAATCTCGAGCCTCCAGGTACTGGCATCGTTTGCCCATCATCTTAGCGCATTCATCCCAAGTAGGAAGCTTGGAATAGTCTAACTGCTCATCCCACTTAGCTTGCGTTTCCTTATCGACTTTTGACATAGCAATGTAGATTATTATTGCATTGCATATGTCGGTTTCCTTTCCGATAGATAAAAGAGAACTATAAATGGCTGATATGTTATCTACCAACTTCCTGAGTTGCGACGACGATGTTTTTGAACACTGCGGAAGCTCAAACATAGCAGCAATACTCTCAAGAAATATAAGAGTGTCGTTATCGTATCGCTCTTTCAATTTATCCAAAGCCTTGGAATAATTTTCCTCAGTGACTTGGAATGCGCGAATAGTTCCCAGCGCTGGACCCGAGAGACACGAAAGCAAATGGTTAAATTTCTCTATTTTTGTTAAGGTGAGATCTGAATTAACTAAATTTTCGAATGAATTCATAAAATTCTTGTATTCGGAGTACTTCCCGTCAAATTTGGGCAAATGAAGATGTGGCAAGCGATTATGTTGGGGTTGTGGTAATGAAAATGAGGCATCAAAGGTACTACTTCGTCTTCCTGGCCCCATAAGAGCGATGATTTTCGTTTTTGTTGTTACATACAACTCCTCCAATTCACATCTTCCGGTATCCGTTGGCTGCAAACGCTCTATCTGAGTTTGGAATGATAGTCCTTGCTTGAAGTAGGACTCCAAAATACCTAACCTACACTCTAGTTCTATAAGTGATGGATTGGGTGTTTTTTCAATAAATGTTTTGATGCGGGTAATACTACTTTTTGTAGTCGCGCGTTGTTGTTTCAACTCCTCCTCTTCGGGCATGGTGAGCGAAGTATTTGATCGCCAAAGATGGTAATACAAAATATGGTGGGCAAATTCAACTAAAGATCTAAATTATCTTTCAAATGGTTTCCGCAATGACTCTACAACGACGACGATCCAACTATACCAACAACAATCGCACTAAAACTTCCTTGCGACAACAATCGAAACAACCTTTGAACAGGAGAGCTAACGAGCACTGCAGGTATCTCAAACGCAAGTATCCAACAACAGCAACAAAGCAACAACGCAACCCCAACCCAACCAACAACGATAATCCAAATTCAATATCCAAATTGTGTACGCGCCCGATTCGATTAATCGACGAATTATCCAATTGCCAATTCAATTAATTACGCAATTGAAAGCTATGATCTGACTACGAGTAGAGTTAGCCGATCGTGAACAAAGGATTACGCTGAACAGCAAGAAATATTACGATCTACTTAAACATCCAAGTATGTTTAATTGATTGATTTAATATGGAAACTCTAGAACATATTCCAATATCCAATCTGTATAATGTATATCCAAAATTGATTTTCCCGCGTAGACAAGGTATTTGTTGAAATAATTCAATTTATATCGATAGCTTATTGAAAAAGTTAACAAATTTGATGCAGTTGCAATTGCAGTCCAACTGTACGAGCTATTCAATGATACAATGATGCTGGTAGTGTGGTCCGATACGAATGAGCGAACAAAGAAGAATCAACAAAACGCATTGCGTGTGGTTTGATGACGTCGTGGGTGGTACGATTTTCGGCAATGCAACAACTATGAGTTTTGTCTTATGATGGCGCTATTATTTTAAAGATCAAGTGGCGAAACAAAGCTCTTCGAATTGATTTATATTATACTAAGCCAATTTATGTATGCTTACGTATATATTAATGAATATAAAACTGTTTCTACACATGCATGAATAGAGCAAACTTAAGACCAATGTGCGTTATTAATTTGGTTTTTGTTGTAGATGTTAAGCTGATTCGCATTGATTTTTAATTATATGTTGAGAATATGCATAGAGCGAGCGGTTATGCAATTCAGTGGCAACGCACATTCGTTTTAAATTAATGCACACGTACCTTTTGAGAAGATGTATACTTATCTACTCTTTGTTAAATTTTTCTTCTGCTTCTGCTGATCTCTTCCTTTTTGTCTTCTGGTGGATCTTTCTCGGGCTTCCTTCGATGGTAATTTACTGAGATGATGGTCCAGGTTCCAGAATCCACCGAATCACACAACCGATTACCGAATACCGAAACACGAATCTCCACAGTTTTGTATGTCCAACGTTTTTGGGAGAATATTTCACTTTGCACTTGTTCACGATTGTCTATTTCTTCGCGGTGAAACTATCGATTAGATCGGTGTTAAACTATATTAAACCGACTGACAAAAAAAGGTTTGTCCCACGTTTGAGCGCCAAAAATGAACGATAAGAGGCTTTTCCTACCGCGATCAAGAACAATTTGTTGAATGGTATCGGTATACCAACAGGGAAAATTCTCGATCTGAGCCGCGAATACTTGATGGAAAGCACAACTGCAACAAGTGCCGAGGAAACGAGCGAAACGAACGAAACGAAAGAAAAAGTACTGTGCACGTCGACTATACGACAACAATTGTTTGCTTTATTTTTCATTATGTTTAATAATACCTCGGTTCTCACTTAATGTGAGATACAACCGTTTAAATAATATTTTAAATATGGCTAACCCTAACATTTTGGCGCCACGTTTAAATTTAAAAGTAGTTATGCTATCTGTTAGTTTCTATGTATTTATTGTGTTGTTTTTCATTTTGTTAACAATTTGTTATAATGCTTAAGTCTGCCTCAACAGCTTGGTTGCATAAAGTTATCCGTCACTGAATCTCGCTTGCAGAAAGTGCGATCTTTTTCGCACTATTCAGACAGTTATGTACTATTTAGAAATCTTAAGTGATTAAAAGCGCCAAATTACCTAAACAGGAGTTATGACATAAGCTTTCGTTTTGCTTTCGATTATTCTAGAGGGTGCGCCATGTTTTATATTGGTATGTAATTAAAAATACATTATACTTATATGAAAATTGGAACACATTGGAAAGATGGCGCATCATATAGTTCTGCCTTCATCCCTTTAATTTGTGTTTCTCAAACTTAAACTTGCTCTGTTTCCTCAGCCGAAGTGTAGAAGTCTGCAAATTAAGAAAAAAGAAAAAAATAGTTTGAATTGTTAAAATATTATAAATTTAAAAAGTATAATTAGTACGTTGAAACGACATTTATCTTAATTTAGATGTTGTTTGCTGCGTTAAATTTCGCTAATAGCAGTTGATTTGGTTTTGCTGACCTACACATTCAGACAGTGGCTCACTGATTTTCATAACGCGTCCGATATGCTAATGCTGAAGCAAATTTACAAATTTCTTGATTATATAAATGACATTGTAAAATCAATAAAACAAACATACTCTACAAATATAACTGACCTCATCAAATCCGCACATAATCAAGTTTTTCTTATCACCCTTTCCGTTATCCCCTTCTTATAAATGTACTTGCAAAAAAAATATCTAATCAAAATGATTAGTCGCTGTCCCGAACAGAACTTTACACATGTGGCATGCAAGGTGCAATGGAATCTTTATTCAAGGGCATTACTTCAGACGTAAACAAAGAAGATATTTCTTAGCTGCTTTTATTTATATTTTTGATTACATTACTATTAACTCGTTATCTGAATAGTTTTATTAATCACTCTATTACTTTAGGTACCTTTGCAGTTTTCATTTTATGACAGCTCTTTGACTAGCATGAACTATAGGAGGAAAGAGAGGAAGTTATATCGTAACGTTGGGGCATTGATGTTCGGTAATTCATTGAATTTATAAACTACAAGCGTTTGCCTACAAAGAAAATTGCAGTGAGGACGTTCAAGTATCTAGTTTAGTAGGTCTGACAGCTGTTTGACTAGATGTATCTCGGTTTTGATAGACTGAAATCGGTCATATGAGCAGCTATTTCAGTTGACGTTTATGGAGGGGAAGCCGACAAATCTAATCAAGAAATTCGTGGCTGAGTACTAAATTGACAGTTCGCATATGTAGCTGACGTAGAATTAGATTGTTGAATGTGCCACGTCACACCTCGTTTTCTGTACGATCTGCTAGCTGATATTTTTCCAACCATATCCATTGAAAATGACAGCTTGTCTTTTTGTATTCAAAAAGAACTGTTTTGAAGAATCCGCAAAGTATAGCAAGGGCCACATTTAGAAATGTAGTTTTTTTAAGTTGACTATATTGGTCTGGACTAGATGTACCCGCTGAACGCAAATACTACATCAACCACATATACCAACTGTCAACTTAGCTCTCATGATCGAACTGGGTTCTGGGGTAATCATAACTGAGACGCTGACTTGTTGCTTTGACCGCAAGTGTCATCTAATATATAAATAGGCGAAGCCCAAATACTTAAGAATCACTTTCACATCCTTAAACACAACATATTCGCATGATTTTTCCAATATGTTGTGTACAAGCCAGGACACTATATTTTGGAAAAATTTCTACCACCTGGCGAAGTCTAGTACTTAATAAACAAGATACTTGAACGTCCCCAATGTCAAAAAGCACAACATAAAAGTCAACCAAATCGGATCCTTCCAATCATAGATAGATTGAAGGCGCAATACCGTTGACTTGTTGGAATTTGTCGCAATATTAAGTGTGTAGCTTAGTAATTCAATGACTGTTGTTTGTCTATGGAGCGCCCTATTATTACTTTGCTTTCTTGTTTTCAAATTCAACACACACGCCACCTGGTATTTTAAAGAGTTTATGCAAAAACTGTTAAGTGCAATGTGTGCGCACGATGGTCTTTGATGACGATGATGGCTGAGGGCACCGATGTGGAATGGAGTAGTTTCCTCTTTTGTTCTGTCGGTTGTGCATGTGTGCAGCAAATTTAAATATTTGATTTTGATGACTAATTTACAAATGACACAGAGAAAGAGGAAAATTAAGTAAAGAAGTCGTCGCTTCGATTATTATTAAATATTATTCCATGCACACTCATGCGTAGTTGTAAACTTTAGGGAACTTTGTGAATATAAAAAGACCCCTATAGTTACTATAAAAGGTGTTCCACAATTAGTTTGAAATAGAATAATATAATGATGTTAAAAATGCATCCATTTCCATACATTTGCGTAATTGTTATAATTACCATTTTAATTGTAGGTTATTGAAACAGGTGTCAGGCAGTTTGACAGTTCAATGATTTAATTGCACATTTTGAACACCACCTATCTCAACAAAATAAGGTAAATTAGACGAACACACAAAAAAAAACCGTTCCAGTCACATTTGTTTTTGAGTGATATAAACTGTTATAAAATACTGCGTGTCTTGACTTTAGTTTGGAGTTAACTAGTAATTTCCAACACACATCATCAGAAAGATTCCTACATAAGCTGCTGTCCATTTGGTTTAAATACGTAGTGCATATCATAGAAAAATTATACTGAGATCACCAACTCCGGCCGACTTCCCGTTACTTGTCTACAAGATATATTTTTACAGAGTGGTCTCGATTTGGTGCGCTAGTATTGTTACAAATAAAAATTTGTACAGACAAATGTCACGTAACATCAAAAATGTTGAGTCACCAACAAATGTCCAAAAAATATGAGCCACTTCCGCTGTGGGCAAAGTTGCTGGCAGTGTTCATCGAATTTTATCCGTTAAATTTGAAATAATTCGTTGTATAGTATTTTTTTAGGAATAAGCGTACATTTGCTTTAAGTATTTGCAAAAAAAGGAACAATGTAGATTGGTTGAGGGAAAATAAAAACATTTTGAGCAAATTTTCTTTCGTTATTTAAGAAAAATTTAAACATGAAATCGATATTAATGATATTCAAAAGCGGAAAATACAAAACCATATTTGTCCTAATATGTTTCTAGTATATAGAACATCTCAGGTAGTTTTATTAGCCAAAGAAATCAAACTATTCGTCTTTTAACAATTTATAATAACTAACCAATGGCATTCAGTAATGTTAAAATGTGGTATTCCCGAACTCTATCACATTTCCTCACGGTTGGCAGCATTTTATTTATTTTTTTTTTGTATGCTTTTGCATGTCACACGAATTCTAATTGACATTCCAAGGATAGGGAAACAAAATGGCGGAATTTGAAAAAAAAAAAAAAACACAAATTGAGGAGGCCAGCGGTAAGAGGATTTCGAGTTGGGGGTCTCAATATGATTTGGGTATGGTGCATATCTCAGAAATGTCAAGTATAATGTAATTGTGTGCTGAAGATGCTACTTTACTTTGCTTTTCTAAGATAGATGCTTATAAAATTACGCCTTATTTCGTTGTGCTTAACAAAAGTTCACAATTGCATAAATTAGTATCAAAATGAGACATTCTTCATTGCTGTTCTCTGTACTATTCGTCTTTTTTCGACCAATGTACTTTTTTGGAATTTAAACTTCATTATGCATTTACATTCTTAATGAGTTAAGTAACTGTCATAAAAAGAGACTCTACCCAAAAGTGTGTTCGAATTTTTTGACAAAGTCACAACCATTATTTCAAGTGCTAACACGGAAACCCAAACTACATTTTATGACCGTTGCTGGCTTAAAAAAGTCCTCTTAGCACACTGACAAATTCAAGTTTCTTCACATAACGTGAATGATTCATGTCACCGATTAGAAGATAGTTCAACAAGTTCATCCATTCCACCACCACTAACCAACCAGTCCACTTACTGGTTTATTTGAGGTCATAGAACTAGAGATTGTATCTCCACATAGGAGAAAAAAAAACAAACAATTCATGGTTCGAGCGACCAAATAGCTAACCTTTCCGCTGTGGCACACAACCACAGGTTTTATCCTTTTTCGTCATGTTATCCCTCGTTCAAACAGTGTGTTTGGTATCACTTGTTCTCTGACAGTCAGTTTAAAACTCCAATATAAACATCCATCGCTATCCATCTGTTTTGTGTGCGCAAAAAAAAGTTTGACGCTGCGGAGTAGTACCGAACTTCCACCGAATAACTATAACAAATGTAAACAAAAAGTGATAAACAAATCATTTTGATTCATAGTTTGTTTTGGTTCGGGCTTTCCACTTCGTATTTTTTATTTTAATTTGTGTGCATATCTATGCAGCGATCCAATCTTTAAAAACATCTGACGGTGGCAATGTTGTTGATGTTTGCCGTTTATAGAGCATAGAGGTCGAGGGCAATACGCAAATGGGGGGTGATCGGAAGTAGCCCTCTTTTATTATTTGGCTGAAGTGTAAGATAGCTTTCCAAAAAAGCCCCACATGACATGACGCAAGTTTTTTCTTACTGTTGTTTACAAACAAAAAAGAGAAATTCGGTAAACATGCGTATAAATTATTTAGCCAACTCATATATGGAGCCGCAAATATAATATGTGCATATACACATGCGTCGTCAGTTTATTTTGTTTTGGCTGTGACTACATAGGTCGGTAACAAAATAAGATCAAATTCTTTCAAGTGTGCGAATCATATGGTTTGATATATATACAAGCTCGCTCTTTTCTTTTAGAGTTTGATAAACAGCTCAGGTTTTGAAGTGTGAGGTGTCTGCTGACGTAGGTTGTTCTTTGCGTTGGCCATTTGTTTGTAAACATTTTATTGTTCTTAAATTTGACGGCGAGTTTATGGAAGAATAAGTGTGTTACCTAAATAGCGGCATTATCGGAATATAAGAAAAAAAAAAAACTCCTGTTGTTGTTATGAGATGAGTACAGAACAAAATATATTATTAACAGTCTCACAAACTGATACAATTAAATGAAAGATTAAGATAATCACTAAATAATGCGAATAACAATGCAATAATCTGAAGGCATTATTCTTTCTACAGACAAAAAAAAAATTAATAATGAACACGAACAAATGAAGAGTCCAATATCTGTCAGCCCAGTGGACAGATTTCGCTTATCATGGATCACTTTACATTTGAGTATTTTATACTGTCGTGTGTTTATTGATTACACTTAGCTAGCTAACTGTCCGGCGAAGTCCTTGTATCGGTCGATTTTTTGCTTGAAGTGCATCGTCAGCAATTTTATGCGGCCAAACTGTCTGTCTTGAGAGTTAGGAGTTGCAATGGCACATTTCCACTCAAATATGTATGTCCATAAAAACGGAGACCAGCGGTCTGCAAAAATAAACGCGAAACCGGTAAAGCGACAAAAGCATGGGTAGTTGATTATTTAGGGGTACGGCAGCTGCGCGGCAATTAATAATTAAATCCCGTGCCTTGTGTCAGACAGAGCTGTCAAAATTATACTTTTTTTGTTCAGAGCCTGATCAAAGGTTTAGTTTTTTTTACCTTTCTCGATTACGTAGTAAGAGAAAGATTTTGTATTCGTACAAAATTTCGAACTCGAGATTTTTATCAATTCTGACATTACGATGATAGCGGAAATTAAAAAGATTAGGTCAATTCTGTCCGCCATCTCCTGAGGTCTACAGCCTAAACGGCTGGATGGATTTGGAGTTTTTGGGCTAACATTTTGGGTCCACTTTTCCTTCCTTCCCACAAAACTGTTTTAAACAAGTTTGATTTTTTCGAAAACGGTTTCAAAGATTTCATCCAATATTGATATTTGAGGTCGAATGGGTGGGTTAACATCGCTGCGTACTATTTTTTTTGGCTTACAAATCGAAACAACGGTACCTACTTTTAAAAATCGGACTTATTTCAAAAACGGGCCATGCAATTGTAACAAAAAATGCATTCCTAAGGTAAGATGGTCATTTCTAACTTGATAGAAAACTCAATTTTTCTCTGAATAGTCGTACAATAAATTTGTTTAAAAAGAGCATTTTAATTTTTTTTCATATAGTTAACTAGAAAACGCTTACAGCCTAAACAATAACTTGTACTCAGTTTTAAGCTGAATAGTATTTTTCAAACTAAATATTGCAATTCTGTTATTAATTGTTCAGCATAGTTTTACAAAAACAACTCTATCGATTTTGATCGAAATACAAATTTATGATAATAAAAGAAATGTAAAAAAGATCCCATACTTCATTTTTCTTCAAAAATGCAAATTACGCCGCATTAATAATATTTATTTAAAATTACTTGTGTTCACATAGTGTGTATTTTTTTTTATTTTAAATCTTAAGGCATAAAATGTGTATAACTTACACGATTGAACACACTTCATTGGTACTTTTTGTTTGAAAATTAAAAAAAAAACTCAGAATTTTACGTAAAGATTTCGGTATATCATGAACCCTACTTTCAACCATAGGCACTAAAAGAAAACCAAGATCTGTCCTAACATAAAATTCGAGTTATATAACATCAGTATTACTCACGCTTTTAAATAAAAACAAGAATCACCAATCAAATCGAGTCAAAAACAAGAACTTGCTCTAGAAACGCCAGCTACGCTTGTCCTTGTAGGTACAATATCGTGCAAAGTGTAAGAGCCTATGATCAGAATTTGATTTTTACTGAGAGTTCAAGCATTACATTATTATTTGATGCACTGCCATCAGAAATGAATATTTTTAAGACAAAAGTGCACTGTATCGAAGTTTATTCTTATGTTTTCTGTACGGTTTGTTTATCTAGATTCTAGAGTTTTTTACCACATACCTAATAAAACAAAAAGGCATTCAACCAAATTGTTGATATGAACGAAAAAGTTTCGTGCGACCCAGTCGTGCACTTTATTTCTGTCAGAGCCGGATCAAAATTTTATACAGTCGCTCTCGCAGGTGACGGAAAACTTAACGAATCTGAAACATTCGCGAATAAAATCGAACGAAGTAAATGTTATGCGTGTTTTTCATTGCCCCGAATTTCAGAATTGCTCTTTTCAATGAAATTCGTTGGAGCGCTTTTGTAATAATGGTAGATACCATATGCGAGACTTGGTTTTCTGTTGCTACTTCCTTTTCGTTTTCTACAGTAAATATGAATGTTATAATAATATATTTCAATTTTAGTTTACATTTTGCACGCATAATTGTATGTTTTCGGATCACAAGCGAAAAATTTGTTTCTAATAACACAACAAACATTTCAATCTGACATTTTGCTACTGTGTGTTGGTGAGTTCAGGGCTGTAAAAATATTCCAGACACTTCTGTTGTGTTAAGAATTGACCTGGAAGTGCACTTTTTTTTCAATGACATAGAACATAGAATACATCGAAAGAGCACTTCTAGATTTGCTCTTTTCATAGAAAGGGCAATTCTTTTCTTCAATCGAAAACGCCATTACAGACATGGTCGTAGGAACTTGGGAAACTAAGAACGAATACAAAATCGAGATCGAAATTTTGTATGAAAACAGTGTCTTTCTAACGGAGCAAGCTAAAAACTATAGCCAAGTCAATTAAGTTTTGGCTAGTCCCCCAAAGATCGTTCTTATGAGTGGGAAAATTAGCAAATTCATCATATATTTAGGGCTTCACCTTCGTTTTATTAATTCTTGGTATTGTACAACCCTGATGTCAATAACTAAAAAATAATAATTGTACATGTAGGTTGTCTTCTCATTATCATTAAATTACTGTGCTTACAGAACTTCTAACAGCGGTTGCATGTGCGATCACGTTACTATCGCACTATGCACTCGCTTTCACCTTGAATTACTTACTGTGTAATCACAGTTCGAAGTTCATTTCAAGTGTTCTCTCTTCTCTCTGCCAGATAACAAAGAAAGAAAGAGAGAGTGAGTAATTGTTCACTGTTTGTGATTGCAATAGAAATACGACAATCAAACTCTGTTCACATCACCACAAAGGAACGTGATCTGATCGTGGCGTAAACTATGCCAAAATCATCATTGTGGGGGCGAAAAAGTTAACGAACTAAACGTGCCGTGTACCATATTCAATCATCCCGTTCACGTACAAAAATTCGTTTGTAAATGGAACTCGTCCATCTTATTTATAATATTAGATTCGCAATTGTGTGCCGCCTTATGTTGTTTTGCTTCTGCTTTTATTGAAAGGGGAATAATCTGAAAGAAGCAAATAACAAACAGTAACAAGCCAGACATAACAGCGTCTACAGTTTGTACTTAGGATTTAGTGTACCGTGCACGATTAGTGTTGCCAGATTATTTGACAGTTGTATGACACTAACAAATAGTTTTCTTTTGATTTGGTGAAATCATTCAATTGTAGCTCGAAATAGAAAAAAATATTTTGCAAATGATTGAATGCGAATCCAAGCATTTGTCAACTAATTTATAGGTGCATTTGGAGCAATCTCTCACTTAAATGGACTTGTCGGACTAGGGCCGTTTTTATTGCGTTTCTCAAAAATATTGGTCACTTTATTGAAATGTTACCTTGGAATATGGAACGGTTTCAGAAGTAATTTTTCCGATGCCGGACGCTTTTTGCCCAATGGAAAAAGGACTTTAGCTAACTAAGGAACCTTATCTCAGATATAGATTTAAATCGTTGGCTTTGCAGTACCTGTATTTTTTCTTGTCTGGTGCAAATTGACATCCCGTATTAATTCCAAGAACTAAAAAATAATAAAAGGAAAAAGGGCTATTTCACTGTAGATACAACACATTTCGCGAACCCGTGAAAATACCTATGCAGTAAATTTGTATTTTCCTGGAATTATCTCGAAGATCAACTGGAAACCCCGACAATTCTTCAACATATTTTTCTTGGTACTCAAGACTCAAGTAGGTCACTTGACCTTTATAGGTACGCTAGTAAAAACCATGAGGAGAATGAAATTTATATCAATCGAAGGTACTGTCGCATAGATGTGCGCAACAAAAAAAAAAGTGGGTATATATGTCGCCATTAAGGCTGGTAAAATTAAGTTAACAATTCCCCATACAAAATGCTTATCAGTTAAATGCAACCATTTTGGTGACCATTGCATTATCCTAACCTTTCTGATTTTATGTCAAATTATTTGTTAAATTCTAAAACTGGAAGATGGAAGATGACTTTTTTGGGTATTGATCTATTTTTCTTCTTTCTGTAATCGGGAATACGACAGGGTGGTCGCTCAAATAACTTGTAAGTTATTACCTATATCTGAATTTTACATTGAATTATATCCACTCAGGCTTGACTTTTTGTAAACAAATTGAACCCATCGACCTTAAATAATCGAACAAGTGCAAATTGAGGGGAATTTCGTACCAGGCAGCATATTAGACTCAATTAGCATTATTGCCGCGAATTAAAACACTTGGTTCTTACTTTTAAAATTAAACAATATTTATTTGGAACTATGTCCTTTATTATTGAAATACTTTTTACTAATTCTAAAAGGAGCTTAAGGCTACTATGTAGTTACAATAAGACTGTCGATAAATTCATCATACAGTCGTATTTATATACTTTTCTTATCTATCTACAAGGAGACCCAAGCGTACAATCGTCTTGCTTGATAATGAAGAAGAGATAATATTCCAACATTGTATACAAACGATATTATCTCTTTTACATATGTTATCATTGTAGCGTTGTGTGCAAGACTGTACTAGAGACTAAAGATATCATTGAATACAAATAATGTTATCTTTTTTCTCAATATGTTTTGCTATGGATACTTAACTCCCCCCCTTGTTAAACGAAATCGTCCCGATTTTTCGACGCTATTTTTAACATCTCTCTTTCATAAGTTTTGTTATATGCGTCAATCTTTTTTTGTTTTTGACGATCTGTTATACATTGTATAGTTTTTATCATTACGTACGTAAATGCTAGAATAACAATCAGTGTTACAATTGTGTATATAGTTGATAATATCGGTTTTTCTTCAAAAGGAATAATTAGTTTTTTTAAAGTATCTATGTTATCGAATTTGTACATTGTATCTTCTTTAATTATTTGGTCGATGTAAGACTCTGAATTATGATTTCTTAATATAACTTCTTTAATTTGCTTATGCATGTTTTTGTATATTTTATCATCTAGATTTATAGTATTTTCATAAGTAACTAAGTTTATACCATTAATTGTTTGATTATTTAGCTTATGCTTACCGCTTAATAACATAACACCGGATTCAATTTCTAAGTCGTAATCGTATTCTTGTTTAATGTTGCATTTTGAAGTTATATTCTTTAAAAGTGGAATAAGACAATTTTCTTCTTCAAAGTTAATTTCACAAATGTTTTTACTTAGATGATTTTGACAATTTCTTGTTCTTAAATAAGTTTGGTTACATAAGGCAATTGTTTTATCTGTAATGATTTTTCCATGTTTTGAATTTAAGGGTGTTACTTTATACAATTTACATGATTTAATTAGAACTGGATATTTATATATTGTGATGAAGAATTCATCAGTTCTAGCTAATAATATTTTAGAGTACTCAAGTATATTTATTATGGGTACTTGAATTATTTCATGTTGAATAATATTTTTAATGTCATCTAAGTCTAGGCTTTCTGATAAATATTCATTATTTTTTGCTGCATTAATTGTTCTGGTCAATAATAATAATTGTTCGTACACTTGTTCTATTACTAAATGTTCTTTAAGGCTCTGACCTTCGAATTGTTGCAAAATTTGTTCGAATCTAGAATTTATAGTTTTTTGTTTATTATTGTTTTCTATGAGATTATTTATACTCGTTTCTATGTTAACTAAGTCATAATGGTCAGGATTACCAAACACATATTTGAAAGCTGTTCCTAAAAAGTTAATTGATCTAGTATGCCTAGTATGTTCTTGTAATTGGTCTGCTAAATTCTTAATTTTACTTAACCAAATTTTTTCTTCTTGTGTAGGTTGATAGTTACTAGTTACGATATTTACGTAAGGTTGAAATATCGAAGTCAGGTTGGTGGCATGTAACAAATAAGTTTGTTCTTTGAATAAATACACGTCATCTGTTTGCGTAAGTATAAACTTCTTGTTTAGTAACTCAGTTATTTGAACGTTTCCTTGCCCTTCTTGACTCTGTACAATTCCTAGTAATGTTAGGAATATTAATATTTTCGTCATCTAAAAAATGATAATTCTTTATGTTATCCTTGTGAATTTTTATTCCCTCTTTAGAGATTACAGTGTCTCCTTTATCTTCTTCTACTATTCTTGTTATGTATCTGGCGTTAGATTTCTTTCTAAGACCTGTGATTCTTACCATTATCTTATCTCCTTTTTTATATTCTCTGTGTCGAGTTCCTTTATTTAGACGTTCGATCACTTTTTTGGATGCTGAGTTTAGTTTATTTATTATAATTTCACTATTGCTATATTTATTTTGATTAAAGAAAATGTCTCTAGGTTTCAAACCGGTAACTGAGTGTATAGAATTATTTAATTCACGCACTGTTCTAAATATTTCTTCGATAAGTCTTGTTTTATTCTGAATTGTGAATATTCTAGACAGTTCAGTTATTGTACCGTTTACACGTTCTACCTGACCGTTCGCTGTCGATCTGTATACTGGAGTTTCTACTTTAGTTATGTTGTATTTCAAACACATTTGGTTCACCATTTCTGTTTTGAATCCCTTCTCGTTATCTGTCATGAGTCGTTCACATTTTGGGAAATAATTAGATAAGACCTCTTCCATAACGTCGTACAGTCTGTTTCGAGTTTCGATTTCCCGAAGGATTGTATATTTAGAATACTTATCTACTGTTACAAGGAAAGTATACTTGTCGTTGAAGTATATGTCCATATGAATGTGTGTTCCCACATGTGTTGGTATTTCTGAATTATTCAGAGGTTCTCTGATAGGTTTTCTTTCATATTTTCCAAATAGACATGCTATGCATTTTTTGTTGAAACTCTTTGCTTGTTTATTTAGATCGGGCCAGTAATATTTCTCTGAGATTTCTTGTATATTGTTACGTAACCCTCGGTGTGCTCTTTCGTGAGTTACCCTTACAAGTTTTAGTTGTTCCTCCAAATTTGTTACGTCTTGAAGTTTTCTTGGTGTGAATATAAATCTTACTAGTGGGAATTCTTTTTTTATGTTTTCACCATATTTGTATATGTTTTCAAATTTCGTATGCAAAGCTACAATCTTTTGGGGTTGTATAACTTCTTTCATCTGCCTTAGTAAAGAGTCTTTGTCCTTAAACTTTATTATGAGTCTTATTTTGTTACTAAAATAGATTTGTGTTTCGATATTATTTGTTATATCTTCAATAAGTTCGAACTGTGCAGTGTATGCATTAAAAGGCTGATTCACAGTTTTTATTATATCATTAGAAGAACTTTCAGCTGAATGTGCTGTTTCTATGGTAGAAGTATTTATGCGTTGACGTGATAATGCGTCAGCTACAAGATTTAGGTTTCCTGGTTTATAAACTAATTTTGCTCCAAAGTCTTCAATGATTCCCTTCCAACGTTTCAGCTTTGTGTTGGGATTTTTTTCTGATACAGAATATATAAGGCTCTGGTGATCGGTATATATGGTTAAGTCTGCTATACCATATATGTAGTTTCTGAGTTTTTGTAAGGACCATATGATCGCTAATAGCTCTTTCTCGTTTGTGCTATAGTTCTCTTCTGTCTTACTCAGTGTTCTTGACAAGAAGTGTATAGGTTGCTTATTCTGACTTAGTACGGCTCCAATAGCTATGTTGGATGCATCTGTAGTAAGCTCGAATGGTTTACTATAATCCGGTTGAAAAAGTTCGACTTGTTCTTTCAAATAATTTTTTAAAATTCTAATCGCTTCTAATGCTGAATCATTCAGATTTAACTTAATATTTTTACTTTGTTTTTTGTTTACTTTACCGTTATCTCCTCGTAAATATAATGTCAGGGGCTTGGCTATGCTTGCGTATCCTTTTATAAACTTACGATAGT
The DNA here is from genome assembly GCA_916610125.1 of Cheilosia vulpina. Taxonomy (NCBI): domain Eukaryota; kingdom Metazoa; phylum Arthropoda; class Insecta; order Diptera; family Syrphidae; genus Cheilosia; species Cheilosia vulpina. The sequence continues at coordinate 28,457,681 of OU744278.1, forward strand.
AACCTGTAAGACCTAAAAATCCTCTCAAATCCTTTACCGTTTGTGGGACTGGAAAATTTTCTATAGCTGCTATTTTCTCAGGGTTCGTAGTGATTCTACCATGTCTGATTATGTGACCTAAGTATTCTACTTCTTCTTGAAAAAACTTACTTTTCTCATCAGATATTTTTAATGTGGCTTTATTGAGTACGTCGAATACTTGACTTATGTGCTGTATATGTTCTTCCTCAGATGAAGAATATATCAATACGTCATCAATGTAAACGTGTACGAATTTACCTACAAAGTCTCTCAAAATGTCGTCCACGCATCTCTGAAATATGCTTGGTGCATTTTTGAGCCCGAAAGGCATTCGTTTAAAATGATATTTTGCGCCATTTATAGCAAAAGCTGTTTTTTCTTTATCATCTGTTTTGATTTTAATTTGGTGGAAACCTGACTCCAAATCTAACGTTGTAAAGTACTTGGCTTTACCTAAATTTTGAATTGTCATGTTGACATCCGGAATGGGGTATCTGTCTGTTACAGTGTGAGCGTTAAGTTTTTGGAAATCAACAACCATGCGCCGTTTTGGTTTTCCTTTTTCGTCCAAACCTTTTTTAGGTACTGTCCATATGGGACTGTTATAAGGACTATGGCTTTTTTCTATTATATTGTCATGTAAGAGTTTCTGTATTTCTTTGTTTACGAATTCGTTATCTGCTATGGGATATGGATATTGTTTAACATAAACCGGATTATCATTGGTCGTCCTAATGCTTGCTTCTATAGTATCTGTAAAGGGTAACGGTCCTATGCTGTTATTAATCTTCATCAGTCTATCTATGTCTGCTTTATAAATATTATTTTCCCCAATTATGTAATTAATTTTCTGAATAGATTCGACACTGCTTATGGTAGTTAGAGTCATATTACTGAAATTTATTTCCGCGTTTAGAACTTTAAGTCCTTCATATCCTAATATCATATCAAAAGACTGAATATCCTCTAATTCAAAAAATGTTATATTTTTCTTTAATATCCTAACTACTTTCTTTGTATCTACCATAGAATAACCATGCATTGTTTTTATTTTTATAGGTTTAATTTTAATTTTTTCGCTAGAATCGCATTTTCTATTAATGTAATTATGGGTTGCACCAGTATCAATAAGAATTTTATAAATTTTCTTAGAAATAGTACTAGTTAAATTTAAGCAGGGCAACCCGTCTACTAGTTTAAAATGATCTATTCTTATGTTATTATTTACCATACATTCCGTTTCATCTGCTTCTGCATATGTACTGCTGACATCGTCTCTGCGTTGTTGTCGGGAGTTATTTACTCTCTGCTGCTTGAAGTTCTGCTGATAAGATCGTTGCGGTCTGTTGTGTGTGTTGAAACTCCCGCTGTGTTCACGTTTCGCTGGTGGATTATATACATCGGGTTTGTATTGATTCCAATTTTGTCGCTGTGCATGTACAATTTGTCTCGAGTTTATCTCCATCGGCTGTGGTCCGTCATTTCTCTTGGAAGGGTTTAGGCGTGGTCCTTGATTGTGTTGCTGCATATTATCGTATTGCTTCTGGGGTTGATAATTCGTTGTTTGGCTCGAATAATTTGGTCTTCTTTCGTTTCTGTGTTCATGTGGCATATTTTTGTGGTGCTTATCTTGAGTGAGATGTAAATGCCTGTGCACATTATCATGTTCTATTCTGCGAGCAATTGCGAATGCGTGTTCTAGATCATTTATTGTAGCTGAATATAATGATCCTCTTGTAAAGTTGTCACTCATACCATCAATGAATATACGAACTGCGTCGTCGTTAGCATTTTTAATTAGTCTGTCGATTATATTCGGCGGATCACCTGACATAGTGATTTTTGATATTATTAAATTGAGATTTTTATTTATCTCGTCGTGGTATTCAGACAGTGTGCTTCTTTTTTGCGTGATGGCTTTCATCATGTCTTGTAGCACGTATAGAGGTTCTTGATTAGAGTACGTATAATCTAATCTGTTACGTATCGCCTCAAAATTAAAAATTGTGTTATAATTAGTTAACACATTCGCGGCTGCACCCTGTATTTTACTTTTCACTATAGTCAATGCTGCTGCGTACTTACTGTGTGTTTTGAGGTTTTTAATGCTGTCCATTAATCTGGATGCTTCTTCGCGCCACGACCGATAATTTGATTGATCGCCGTTGAAAATAGGTAGGCTTTTAAATGCGTCTAACTGTATTTCACTACCATCTGTATATGTGGTTCTTATTTCCTCTAGCACAGGTATGTTTGGTACTATGCCTAATCCAGATTTTACTTCATTTAGTTTTGTTTCTAAATTAGTGTTTATTTGATTTTGGTTAGTTATTATTGCTGCTAACCTTGCATTCTCTGTGCGTGTGTGCTCTAGGGTTTGTGTTACTGTGTTGCACCTGGTTTCTAAAGCTTCTAATCTTGCCATTAATACTGCGAGTTGTTCCATTTTGAACTCGTGTCTGTTGTCGTCGAATTTGTGTGTTTTTTTTTCCACATATACACTTTCACTGAATTGCTTTGCTGCTTCGTACGAAGGAGCTATATTTGTACCTGCTATGCTAGGTAATTCTTGTAACCGGTAACGCGAGTGTTCTGTTTATACTAGATTTCACTACTTGTTCCCGAGGTCCGCTCGATTGAAGTTAAAAAGTATATTTAACCTCCTGGCAGGGTCGCCAATTAAAACACTTGGTTCTTACTTTTAAAATTAAACAATATTTATTTGGAACTATGTCCTTTATTATTGAAATACTTTTTACTAATTCTAAAAGGAGCTTAAGGCTACTATGTAGTTACAATAAGACTGTCGATAAATTCATCATACAGTCGTATTTATATACTTTTCTTATCTATCTACAAGGAGACCCAAGCGTACAATCGTCTTGCTTGATAATGAAGAAGAGATAATATTCCAACATTGTATACAAACGATATTATCTCTTTTACATATGTTATCATTGTAGCGTTGTGTGCAAGACTGTACTAGAGACTAAAGATATCATTGAATACAAATAATGTTATCTTTTTTCTCAATATGTTTTGCTATGGATACTTAACTCGCGCCGCGACTAGTTTTAATTTTAAACTGGCAACAATGCTCGTAGTTTACCTACCATCTTTTCTCACCCTCTTCGAAACTAATCTACTTACAAAAAAGCTCTGTGTTTTCTGTTTACATTCGACAACATTTTCTTTGTTTACTCGATCGCACTAGCGTTTTGTTTTTCAATCAAAAAGCTAAAGCTTTAATCGGGACTGGAACTTGTGCGTTGTGGCCCTCTCGACCCTCCGTCCCCCGTTCAATCAAACACTCAGCGAGACAGCGAGTGATCACCATATGCATATCCATAGTATTTATTTTTTTCTCTCGCTCTCGCTCTCGCTCTCTCTCTCTCTACATGCCACTGATGTTGTATAGAAAAATGAGAAATTGAAAGACAACGATAAAAACACAATGATCACCATCATCGTCAACATCACAACGTCAACAGCAAGCACACGCCAAAACAAGAATTTCATCAGCTTTTCAAATTCCCTTGACATTCATAGTTGTGATTTCAAAGAAACGACAAGTAACTAACAGAACAGAAGCGCTCGATAAAAGAAAAAAAATAATAATAATACATATACACTTTATGGAAAGCACTGAATATCGTTAAAGATAGAACCAACTGTGTCAAAAAGAATTCAAATTCAAAAAAGCATTGAAAGAGAAAACACCTCGGGAAGAATAAACCAGCGCTTATTTTGTTTGTGTTTAAAAAGGAATGTGAAAAAAAAAACAAAAATTTTAAAACGAATACACAAAACAAAAATCGTGAAATTCATTTCAGTTTTTCATTTGGAAATTGTGTTTGGTGATTTTAGTTGCCATCGTCGTGTCGACTTAGGAACGTTCCCTCAGAGATAGAATATTATTTTTTTTACATCACTTCTCTCTCAAAATTCGTTTTCTAGGTAAGCTAAAACTGTGTGCGCAAACAAATTCTCAAAGTGGTTGAAAAGATTACATCTAAATATTTTCTTTTTTTGTTAACAACGCAATTGAAATCGAAAGTGTTAAGTATTTGTTGTGTATAAACATTTATGCCTACATGCGCCACATAAATATTAAAATTAAAACAATTCCCAATTCCGTTTTAAATTTTACTTGAGCTAAAAATCAATTACTCTGGTACTCAGACCTAATATAACAAAAATATTTACGTAAAGGTTTTATATCTTTAAAATTGTGTCTAATTACGTGTTGGGTGTTCTTTATTTTTAATGGTTCTAGAATTAAAGTTTGGGATTTATATGATGGTAAACACCTGATTGCATATATATTTCCTATTCGAATATTGACGTCAATCCCGTTGAGAACAAAGAAATGTTATTTTGGTTCCAAGCCAATTTTACCAAACCTAGGTTTTTCGAAAATATTTTTTATTTTCGTGGATCCATTTTATTAATTAAGTTGATCGAACTGAAAAAGTTGAATTGTGAAATTACTTAACGACTATTGTGAAATTAATTTTTCTAATATTCTAACTGTTTTGTCTTTAATAAAAATTGTGCAATCTTCATGATAGCGAAGCGATAACACTGGTTTTAAGGTGCTTACATTTTTGAATCTTATTTTTGAACGTAATTTTTTTTTGTTTAGATTGTCTGTTCTATTAGTAATTTCTTAGTTCAATTTGCAAATTTCAAGGGAGCTGAAAAAAAGAGTACGATCTCGGTTCGAAGGACACAGCAATTTGTTTTGGGTAAGAAAATCAAAAGATTTTCAATTCATTAAAGAAATTTCATTCGCGGGAACAGAAAAAATTTCGTTTTTAATTCCGAATACAAAGAGCGCATTTGACTTTTCGATTTGTTCATGAAAAAATTAAGCAATTTATATCGGACGCAATTTAAGCCATATAGATCTCTTTTAAAAAAAAAGTGCAGTTCATTGACACTTTTGACAGTTGTTATCTATTTTTTAGTAATGGAGTAGTTCATAATCTATCAAACGCTTGGCAGCTGACTGTTCGAAAACTAGTTTTATAATTTTTCGACGACACTGTTGTGTTTTGATTACTCATCGAAAACGTGCCATTTTTTTCGTAGTCTGTTACGTTCTTATTGTAGGTGGTAATTTGTTGTTTTGTTCTTTTAATGTAATGTAGAATGGCTATGTACGAATATTTTTAAATGCTATCGTATACCTACATAATAGATCGAGAAAAACGTAATAGTGCTAGGAATTCAAAACACATGAATTCTCATTGTGATGTTGTTTGTACATGCTATATTTTGGTTGGTCTGAAGTTTTGAATCGCAGAAATGGAATAGAAATTATTTGAAAGGAATGAGGTCATTAGTAGACGTGAGCAGAGACTCAGCGCCGATAGGTTGAACTGTAATTTTTGTTGTTATTATGCGTAGACAATGCGTAATTTTGCTGCCCTATCTATGTCCTACTGAGGGAATGAAAACAAAGTGACACGCATTTGTTGTGTGATCTTAATTGCATAGGCTAAGGCAACTTTGGGGTGAAAATTTGGTACATGTTTGTCTTGTGCATGTAATTAATTTTGTTGAGTTCGTGTTGGGTTATGAAATGGAAATCTACGTAAACATTGTTAGTCAATAATCACACAGTTGATGGGTAGACGTGCGTGTGCATATTTTTTTATCTTGAGAACTATATTATTCGTGTCAAAGATACTTATATATAGTGTATATATGTGTATATTTTTGTAAAGATTTTTATCAATTACATATTAGAGTTCTCTGAAGTTACAGTTTAAGAATAAAGTTTTGCTTATGGCGAGGACGATGATTTTAAAATTAAGCTGCTTATATTAATGTATGTCACACTACAAATTAATTGTATATGTGAAATACTTTTGTTTGACTGCACACTCAGTCTCAGCTGTTGTATTTGAAAAATAAAAACAAAAATCTCATTTAATCGTTTTATAAACGTCGCCACTCAAATTCTAGTATACATTTATGCATCCGTGTCAAAGCAATCCGAACGCTTTCTTTTGCCAAGGTCATAAACACATCAGATTCCACAAAAAAAATATTATAAATAAACTTTACTTCAAAAATGTCTATAAATTTCTGCGGACAAAGAACTGCTACTACTAAATTGTTAATGAAACAAATTTGCAAAAAAAAAATCAAAGTGCGATGACCATTGACCACCCACCTCTTTTATTTGTTCGCCTTGAGTTGAGATCTGAGTTACGTAAGGCTGTCAACAACACTGTACCAGTCCCAAAAATGGGGCTCTCACCAACGACTGATGATTTCTAAATTTATCCACAAAAGCACTAAACACATCTCCTACACTGTTTTTCATTACAGCTATAGATAGAAAAATAATTTTTAAATTTCATTTCTGACCTCTACAGAAAAATACTTGTTGCTCGTTTGGCCTCGATTGGGCAACAAATAGCATTAAATCACTTGTTAGACGAATTTTGTGTTTATACTAAATTTCGAACGATAACAATTTATTCATTGACTGGCTATGTTTGCTTGACTAATCAGCCAAAGTTGTGGCGGTGGCGTGCCAGACACAACAAACTTTGATAGTGGTTATCACCTTTATTTTCTGTTTGTTTTTTAAAAAAAAAAAAAGACCTGTAGCTATATTGGAACTAGTCTCGATAATTATAAGTTGGCGCGGGTTTACATACATATTTACAGCCGTAGATTGCTGGATTTTAAGATTACACAATGTGAATACTCAGATGTGTATGCGCCTTTGTTAGATTAATTAAAAAATCTAACACTTTTAATATGATGCAATAGCTAATAATTTATAGTGTGTCGTTCTAACTATGTCAAAAAAAAATAAATACATATTCAAAGTACCAGTTCGAATAAATTACGAGAATCTTGCGTGTGCAATCACTTGGAAATAAACTATACTTCATGATATAAAAAAAAATAAAATAATAAAACAACATTTTGCACCGGAAACAGAACGATTTAGCTTCAATGTCACAATGACAAACTTTGTCCGTAAATTTAAGGTTATCCATTCGTGGATATTTTAAAAATTCAATGCGGTTTATTTTTGTCAAAATCTGTGGTCTTATTTGCTCTTGATGTTAAACACATTTTAAGTTATAAGTTTTTGTGTCAAGCCACCTTCCGGAAAACAATAATTGAACAACGAAGAGCGGCAGTTTCTAAGTGAAGCAGACTTATTTCAGTTGACATAAGTTTTTATTGATTTAAAATCGATTTAATTGATTTAAAATTATTACCAAAATGTTGGTATATCTACTGACAAATGGAAAAGTTTGAAGACCATATCTGGTGGTAAATACTTGTATAGGGGCTATCAGCTATATCGCTGTATTTTACTCAAGGTGTATAAAAGTATAGAATTGTATTAAATATTCACCCGCTGCGAGTTAAAAATTGATGCTCTTCACTTTGGAGCAGACTGTTCATTTTACAGTCCACCTTGCTTAGATGGTTTAAGGTTGAAATTACTCGGCCTTACTAATAATCAAACACTAATGTAGACTATTAGCTGGTTGTCAGCTTTAGTAAAAATGTACAGCATTGGTGAAACGGTACCAATAAACAATTAGACCTCCACATTTGCTAGTGCGACAACTTTCTTAGAATCCATTACATTTTCTGTCATCGCAGAATTCAAATTTCATAATTTGTTTTCGGGAAAAACAAGGTCAATGTGTTATTTCAGAACGAGGATTTAATTCTAATAAAAGGAATATATAAATCGCAAATTAATTTGCCCAACAGCAAAAAACAAAACACAAAATAGGAAATGCACAAAATATCAGCTGATCTGTCAAATATCATATGCAAATCAGTGATGCCCTCTCCTTCGATCGGACACAATTTTCGGTACTTTTTTTTAGTACACTTTCCTTTGTTTTCTAATACTTAATGATTAATTTATGAGTGAACTTGTGTCGCAATAAGATCTCTTTCAAATTATTCAATAAACGGAACACAGTTTGTTAGGCTAATTATGCAAATTGAAAGGTTGGCAAGTGAATATTTTTGAAAAAAGAAATAATAGCTGGCTATTTTGTTTTAGAATAAATTAAAAAATCACGTAGGAAGTCAAACGCGTTTTAAGGACCTACCGCTTCCGTTTTTGAATTTCAATTTGCCAAGCAACGAAACAGTGCTTGTAAAATCCTGTAATGATTTTTTAAAATTGTATAGCTCATATTACTTAGTTCGGGAAACTTAGAAAGCGACAAAATGTTAAATTCATTCAGAAAAATATAAACCCGAGGACATTTTTCTATACGAAAACTGTCATGTGTACTCCTCTATGAATTCACACAAAATAAAACAGACTTCTGTTTATCTTGAATTCGCACATACTACCTGTTATTCCTCCAGATGTTCCTAAATTTATTATTTCGCGGGGATTTTGCTGAATGCTGACAATTGTTATATCTATATTCCCGCGAAGTCAACTTTTTCACACCAACCACTAATTCATTAGAAATTCTCATTTTCTGGGAACAAACTCCATTTCCAAAGAGGGTTTGGTTGCAGAAAAATATATACCTGAGCCGCCTAAGGAACTGAGAGTTGTAGAAAAATATAGGTTTCGGGTATGAGCTGTCCGATCTTAAGTGAACCGGTATTTTTATTCTCTTCTCGACGACTCTCCAGTAAGTCTTGGAAACATCCTAAACTTATATCAAATTTATTTTTTACTACGTATGCATTCGTAACTTGCAAACTATTAAAAAAGGAAAGCCAATCAAAATGTAAATATTCGAAATATATATTTCAAGTGTTTAGAAATAAAACAAAAATGCAATATTTTTCAATTTTGTGCATGCATTTGTACAAAATTGTGTTTGCTGAACTTAAAAACCAGTTGCATTGTTGTATTCCAACGAATAAAAGCCGAAAACATTTACAAGTTATTAAAATTAGTTTATAATCGTGAACGTTCAGGCTGAACAAAAGTTTAAATACATTCGCTCCTATTACGAAATTTCATACCGCTATTTTTGGTGGTGGGGCAACACTCCTCTTGAAAATTACATTTAGGGAGGATTCCTTTAGCTAATGCCCGAGTAAAACATGGTTTTCTGACTATTAATAACCTAATAATATAATTTAACCCTACAGTTAACAATAATCCGACAACTAAATTTGTTTATTGGTAAAGGGATTTTGGAAAGTGTGGAGTCTTTGCGCAAATTGCCAGATTAAAGTTAATTATTGGTAAGGCCGACTGTGTTTTGAGTCTTATCCGTACTGCGAATGATGTTGCATCAGAATTTATCTCATAGGTACCTAGAAACTTTGCGTCTTACTAGAAATCATTTTTAATCTTCATACTTAATATTAAATTATTTGTCAATATAACAGGTCTTGACAGGCTCACGTTTAAAAACAGCTAGTTTGTCAAAAGCGAGACGTAGGAAAATTGCTTGCTCTTTGTTAAGCGGCCTGGAAGCAATTTACATTCGAATTTAGTTAAAATTATTGCGGAGAGAACGACGTCGGCAAACACTTTGGTTGGAATTATTGCTACATATTTTGAAACAGTTATAGTTGTAAACAAGGTGTTTTATTTCCGAGTTGTGTTATTACGTATGGTAAAAAAAATACCCAGTTGCTACAGTTAAAACAAAACAATGTCCTCCAATACACCAACCACGCCAACAGGTACCACAGCCACGTACTTGAACAATGAACATACTTGAACATTGATAATATTTGCGTATTTCGTGAATTTTTAACACACCCTTAAAAGCAGATACTAATTTATATGCTCCGTAAAATGCTCGTTCTATTTACATTTTTTTTTACAATTGCTTAGATGTTAGACCCTCAAATAAGATCCATCATTATTTTTTTGTAAATAATATAAAATTTTAACCCGAATTTTTTTTTCTATATTTTCAGGTAAGTTTCAAATAGTTCGTTGTAAAATTGATCCCAATAGAACTCGTAAGTATTTTTGAGCTTAAAATAAATAAAAACAGTACCCAGTAGATATAAAGGGTTTTCCAATAAGAAGTGTTATTTTGGTATTCAAAGAAAAATGCCATTTTTGAGATAAATGATCGGATGTTTATTTCATAATAAAGAGGAAGGTATGCCGTTAATAATGAAAAACAACATCAGCCAAATGGCCACCACGAGCACGCATACATGACCATATCCTTTTTTTATGAAATTTTCCATAACCAAATCGCAAAGTGGCTGACCTATGTTCTCGATAGCCTTACGAATTTTATCTTTGAGGTCTTACATCGACGCTGGGCTGTTGGCGTAGACCTTATCTTTCACGTGGCCCCAAAGGAAGAAGTCGCAAGGTGTTAAATCACAAGATCTCGGTGGCCAATTGTGATCACCTCTTCGAGAGATAACAACACGGTCCGGAAACTTTTCCCGTAAAAGATCAATGGTTTCGTTGCTTGTGTGGCACGTAGCGCCGTCTTGTTGAAAGTAAACGTTGTTCAGATCAATACCATCCAACTCCGACCATAAAAATTCATTAATCATCTCGCGATAGCGTTTGTGGAATGCCCAATTCCAAAGAACGACGAGGAATGGACAAACCTGGGTTTTCTACAACACTTTGGGCTACAGCAGCAATATTCTCAGTTGTTCTTGAGCGACGTGCACGGGTATTATTCTTCACATCACTAACTTGTCCCAGCAGTTCGAATTTTTCCACTAATTTCTGTATTGCGGTCCGACAAGGTGCTTCACGACCACCAAAAAATGCTTTAGTTTTGTGAACTGTGACTGCAAGATTTTCACCATTTTTGTAGTGAATTTTAATAATTTCAATGGGTTGTTGAAGCGTGTATCGTTCCATTTTTAGTAATGGCGTAAATGTCAAAGAAAGCTTCAAAACTGACAGCTACCGAAATAGCGGGTCATTCACAATAACACCTCTCATTGGAAAACCCTTTATAATGAAAAGACATGCGAAACAGAACTTCAAAGTTATACCCCAATCACAGTCCTCCGTTCAATCGGTCGCCCTTCCCTTGCGTATTTTACGTACGTGTATATTCAATTATTTGGACCACATAATTTGACTTCAGATGCTAATATTTTAATATACTGCTGTCGAACAGTGCTATATATGACCTGAAACCTTGAACTTCGAAAAAGAAAGTGCAGCCAACAAATTAATTTTTCACCGTGAAATGCATCGGCGAATAAAGAGGCTTTATCTGTTTTCTGTAGCGTTATGTAAAAATGAACGGATGTTTATTTTGTGCCAATAATATACCTTCTTTAGTTTCCTCACGAAATGTGAAGGAACCGCACAGATTGTATGACAGTAGCCAGACAATGACCGCTGATAGTTCGAAAATAATTAAACCATACAGTTACTAAAATTGTAATCAAAACAAGTAATAGATACTCATTACTATGGCTGTATTTCGTTTTGCGTTTTAGAAAACAATTTTATAACAATGCACTTTTAATTATGTTAGGTAATTAATTAATTAATTAATGGGAATTGCATAATCTTTCTGAATACTCACTTTTCGAGGGAAGAATATAACAAATGGAATCATAAAAAAATGATCATATTTGTGACACTGTGTTCTCTCGCGAACGTCTGACACACATCCGAGAGTAAAATGATTGTCATAAAAGAGCTTTTCAATTGGCCGTTTGGATTTGGCATAAAATTGTAGATCCCTTCCATTTGTCGTAAAAATGAAAAACTCACACAAGACGAATGGTTTTATTTATTATTTACACTGTGACACGAGAAGATGACAGCAGGAAACGTGCCACTTCTTAGAAAAAACTGAATGCGTCGAACCGCCGAATTAATCTATTCATTCATTGTAAAACAGACGCAAACCCTGCTCTCTGCGCGTGCTTTTGAACATCTTTGGATGCGTGTGAAAATTGGTTCCCTAAAATTGTTATTTCTCTTATTGGATTCTATTACTGTCATTTTCAACTGCAATGCGAAAGAGTGCATATTTGTGCAAGGATGTATGCTTTTCGATGATTAGGAGACATTTGAAAATTTCAAAATGCTAAAAGGCGGCAATTTCAGGCTTTGCTGTCCTAAAAGACAAACCTGCCGATTAAAACTTGATTTACAAAATTATGTTTCGAATTCATTTTTGAAAAGTCTAGACATCTACTTTTCAAATTATACAAATAACTAAATAAATAATAATTAGAAAAAGAGAAAAACTAAAAACAATTTCTAAATTATACATTGAAAACAAATTCAATTCTAGTGATGGTATGCCTGCATTAATTCTCGATGCAATTTGAACAGCGCTAGGAGTATAATTCTAAAATTAATCAAACACTTCACGCTTAAAAACGGCCTATAGCAATCGTATTTACACCGCGATTTTACGCATACACGATTCTAATAAATTTGTATAATGAAATCAGTTGAGTTTCACGTGCACAATCATGCACACAATGAAAACAAATGGAAGAAGATGCACAATGTGGCGAGAAAACAATACACAAGTATATATCGACATCACATGTTCGTCAAGAGTAGGTCATACAACGAACCTAATCATCTGTGAAGTGGTCTACTCGCGCCTTGTCCGTCTAAATATACTATATATGTCACTCTGTTGTCATTGCAGCTCCAGTTTAAATATCAACGACTCTATTTTTTAGAGTTTATGTTCTAGAATTCTAATTCACATCATGGGATGATTGGTTGACGTTTTACTGCTGCAAATAGATGGTCCATTTTTCAGGCTAACGTACTACTATCATTGAGTTGATTCCAATCAGCCATCTTCTGCTGCTTGTTATAGATTGCGCACGCAATTAGTTCCGTCTTTGGGTAAAGTTGGTCGACTTTAGTTTTATTTTTATTTTCAATGCAGTTAATTAATTTCTTTTTATGGAAAGCTGACAACGACAATTAAGAGCAATTGATTAGCATTGGTAATTGAACTGCTTTATTTGGTTTAATTAGACTGACGATAAAATGTCTATAAAATTTGTTTCATTAACATATATGTACATATGCGATATTTATGACGGCAGTTGATTTTCGGCAGACATATTTATAAATTTAAAGCTGAATTAATAACTAAACACCTATGTTAATTTTCCAAGAAGGCGTTTGACTTATTTTCGTGTGGTATTCATTTAGCTGGCAGATATTGCTTTTGAGCAGAATGGCTGAGCACAATGGTTTTAGTAGTTAGTAGCAGCATTGGCTCAAAAAATGTATTCCTTTAATTTTGTAGTAAGAACGGAAAAGACTGTCAAAATGGCAGTGGTGGGAATAGATTCTCTAGCAGAACGTTTTTCTAGTAGTCTCTGAAAAATGACAGGTACACCATTCAAAAAATTGGTACGAAAAGTCGTTAAAATGTCTGATAAACTTGAAGAGTTGGCTAATTTTTTTAACAATATTAGTTGATTCATTTAGCGGTGAAAGTGATTCGGAATTATTCGAACTTCTTTTTGATAAATCCCAACAGGTGGAAGATTTAGTATTAATTGAACTACACAATACGCAGGAAATCAAAACAAATGCACTCATATGTCAAATATGACAAAAAATTTCAAATCAGCTGTTAATTGTAAGGTGACTGACAGCTTTTTCAATTCTTACACCAAGAAGTTTGTTGAGTAAAAATTCGTAAGATTCTCAATGAAGGGGTAATATCTTGCTATCTCGACGACGCTCTTTTTTACGTAATTTTTCGAGTTAAGGAACGGCATTAAGTAAAAATTTGTAAAAAATCGTAAGATTTAAAAGTAAACGAACAGACCAAAATTGTAATGCATCAAGTCACATTCTATTAGCCATTTATTGTGTAAAATAATGTTTGTATTCAATTTACCTATATGCTTTGCTGCCTTCGCTATTAATGACAGCTAAATATATTGATATTGGAAACAAAATTTCATTCATTGTAATTTAAAAAAAAAGGAGTAGAAAAATTTGCAAAAAGTTTTAGCGAAATGAATGGACTACCGAAACGCCAGGCCGGTCACACCCAATTTTTGGTTGGCACGGTTTTAATCGGACTTGTATGCGGAGTTCCCACTTTAGTGGCGGACAATCGCAGCCTGCTGAGTAATCGATTTTAAATCGGTCGGCAAGAGCACTGCACTGGACTCTTGAAGAACCCAGAGAACCGTACGACACGCGGTTGAGTTGAAATTTAACAAGAAGTGAAAGCATAAAAATGAACAAGTAGGTTGGGTAGGATATGGCAGCGCTAAATATCATTGACAGCGCCCTCTCTTTGTGAAAATGTCCGCGTCTGAAAATATACTATGAAAGTTTAGTCTAGTCGGCGCAGTGGCTTAGTGGTTAGCGTGTTGGACTACTAAGCGAGGGGTCCAAGGTTCGAATCCCGAAAAAAACCCAAATTCCAACTTAAGGTTTTTTTCACTGCGCCACCTCTCGCGAACATCTGACAAACGTCCGAGAGTATAACCGTCATGAAAGCACTTCTCAATTGGCCGTTTGGACTCGTCATAAAATTGTAGATCCCTTCCACTCGTCCCAAAAATAAAAGACAAATGGTTGTGAGAAGCTAGGCCTAGGGTCCCTACGGACCTGTTGGCCGTGTGTATATATAGTCTAGTCACGATTTATGTTTTGTATATAGGTATTGTTGGTGTGTGAGGACGAGAACCCTTACCATTCCGGCGAGCAGAGTCGAGCTAAACAAGCGTGCACGTTTCTCGCACCCAACACTCCCGCCTTCTCTTTCACATTCTATCCAAATATCATTTCCCCATCCTGTTTTCTATCGTTTTCAAATCCCAACGCCTTTTACAAATTTTAAGAAATGTTTTTGTTAATATTAACTAAATTTTTAGATTCTTGTAATAATGAAACGCTTTCCTTCAGAACCGAGGATGTTAGTCTAGGCAATTTATTCGAATGAATATATTGAGGTTGAGGAGTTTTCGATTCAATTCGAACCTCCGAATAGCCTCACAACGGATATATTTTCATAAGAAACATCGAAATAGTGAGCTCCAACGAATGCTTCGATTTCGTTAAACAAATGCTGGTAACTCCATTTAATCGACAATCAGTGACAATTTCCCATGCTTATGTACTACCAACCTTGAATTACCTACTTTTTTTCCTTCCCTTCCTATAGCTAGTGCCTAAACCAATCAAAAGACACTTCGCCAATTGCAGAGAAAATATAGTCCTACTCAAGGCGCAAGGTTTAGTCTTACTTTAAATCATTTACGAAACTAATTCAATGTCAGTTTACATGTTGCCATATACAATAGTTTGGTATTTTTCTGTCCATCCGGAACTACCTGCTTGAGCGAAATTCCTACGCTATAAGGACAAATATTTCATAATTTTGAAGTCTTTATTTACAAATTTATTCTTGGGCGAACTCACAAACATTAGTTGGTTGCAATGTCCAAGCCCTCCATTTTCTCCACCTATATTATTTTCTATGAGATTTATCAACTTCTAAAATTTCTGATTCCTCCGGTTTGTTTTAAATCCCGCAGCAGATTGCCTGTGAAGGCTAGAACTGGCTAGCAAATATTAAGGGAGAAATAAATGCTGTCCTTTGCTTCTTCCACTTACAAATCCTATCTAAAATCTTGAATGCCTAAACCAGAAACGATTGTGTATAATTTCAAGACGGTTTCACTTATGTAATCGTAGAATGAGAGCAGGATTTGTAAATTGTTTTGTTGCTGTATCTCACGTAAAACTACCACTACAAATGTCTCCCATAACTATGAGTATGTTCCGCATATAATTACAAACATAGGTTCAACTTTCCACCCACACGCAACGAATATATTTATTTTTATCCAATTGCTACCGTTTTTGAACATCTGCTCAAATTGAAAAACCACGATTACATCAAAAATGATTACACTCTCTGTTCCATAAATTTTCAAAGTTAATTACATTTTTCCCACACACGTTCGCTTTTGATATCAAAAGGAAAAAAAATTGTTCAAACCAATTAATTGTACCGCTTGTTGAATAAAATATATTTATTTGTGCAACCACAATCACTTTTCAGAACGACACGGCCAGAACATTATCGCCTCGTTTTTCTACGAAAATAAAAATAAGTAGCCAATCTCTCAACACCAACAATTTGAATTAAGGCCAAAATTGTATGAGCACCTTTTAGTAAATACATTCCTTTTCAATTTATTTATTTATTCTGCATGCACGAAATGCCAAACAATTGAAAAAAAAAAAAAAAAAAAAAAACAAATCGTCTTAATATTTTCAGCTAAATATATTCAAACAATCGAGAATGACTGTCAAAAATATTCTCATTGTGTTAAATTAAATACAATTGCAATTGTATAGTAATTTTTTGTTTTCTTTGTTTATTTATCAATAAACTGATCACATTATATGCATATACATTGTTTTGGCCAGAAGGGGAGGAACCTGCACGGACCACTACAGTCGGTTGTTAGATAGTCTTTTCTGTGTTTGGCTGACATGGCTAATTAATTTCGATAACCTTGGACTTATTATTCAGAGTGCATTCGATTGTTAACGCCAATATATCAGGTATGTATACGAACACACGTTCGTTTTAGTCTGTAAAAGGGATTGATTCTATTTGTTTATTATTTATTTAATTTATAATTTTCCGTCGGTGTGAAACTCGATGACGTTATAACTCGATAACAGCTGAGCCGATTTTCATGATTCTTTTTTGTTTTGTTCGCATTGCTGTATTTCAGGTTTAGTTAGGCAGAAATAAAATTCCGAAAAATTCGCGCTTTTACCATAGGTGGGGGTGTCATCATCTGACAGTTGACGTTGCAGACAAAACGGAGTATTTTATAAATAAAAATGCAGATAAATTACTCGGATGAATTATATGCATTTTAAGTCCATTGTATAGAAAAAAGCGATAAGCGTCGTATGCAACTCCTTACGAATCAAACAAGTGGCAATTAGATAGGGTCATTGAACTCGGAGCTGTCGGTTGGGGTTTGTTTTTATTTGTATTACTGAATAAAGGATCACATTCGCAAAACATGTACATGCCTTACATCTCAAAAATTATCATAAACACATTTTTTTTTGCATTAAGCTTGTTTACATAGCAACTAATTGAGAAGTGAATCATATCGCGAAAAAGTATTTCAGTAAAAAAAGTCAATACTTCGGAATCCATAACCTGGACGTGGAAACAGCAATTCAAGCAGGATTAGTGTTGTTATCAGAGACAAATGATACTGAGACCCCCAACTCACAATCCTCTTGCCGCTGGGCCCCTCAGTTTTTTTTCAAATTCACCATTTTGTTTTCCTATCGGTGTTGTGTCAATTAAGAATCCGTGTCACATGCAAAAACATACAAAAAATACAAAAATAAATGCTGCCAACCTCGACAACCGTGGGGAAATGTGCTAGAATTCGGGAATACCGCATTTTCACATTAATGAATGCCATTGGTTAGTAATTATACAAGGTGGCGCAAAAATAACCTTCCGATGTTTTTTGGCTGTAATTTAAAAAAAAAATTAAAAACTTTGATTCTTCTTGTGGATTATTTTTATTTGGTCTTTTAATTTTTTTTACATCAAGTCGAGAATATGATGTCATGTAAATGGCCGCCGCCACAGTTGATTGTCATTTGAGCCCTTTTTATGGCATTTTCCATCACTTTGGCCAAAACTTCCGGCGATAGGTCTTCACATTCTTGACGGATATTGTCTTCAAGAGCTGCAAGAGTCTGAGGCTTGTTGACATAAACCCGCGACTTCAAAAAGCCCCACAAAAAGAAGTCTGGAGCGGTCAAATCAGGCGATCTTGCGGACTAGTGCAAATCGCCAAAAACGAACCACAGGTCCTCCAGTCCTAAATCGTCCAATTGCGGTAGAAAAAAATCGGTAAACATGGCCCTATAGCGCGCACCGTTCACTGTTGTCGTTTGACCAGCGGCGTTCTCGAAAAAAAAAATGGCCGCGTCAACAGAGGCGATATTCTCGGCACAACGGGCGCTCCGGGGCCCGCCACTCTTGGCAACGTCTCGTGTTGTGCCAGTCTCTTCGAGGCGAGCGGCTAAACGTCGCAGTGTTCCACCAGTAGGCGTTGGACGGCTAGGAAATCTGCGACGAAATTCACGTTGTGCCAAAGTCACCGACCGATTATTGCTCAAATAAACAGTCACCAATATTCCGCGTTCTTGAGCAGTGTAGCGTAACATTGTTTATTAACGTGTATTTCGCATGTGTTTACTACACAAATGTCAAAACAGAACTGACATTAGGGGCCAATCGCAACATTTATAGCATTTTCTGATAAGAGGATTACTTTTGCGCCACCTTGTATATTGTTAAAAGGCGAATAATTTGATTTCTTTAGTTAATAAAACTAGCTAAATGAGATGTTCTATATACTAAAAACTTATTATGACACATGGTTGCGTATTTTGCGCTTTTGAATATCATTAACTTCGATTTCATGCGTAAATTTTTCTTAGAAAACTGAAGAAAATTTGCTCAATATATTTCTATTTTACTTCAAACAATCTGCATTGTTTATTTTTCATATTTATTTTAAGAAAATCTCCACTTATTCCTTAAAAGAATATTATGCACACGTAACGAATAGTTTCAAATTTAACGGATAAAATTCTATGAACGCTGTCAGCAACTTTGCCCACAGCGGAAGTGGCATATGCAAGGTGCGAGCGCGTTGGTGAGTCGGAATTTTTGAAGTTACGTGACATTTGTCAATACGAATTTCTATGTAACAATTCAAGCGCACTTAGCATTTGCCACCCCATAAAAATATAGCTTGTAGGCTAAGTAACGGGAAATCGGTCGGAGTTGGTGGTCTCAGTATTGTCTCTGGTTGTTATGTCAATTGAACCTGAACATGTTCCGTTCAAACAGTTGCGTTTTTTTTCCATTTTTCGCGCATCTCTTAAGGAAAAATCCCAAATTTGTTCCCTCTATATTGACCAATTTAAAAAGTATTTTACACTGGTTTATGTCGGCTTCGAATGAATCTTTGATCCATCCAAATTTCAAAAATTCGATCTTTAAAAAATCTGATTAAATTATATTCAAGTGACAAATGCATTTAAGTCGGATTTTCACTCGGAAACTGAATATATGACTGTAAATGCAATAAAAACATAAACTCCGCGTAACTGTCTATTATCTCAACACACCAATCACGTTTAATTTCTCACCTATGAAAATAATTCCTAAGATCTAACTAACTTTCCAAAATATATAATTTGTTTTTAGAACGATGAGGATAACACATTCGCATATATTTTAGTGAAACTCGTTCACATAATCAAAGAAAGACGATCTTTGAATTTCTTTTAATCTTTAGCAAAATAATTTTTTTTGCGCAAGCTGTCAAAATCCAATCAAATTGGCATCGAATATCTAAAATGTCAATTTGAAACGGACTGTTTGCGGGGATTTGTTTGCTGTAGACTAAACGCTTGTTTTGCCTTCTAGCTGAACTACATAAAAAAAAAGTTGAAAAAGTACAGACAAGTGAAAACCTCGAAACTCATCGAAAACACACGCATGAGAACAATCTGATCTATAAAAGCTCAGAGCTTTTTTTGTTTACATTTAAAATTTTCACAAGTAATAATAAACAAATGTAGTCGAGTGGAGTGAAAAAGAACTTTAACTTGCAAAACAGACGAAAAAACCTGACTTTCCGCTAGAGTCGATAGCAAATTCTTTGAGTGCTTTGCGAAAAGTGAAAGCAGGATTATACTCGAGTGAAGACAGACAGTGAACATTTTAAATTGGAAAAAAATATACTGCACGTATCTAATGGAACGGATTTCCGAATTTCTAAATTCTACTTATAAGGATTCTCGTGCAAATAGTAATATTTTTTTAGTTTAGAGGGAATATTTCAAATAAACAGTCACAGTTGAAATGTGCTCTAACTTGATTATGCATATTTTAAGAGCTTCACCGTAATCGAGTAAAATATAATCTAGTCACCTCTAAAGCAATGAAGTTCACTGTCCAAGCGCGTGTCCGAGTTTTTACCATCAACCTTGTGAGTTTTTATATATGTACCATCTTTCGGCAAGTTTTTTTTTATGCCCATAAATAAATTACAGGTTATATATACCGGTTATGTAGTGCTATATTGCCAATAACCTCGATACACCTACATTATGCATGAACTTCTACCAAATCACGCGATACACTGATGTTCCAATAGCCCACAATCGACCGTCTATGCCATATGCCGTCGAGTAAACGTGTGCGCCACCATTACTGATTGATTGTCTTCCCGTATTAAATTTGCAAAGTTCGATGAAGTGTAATTTACTATTCGAAACAAAGACAACGCTGGAAAATTGCGAATAAATTACTGAGAAGAAAATTGTAGAAGGTAGAAAGCGCATATTCCCCCGCACACCGCCATATCCAACTCCATAACGACTGAAGGAAGAGCAGAGAAACAAAACTTTGCGTCCTACCAAAGACAGCCCCGGAATTCACCTAATGCAACGTTGGTCTAATAGTCAAGCCTAAGATTGACCCTTGCGATATGTGGGACACATTTCCAAGATGTGCATACCCGTTCGAGGTATATAAACAAGAATCATATCCCCTCAGAACAATGACCACACGAGATACCTCAGGGTACCCATCTTATACCCGTGCTACTAAATAAGGCATGTTGGTTCTTTCGTTTTCTGCCCCAGGCAACCTGATTTGTGTAAGTTTTCTTTTGCAGTGTGCTTCTGTTGTGCCATTATTTTCAACGAGATTCTATTTAAGATAGAACTAAAGTATCTCATGGATATTTCATGATCTTTCTTTCGTTTGTTTGAAAGATGGTTGCGGAGCCACCAAAAGATGCAGTATGCACGCTGTATACGCTGTACGATGATGATGACGATACATATACTTGTAAGCAAAACAAACAACGAAATCTAGTTCAATGGCTTTGCAGCCAATTTTGTTTTGTTTTTACCTGCCTTATATGTTATTTATTTATTTATTTCTGTTTCTTGTAGGAGAGAGATTAACTCTAAAGTAGATAAAAGTTTATGTGATTTTTCTCTTTGGTTCCAAAGCAGATGAGGCGACGTTGTCTTTACGGGCAAGTACGAGGCTTTATTTTTCTTCTTTAGCCTTACACTTTTGCAATGTTCGTTAATGATGAAAATATTTTCCTATTAAAAGCCATCTGCCCCTTTTCGGCGGGATGCCATGGAAATACTGAATATTTTGTCTGATCTGCATAGGCGGTGATGATGTTTCGGTCATCTGCAAAATAGTTGACAGTAATTTTTGAAAAACATTAGTGTAGATATAGACAGCTTTGTGAATAGTTTGTTCGCTCATGAAAATGAGCTCCTAGCCGTCAAAAATAGCTCTTAATCACAAGGTTAATCTCAGTATTGTCTAAGGCAGTGGAAATATTGTCATGAGAAACTTCGAAAAATTACCGTTAGCCGCTCTTTTTTTAAGGGTGAATTATGGTTAAAATAAATTTCTATCAAAACACATCCAAAACCGGGATCATGCACACCCTCGGTTATGCACTTTATTGGTGTACAGCTGGATTATGTGATCTGTGCTGTATTATAAACATCGAATATCTCACAGAGAAATAGGTGGACCTCCAGCAACGTTTCACATACAAGGTGGGCCAAAAGAAGTAATCCGATATTGTTTGGCTCTCATTTTTTTCTAAATGAAAAACTTCGATTCTGTTTTTTGATTATGTTTATTTGAACCTTTAGAATGAGAAGATGGTATGGGCGATATGGGCGCCGTCGCAATTGATTGCCATACGGGCTCGTTTTGTGGCATTTTTCATCACTTCGGCGAGAACTTCGGGCGGGAATATCGGTTGTAGCTCGCGAAATAAATTACTAAGAATCTTTATTTAAAACAATTTAATTTTATTTATAAAATTTCTTACGAGGTAAAATAGCAAGTAGTATTTCTCTACGATACAATTATAACTACTTAAAGGATGTGCCTATATATATACTTCGTCGATATGAGGTATCAATACTCTTTTATGATACCTAAAAATAAATAACGAGTGTTATCTTGTTGCTTGGGTCATTCCTTGTTGTTTCTCTTAATCTCTTCTCAGAAAGATACTTGGGATGTTTGTTCGGTCTGTTGATAGTGAGGGTATTCCGTCGCCATCTTTTTGACATGTGTGTTTTCTGTTACTTGTTATCTCTAACATAACTCGCGCAGTATGTGCCGTAGCTCCGTCCTCTTGGAACCACATGTCCTCCAGTCCTAATTCGTCCAATTGCGGCAGCAAAAACTCCGGCTGATGGCTAATTGCGAGGCACGGCGTCTGGTCGACGTTTCCGGCGACAGCTCGACGTCCTCGTTAACAGCGGCGATATTTTCGGCACAACGGGCGATCCGGGGCCGGCCAATTGTTACGCAAAAAAAAGACACGATTATTCCGCGTTCTTGGGGAGTGTATCGCTCCATGGCTTGTTCACTTGTATTCTACATATGTCTAATCAACAAATGTCAAAACAGATTTGACATTGGCGGCCATTTGAAAAAATAAGAGCTTCTTCCAATAGGGTGATCTCTTTTGGCCCACCTTGTATAACTTTATTACCTTCTGTCTCGTAGATACTGCCTATACTGCAGTTTCATGTCGTCAATCACTGCAGGTACACGTGATGTATTAAAATCTAAATTTTCTACAAAATTTCAGATTATTTCAGGTAATTTACCCGCCCAATCCATTAAATTATCACTTTCTCAAAGTCGATTAAAAGAAAATACGTTACTTGATCCCCATTAGTTTGCAATCAAAATAGACTAGGTCCTCCTCAATAATGCATCGCAGAGTCCCCATACAATAGCCAAACCTTGTAATTACGATTCGTATACAATGGGGTTTCGTTTCACTTAAGCAAAAGAAAACTTTCACCCATAATGTGCTTCTCGGCTTCAGATTGCAATTGATTCCATGACCCAACCTCGGACCGCTCCATGTTCCATTCAATTGTACAGTGCTCGGTGCGTCCAATGATTTCTCCTCCTTGGATGTTTCCATCTATACAACTACACTGTTGTATTTAATTTGTAAATTTAAATTGCAAGTAGAGCGTGGTGGTTGTGTATGGTGCTGTGCTACGCGCGCTCCGACTGGTGTCAATCAAAGTGTTCTTTCTTTGTTAGCTATATATTTAATTTTATTGGTTTATTCCCCCCATCAGTGAAAAACCAAATACAAACAAATTACAAACGATATTTAGCTATATATTTAATTTTATTGGTTTATTCCCCCCATCAGTGAAAAACCAAATACAAACAAATTACAAACGATATTTAGAAATGAATAAAATGAACTGTAGTACATTGTGTATCGTCACGCGTGCGTAACCTAAATATTCGTTAGTTTATGCACAAACGTGACGTTAAATATACAATTCACCATCGCTGAACAAAGAGCCATACTTTACTTGAGAGCGGTTCGCTTTAAGCCATAGGAGAATGTAAATATAATGTAACCACACCAGTTCGTCGGTGGGGGAGAATAAATGAGAACCTTTCTTAATGCTTTTATACACTTGAAGCGGTGGAAGGTGGATATATTCAGAAAACTCTTTTATGCGTTCAAAGAACCCTGGGTAGATTAAAGTATTTTACCGTTTATTATTCACGGTCATTTGTGTTAATTTTTGCCTTTTCGCGCCTTTCTAAGCTTTTTTTTAACTATGTACTATATGCAGTTTAATACTTTTCATATTACCGTGAATCAAAAATACAATCCATTATTTTATCTAATTGAATATAAAGGGTTTTCCGATAAGAGGTGTTATTGTGAATGACCCGCTATTTCGGTAGCTGTCACTTTTGAAGCTTTTATTCTTTGACATTTGACAAGTAGAAACTACGCCAATACTAAAAATTAAACGATACAAGCTTCAACAACCCATTGAAATTATTAAAATTCACTACAAAAATGGTGAAAATCTTGCAGTCATAGTTCACAAAACTAAAGCATTTTTTGGTCGTCGAGAAGCACATTGTCGGACCGCAATACAGAAATTAGTGGAAAAATTCGAACTGTTGGGACAAGTTAGTGATGTGAAGAATAATACCCGTGCACGTCGCTCAAGAACAACTGAGAATATTGCTGCTGTAGCCCAAAGTGTTGTAGAAAACCCAGGTTTGTCCATTCCTCGTCGTTCTTTGGAATTGGGCATTCCACAAACGCTATCGAGAGATGATTAATGAATTTTTATGGTCGGAGTTGGATGGTATTGATCTGGACAACGTTTAATTTCAACAAGACGGCGCTACGTGCCACACAAGCAACGAAACCATTGATCTTTTACGGGAAAAGTTTCCGGACCGTGTTATCTCTCTAAGAGGTGATCACAATTGGCCACCGAGATCTTGTGATTTAACACCTTGCGACTTCTTCCTTTGGGGCCACGTGAAAGATAAGGTCTACGCCAACAGCCCAGCGTCGATTCAAGACCTCAAAGATAAAATTCGTGAGGCTATAGGGCAGCCACTTTGCGATTTGGTTATGGAAAATTTCATGAAAAGGATATGGTCCTGCATGCTTGCTCGTGGTGGCCATTTGGCTGATGTTGTTTTTCATTGTTAACGGCATACCTTCCTCTTTATTATGAAATAAACATCCGATCATTTATCTCAAAAATGACATTTTTCGTTGAATACCAAAATAACACCTCTTATTGGAAAATCCTTTATTAATATAATTCACAATAACGACATTAAGTGTTAGCAAATTTGATGAACAATTGCCATTATTACAAGTTCCCACTCGTGATCTGTTCCATACAAACATTTCCTATGGTGACCTGCAATCAATTTTGGATAAAGATTACAAATTACTAAAGGTAAGGTCCTAGGAAGAGAGCGCAAGGAGTCTTGTATGTTTAAATTTTCTCGCGAGCCTGTGATTTGGAAAAAACTCCAAACAAATTATTATTTGGTTCACATTTATGTAAATAAATAATTCTTTGATAATGTCTACCGGCCGACTTATGCTTATCACATAATAAACATGTACGGTTCTCGACATCAGCCATGCGGCACTCCAATTAATTGCTTAACCGTTTGTTGTGAATTCTTTTAGCATTCCTTATCTGCATAAACAATTGTATCGCTTACACGAAGGAAAAGCATCGTTTAGGTACAATTCGTGTATACACGTCGACGTACAACTATGTACTTGCATATTTGTTCAATTGTTTCAATGCAAAGAACTATCGCAGAACCATTCAGTCTATGTGGCCGTAGTTTGTAATTGGAACACTTTCAATGCGTCTTGCTAACAATATTTGTTTCCCTCGCAGATGATACCGCATTGCCTTGCGATGTTTGCGTTTCCCATGTGTAAACAGATTGCAAACAAAGACATTTTCCTTGTACAAAACTATATGGCAGCAAGAATGATGATCAAATTGCCGACTCTACTAAAAAGAAATTCCTCAGCTTTTCCCCATTTGTCGAAAGAATTTATGTCTTTGTTCTAAGCCTCACATATGGCGGCGTTTGTTTTTCAACGATGTTTTTTTTCATTTTTTTTTTTAAATAAATACAATTACAATAAACGTCTTTGTTTGACACTTCCCGAGGCTAGTCAAAGAGTTACATTGTTTATATGACTCAAATGAAGTGTCTTTATTAGGCTCCTGTCGCACTTGACCTATATTCATATATACTCGTATTTGTGTGGGAGATTTTATTTTGTTTGCTGTTGTTATTGATCCAATTGTTTTTTTTTTTAAATGGTTCGTTTCGCTTTCTTTTGAGTTATGTATTTGGCAATAGTGGACAACGTCAATCGGAATTGAATAATTGTTCGTCTGAAGTAAGTAAGGAGAAATTAAATTGAGTAAACAAATGTGTGTGGAGGCAATTTAATTTGACAGAAAGCTTTTTATTGTGTGCTTATTTGGCGCTTCTCGAGCTTGAGCAGTCGAGCCAGGGTAACAGCACTGACACTTGGGTTTACCGTTCTTTTCACACCATTTGTTCCTTTTTTGAAGTAATACTTCTTTACTCTTTGTGCGATTTTCTCACTAATAATAAGCTAAAAGGGACAAAGGGATTTTTCAGACCAGGTCAAATTTTGTTCCTAATTGCTCATTTTATTAAGAATTAAAAAAAAATATTCAACCTACGATCAAAATAAATATTTTCATGTTTAGAAAAAAGTCATTCAAAATATGTAAATGCTTTCATTTTTTTTATTTCCCTAAACTGTTCCATAAAATGACATATGTATTTGTGAATAAATCACGATTATTTCTTAAAATATTTTGAGTATAACCGTGGGATAACCTGCCTCTAAAGTCTGATATCACTGCAGTGCAGGCATATTGTCTGTATCACATTGTAAGAGTAACAGACAGAGGTGCGAGTTTATTTGTTTATTTTCTTCTACTTCATCACCATCCATATAAAACTGTTTTATTCGCTATTCAACAAATTACAGAATGCACTCATTTTTTTCTTTTGACAGATGGTGAACTTCGAAATAGTTTCTGTTCCTGTTTATAACTATATTGAGATATAGATAGGTTAATTAATCATATTATTCATATACAGACATTCAACTCTAATTTGTTAAGGGTTTGTTATAAGAAAAAAGGTAGATGATGCCCCATGTCTTCTAGCAGCTGGTAATTTTGTGCAAAATAAAATAAAATAATTTTAGTTTTTTTTGTAAGTGGCAACCGTGGCCTATTGTTTGTATCATACTGTAGGAGCAAGAGCGAGCAGTGCGCGCGCCCATTTTCTTGCTCTCTTCCTCTCATAGCCAGTAAATTATTGAAGAAAACTGATATATTAGAATGTATAAACTCAACATGTATATATAGATGGAGCTAAAAAAGTTTTTCTTCAGTAGTTAGTCTAAAGCCCACTCGTTTTTTTTTTTGCATGCTATCGGTGAAATCTACCCCCCAGTTCGGGGTGCTTTTAAAACGTTGTTTCATTTTAATCAAATTGCATTGACAGTTCATTCATTTGCTAGATAGCGAAATTTGCTAGAAATCTGCCAAATGCAGAATATATCTCCAACTGTTGGCTATCCTTCTAAAAAACCGACTACGAAAATTAAAGTAACAGTTTAAAAATGATCTCTCATAAATTGCACTTATTGTATATTTTGTTCCTTGCAAACTTCATAATGTGGTCAGCTTTCCTTTATGATGCTTGGAAAATATTTCTTAAGATGACAGTTGCATATGTTCACGCCACTGGCCGTAACCAGAGATGAATGATTAAAAGAGATGGATATCTTTCGTACGTCTATCCCCCCAAAACCCATTGGTGTTTACATTGTTGTCTTTGTAATTTCAATCTCTGTCTGTTAATGCATTAACAACATGCATTGATTGATTGAAATTACAAAAACAACAATTCCTTTTGCTTTTATGGCCATCGCGGTGTTTATTTTTTTTTGTGTTTTGTATTGAACTTGTTTGGTTTTTGTAAATACACATTTCGGAATAGCGAATTCTTGCATTAAAGTCCAATTCATGAACTCACATATTCTAGAAAAGAAATGAGCATAACGTTCATGACTTCATGAATTTTTGCGGGAAAACAGTTTGAAGGCAGCCGCCTTTCCACTGGAAATTTGTATATCTCTGTATTCCATTATCTTTGGCCGTAACAATGCTATAGATGGTTTACTTGGAACTTCAAAAATATGACACTATATACATTAAATCTGTCAATCACATTCCTTTAATCATATAGTGCGACATTTGGTTTGGTCGAGTTCCAACTCTGAGTGCGCTTCATGTGCACTGCAATAGTTCTTATAATTAATGATATCGCAATTAATGGTTTTCTAGATCATATGAGAAAGCTTTTTAGTTGCAGACATAGCTATATTTTAACCGCCTTTTTCTTACATATCAAGAAAATCCCTCACATTCTAAGTCCAATGTGATAAAACTGTACCGCATCTTCAATATGTACTCCCTTTCCGAAGCACAAGTTATTATTTAAATGTTTACAAGCAGTTAATACGTCTAGCTAAAAAAAAACCTCAACCGCAGCATCATTGGTCAACCTTCCGACTATCAATTCAGCTTTAATGCGCGGCATTTTAATTTGAGGTTATTGCATGATAATCGCAATTGTGTGCATGTGCAACTACTCACATATGCTGTGCCATATCATCTGTCCTCATCAGCATAACAACTAAAGTTACATAAAAATTTAAAAAAAAATCAAGTGCAGTTGCAATGATAAAGAAAAACAAGCCGTTGCCACCAATAACACACAAACGGGAGCGGCTTGCAGCTGTCGGCTATCCCACTAAGTAGACGACCCCACAATCGCATGTGAGTGAGCACTAGAATTGCGTTTCAAGTCGATTACATGATCCACCGAATAGAATTGAGTGGATTCTCCTCAACATTTGGAATCATGTTTTTTTATTTTGTATTTAGTTTTATTATAATTTTCATTGCATCCATAATGAGAACATTTACGTGTGAGCGGGATGATCCACATGCAAATGCGGTACGGTACAAAACTCTTCAATGCATGCGATCTGTTGCCTAATGCCAACGCCAAGTGAATAAATTTTGATTTCGTTTGCCAATTTGGCAGAGAATTATTGTTAGATATTTGGAGGTAAAAAATTACAAATGCTGACTTAGATGGTGTAGCTAGCGCAAAAGAGAATTATCGAATGCTTTAGGTGCGCGTGTATATTTGGCAGAGGTTCCGCTTGATTTGAGGAGCAATGATTTCATAGAGAACCGAATATATACTGTAATCTATTTCCGAGCTACAAGTGAAATTAAATGCAAATTTGCAACTCGTGGCTTGATTCGATTTTTTTGTTTAAGAAGACAAAGGTGTAGTAGTATACACGTATACGTACAATTTAATTAAATTAGCGAGATTAATTTATTTCTCTCGGTGAGCTGCAATTATAATGTGACGTGATAAACGAGTTGGTATATTTTCGGATATGTGAGTAATAAAAATCTGTTTGCGAAAGGGATATCATTGGAGTTCACTTTGACCCACTTTGGTTCGATGACTTTCTGAGATGGTACTTGCTTGCCAAAGTGATACCGAATTTTGTAGACTTTTGCAATAAAATGTATATATGCGCCTATCCATCGATACTTCTATATTTATGTACGTCATTTATGCAGTGGGTTTTGTAAGATATAGCTACAATGTTTAAAGAAAAATGCAGTTTCACTTCTATTCCCTGTTGTATTTATTTGAAAGCAAAACAAAAACAACAAATAAATAATATGTGACAATGACAGTTAAAAATTAGCATTTGAATGATTTTACAAGAATCTGCCAGTTATAAATCTACTAGAAAGCTAGGTACGGACATTTTGAATGGCGAGGAAGAGTTTTCGTAAGGAACGGTAGAGTTTGAACAAATTTAAGTAATCCGATAGAATACATAAAATCAACAAATGACTGTCGTAACACATTCACATACGACTCTAGCTCCTCACAACCATTCACCATTGCGCCCAGCGATACAATCGTTTCCAATGTAATATTGATGTATTTAAGAAAATTGTTAACCCCAAAGTTTGGACAAATAAAAGTTTGTAAAAGTAAACATTCAAACGATTTTCAAGCACAACTCAGCACACAGCACAGGGGACAATGCTGGTAAATAATTATTGCCTTGCGAGAAGTTTTTCTTTCTTAAGCGATTTATACGTATTGCAACAAGTTTTGCTTCATACTTATCAGATATTTATAACGAAAATTAAATTTAGTTATAAGACTGCAACCATTTACAATATTGGATTACCTACATGAGGTGTATGGGTTTGAATGCCTAATTTCCAAAATTCAGCTGTCGGTTCTAATAATGTTGATTTTAAATTATATTTTGAGGTTAAGTGATTTTTATCAAGATTCGTAAGGTTTATTCCTCAGCCAATACGAATTTTCGAAATGTCAAAAACCTCTGGCTCGAAAGCACCAATAAACGACTCAATAAAAGAATGAGCAATTGAACCATTGAAGTTAATTACTATGCGTTGACTACTTAAACACTGATGTATTATTTTAGCAAAATCTTTGAATCATCAAATAAAGAATATGTATATTGTTTCCCCATACTTCGTCTGAAAATCTAAAACAGTTGTTTTCTTCTATTTGCAGACAAAATTGAAACACCTTCTACATGTACATAAATTAACACGTAAAGTAACAAAAGCTACAAATTTTTCACAAGACTGAGATAATATATTACAAACAAACAAAATTATTTTGAAAGATTAACTTCGAACATTAAAACAAAAAGAAGAAGGAAAGCCTAACATAATAAAAGAAAAACTGATCTCATTAAAATCGTATAAGGACTACAGCCCGAAACTCCTTTCAAAAGAACCAAAGACAAAGCAATTATAATAAAAATAAGAGAGGAAGAATAGGAACTCCAAATTGACTGTGATCTTCAGCGTTGCTGTGACGAAGAAACGCAGTGTGTGGGAAGCGATTACAAATCTCAGCTGAAAACAAAATATAATCCCGTTCGCACTCAAAGGATACCAAGAAAATCCGTGTAAACCGAAAACCGACCACCTTTCATCGTATAATGTTTAGTAGTCTGGCAAATCTACTATTTGGATCAACCTCTAATACGCCTACTAATCCTGAAAGTACTAATAGAATCGAGGGAAGCCTAGAGAACGCATCTACCAATAGCACAATCGGTGGAGCTGCTGCAATTGGACGGACCGACAATAACTTAAATAGAAGCGTAAGTAATAGATCGATTGACGATCATCTTAAGAATCGGACCTCAATCGATAACAACGACAGCGTCGTTAGCGACGAAGAATTGGACGACGATTGGCTAGTAGTCAACAGAGAGGACGGTAAGTCATCACAATAATATAATTAATACAAAGTTGAAGTAGCTTACTAGGATCCTTTTCAAATGTTTAGACGAGGAGGATAGTCTCCCTCGCACCGACTCCGAAGAGGAGCTGCCATTTGTTGAGATCAAACGTAGTCCAACCTTTCAGCAAAGACCACGTAATAGCAATCACAATTCCCTTTCAGCATATCATCAGCGAGCATTAGCATTACGATACGACGATGGCGGTATTACACAATCACTGTACGCCGTACCATCGATCGCTAATAATTTCACTTTACCCGCAAATATTTCTATGGATGAATCATGGTTCCTGACACCGCCACCATGTTTTACTTCCACGGGACCTATAAACATGGAGACATCTCCGTTTGAGAATTTGCTGATAGAACATCCAAGGTTTGTTTGAAAATTCTTTAAATTTCCCTATTGAACCGCATAAATAATGTTGCTGTTGTTTCTTCCACACAGTATGTCAGTGTATCATAGTATTAGGTCAGCCCAAGAGCCTACCGAAAGTTTTGTTAATCATGATCTCGGGGTGGAAGAATCTCAGGAAGTTGTTAAACAAACAAAAGTTCAAGTGAGTAATAATAATACAAGTAAAACATCAACATTATAATATATGTTTTGCCTTTAAAGAATCAACCTGTGGAACAACGTGCCGGAATTCATCGCGTTGCACGTTTAGGCAGTGCTCAGAGCAAAATGGAACTCCTGGCAAGGACTTCACAAAAGGTAAGTCAATATCTAAGTAGTTAATTTGTAATAATACTCTCGAAGGTATTCCATAATTTTATGTAAAACCTTCCTATCGAACAATGGAAATCCATTGCTGAAACCAGCCATATCTAAAAAGTCTCAAAATTTGTCTGGTTAGGAAAGGGCAGCACAAATTTGTCAGCAAAATTCGTTAAACACTGAATTTGAAAGAGTGTGAGAACATTGATCAGATTAAACAACAAATTTACGGAATTTTTCGTTTTCAAAGTGGAAACACATAAACGTTAGTTGGTCAGACAGACTTTAATGGAGAGCTAATTTCTCGCTCTCACATTTGCTCGATCTTTAACGAAATTTCGCTTATGCCAATGGCCCATTTTATTTCAGTTTGACAACCATATGAGAATCAAATTGATGAGCCAACTCAGCTGATTTTTATATTATTAGTCACTTTTATTTATCAAAGAATCAAAGATGCTTACGAATTGAGAAATTTGAAATTTAGAATAATGTGAATTTACGTACTTAGGCCGATTTGTTATTATTATCGTTAACACGGTGTCTAAGATTTGTATTGAAAGCGATACGAACCTTCATGCTAATGCAAGAATTATTTTTGAATAGGATTTTCTGTGCAAGCTACCTTTCTCTTTTCTTTTTACTTAAAACACTCTTAGAATCGAAGCACAAATCCCTGTACTAATAATCATGTTTATTGTCCCGCTTTAATGTTACGAACACACAATGGTGATATTTTCCATACAATGTTATCTATTGTGACCTACAAAACATTCAGTTTGAAGGTAACATACTCGTTTAAAATATGAATGTGATATATTGCGCTTTCTTTTAAAGAAAATGTTTCAGTCAAACTAGTCGTATTGCAAATGACATTTCCAGCAACCGTCTAAAAATGAAAGTCCCTAAAATATAAAGTTACCTAGACCTAGAGATTTAAA
This sequence comes from Cheilosia vulpina, assembly GCA_916610125.1. Classification (NCBI taxonomy): domain Eukaryota; kingdom Metazoa; phylum Arthropoda; class Insecta; order Diptera; family Syrphidae; genus Cheilosia; species Cheilosia vulpina. The sequence continues at coordinate 28,490,215 of OU744278.1, forward strand.
AGTGCCAAACTTGCATTTGTATTTTGTAAGCCCTAAAGGTAACTCTTATTGCTTACTATATTATATCTAACCGACGGAGATGATAGGATTAAAGACGATAGCGAAAATGCTTGTTATAAAATAATTTATTTTAACTTCAGGCCCATGACAAGAGGCAGCGTGAAAATATCTGCCGCGGAGCTATCAAACGCGCAAACAAGGTACGAGAGTACAATAGCAAGGGCAATTGTCAGCGCCGTGCCGACATGCAACATTGTAAAATCATCAGCCGCGCAAACAATAACCGTAAGTGCTAAATGTACTGAAGCATTTGTTGTGCTCGTTATGCAACAAGCGACGCTCCAATTAAAGCAGCACAACATAACAAGTAAGAGAAATTGCACCCCACAAAAAAACTAAAAAAAAAAATAATCCTTCAAATTTTAATTAAACTTCAGAAACAAATTACATTTAAATGTTTGTATAGGCAAAGTAGAATATAAAAAAAAACTAACAAATACCCATACAAAAAAAATATATATATATGTGACAAACAAAAAAACTGTACAAAAAAAAAAGAATATTTATTGAAACGAAATTTTCCGATTTAAACAAAATCAACATATTATTGTATTTATATTAATGTTAATTGCCTCATTAAAGAAAATAGAAAGATTATAATCACGCCCCTCTATGCCCATAGTCACATTTCACTCTAAACAAAACAAATCTATTAAATTTAAATAACTTAAAACTGTAATAGTAAATTTAATTAAAGAAAATTTACAACAAATCATTGTGATAATGTTGCTAGATAAAGTACATAAGCAGAGGGAGAAACAATAATTTAAACAAAACAAATGAGAACGTATGTGTGTCGTGTGTAGACAACAAAATCTAAAATATCTTAAAGTCAAATTTTTCCTCTCTAGTTTAATTAAAAGTAAATTTCTAAATACATTTATACAACAAAATAAAAAATCTGTACAGTGTGCTTAAAGACGATCAGGAGGTGTTGTGTGTGCGTATTAGCAAAATAAAACATTTTTGGCAAAGAAAGAAAACACGTTTTTGTACACGGGACTTATTGTAAGGATAGACAATTTAAAAAAAGCTTAACAATGTATATGTAAGATTTTGCAGAAGAAGATTTTAAACAAATTCTAACTTACTATTAAGTGAAAAAGAACACAAAGGAGCAATATTTTTTTAAATCCACTTTAGAGAAGAAAAACAAAAGAAACTTGATAACACAATTCTTTACATTGTCCTAGTATTAAACAAAAAAGAAAAACATATATTTTTGGTGCAAATTTGTAAACAAAATATCTAAACAACTTTATCGCACATTTAACATTATCCTGATAATCTGATAAACAAATTAAATTACGATAACAAACGGCATTATATAAGTTTATAAAGAAAGGTTATTCATTTTTAATTATTTTCAAACGTTTTTAATTTAAGTACTAAGAATTTAATTGCAATAAACAAAATGTAAAGTGTTTAAGCTTAAGAATTTTTTTGTTAATAAAAATCGGAAAAGTTATAAAGATATATATTTACTTACATAGATAATTGAAAATAAATCAACAAACTCATGTGTTCAGAAAATGAAATCGTTCATAACAACATTACTTTAAGTTAGAAAAATATTAAAATATATAAAACAGACTAACTGCCTATGGGGTGTCTCTGACAGCAATAGCAACAACAAAATTAGGCCACCATTTTAAAAGAAAATTTAAATATCGCAAAAAGAAAACATTTAAAAAACAAAGTGCTTATTTTTAAATAATAAATAGTAATTTCTTGCTCGAGAAATGTTACTGCACATTATTTTAATTAAAAAAAAAAAACAAATAAAAACAACTAAACAAATTTGAATAAAATTTTCAAGTAGTGGATTCACATGAACAAAATAGTGAATTATTATCTAAACTAGAGTGTAAGTTGAAAATTCAGTTTAGTAGTAAGTTTAATGGTTATATTAAATGAAATATACAAAAAATGTAAACAAAAAAACACATAAAATAACTTGATTGATGAGTGACAACAAAAATGCAAAAAAAATATATATATAGAAAAAAAACGAGCAACTGAAAATGAGATGAATTAAAGTGAATTAAAAAACAACAACTATTGGTATCTTTTTTTTAAGTTGCTATTTATGTTAGCGTAATGAATAAGTTCGCTCTCACCTTCAGATTGAATGACGGACTTGTGGTGTTTGCAAAAAAAAAACTCTTTATACAACGCTATTAACAAAAACGAAGAGGTAAATAATTAAATTTCAGAAACAAATTCATTCGTTTGAGTGCTTTGATTTATCGCTTTAAAAAATTATCAACTGGAACTGGACAAAAAATCAATTTTTTTGTTGATTCGGATCACTTTTTGGAGATCTGGATATTTTGCAAGGTGGACCAAAAGAAGTCATCCGATGTTGTTTGGCTCTTATTTTTTTTCCAAATAAAAATCTTCGATTCTGTTTTTTTGATTATGTTTATTTGAACCTTAAGAATTTGATTTGTCCAGTCGAGAAGATGATATCGCCCAAATGGGCGCCGTCACAATTGATTGCCATACGGACTCGTTGTATGGCATTCGTGTCGAATGTTGTCATTGAGGCCTTTTAGGGTCTCGGGCTTGTTCACGTAAACACGGGACTTCAAAAAAAGTCTGGAACGGTTAAATCGGGCGATCTTACGGGATAGTGCAAATCGCCAAAAACGACCCGGGAACGCCGCCTTCAGATTATCGGTTGTGGCTCGCGCATTGTGTGCCGTAGCTCCGTCCTGTTGGAACCACATGTCCTCCAATCCTAATTCGTCCTGTTAACATGGCCCTATAGCGCGCGCCGTCCACTGTTGTCGTTTGACCAGCGGCGTTCTCGAAAAAAAATGGACTTGTCAACAGCGGCGATATTCTCGGCACAACGGGCGCTCCGGGGCCGGCCACTCTTGGCAACGTGTCGTGTGGTCGCATACTCTACAAGGTTGGTGGCCAAACGGCGCAGTGTTTGCGCAGTCGGTGTCTGACGGCCGTGGAATCGGCGACGGAACTCGCGCTGCGCCATCACTACAGACGAATTGTTACGCAAAAAAATAGACACGATTATTCCGAGTTCTTGGGGAGTGTTTCGCTCCATTTGCAAAAAGGAGAGCATCTTTCAATAGGGTGATTTCTTTTGGCCCACCTTGTACTTTGCGCAGCCGTTTCACCTCATTTTAAAAATTTTGGTTTAAAACAAATGCGCAAAGTTTCTTGAAAACCAAAATAAAGAATTACATAATAGCCATGTATATAATTCTGAAGGAATTATTATCTTCATCGTCTTCCTCGTTATCTGCAGACTATGAATCACCATAACTACTCCAATTGTATCTACAACAGCGGAAACATTTTTCAAGCCGATATCCCATATTTGTGATTTTCCAAAAACGAATGCAATTTGAACAGCTGATATTGATTATCACTGTCAAATAACGCACTAATCCATTCAAAAAAGCAGATCAATATCGTTGCATGTTCCATGAGCGGCGTAATATCTGATGGTCCCAATGGAAAACAACATAAGATCGTGGGGGGCTGTACCTAACCACTACCATGAATATACTTGTTTGGGAAGTTTTTTTGCTACCCTACATGGGTCCATACATAGGGTATGGTATTCTTGTAATTGACAGATTCCACTCCTTGAGACCTACTCTGTATCTCGTTTCGAAAGTAACATTTTTTTCGAAAATGAACGTTTTGTGCTCTCTATTTCGAAAGCCGAATGAAATGTACTTTACTACTTTGATTTAGAACTAAAAAACGGAACGGAAAGCATCCGAGAAACCGAAAATGCACCACTACACAAAACAAAATTGCATGCATTCAAAATATAAATAAGATACCTAAGTATCGGCGGAGAGAACTAAAGTAACAAAAGCTACAAATTTTTCACAAGACTGAGATAATATATTACAAACAAACAAAATTATTTTGAAAGATTAACTTCGAACATTAAAACAAAAAGAAGAAGGAAAGCCTAACATACTTACAACAAAATAAAAGAAAAACTGATCTCATTAAAACCGTATAAGGACTACAGCACGAAACTCCTTTCAAAAGAACCAAAGACAAAAGAAAGAGAAGAAGAATAGGAACTCCAAATTGACTGTGATCTTCAGTGTTGCTGTAACGAAGAAACGAAGTGTGTGGGAAGCGATTACAAATCGCAGCTGAAAAAACAAAATATAATCCCGTTCGCACTCAAAGGATACCAAGAAAATCCGTGTAAACCGAAAACCGGCCACCTTCCATCGTATAATGTTTAGTAGTCTGGCAAATCTACTATTTGGATCAACCTCTAATACGCCTACTAATCCTGAAAGTACTAGTAGAATCGAGGGAAACCTAGAGAACGCATCTACCAATAGCACAATCGGTGGAGCAGCTGCAATTGGACGGACCGACAATAACTTAAATAGAAGCGTAATTAATAGATCGATTGACGATCATCTTAAGAATCAGACCTCAATCGATAACAACGACAGCGTCGTTAGCGACGAAAAATTGGACGACGATTGGCTAGTAGTCAACAGGGAGGACGGTAAGTCATCACAATAATATAATTAATACAAATTTTAAGTAGCTTACTAGGATCCTTTTCAAATGTTTAGACGAGGAGGATAGTCTCCCTCGCACCGACTCCGAAGAGGAGCTGCCATTTGTTGAGATCAAACGTAGTCCAACCTTTCAGCAAAGACCACATTATAGCAATCACAATTCCCTTTCAGCATATCATCAGCGAGCATTAGCATTACGATACGACGATGGCGGTATTACACAATCACTGTACGCCGTACCATCGATCGCCGGTAATAATTCCACTTCACCTGCAAATATTTCTATGGATGAATCATGGTTCCTGACACCGCCACCATGTTTTACTTCCACGGGACCTGTAAACATAGAGACATCTCCGTTTGAGAATTTGCTGATAGAACATCCAAGGTTTGTTTGAAAATTCTTTAAATTTCCCTATTGAACCGCAAAAATAATGTTGCTGTTGTTTCTTCCACACAGTATGTCAGTGTATCACAGTATTAGGTCAGCCCAAGAGCCTACCGAAAGTTTTGTTAATCATGATCTCGGGGTGGAAGAATCTCAGGAAGTTGTTATACAAACAAAAGTTCAAGTGAGTAATAATAATACAAGTAAAACATCAACATTATAATATATGTTTTGCCTTTAAAGAATTAACCTGTGCAACAACGTGCCGGAAGTCATCGCGCTGCACGTTTAGGCAGTGCTCAATGGAACTCCTGGCAAGGACTTCACAAAAGGTAAGTCAATATCTAAGTAGTTAATTTGTAATAATATTCTCGAAGGTATTCCATAATTTTATGTAAAACCTTCCTATCGAACAATGGAAATCCATTGCTGAAACCAGCCATATCTAAAAAGTCTCAAAATTTGTCTGGTTAGGAAAGGGCAGCACAAATTTGTCAGCAAAATTCGTTAAACACTGAATTTGAAAGAGTGTGAGAACATTGATCAGATTGAACAACAAATTTACGGAATTTTTCGTTTTCGAAGTGGAAACACATAAACGTTAGTTGGTCAGACAGACTTTAATGGAGAGCTAATTTCTCGCTCTCACATTTGCTCGATCTTTTACGAAATTTCGCTAATGCCAATGGCCCATTTTATTTCAGTTTGACAACCATATGAGAATCAAATTGATGCGGCTATTGAGGAATCTCATTGATGGAATCTTGGGCTGTCTTAGCGAAAATCAGTTGTACAAAAGTTCTTCCAGTTGTTCCATCTTCAAATCTTTTAGAAATTTGTCTGAACAAACGTCCGTGGACAAAAATGTAACCACAAATCACCTGAGCCAACTCAGCTGATTTTTATATTATTAGTCACTTTTATTTATCAAAGAATCAAAGATGCTTACGAATTGAGAAATTTGAAATTAGGAATTTGTTAGAATAATGTGAATTTACGTACTTAGGCCGATTTGTTATTATTATCGTTAACACGGTGTCTAAGATTTGTATTGAAAGCGATACGAACCTTCATGCTAATGCAAGAATTATTTTTGAATAGGATTTTCTGTGCAAGCTACCTTTCTCTTTTCTTTTTACTTAAAACACTCTTAGAATCGAAGCACAAATCCCTGTACTAATAATCATGTTTATTGTCCCGCTTTAATGTTACGAACACACAATGGTGATATTTTCCATACAATATTATCTATTGTGACCTACAAAACATTCAGTTTGAAGGTAACATACTCGTTTAAAATATGAATGTGATATATTGCGCTTTCTTTAAAAGAAAATGTTTCAGTCAAACTAGTCGTATTGCAAATGACATTTCCAGCAACCGTCTAAAAATGAAACACAACATAACAAGTAAGAGAAATTGCACCCCACAAAAAACTAAAAAAAAAAATAATCCTTCAAATTTTAATTAAACTTAAGAAACAAATTACATTTAAATGTTTGTATAGGCAAAGTAGAATATAAAAAAAAACTAACAAAAACCCATACAAAAAAAATATATATATGTGACAAACAAAAAAACTGTACAAAAAAAAAGAATATTTATTGAAACGAAATTTTCCGATTTAAACAAAATCAACATATTATTGTATTTATATTAATGTTAATTGCCTCATTAAAGAAAATAGGAAGATTATAATCACGCCCCTCTATGCCCATAGTCACATTTCACTCTAAACAAAACAAATCTATTAAATTTAAATAACTTAAAACTGTAATAGTAAATTTAATTAAAGAAAACTTACAACAAATCATTGTGATAATGTTGCTAGATAAAGTACATAAGCAGAGGGAGAAACAATAATTTAAACAAAACAAATGAGAACGTTTGTGTGTAGACTACAAAATCTAAAATATCTTTAAGTCAAATTTTTCCTCTCTAGTTTAATTAAAAGTAAATTTATAAATACATTTATACAACAAAATAAAAAATCTGTACAGTGTGCTTAAAGACGATCAGGAGGTGTTGTGTGTGCGTTTTTTTACACGGGACTTATTGTAAGGATTGACAATTTAAAAAAAGCTTAACAATGTATATGTAAGATTTTGCAGAAGAAGATTTTAAACAAATTCTTACTTACTATTAAGTGAAAAGGAACACAAAGGAGCAATATTTTTTTAAATCCACTTTAGAGAAGAAAAACAAAAGAAACTTGATAACTTGATTTTTTTGTTGATTCGGATCGCTTTTTGGAGATCTGGATATTTTGCAAGGTGGACCAAAAGAAGTCATCCGATGTTGTTTGACTCTTATTTTTTTTCCAAATGAAAATCTTCGATTCTGTTTTTTTGATTATGTTTATTTGAACCTTAAGAATTTGATTTGTCCAGTCGAGAAGATGATATCGCCCAAATGGGCGCCGTCACAATTGATTGCCATACGGACTCGTTGTATGGCATTCGTGTCGAATGTTGTCATTGAGGCCTTTTAGGGTCTCGGGCTTGTTCACGTAAACACGGGACTTCAAAAAAAGTCTGGAACGGTTAAATCGGGCGATCTTACGGGATAGTGCAAATCGCCAAAAACGACCCGGGAACGCCGCCTTCAGATTATCGGTTGTGGCTCGCGCATTGTGTGCCGTAGCTCCGTCCTGTTGGAACCACATGTCCTCCAATCCTAATTCGTCCTGTTAACATGGCCCTATAGCGCGCGCCGTCCACTGTTGTCGTTTGACCAGCGGCGTTCTCGAAAAAAAATGGCCTTGTCAACAGCGGCGATATTCTCGGCACAACGGGCGCTCCGGGGCCGGCCACTCTTGGCAACGTGTCGTGTGGTCGCATACTCTACAAGGTTGGTGGCCAAACGGCGCAGTGTTTGCGCAGTCGGTGTCTGACGGCCGTGGAATCGGCGACGGAACTCGCGCTGCGCCATCACTACAGACGAATTGTTACGCAAAAAAATAGACACGATTATTCCGAGTTCTTGGGGAGTGTTTCGCTCCATTTGCAAAAAGGAGAGCATCTTTCAATAGGGTGATTTCTTTTGGCCCACCTTGTACTTTGCGCAGCCGTTTCACCTCATTTTAAGAATTTTGGTTTAAAACAAATGCGCAAAGTTTCTTGAAAACCAAAATAAAGAATTACATAATAGCCATGTATATAATTCTGAAGGAATTATTATCTTCATCGTCTTCCTCGTTATCTGCAGACTATGAATCACCATAACTACTCCAATTGTATCTACAACAGCGGAAACATTTTTCAAGCCGATATCCCATATTTGTGATTTTCCAAAAACGAATGCAATTTGAACAGCTGATATTGATTATCACTGTCAAATAACGCACTAATCCATTCAAAAAAGCAGATCAATATCGTTGCATGTTCCATGAGCGGCGTAATATCTGATGGTCCCAATGGAAAACAACATAAGATCGTGGGGGGCTGTACCTAACCACTACCATGAATATACTTGTTTGGGAAGTTTTTTTGCTACCCTACATGGGTCCATACATAGGGTATGGTATTCTTGTAATTGACAGATTCCACTCCTTGAGACCTACTCTGTATCTCGTTTCGAAAGTAACATTTTTTTCGAAAATGAACGTTTTGTGCTCTCTATTTCGAAAGCCGAATGAAATGTACTTTACTACTTTGATTTAGAAATAAAAAACGGAACGGAAAGCATCCGAGAAACCGAAAATGCACCACTACACAAAACAAAATTGCATGCATTCAAAATATAAATAAGATACCTAAGTATCGGCGGAGAGAACTAAAGTAACAAAAGCTACAAATTTTTCACAAGACTGAGATAATATATTACAAACAAACAAAATTATTTTGAAAGATTAACTTCGAACATTAAAACAAAAAGAAGAAGGAAAGCCTAACATACTTACAACAAAATAAAAGAAAAACTGATCTCATTAAAACCGTATAAGGACTACAGCACGAAACTCCTTTCAAAAGAACCAAAGACAAAAGAAAGAGAAGAAGAATAGGAACTCCAAATTGACTGTGATCTTCAGTGTTGCTGTAACGAAGAAACGAAGTGTGTGGGAAGCGATTACAAATCGCAGCTGAAAACAAAATATAATCCCGTTCGCACTCAAAGGATACCAAGAAAATCCGTGTAAACCGAAAACCGGCCACCTTCCATCGTATAATGTTTAGTAGTCTGGCAAATCTACTATTTGGATCAACCTCTAATACGCCTACTAATCCTGAAAGTACTAGTAGAATCGAGGGAAACCTAGAGAACGCATCTACCAATAGCACAATCGGTGGAGCAGCTGCAATTGGACGGACCGACAATAACTTAAATAGAAGCGTAATTAATAGATCGATTGACGATCATCTTAAGAATCAGACCTCAATCGATAACAACGACAGCGTCGTTAGCGACGAAAAATTGGACGACGATTGGCTAGTAGTCAACAGGGAGGACGGTAAGTCATCACAATAATATAATTAATACAAATTTGAAGTAGCTTACTAGGATCCTTTTCAAATGTTTAGACGAGGAGGATAGTCTCCCTCGCACCGACTCCGAAGAGGAGCTGCCATTTGTTGAGATCAAACGTAGTCCAACCTTTCAGCAAAGACCACATTATAGCAATCACAATTCCCTTTCAGCATATCATCAGCGAGCATTAGCATTACGATACGACGATGGCGGTATTACACAATCACTGTACGCCGTACCATCGATCGCCGGTAATAATTCCACTTCACCTGCAAATATTTCTATGGATGAATCATGGTTCCTGACACCGCCACCATGTTTTACTTCCACGGGACCTGTAAACATAGAGACATCTCCGTTTGAGAATTTGCTGATAGAACATCCAAGGTTTGTTTGAAAATTCTTTAAATTTCCCTATTGAACCGCAAAAATAATGTTGCTGTTGTTTCTTCCACACAGTATGTCAGTGTATCACAGTATTAGGTCAGCCCAAGAGCCTACCGAAAGTTTTGTTAATCATGATCTCGGGGTGGAAGAATCTCAGGAAGTTGTTATACAAACAAAAGTTCAAGTGAGTAATAATAATACAAGTAAAACATCAACATTATAATATATGTTTTGCCTTTAAAGAATTAACCTGTGCAACAACGTGCCGGAAGTCATCGCGCTGCACGTTTAGGCAGTGCTCAATGGAACTCCTGGCAAGGACTTCACAAAAGGTAAGTCAATATCTAAGTAGTTAATTTGTAATAATATTCTCGAAGGTATTCCATAATTTTATGTAAAACCTTCCTATCGAACAATGGAAATCCATTGCTGAAACCAGCCATATCTAAAAAGTCTCAAAATTTGTCTGGTTAGGAAAGGGCAGCACAAATTTGTCAGCAAAATTCGTTAAACACTGAATTTGAAAGAGTGTGAGAACATTGATCAGATTGAACAACAAATTTACGGAATTTTTCGTTTTCGAAGTGGAAACACATAAACGTTAGTTGGTCAGACAGACTTTAATGGAGAGCTAATTTCTCGCTCTCACATTTGCTCGATCTTTTACGAAATTTCGCTAATGCCAATGGCCCATTTTATTTCAGTTTGACAACCATATGAGAATCAAATTGATGCGGCTATTGAGGAATCTCATTGATGGAATCTTGGGCTGTCTTAGCGAAAATCAGTTGTACAAAAGTTCTTCCAGTTGTTCCATCTTCAAATCTTTTAGAAATTTGTCTGAACAAACGTCCGTGGACAAAAATGTAACCACAAATCACCTGAGCCAACTCAGCTGATTTTTATATTATTAGTCACTTTTATTTATCAAAGAATCAAAGATGCTTACGAATTGAGAAATTTGAAATTAGGAATTTGTTAGAATAATGTGAATTTACGTACTTAGGCCGATTTGTTATTATTATCGTTAACACGGTGTCTAAGATTTGTATTGAAAGCGATACGAACCTTCATGCTAATGCAAGAATTATTTTTGAATAGGATTTTCTGTGCAAGCTACCTTTCTCTTTTCTTTTTACTTAAAACACTCTTAGAATCGAAGCACAAATCCCTGTACTAATAATCATGTTTATTGTCCCGCTTTAATGTTACGAACACACAATGGTGATATTTTCCATACAATATTATCTATTGTGACCTACAAAACATTCAGTTTGAAGGTAACATACTCGTTTAAAATATGAATGTGATATATTGCGCTTTCTTTAAAAGAAAATGTTTCAGTCAAACTAGTCGTATTGCAAATGACATTTCCAGCAACCGTCTAAAAATGAAACACAACATAACAAGTAAGAGAAATTGCACCCCACAAAAAACTAAAAAAAAAATAATCCTTCAAATTTTAATTAAACTTAAGAAACAAATTACATTTAAATGTTTGTATAGGCAAAGTAGAATATAAAAAAAAACTAACAAAAACCCATACAAAAAAAATATATATATGTGACAAACAAAAAAACTGTACAAAAAAAAAGAATATTTATTGAAACGAAATTTTCCGATTTAAACAAAATCAACATATTATTGTATTTATATTAATGTTAATTGCCTCATTAAAGAAAATAGAAAGATTATAATCACGCCCCTCTATGCCCATAGTCACATTTCACTCTAAACAAAACAAATCTATTAAATTTAAATAACTTAAAACTGTAATAGTAAATTTAATTAAAGAAAACTTACAACAAATCATTGTGATAATGTTGCTAGATAAAGTACGTAAGCAGAGGGAGAAACAATAATTTAAACAAAACAAATGAGAACGTTTGTGTGTAGACTACAAAATCTAAAATATCTTTAAGTCAAATTTTTCCTCTCTAGTTTAATTAAAAGTAAATTTATAAATACATTTATACAACAAAATAAAAAATCTGTACAGTGTGCTTAAAGACGATCAGGAGGTGTTGTGTGTGCGTTTTTTTACACGGGACTTATTGTAAGGATTGACAATTTAAAAAAAGCTTAACAATGTATATGTAAGATTTTGCAGAAGAAGATTTTAAACAAATTCTTACTTACTATTAAGTGAAAAGGAACACAAAGGAGCAATATTTTTTTAAATCCACTTTAGAGAAGAAAAACAAAAGAAACTTGATAACTTGATTTTTTTGTTGATTCGGATCGCTTTTTGGAGATCTGGATATTTTGCAAGGTGGACCAAAAGAAGTCATCCGATGTTGTTTGACTCTTATTTTTTTTCCAAATGAAAATCTTCGATTCTGTTTTTTTGATTATGTTTATTTGAACCTTAAGAATTTGATTTGTCCAGTCGAGAAGATGATATCGCCCAAATGGGCGCCGTCACAATTGATTGCCATACGGACTCGTTTTATGGCATTCGTGTCGAATGTTGTCCTTGAGGCCTTCTAGGGTCTCGGGCTTGTTCACGTAAACACGGGACTTCAAAAAAAGTCTGGAACGGTCAAATCGGGCGATCTTACGGGATAGTGCAAATCGCCAAAAACGACCCGGGAACGCCGCCTTCAGATTATCGGTTGTGGCTCGCGCATTGTGTGCCGTAGCTCCGTCCTGTTGGAACCACATGTCCTCCAATCCTAATTCGTCCTGTTAACATGGCCCTATAGCGCGCGCCGTCCACTGTTGTCGTTTGACCAGCCGCGTTCTCGAAAAAAATGGGCTTGTCAACAGCGGCGATATTCTCGGCACAACGGGCGCTCCGGGGCCGGCCACTCTTGGCAACGTCTCGTGTGGTCGCATACTCTTCAAGGTTGGTGGCCAAACGGCGCAGTGTTTGCTCCTACACAAAACAAAATTGCATGCATTCAAAATATAAATAGGATACCTTAGTATCGGCTGAGAGAACTACTAAATACGGGAAAACTAGAAAGCGATGAAAACCTACCACTACCAATGGAGGAACGGATGGTCTTCCTCAAAACGGTTCTTTACCCTCCCAGCCATGTGCAAGTGTTCGCTGAAATTTTGACTTGCACCCACGAAAGCCCTATGCTTTCATTAACAAAGACCAACTAACTCCACCATCGAATTGAGACACAAAATATTTTAATTAATATTACTCATTATTTTTATTAATTAAAATTAAATTATTAACTTAACAGGAGTGGATAAATTCAAAATATTAGTTAGTATAAAAGTAATAAAGAAAATGATACGCGATATCAAAAGGTACACGATAACTAAAGTAAGTAATTATAGACTTATACTTAAAAAGTTTAGGTAAAAAGCTAGCAAACGAAAAGATTCAAGTTAATACAGATCAATAAATCAGCCATCAAAAGGAACTTCAATAACGCTGTCCCCTTATTTATTAATTATTCCCTTTTATTTTTATGTAAATTAATTAAATTAAAGTAATTAAATTAAGTTTTATGTAAATTAAATAATTTATCAATGATTTATTTTTTTGGGAAAAAAAGATTTCTGTAATAACTTTTAAAACTAATTACAGAAAATGCGACTTGAGGCGTTTTTCTTTTTTAGTTCAGAGCACAACAAATACAAAAAGTTCGTGTTTCTTTTTTAGCTCAGATACATCAGAGCTCAGAATTTGGGTTTCTTTTTTCGTTCAGAGCATGACCAGAATAAATCGACTGAGCAGGCTGAGTATAAAGCTGATTACATACTTACAGGCACATTTGACAGAAAAAAAACAGGATAAACAAAATAATTTAAATGGCTGACGAACCTTGTTGCTGGTGAAACTGAATGTTAACTAATTTAATAAACAACAATTAATAAATATTCAATTTATGTATATACTTTATTACAAATGACAGCCGTGTGTTTCATAATTACATCAGAACGATCTGAGTACGCTCGGTTCAGAGCGCGCTCATAATGCTCGAGCTCGGTTCAGAGCTCAGCTCTGAGCTAAAAAAGAAAAACGCCTTTGTAAACTCAGTTATAAAAAAAATATGTTGCGCTTCGCAAACCTTTTTTTTTTTTGTTTTGGGCATGTAATTTCGCTCGTCTAAATATCATCAGTTTGACCGTATTAAAGTAATAAAAATTAAGCTTACCCCTGTTTCCGCGTCGTCAGGCCTGTCGATGAGGATTCCATGGTGTACCTGCGAAAAGAAATGGAGATGTCCGCTATGTGAGTGGAGCGACCGAAAAAAAAGCTCACCCACTCTCCTACTACAGACAAAATGATGAGTTGGTTCTTTAGTTTTTTTTTCTCTTTTTGCTCTCTACTATCGCATCTAACCAAAACGCACTCTCTTTGACAACCACTTTAAAAGAAAACTTTAATCTTCTCCTTTTTTGTTTGTTTTTGCTTAACCATATACAATTATTATATTGGTATTCAATATGAGGGGAAGGAATTACAAATGGGTAAGCGAAGGGTTGGATATCACTTCCTCGCTGGCTGATTTTAAAGATGGTGATGACGCTGGGACTGGATGATCAGTGTTGGGGATCACAGCCGCTTCTGGGTTCGCCGTTGCGGTTTGCCGATGGCTCTACTTCTACCAGAGACAAATGATACTATATTATTGTATTGTATTGTCTCTGACTTCTACGTTTAGGTACAGTTTTGGTGAGGAGGCTGATTCGACGGTGGGGTGGGGGGAGGGTTCAAAAAGCGAATATGATGGCGTGGTCGTCGTTATGTTGTTCGACGATCGCTCTTAAGAAAAAATAACTCAAACCCCGGCGGATTTCCCCGTTTTTCTTCTTTTTTTTTTTTTTGGGGTTTTGGGGTTGACGTATAGTTTAGGACTGTTGGCGTGTAGGTATTTGTGCAGGTGGATTTTCATTTGCGAAGACTGTCACTTTAGAGTTTCAGGGTACAGGGGAGAACGTTTAACGGCTCGTGCAGTCATCAGGGTGCCTGCGTATTGGAGTTAGGGGAGCTAATAGGGTGCAAATTAGTCACTGTGATACCGACTTCTAAGTTCACTTCGATCTCACTTAAAACGGGTGCACTGCTCGATCGTGAATGGTTACCAACAAAACTCCCGACCGTAATTGTTTGCTTCGCACAGCTTTTTGTTACCACCGATCCTTAAACACGCGGCGATATTGGCATCGCTTTTCTCCGAGTCCACCAACGGACCGCTCGTAATGTTACCACCCAACTGATTAGTTTTTGTCTTCATCATTCTTCTCACGGGCAAAAAATATTCTGCCCAAAGCATAGACGCCCGTTCCCATGGCGTGATGCCCCCCTGGCGCTACCTAACTTTGGCAATTGTACATAGAGTTATCGGAACTTTTACCGATTTTGCCAGAAATGCACTTGCAGCAATGGGCTTAGCATATCGGTGTTCTTTTCCCCGTCTCTTTCCCCACCTCGACCTAGATCAAGAGAAGCTTAGGAAAATCGGACCATTGTCATAAATGAAGTACATAGGGAGTGGATAAATATAACGACAACAAAAAAAAAAAATAGCGTGACAGAAACGAATCGGGGATCCCTTTTGAGAATGGTGAGACTTTGCAGTGACAGGATTGCGGTACAAAATGGTGTTTTAGAGCTAAGGCGATGAAAGCAGAAAGCAGTCTGTTGTCGATCTCGGCTCCTATACTTGCCAGCTATACTTAAAAGAAAAATAAATGCCGTGGTAGTGCTCCTCCTCCTCCTCCGTTACACTTTTGACGCCATCTTTGTGTTAAATCCGCGCAGTAAAATCGTTCGTTAAAGTTTTGATAGGTACCTATAATTAAAAAGTTTTGTTGTCCAGCACCAGCTGAGAGCTGACAATTGAAATTTGAAGAAGAAGATTCCACAAACAGCTGACTGTCATTGTCAATATGCAGGAGGGAATCGTGAATCAAACCTCAATTTTGTTTTTCTCGTTTGTTTTCTATAACCATTTCAATTCACGCATCTTCAAATGAAACGGTTCTTGAATATTTTTAAGCACCCTCACTGTAATGTGATTGGTATGGTACACATTGACGCACTACCAGGTACAAATTATCTTTAAAATCGTCGGAAATTTCAATGAAATCGTAGAAAAGGCTAAGCATGAGGCATTTCAATGAAATCGTAGAAAAGGCTAAGCATGAGGCAAACGTCTATACAAAACATAGGCTAGTAGGTTTTGAGGATTGTTTCTTCCAATAGAGCCTGTATTGTTACTCAATTGCAGGGCGCTATACTGATCGAAAATATGCACGACGTTCCCTACGTACAGGAAAAATATCTCGGACCAGAAACCGTCGCTTGTATGACCAGAATTGCAACGGATATTCGTAAAATTATTCCTAAAGAAATGCCGTGTGGTATTCAGGTAAGCTATGGTATTTTAAAAGAAACGGCATCAGCTGGAAAACGTTTCTAGGTGATGGCTTGTGGCAACAAACAAGCCTTAGCCATTGCTAAGGCATGCGACTTGCAATACATTCGAGCGGAGGGCTTTGTTTTCGCTCACGTCGCTGACGAAGGCTATACAGATGCATGTGCTGGAGATATTTTGCGATATCGCCGTCTCATCGATGCAGAATCGATCTTAGTTTTCACAGATTTAAAAAAGAAGCATAGCTCGCACTCGATAACTGCAGATACAAGTTTGTTGGAAACAGCAAAGGCTGCGCAATTTTTCCTTACCGATGGAATTGTGGTAACAGGTTAACAGTCATTTATCCGATGTACAAAGCAAAGTAATTTTGTCATATGATGCTTTCAGGAACTTCAACTGGTCATGCTGCACGTCCAGAGGACTTAGAAACTCTTTATGGCAAGGTGAGCGTTCCGCTCATCATTGGTTCCGGTGTGACAAAGGACAATTTCAGTTACTACTACGACAAAGCGAACGCTGTGATTATTGGTTCACACTTTAAGGTCAATGGTAACTGGAGCAATGATCTCTGCGAGGAGGCCATTGGAAATTTTATGGAAAACCTGAAATTCTTAAGGAAAAAATAAAAATGCATTGATTCCAATGCGTCAACTGTTTTTATTGCAAGTTAAAAGTGTAAAGTTCAACAAGTTTCTAGGTTTTGTTGTCCACTGCTGGAAATAGGACTCCTTTAGGGTGGTCCACGATTCTTGATACTCTGTACACAGAGACTTTAAGTCGTAGTACGTCGTATTTACAATGCTGTTTTCTCTTAGTTTAATTTTTTCCTTTAATTCCGGTCGCTTTTCTAGCAGTTCACAAAATTCTTCAAGCAAGAGCAACTTGCTAATGCGAAGGGCAGACTTCTTGGTCTGTAGCGCCTTCTTCGTGATTCCCTGCTTCTTGCCATTTACCGACACTTCGTATGGACTACAAATAGAAGAAATGAGAATCTCAAGACCGACCTATAGTATAATCTACCTGTTCTCAA
The DNA here is from genome assembly GCA_916610125.1 of Cheilosia vulpina. Lineage (NCBI taxonomy): Eukaryota > Metazoa > Arthropoda > Insecta > Diptera > Syrphidae > Cheilosia > Cheilosia vulpina. The sequence goes on from OU744278.1 coordinate 28,507,432, forward strand.
GCGCAATTTCACTCCAGATCAGCCCATTAGGAGAGGGATTCCTATCCGCATTTTGAGCATATTCGAAGCGACATCGAGAACCTCGAATCTCAGGTTTATGTGGCACAAACCGTTTGCTTTCAAAAACTCTACCAACCCACCGTCTAAAGATGGCTCTAGTCATGGAATCAATGTCAAATTGACATGTGAAATTTAAAGTTTGCAAATAAATTGGTTTTTCAAGAACTACGTCCAAAAATGCACCTTGAATACCAAGAATATTCCATTTTGAGAGTTTGTCGCTACACGACATGGAGAGAGTACGATCACCACGACCTGGTTTTGTTCGAAGTGGTCCCATAGTTTGGTCCATTGGATCAGTTATAATGGCACCAATGAGTTTGGCTCCCGTGAACATATTAGATGAGTTCAAGACATCGCCAACATCGGAGCTCTCGCTGTCTAGTTTTCTTCGCTTTGTAGGTACTTCATTCGAGTTTTGAGTTGAACGTGCAGCGATGCAAGCATCTCCACAAGGCACTTGAGTGCTGAAAAAGTGAAAACTGACCGAGTCCTTAAGAGCAAATGCACTTCTTTCATGTTGATATGAAAAAATATCACTGTCACTCATTAACTGATGTATGATAAATCGCAGGAATGCCCTTCTGGCAAGAACTTCAGCGTGAGAATCATTTAGAATCAGTCCAAGTGGGCACAGTCTCATCTGACCAATGCATTTTGTCCCAGCTCCAAGAGCGACAACTTTTGATTCACCACTAACACTGTCGAATTGGATTATTGAAGATAGTACAGTCCACTCGGATTTGTTAGGTTTGCCTGTTTTTGGAAGAGATTTAAATTTTTTAAACGTAATTTCGGCAATAAGGTCGGCAGATGGAAATTTGTACATCTTTAAAAAATCAATTTGAATGTGTCAAACCTACTTTGTACTAAAATTATATTCTAAATCGGTTGTGTTCAGCAAAGATAATGGAATACAGAGATAGCAAAGATAATGGAATACAGAGATATATATCTTTCCAGTGGAAAAGCGGCTGCCTACAAGCTCTTTTCCCGAAAAATTCATGAAGTCACGCACATATGCTCATTTCTTTTCTAGGATATGTGAGTTCATGAATTGAACTTTAATGCAAGAATTCGCTATTCCGGAATGTATATCTTTTCGTAGCGAAAGAGCTTTAAACGCTGAATGCAGAGATGAATGAATAGAAGCGATGGATATCTTTCGTACGTCTATCCCCCCAAAACCTATTTTCTTACATTGTTGTTTTAGTAATTTCAACCCCCGTCTGTGAATACGTGTGAGCTACAAAAAAGCATGTTGCTAATGGCCGGCCAACATTCCTTTTGGTTTTATGGGCATCGCGCTGTTCAATTGTTTTGTGTTTGGTATTGAACTTTTTTGGTTTTTGTTAAGGATTCGATTAAAATAAAAAAAATATTAAATACGCATTTCGGAGTAGCGAATTATTGCATTAAAGTTCAATTCGTGAACTCACATATACTAGAATAGAAATGAACATATGTGCGTGACTTCATGAATTTTTCGGGAAAACAGCTTGTAGGCAGCCGCCTTTCCACTGGAAAGATATATATCTCTGTATTCCATTATCTTGATCTCTGTATTCCATGATCTTTGGCTGAATGTGTCCAACCGTCACAAACATTTTTTTATATTATTTTAGGTTGCCTGCCCTAGCTGAAAAAAAAAAAACAATTGTCATTACATTAGACAGGTGCAACGACTTTTTTTCCATTCAAAATTTTGGACGTGCATTTGAGCTCTGCATTTAATATTTTATGATATTTGTTGGTACTAAATTACAAAACTATAAAAATGTATCACACTCCACTAAAACGGCCGCACAGTACTTCCGAAGCTGAGTTTCATACTCCATTATCCTTTAGCAAAGAGCTCAAACAAGTTCTAAACGAACGAAATCTTCTCACAGCGAATACCAGAAAAAGAGGTAAAAGTGGCTTTAAAATCCAACATTCCATAGATAGTTTAGTAAATATTTAAAAAAATGTACAGTCTGTTCAATGCTAGACCGCACAACCCCCGACAAGCACGAAGCACTCGATAAGCGTAAAAGTTTCCGCCTTCAAGCAATTCAAGAGATCGTCAGTTCCGAGAAAACTTATCTCAAACAATTGGAGATTCTGATGGAATTCTTTGTAGTGCCATTGAAGGAACAAGCAATCCTTAACGATGGTAGCCACACCACGCTCTTTGGGCAAATTGAAATGATTTACAACCTGAATGGGGAGCTTCTGCGAGAAATAGAACGTAACCAGGAGGACGTAGCCCAAGCCTTCCTCAAAATGGCACCATTTTTCAAGCTGTACTCGGTCTATGCTTTTGATTATAAGAATGCTCTACTCGTTCTTCAGGAGCTAACTAGTAACAACCCAGTTTTTAGGAAATTCCTTGAAAATACCGAGTCCCGCCCTGAGGTGCAAAGAAAATTGAATTCACTGATGATTGCTCCAATTCAGCGAGTGCCCAGGTATAAGCTATTATTGGAGCAAGTATTGCTCTACACAAGCCCAGCTGATTCGGACTTTAAATTGTTAAAAGGTAAGGTAATGTAACTTATAATCGTGGAGAGCAAATCTAAGACGAATTCCTTTAGAATCGGTAAAATTGGTAGAGAGCACTGTCGCACACATAAACTCTGTCATCGAGGATCAAGAAGTCACACAGAAGCTGTTAAATCTCCAAAATTCACTAGCGAATAGAATGCCAAACATAGTAAAGCCCAGTCGAAAGGTCATTAAGGAGGGAATCCTGAACAAAGTCAACCGAAAGGGAGATGAAATCAAACGCTACTGTGTGCTGATGTCTGACATTTTTATGTACTGCAAGGTTCTCAAAGATCGCCCAAGGGACACTGTGGTAGAGAACTCCTTAGAATGCTGCTGCATCTTTCCACTAAAAAAATGCAAGGTGTATGAAATGTTCCCGGGAAACTTTAAAATAACATGTCAGGGTGATGGGATCATTCTTTGCACGAACGATTTACACTTGGGTCGGACTTGGGTGGCATTCATTAAGGATGCCATTGAATTACATATCATGTGCAGAAAGACACTTCGCAAGGAATCAAGTAAAAGGACGCCAATCAGGTAAGAATAGAGATGAATAAGATCAATCATTTTTCACTGTTGATTTTTGTACGTTTCTAGAAAGAAGGACATCAAACACTTTGACACCGACTACATTCTCAGTCCGAACAAACGCAAATGTGTAAGTTATTCTTGAAACTTGGAACTTAACACGGCCGGTTACAGAATTAATTTTCTTTACTCACCAGGACTATGAAACCGTTTACCGTAATAAACGGAGCACTGACTCTGAAGAAGACGATAGCGATGGGAAGTCATCATGCTTCCCTCGTTCTAAAGACACAGCTACATTCAAGAAACCAAAGACACCGCCAAAGTTCCCAGTCTATAACAATCGTTTGCTTAAAGTGAGGAACAATATCACTTCGGAGAAACAAGGTGTACCACGTCGTCGTAGCATTTTAAAAAAATCGAAACCAAACCCAATTACGATTAAAAAGGAAGACCATGACCCGACATACGGATTCGCCACTCACTTCTCGGACTCCAAATCATATTTTCGAGCACAAACTGTGGACTCGACGATTCCTACGACAATTACACGACAGGACTTCATGAATGAGACATCTTTAGAGAGCAAACATGTAAAAGGCATCTTGTACCCTTTGCACACTAATAGAGGAAAGGAAAACCTGTTGCCCAAGGATTCAAACTCTTTTCCGAGAAAGCGAGTAAAATTCGATGACTTGGAAGACTCCAAGTGTATTCGCGACAAAGTTGAACCCTTCAAGTTCACCAGTGCTGTTGTGCCTAAAACCACAGTGTCCCTGCGCGAACGAATCGTTGACTTTTTTGCCAAACTCTTTTAATGATTGTTATTGAATCGTTCAAAGATGTTTTGTTCATGTTATCATTGCGTTTGTCTCATATTTATTATTAAAGTAAGGCTTTTGTTCTCAGCACTTAAAACTATTTTATTGAATGAATATTATGTATAATGATAAGAAGTGTCAAAGGATACTCACAATCCAACCGCACAAATATAAAAAAATACTAGCAAATCGTCTCTTTTTTTTTGTTCGATTAGTCACTAAATTTGACCACTCAAAAACCACATGAAAGAATTCGTATGTGCTGTCGAACAACATCTCACCCAGAAAGTATGAAATGAAAATGCCTATTCAATTTCTTCAGTGGAATTTGCATTGCATACCCTTGTGATGATGTTTTTATTTTTGTCTGTCCATTCAATTTTTCTGGTGGCCTAGTATTTTTTTGAAGATTTTTCCCTCGTGTCCTTGGACTGTACTTCCGTATACAGGGTGCGTCATATTTTATGTCGGCATATAAACATTGAATAACTTTGAGTAGAAATGTTTTTAAGCCATAAACTTCAATTCAGTAGAATTTTAAACGCGCGAAAATAGTGACGTGTAAATTGAAAATAGTCACTCAATTGTGTTAACTCAACGTGCATATCGCCGAAAATATCGTGGCCAAGAAGCACCGTCTGGTATCACTATTCATCGTCGATATCGGTGGCTCATATTCTTCATTTGGTGGCGGATACTCATCTATATAATATATTGCTTATGGGCAGCGCTGTCGAAAGCACTACAATAGGAGTTTTACTTCTTTTTCGTCGTCCGTACTCCCATACTCCCCATAGACAATTTGTACTCATATTTTTAATTTCGGATATAACATTTCTATACGTAGTATGGTAAATCTCAAAACATATTTTTCTTTCTGGATGTTCCACTAAGTTACATTTTTTATGTGGATACTTGAAGTTCCCTTTTTAATTCCACTATTAACTGCGTTTTCAATAAGAATGGGTCGATGTTGAAATGGAATAAAGTGTCAGGTCATAATAAAATTATTTATCTATTTCAAAGGTCCATTATTATGTATGTACAGAATATAACATAGTTAATAATTGTCCGCCGCGGCTTCTCACAGTGACACGGATCCTGGTGATCGTATTTTTGCATGATTATTTATCAATTGTCTCGAATTTAGCCACCGAAAGTTGGTTAGTCGACTTTGAAGGGTCACCACGTCTGCAATAAAATGGCCGCAGCTCGCGCAACGTATGCGCTGACGAGCACTAATTTTTATGATAAAATTTTATCATGCTGATAAATAGTGCTAGTTGCCTATGTGATTTGGCATTTGCTGACTAATAAAAGGCCTTTTTTATTATGCTCACGATGATTTTCACGGTTTACAACAACAGTACAAGATCCAACTTTTGTTGTATAACATGGAAATCAATGATCTATACAGATCATGTGAGCATAATAAAAAAGGCCTAATAAACACCACACCGGAAAAACGCCACCAAAACAGCATAGCCTTCACAGGTTAATCAACCCGTTCCAATTGGAAAACACTTAGCTAAAAATGAATTTCCTGATTTTTGTTCTGTACTCCCGGTAGCCCCTAAAAAAATTATGAAACGGCAGCTTTGCTTATGGGGTTTGGCAATATTGAATCCATAAATCCCATTTTTATTCTCATCTCCACAAGTTTCATATGCCCACATAAACAGCGCGGAAAAGCCTCGTTTCACATTATTTGCCTTGTTTAAAATAGGTACTAATCACTGCTCGGGAAACGGGCACTGAGTTAAAAAAAAAAACAGTAACAAAAACTATGTAGTTAAATAAAACAACGAAGTATATTTTCAATAAATATTTTCTTTTTAATAAATAACTTAGGGGAAAATCTTATAATTAAATAATAACTAAAAATAGGAAAACAAAATAAAATTAAAAACGTTTTCGTTTGCGTTTAAAAGCGGAGAAATAAATTTACAATATGAGAATTTGAATCGTTACAACGTGCAATTCTTAGTTCTTCACTTTTCTTATCGTTTTCTTTCTAAAATCAAATACAATTTACACTTTCTTCTTTTATATTGTTTTACATGTCTTTTTGTCTACTAAAGATTTGCACTAAAATTTAATGAATAATTAGATGTAACCTGCACGGTAAAACTTCGCTAAATTCTTGTTTGTGGTCTAAAATAATAACTTAAACTTTTAAAAGTAAGAGAAAGGGAAATATATATTACAAACAATTATTTCTTTTAACCCAAACAATAGTTGAATATAGCATTTATTGTTATTTTTTTTCTTCTTTGAGATTATTTTTAATGGAATTAGCATTTTAATTTCTTTCATAAATAAATGTTAAAGCAATTTTTTTCCTTTGTCACTATAAAACTAATTACTCAGTTTTGGTTTCATTATTAAATTGTTAATACATATTAAAATCGGGTGTTAAATATATGGGTTGCTATTTTCTTGTTTTTCATGGAAATAGTGTGTGGCAGGGTGGTGTAAAAAACTGTTATGTCTAACGCTGACTGACGTGCCACACAATCAAGTAGCTCTTGTCACCACGATTTTCAATTGTCTGATTGGGTTCCAAGTGAATACTGCTTTCCATGTCATTGTCACCTGGCAAATAGTTGATAAATTTATTTCTTAAGCGCACTTTACACCGAGATTTAAATAATTTTTCTAATTACAGTGCGTGACACAAAAAAAAGAGGAATAACTTTGGATAAAAAAACTCAAGTGGGTATATCAAAAACTGTTCCTTTGTACAGGGATTGTTTTGGGATTGGGATTCAATTGCTAAATGGATACAAAAGCGTAGAAGTTACGCTTGCTCTTTTAATAGGATAGATCAGGCCTGGTTTATTGAACACCAATCTCAGCAAAGTAAAACAAAGCAAAGAAAAGTAGAAATGAAACAGTTCAGAGTGACATTTGTGCGTCTCGACTTTTATGTCGTTTTCCATTGGGACCACCAAAAATCTTTTTCAGATCTCAGATTTAATGCGGCCCATGGAACATACAATGAAATTGATCTGCTTTTTTAAATGGATTAGTGCGTTATTTGACAACAATATCAGCTGTTCAAATTGCATTTGTTTTTAGTAAAATCAACCATGGAAATCGGCTTGAAAAATGTTTCCTCTGTTGTAGATACAAATGGAGTAGTTTTGGTGATTCGTAGTTTCCAGATGATGAGGAAGACAATGAAGATAATAATTCCTTCAAAACTATGTCCATTGCTGTTTATGCACTTCTTTATTTTGGTTTTCATGAAACTGTGCACATTTGTTTTAAAACCAACTTCTTTAAATGACGGAAAACAGCTGTGCTGTGTTTGTGGTAGTATGTGTAAATCTGAAAAAATATCGAGATCTGCAAAAAGTGATCCGAATCAAAAAAAAGATTGATTTGTTTCCCAATGGAACGCGAAAAGTGATTTAGATAAAAAAAAAACGATTGTTTTTTGTCCCAATGGAAAACGACATTAGTTTGGCTCAATATTCTCCTAGATCCCGATCACTGAAGGTGAATGGCGCAGTTAATAAAGCCCGTATGACACTACATTTGTATCATGTTGAAAAGTCAGCGGTGTGTAAAAGAGAGTAAAAGAGCTTTGCAAACAAGCAACCACAAATTTTCAAACGAATTTATTTTCAAAAAAATGTTGAAATGTCAAAAAAAAGCCGAAAAATGTAATTTGAAATTAGAACGAAAATTCCCGATAGGAGTGAGTGCGTCGTACACGCCAACTTTATAATTGTAGAAACGTCAAAAAAATGCATTAAAAATGTATTCAAATTACGTTTTGCAGCTGCTGGCAGCTTTTTTATTGACGTTTCAGGATTATTTGAAAATAAATTCCTTTGAATTTATGTGGTTGCTTTGCAAACAATTGCTACCCCTTTCGTAATACACTTTTAGTCTCTTTTACAAACCGCTTACTTTTCAACATGAAAAAAATGTAGTGTCATACGGGCTTAAGCAACGTAATAGGAACAATAACTAAAAGTTGTCAACGTGAACTGCACTGCTGCTAGAGCTGGCCGCCCACTGAGCAGGAAATTTTTTTGCGATTGAAACGTTGTGTCTTGTGTCCATTTTCAAGTTTACATTCTATTAAAACTCTGCAAGGAAGATCGGTATTAAACCCTTAATGCCCAATTCACAATGTCGCGTTGAAGCGCGTGTGCGTTGACAGATTATGTAGAAACAAAGCTGACACACAAAATACAACTTCAGGCGTTGGATCGACTTTAGATCGTAAATATCGTAAAGTTCAACGCGACGCCTGAGTAGACCTACTATCACGCGCGTTTGACAACTTTAGAATTTTGAATTGTTCGATCTGATGTCATAGAGTGTGCCGTTCTTAATTGGAGTGGCACAGAACCACTTATATTTATCACACACAAGTTTTAAAAAGCAATATGATGTTTTTTAATGCAAATTAATTTATTTAGTGTGTGGAAATGACGAATACCTTTTTTTGTGGAGCTTATTCTTATGTCTTGAGATTCATTCTTCAATTTAGATAACTCTTCTTTTGGGGCAAACTTAAGATTGGCAGCTATAATAGAGTTTTTAAAACTCTTGCATTTCATGTACAGCTTTTTTTGTAACGGATACAATGAACCCAACTGGCGGTATAATTGAAGCTCTGGCAATTGTTTAACTAGCTAATCCGCTTATGTCGTTTTCCATTGGTTTCACTTGAGGATCCACTCATTCTGAAATCCAATGAAAGAAGAAAACTGCTTCCACAAATGCATTGGCGAAATGTCACAACGGCTTCGGCTCCTCCTACCGTGCTTCTTGATTTAATTCTGAATTCAAATCGTGAAGTGAAATTCTCTTCTCAGAATCATAAGAGTATTTTTTGTGCCAATGGGACGGTTTCTGAAGTATATTTTTCGGACGTTTCCTGGCGCTTCATTTTGCCTGATGGAAAACGACATAATACTTATGTACTAATAAAACTCTGTAAAAAAAACAGTGATTCCAAACTTCGATCCTCCAACACCCCTCAGAGTAGCTGGGTGTGCTAAATATCTGGGTACAATCTTAGATAAGAAGCTTAATTAGAAAATGAAAGAGTAAAAAAAGCTGCAAACGCTTTTTACGCATGTAACCGAATATTCGGCAAAAGGTGGGGACCAAATCCCAAATCAATTCTGTGGATGTATACGGCTATTGTGCGTCCAATACTCACGTACAGAAGCGTAGTCTGGTGGCAAGCCACAAACAAAGCATCGAATCTCAAACTAATGACCAAAATACAAAGACTAGCGTGTATAGGTACAACTAGCGCAATAAGGACAACGGCTGGAATGGAGGCAATCCTTAACCTGACACCGTTAGATCTATACATGCAAGAATCTGCAGCCAAAAGTGCCCTTGGGATCCAAAGGATTAAGTAAATCTGACAGCTGGTCTGTGTTGCAATTTTGATTGGGCTGGATCGGTCACATGAACAGTTTTTTTTTCAGTTCACGTCTAGAGGTAGCCGAAGAATTTAACAAGAATTTCGCAGCAGCATTTTGTAAATACAATCACAGATTACGAATGGTATCCGTTGTTTTTCACTTTCTATTAAACGATAGAAGCTTGAACGTCTTATTTCAGAAGCGAAAAAGGTTTACGGACTTTGCGCCGTAACAATAACCAATAAGCTCACAATTGCGAAATTTATATGGAAAATATAGCCACGGTGAATTAGAGTCGAAACTAAAAATTTGTATCGGTAAGACCCTTTGAGTGCAACATTTAACAAAAATCGTTAGTTTATAATGCGCCCATCGAAATGTGAACTAGGAACAGAAAGTTAAATGGATTTTACACCGCTGCAAAGTCTCTTAAATGGCAATCTGGTTGTGACTGAATTTAATTTTGTTCTTCCTCTTTTTATACGCCCATATTAAAAGTTTCCCTCTATTAGCGCTTTCACGTTCTATTTGTTTGTACAAAACAAGAGATATAACCAAACGATATCGAAACGAAATCATATTTATGGCGTTGCCATTTGCTGAGTCATATAAGATCCCGCACATTTCGGCGTGAACAAGCTGTCAAATTTCGAACCAAACCAAGGGATCATGCAAAATTGTCGTAATTTTGTGTTTCTCACACTTTTGAACTTTGTAAGAGAATTTTCTTACGCTGAGAGAAATACGATATTTTGTCAACAGAATCCTTTGCTTTAGCACATAATTGGTTTGTTCCTTTTGTATGAAGAATGGAAAAGACTGTCGAATCGAAATGGCAGTGATGCGTAAATTCTCTCTCAGAGAAACTTACGAAAAAGTTAGCGAACGCTCTTGAAGTATAATCTACGAAAAATTAAAGGTACATTATATACATAATTCCAAAATTCAAAGAAGTGGTACGAAAAGTTGGTAAAATTGCTGATATACTCAAAATATTTGCTAGTTTATTAACAATATTAGTTGAATCATTTAGCGATAAAAGTGATTCGGAATTAAAAGAACTTCTTTTTGATGAACCCGAGTATGTGGACGAGTTTGTACTGATTGAACTACAAGTATTCAAGAACGAGGAAAAAGCGACGCTGCATTAAAAATTACGTGAAGGAGATTGTCCCTTCCTACAGCGAGAAAGAATTTCGTCGCCACTTTAGAAACGAATCTTGAAAGGAACATTCAATTTTATTTTGGCGCTTGTTGATATAATTTTGATACGCAGGAAATGGAAACACATGCACGCCTATACGAAATAGGATAAAAATGTTTAAATCAAACAGTCAGATGACTGACAGCTTTTCCGATTCTTACATTTTTTGAATAAAAACTAGATTCTCAGTGGAGGGGTAATATCTTGCTCTCTCGATGGCACTCTCTTTTACGAATTTTTCGAGATGAGGAACGACATTGAGTAAAAATTCGTAAAATTTAAATAAATTGAAATAAATTAAATATATGGTTAATAGGAGAAACATGCATTAAAAAAAACATCACCAAACCTAATATTATCTACAACTCACAAAGCATCTACAACAATTCTACAACTAACAATATTTTTTCAAAGTGTTACCTCTGTGTGCTGTTTAACGGTTTAAAAATGAAATCGATGTGCAAATTGCATTGTGTATTAATTACGAGTGTGTAGGTACGGCAATAAACGGCAAATTTGTTTTAAATGTTTTGTTGAAACAAATTTTGAAAAACAAACAATTTCATTAAGAAAAAGCAACCGATTTTATATATATGTAGTAATATTCAAAAATAAAATATTTTTGTTTTCTAATCAAATACAAATGAAGAACAGGTTTCAAAGAAAACAGGAAAAAAAAAATACAAATTATAGATACAAAAAAAATAAAGAAAAAGAAAACAAACATAATAAACAAATCAAGTGCTAACGTTAAGAAAAAGCAACAACAAAAGAAAGAAAGAATCTTGTTATTATAAACCTTTTTGTTGTGTTGTCAGAATCCTGTCTGGACCAACAAATTCAGTGTTTGTCTCATCTTTCTCTCTCTCAATTTACTTTCTAATGAGTATTAGACTTATTTTTTAGTAACATTTTTTGAGACCATGTTCATAAATTGTAAATTCTAAATTTTCAAAAAAGAGAAACAAAAAAAAACAGAAACAAAGAATTGAAAACAAACAAACTTATAAACAACAACATACAGCCACAACAAGGTAGCATCTTTATTAAAACATTTTGTAATTTTTTTTTTAGAATTTTTACCAAATATATTTTGTTTTTAACGAATTAAACATTAAACGAAAGCCAAAAGTTAATTAATTTATGTAAAAAAAAAAAACAAGAAGGAAGAAAAACTCAAATAAGAAAATAAAACAAATTCTTACGTATCGATTCGCCAAACTATCAAATGTGCCGCATTGTCGCACGCATCGGCTGCATGCTTTTCTTGAACTGATAATATTTTTGTTTACAATAATGTTTTTTAATGTTTATGTAAATAAAAAGAGAAAAAGAAAAAAATGTACGATTATGAAAAATGTAAACGAATACTACTTCTAAGTACTAAACTAGTGTCTAAGGATAAAACCTACAGAAGCATATCTTTTGAAGCTGCGACACCCTGTGAAAGTCAAACAATAATAATATCAAATCTATAAGCGAATGCCTTTAGTTGCATATGGAAGCTTTAATTACAGTTCAACATGAAAACATGTCAGGCTGTCTTTAAAATCACAAATTTAAGTTTCTCTCAAGAGTGCCCTTGAATTGGGACGCAGGTTTTGATGGACTCAGCAAAGCAAATCCGAATGTTAAATGTAACGCAACGTAGGAAGCTAGGGCTAACTTTACACACCAGGCGTTTATGTGAGTTTTTATTTGTATGGGATTATTTGTCCTCCTCTTTTCAAACTAGCGCATAGTTCTGCCCAACGCTTTGATGTCACTCTTGTTGCATATCGTTCAAAGCAGCGCTAGTCATTATTATTGGCCGACACGTTTTGGACGTTTCTATAACACTCCAATAAAGCACCAGGACAACCAGAATTTCAATTATTAAATTATTAATCTGTGCTACAGTCGTGTAGTAACTAACACGAAATGACACAACTCTCTTCCTTCAAACGAACAAATTTGAATTATAAAAAAAAATTCAGAAAAATACATCTATCCAACGTTACAACAAAAAGCATTCGCCATGTCTTAATAACCAACAAACGAACTCATAAAATTGCACTTACCTTGTCTAAAGTCAATGTAACCCTCCCCGCCGCATATGACTAGCATATCGGGCCGTTTATTTGTAAACTGTTGCAAATGATTGCCCGGTTGTTGTGACATCGGCACTGAAACGAAGAATTTCACTGCGTCACGGTGGCCATGGAAGGATAACTGAGCATTGGCCATGCCACAACGTGGAATCAACCCATTGGACGCTGAAGCTGGAAAAACAACAATTCAAGCCATTAGCCGGTACATATAAATAACATCCATATACTAACATGGTTTCAGTGGTCCCTCGGTGAGTGGAACCGATATAATCACTCCGTTGCTTGTTCCAATCCACAAACGATTGCACGACACCATCAGCTCTGTAATGCTCACAAAGGAGAACCCTAATTTACCAGTGCCAAGCATTTTCGACACATATGGCTCAATGTCCACGTCCTGAATGTGTTCGAACGTGTGCGCATGATAAAGGCGAAGTGTTGAATCCAACCTGTGTGAGTAAATGCCATGAGTTTGTCTGTCATGGAACATGAAACGAATTCTTACCTGATTGAAACCCATACACCCAGCCCTGTTGCGGCCATCTGTCGCACTTGACTCTCTTTTCGCGGATGAGCCTCCAGCGTATGCACAACACTAAGGGAAATAGGATCCACAATGTGAATCTTGTTGCGGTGTGCAGCCCAAATCTTATCGGCTACAACACACAAGCACCGAATCGACTGATGCTGGTCGCCCAGAGTCAGCAGGTGATAGCTGTTTAAATCCCACTGGCCATCGGTTTGGCGGTGAAACACCGCCAACTGTCCGTTTGCCAGGGCAACTACCACACGCGACTCAACGTGCACTATGCCCAACACAGCATCGGGCAGTAGCACTTTGTGCAGACATTCATGCCACCGCCCAACGCTACTGTGCACATAGAGCATACCGTCCTGGGCGCCCAACCACATTGTCGGACCCACCGATGTCATTGGAGGCTCATTTTGGCGGTCTTGAGTGCCCAGAATCGGATTGACTGGCCTCGAAAATGCCAGCTTGGCGCTGGAGTTATTATTATTCGTAGTAGTCTCTGACACTCCATTGGTGTTGGCTATGTCACCGCCAACTACAAAGTGATGCAATGGTGATGACGGAGGGAAACTGTTTCATCGCTTTCATTTGAATTTGACTTCTCAACAGCTTCCTTTGCTTTCTCTTCCACTTCTGCATTGCCATTGGTGGCAGCATTTGTCTCAATCTGTATTAAGAAAATGTATTAAGAAAACAAGTAAATAAACAGTTTAAATAACGAAATTTCAAATTCCAAACTTTTTGCCGCGAGCGAATACACCCTTGGCGCGAATTGTCAAAGATTATTCACAATCCACATCATTCAATTCGCGTTCCACAGACTAGCGAATAAAACATTCGTTGGAACTTAACCTCAAACTTGGTATTTTTTTACAATTTTCATTTTGTGGTGTCGTTTTGTTTTAGTCCGAATGAAAAATAAAAGAAATCAACAGATAAGAAGGTGACATACTTCAAATGGGAAGAACTTAATATAATTTATTTGTTTATTGCTGTTATTAGTTTTATTTAATTAGTTTTTGTACATGTACGGATGTACATGCATTAGTTGCTGTATTTTAAATTTTGTTCCACCACAAACAGGTAAACAATATTTTATTTTTTTGCTTAATAGAATGTCGCTACCTCCAATTGTCGAGTTTTTTTTATTCAAAAAGTAGAAACAAATGACGGCAACTGTCTAAAACTGCGACCGAATAAAATGTATCATGTGAATGGAATGTCAAAATTTGCGAATATTCGTTCGTTCGTAGGTAGTTGGTCGCTCTCATTTGAATCGTCCTTTAGGCCGATAAAGTTCTTTCTATAAAATTGGGTCAGATATCATGATTTGCTGTGATTGAAAAACAGTGGACGATGTTGGTTTTTTAAGGTGTTAAGGTGTGAATTATTATTATTCCTCCAGGTCTGTTTCCTGTTTCGCTGCTACAGTTCATTTACTCTATTCCCGTCCGAGTGTAAAGTGGCGAATGAAATAAAATACATGACAGTATTGAAGGTTGTACTTTAAAGCTGGATATAATGCTTTAAATGCTGCTCGCATTAAGTAATGTACATATGAATCACTCAGAGAAAAAAAATGGTTATTTTTAACTATCTGGAATAAATAGTTATTTATGACCATTTTCGTTGACAATTAATAATTTTCGTAAAATCAACATAGTATGCTGCTCGCGCTTAAATTAAGCTCCCTTACAAAAATGTCTCCAAAGCTAAAATTAAGCAAAGCAGTTAAGCCAAGCAGTACGCAGTTCAAGCTAAATTTGTTAACCACTGTACGAAAAATCTCTACAGAATTTAAGTAAGCGTATTAATGCAAAATACATTTTTCCACAGCTAAATTCTGATAGATCAGAGAAAATATCGGTATTCGCAACAAAATTTCAAACGAAAGCAAATTAAAAGTATGGAGAATGGTTAGAAATTTGTTGTTGTTAATTTAATTTCTTTTAGAAATGGAATATTTTAACGAGGAGTAATGGAAGAGGTTTTTGAGGAGGGATCTGTAGAAGTACAAATAAAGAAACCGAACAAAGTCAATCAGCTTTACCAACACAGTTTTTTTTTTTACGGAACTTACACTGTCAAAATTAAGCGAAGTGGTGGAGAGAAACATTGGAGAGGCGCTTTATTTTAGCTTTCCTGGAACAGCATACTAGACTTTAATGGTTAATATTTCTAGATAAAATAGTTATTTTTAACTATTTTATTGTAAGATAATGTTTTGTTCAAAACTAACTATTCGATATTCAAAATCATCTATTCAATAATAAAATCAACTATTCAAAAGTGGCGCAGTGGCTTAGTGGTTAGTGTGTTGGACTACTAAGCGAGGGGTCCCAGGTTCGAATCCCGAGAAAAACCCAAATTTCAACTTAAGGTTTTTTTCGCTGCGCCACCTCTCGCGAACGTCTGACAAACATCCGAGAGTATAACTGTCATGAAAGAGCTTCTCAATTGGCCGTTTGGACTCGGCATAAAATTGTAGATCCCTTCTATTCGTCCCAAAAATAAAAACTCACACAAGACGAATGGTTGTGAGAAGCTAGGCTTGGGTCCATACGGACCTGTTCCGCCAATTATTTTTTTTTTTTTTTTTTTTTTTTTTTTTTTTTTTTTTTTTTTTTTATTCAAAAGTCTATGTTATTAATAATATTAATGATTTGCGGCTATTTTGATTGTTAATTGATTTTTTTCAGAATCAACTTTTTGATAAACGATTTAACGAAATGCTGATAGTTTTTTACTTGCCGAAGAAGAATAATTAGTTTCCTAAATATTCTGCAAAAAAAATCAACAATAGGCCTGTTTTTTGAGCTACGATCTCAGCAAAGCAAAGTAAAGTAGGATTTTCAACAGGCAATTACAACAACTACGTTTTACTTGACACTTTGAGAACTCAGAGTAGTTGTTGTAATTGCGTGCTGAAAATCCTACTTGACTTTGCTTTGCTGTGATCGGAGCTCAAAAAAACACGCCTAATAACATTTTTCTCAAATCATTTCAATTGACATTTTAAATTTTATTATATCTTATAAAAGAATTAAAAAAAAAATACAATTATTATACAAACAATAAGAAATATTTAAATCTTATTCATTTTTTGTTCGATACAAAATAAACGGTGGGGAATTTATTTCGTTAAACTTAAAAATTAAAGGTCTTTTGTATTCAGCCCCAAGTTTGTATGCTTCAAAGTGTTCATTAAATGTTCTGTTCTGTATAATAGAATATAGCTTGTCGTCCTCGATTGGCGCACTGGTATCAGTTTTCTGGAGAATATTTTCACTTTGGTTTGTTAAACATATTTCATGTTCTTCACTGTTGAACTTTTTCTCCACTGGCGTCGAGCACTACTAGATTTAAGGTTTTTACGATATAATTCGAATCGTTTTCGTTATTCCGTTTAATTTTTTTACTAAATTATTTATCACTTAAGCTAAAATTAGACTGTATGCCAATTATGCATATGAATGCCAACAGGCAAATGACCATATTAACTGTCAAATGACCAAAATGTCAGGATTATAAAAACTGTATATTAGACTTTTAGACCAAAATTACCAATATGGTCATATTTGCCTTGACGGTCATTTAAAGCATTTGTTATTTATTACCAAATGTTGTAGTACAAAAAAGTCAACAAAAATGAAAATAAATCGCAATTCCGCGAACTCAAACACCGATGATAACAAAATAATTCTTTTTTTTCCGCCAGCGAAATTTAACGAAATTTCAATAAAGTGCATATGGGCATATAGGGATTTATGCTGGCATTCGTGCTTTTTGTCCGATTACACTATATTCTATTTGGGCATTTTTATCTGTCAAATTCAGCCTAGTTATATGTGGCATTTAGCTAATGACCTAAATGTGATATATATGTACGTATGAGATATGCTCATATATTTTGACAGGTGAACTGTCAGAAATCGGCATTTTATGACCTGTTGGCATACACTCTAATCTCACCTTTAACATCTGCAAAAAAACTGTTCCCCAAGAGATCGCGATGCGCAAGAAACTACTACGACTTAGTCTTTTGCAGCTATGTTGTCAATGCACATATACCTATTCATTTTCAACTATATGGTAGTCGTTGTGTAGGAAACTATTATAGAATAGTCAAAATTGATTGTTAATTCTTATTTCAAATTAGTCACAATTATTTGGTACAGTCACTAAATAAAATGATTGATTTTTAACTATTTTCAATTTATTTTTGTGCAAAAAAGTCATTCAACAAATTTCATTGGAATTCATAGAATGACTATGGCAATAGTTACAAAAGTAACTATTTTTTTCTCTGAGTGAGAACCAAAAAGCTTCAAAGGTCCAACATTTAAGCGCACTTTCAGTTTTAACGTCATTCCTCTGAGATTGGTCGTCGTTCTGCCTTACATGCAATGAAGAAGCATTCTATATAGTCTAATAGCCAATAGCCGCGTTCCTATCGCACGACACTGCCTATAATACAGCCATATATGTATGTGAACCCGTCGTAGGGACTGCTCAACAGAACACAACTACGTGTCCTCGCGTCCTTAGCCTGTTGGCGGTTAAACCAAGTTCCCATATAAAAAAGTCTCCAAAAATAAGAAAAAGCAATTTAAATCCTTACCTAACATTCACATAGCAAACGTGTTCTCCTAGACGAATGTTTCGGGAACACAACGCATTTGATTTGAAAATCGAAAGAGGCCATGGGTATAGTTTCAACATGTCGTCTCCCTTTTTATATTTTCGCAAATCGGAATGAGTGTGTTCCAACATTAAAAATCCTAAAAGAAAAATGGTACAGAGCTCGCATATATAACAAAGTTTACATAATCTTCCTGTATGCATCCCCGGTAGCCTTATCTAGCATTGAAGCATTTTAAACGAAACTTCATATGAACCTATTTTGACAATTCAAAAATAGTACTCTCGATCGATCTGCAATAACAATACTGTGTAGCTGTACCTACATTAGCTTAAGTAAAATATATCTGTCACTTATCGATTTATGTCAAAATTGAGTTAATGTTACGGTCGGATGCGTAGTACCCTATTCTATATGTCAAATTTTGTTCATTCAAATATCTCCTATGGTTGCTGTGTTATGGGTCAGGAAAAAACGCATAAGTCATTTTCCCTGAACTGCACTCCTGAAAAGAGGCTAAAAATGATTTATGCTTTTTTTCCTTGTTGCCACAGATTATAATGAAGAGTGTACACAATTATATATATAAAATACAGTCTTATTATTATAAGAAGGCAGCTCTTAACAACTATAGAGTTCTGTGACATCACTTGGACGCACTAAGCTTATCTGCGATTATATTGAAATTATACTTAGGTATGTTGTGCCTATTTGAATGGAGATAAATAGATTTTCGTTCATGTTTTACACTAGGTTTGTTTTTGTTCCATTACTTTTGTAGTAAGAATGGAAAAGACTAACAAAATGGCAGTGTTGGGGATAAATTCTCTCTCAGAGACAGACACTTACGAATAAGTTAGGGAACGCTTTTGGAGTATTTTATGAAAAATGACAGATGCATAATTCATTCATTCAATTCACATGGAGGAGATTGTCCTTCTTACAGCAAGGAAGAATTTCGTCGCCACTTTTGAAACAAATCGTGATGAGAACATTCAATTTGCTGCGCCTGTTGCTACCATTTTAGTACGCAGAAAATGAAAACCCCTATGCCAAATAGGACAACAATTTCGAAATCATCTGGCAATAGTCAGGTAACTGACAGGTTTTCCAATTTTTACACCAAACAAATTGTTGTGTTAAAAATTCGTAACATTCTCAGTGGGGTAGTATCTTGCTCTTTCGATGACACTCTCTTCTCTTTTACGAATTTTTCGAGTTAAGGAACGGCATTGAGCGAAAATTCGTAAGAGTTAGTAAAAAATCATAAAATTTAAAAGTAAACAGAACAGACTACATTGGGCCTTGGCCGATGGGCTTTCATGTCTACAAAATAAAGCATATAGTTTTGACAGCTCAAAGGCACAATACTAAATGTTAAGGAGAGGCACATCCGTTGTCAAATTATTATACCAATTGCAGTCCTTCGATCAAACTTGAACCGAACCCATAAGATCTTCTTAAAATAACTCACTCTCTGACAATCAACTTCACTTTCAATAACCTTCTACCACTTCGGACAGACTTCCGACTTTTCGATTACGTTTTTCTTTATTTCTGATCCTGTCACGCCCATAGACGTAAATTATTCTCCAACACCATCAATGAGCAGAAAAAAACTGGACTTTTATTTATCGAAACATGCAATTAGGTTTCACTTACTCCATGACGTGCGCCTTAAGGCGACGTCCGCAGACGACGCGACGACGGCGATCATCTGATCATGTTGATGACAACAACACGTCTACACGATGTCGTCCATGTTTATCTCTCTCTCTCTCTCTCTATTCCTCCGGAACGATTTAATTTCTCTGATTCGGAAGGTAATTGTTACCTATAGTCACGTCCGTAATGTGTTTAAATGTACGTTCCTTGCTTGTGTAGTGCGTGCGCACGCTCATCTCACGATTTCACTTTATACACTTATTATTAAATTTCTGAGACTTTTTTATTCCTTCCTTTTATTCGTTTTTTTTTTAAATTCACTCCAAATCAAGATATTAAATTCTTTATTTAGTCGTCACATTTGCATGCAACAACGAACCGTTCAGGTGCCCGTGAAAACCGTCGAGGTGTACACCCGACCCATTTGGAAACACATCAGCCACCCATGTCCGACGCAGACAAATCAATCGAATCAGATGTGCACACGCGTTCAGCTTGTCCATGAGCCGGCATATCGAGATGTCATTCGTCACAAGAGTACCAAGCACATGATCTACGACTGTTGTCCCGGCTGGGGCCGAGTGACCAAGATGTCCAATGCGTGAGTTATAAACACTCAACTGTACCTAAAAACAGCAAAAAGAAATAAACGCTAAAGATAAGAAACAACTTATCAGCAGATATACAACACAAACCACAAACATCCAAATAAAAATATCAACAACCCTACACAAACAAGATAGGACTCACAACAGATTTTATAATCAACCCTACACAAATAGCAGCTACACAAAGTAACCAACATGACCATAGACCTTGAAGATAAGGAAAACGACCCATTAGGATGGGTATAAATACCTACAACTCGGAAGGAACGAGGAGTAGTTGCTAACAAACCGAACATAACGTTTGTCTTAGCAAAAATAAAAACTACTCTGTCATTTATTTGGAGAAAAATAAAAGTTTAAAAATACCTATATTTTTTTTCTACTATTTTATTTTTTTCCGACGAATAAATATAATTCGTGCACAAAACGTAAGATCAAATAGATAACCGCTGAGGCGCTTTCACTTGCGTATTCTTTTCTCATTCACGTTCTTCTCTATCTAGCGGTTTGCGGCGTGACTTGCCGCAATGGTGGCACTTGCATCGGGCCGGATATGTGCAGCTGCCCACAGGGCTATGGTGGTAAATACTGTGAAAAGGACATCAACGAATGCAAGGAGGAGAAGCCATGCGATCAGCTATGCTTCAACACCGAGGGATCGTTCTACTGCCAGTGCAGAGAGGGTTTCGTGCTGCAATCGGATAAGCAGAGTTGTAGAAAGATTGGTAGGCACCTTTTAGCACAAACCCATTAGATCGACTAACTTAATATAATTCCAGATAACCACGACGACGACGCTTTTGAAGCCCGTGATCTTGAAAATGAAATAGACTCGAATGAGGTCACATCACGCCTGCACAAAATCGAGAAGTCACTAGCCAACGAGAGGGTCACCACCAATGAGCTGCAAAAGTCCTTAGAAGCCACCTACCATGTCGTCGATTCGCTTAAGAATCGACTTAGCACTTTGGTAAATGAAGAAACGAAATCCCTCCTTGTGTCCAACTAATTTGTTTTTATTATTTTATTTACAAGGAAAAGCAACAACAAGACATGAATCACCTGCAGAGTAACCTCCTAGCAACAGAGTCTAGAACGCGTAAGCTCGAGAGCATGGTCACGATGCTGTTCAAGTGCCGGAATAGACCGGGGCCGAACTGTCCCTAGGTTAGGATCTTGATTTGTCTAAGACAGAATGCATTTAGAATCCTTGTTCAAGTCCTGATGTAGTAATTTATCCCCGATTTTGTTTATTTTTATGTGATATAAATTATGAATCCTTACTCAGTTGTTTTCTTGCCTAGTTCTCTTTTCCTTGTGAGAGAGACAACAAAGAAGAAGAAGAAATAGTTAAAGGTGTACTAGGAGAAAGATGAGACTTTGAATCCCGAACTCCATTCCCAGTTTTACATGTTCAGATTGCGTGTTATTATTTTTTTTTTTTTTTCTTTTTACTGAGAATCATTTAAACGATATATAGTAAGTTTTAATTGTAACTTAAAATAAGCGAGTATAATTTAAGTGAGATCGTAAGAAAAAAAACTAAAACAAAATGCAATACATTTAATGAGGAATAGGCTAGTGTTGATAAACGATGATGAATAAAGTTAATACACTCAATGGAATTGTACAATTTTGTTTATTTTATTTTATATTATTTTAATAATATTATTATTATACTAGTTGAGCCGGCGAACTTCGTTTCGCCCAAAATCGTTAATGTAATAAATATAATAATTTCGAGTATGCACATCCTGCTTAATGTAATTGGGTCAATTCAAGTTCTTCATTCAAAAGTTAAACTAAAGTACATAAAACAATGTGGATGCTTTTCAATCAAACCACAACGATTGACGTGTCGGCCAACATTCCGCTTTTTCATTTAATACAAAGCGGAATGTTTGCCGACACGTGATCTAGCCACATACAATTGACCGTGAGAACTCAAGATTGATGTCACAAACATATAGCGATTGTCTCTGCGACTTATTAATTATTTTCAAAGCGAAAGAAATTTAAGGCGCTTAAATACAAATGTCAAATCGTAAGGAATATGCAGAATCCGCGAAATACGAACTTTAACTCAATGCCGTTCCTTAACTCGAAAGATTTTATTTCCTGCGTATTAAAATGATACCAACAGGTGGCCAAATTAAATTGAATGAAGATCTTTTTCGAAAGTGCCGACGAAGTTCGCCCTCCTCCACGAAGGCACAATCTCCTCTACGTAACTTTCAATGAAGTGTTGCTTTTATCTTTTATCGAATGCTTGTAGTTCAATGAGTACAAATTCTTCCACATACTGAGATTTATCAAAAAGAAGTTCATTTAACTCCAAATAAGTTTCATCGCTAGATGAATCAACTAATATTGTTAATAAATTTAAATAAGCCATTTGAGTTTTTGAATTATGTTTCTGTCATTTTTCACAGATTATCTTCTACAAGAGCGATTCCTTAATTTTTCCTAAGTGTCCCTCTCTGAAAGAGAATTTATCCCGAACACAGCCATTTCTTTGAATCGATGTTTTCTCCTTTCCATAAAAAATCTAATTTTCAGACTGTTCGGGTAAAAAATGCAGAGTGAAATGTTTAAAGTGATGCGACACTTCACGTCAAGGACTTGCGCAATTGGGGGGAAGCGCCATCTGTCATTCAACAACCTAAATAATTTCGTTCTCTTTTAACAACGAACGACGACTAAATTACTTGTATATTGTTTATCGAAAAATACGAAAATCGCGATTAAAAAACGGTTGGTTGGGGTAGGAAGGTAAAACTTTGAGGTTATAGATATTTTTTGATGCTAAATCTAAAAGAAAAACAAAAAAAATGTTCGTCAAAAATTAAAAGCAAAAATGTTGTGGACATGGACACCCTAATCATCTAGCAGTATGAAATATACTTTACGACCGATTCTCATACCTACCAAATATACACAGAAAATTTCATAAAAATCGGTCGAGCCGTTTCGTAGGAGTATAAACACAAAAACTGTGACACGAGATTTTCATATATTAGATTAATGTCGTTTTCCATTGGTTTCACTCGGGGATCCACTCATTCTGAAATCCAATGGAACAACAAAACAGCTTCTGAAAGAATCCACAATAGTGTTGGTGCAATGCCAAAAAATAATCTACGGCTGCTGTCAGCTGACTTGTATAAAATACATAAATTACACTTGTGTGAGTGCTTCTTGAGTGCGAAATTCTCTTCTCAGAATCACCAGAAGAGTATTTTTTGTGCCAATGGAACGGTTTCAGAAGTGATTTTTTTGATTCCGGACTCTCCCGGACGCTTCTTTTTGCCCGATGGTAAACGACATAACACTGTTTCTTCTTTGTGTAAACGTTTGTCTAAATTAACTTTAGCTGTCAAAAAAAATACAACCAAGAGTTCTTTGGCACAGAGGGAAAATGCAGCTGTACATATTCAAAAATACAACACAGTAAATGCATTCTCTTGACCAATTAGATAATGACTGGCACGTGAAGCTCAATATAATAAAACTTGGATTTATACCTGAATCACAATAATCCGTTCAGTAGGCGACGCATTTGGATTATTTCTTAGATGCAAAATAAAATTGTAATTGCGGTCCCCTCTATTCTTCACAAAAGTGAATTTGTAAAATATGTGAGTAGGTTGACTAAATGCTCGCAGGGATATAAGTCCCGAAATAAAAAGTCCCACTTAGGGGGGACATAATACATAAGACCCGAATAGAATTAGGGACTTCTGTCCCACGAGCTGAGTTGGCAAGTAGATAACTCGTATTTAATATACGTAAGTTTTTAACGTAGATTCCATGAGGTAGATTACTCGGTCTGATTCGCAATGTAGAAAAGAATTTTTTTTATTCATTAAATCTAGACAAAAATAATGACATTATATTTTTTAACAGTCGTCGGCCTTATCATTAACCACAAAGAAAAGTCGATAATTACCAATTTTTAGAGGTTTCAACCGACAACCCATTTCGCGCCTTAATTTATGAACAAATCGGCTGCAAGCGGTCTGTTCAGGGTTCAAATATTCCACATGTAAATCCGAAAGTCATTGTCCTTTTTATTTATCTGAAGCTCTTGGTTGCTTCGTAACCAGAACTTTTTCCGTGGTTGGGTAGTTAACCCCACGCACAGCCCCAACCGGGAGGGCCAGGCCTTTTGCTGGACCCCTCGGACAAAAGGGGTACTCTTCGGGGATGTGTGAGCTGCCGTTGGCCCATAAAGTGTTCATCCGCCACCATCTCTATTTCAGCACCCTGACTCCTCACTGACCTCAGCTCCAAGTAAGTACCTCAAGTGTGGTATCTGCCATCTTCACTGTTGACAACACCGTTGATTCAATCTTTTGAATTCGTCCGCTGGATGTCCCCTTTCTGAGGGGCTCATGTAAGACCCCTGTGACTCTTTCAATCAGTCATTCCGACAGAGCATTATAGTGGTGCTATTTTCTTCGTGTTCAACACTCGCGCTTATAAGTTTAGCAAGACATGAGCGGAAGGACATGACCAGTACCCGGTGGCTACCACGCGAAGGGAAAATAAGCACAATTGATGTGTATGGAACAGTGTCTACCCTATTCATGCAACACCCAACCACCAACTTTGAATACATAGTAATGTTACATGTATTTAAAATAGTTTTCGGCTTTGGGTTAAAATATTCTTTCCCATTATTTAATAGGAATTTTTATTTAAAATTAGATCGCATTTGAATAATTCAGTTTGTCAAAATAATATACCATATAGTAGTATCTGCTCATCTGAACTACGCTGCATCTTTTCGGTTAACTGATGGAACAAACAAATTTGTTACGCTTTTTTTTTTAATTATCCGCAGTTCGCTTAACAGAAAATACCGCTTAAGCAAACACAAAATTGTGGCAAATTTGTGTTTCTCACTGGAGAAATAGCAAGATAAGACAACCAATGCATTTTAAGTTTTAGATGTTAGAAATTAAATTATTATAGTGACCTGCCTTATACACAACATATTGGTTAACGAATTACATGCAGCATTGCACACTCTTCCCAACAGTGAAAGTGGCTCTTGACAATTTGCCTTCGCCTATATATAAAATCTAAGTTCGTCATTACTTTAGATGGCATGATGTGAAAAACATCTGTAAGCAGCAAGAACAATTCCTTGCAATTTCGCCGAATTCAATTTCAGTTTTGAACATCGTGTTCTACATTTTCGCATTTCAATTTACTATTTTCATAGAATTTGTCCATAATTTCAGTCCTACAAATATTTAACGTCACTTTGAAAACCGGTAGTCTTAAAAAGCTTAAAGAAAAGAAATTGCTTTTGGTTACCCGTCAGGCACGTAGCCTGAGGTAGGCTTGAGGGGTAGCTCTTCTCCCAGGTTTTGCAGTTGAGCGAGCGAGATAATGCTATTTCGTCGTCAGCTGTGAAAGCTGAGTACATCCTTCTACCGAAGTTTTGAAATTGGTTTATACAAGTCATCGGATGCTGTTTGACTCTCATTTTTTTTCTAAATGAAAAACTTCGATTCTGTTTTTGACTATGTTTATTTGAACCTTTAGAATTTTATTGGTCAAATCGAGAAGATGATATCGGCCAAATGGGCGCCGTCGCAATTGATTGCCATACGGGCTCGTTTTATATGGCATTTCAGCTAGAACTTCGGGCGACAGATTCTCGCACTCGTGTCGAATGTTGTCCTTGAGGGCTTCTAGGGTCTCGGGCTTGTTCACGTAAACACGGCACTACAAAAAACTCCACAAAATTTGTATTGTAGTCGATAAATAGGCCTTTGCCATTTACGTTTTAAAGACAACTTCATATAAATGTTGTCCGCGGCTCCGTTTCAAATGGTCCATTCGGAAGGTCCAATTTTGCGTCACTTTTTCGAGCATTTCGACCTGTATTCCACGAATTACACGTGTTATTGTATCTTGTAAGGCATAAGGCTTCAATCGTGTTTGGCTTGTCCACATATCGTCGCTTTAACGGCAAGGTGACATAAGTCGAAATTTGTCATTTTTAAATATTTTTTTTTCTGCCTAATCAGCTTAATTATAATTCTTGTGAAAAGTGTCGTAACGATTTTCTACTAACAATCCTGCAATTGTTTGTACCTCAATGACATTTTTTTAGTTGGGCGTCGCGAGTGGTTGTGTTTGTTTCGCCAAAACGACGTATTGCGAAAAAAGTCAAGCTACATGAAAACCAACAGGTAAGATTCTTGTGCCATTTCGACATTTTTTATTTGCATTATAATATGATTTCAGGCAAAACGACACTTTTGCAACTAAGAAACTATCAGATTTTTCGCCAAACGACGCAAGTCCGAAGAATTTTTTTTTAAATATTCCCTTTTAATAAAAATGTAAATACTAGGTCTGTTCCTTTACTTTTGTAGTAAGAATGGTAACTCACAGAGAGAGATACAAACGAAAAAGTTAGGGAACGCTTTTGTAGTATAATCTATGAAAATGACAGATGAATAATTCAAAAATTCCAAAAAGTGGAACAACAAGTAGTTAAAATATCGTATAAACTCGAGGAATGTGCTAATTAAACAAAATTAGTTGATTGATCTACCTAGCGATGAAAGTGATTCAGAATTAATCGAATTTCTTCTTCATAAATCCGAGTATGTATATGGAAGAGGAAAATGGCACGGTATTAAGAATTACGTTGAGGCGATTGTTCTTTCTTACTCCCTTCCTTACAGAAATTAAGAATTTCGTCGCGACATTCGAAAAGAATCTAAGGAGAACATTCAATTTTATTTTCCCGACTATTGATACCATTTTAATAAGCATGATATCAAAACAAATGCACTCATATGTCAAATAGGGCAGCAAAATTCAAATCAGCTGTTAATTGTAAGGTGACTGACAGCTTTTTCAATTCTTACACCAAGAAATTTGTTGAGTAAAAATTCGTAAGATTCTCAGTGGAGGGGTAATATCTTGCTATCTCGATGACGCTCTCTTTTACGAATTTTTCGAGTTAAGGAACGGCATTGAGTAAAAATTCGTAAGATTTAAAGCGTAGTACGCTGCTCGAGCTAAACTAAATTTTATCTGGTCTCCAACTTTTCTCTCCTAGCTAAATTTTGACATAGAGTACGCTGTGAATAAACGTCACAGAAAACAGCTGTTCTTTGAAAAAAACTTCTTTCAAAAATTTAATTCTCTCTTATTTCAACTATTTCTGATTCTAGGTACTTCTCGTCCACGTAATAATTAAAAAAGCTCATCCTTACATACTTTTCCGCAACAGAACAACAAATATACAACGATCTGACACATTTTAGCTTGAGAAAATGTGCCGACCCAATAAATGGCCCCGCTAAATTTTGACAGACACATGAAGTACATGTTGAAACAAAAGTTTGATTATTTAGCTCGAGCTGCGTACCACTCAGCTAAATGGGTTCGCTAAGATTTAGCTCAGCTAAATTTTGGAGAGATTTTTTTATGGGAGCGAAAATTTAGCTCAAGCAGCGTACTAAGCTTAAAATTAAAGGAACAGACCTACTATCTTACAAAGGGAGAAAATTACTTCAATTATATGTAAGCGAACTTTGTATATTGTTTTTTTGTTAACAAGAAAACAATTTTTTAGTCTGACGCAAATCTTTAAACGTCTCTCCTGAAAATCATGCATTTTCGACTTGTGACACTTTGCCGTGAAAGCGACGATATACTAACGACTTTACATAGCCCCACAAAAAATAATCAAGAGTCGTATGATCTTGGCGGCCAACTCACAGGGAAATTTCGAGAGATGAGCTGCTCACCAAATTCATCCTTCAACAATTCAATTAATAAATATTCAATTTTTACATACATTTATTAAAAATGTCAGCTACGTGCTCAAGTGTGTTTCATAAATACATCAGAGCAATCTGAGCACGCTCGGCTCAGAGCGCGCTCATAATGCTCGAGCTCGGTTCAGAGCTCAGCTCTGAACTAAAAAAGAAAAACGCCTTATGACGACCATAATAATTATATTCGTAACCATAGATAAAACATACTGAGACCCCCAACTCACAATCCTCTTGCCGCTGGCCCCTCAATTTTTTTTTTCAAATTCGCCATTTTGTTTTCCCATCGGTGTCATGTCAATTTAGAATCCGTGTGACATGCAAAAACATACAAAAATAAATGCTGCCAACCTCGGCAACCGTGGGGAAATGTGCTAGAATTCGGGAATACCAAATTGAATGCCATTGGTTAGTTACTATAAATTTTTAAAAGGCGAATAATTCGATTTTGTTGGTCAATAAAACTATCTAATGGAGATGTTCTATATACTAGAAACTTATTAGGACAAACATGGTTGCGTATTTTCTGCTGTTGAATATCTTTAACTTCGATTTCATGGGTAAATTTTTCTTAGAACTGAAGAAAATTTGCTGAAAATGTTGTTATTTTCCTTCAACCAATTTACGTTGTTAATTTTTTATTAATATTTTAAGCAAATGAACACTTATTCCTAAAAAAAAATATTATTCACACGTAACGAATAATTTCAAATTTAACGGATATAATTCTATGAACGCTATCAGCAACTTTGTTCGAGTGTGTTGGTTAGCCGGAATTTTTTAAGTTACGTGACATTTGTCAATACGAATTTCTATGTAACATTACTAGCGCACATTGCATTTGCCACCCCATAAAAATATAGTTTGTAGGCAAGTAACGGCAAATCGGCCGAAGTCTCAGTATAGTCTCTGCTGAAAACCTTTCACTTTGACAGATGACGTTTTGACGCCATTACTACCCAGTGCTAACAACCTAAAAAACTTAACTCTTAAAAAATCACCCTTTACCATAGCCTACATACCTAATAGTGTCCGAATTTTTTTTGTATACATTTGATAGCAGTTTATTATGATTGGATAATGCATGCTCGTGAAGATATAAAATGAAAAACTGCTGAAATTATTCATCACTTCAGAGCTTCACAGACCGTGAATTGGCCACATGTCCCGCAAAAAATACAACTGGTACCATTTTATTCCATTTCGAAAGATTTTATTTTAATACAATCAAAGAAGTGAACCTGGTATCCCTGATTGATATTGGCTTTTCGGACAGTTAGCAACTGACAAAATTCATACAAAAAAAATTTAAATTCCTTGTCAAAATTTTGAATCACAGCCAACTCAGAAATGTTATTGACTAGGAACAAAAAACACAAAGCAAAGGGCAAGGCGTAAATGTTAATCATCACCATCACCACATAAAATAGGAAACAGCAACAACCCATAGTTAAAATCAAAGAGTTCTGCAATTGTACAATTTTTTTCATTTACTACACACTACAATAACACACATTTTACTCCTCTGGTTACCAGTGTCTCGTTAAGTGACGCGCAGTTCTTCAAAACGCGGACTCTACAGGAATGTCAGAACTAAATACAGTGAACTGATTTTTACATAAACATTTTAAAAGCCAATTAAATTTTAATTCTCGTTCGAGCGCACAAAATGAACGAACAAATTGAACAAGTCGAAAAGATTCCGCTTAAGCAGGCTGAAGTTTCAGTGCGAAAATTCAATGACCTTGCAATACCACATCATCTTGGACTGTTAAAAAATCACAAATCAAATATTGAAAAATGTCTTGCACTTGGCGACTGGACAAAGATAAAAAAAAGCAGAAATCAACGCAATTCGGGTTATAAAACAATTAAAGAATCTAATGCTCGAAATGGACATCCTAAGGGAGAAAGTATGCGAACAATAAGGTTTCAGACTGTGAGTCTACGGCCTTACATTTGATATATTTTTAGAGTTGCCGATAAAAACTGAATTAATAGGAAAATAGGTTGAGATCTAGAGATTTCTGGCACTCCAGCCGTTGGTTAGTGACATTTTGATATATTTTGATAATTTTGTTCACTTGAATCACAATCGTATCTCGTTAGTAAAATGCTCCATTGTTATACGGAGTAGGCTTAGACATGTTTCGATAGGAACCTTTTTGTGGCCGAATGATTTTCGAAGCCCTATCGATTGTTCACATTCCTACGGTCAATGATAAGACTCTGCTCTCAGTCAAATGCTCAGGCCTACAAATTTAACTTTCCTTTTTTGTTTGTCAAAAATTTGCGAACTGCATCATTGCTGCTGCTTGTATGGAAGCAAGATATTTCAATAGGAACTTGTCAAACTCATGCTATCACCTCTTTTTTTGTTGCCATCCAATGATTTGAAATTTCTTACTCAGCCTTTGCCAATAAATATGTTAGTGTACAGAAGTTACTGAAAAGCAGTATGTGCCACCTAGACGCAAATAGAAATAATGTGCATACTTACGAAGTTTACATTTATTCGGCAAAGGGTTTGCCTCAGGTACTGAGTTACTTCGCAGTTTGGACAACCTTCAGTATATTCATTCATCACGAACATTTGATATATGCCAGTGTTACATATACATTATGCATTCGAGTCGTATTACTTCCTCTACAAACAAAATATACTTAAAATGAGTTGTTTTGCACTATGCGACGTACTTCTTTCATCTTCATTCGATATTGGGGAACTAGTTTGATTCATCATGCTTTAAGATGGTTCCGATTCTTCCGTAATCACTTTCGTTTGAACGACGAATCAAGGTTCCCCGCAATTCCGTCCTCGATGATAATTTAAGCACGACTTTGAGAAAAACAGTCCCATAGCATGGTCTTCAACTTGGGTACCGCTCATCGCCAACTAATATGCCACGTTTAGCGCCCACTGCTGCCTGATTCTTTTGCCAAATACTGGAACTACGTGTTCGTCATTTCTTATCGTTTTGCCTTCGAATGCTGAAGCTTTGTGTGAAAAGTTCGCTGCCGATAAGAGTTCGGCTCGACCGACAGTTGCCGTTTCCCGCACTCAGGTGTATTCACTATTTAGTCGAGTTTAAGGACCCGTGCTCTTCTAACGTAAACACGTTTCTATGCAAGTCAAACTTGCTTGCCTTTAAAGAAAATTTTAAGCTCCTAACCAAGCTTAAAAAAAATAACTCACGTAAATAGTATATAAAAATAAATTAAAGGTCCACACTTTTAACATAACTACCCCCCGGTCTCCTTTTCAGATATGCAACTCAAGAGCCCGACGAGCACAATCAAGTCTGAAGACAACGACGAGAACTTTCCGCTCCACCAAAGCGAAAGTGTGCCCCAAATACAAGCCGATTTTCAACTGCAGGAGCATCAATTGTTAGCGCGACAAGCTTGACTCAAGGAGTTCGAAAATTTACAGCGGGAAGTCCAAGACCTCGACGGTATGTTCCAAGATGTACGAGTTTTGGTAAATGACCAGGCGGAAAGTGTACAAGCCATAGCAGAGAACGCAGAGGAGGCTCTGGAGCAAGTGCAAATGGGGGAGGCACATCTCCGTCAAGCACTCACCTACAAAAAGGCAATGTATCCGGTAATGGGTGCACTGTTGGGCACTTGTGTCGGCGGACCCATTGGCCTACTGGCAGGCATGAAAGTTGCTGCGGTGGGATGTGGAATTCTTGGTTTCACCGGCGGTAGCGTACTCAACACAAACACAAATGTCGCAAACGGTCAACTCGAAGAAAAGAAGAATGAATGACCGCAGGACGGCGACGGAAGCAGTAGACGGTGGCGTTTCTGTACGGTTCAGTAAAAATGAAGGATAAGTTGGTCCTAATTTTGATTGCTTGTTCTTCGTAGTTCTTTCTGTTAAAAATATTGTTCTCTCGCTGCTTTACAAACGCACGCCCACGTATAACGCACTCCTTGTGGGTATATTTTTCCACAAACCTGTATTAATTTGTTGAAATTTAAATCATGTTAGTCAAATTTTATGAGGCAAACCGAAGTAGGGGAGAAAAATAAATTTATTCTTACATTTAAGACGAAGCAGATAGTTGGTGTTGGCTTTATTTTCTTCTGTGATACGATTACCTTTAAACGTTAACTACTTAAAACTATGCAATAGGCTGATTGACTGTCCTAAAGAGGCACGTTGATTTTCTTTGGTTTGTACCACGGCGGGTATGAACCGAATTCGTCTTTCATAGTTTTCGTGTTGTAGGTGTGCTTCTTGCCAGTTTTCTCATTTACTACGGTGATATCTTCGCCTTTCTCGCACTCCTCTTCAAACTCATATTGGAGTTCTTGTTCTTCTTTTTGAATTTTTTCCTACAGAATAAGAAGTGATTTGAATTTCGGTTCTAACGAGTTTTAAATGAGGGCAAAATTATTACCAATTTAAGCTCCTTAGCAGTTTTGACGGTAGCCACTTCTGCGGCACCCTTAATAATCTCATTGCCATCAGCATCAATGAGTCCAAGCGTTTTCTTGAGGCGTACCAATTCATTTCATCACGACGTTTACGCGAGCGATTTGTACGACCCATTTTAAATAATGTTCAGTTAAATATTAAAGAAAAACTTAAGATACTACTTTCGAAAAGTTTTAAAATGCGCAGTACAACAGTGGAAGATAGCATGACATTTACGACAAAATGATACATTCATAAAGACTGTAAAAAACTTATAATAATAATCAACCATACAATAATGGAGAACAAATCTCATAGAATCCTCAAATGTGATGACTTTTC
The DNA here is from genome assembly GCA_916610125.1 of Cheilosia vulpina. Taxonomy (NCBI): domain Eukaryota; kingdom Metazoa; phylum Arthropoda; class Insecta; order Diptera; family Syrphidae; genus Cheilosia; species Cheilosia vulpina. The sequence goes on from OU744278.1 coordinate 28,540,095, forward strand.
ACAAAAAAAGTCAAGTATACAAGTGGACCCTACTGTACTTTAGCTTATCTGGGTTCTCCTCTATTCCACTCGCTCACTGACAGTGATTCGGTCGGATAGAGACATCAATAGATGTCCTATCCGGTGTTCTCATTTCCTAACATCTTCCTCTCTTTCTATCCAGCTTTCAATTGTTACAGGTTAAGCTTCAAAGTGACTTCGTCTTGTTGAGTGGACGTAAAAACAATAAAACGAAAAGACTCAGTCCTAAAAACATTAATGTACTTTAAAATAAAAACTAATCAAATACCTAATTTGTATAGCCTGACCAATTCTTAGTCGGCAAAATAATTTTTAGCGACTCTGTTATATAAAGAATTAAGAACTAAAAGTGTACCTATAATAGAAACAAAATCTCGATAAACATACATACATACATGACATTTACGGTGATGCCAAGTCTGCTACAAATAAAAATAATATATAGTAAGGGCATGGTCACACTGTAATTTTCTTTATGTAATGCCCACCTATACAATAATTTCTTCGACACATAATATGCGACGGTTTTTTATTTTCCCCCCATGATGAATATATTTAGATAATTGATTCTATAGTCACTAAGCCATAGTTGATCAATTATTTTAACATAACGTTACATTTATTTTAAATTTAATTTTTTTTTGGTATGTTGAAATCAATCACATTATTGAACTTAATTAAAATCCTTCGTCAAGTTATTGAGGGGCCACTGCTTTCATAGTTAAATAGAGACGTTCTTTGATATAAAAATATTGGATTCCTTGTTGCTCTCGGTCAAGTACCTATAGAGTATAGGAATATAGTTGAAGTTACCAATCAAATAAAAATAAAGCATTTGATTTTTCTCTACGTTTTTCCAAGGTCTGCATACCTACCTAATGAGCAACTTTAATCGACTTATGTAGGAGGGAATACGACTTTCGGGGTCCCCATGTATCACGTAATGCAAAAAGAATAAATTGTTACATCTGTTTGAAATCCATTTATACCGTGCTATCATTGCAATGTGAAGTTAATTCTATTATATTAGTTGTACCTAGTTGATTTTCTGCGACTGAAACCATCCAGCTCATCAGCGAAATGTTAGAACAATAAAATTGCATAAAGTTACAAGTAATTTTCTGAAAGAATTTAGGCATAGTAGGTATGGTTTGTCTATTGTTTGCACTTTTCCAGTTACACAGGTATAGGTATGATTTTATAGATATTGATAACATTAATGTTGTCCGGAATCGAAAAAAATTCACTTCCGAAACCGTTCCATTGGCACATAGATTGTAAGCCGACCTAGATTATTTATTGGAATTTCACCAATACCAGAGATGAAAGATTAAAAGAGATGGATATCTTTCGTACGTCTCTCCCACCAAAACCCATTTCTTTACATTATTGTTTTTGTAATTTTAACCCCCGCTGTGAATACGTGTGAGCTACAAAAACGCATGTTGCTAATAGCCGGCCAACATTCTTTTTGCTTTTATAGGCATCGCGCTATTCAATTAATGAACTCACATACTCTAGATCAAAGATAATGGAATACAGAGATATATAACTTTCCAGTGGAAAGGCTGCTGCCTACAAGCTGTTTTCCCGAAAAATTCATGAAGTCACGCACCCATGCTCATTTCTTTTCTAGTATATGTGAGTTCATGAATTGGTCTTTAAGGCAAGAATTCGTTGTTCCGAAATGTGTATTTCACTATTTTTTTTATTTTAATCAAATCGTTAACAAAAACTAAACCAGTTCAACACCAAACACAAAACAATTGAACAGCGCGATGCCTATAAAAGCAAAAGGAATGTTGGCCGGCCATTAGCAACATGCGTTTTTGTACCTCACACGTATTCACAGACGGGGGTTGAAATTACAAAAACAACAATGTAAACAAATGGGTTTTGGGGAGATAGACGTACGAAAGATATCCATCTCTTTTATTCATTCATCTCTGCTCTAGATAAGAAATGAGCATATGTGCGTGACTTCATGAATTTTTTGGGAAAACAGCTTGTAGGCAGGCACCTTTCCACTGGAAAGTTATATATCTCTGTATTCCATTATCTTTGACCAATACTATTGTGGATTCAATCAGAAGCAGTTTTCTTTTTCCATTACATTACAGAATGAAACGAATGGAAAACGACATAGGTAAGTACCTAGGTATTTTTTTAACATCCAGACAAGTTCATATAAATAGATGGGATTTGTTTACATTTAGATAGAAATTCGCATAATACTTATAATAACAGAAATGTGAACTTCTAAGAAAAGATACGAGGTTTGTACCAAAGCAAATGAAAAAAGGTATAGATATAAAAAAACCATTTACACAAAACACACCACTTGAGTTAATTCATTTGAGTGAGTTACTTCCTCTACCCCAAACACACAAAATTAAATCGTTACTTCTTTACACATGCTCATTTGGAAACAATTTCATTTTTATTACCTACATGTACCTCTCCTTTTTCCTTTACAAATTTACAAACAAAAAAAAGAACGATTATTGCCAGAGATGAATGAATAAAAGAGATGGATATCTTTCGTATATCTATCCCTCCAAAACCCATTTGTTTACATTGTTGGAAATGTAATTTTAACCCACGCTGTGAATACGTGAGCTACAAAAAAGCATGTTGCTAATGGCTATTGCTTACAGGCAAAGATAATGGAATACAAAGATATATGTCTTTCCAGTGGAAAGGCGGCTGCTTACAAGGTGTTTTCCCGAAAATTTCATGAAGTCACGCACATATGCTCATTTCCTTTCTAGTATATGTGAGTTCATGAATTGGACTTTAATGCAAGAATTCGCTATTCCGAAATTTGTATTTTAATATTCTTTTTATTTTAATCGAAGCCTTAACAAAAACCAAACAAGTTCAATACCAAACACAAAACAATTGAACAACGCGATGCCCATAAAAGCAAAAGGAATATTGGCCGGCCATTAGCAACATGCTTAACGTTCCCATCTATCCTGTATCTCGCAGGATTATCCTGTTTCTCTATGCAAAATCCTGCCAAAAAGTCAATCCTGTATTAATCCTGTAAAGCCCACGCAAAATTAATTAATCAAAATTGAAAACCTTTCCTCTCTCTATTCAAGATACCTATTGAAAATTGAGAATTACTTGCAATGTCCGACGCAACTTAAAGTTGAAACGTTAAAAGCTATTTTAACTACAAAAATCAATTTAAAAATGACATGCCTCGAATTTTTTAATTGGTTGAAAACGCAACCAGAAGTTCTCAAAAAAATTCAATCGAGTACAAAGTACTCTAATAACATTGAAAATGAATTGTAAACATTATACTTAAAAATAAAAAATAAAAATGCATAGCAATATCATGCAAAAATTTCTTTTTTATCCTGTATCTCAGCAAAATAAATATGGGAACGTTAAACATGCTTTTTTGTAGCTCACACGTATTCACAGAAGGGCGTTGACATTACAAAAACAACAATGTACAAAAATGGGTTTTGGGGGGATAGACGTACGAAAGATATCCAACTCTTTTATTCAATAATCTCTGGCCGTACCTAGATTATTTATTGGAAATTTACCAATACTAATGTGGATTCAATCAGAAGCAGTTTTCTTGTCCCATTAGGTATTTTTTTAACATCCAGACAAGTTCATATAAATAAATGGGATTTGTTTATGTTAAGATGGAAATTCGCATAATACTAATAATAACAGAAATGTAAACTTCTAACTTCTAATGTCGTTTTCCATTAGGCAAAAAGAAGAGTCCGGAATCGAAAAAATCACTTCTGAAACCGTTCCATTGGCACAATAAATACTCTTCTGGTGATTCTGAGGAGAGAATTTCGCTTCTCGATTTGAAGTCAGGATCCACTCAAGAAGCACTCACACAAATGTAATTTTATGTATTTCATACAAGTCAACTGACAGCAGCCGTAGATTATTTTTTCGCATTTCACTAATACTATTGTGGATTCTTTCAGATGCTGTTTTGTTGTTCCATTGGATTTCAGAATGAGTGGATCCCCGAGTGAAACCAATGGAAAACGACATAAGAAAAGATTCGAGTTTTGTACCATAGCAAAATGAAAAAAGGTATAGTTATAAAAAAAACATTTACACAAAACACACCACTTGAGTTAATTCATTTGAGTGAGTTACTTCCTCTACCCCAAACACACAAAAAAAAATTTGTTACTTCTTTACACATGCTCATTTGTAAACAAATTCATTTTTATTACCTACATGTACCTCTCCTTTTTCCTTTACAAATTTACAAAAAAAAAACGACTATTGCTTTCAGGTAGGTAGTTCAATTTGCTTAGTGTATTACGTGTGTTTTGTAAATGAATATGAAGTGTAACCATTGCTTTATTATATGCTTTTTGTTAAATGCAGTGGCAAGTTCCTAGTTGCCCTCATTGTTAACTAATAATACTTCCATCCAAACAGCATGTTTTGATGCCAATCGATCCCAATCTTTTAGTCTTCAGTAGGGGAACACGGAGTATAATGCATTCTTTAACGATTTTTTTAATTGATAACTTCAAAAATGTGTTGTTTATCTCCAAAACAATTTTATAAATAGAAATAGGAAAGATACTTTATAGGTATGTACGATAAATAATATAAACAAAACATAAATAAAAATAAATAATTACAGCATGTTCTATAGTTTAAATAAATGATTGAATATGGGGAAAAGTTGCAACGCGGAAAAATGTGTCTGAATTCATCGTCAACATCATCCTCTACAGCACAAGAACAATGCGTAGGTAGCCTATCCTTCTTTAGACTCGGAGTACAAATACATAGTACCTACAATATACCTAGATACTCTTCGTCTAGGTACCTCGCTTTCGAAAAATTCTTCCTTTATATTGAAGGAATTGAATTTAGTGGATTCAGCCTCAAGCTGTGCCTTGTAAAGAGGGCTTGTTAAAACTGATTTGTCGGTGCGATATTGTTGCTCGCTACAGAAGAGTACAGAAGTACAGATTCTATTTTTGTCCGTTCCACCCGTTGACACTTGACAGTTGGTACAACATGAGGGAGAGCACTTTCACTGGTGGAAACATTGAGAGAATGAGGAAAACTGTCACCGCATGTGAGGGATTCTGTGGGAATCGGATCCGTCGAAGTGTCGATAATCGATTCAATGAAGGAACGGGTTTTATGGACTGTACCCTTAATTCCTGCCTGACAATAAGAAAAGAAAGAAAAAAAAAATGACTCGAAAGTTTATAATAAATGTAAAATAAGGGATAAAAGCATTTCAGAATTGAAAAAATTATAGTTATATTATAAAATGTATTTGTCGAAAGTTGACAAGTAGAAGCAATATGAATTGCGCGCTTTAAAACACTACTGTGGGTAATAAATATAATAATAAATATAAATAAATCGGCTTTTTCATCACAGACAGCCCATCTGTGAAAGGATGGTGTTTAATGCAACTATCTACTTTCAACGGCAACAGATGCAAGGTTTCCCCTCTTTTTCTTCCCGTATTCTTCTTTTGCCGAATTCTATCCATCAATAATCAATCCCCTTTCATTTCTTTATTTGCCCTGGTTGCCTTGCACTTATTTTCTTTATAATAAACCCTCTTCCTCTAACAAGCCTCTCCGCTTCCACACCGCTCACAACCCACGCCAGACAAAAAAAATATATAAATACAACGAAGAATTATATGCCAGCGGAGAGGAGAACCTATCTAGAACAGGCCAGCCAGAACCCAGAACCAAGCCAGAAGGGAGAAGCACAACACAACGCTACATGACACACTAAGCTGTTTACATATATATATAGTAATTTCATTTTCTTCTTTTATACTTCATTTCACCCTTCATCTTTGTTCATTTGCAAACAGTAATAGCAACAGCAATAGGGAAAAGCAAAGTAAATCAGAAACACAGCGTTGCCACTAAAATCTGAAGTAAATTATTACGTTTCCCAACAAAAAAATTAGTACAAATTAGGTTTATGAATAGGTAGGTATTTGTTATTCCTTAAATTATAGGAAGTAGATGTGCTCACCTGGGCGAAAGTTTTACAACTTTGGAATTAATTATTTATATAGATATAGATAATTCTCCATTAGTGAATTAAAATGGTATAAAAATTCCTATAAACAATCCTACCGATGTCTGTTTGCCCAAATATATAATATCTCTTATTATATTTTTAATTGCTCTGGAGTTTAACCTATTCCTTCGTCATAAATACATGTATTACATAATTCCCAACGCAATGTAGGTGCAGGTAGGTATTTCTCATTTGATATTTTATAACACTTGACAGTGAGAAGTTTCGGTCCGCATAATCACTTCTATGTGGAAGACAGCATAAATCTTAGCATGTAAATATTAGGTATACGATTTTATAGATTATTTAACCCACATTTAGAAGTCATGGAAACCCTTATCAACCAGTGGCTTCACTTATTAAGAATTCCTAATTTTGCTTTCCTTCAGAGAAACTTTATAAAACAAAATGTAGAATGATTCACTATTGATTAAATAATATAAAATGGTTATAATAGAATAGCTTAACAGTATTAAATGTAGCACAGTAGGTACTGAATATCAAATGCAAGTGGTAACACTGGCCGGCGCTAGCACACGAGCCAGGACGAGCCAGTGTTCTTACATGTTTTCTGTGTACAAAACATCAGTCAGCTGAGAGCGCGTCCCACGACAAGTTCGTTCAACACCGTCTTAATAGAAGTGTACATAATAATTTAAATTCTTTTTACAAAGAACTAGGAATCACGAGAAAGAAAATCAAAAAAAAGGTAATTGTCAACATAAACCAAACCTCTAGTTTAATTATCTTCCATTCTCGAAATGAATTCCGTTTTTCTATCGTCGCATGAAAATTTTGATAGGTATGCATATGCATACATACACAGTGAAAAAGCATATTTCATTCAATAATTTTCTGTAACGATTGAAGTTATCCTGAAACATAAAGTAATTGTTTCATTCTCTTTGTTTCTTTTAAGGGTTTTGAAAGAAATCTACGAGTGCAATAAGGATACAATTTTATGCGAACAGCAAATAACTTAAGGTGAGTCCTTTTAAATTTTTTCTTACATTTTTTTCGACGCTCAATTCAATCCTGAAACAATATTCTCGGTGGGGGTGAAATAGGAAAATTCGATTTAGTTCTTCTTCACAAATCACAATGGTGGAGGCTAAACTGGAAAATAGGGTTCCAGTTCTAGATTAGATATACACATTGCTACAAAGTTGATATAACCGTGCCTTAATGTAAATATAACGTGTGTAAATGAGCATACAAAATATATTCTGAAATTCTTCATCTCCATGTAAACTGAAAAGAGGGAATAGAAACATTTTGTGTACATTGAAATATTGACTGCTCAGGCACAGGTAGGCATTAAGGGCTAAAGGTAGTTAACACCAGCAGCACAGCGCCTACCTTATACATTTTTTTTTTTCGGATTTTGCTATGTTTAGGAACCTTTTTATCCGTTTACCATGACAAAGTTAGGTTGAATTGTAGGTAATGGTGTTTTACTGTGTATCTTTTCCATACAGTAAGCATTTGTAACTTTACTTATATGTACATTTATATGGATACGTTAAACATTGGTCGTGTTCTAGTACCTAGTATCCACCTGTATCCATTAGGAAATGTTTCAACTTATTTCATTTATCGGAATATTTTTTTTTTATAATTTCCAGAGAATTTTTGGAAACGTGTCTTTTTTTGTCAGTAATAGGTACGAGTACCACTAAAGTGTTAAATTAAACAAAAAAAAACTTAAAATTTATTGTGGAGGATTATTTTTTTTAACAGCTTAGCATTATTTATGTTTTTGTGTTTGGTTGTTCGTTGGAAGGGAAAATCATCGAAAAAAAATATTGCATAGCTAATACCTACGGAAGGGATGTTTTTGCAATTGGCAGGTACTTTATCCCATCTAAGAAACCTTCCTAAGGGAATGGGTTTTTTGTATCGTAGTTGCACTAATTGGCAAATTATTTTTGAATTTGGAAAAAATTAAAGTAAAAATCCGCCGTTTGTAGGTTTTGTGAACATTTTTTTTTCAAGTTTTAAATAGGTACAACGTTATTTCTTTGGCTTCTCTAATTTTTATAGCTCAATAATTTTGGGAATCTCGATTATTTTTCAGTGCTTTAAAGAGTTTCCCGTCCCGAAATTTACCAAAGCCAGTGCCAAAGATAATGTACTACAGAGATATATATCTTTCGTACGTCTATTCCCCCAAAACCAATTTGTGACTTTGTAATTTCAATCCCCGTCTGTGAATCCGTGTGAGCTACAAAAAAGCATGTTGCTAATGGCCGGCCAATATTCCTTTTGCTTTTATGGGCATCGCGTTGTTCAATTGTTTTGTGTTTGGTATTAAACTTCTTTAGTTTTTGTTAACGCTTAGATTAAAATAAAAAAAATAGTGAAATATACATTTCGGAATAGCGATTTCTTGCATTAGTTCAATTCATGAACTCACATATCCTAGAAAAGAAATGAGCATTTATGCGTGACTTCATGAATTTTTCGGGAAAACAGCTTGTAGGTAGCCGCCTTTCCACTGGAAAGTTATGTATCTGTATTCCATTATCTTTGGTAGGCAGCCGCCTTTTTACTGGAAAGATCTGTGTATTCCATTATCTTTGATTGTGAGTTTGACAGCTGGTGGAGTTTATTTAAGAATTTGTCAAAGTTTTCAACTGCAAAGAAACACATTGCAACGGGTGCATCATATTTACGGTGACCATATTTTTAAGAGCGAAATCCTGGACAAAAATTTGAAAATACATAACAACACACCAATGGTCAAAAATAAAATAAATAATTCGTATTTTAATGTCCCGTATTTATAAAAAAAAACCGGTACAGGCTATGGAAATACGGGACTGTCCGGGGAAATACGGGACGTATGGTCACCGTAATCATATGAGTGGTGAAATTTTAATATTAACTAGTGAATTAAAAACACATAAGCAAAGATAATGGAATACAGAGACATATAACTTTCCAGTGGAAAGGCGGCTGCCTACAAGCTGTTTTCCCGAAAAATTCATGAAGTCACGCATGTATGCTCATTTCTTTTCTAGTATATGTGACTTCATGAATTGGACTTTAATAGAAGAATTCGCTATTCCGATAATTGTATTTCACAATTTTTTTTATTTTAATCGAAGCCTCAACAAAAACCAAATAAGTTCAATACTAAACACAAAACAATTGAACAGCGCGATGCCCATAAAACCAAAAGGAATGTTGGCCGGCCATTAGCAACATGCTTTTTTCTAACTCACACGTATTCACAGACGGGGGTTGAAATTACAAAAAACAACAATGTAAGCAAATGGGTTTTGGAGGGATAGACGTACGAAAGATATCCATCTCTTTTATTCATTCATCTCTGCACATAAGTGTCGAAGGCAAAGATAATGGAATACAGAGATATATAACTTTCCAGTGGAAAGGCGGCTGTGCCTACAAGCTGTTTTCCCGAAAAATTCATGAAGTCACGCATGTATGCTCATTTCTTTTCTAGTATATGTGACTTCATGAATTGGACTTTAATAGAAGAATTCGCTATTCCGATAATTGTATTTCACAATTTTTTTTATTTTAATCGAAGCCTCAACAAAAACCAAATAAGTTCAATACTAAACACAAAACAATTGAACAGCGCGATGCCCATAAAACCAAAAGGAATGTTGGCCGGCCATTAGCAACATGCTTTTTTCTACCTCACACGTATTCACAGACGGGGGTTGAAATTACAAAAACAACAATGTAAGCAAATGGGTTTTGGAGGGATAGACGTACGAAAGATATCCATCTCTTTTATTCATTCATCTCTCACATAAGTGTCGAAGGCAAAGATAATGGAATACAGAGATATATAACTTTCCAGTGGAAAGGCGGCTGTGCCTACAAGCTGTTTTCCCGAAAAATTCATGAAGTCACGCACATATGCTCATTTCTTTCTAGAATATGTGAGTTCATGAAAATAACACCAGCGGTTCATATTTTATTTATGTGGTTTTCGATTCGGCTTCTTCAGATTTGCTCTCAGATTTTAGCTTTCGTGTGTCTAATCGAACATAGAAACGTCACTTCCTGTTTTTTTTGTTGATATTCGTGCGGTTCGAATTATGTGTAGCCCTCGACACTTTTATAAGCGTTTTGCATTTACTGGTTAAACTTTATATTAAAAAATTCTAAATTTGCGTCCAGATTGATTTCTAAACATTTGTACAGAAATAATTAAAAAACATAGATCCACACGATGCAATTCATTTCTTTGCAGTTGAAAAATTTCACGATAACGTAAGCACACTCCACTAGTTGTCAAACTCAAACGTACTTTTATTGGTAAATCTGAAGCAAATCTGAAAAAAAAAATCTAGATTCGCAAAAGTGCTCTGAAATCTGAAAAAGATGGATTACATACCTGTATATATTATATATCCCTTAATTCGTGGCAAAACATTTTACTTATGGCATTTTTTATTGAAGATCCAAGAGAATTGCTCCCAAAATTCAGAATTTCTCTATCAATGAAATTGGTTGGAGCACTTTTGCAATAGTGGTAGACACAAACACAATGACATCATATATTTAATTTATTGTTTATTTTTGTTGCTACTTATTTGCTTTTTACAGCATAAATGAACATTTTGGTAGACCAAATACAAAAAATTCAACTAAAGTGTATATTTTGCATGTTGTTTTCGTATTTTGTAATGACGAAGCGTAACATTATTAAAAACATTGCAATCTGACGTCGGGCAAGCAAAAAGTATCTTGGCCTCTTCCCTTTTTATCAATGAAATATTAAAAACATTTCTATTTTCTTCATTTGAAAATGCCATTAATTAATTATTAGTGCCTGCAGTTTGTCATTTAAATTAATTGATTTTCCACTCAATGCGAATCAGTATAGGATTCAGATCCTAACCTTTAAAAATCTATACAGTCGGATCGCAAAGCCACTCGTCTTCTTGGTGACATTATCAGGCAATCAGAGAGTTTTTCGGTTTAATGTCAACGTACTTGACGATCACAAGTAAAATGGTTGGTCTCCAACAAAGGCTAAAGACAAGCGATTGTCTTCCTTTGTTTTCTTGGGCTCTCGCAAGCGGTAGCAGTTTTTTGCGCTCTTGCAGACTCGTATATACCAAACGCAGCACAGATATTTTTTTTTTTAGTAGATATAGATACAAGTTCCCTCTTTCGTGTCATTCTAAACAAGAACAGAAACCCCCCCCCCCCCCCCCCCCCACCCCCCTTCACGACAATTGAGTGAACACATCGACCGAGATAGAGTCCGACAAAAAGAGAAACTTGCACATGGGCAAACAAACCAATAAACGAAATGATGCAAACAAAACTCGCATCGCAAAAGATACATTTCTAGTGAAAACCCACCTGATTGCACAGAAAAACTAAACAGAAGAAGCGGGAAAACTACTTAACCTCACATCAACAGAAGCTGCACCAAAGGAGGCTATATAATTATGTGCTGCCTTGGGGCTGGGGCAACCAAGACATTCGTTTGGTTCCATCACAGGATGGTTAATCCAGAGACAAAGAACTTATCTCTGACACGAAGAAAGCAAGAACTACTCCGACGAGTTTCTAATTACATAACTGGCTTCTTTGGCGATTCTACTTTTATTCGCACCTAGTTTCCACCGTTCAAAACATTACGATAACGAGTATGTATCGGCTACCGCGTAGTGATCGACAGGTATTAATGATACACAGGTGAAGGTGAATCTAGAAATCCATAGTTCCAGGTCAGTCGAAAAAGTAATTTCTTTAGTGAGTATTGCTATTGTATTCCAATTTAAGGTGCGGAGGTATAAATGCAGACGTTAGTGCCTACCATTATGTCGGTTGGTAGCTGTTCCAAGCGTTTCGTCTCTGCAAGGCGGTGGATCTATGTGGAAGATGATAGATTGTATGTTGTTAACAGACTTTCATTACCTACCTCGCGGTAGAGGGTAATTAAATGCAGCTTAATGTGGTATTCTTTTACCAATTATGACGGGATTAGAAATGAAAGTACTCTGTTCCGTTTGAACATTTATATAGTTGCCATAGTTATATAACATGATAAGAGGGATTTAAAAGTTAGCTGCCCTTATAAAGAAGCCACTCAATTCGTACAGAAAAAATTGCATTAACTTGAATTTTGTGAAAACATATCGAGTTTACCTCTTCTCATATCGTTCTCGCAGATATGCATTCTTGTGTCATAATGTAATTGCTTTGGGTGGGGATCTACTTTTTGTTGGGTTAACTCGGCTTGTGTTTCGGATTAGGTAGTTTCTTGTACATATAATACGGAATGTAAACAAAGTAACGGTGAATGGTATTCTACGAGGTTGTAGATATATATTTTCAAGCAAAGTCAGGTATCAGCCGCTGCCGCTGAAAGAAACATCATATTCCGTGTGAAAGTTGGTCCTTAATCGAACTATTGTAACGCAAGGGATTTTCATGTGTTAGCCATGCCAAAATTAGAACAAAAACTCAGGGGCTTGCTGTAATTGGAATAAATTCCAAACAGCTAGTGAAGATTCCCTATATTTCCAAATGAAAACGTTCATACCACAGTGAAGGATGACAGGCCCTCTCTTTTGAAAACTCGAAAAGGAAAATTTTACGTGAAAGTGAAGAACAGTGACATGGTAAATGGTTCCTTGTGTGGCGCAACATTCTTATGACAAAAGCTATAGTTAAATATAATATATTAAAATAGGGTAGAGGCACTAGTATCCGGACAGTGTTAGTGTCCGGACACTAGGTTATTTATCTGAGAAAAATAGGTACATCACACATATGTAGTCTCAAATATCAACAAAAAAAAAAACAATCCTTTATATGTCACTCATCTTCATGCTAAGTTTCAAATCAATCATTTGCATAATGTAAGAGATAAGCGGCAGTGTTGTGGCTCAGTTTCGAGAATGTGGTTGTGTTGTCATTTTGCATACCAAAAAAATAGTGCGAGCATTTGCAAAAAGTAAGTTTTTCAAAGAGTATTTCTTAACTTATTCTTCTGTAAAGTACTCTGCTTTCCTTTAAATAGAACCCAGTTTCATAATTAAAAAATAAATATAGAATCAAATTATTTTGTTGGCCTAATTTTTAGTGTCCGGATACTAAAACTAAAATTGAAGAGCATTTTCAGTATCCAGACAAACTGTCCGGATGCTGTAAATTTGAGAGGAGATACAAATTTGCGTTTGAATGCTTCTAAACGACCGATGCATGTTCCTAATGAGAGAGAGATAGATAATTTTGTTTTTCTCGCAGGGTTTCAGTATTCGGACAGGGTTTACTAAGTGAGAATATATCTGTCCGGGTACTGAAAAATTAGTTTGAGTTTTGCATGTAATTTTCGGTTCTTATGTTCAAATTATTTTAATAGACTTGTTTTTTTAAGAATGGATGCAGAAAGTATAGCTAAGGCCTTAGACGATATAAGAACAAACCAACTAAGCATTCCTAGGCCAGCAAATAAATACGGTTTATGTCGTTCAACATTACATGACCGGTTAAAGGGCAAAAGATTGGTCGATGAAAAAGCTACGAAAATGGGACCAGATCCTTATTTGACAAATGAAGACAAGGTACAGATTGCTCAGTGTGCCGATCTTTGCAAGCGTGGATTTCCTCTAAAGATCGGAGATCTGTTTAATACGGTAAATCATAAAGGATTCAAAAAGAAAAAAACTCATTTCAAAAACGACGCCTCATAAAATAACATAGATGAGAGTATTCTTTGAACGAAACCTTTCATTGTCAATGAGAGAAGCAGAAAGCATCAGCAAGGGTAGGGCAGTAGTCACACAGGAAAAAAATATTAAAATAGTTTAGGGAACTAATTTAATATTTGAAAAGCATTGATCACGTGCACATCGTGAATGAGTCTAAACGAATAAGAAATGATGACATAAAGAGTTTTTGCCTCTGTCCAAAAAATTGCAAAGTCATAGCCCCCAAAGGTTACAAAAACATACCAAACATATACTAACGGTGCTAATTGTCATACAAAATGGATTTAAAAGATGTAGCGTTGTGAATTCTTCAGGTATTTTAAATACATTTGTTTTAGTTTTTAATAATGAATTAAACTATATCTATATTTTACGAAAAAATAAAAGCGTTAAATTAAATAAAGGCAAAAAAGGCCTTAAGTATTCAGCACGTAACATTTGGAAAAAAATCATTAATGTATTATTATTAGCCAATATCGTCACTTTTACAAACATTTTAATTTTTTTGCGGCAGCTTTATGCACAAAACATGCAGAAATTCTGGACGCAGCATAGAACGCAGTGCTGCAAGTTAAACAGATGTGCAGAAAATTATTTGACATGCCTTGCATCGGCAAATATTGCTAATGTCATTCACCGACTAAGCAGCTTACGTGTTTGCATCCAAAACAAAGACAAACACGATCAGCAATGTCAAAAGCCGATGATGCCAAATACTTGCAATTGCAATTTATTTTCTTTTGTGTTGTGGTAGGCTTGAATTTTGACGAAAATATAGAAATAGAGACATGTTGCAGTGCTGCGGTGAGTGCAGAATTTACGTGTGCCTATATCCATATAAACATGTGTATTCTAATCTTGCTGCGCAGTAATTTCTGCTCATGTGCTTTGGGCATTAATAGTGGCGAAACTGTTGCAAGGTTACAAATCTGTTAACTGTCCGGATACTAGCGCCTTTACCCTACCCTCCAAAATTGAGAGGAATAAGTTTTAATCTCTTAGCCGAAGCCAGAACCTCGATGCGTTACATAATATAAACTGTAAACTATTTTGGGAAGAGGTCGGCTTACAGGCGAGCATAAGACACTATGCTCGCACACAATCTAACCTATATATATTTCGGCTGTTTTGTGGGAGAAAGCTGACGAGCGTGGTAGTCAAATGAGCTTACAGATGAGAGAACAACGTTTTTAAGGATGGCGGTCACTCAACATCGCTTATTTTTCTAAAAATGCAGCAATTCTTCCATGGGAGCAATGTTTTTCGATCGAGCTAAGATACCCAAGTGCTTGAACCATAGACAAATAATACTGAGACCCCCAACTCGCAATGCTCTTACCGCTGGTCCCCTGTAGTTTCCCGACAAGGCCTTACTAATCAATTGCCTTCTTAGGCCGAAGTAATAGCGGTTGGCAAGTGTAATTTTTCGCTTGATCTCTTGAGGTGATGTAATTTTCAGAATTAAAAGCGGAGCCGAGGTGGACAAAGTCCCGAACTACCTCAAGATTATGACTGTCTATTGTGACGTTTTTTTGTGTGTCCCTTTTTATTGACAGCATATATTTTGTCTTGCCCTCATTCACCACAAAACCATTTTTACCGCTTCTGTATTGATACTTGCAAACGCACCAGAGACAGCCCGCTGTTTTCTGCCAATGATGAAGATGTCGTCAGCGTAGACAAGTAGTTCACAGACTTTTAGAAAATTGTTCCTCAGGTGTTAGCTTGCGACTTTCGGGTAAGTTTCTCAAAAATGTTGTTGAAAAAGTTTCTCGCGTCACCTTGTCTAAATCCTCGTTCGACATTAAAGTTCGCGGTGAGATTGTTTCCGACCTTGATGGAACAGCGAACGTTTTCAATCGTCATTCTGAACAATTTGACGTCTTTATAAATGCTATTATAAATGCTATCATATGTGGCCTTAAAAACGATAAACAGGCCTTCTTGGGTTTTTTCGTAGTGTGAATATTTGGTGGGTTGTGGACTTGCGGGGCCTTAAACCGCACTGATAGGGTCCAATTCGTTGACATGGTTTCAGGCATTCACACAGTATACGGCAGACAGGATCTTGGTATGCGATGTTAAGGAGACTCATTCCTCTATTGTTGGTGCAGTTTAGAGGGTCTACTTTTTTGTGGATTGGGCAAACAATGCTGAGGCTCCATTCATCGGGCCTACTTTTCTCTGAACAAAGCTCGTCCATTCATCTTGTTGGAGTTTAGCTTGGATATTGCTATCTTCACTCAACTCAGGTTGAATGGTTCATTCTGACTGACTTTAGAATTAATGTCGTCGTTATGGTTTTTCCATGTCCTCAGCACCGACTGTGATTCCACTACATGGTTGGTTTTATTATGTCGAAGAAAACCTGGCTGAAGACATCTAATTGAGTTCTATTAAACGGTCGATATACCCGGGGAATGTGTTAACCCGCGTAATGCATGGAAATCAATACAGGAGTTGACGTCAACAAAATGACACTAGTTGGATGACGTTAATTAGTCTATCGTTCAAAATGCATTCCAGAACCCTTGTTGTGCAGCCCAAAGTGTAGACATCTTCTTTTTTGTTTAGGTTTTTTTTTATTCTTTAAGATTATTATCCTCATGATTAGTGATGCAACAATTGAAATATTTTCAAGTGGTAGAGGCAAATATTCACCTCCTCTGATGTGTGCATGAAACTACATGAGAGCCAAATATTTAGTGCACCAGGTATGAATAAAAGTAGGTTTACACTCCACTACAAGGACAAAAAGATCGATTCACTCTTCAAAAAAAGAATACTCTAGAAGCAAAACAAAAACAAAGAAAAACCTCTTTGGCTATTCCTCAAGTGCATGAGTTGCGTCAGAGTCAACTGTAACGCACAAGGGGTAAACGAGGCAGAGAGTTAAATATAATCTCAGACCTTGACTACAACATACTGCGCAGTGTCCGTTTTTGTGAAAATCCTTCAGTGATATATCACTGCCTCTGTCTATCATATATAGGTTGTACCTCTTCTCCTTGGATATCCCCTTGAATTTATAGAGCTCCAATATTTGTTTCCCCTTCAGCCTTTGATGTCGTCATAGCGCGCTAACCTCACACACCGCATTTTCATCCTGGTGATGATGATGTTTTGTCGCGTCATCAAGATATTGCGTGTACGGTTTCGCAAAGGCGTTTTATGAATAAATAAAATTACGTTTCTTCCGCTGGCTGAAGTCGAAGGGGGTATCTCATGGATGGATGCTGGGATTCAGGGGTTGAATGTGGTTTGGGTGTTGAAGTACAGCATAAGTCATTCCGCTGGAAGAATCAAACAAATCATTTACAATGGCGACTCCTATGATGGTATTGCGTTTTCCGTTACTCGGTTAATAGAAAGCTAAATATTTGATTTGTACGAGTGGTGTTTCCAAGTGGTGTGCACAATTTTGAAAAGACGCAAGAGAAAGGATAATACTCCACTGATGTGTGCATTTGGAAAAGGTTTTAGGTTTTTATGGGTCGAACGATTCAGCTGTTGCCGATTCAGGTTTCATCTCACTTTGGCAGAGAGTTGTAGAGTTGAATGGTAGTTCATATAAAGTTACGCAGAATGCAGTGTTCCTTAATGCATTGTTGGGAAAATTAAAGAGGACGCCATTAATATTGCAAATTTTTATGAAACATTAAAAATGGAAAACTGGTATTAGTACCACATTTTCTGGAAGGCGAAATGTTTTCCAAAAGCAATCTATACTTTTGTAAGGCTATCTTAGACCAGTGAATGAAATGCCTCTTACATGAGTTTACCTGTGGTTCAGCCACCTAGTGGATAAGCTGTTCAAGATCAGAGACAATAAATTCATTTTTAAATATAGAATATAGCGCCTTCATCTCTAGCACATTTATATTATTTGTTAACATTCTACTTTTCCTTATGTATTTGCGTTAGTTCGATTTGGAAAAAAAATGTTCACAAAAATGTCTCCCATCTTCGTTCGTATTATATTTAAAAAAGACTTTTGTCCTAAACTCTGGCCTAGGCTTAGTTGAGAAGCTTTATCGGATATTTGTTAGATGCTCGCGAGAGGTGGTAAAAAAAATGATGATGGCGGAATTTGTTTGATTGTTGAATCGCACCCCTTCAGATGGTCTTCTCGCATCTCTTTGGTTTAAACGTACAAACAATTTGTAGAAAAACAAATCTTGAATCGCCAGACCATTATTTTCTTTAAATGTTGTCAAGCAGTTCACAATCTCGATTGCTTAAAATTTTCAGCTTTACAATTTAATTTGATGAATGCTAAATTTCAATTCTGCAATATTTTCCTTCTGTATTTTAAAATTTATTGTTAACTTTTCAACAATTTTTTAACAACACCATGTCCGTCACTTGTCTTTTTCTTCTTATTATTTGACACTGACATTGTCCCGCACTATACTCTAACTCTAGTTGCAGTGGGCACGTTCAAAAACCTAGTTATTTGAAGTCGAGTCGATAGATTTGGACTAGACACAAAAACTAGTTTGGTCACTTTTCCTACGTCAGATTCGTCAGCAACCCCTTCATAAACTTCAACCGAAACGACTGTTCATGTGACCGACCTAGGACACATCAAATCAGCCATGTGTCAGACTTACTATACAAGATACTTGAACGCTCCCCTTAGAACTTTTTGACTTTAAAAACTTCAACCAATTTTATTTACTGACGTTTGTTATAGACAGCTGTCAGGCTTTATAAGTTATGACATAGATAACTTTAAAAACTTTTAGATAACGAAAGATACCATCTAGTTCTAGATAATTGTTAATTTTATAAATGGTAGCAATAACCTCAAGCAATTAATTAATTTAATTCTTTATTTCTTTTAATTTTGCAGGTAAGCGAAGTGCATATACATCACCGTTATTTTCAAGTACAATCGTGAGTGTTTACACAAATATACAGGTCGCAAAATGGAACATACGTAATGTTAAAGTTCGGTCACGATCCATGCTACATTCTAATAATAAGAGCACCAATTTCCGAAATAAAATATTTTTTATTAATAGCATTCAAAGTAAAACTTGATATGAATCTGCATATTTTCTAACCGGGAGGTAGGCACGCAATCAAACCGCAATATTTAAACCTTGTAAGAATGCTCCACTTAATAAATTAAACATCTTCTTGGAAATACCACCAATTCAATACCTATACAACAGTCCGATAAAACCGCATCCTGAAGTTAACATGTGTGCATTCCAGTAACAAAAAATTGGCAACAAAATAAAACAAAACACAGAACAAAGAAATCATGCACAGATATCCCTTACAAAGCGTAGACATACCAAAACCCTTTGCATTGGCAAGGTTTCATTGGTGTTGGTTTCGAAATTTGGTGTCCATCACGGTCGCCGAGTTGTATTCCATTCCATTTTGTATTAAGAGTTCGTGTTCGAAACCATATATGATAGAAATCATCTAATGGAATCTTTGTGTTGCAAACAATATTGCCTGCCACGACGTTAAAAGTGTGTTAATCGACCAAACCCAATTTTTCCCTCGAAAATTGTTTTCACTTTGCAAAAAACAAATTAACATTGGAATTCTTCCTTTGATATGTAGGAAACAATTTGATATTGGCAACAACAGCTGTGCCGTGAGAGAGGGTGACGGGTGACCTACTCCTACCAGATGTGTACATACAAAGAGAAAGATTTTTTGGACTGTGTAACAGGAAGGATATACCATGTGCACTGACATTGGAATGAATTTCCAAGGGCAAATGGTTGGTTTGTAAAATTCTGGACTATTCACAAGCAACCAGGGTGGTGTGCTAAAATCGATTTAGAATAGGCACGTGTAGATAAAGGCACGTGTAGATAAAGATGGTGATAAAAATCTTTGCTGAAGGAGAATGAAATGTTGCCCGAGAAATATAAAACAGTTTGAAAATTTAGTTCATTAGGCGTGCGGGTTACTACATACGTATAACATATTTAATTATATTGTTTGCAAATGCAGAATCTTCGAATTTGGCACATGGACATTTATGTGATGTAAACTACCCTAAAGCGGTGTTGCTATTGAAATATTTGTAGCCACCTACATCGATTTAATGTCATTTGATGATATTTCGCACTCTGCGGATTCATTGCCCTGTGTTTTCATTACTCAATATTTAAAAATTGGTCACTGTTACGGCACTACACTAAGGATATATATAGATTGTTGAGACAGTATATGCTAAATTTTAAAAATAAAAATGAACTTCAGTTGTCACATCCGATTTATAGTTATTGATTATTCTCTGAACCATTTGGCAGTTCAACACGTTCGTATTAAGAAGGGGTGCTGCAGCCTGTACATTCTGTGGCCCATCAAATATAAACAGATGGACAGTATTTATTGTCATTAATTTTGCGTTAAATACAAAAAGAAAAAATATTGACAGTGCTTGTCTTATCTAGTAAGCTATCTCCCCTTAGCAAACAGTTAGTCCTCATCTGTTTGTTACAATTTACAATAACTATGTATTATGTTTTAGTTTAGGGTATGGCCTTATCTTCAACATGATTTAGGCTTATTCAGAAAGTATTAGGGCATATTTCGTAAACTGTCCTATCTAATCATAAATCATATATGTATTTAGGCATTCTATTGCATTAATGCTTTAGATCATTGATTGGTGTGTTTCACTATCCATTATAGATATTGAAAAAAAAAGAATATGCTTTTATACGCAGTAAATATGAATTAGGTAATCTGTAATGTGTTCATGAAATGTAAAATAACTTACACATCAACAATTACCCACCGTGTGGTTTTGACACTTAACATGTTCGCCAATAAACGTCAACCAATCCTTCAACTCATTTCGCCACCTAACTTCCACTTAATTAAATATCAGCCTTGCACTTGTCGTAGTTAAATTGCAATATTTATTTATTTGCTCTGAAAATAATTATACAAGTTTTTAAAATATTTATATCCCCCCGCCCTTGTTAAATCAATTTTCTTCAAGAACACCGAAATTACATACTACGGCATCTACGGGTCAAAGTATTCCCCTATATCTGTAAGGAAACAAGTTACTAAATGCGACATCAAGACTGTGACTATTCGAGTGAACAGCTTTTTCTGCGACTTGGTAGCGTGCAGCGGTCATGTAAAACAAGATTTAAATTAATAGCAGACAATTAACTTAACGTCAAGTTAACGCAACATTTTCTCATACCTCATCTATATAGGTACACACTCATGTCATCACTTGTCGCAGTGCAGCTGGTTACAACTTAATGTGAATTGACCTTCGGTTTAGTAGAAAGGTTAGAGAATAGCTTGTCGCTAACTGAGTAGGTGTTCGCTTACGCCATTTGCCATCTATTATGAACCAGCTGTCAGAAAAGTTAAGAATCAAAAAAACACGTCAGCGCATATACCTATTATATAATTTCCTTTACCAGATTTCCCCCATTTATCTGCAGTGTTCTTAAACTCAAGAAAAAAAAAAAATAAATACGAGGAAAACAAATTCGATTGAATATTCAAATTCGTTGCCAAGGAAATTTGGTGGACCGACCAGTGACGTGGTGGTCATGGCAGATTGGTTGCTTATAGGATGAGCAAAAATGTTTTCTCGCACTTATTAATCATAATTCAGACTTGTGTAACTAAAATTTCATATACTTAACATTTTCACAAGTTTTATGCGTTTTTGTTTAAAAAAAATACTTTGTAATTTTATTAAATGTCCGAAGGCCGAACAATAATTTAATTTCGATCCAACGCCATTTACATGCATTAGTCAAACCGTTCGCAACCCGCAAGTATTTGGGCAATCAAACGCAATGTCAAGTTTAAGACTGAATTGTAATAGAAGGTTTTCCATTCTAACCAGGGATGTGCATTGTATGGCTTGGTTGCATAAAGTTATCCGTCACTGAATCTCGCTTGCAGAAAGTGCGATCTTTTTCGCACTATTCAGACAGTTATGTACTATTTAGAAATCTTAAGTGATTAAAAGCGCCAAATTACCTAAACAGGAGTTATGACATAAGCTTTCGTTTTGCTTTCGATTATTCTAGAGGGTGCGCCATGTTTTATTTTGGTATGTAATTAAAAATACATTATACTTATATGAAAATTGGAACACATTGGAAAGATGGCGCATCATATAGTTCTGCCTTCATCCCTTTAATTTGTGTTTCTCAAACTTAAACTTGCTCTGTTTCCTCAGCCGAAGTGTAGAAGTCTGCAAACTAAGAAAAAAGAAAAAAATAGTTTGAATTGTTAAAATATTATAAATTTAAAAAGTATAATTAGTACGTTGAAACGACATTTATCTTAATTTAGATGTTGTTTGCTGCGTTAAATTTCGCTAATAGCAGTTGATTTGGTTTTGCTGACCTACACATTCAGACAGTGGCTCACTGATTTTCATAACGCGTCTGATATGCTAATGCTGAAGCAAATTTACAAATTTCTTGATTATATAAATGACATTGTAAAATCAATAAAACAAACATACTCTACAAATATAACTGACCTCATCAAATCCGCACATAATCAAGTTTTTCTTATCACCCTTTCCGTTATCCCCTTCTTATAAATGTACTTGCAAAAAAAATATCTAATCAAAATGATTAGTCGCTGTCCCGAACAGAACTTTACACATGTGGCATGCAAGGTGCAATGGAATCTTTATTCAAGGGCATTACTTCAGACGTAAACAAAGAAGATATTTCTTAGCTGCTTTTATTTATATTTTTGATTACATTACTATTAACTCGTTATCTGAATAGTTTTATTAATCACTCTATTACTTTAGGTACCTTTGCAGTTTTCATTTTATGACAGCTCTTTGACTAGCATGAACTATAGGAGGAAAGAGAGGAAGTTATATCGTAACGTTGGGGCATTGATGTTCGGTAATTCATTGAATTTATAAACTACAAGCGTTTGTTTACAAAGAAAATTGCAGTGAGGACGTTCAAGTATCTAGTTTAGTAGGTCTGACAGCTGTCTGACTAGATGTATCTCGGTTTTGATAGACTGAAATCGGTAATTCATTGAATTTATAAACTACAAGCGTTTGTTTACAAAGAAAATTGCAGTGAGGACGTTCAAGTATCTAGTTTAGTAGGTCTGACAGCTGTCTGACTAGATGTATCTCGGTTTTGATAGACTGAAATCGGTCATATGAGCAGCTATTTCAGTTGACTTTTATGGAGGGGAAGCCGACAAATCTAATCAAGAAATTCGTGTCTGAGTACTAAATTGACAGTTCGCATATGTAGCTGACGTAGAATTAGATTGTTAAATGTGCCACGTCACACCTCGTTTTCTGTACGATCTGCTAGCTGATATTTTTCCAACCATATCCATTGAAAATGACAGCTTGTCTTTTTGTATTCAAAAAGAACTGTTTTGAAGAATCCGCAAAGTATAGCAAGGGCCACATTTAGAAATGTAGTTTTTTTAAGTTGACTATATTGGTCTGGACTAGATGTACCCGCTGAACGCAAATACTACATCAACCACATATACCAACTGTCAACTTAGTT
This sequence comes from Cheilosia vulpina, assembly GCA_916610125.1. Lineage (NCBI taxonomy): Eukaryota > Metazoa > Arthropoda > Insecta > Diptera > Syrphidae > Cheilosia > Cheilosia vulpina. The sequence continues at coordinate 28,563,427 of OU744278.1, forward strand.
CTCATGATCGAACTGGGTTCTGGGGTAATCATAACTGAGACGCTGACTTGTTGCTTTGACCGCAAGTGTCATCTAATATATAAATAGGCGAAGCCCAAATACTTAAGAATCACTTTCACATCCTTAAACACAACATATTCGCATGATTTTTCCAATATGTTGTGTACAAGCCAGGACACTATATTTTGGAAAAATTTCTACCACCTGGCGAAGTCTAGTACTTAATAAACAAGATACTTGAACGTCCCCAATGTCAAAAAGCACAACATAAAAGTCAACCAAATCGGATCCTTCCAATCATAGATAGATTGAAGGCGCTTCAGTGCAATACCGTTGACTTGTTGGAATTTGTCGCAATATTAAGTGTGTAGCTTAGTAATTCAATGACTGTTGTTTGTCTATGGAGCGCCCTATTATTACTTTGCTTTCTTGTTTTCAAATTCAACACACACGCCACCTGGTATTTTAAAGAGTTTATGCAAAAACTGTTAAGAGCAATGTGTGCGCACGATGGTGTTTGATGACGATGATGGCTGAGGGCACCGATGTGGAATGGAGTAGTTTCCTCTTTTGTTCTGTCGGTTGTGCATGTGTGCAGCAAATTTAAATATTTGATTTTGATGACTAATTTACAAATGACACAGAGAAAGAGGAAAATTAAGTAAAGAAGTCGTCGCTTCGATTATTATTAAATATTATTCCATGCACACTCATGCGTAGTTGTAAACTTGAGGGAACTTTGTGAATATAAAAAGACCCCCATAGTTACTATAAAAGGTGTTCCACATTTAGTTTGAAATAGAATAATATAATGATGTTAAAAATGCATCCATTTCCATACATTTGCGTAATTGTTATAATTACCATTTTAATTGTAGGTTATTGAAACAGGTGTCAGGCAGTTTGACAGTTCAATGATTTAATTGCACATTTTGAACACCACCTATCTCAACAAAATAAGGTAAATTAGACGAACGCACAAAAAAAAAACCGTTCCAGTCACATTTGTTTTTGAGTGATATAAACTGTTATAAAATACTGCGTGTCTTGACTTTAGTTTGGAGTTAACTAGTAATTTCCAACACACATCATCAGAAAGATTCCTACATAAGCTGCTGTCCATTTGGTTTAAATACGTAGTGCATATCATAGAAAAATTATACTGAGATCACCAACTCCGGCCGACTTCCCGTTACTTGTCTACAAGATATATTTTTACAGAGTGGTCTCGATTTGGTGCGCTAGTATTGTTACAAATAAAAATTCGTACCGACAAATGTCACGTAACATCATTGTCCAAAAAATATGAGCCACTTCCGCTGTGGGCAAAGTTGCTGGCAGTGTTCATCGAATTTTATCCGTTAAATTTGAAATAATTCGTTGTATAGTATTTTTTTAGGAATAAGCGCAAATGTACGCAAGTATTATTATTAAGTATTTGCAAAAAAAGGAACAATGTAGATTGGTTGAGGGAAAATAAAAACATTTTGAGCAAATTTTCTTTCGTTATTTAAGAAAAATTTAAACATGAAATCGATATTAATGATATTCAAAAGCGGAAAATACAAAACCATATTTGTCCTAATATGTTTCTAGTAAAGGGTGATTTTTTAAGAGGTTTAGAACTTTTTTTAAAAAAAAAACAAAAAAATTCGAAAAAATGAATAAAATATTTATTTGAATCGATAGTTTGAACCTTGCAATTTAATGTTTAAAGATAATTTCATGCAAATGTTGACCGCGGCTGCGTCTCAGGTAGCCCATCCGCTGAGTCCAATTTTGGCATACTCTTTCACACATATCGGCCGTTATCTCACGAATGAATGCATGGATGTTGGCTTCCAGTGCGTCAATCGAAGCGGGCTTGTCCCTATACACATTAGCCTTGGCATACCCCCACAAAAAATAATCTAATGGTGTCAAATCGCACGATCTAGGCGGCCAATTGACCGGCCCGAAACGTGAAATTAACTGTTCACCAAACTCGCCTCGCAATTGCGCCATTGTTTCGCGTGCTGTGTCGGCACCGTCTTGTTGAAACCACATATCATGCAAGTCAAGAACTTCCATTCCGGGCAAAAAAAAGTTTGTTATCATCGCTTGGTAGCGTTCACCATTGACAGTAACGCTGCGATTCGCATCATCTTTGAAGAAATATGGCCCAATAATGCCGCCGGCCCATAAACCGCACCAAACAGTGGCTTTTTCAGGATGCATTGGTAGCTGTTGCAATGCTTCTGGCTGATCTTCACTCCAAATGCGGCAATTTTGCTTATTTACGTACCCATTCAACCAAAAATGAGCCTCATTGCTGAACACAATTTTTCGATAAAAAAGCGGATCCTCGGCCAGCTTTCCAAGAGCCCATTCACCAAAAATTCGGCGTTGTGGTAGGTCGGCTGGCTTTAGTTCTTGCACCAGCTGTATCTTAAAAGGCTTTACGCCCAAATCCTTCCGCAAAATTTTCCACGTAGTGCTGTAACAAAGGCCTAACTGCTGGGAACGGCGCCGAATCGACATTTCGCGGTCTTCTGTCACACTAGCTGATACGGCCGCAATATTTTCTTCACTACGCACAGTACGTAAACGTGTTGGTGGTTTAATGTCCAACAAAGTAAATTTGGTGCGAAATTTGGTCACAATCTTCCGAATAGACTGCTCAGAAGGTCGAGAATGCCGATCATAAAATGGAAGCAGCGCGCGATGAACATTTCGAACCGAGCACGAATTTTGATAGTAAAATTCAATAATTTGCAAGCGTTGTTCATTTGCAAGACGATCCATGGTTAAATTGCAAACCAAACTGAAGCTGTTTGACAGTGACACAAGGTACTAAACACACGTCACCTGTCAAAACCGGTGTTGCCAAAACCAAACCAGCTAAAAAATCACCCTTTATATAGAACATCTCAGGTAGTTTTATTAGCCAAAGAAATCAAACTATTCGTCTTTTAACAATTTATAATAACTAACCAATGGCATTCAGTAATGTTAAAATGTGGTATTCCCGAACTCTATCACATTTCCTCACGGTTGGCAGCATTTTATTTATTTTTTTTTGTATGCTTTTGCATGTCACACGAATTCTAATTGACATTCCAAGGATAGGGAAACAAAATGGCGGAATTTGAAAAAAAAAAAAACAAAAATTGAGGAGGCCAGCGGTAAGAGGATTTCGAGTTGGGGGTCTCAATATGATTTGTCTATGGTGCATATCTCAGAAATGTCTAGTATAATGTAATTGTGTGCTGAAGATGCTACTTTACTTTGCTTTTCTAAGATAGATGCTCATAAAATTACGCCTTATTTCGTTGTGCTTAACAAAAGTTCACAATTGCATAAATTAGTATCAAAATGAGACATTCTTCATTGTTGTTCGCTTGTACTATTCGTCTTTTTTCGACCAATGTACTTTTTTGAATTTAAACTTCATTATGCATTTACATTCTTAATGAGTTAAGTAACTGTCATAAAAAGATACTCTACCCAAAAGTGTGTTCGAATTTTTTGACAAAGTCACAACCATTATTTCAAGTGCTAACACGGAAACCCAAACAACATTTTATGACCGTTGCTGGCTTAAAAAAGTCCTCTTAGCACACTAACAAATTCAAGTTTCTTCACATAACGTGAATGATTCATGTCACCGATTAGAAGATAGTTCAACAAGTTCATCCATTCCACCACCACTAACCAACCAGTCCACTTACTGGTTTATTTGAGGTCATAGAACTAGAGATTGTATCTCCACATGGGAGAAAAAAAAACAAACAATTCATGGTTCGAGCGACCAAATAGCTAACCTTTCCGCTGTGGCACACAACCACAGGTTTTACCCTTTTTCGTCATGTTATCCCTCGTTCAAACAGTGTGTTTGGTATCACTTGTTCTCTGACAGTCAGTTTAAAACTCCAATATAAACATCCATCGCTATCCATCTGTTTTGTGTGCGCGAAAAAAAAGTTTGACGCTGCGGAGTAGTACCCAACTTCGGTGGAAGTTTTTTTTTTGTAGAAAACTATAACAAATGTAAACAAAAAGTGATAAACAAATCATTTTGACTCATAGTTTGTTTTGGTTCGGGCTTTCCACTTCGTATTTTTTATTTTAATTTGTGTGCATATCTATGCAGCGATCCAATCTTTAAAAACATCTGATGGTGGCAATGTTGTTGATGTTTGCCGTTTATAGAGCATAGAGGTCGAGGGCAATACGCAAATGGAGGGTGATCGGAAGTAGCCCTCTTTTATTCTTTGGCTGAAGTGTAAGATAGCTTTCCAAAAAAGCCCCACATGACATGACGCAAGTTTTTTCTTACTGTTGTTTACAAACAAAAAAGAGAAATTCGGTAAACATGCGTATAAATTATTTAGCCAACTCATATATGGAGCCGCAAATATAATATGTGCATATACACATGCGTCGGTAACAAAATAAGATCAAATTCTTTCAAGTGTGCGAATCATATGGTTTGTTATATATACAAGCTCGCTCTTTTCTTTTAGAGTTTGATAAACAGCTCAGGTTTTGGAGTGTGAGGTGTCTGCTGACGTAGGTTGTTCTTTGCGTTGGCCATTTGTTTGTAAACATTTTATTGTTCTTAAATTTGACGGCGAGTTTATGGAAGAATAAGTGTGTTACCTAAATAGCGGCATTATCGGAATATAAGAAAAAAAAACTCCTGTTGTTGTTATGAGATGAGTACAGAACAAAATAAATTATTAACAGTCTCACAAACTAATATAATTAAATGAAAGATTAAGATAATCACTAAATAATGCGAATAACAATGCAATAATCTGAAGGCATTATTCTTTCAACAGACAAAAAAAAATTAATAATGAACACGAACAAATGAAGAGTCCAATATCTGTCAGACCAGTGGACAGATTTCGCTTATCATGGATCACTTTACATTTGAGTATTTTATACTGTCGTGTGTTTATTGATTACACTTAGCTAGCTAACTGTCCGGCGAAGTCCTTGTATCGGTCGATTTTTTGCTTGAAGTGCATCGTCAGCAATTTTATGCGGCCAAACTGTCTGTCTTTGAGAGTTAGGATTGCAATGGCATATTTCCACTCAAATATGTATGTCCATAAAAACGGAGACCAGCGGTCTGCAAAAATAAACGCGAAACCGGTAAAGCGGCAAAAGCATGGGTAGTTGATTATTTAGGGGTACGGCAGCTGCACGGCAATTAATAATTAAATCCCGTGCCTTGTGTCAGACAGAGCTGTCAAAATTATACTTTTTTTGTTCAGAGCCTGATCAAAGGTTTAGTTTTTTTTACCTTTCTCGATTACGTAGTAAGAGAAAGATTTTGTATTCGTACAAAATTTCGAACTCGAGATTTTTATCAATTCTGATGATAAGGTAAGATGGTCATTTCTTGATAGAAAACTAAATTTTTCTCTGAATAGTCGTACAATAAATTTGTTTAAAAAGAGCATTTTAATTTTTTTTCATATAGTTAACTAGAAAACGCTTACAGCCTAAACAATAACTTGTACTCAGTTTTAAGCTGAATAGTATTTTTCAAATTAAATATTGCAATTCTGTTATTAATTGTTCAGCATAGTTTTACAAAAACAACTCTATTGATTTTGATCGAAATACAAATTTACAATAATAAAAGAAATGTAAAAAAGATCCCATACTTCATTTTTCTTCAAAAATGCAAATTACGCCGCATTAATAATATTTATTTAAAATGACTTGTGTTCACATAGTGTGTATTTTTTTATTTTAAATTTTAAGGCATAAAATGTGTATAACTCACACGATTGAACACACTTCATTGGTACTTTAAACTCAGAATTTTACGTAAAGATTTCGGTATATCATGAACCCTACTTTCAACCATAGGCACTAAAAGAAAACCAAGATCTGTCCTAACATAAAATTCGAATTATATAACATCAGTATTACTTACGTTTTTAAAGAAAAACAAGAATCACCAATCAAATCGAGTCAAAAACAAGAACTTGCTCTAGAAACGCCAACTACGCTTGTCCTTGTAGGTACAATATCGTGCAAAGTGTAAGAGCCTATGACCAGAATTTGATTTTTACTGAGAGTTCAAGCATTACATTATTATTTGATGCACTGCCATCTGAAATGAATATTTTTAAGACAAAAGTGCACTGTATCGAAGTTTATTCTTATGTTTTCTGTACGGTTTGTTTATCTAGATTCTAGAGTTTTTTACCACATACCTAATAAAACAAAAAGGCATTCAACCAAATTGTTGATATGAACGAAAAAGTTTCGTGCGACCCAGTCGTGCACTTTATTTCGGTCAGAGCCGGATCGAAATTTTATATAGTCGCTCTCACAGGTGACGGAAAACTGAACGAATCTGAAACATTCGCGAATAAAATCGAACGAAGTAAATGTCATGTGTTGAAGTGCGTTTTTTCATTGCCCCGAAATTCAGAATTGCTCTTTTCAATGAAATTCGTTGGAGGGCTTTTGTAATAGTGGTAGATACCTAATTGAGACTTGGTTTTCTGTTGCTACTTCTTTTGCGTTTTCTACAGTAAATATGAATGTTATAATAATATATTTCAATTTTAGTTTACATTTTGCACGCATAATTGTATGTTTTCGGATCACAAGCGAAAAATTTGTTTCTAATAACAACAACAGGCACAGGTCCACCCCGGACTGTAGCGCCACCTAAGTAATAACAACAAACATTTCAATCTGACATTTTGCTACTGTGTGTTGGTGAGTTCAGGGCTGTAAAAATATTCCAGACACTTCTGTTGTGTTAAGAATTGACCTGGAAGTGCACTTTTTTTTCAATGACATAGAACGTAGAATACATCGAAAGAGCACTTCTAGATTTGCTCTTTTCATAGAAAGGGCAATTCTTTTCTTCAATCGAAAACGCCATTACAGACATGGTCGTAGGAACTTGGGAAACTAAGAACGAATACAAAATCGAGATCGAAATTTTGTATGAAAACAGTGTCTTTCTAACGGAGCAAGCTAAAAACTATAGCCAAGTCAATTAAGTTTTGGCTAGTCCCCCAAAGATCGTTCTTATGAGTCGGAAATTCATCATATATTTAGGGCTTCACCTTCGTTTTATTAATTCTTGGTATTGTACAACCCTGATGTCAATAACTAAAAAATAATAATTGTACATGTAGGTTGTCTTCTCATTATCATTACATTACTGTGCTTACAGAACTTCTAACAGCGGTTGCATGTGCGATCACGTTACTATCGCACTATGCACTCGCTTTCACCTTGAATTACTTACCGTGTAATCACAGTTCGAAGTTCATTTCAAGTGTTCTCTCTTCTCTCTGCCAGATAACAAAGAAAGAAAGAGAGAGTGAGTAATTGTTCACTGTTTGTGATTGCAATAGAAATACGACAATCAAACTCTGTTCACATCACCACAAAGGAACGTGATCTGATCGTGGCGTAAACTATGCCAAAATCATCATTGTGGGGGCGAAAAAGTTAACGAACTAAACGTGCCGTGTACCATATTCAATCATCCCGTTCACGTACAAAAATTCGTTTGTAAATGGAACTCGTCCATCTTATTTATAATATTAGATTCGCAATTGTGTGCCGCCTTATGTTGTTTTGCTTCTGCTTTTATTGAAAGGGGAATAATCTGAAAGAAGCAAATAACAAAGAGTAACAAGCCAGACATAACAGCGTCTACAGTTTGTACTTAGGATTTAGTGTACCGTGCACGATTAGTGTTGCCAGATTATTTGACAGTTGTATGACACTAACAAATAGTTTTCTTTTGATTTGGTGAAATCATTCAATTGTAGCTCGAAATAGAAAAAAATATTTTGCAAATGATTGAATGTGAATCCAAGCATTTGTCAACTAATTTATAGGTGCATTTTGAGCAATCTCTCACTTAAATAGACTTGTCGGACTAGGGCCGTTTTTATTTCCCAAAAATATTGGTCACTTTATGGAAATGTTACCTTTATGTTTCAGAAGTAATTTTGCCGATGCCGGACGCTTTTTGCCCTTTATAGCTACGCTAGTAAAAACCATGCCATCTTATTAGTGTCCAAATACTTAGAGGGTTTTATTAAGAAGCCCCCGTAAATGGCTATACCTACCTGATGCATTTTGTTAGCACCTTCTGATCGAACTTCATCATTATATTAACATTAAACGTTTTCGTACACTTTTTTAGTATTTATTATGAATTGAGGAGAATGAAATTTATATCATTCGAAGGTACTGTCGCATAGATGTTCGCAACAAAAAAAAAGTGGGTATATATGTCGCCTTTAAGGCTGGTAAAATTAAGTTAACAATTCCCCATACAAAATGCTTATCAGTTAAATGAAACCATTTTGGTGACCATTGCATTATCCTAACCTTTCTGATTTTATGTCAAATTATTTGTTAAATTCTAAAACTGGAAGATAGAAGATGACTTTTTTGGGTATTGATCTAATTTTCTTCTTTCTGTAAACAGGAATACGACAGGGTGGTCGCTCAAATAACTTGTAAGTTATTACCTATATCTGAATTTTACATTGAATTATATCCACTCAGGCTAAACTTTTTGTAAACAAATTGAACCCATCGACCTTAAATAAGCGAACAAGTGCAAATTGAGGGGAATTTCGTACCAGGCAGCATATTAGACTCAATTAGCATTATTGCCGCGCCGCGACTAGTTTTAATTTTAAACTGGCAACAATACTCGTAGTTTACCTACCATCTTTTCTCACCCTCTTCGAAACTAATCTACTTACAAAAAAGCTCTGTGTTTTCTGTTTACATTCGACAACCACAACAAGATATTTTCTTTGTTTACTCGATCGCACTAGCGTTTTGTTTTTCAATCAAAAAGCTAAAGCTTTAATCGGGACTGGAACTTGTGCGTTGTGCTCCTCTCGACCCTCCGTCCCCCGTTCGATCAAACACACAGCGAGACAGCGAGTGATCACCATAAATGCATAACCATAGTATTTATTTTTTCTTTCGCTCTCGCCCTCTCTCTCTCTACATGCCACTGATGTTGTATAGAAAAATGAGAAATTGAAAGACAACGATAAAAACACAATGATCACCATCATCGTTAACATCAACAACAGCAAGCACACGCCAAAACAAGAATTTCATCAGCTCTTCAAATTCCCTTGACATTCATAGTTGTGATTTCAAAGAAACGACAAGTAACTAACAGAACAGAAGCGCTCGAAAAAAAGAAGAAAATAATAATAATACATATACACTTTATGGAAAGCACTGAATATCGTTAAAGATAGAACCAACTGTGTCAAAAAGAATTCAAATTCAAAAGTGCATTGAAAGAGAAAACACCTCGCGAAGAATAAACCAGCGCTTATTTTGTTTGTGTTTAAAAAGGAATGTGAAAAAAAAAAACAAAAATTTTAAAACGAATACACAAAACAAAAATCGTGAAATTCATTTCAGTTTTTCATTTGGAAATTGTGTTTGGTGATTTTAGTTGCCATCGTCGTGTCGACTTAGGAACGTTCCCTCAGAGATAGAATATTATTTTTTTTACATCACTTCTCTCTCAAAATTCGTTTTCTAGGTAAGCTAAAACTGTGTGCGCAAACAAATTCTCAAAGTGGTTGAAAATATTACATCTAAATATTTTCTTTTTTTGTTAACAACGCAATTGAAATCGAAAGTGTTAAGTATTTGTTGTGTATAAACATTTATGCCTACATGCGCCACATAAATAAATTTGTTCCCTCTATATTGACCAATTTAAAAAGTATTTTACACTGGTTTATGTCGGCTTCGAATGAATCTTTGATCCATCCAAATTTCAAAAATTCGATCTTTAAAAAATCTGATTAAATTATATTCAAGTGACAAATGCATTTAAGTCGGATTTTCACTCGGAAACTGAATATATGACTGTAAATGCAATAAAAACATAAACTCCGCGTAACTGTCTATTATCTCAACACACCAATCACGTTTAATTTCTCACCTATGAAAATAATTCCTAAGATCTAACTAACTTTCCAAAATATATAATTTGTTTTTAGAACGATGAGGATAACACATTCGCATATATTTTAGTGAAACTCGTTCACATAATCAAAGAAAGACGATCTTTGAATTTCTTTTAATCTTTAGCAAAATAATTTTTTTTGTGCAAGCTGTCAAAATCCAATCAAATTGGCATGGAATATCTAAAATGTCAATTTGAAACGGACTGTTTGCGGGGATTTGTTTGCTGTAGACTAAACGCTTGTTTTGCCTTCTAGCTGAACTTACATATTTCTGTTAAGCCTGAACTACATAAAAAAAAGTTGAAAGAGTACAGACAAGTGAAAACCTCGAAACTCATCGAAAACACACGCATGAGAACAATCTGAACTATAAAAGCTCAGAGCTTTTTTTGTTTACATTTAAAATTTTCACAAGTAATAATAAACAAATGTAGTCGAGTGGAGTGAAAAAGAACTTTAACTTGCAAAACAGACGAAAAAACCTGATCTAGCGGAAAGTCGATAGCAAATTCTTTGAGTGCTTTGCGAAAAGTGAAAGCAGGATTATGCTCGAGTGAAGACAGACAGTGAACATTTTAAATTGGAAAAAAATATACTGCACGTATCTAATGGAACGGATTTCCGAATTTCTAAATTCTACTTATAAGGATTCTCGTGCAAATAGAAATATTTTTTTAGTTTAGAGGGAATATTTCAAATAAACAGTCACAGTTGAAATGTGCTCTAACTTGATTATGCATATTTTAAGAGCTTCACAGTAATCGAGTAAAATATAATCTAGTCACCTCTAAAGCAATGAAGTTCACTGTCCAAGCGCGTGTCCGAGTTTTTACCATCAACCTTGTGAGTTTTTATATATGTACCATCTTTCGGCAAGTTTTTTTTTTATGCCCATAAATAAATTATAGGTTATATATACCGGTTATGTAGTGCTATATTGCCAATAACCTCGATACACCTACATTATGCATGAACTTCTACCAAATCACGCGATACACTGATGTTCCAATAGCCCACAATCGACCGTCTATGCCATATGCCGTCGAGTAAACGTGTGCGCCACCATTACTGATTGATTGTCTTCCTGTATTAAATTTGCAAAGTTCGATGAAGTGTAATTTACTATTCGAAACAAAGACAACGCTGGAAAATTGCGAATAAATTACTGAGAAGAAAATTGTAGAAGGTAGAAAGCGCATATTCCCCCGCACACCGCCATATCCAACTCCATAACGACTGAAGGAAGAGCAGAGAAACAAAACTTTGCGTCCTACCAAAGACAGCCCCGGAATTCACCTAATGCAACGTTGGTCTAATAGTCAAGCCTAAGATTGACCCTTGCGATATGTGGGACACATTTCCAAGATGTGCATACCCGTTCGAGGTATATAAACAAGAATCATATCCCCTCAGAACAATGACCGACCACACGAGATACCTCAGGGTACCCATCTTATACCCGTGCTACTAAATAAGGCATGTTGGTTCTTTCGTTTTCTGCCCCAGGCAACCTGATTTGTGTAAGTTTTCTTTTGCAGTGTGCTTCTGTTGTGCCATTATTTTCAACGAGATTCTATTTAAGATAGAACTAAAGTATCTCATGGATATTTCATGATCTTTCTTTCGTTTGTTTGAAAGATGGTTGCGGAGCCACCAAAAGATGCAGTATGCACGCTGTATACGCTGTACGATGATGATGACGATACATATACTTGTAAGCAAAACAAACAACGAAATCTAGTTCAATGGCTTTGCAGCCAATTTTGTTTTGTTTTTACCTGCCTTATATGTTATTTATTTATTTATTTCTGTTTCTTGTAGGAGAGAGATTAACTCTAAAGTAGATAAAAGTTTATGTGATTTTTCTCTTTGGTTCCAAAGCAGATGAGGCGACGTTGTCTTTACGGGCAAGTACGAGGCTTTATTTTTCTTCTTTAGCCTTACACTTTTGCAATGTTAGTTAATGATGAAAATATTTTCCTATTAAAAGCCATCTGCCCCTTTTCGGCGGGATGCCATGGAAATACTGAATATTTTGTCTGATCTGCATAGGCGGTGATGATGTTTCGGTCATCTGCAAAATAGTTGACAGTAATTTTTGAAAAACATTAGTGTAGATATAGCCAGCTTTGTGAATAGTTTGTTCGCTCATGAAAATGAGCTCCTAGCCGTCAAAAATAGCTCTTAATCACAAGGTTAATCTCAGTATTGTCTAAGGCAGTGGAAATATTGTCATAAGAAACTTCGAAAAATTACCGTTAGCCGCTCTTTTTTTAAGGGTGAATTATGGTTAAAATAAATTTCTATCAAAACACATCCAAAACCGGGATCATGCACACCCTCGGTTATGCACTTTATTGGTGTACAGCTGGATTATGTGATCTGTGCTGTATTATAAACATCGAATATCTCACAGAGAAATAGGTGGACCTCCAGCAACGTTTCACATACAAGGTGGGCCAAAAGAAGTAATCCGATATTGTTTGGCTCTCATTTTTTTCTAAATGAAAAACTTCGATTCTGTTTTTTGATTATGTTTATTTGAACCTTTAGAACCTTTTATTGACCAATGAGAAGATGGTATGGGCGAAATGGGCGCCGTCGCAATTGATTGCCATACGGGCTCGTTTTGTGGCATTTTTCATCACTTCAGCGAGAACTTCGGGCGGGAACGCCGCTTTCAGAATATCGGTTGTAGCTCTCGAAATAAATTACTAAGAATCTTATTTAAAACAATTTAATTTTATTTATAAAATTTCTTACGAGGTAAAATCTCTACGATACAATTATACCTACTTAAAGGAACCAAAATGTTACTATATGTATACTTCGTCGATATGAGGTATCAATACTCTTTTATGATACCTAAAAATAGATAACGAGTGTTATCTTGTTGCTTGGGTCATTCCTTAATCTCTTCTCAGAAAGATACTTGGGATGTTTGTTCGGTCTGTTGATAGTGAGGGTATTCCGTCGCCATCTGGTTGACATGTGTGTTTTCTGTTACTTGTTATCTCTAACATAACTCGCGCAGTATGTGCCGTAGCTCCGTCCTCTTGGAACCACATGTCCTCCAGTCCTAATTCGTCCAATTGCGGCAGCAAAAACTCCGGCTGATGGCTAATTGCGAGGCACGGCGTCTGGTCGACGTTTCCGGCGACAGCTCGACGTCCTCGTTAACAGCGGCGATATTCTCGGCACAACGGGCAAAAAAAAGACACGATTATTCCGCGTTCTTGGGGAGTGTATCGCTCCATGGTTTGTTTACTTGTATTCTACATCTGTCTAATCAACAGATTTGACATTGGCGGCCATTTGAGAAAATAGGGTGATCTCTTTTGGCCCACCTTGTATAACTTTATTACCTTCTGTCTCGTAGATACTGCCTATAGTGCAGTTTCATGTCGTCAATCACTGCAGGTACACGTGATGTATTAAAATCTAAATTTTCTACAAAATTTCAAATTTCAATCAGAGACCAGGTAATTTACCCGCCCAATCCCTTAAATTATCACTTTCTTAAAGTCGATTAAAAGAAAATACGTTACTTGATCCCCATTAGTTTGCAATCAAAATAGACTAGGTCCTCCTCAATAATGCATCGCAGAGTCCCCATACAATAGCCAAACCTTGTAATTACGATTCGTATACAATGGGGTTTCGTTTCACTTAAGCAAAAGAAAACTTTCACCCATAATGTGCTTCTCGGCTTCAGATTGCAATTGATTCCATGACCCAACCTCGGACCGCTCCATGTTCCATTCAATTGTACAGTGCTCGGTGCCTCCAATGATTTCTCCTCCTTGGATGTTTCCATCTATACAACTACACTGTTGTATTTAATTTGTAAATTTAAATTGCAAGTAGAGCGTGGTGGTTGTGTATGGTGCTGTGCTACGCGCGCTCCGACTGGTGTCAATCAAAGTGTTCTTTCTTTGTTGTCTTTGGGTTAGCTATATATTTAATTTTATTGGTTTATTCCCCCCATCAGTGAAAAACCAAATACAAACAAATTACAAACGATATTTAGAAATGAATAAAATGAAATGTACTACATTGTGTATCGTCACGCGTGCGTAACCTAAATATTCGTTAGTTTATGCACAAACGTGACGTTAAATATACAATTCACCATCGCTGAACAAAGAGCCATACTTTACGTGAGAGCGGTTCGCTTTAAGCCATAGGAGAATGTAAATATAATGTAACCACACCAGTTCGTCGGTGGGGGAGAATAAATGAGAACCTTTCTTAATGCTTTTATACACTTGAAGCGGTGGAAGGTGGATATATTCAGAAAACTCTTTTATGCGTTCAAAGAACCCTGGGTAGATTAAAGTATTTTACCGTTTATTATTCACGGTCATTTGTGTTAATTTTTGCCTTTTCGCGCCTTTCTAAGCTTTTTTTTAACTATGTACTATATGCAGTTTAATACTTTTCATATTACCGTGAATCAAAAATACAATCCATTATTTTATCTAATTGAATATAAAGGGTTTTCCGATAAGAGGTGTTATTGTGAATGACCCGCTATTTCGGTAGCTGTCACTTTTGAAGCTTTTATTCTTTGACATTTGACAAGTAGAAACTACGCCAATACTAAAAATTAAACGATACAAGCTTCAACAACCCATTGAAATTATTAAAATTCACTACAAAAATGGTGAAAATCTTGCAGTCATAGTTCACAAAACTAAAGCATTTTTTGGTCGTCGAGAAGCACATTGTCGGACCGCAATACAGAAATTAGTGGAAAAATTCGAACTGTTGGGACAAGTTAGTGATGTGAAGAATAATACCCGTGCACGTCGCTCAAGAACAACTGAGAATATTGCTGCTGTAGCCCAAAGTGTTGTAGAAAACCCAGGTTTGTCCATTCCTCGTCGTTCTTTGGAATTGGGCATTCCACAAACGCTATCGAGAGATGATTAATGAATTTTTATGGTCGGAGTTGGATGGTATTGCTCTGGACAACGTTTACTTTCAACAAGACGGCGCTACGTGCCACACAAGCAACGAAACCATTGATCTTTTACGGGAAAAGTTTCCGGACCGTGTTATCTCTCGAAGAGGTGATCACAATTGGCCACCGAGATCTTGTGATTTAACACCTTGCGACTTCTTCCTTTGGGGCCACTTGAAAGATAAGGTCTACGCCAACAGCCCAGCGTCGATTCAAGACCTCAAAGATAAAATTCGTGAGGCTATCGAGGGCATAGGGCAGCCACTTTGCGATTTGGTTATGGAAAATTTCATGAAAAGGATATGGTCCTGCATGCTTGCTCGTGGTGGCCATTTGGCTGATGTTGTTTTTCATTGTTAACGGCATACCTTCCTCTTTATTATGAAATAAACATCCGATCATTTATCTCAAAAATTACATTTTTCGTTGAATACCAAAATAACACCTCTTATTGGAAAATCCTTTATTAATATAATTCACAATAACGACATTAAGTGTTAGCAAATTTGATGAACAATTGCCATTATTACAAGTTCCCACTCGTGATCTGTTCCATACAAACATTTCCTATGGTGACCTGCAATCAATTTTGGATAAAGATTACAAATTACTAAAAGTAAGGTCCCAGGAAGAGAGCACAAGGAGTCTTGTATGTTTAAATTTTCTCGCGAGCCTGTGATTTGGAAAAAACTCCAAACAAATTATTATTTGGTTCACATTTATGTAAATAAATAATTCTTTGAAAATGTCTACCGGCCGACTTATGCTTATCACATAATAAACATGTACGGTTCTCGACATCAGCCATGCGGCACTCCAATTAATTGCTTAACCGTTTGTTGTGAATTCTTTTAGCATTCCTTATCTGCATAAACAATTGTATCGCTTACACGAAGGAAAAGCATCGTTTAGGTACAATTCGTGTATACACGTCGACGTACAATTATGTACTTTCATATTTGTTCAATTGTTTCAATGCAAAGAACTATCGCAGAACCATTCACATAGACTACGGCTGAATAGCCGTAGTTTGTAATTGGAACACTTTCAATGCGTCTTGCTAACAATATTTGTTTCCCTCGCAGATGATACCGCGTTGCCTTGCGATGTTTGCGTTTCCCATGTGTAAACAGATTGCAAACAAAGACATTTTCCTTGTACAAAACTATATGGCGCAGCAAGAATGATGATCAAATTGCCGACTCTACTAAAAAGAAATTCCTCAGCTTTTCCCCATTTGTCGAAAGAATTTATGTCTTTGTTCTAAGCCTCACATATGGCGGCGTTTGTTTTTCAACGATGTTTTTTTTCATTTTTTTTTTTAAATAAATACAATTACAATAAACGTCTTTGTTTGACACTTCCCGAGGCTAGTCAAAGAGTTACATTGTTTATATGACTCAAATGAAGTGTCTTTATTAGGCTCCTGTCGCACTTGACCTATATTCATATATACTCGTATTTGTGTGGGAGATTTTATTTTGTTTGCTGTTGTTATTGATCCAATTGTTTTTTTTTTTAAATGGTTCGTTTCGCTTTCTTTTGAGTTATGTATTTGGCAATAGTGGACAACGTCAATCGGAATTGAATAATTGTTCGTCTGAAGTAAGTAAGGAGAAATTAAATTGAGTAAACAAATGTGTGTGGATCCAATTTAATTTGACAGAAAGCTTTTTATTGTATGCTTATTTGGCGCTTCTCGAGCTTGAGCAGTCGAGCCAGGGTAACAGGACTGACACTTGGGTTTACCGTTCTTTTCACACCATTTGTTACGTTTTTGAAGTAATACTTCTTTACTCTTTGTGGGATTTTCTCACTAATAATAAGCTAAAAGGGACAAAGGGATTTTTCAGACCAGGTCAAATTTTGTTCCTAATTGCTCATTTTATTAAGAATTAAAAAAAAATATTCAACCTACGATCAAAATAAATATTTTCATGTTTAGAAAAAAGTCATTCAAAATATGTAAATTCTTTCATTTTTTTTATTTCCCTAAACTGTTTCATAAAATGACATATGTATTTGTGAATAAATCACGATTATTTCTTAAAATATTTTGAGTATAACCGTGGGATAACCTGCCTCTAAAGTCTGATATCACTGCAGTGCAGGCATATTGTCTGTATCACATTGTAAGAGTAACAGACAGAGGTGCGAGTTTATTTGTTTATTTTCTTCTACTTCATCACCATCCATATAAAACTGTTTTATTCGCTATTCAACAAATTACAGAATGCACTCATTTTTTTCTTTTGACAGATGGTGAACTTCGAAATAGTTTCTGTTCCTGTTTATAACTATATTGAGATATAGATAGGTTAATTAATCATATTATTCATATACAGACATTCAACTCTAATTTGTTAAGGGTTTGTTATAAGAAAAAAGGTAGATGATGCCCCATGTCTTCTAGCAGCTGGTAATTTTGTGCAAAATAAAATAAAATAATTTGAGTTTTTTTTGTAAATGGCAACCGTGGCCTATTGTTTGTATCATACTGTAGGAGCAAGAGCGAGCAGTGCGCGCGCCCATTTTCTTGCTCTCTTCCTCTCATAGCCAGTAAATTATTGAAGAAAACTGATATATTAGAATGTATAAACTCAACATGTATATATAGATGGAGCTAAAAAAGTTTTTCTTCAGTAGTTAGTCTAAAGCCCACTCGTTTTTTTTTTTGCATGCTATCGGTGAAATCTACCCCCCAGTTCGGGGTGCTTTTAAAACGTTGTTTCATTTTAATCAAATTGCATTGACAGTTCATTCATTTGCTAGATAGCGAAATTTGCTAGAAATCTGCCAAATGCAGAATATATCTCCAACTGTTGGCTATCCTTCTAAAAAACCGACTACGAAAATTAAAGTAACAGTTTAAAAATGATCTCTCATAAATTGCACTTATTGTATATTTTGTTCCTTGCAAACTTCATAATGTGGTCAGCTTTCCTTTATGATGCTTGGAAAATATTTCTTAAGATGACAGTTGCATATGTTCACGCCACTGGCCGTAACCAGAGATGAATGATTAAAAGAGATGGATATCTTTCGTACGTCTATCCCCCCAAAACCCATTGGTGTTTACATTGTTGTCTTTGTAATTTCAATCTCTGTCTGTTAATGCATTAACAACATGCATTGATTGATTGAAATTACAAAAACAACAATTCCTTTTGCTTTTATGGCCATCGCGGTGTTTATTTTTTTTTGTGTTTTGTATTGAACTTGTTTGGTTTTTGTAAATACACATTTCGGAATAGCGAATTCTTGCATTAAAGTCCAATTCATGAACTCACATATTCTAGAAAAGAAATGAGCATAACGTTCATGACTTCATGAATTTTTGCGGGAAAACAGTTTGAAGGCAGCCGCCTTTCCACTGGAAATTTGTATATCTCTGTATTCCATTATCTTTGGCCGTAACAATGCTATAGATGGTTTACTTGGAACTTCAAAAATATGACACTATATACATTAAATCTGTCAATCACATTCCTTTAATCATATAGTGCGACATTTGGTTTGGTCGAGTTCCAACTCTGAGTGCGCTTCATGTGCACTGCAATAGTTCTTATAATTAATGATATCGCAATTAATGGTTTTCTAGATCATATGAGAAAGCTTTTTAGTTGCAGACATAGCTATATTTTAACCGCCTTTTTCTTACATATCAAGAAAATCGCTCACATTCTAAGTCCAATGTGATAAAACTGTACCGCATCTTCAATATGTACTCCCTTTCCGAAGCACAAGTTATTATTTAAATGTTTCCAAGCAGTTAATACGTCTAGCTAAAAAAAAACCTCAACCGCAGCATCATTGGTCAACCTTCCGACTATCAATTCAGCTTTAATGCGCGGCATTTTAATTTGAGGTTATTGCATGATAATCGCAATTGTGTGCATGTGCAACTACTCACATATGCTGTGCCATATCATCTGTCCTCATCAGCATAACGACTAAAGTTACATAAAAATTTAAAAAAAAATCAAGTGCAGTTGCAATGATAAAGAAAAACAAGCCGTTGCCACCAATAACCCACAAACGGGAGCGGCTTGCAGCTGTCGGCTATCCCACTAAGTAGACGACCCCACAATCGCATGTGAGTGAGCACTAGAATTGCGTTTCAAGTCGATTACATGATCCACCGAATAGAATTGAGTGGATTCTCCTCAACATTTGGAATCATGTTTTTTTATTTTGTATTTATAGTTTTATTATAATTTTCATTGCATCCATAGTGAGAACATTTACGTGTGAGCGGGATGATCCACATGCAAATGCGGTACGGTACAAAACTCTTCAATGCATGCGATCTGTTGCCTAATGCCAACGCCAAGTGAATAAATTTTGATTTCGTTTGCCAATTTGGCAGAGAATTATTGTTAGATATTTGGAGGTAAAAAATTACAAATGCTGACTTAGATGGTGTAGCTAGCGCAAAAGAGAATTACTTTAGGTGCGCGTGTATATTTGGCAGAGGTTCCGCTTGATTTGAGGAGCAATGATTTCATAGAGAACCGAATATATACTGTAATCTATTTCCGAGCTACAAGTGAAATTAAATGCAAATTTGCAACTTGTGGCTTGATTCGATTTTTTTTGTTTAAGAAGACAAAGGTGTAGTAGTATACACGTATACGTACAATTTAATTAAATTAGCGAGATTAATTTATTTCTCTTGGTGAGCTGCAATTATAATGTGACGTGATAAACGAGTTGGTATATTTTCGGATATGTGAGTAATAAAAATCTGTTTGCGAAAGGGATATCATTGGAGTTCACTTTGACCCACTTTGGTTCGATGACTTTCTGAGATGGTACTTGCTTGCCAAAGTGATACCGAATTTTGTAGACTTTTGCAATAAAATGTATATATGCGCCTATCCATCGATACTTCTATATTTATGTACGTCATTTATGCAGTGGGTTTTGTAAGATATAGCTACAATGTTTAAAGAAAAATGCAGTTTCACTTCTATTCCCTGTTGTATTTATTTGAAAGCAAAACAAAAACAACAAATAAATAATATGTGACAATGACAGTTAAAAATTAGCATTTGAATGATTTTACAAGAATCTGCCAGTTATAAATCTACTAGAAAGCTAGGTACGGACATTTTGAATGGCGAGGAAGAGTTTTCGTAAGGAACGGTAGAGTTTGAACAAATTTAAGTAATCCGATAGAATACATAAAATCAACAAATGACTGTCGTAACACATTCACATACGACTCTAGCTCCTCACAACCATTCACCATTGCGCCCAGCGATACAATCGTTTCCAATGTAATATTGATGTATTTAAGAAAATTGTTAACCCCAAAGTTTGGACAAATAAAAGTTTGTAAAAGTAAACATTCAAACGATTTTCAAGCACAACTCAGCACACAGCACAGTGGACAATGCTGGTAAATAATTATTGCCTTGCGAGAAGTTTTTCTTTCTTAAGCGATTTATACGTATTGCAACAAGTTTTGCTTCATACTTATCAGATATTTATAACGAAAATTAAATTTAGTTATAAGACTGCAACCATTTACAATATTGGATTACCTACATGAGGTGTATGGGTTTGAATGCCTAATTTCCAAAATTCAGCTGTCGGTTCTAATAATGTTGATTTTAAATTATATTTTGAGGTTAAGTGATTTTTATCAAGATTCGTAAGGTTTATTCCTCAGCCAATACGAATTTTCGAAATGTCAAAAACCTCTGGCTCGAAAGCACCAATAAACGACTCAATAAAAGAATGAACAATTGAACCATTGAAGTTAATTACTTTGCGTTGACTACTTAAACACTGACGTATTATTTTAGCAAAATCTTTAATCATTAAATAAAAAATATGTATATTGTTTCTCCATACTTCGTCAAAAAATCTAAAACAGTTTTTTTTCTTCTATTTGCAGACAAATTGAAACACCTTCTACATGAACATAAATTAACACGTAAAGTAACAAAAGCTACAAATTTAGCACAAGACTGAGATAATATATTACAAACAAACAAAATTATTTTGAAAGAAAGTATAATGTTTAGTAGTCTGGCAAATCTACTATTTGGATCAACCTCTAATACGCCTACTAATCCTGAAAGTACTAGTAGAATCGAGGGAAACCTAGAGAACGCATCTACCAATAGCACAATCGGTGGAGCAGCTGCAATTGGACGGACCGACAATAACTTAAATAGAAGCGTAAGTAATAGATCGATTGACGATCATCTTAAGAATCAGACCTCAATCGATAACAACGACAGCGTCGTTAGCGACGAAAAATTGGACGACGATTGGCTAGTAGTCAACAGGGAGGACGGTAAGTCATCACAATAATATAATTAATACAAATTTGAAGTAGCTTACTAGGATCCTTTTCAAATGTTTAGACGAGGAGGATAGTCTCCCTCGCACCGACTCCGAAGAGGAGCTGCCATTTGTTGAGATCAAACGTAGTCCAACCTTTCAGCAAAGACCACATTATAGCAATCACAATTCCCTTTCAGCATATCATCAGCGAGCATTAGCATTACGATACGACGATGGCGGTA
This sequence comes from Cheilosia vulpina, assembly GCA_916610125.1. NCBI lineage: Eukaryota > Metazoa > Arthropoda > Insecta > Diptera > Syrphidae > Cheilosia > Cheilosia vulpina. The sequence continues at coordinate 28,584,933 of OU744278.1, forward strand.
TTACACAATCACTGTACGCCGTACCATCGATCGCCGGTAATAATCCCACTTCACCTGCAAATATTTCTATGGATGAATCATGGTTCCTGACACCGCCACCATGTTTTACTTCCACGGGACCTGTAAACATAGAGACATCTCCGTTTGAGAATTTGCTGATAGAACATCCAAGGTTTGTTTGAAAATTCTTTAAATTTCCCTATTGAACCACAAAAATAATGTTGCTGTTGTTTCTTCCACACAGTATGTCAGTGTATCACAGTATTAGGTCAGCCCAAGAGCCTACCGAAAGTTTTGTTAATCATGATCTCGGGGTGGAAGAATCTCAGGAAGTTGTTATACAAACAAAAGTTCAAGTGAGTAATAATAATACAAGTAAAACATCAACATTATAATATATGTTTTGCCTTTAAAGAATTAACCTGTGCAACAACGTGCCGGAAGTCATCGCGCTGCACGTTTAGGCAGTGCTCAATGGAACTCCTGGCAAGGACTTCACAAAAGGTAAGTCAATATCTAAGTAGTTAATTTGTAATAATACTCTCGAAGGTATTCCATAATTTTATGTAAAACCTTCCTATCGAACAATGGAAATCCATTGCTGAAACCAGCCATATCTAAAAAGTCTCAAAATTTGTCTGGTTAGGAAAGGGCAGCACAAATTTGTCAGCAAAATTCGTTAAACACTGGATTTGAAAGAGTGTGAGAACATTGATCAGATTGAACAACAAATTTACGGAATTTTTCGTTTTCGAAGTGGAAACACATAAACGTTAGTTGGTCAGACAGACTTTAATGGAGAGCTAATTTCTCGCTCTCACATTTGCTCGATCTTTTACGAAATTTCGCTTATGCCAATGGCCCATTTTATTTCAGTTTAACAACCATATGAGAATCAAATTGATGCGGCTATTGAGGAATCTCATTGATGGAATCTTGGGCTGAGAGAAAACATGTCTTAGCGAAAATCAGTTGTACAAAAGTTCTTCCAGTTGTTCCATCCTCAAATCTTTTAGAAATTTGTCTGAACAAACGTCCATAATGAACGTCCGTTGACGAAAAACGATGACAAAAATGTAACCACAAATCACCTGAGCCAACTCAAGTCTCAAAATTTGTCTGGTTACTTTCAGTTTGAAGGTAACATACTCGTTTAAAATATGAATGTGATACATTGCGCTTTCTTTTAAAGAAAATGTTTCAGTCAAACTAGTCGTATTGCAAATGACATTTCCAGCAACCGTCTAAAAATGAAAGTCCCTAAAATATAAAGTTACCTAGACCTAGAGATTCAAACGTGCCAAACTTGCATTTGTATTTTGTAAGCCCTAAAGGTAACTCTTATTGCTTACTATATTATATCTAACCGACGGAGATGATAGGATTAAAGACGATAGCGAAAATGCTTGTTATAAAATAAATTATTTTAACTTCAGGCCCATGACAAGAGGCAGCGTGAAAATATCTGCCGCGGAGCTATCAAACGCGCAAACAAGGTACGAGAATACAATAGCAAGGGCAATTGTCAGCGCCGTGCCGACATGCAACATTGCAAAATCATCAGCGGCGCAAACAATAACCGTAAGTGCTAAATGTACTGAAGCATTTGTTGTGCTCATTATGCAATAAGCGACGCTCCAATTAAAGCAGCACAACATAACAAGTAAGACAAATTGCACCCCACAAAAAAACTAAAAAAAAAATAATCCTTCAAATTTTAATTAAACTTAAGAAACAAATTACATTTAAATGTATGTATAGGCAAAGTAGAATAAAAAAAAACTAACAAAAACAAATAGAAAAAAAAATATATATATATGTGACAAACAAAAAAAAAGAATAGTATTGAAACGAAATTTTCCGATTTAAACAAAATCAACATTTTATTGTATTTATATTAATGTTAATTGCCTCATTAAAGAAAATAGAAGGATTATAATCATACCCCTCTATGCCCATAGTCACATTTCACTCTAAACAAAACAAATCTATTAAATTTAAATAACTTAAAACTGTAATAGAAAAATTTAATTAAAGAAAACTTACAACAAATCATTGTGATAATGTTGCTAGATAAAGTACATAAGCAGAGGGAGAAACAATAATTTAAACAAAACAAATGAGAACGTTTGTGTGTAGACTACAAAATCTAAAATATCTTTAAGTCAAATTTTTCCTCTCTAGTTTAATTAAAAGTAAATTTATAAATACATTTATACAACAAAATAAAAAATCTGTACAGTGTGCTTAAAGACGATCAGGAGGTGTTGTGTGTGCGTGTTTTTACACGGGACTTATTGTAAGGATTGACTATTTAAAAAAAGCTTAACAATGTATATGTAAGATTTTGCAGAAGAAGATTTTAAACAAATTCTTACTTACTATTAAGTGAAAAGGAACACAAAGGAGCAATATTTTTTTAAATCCACTTTAGAGAAGAAAAATAAAAGAAACTTGATAACTTGATTTTTTTTTTTGATTCGGATCGCTTTTTGGATATCTGGATATTTTGCAATATACAAGGTGGACCAAAAGAAGTCATCCGATGTTGTTTGGCTCTTATTTTTTTTCCAAATAAAAATCTTCGATTCTGTTTTTTTGATTATGTTTATTTGAACCTTAAGAATTTGATTTGTCCAGTCGAGAAGATGATATCGCCCAAATGGGCGCCGTCACAATTGATTGCCATACGGACTCGTTTTATGGCATTTTTCAACACTTCGGGCGACAGATTCTCGCACTCGTGTCGAATGTTGTCCTTGAGGCCTTCTAGGGTCTCGGGCTTGTTCACGTAAACACGGGACTTCAAAAAACCCCACTGGAACGGTTAAATCGGGCGATCTTGCGGGCTAGTGCAAATCGCCAAAAACGACCCGGGAACGCCGCCTTCAGATTTTCGGTTGTGGCTCGCGCATTGTGTGCCGTAGCTCCGTCCTGTTGGAACCACATGTCCTCCAATCCTAATTCGTCCAATTGCGTCAGAAAAAACTCTGTTAACATGGCCCTATAGCGCGCGCCGTCCACTGTTGTCGTTTGACCAGCGGCGTTCTCGAAAAAAAATGGCCTTGTCAACAGCGGCGATATTCTCGGCACAACGGGCGCTCCGGGGCCGGCCACTCTTGACAACGTGTCGTGTGGTCGCATACTCTACAAGGTTGGTGGCCAAACGGCGCAGTGTTTGCGCAGTCGGTGTCTGACGGCCGTGGAATCGGCGACGGAACTCGCGCTGCGCCATCACTACAGACGAATTGTTACGCAAAAAAATAGACACGATTATTCCGAGTTCTTGGGGAGTGTTTCGCTCCATTTGCAAAAAGGAGAGCATCTTTCAATAGGGTGATTTCTTTTGGCCCACCTTGTACTTTGCGCAGCCGTTTCACCTCATTTTAAGAATTTTGGTTTAAAACAAATGCGCAAAGTTTCTTGAAAACCAAAATAAAGAATTACATAATAGCCATGGATATAATTCTGAAGGAATTATTATCTTCATTGTCTTCCTCGTTATCTGCAGACTATGAATCACCATAACTACTCCAATTGTATCTACAACAGCGGAAACATTTTTCAAGCCGATATCCCATATTTGTGATTTTCCAAAAACGAATGCAATTTGAACAGCTGATATTGATTATCACTGTCAAATAACGCACTAATCCATTCAAAAAAGCAGATCAATATCGTTGCATGTTCCATGAGCGGCGTAATATCTGATGGTCCCAATGGAAAACAACATAAGATCGTGGGGGGCTGTACCTAACCACTACCATGAATATACTTGTTTGGGAAGTTTTTTTGCTACCCTACATGGGTCCATACATAGGGTATGGTATTCTTGTAATTGACAGATTCCACTCCTTGAGACCTACTCTGTATCTCGTTTCAAAAGTAACATTTTTTTCGAAAATGAACGTTTTGTGCTCTCTATTTCGAAAGCCGAATGAAATGTACTTTACTACTTTGATTTAGAACTAAAAAACGGAACGGAAACCATCCGAGAAACCGAAAATGCACCACTACACAAAACAAAATTGCATGCATTCAAAATATAAATAAGATACCTAAGTATCGGCGGAGAGAACTAAAGTAACAAAAGCTACAAATTTTTCACAAGACTGAGATAATATATTACAAACAAACAAAATTATTTTGAAAGATTAACTTCGAACATTAAAACAAAAAGAAGAAGGAAAGCCTAACATACTTACAACAAAATAAAAGAAAAACTGATCTCATTAAAACCGTATAAGGACTACAGCACGAAACTCCTTTCAAAAGAACCAAAGACAAAGCAATTATAATAAAAAGAAGAGAAGAAGAATAGGAACTCCAAATTGACTGTGATCTTCAGTGTTGCTGTAACGAAGAAACGAAGTGTGTGGGAAGCGATTACAAATCGCAGCTGAAAACAAAATATAATCCCGTTCGCACTCAAAGGATGCCAAGAAAATCCGTGTAAACCGAAAACCGGCCACCTTCCATCGTATAATGTTTAGTAGTCTGGCAAATCTACTATTTGGATCAACCTCTAATACGCCTACTAATCCTGAAAGTACTAGTAGAATCGAGGGAAACCTAGAGAACGCATCTACCAATAGCACAATCGGTGGAGCAGCTGCAATTGGACGGACCGACAATAACTTAAATAGAAGCGTAAGTAATAGATCGATTGACGATCATCTTAAGAATCAGACCTCAATCGATAACAACGACAGCGTCGTTAGCGACGAAAAATTGGACGACGATTGGCTAGTAGTCAACAGGGAGGACGGTAAGTCATCACAATAATATAATTAATACAAATTTGAAGTAGCTTACTAGGATCCTTTTCAAATGTTTAGACGAGGAGGATAGTCTCCCTCGCACCGACTCCGAAGAGGAGCTGCCATTTGTTGAGATCAAACGTAGTCCAACCTTTCAGCAAAGACCACATTATAGCAATCACAATTCCCTTTCAGCATATCATCAGCGAGCATTAGCATTACGATACGACGATGGCGGTATTACACAATCACTGTACGCCGTACCATCGATCGCCGGTAATAATTCCACTTCACCTGCAAATATTTCTATGGATGAATCATGGTTCCTGACACCGCCACCATGTTTTACTTCCACGGGACCTGTAAACATAGAGACATCTCCGTTAGAGAATTTGCTGATAGAACATCCAAGGTTTGTTTGAAAATTCTTTAAATTTCCCTATTGAACCGCAAAAATAATGTTGCTGTTGTTTCTTCCACACAGTATGTCAGTGTATCACAGTATTAGGTCAGCCCAAGAGCCTACCGAAAGTTTTGTTAATCATGATCTCGGGGTGGAAGAATCTCAGGAAGTTGTTATACAAACAAAAGTTCAAGTGAGTAATAATAATACAAGTAAAACATCAACATTATAATATATGTTTTGCCTTTAAAGAATTAACCTGTGCAACAACGTGCCGGAAGTCATCGCGCTGCACGTTTAGGCAGTGCTCAATGGAACTCCTGGCAAGGACTTCACAAAAGGTAAGTCAATATCTAAGTAGTTAATTTGTAATAATATTCTCGAAGGTATTCCATAATTTTATGTAAAACCTTCCTATCGAACAATGGAAATCCATTGCTGAAACCAGCCATATCTAAAAAGTAAATCCGTGTAAACCGAAAACCGGCCACCTTCCATCGTATAATGTTTAGTAGTCTGGCAAATCTACTATTTGGATCAACCTCTAATACGCCTACTAATCCTGAAAGTACTAGTAGAATCGAGGGAAACCTAGAGAACGCATCTACCAATAGCACAATCGGTGGAGCAGCTGCAATTGGACGGACCGACAATAACTTAAATAGAAGCGTAAGTAATAGATCGATTGACGATCATCTTAAGAATCAGACCTCAATCGATAACAACGACAGCGTTGTTAGCGACGAAAAATTGGACGACGATTGGCTAGTAGTCAACAGGGAGGACGGTAAGTCATCACAATAATATAATTAATACAAATTTGAAGTAGCTTACTAGGATCCTTTTCAAATGTTTAGACGAGGAGGATAGTCTCCCTCGCACCGACTCCGAAGAGGAGCTGCCATTTGTTGAGATCAAACGTAGTCCAACCTTTCAGCAAAGACCACATTATAGCAATCACAATTCCCTTTCAGCATATCATCAGCGAGCATTAGCATTACGATACGACGATGGCGGTATTACACAATCACTGTACGCCGTACCATCGATCGCCGGTAATAATTCCACTTCACCTGCAAATATTTCTATGGATGAATCATGGTTCCTGACACCGCCACCATGTTTTACTTCCACGGGACCTGTAAACATAGAGACATCTCCGTTAGAGAATTTGCTGATAGAACATCCAAGGTTTGTTTGAAAATTCTTTAAATTTCCCTATTGAACCGCAAAAATAATGTTGCTGTTGTTTCTTCCACACAGTATGTCAGTGTATCACAGTATTAGGTCAGCCCAAGAGCCTACCGAAAGTTTTGTTAATCATGATCTCGGGGTGGAAGAATCTCAGGAAGTTGTTATACAAACAAAAGTTCAAGTGAGTAATAATAATACAAGTAAAACATCAACATTATAATATATGTTTTGCCTTTAAAGAATTAACCTGTGCAACAACGTGCCGGAAGTCATCGCGCTGCACGTTTAGGCAGTGCTCAATGGAACTCCTGGCAAGGACTTCACAAAAGGTAAGTCAATATCTAAGTAGTTAATTTGTAATAATATTCTCGAAGGTATTCCATAATTTTATGTAAAACCTTCCTATCGAACAATGGAAATCCATTGCTGAAACCAGCCATATCTAAAAAGTAAATCCGTGTAAACCGAAAACCGGCCACCTTCCATCGTATAATGTTTAGTAGTCTGGCAAATCTACTATTTGGATCAACCTCTAATACGCCTACTAATCCTGAAAGTACTAGTAGAATCGAGGGAAACCTAGAGAACGCATCTACCAATAGCACAATCGGTGGAGCAGCTGCAATTGGACGGACCGACAATAACTTAAATAGAAGCGTAAGTAATAGATCGATTGACGATCATCTTAAGAATCAGACCTCAATCGATAACAACGACAGCGTTGTTAGCGACGAAAAATTGGACGACGATTGGCTAGTAGTCAACAGGGAGGACGGTAAGTCATCACAATAATATAATTAATACAAATTTGAAGTAGCTTACTAGGATCCTTTTCAAATGTTTAGACGAGGAGGATAGTCTCCCTCGCACCGACTCCGAAGAGGAGCTGCCATTTGTTGAGATCAAACGTAGTCCAACCTTTCAGCAAAGACCACATTATAGCAATCACAATTCCCTTTCAGCATATCATCAGCGAGCATTAGCATTACGATACGACGATGGCGGTATTACACAATCACTGTACGCCGTACCATCGATCGCCGGTAATAATTCCACTTCACCTGCAAATATTTCTATGGATGAATCATGGTTCCTGACACCGCCACCATGTTTTACTTCCACGGGACCTGTAAACATAGAGACATCTCCGTTAGAGAATTTGCTGATAGAACATCCAAGGTTTGTTTGAAAATTCTTTAAATTTCCCTATTGAACCGCAAAAATAATGTTGCTGTTGTTTCTTCCACACAGTATGTCAGTGTATCACAGTATTAGGTCAGCCCAAGAGCCTACCGAAAGTTTTGTTAATCATGATCTCGGGGTGGAAGAATCTCAGGAAGTTGTTATACAAACAAAAGTTCAAGTGAGTAATAATAATACAAGTAAAACATCAACATTATAATATATGTTTTGCCTTTAAAGAATTAACCTGTGCAACAACGTGCCGGAAGTCATCGCGCTGCACGTTTAGGCAGTGCTCAATGGAACTCCTGGCAAGGACTTCACAAAAGGTAAGTCAATATCTAAGTAGTTAATTTGTAATAATATTCTCGAAGGTATTCCATAATTTTATGTAAAACCTTCCTATCGAACAATGGAAATCCATTGCTGAAACCAGCCATATCTAAAAAGTAAATCCGTGTAAACCGAAAACCGGCCACCTTCCATCGTATAATATTTAGTAGTCTGGCAAATCTACTATTTGGATCAACCTCTAATACGCCTACTAATCCTGAAAGTACTAGTAGAATCGAGGGAAACCTAGAGAACGCATCTACCAATAGCACAATCGGTGGAGCAGCTGCAATTGGACGGACCGACAATAACTTAAATAGAAGCGTAAGTAATAGATCGATTGACGATCATCTTAAGAATCAGACCTCAATCGATAACAACGACAGCGTTGTTAGCGACGAAAAATTGGACGACGATTGGCTAGTAGTCAACAGGGAGGACGGTAGTCATCACAATAATATAATTAATACAAATTTGAAGTAGCTTACTAGGATCCTTTTCAAATGTTTAGACGAGGAGGATAGTCTCCCTCGCACCGACTCCGAAGAGGAGCTGCCATTTGTTGAGATCAAACGTAGTCCAACCTTTCAGCAAAGACCACATTATAGCAATCACAATTCCCTTTCAGCATATCATCAGCGAGCATTAGCATTACGATACGACGATGGCGGTATTACACAATCACTGTACGCCGTACCATCGATCGCCGGTAATAATTCCACTTCACCTGCAAATATTTCTATGGATGAATCATGGTTCCTGACACCGCCACCATGTTTTACTTCCACGGGACCTGTAAACATAGAGACATCTCCGTTAGAGAATTTGCTGATAGAACATCCAAGGTTTGTTTGAAAATTCTTTAAATTTCCCTATTGAACCGCAAAAATAATGTTGCTGTTGTTTCTTCCACACAGTATGTCAGTGTATCACAGTATTAGGTCAGCCCAAGAGCCTACCGAAAGTTTTGTTAATCATGATCTCGGGGTGGAAGAATCTCAGGAAGTTGTTATACAAACAAAAGTTCAAGTGAGTAATAATAATACAAGTAAAACATCAACATTATAATATATGTTTTGCCTTTAAAGAATTAACCTGTGCAACAACGTGCCGGAAGTCATCGCGCTGCACGTTTAGGCAGTGCTCAATGGAACTCCTGGCAAGGACTTCACAAAAGGTAAGTCAATATCTAAGTAGTTAATTTGTAATAATATTCTCGAAGGTATTCCATAATTTTATGTAAAACCTTCCTATCGAACAATGGAAATCCATTGCTGAAACCAGCCATATCTAAAAAGTAAATCCGTGTAAACCGAAAACCGGCCACCTTCCATCGTATAATGTTTAGTAGTCTGGCAAATCTACTATTTGGATCAACCTCTAATACGCCTACTAATCCTGAAAGTACTAGTAGAATCGAGGGAAACCTAGAGAACGCATCTACCAATAGCACAATCGGTGGAGCAGCTGCAATTGGACGGACCGACAATAACTTAAATAGAAGCGTAAGTAATAGATCGATTGACGATCATCTTAAGAATCAGACCTCAATCGATAACAACGACAGCGTTGTTAGCGACGAAAAATTGGACGACGATTGGCTAGTAGTCAACAGGGAGGACGGTAAGTCATCACAATAATATAATTAATACAAATTTGAAGTAGCTTACTAGGATCCTTTTCAAATGTTTAGACGAGGAGGATAGTCTCCCTCGCACCGACTCCGAAGAGGAGCTGCCATTTGTTGAGATCAAACGTAGTCCAACCTTTCAGCAAAGACCACATTATAGCAATCACAATTCCCTTTCAGCATATCATCAGCGAGCATTAGCATTACGATACGACGATGGCGGTATTACACAATCACTGTACGCCGTACCATCGATCGCCGGTAATAATTCCACTTCACCTGCAAATATTTCTATGGATGAATCATGGTTCCTGACACCGCCACCATGTTTTACTTCCACGGGACCTGTAAACATAGAGACATCTCCGTTTGAGAATTTGCTGATAGAACATCCAAGGTTTGTTTGAAAATTCTTTAAATTTCCCTATTGAACCGCAAAAATAATGTTGCTGTTGTTTCTTCCACACAGTATGTCAGTGTATCACAGTATTAGGTCAGCCCAAGAGCCTACCGAAAGTTTTGTTAATCATGATCTCGGGGTGGAAGAATCTCAGGAAGTTGTTATACAAACAAAAGTTCAAGTGAGTAATAATAATACAAGTAAAACATCAACATTATAATATATGTTTTGCCTTTAAAGAATTAACCTGTGCAACAACGTGCCGGAAGTCATCGCGCTGCACGTTTAGGCAGTGCTCAATGGAACTCCTGGCAAGGACTTCACAAAAGGTAAGTCAATATCTAAGTAGTTAATTTGTAATAATATTCTCGAAGGTATTCCATAATTTTATGTAAAACCTTCCTATCGAACAATGGAAATCCATTGCTGAAACCAGCCATATCTAAAAAGTAAATCCGTGTAAATCGAAAACCGGCCACCTTCCATCGTATAATGTTTAGTAGTCTGGCAAATCTACTATTTGGATCAACCTCTAATACGCCTACTAATCCTGAAAGTACTAGTAGAATCGAGGGAAACCTAGAGAACGCATCTACCAATAGCACAATCGGTGGAGCAGCTGCAATTGGACGGACCGACAATAACTTAAATAGAAGCGTAAGTAATAGATCGATTGACGATCATCTTAAGAATCAGACCTCAATCGATAACAACGACAGCGTCGTTAGCGACGAAAAATTGGACGACGATTGGCTAGTAGTCAACAGGGAGGACGGTAAGTCATCACAATAATATAATTAATACAAATTTGAAGTAGCTTACTAGGATCCTTTTCAAATGTTTAGACGAGGAGGATAGTCTCCCTCGCACCGACTCCGAAGAGGAGCTGCCATTTGTTGAGATCAAACGTAGTCCAACCTTTCAGCAAAGACCACATTATAGCAATCACAATTCCCTTTCAGCATATCATCAGCGAGCATTAGCATTACGATACGACGATGGCGGTATTACACAATCACTGTACGCCGTACCATCGATCGCCGGTAATAATTCCACTTCACCTGCAAATATTTCTATGGATGAATCATGGTTCCTGACACCGCCACCATGTTTTACTTCCACGGGACCTGTAAACATAGAGACATCTCCGTTAGAGAATTTGCTGATAGAACATCCAAGGTTTGTTTGAAAATTCTTTAAATTTCCCTATTGAACCGCAAAAATAATGTTGCTGTTGTTTCTTCCACACAGTATGTCAGTGTATCACAGTATTAGGTCAGCCCAAGAGCCTACCGAAAGTTTTGTTAATCATGATCTCGGGGTGGAAGAATCTCAGGAAGTTGTTATACAAACAAAAGTTCAAGTGAGTAATAATAATACAAGTAAAACATCAACATTATAATATATGTTTTGCCTTTAAAGAATTAACCTGTGCAACAACGTGCCGGAAGTCATCGCGCTGCACGTTTAGGCAGTGCTCAATGGAACTCCTGGCAAGGACTTCACAAAAGGTAAGTCAATATCTAAGTAGTTAATTTGTAATAATATTCTCGAAGGTATTCCATAATTTTATGTAAAACCTTCCTATCGAACAATGGAAATCCATTGCTGAAACCAGCCATATCTAAAAAGTAAATCCGTGTAAACCGAAAACCGGCCACCTTCCATCGTATAATGTTTAGTAGTCTGGCAAATCTACTATTTGGATCAACCTCTAATACGCCTACTAATCCTGAAAGTACTAGTAGAATCGAGGGAAACCTAGAGAACGCATCTACCAATAGCACAATCGGTGGAGCAGCTGCAATTGGACGGACCGACAATAACTTAAATAGAAGCGTAAGTAATAGATCGATTGACGATCATCTTAAGAATCAGACCTCAATCGATAACAACGACAGCGTCGTTAGCGACGAAAAATTGGACGACGATTGGCTAGTAGTCAACAGGGAGGACGGTAAGTCATCACAATAATATAATTAATACAAATTTGAAGTAGCTTACTAGGATCCTTTTCAAATGTTTAGACGAGGAGGATAGTCTCCCTCGCACCGACTCCGAAGAGGAGCTGCCATTTGTTGAGATCAAACGTAGTCCAACCTTTCAGCAAAGACCACATTATAGCAATCACAATTCCCTTTCAGCATATCATCAGCGAGCATTAGCATTACGATACGACGATGGCGGTATTACACAATCACTGTACGCCGTACCATCGATCGCCGGTAATAATTCCACTTCACCTGCAAATATTTCTATGGATGAATCATGGTTCCTGACACCGCCACCATGTTTTACTTCCACGGGACCTGTAAACATAGAGACATCTCCGTTAGAGAATTTGCTGATAGAACATCCAAGGTTTGTTTGAAAATTCTTTAAATTTCCCTATTGAACCGCAAAAATAATGTTGCTGTTGTTTCTTCCACACAGTATGTCAGTGTATCACAGTATTAGGTCAGCCCAAGAGCCTACCGAAAGTTTTGTTAATCATGATCTCGGGGTGGAAGAATCTCAGGAAGTTGTTATACAAACAAAAGTTCAAGTGAGTAATAATAATACAAGTAAAACATCAACATTATAATATATGTTTTGCCTTTAAAGAATTAACCTGTGCAACAACGTGCCGGAAGTCATCGCGCTGCACGTTTAGGCAGTGCTCAATGGAACTCCTGGCAAGGACTTCACAAAAGGTAAGTCAATATCTAAGTAGTTAATTTGTAATAATATTCTCGAAGGTATTCCATAATTTTATGTAAAACCTTCCTATCGAACAATGGAAATCCATTGCTGAAACCAGCCATATCTAAAAAGTAAATCCGTGTAAACCGAAAACCGGCCACCTTCCATCGTATAATGTTTAGTAGTCTGGCAAATCTACTATTTGGATCAACCTCTAATACGCCTACTAATCCTGAAAGTACTAGTAGAATCGAGGGAAACCTAGAGAACGCATCTACCAATAGCACAATCGGTGGAGCAGCTGCAATTGGACGGACCGACAATAACTTAAATAGAAGCGTAAGTAATAGATCGATTGACGATCATCTTAAGAATCAGACCTCAATCGATAACAACGACAGCGTTGTTAGCGACGAAAAATTGGACGGCGATTGGCTAGTAGTCAACAGGGAGGACGGTAAGTCATCACAATAATATAATTAATACAAATTTGAAGTAGCTTACTAGGATCCTTTTCAAATGTTTAGACGAGGAGGATAGTCTCCCTCGCACCGACTCCGAAGAGGAGCTGCCATTTGTTGAGATCAAACGTAGTCCAACCTTTCAGCAAAGACCACATTATAGCAATCACAATTCCCTTTCAGCATATCATCAGCGAGCATTAGCATTACGATACGACGATGGCGGTATTACACAATCACTGTACGCCGTACCATCGATCGCCGGTAATAATTCCACTTCACCTGCAAATATTTCTATGGATGAATCATGGTTCCTGACACCGCCACCATGTTTTACTTCCACGGGACCTGTAAACATAGAGACATCTCCGTTTGAGAATTTGCTGATAGAACATCCAAGGTTTGTTTGAAAATTCTTTAAATTTCCCTATTGAACCGCAAAAATAATGTTGCTGTTGTTTCTTCCACACAGTATGTCAGTGTATCACAGTATTAGGTCAGCCCAAGAGCCTACCGAAAGTTTTGTTAATCATGATCTCGGGGTGGAAGAATCTCAGGAAGTTGTTATACAAACAAAAGTTCAAGTGAGTAATAATAATACAAGTAAAACATCAACATTATAATATATGTTTTGCCTTTAAAGAATTAACCTGTGCAACAACGTGCCGGAAGTCATCGCGCTGCACGTTTAGGCAGTGCTCAATGGAACTCCTGGCAAGGACTTCACAAAAGGTAAGTCAATATCTAAGTAGTTAATTTGTAATAATATTCTCGAAGGTATTCCATAATTTTATGTAAAACCTTCCTATCGAACAATGGAAATCCATTGCTGAAACCAGCCATATCTAAAAAGTAAATCCGTGTAAACCGAAAACCGGCCACCTTCCATCGTATAATGTTTAGTAGTCTGGCAAATCTACTATTTGGATCAACCTCTAATACGCCTACTAATCCTGAAAGTACTAGTAGAATCGAGGGAAACCTAGAGAACGCATCTACCAATAGCACAATCGGTGGAGCAGCTGCAATTGGACGGACCGACAATAACTTAAATAGAAGCGTAAGTAATAGATCGATTGACGATCATCTTAAGAATCAGACCTCAATCGATAACAACGACAGCGTCGTTAGCGACGAAAAATTGGACGACGATTGGCTAGTAGTCAACAGGGAGGACGGTAAGTCATCACAATAATATAATTAATACAAATTTGAAGTAGCTTACTAGGATCCTTTTCAAATGTTTAGACGAGGAGGATAGTCTCCCTCGCACCGACTCCGAAGAGGAGCTGCCATTTGTTGAGATCAAACGTAGTCCAACCTTTCAGCAAAGACCACATTATAGCAATCACAATTCCCTTTCAGCATATCATCAGCGAGCATTAGCATTACGATACGACGATGGCGGTATTACACAATCACTGTACGCCGTACCATCGATCGCCGGTAATAATTCCACTTCACCTGCAAATATTTCTATGGATGAATCATGGTTCCTGACACCGCCACCATGTTTTACTTCCACGGGACCTGTAAACATAGAGACATCTCCGTTAGAGAATTTGCTGATAGAACATCCAAGGTTTGTTTGAAAATTCTTTAAATTTCCCTATTGAACCGCAAAAATAATGTTGCTGTTGTTTCTTCCACACAGTATGTCAGTGTATCACAGTATTAGGTCAGCCCAAGAGCCTACCGAAAGTTTTGTTAATCATGATCTCGGGGTGGAAGAATCTCAGGAAGTTGTTATACAAACAAAAGTTCAAGTGAGTAATAATAATACAAGTAAAACATCAACATTATAATATATGTTTTGCCTTTAAAGAATTAACCTGTGCAACAACGTGCCGGAAGTCATCGCGCTGCACGTTTAGGCAGTGCTCAATGGAACTCCTGGCAAGGACTTCACAAAAGGTAAGTCAATATCTAAGTAGTTAATTTGTAATAATATTCTCGAAGGTATTCCATAATTTTATGTAAAACCTTCCTATCGAACAATGGAAATCCATTGCTGAAACCAGCCATATCTAAAAAGTAAATCCGTGTAAACCGAAAACCGGCCACCTTCCATCGTATAATGTTTAGTAGTCTGGCAAATCTACTATTTGGATCAACCTCTAATACGCCTACTAATCCTGAAAGTACTAGTAGAATCGAGGGAAACCTAGAGAACGCATCTACCAATAGCACAATCGGTGGAGCAGCTGCAATTGGACGGACCGACAATAACTTAAATAGAAGCGTAAGTAATAGATCGATTGACGATCATCTTAAGAATCAGACCTCAATCGATAACAACGACAGCGTCGTTAGCGACGAAAAATTGGACGACGATTGGCTAGTAGTCAACAGGGAGGACGGTAAGTCATCACAATAATATAATTAATACAAATTTGAAGTAGCTTACTAGGATCCTTTTCAAATGTTTAGACGAGGAGGATAGTCTCCCTCGCACCGACTCCGAAGAGGAGCTGCCATTTGTTGAGATCAAACGTAGTCCAACCTTTCAGCAAAGACCACATTATAGCAATCACAATTCCCTTTCAGCATATCATCAGCGAGCATTAGCATTACGATACGACGATGGCGGTATTACACAATCACTGTACGCCGTACCATCGATCGCCGGTAATAATTCCACTTCACCTGCAAATATTTCTATGGATGAATCATGGTTCCTGACACCGCCACCATGTTTTACTTCCACGGGACCTGTAAACATAGAGACATCTCCGTTAGAGAATTTGCTGATAGAACATCCAAGGTTTGTTTGAAAATTCTTTAAATTTCCCTATTGAACCGCAAAAATAATGTTGCTGTTGTTTCTTCCACACAGTATGTCAGTGTATCACAGTATTAGGTCAGCCCAAGAGCCTACCGAAAGTTTTGTTAATCATGATCTCGGGGTGGAAGAATCTCAGGAAGTTGTTATACAAACAAAAGTTCAAGTGAGTAATAATAATACAAGTAAAACATCAACATTATAATATATGTTTTGCCTTTAAAGAATTAACCTGTGCAACAACGTGCCGGAAGTCATCGCGCTGCACGTTTAGGCAGTGCTCAATGGAACTCCTGGCAAGGACTTCACAAAAGGTAAGTCAATATCTAAGTAGTTAATTTGTAATAATATTCTCGAAGGTATTCCATAATTTTATGTAAAACCTTCCTATCGAACAATGGAAATCCATTGCTGAAACCAGCCATATCTAAAAAGTAAATCCGTGTAAACCGAAAACCGGCCACCTTCCATCGTATAATGTTTAGTAGTCTGGCAAATCTACTATTTGGATCAACCTCTAATACGCCTACTAATCCTGAAAGTACTAGTAGAATCGAGGGAAACCTAGAGAACGCATCTACCAATAGCACAATCGGTGGAGCAGCTGCAATTGGACGGACCGACAATAACTTAAATAGAAGCGTAAGTAATAGATCGATTGACGATCATCTTAAGAATCAGACCTCAATCGATAACAACGACAGCGTTGTTAGCGACGAAAAATTGGACGGCGATTGGCTAGTAGTCAACAGGGAGGACGGTAAGTCATCACAATAATATAATTAATACAAATTTGAAGTAGCTTACTAGGATCCTTTTCAAATGTTTAGACGAGGAGGATAGTCTCCCTCGCACCGACTCCGAAGAGGAGCTGCCATTTGTTGAGATCAAACGTAGTCCAACCTTTCAGCAAAGACCACATTATAGCAATCACAATTCCCTTTCAGCATATCATCAGCGAGCATTAGCATTACGATACGACGATGGCGGTATTACACAATCACTGTACGCCGTACCATCGATCGCCGGTAATAATTCCACTTCACCTGCAAATATTTCTATGGATGAATCATGGTTCCTGACACCGCCACCATGTTTTACTTCCACGGGACCTGTAAACATAGAGACATCTCCGTTTGAGAATTTGCTGATAGAACATCCAAGGTTTGTTTGAAAATTCTTTAAATTTCCCTATTGAACCGCAAAAATAATGTTGCTGTTGTTTCTTCCACACAGTATGTCAGTGTATCACAGTATTAGGTCAGCCCAAGAGCCTACCGAAAGTTTTGTTAATCATGATCTCGGGGTGGAAGAATCTCAGGAAGTTGTTATACAAACAAAAGTTCAAGTGAGTAATAATAATACAAGTAAAACATCAACATTATAATATATGTTTTGCCTTTAAAGAATTAACCTGTGCAACAACGTGCCGGAAGTCATCGCGCTGCACGTTTAGGCAGTGCTCAATGGAACTCCTGGCAAGGACTTCACAAAAGGTAAGTCAATATCTAAGTAGTTAATTTGTAATAATATTCTCGAAGGTATTCCATAATTTTATGTAAAACCTTCCTATCGAACAATGGAAATCCATTGCTGAAACCAGCCATATCTAAAAAGTAAATCCGTGTAAACCGAAAACCGGCCACCTTCCATCGTATAATGTTTAGTAGTCTGGCAAATCTACTATTTGGATCAACCTCTAATACGCCTACTAATCCTGAAAGTACTAGTAGAATCGAGGGAAACCTAGAGAACGCATCTACCAATAGCACAATCGGTGGAGCAGCTGCAATTGGACGGACCGACAATAACTTAAATAGAAGCGTAAGTAATAGATCGATTGACGATCATCTTAAGAATCAGACCTCAATCGATAACAACGACAGCGTCGTTAGCGACGAAAAATTGGACGACGATTGGCTAGTAGTCAACAGGGAGGACGGTAAGTCATCACAATAATATAATTAATACAAATTTGAAGTAGCTTACTAGGATCCTTTTCAAATGTTTAGACGAGGAGGATAGTCTCCCTCGCACCGACTCCGAAGAGGAGCTGCCATTTGTTGAGATCAAACGTAGTCCAACCTTTCAGCAAAGACCACATTATAGCAATCACAATTCCCTTTCAGCATATCATCAGCGAGCATTAGCATTACGATACGACGATGGCGGTATTACACAATCACTGTACGCCGTACCATCGATCGCCGGTAATAATTCCACTTCACCTGCAAATATTTCTATGGATGAATCATGGTTCCTGACACCGCCACCATGTTTTACTTCCACGGGACCTGTAAACATAGAGACATCTCCGTTAGAGAATTTGCTGATAGAACATCCAAGGTTTGTTTGAAAATTCTTTAAATTTCCCTATTGAACCGCAAAAATAATGTTGCTGTTGTTTCTTCCACACAGTATGTCAGTGTATCACAGTATTAGGTCAGCCCAAGAGCCTACCGAAAGTTTTGTTAATCATGATCTCGGGGTGGAAGAATCTCAGGAAGTTGTTATACAAACAAAAGTTCAAGTGAGTAATAATAATACAAGTAAAACATCAACATTATAATATATGTTTTGCCTTTAAAGAATTAACCTGTGCAACAACGTGCCGGAAGTCATCGCGCTGCACGTTTAGGCAGTGCTCAATGGAACTCCTGGCAAGGACTTCACAAAAGGTAAGTCAATATCTAAGTAGTTAATTTGTAATAATATTCTCGAAGGTATTCCATAATTTTATGTAAAACCTTCCTATCGAACAATGGAAATCCATTGCTGAAACCAGCCATATCTAAAAAGTAAATCCGTGTAAACCGAAAACCGGCCACCTTCCATCGTATAATGTTTAGTAGTCTGGCAAATCTACTATTTGGATCAACCTCTAATACGCCTACTAATCCTGAAAGTACTAGTAGAATCGAGGGAAACCTAGAGAACGCATCTACCAATAGCACAATCGGTGGAGCAGCTGCAATTGGACGGACCGACAATAACTTAAATAGAAGCGTAAGTAATAGATCGATTGACGATCATCTTAAGAATCAGACCTCAATCGATAACAACGACAGCGTTGTTAGCGACGAAAAATTGGACGACGATTGGCTAGTAGTCAACAGGGAGGACGGTAAGTCATCACAATAATATAATTAATACAAATTTGAAGTAGCTTACTAGGATCCTTTTCAAATGTTTAGACGAGGAGGATAGTCTCCCTCGCACCGACTCCGAAGAGGAGCTGCCATTTGTTGAGATCAAACGTAGTCCAACCTTTCAGCAAAGACCACATTATAGCAATCACAATTCCCTTTCAGCATATCATCAGCGAGCATTAGCATTACGATACGACGATGGCGGTATTACACAATCACTGTACGCCGTACCATCGATCGCCGGTAATAATTCCACTTCACCTGCAAATATTTCTATGGATGAATCATGGTTCCTGACACCGCCACCATGTTTTACTTCCACGGGACCTGTAAACATAGAGACATCTCCGTTTGAGAATTTGCTGATAGAACATCCAAGGTTTGTTTGAAAATTCTTTAAATTTCCCTATTGAACCGCAAAAATAATGTTGCTGTTGTTTCTTCCACACAGTATGTCAGTGTATCACAGTATTAGGTCAGCCCAAGAGCCTACCGAAAGTTTTGTTAATCATGATCTCGGGGTGGAAGAATCTCAGGAAGTTGTTATACAAACAAAAGTTCAAGTGAGTAATAATAATACAAGTAAAACATCAACATTATAATATATGTTTTGCCTTTAAAGAATTAACCTGTGCAACAACGTGCCGGAAGTCATCGCGCTGCACGTTTAGGCAGTGCTCAATGGAACTCCTGGCAAGGACTTCACAAAAGGTAAGTCAATATCTAAGTAGTTAATTTGTAATAATATTCTCGAAGGTATTCCATAATTTTATGTAAAACCTTCCTATCGAACAATGGAAATCCATTGCTGAAACCAGCCATATCTAAAAAGTCTCAAAATTTGTCTGGTTAGGAAAGGGCAGCACAAATTTGTCAGCAAAATTCGTTAAACACTGAATTTGAAAGAGTGTGAGAACATTGATCAGATTGAACAACAAATTTACGGAATTTTTCGTTTTCGAAGTGGAAACACATAAACGTTAGTTGGTCAGACAGACTTTAATGGAGAGCTAATTTCTCGCTCTCACATTTGCTCGATCTTTTACGAAATTTCGCTTATGCCAATGGCCCATTTTATTTCAGTTTAACAACCATATGAGAATCAAATTGATGCGGCTATTGAGGAATCTCATTGATGGAATCTTGGGCTGAGAGAAAACATGTCTTAGCGAAAATCAGTTGTACAAAAGTTCTTCCAGTTGTTCCATCTTCAAATCTTTTAGAAATTTGTCTGAACAAACGTCCGTGGACAAAAATGTAACCACAAATCACCTGAGCCAACTCAGCTGATTTTTATATTATTAGTCACTTTTATTTATCAAAGAATCAAAGATGCTTACGAATTGAGAAATTTGAAATTAGGAATTTGTTAGAATAATGTGAATTTACGTACTTAGGCCGATTTGTTATTATTATCGTTAACACGGTGTCTAAGATTTGTATTGAAAGCGATACGAACCTTCATGCTAATGCAAGAATTATTTTTGAATAGGATTTTCTGTGCAAGCTACCTTTCTCTTTTCTTTTTACTTAAAACACTCTTAGAATCGAAGCACAAATCCCTGTACTAATAATCATGTTTATTGTCCCGCTTCAATGTTACGAACACACAATGGTGATATTTTCCATACAATATTATCTATTGTGACCTACAAAACATTCAGTTTGAAGGTAACATACTCGTTTAAAATATGAATGTGATACATTGCGCTTTCTTTTAAAGAAAATGTTTCAGTCAAACTAGTCGTATTGCAAATGACATTTCCAGCAAACGTCTAAAAATGAAAGTCCCTAAAATATAAAGTTACCTAGACCTAGAGATTCAAACGTGCCAAACTTGCATTTGTATTTTGTAAGCCCTAAAGGTAACTCTTATTGCTTACTATATTATATCTAACCGACGGAGATGATAGGATTAAAGACGATAGCGAAAATGCTTGTTATAAAATAAATTATTTTAACTTCAGGCCCATGACAAGAGGCAGCGTGAAAATATCTGCCGCGGAGCTATCAAACGCGCAAACAAGGTACGAGAATACAATAGCAAGGGCAATTGTCAGCGCCGTGCCGACATGCAACATTGCAAAATCATCAGCGGCGCAAACAATAACCGTAAGTGCTAAATGTACTGAAGCATTTGTTGTGCTCATTATGCAACAAGCGACGCTCCAATTAAAGCAGCACAACATAACAAGTAAGAGAAATTGCACCCCACAAAAAACTAAAAAAAAAAATAATCCTTCAAATTTTAATTAAACTTCAGAAACAAATTACATTTAAATGTTTGTATAGGCAAAGTAGAATATAAAAAAAAAACTAACAAAAACCCATACAAAAAAAATATATATATGTGACAAACAAAAAAACTGTACAAAAAAAAAGAATATTTATTGAAACGAAATTTTCCGATTTAAACAAAATCAACATTTTATTGTATTTATATTAATGTTAATTGCCTCATTAAAGAAAATAGAAGGATTATAATCATACCCCTCTATGCCCATAGTCACATTTCACTCTAAACAAAACAAATCTATTAAATTTAAATAACTTAAAACTGTAATAGTAAATTTAATTAAAGAAAATTTACAACAAATCATTGTGATAATGTTGCTAGATAAAGTACATAAGCAGAGGGAGAAACAATAATTTAAACAAAACAAATGAGAACGTATGTGTGTCGTGTGTAGACAACAAAATCTAAAATATCTTAAAGTCAAATTTTTCCTCTCTAGTTTAATTAAAAGTAAATTTCTAAATACATTTATACAACAAAATAAAAAATCTGTACAGTGTGCTTAAAGACGATCAGGAGGTGTTGTGTGTGCGTATTAGCAAAATAAAACATTTTTGGCAAAGAAAGAAAACACGTTTTTTTACACGGGACTTATTGTAAGGATAGACAATTTAAAAAAAGCTTAACAATGTATATGTAAGATTTTGCAGAAGAAGATTTTAAACAAATTCTAACTTACTATTAAGTGAAAAAGAACACAAAGGAGCAATATTTTTTTAAATCCACTTTAGAGAAGAAAAACAAAAGAAACTTGATAACACAATTCTTTACATTGTCCTAGTATTAAACAAAAAAGAAAAACATATATTTTTGGTGCAAATTTGTAAACAAAATATCTAAACAACTTTATCGCACATTTAACATTATCCTGATAATCTGATAAACAAATTAAATTACGATAACAAACGGCATTATATAAGTTTATAAAGAAAGGTTATTCATTTTTAATTATTTTCAAACGTTTTTAATTTAAGTACTAAGAATTTAATTGCAATAAACAAAATGTAAAGTGTTTAAGCTTAAGAATTTTTTTGTTAATAAAAATCGGAAAAGTTATAAAGATATATATTTACTTACATAGATAATTGAAAATAAATCAACAAACTCATGTGTTCAGAAAATGAAATCGTTCATAACAACATTACTTTAAGTTAGAAAAATATTAAAATATATAAAACAGACTAACTGCCTATGGGGTGTCTCTGACAGCAATAGCAACAACAAAATTAGGCCACCATTTTAAAAGAAAATTTAAATATCGCAAAAAGAAAACATTTAAAAAACAAAGTGCTTATTTTTAAATAATAAATAGTAATTTCTTGCTCGAGAAATGTTACTGCACATTATTTTAATTAAAAAAAAAAAAACAAATAAAAACAACTAAACAAATTTGAATAAAATTTTCAAGTAGTGGATTCACATGAACAAAATAGTGAATTATTATCTAAACTAGAGTGTAAGTTGAAAATTCAGTTTAGTAGTAAGTTTAATGGTTATATTAAATGAAATATACAAAAAATGTAAACAAAAAAACACATAAAATAACTTGATTGATGAGTGACAACAAAAATGCAAAAAAAATATATATATAGAAAAAAAACGAGCAACTGAAAATGAGATGAATTAAAGTGAATTAAAAAACAACAACTATTGGTATCTTTTTTTTAAGTTGCTATTTATGTTAGCGTAATGAATAAGTTCGCTCTCACCTTCAGATTGAATGACGGACTTGTGGTGTTTGCAAAAAAAAAACTCTTTATACAACGCTATTAACAAAAACGAAGAGGTAAATAATTAAATTTCAGAAACAAATTCATTCGTTTGAGTGCTTTGATTTATCGCTTTAAAAAATTATCAACTGGAACTGGACAAAAAATCAATTTTTTTGTTGATTCGGATCACTTTTTGGAGATCTGGATATTTTGCAAGGTGGACCAAAAGAAGTCATCCGATGTTGTTTGGCTCTTATTTTTTTTCCAAATAAAAATCTTCGATTCTGTTTTTTTGATTATGTTTATTTGAACCTTAAGAATTTGATTTGTCCAGTCGAGAAGATGATATCGCCCAAATGGGCGCCGTCACAATTGATTGCCATACGGACTCGTTGTATGGCATTCGTGTCGAATGTTGTCATTGAGGCCTTTTAGGGTCTCGGGCTTGTTCACGTAAACACGGGACTTCAAAAAAAGTCTGGAACGGTTAAATCGGGCGATCTTACGGGATAGTGCAAATCGCCAAAAACGACCCGGGAACGCCGCCTTCAGATTATCGGTTGTGGCTCGCGCATTGTGTGCCGTAGCTCCGTCCTGTTGGAACCACATGTCCTCCAATCCTAATTCGTCCTGTTAACATGGCCCTATAGCGCGCGCCGTCCACTGTTGTCGTTTGACCAGCGGCGTTCTCGAAAAAAAATGGCCTTGTCAACAGCGGCGATATTCTCGGCACAACGGGCGCTCCGGGGCCGGCCACTCTTGGCAACGTCTCGTGTGGTCGCATACTCTTCAAGGTTGGTGGCCAAACGGCGCAGTGTTTGGACAGTCGTTGTCGGACGGCCGTGGAATCGGCCGAGAAACCGAAAATGCACCACTACACAAAACAAAATTGCATGCATTCAAAATATAAATAGGATACCTTAGTATCGGCTGAGAGAACTACTAAATACGGGAAAACTGGAAAGCGATGAAAACCTACCACTACCAATGGAGGAACGGATGGTCTTCCTCAAAGCGGTTCTTTACCCTCCCAGCCATGTGCAAGTGTTCGCTGAAATTTTGACTTGCACCCACGAAAGCCCTATGCTTTCATTAACAAAGACCAACTAACTCCACCATCGAAATGAGACACCAAATATTTTAATTAATATTACTCATTATTTTTATTAATTCAAATTAAATTATTAACTTAACAGGAGTGGATAAATTCAAAATATTAGTTAGTATAAAAGTAATAAAGAAAATGATACGCGATATCAAAAGGTACACGATAACTAAAGTAAGTAATTATAGACTTATACTTAAAAAGTTTAGGTAAAAAGCTAGCAAACGAAAAGATTCAAGTTAATACAGATCAATAAATCAGCCATCAAAAGGAACTTCAATAACGCTGTCCCCTTATTTATTAATTATTCCCCTTTATTTTTATGTAAATTAATTAAATTAAAGTAATTAAATTAAGTTTTATGTAAATTAAATAATTTATCAATGATTTATTTTTTTGGGAAAAAAAGATTTCTATAATAACTTTTAAAACTAATTACAGAAAATGCGACTTGAGGCGTTTTTCTTTTTTAGTTCAGAGCACAACAAATATAAAAAGTTCGTGTTTCTTTCTTAGCTCAGATACATCAGAGCTCAGAATTTGGGTTTCTTTTTTCGTTCAGAGCATGACCAGAATAAATCGACTGAGCAGGCTGAGTATAAAGCTGATTACATACTTACAGGCACATTTGACAGAAAAAAAACAGGATAAACAAAATAATTTAAATGGCTGACGAACCTTGTTGCTGGTGAAACTGAATGTTAACTAATTTAATAAACAACAATTAATAAATATTCAATTTATGTATATACTTTATTACAAATGACAGCCGTGTGTTTCATAATTACATCAGAACGATCTGAGTACGCTCGGTTCAGAGCGCGCTCATAATGCTCGAGCTCGGTTCAGAGCTCAGCTCTGAGCTAAAAAAGAAAAACGCCTTTGTAAACTCAGTTATAAAAAAAATATGTTGCGCTTCGCAAACCTTTTTTTTTTTTGTTTTGGGCATGTAATTTCGCTCGTCTAAATATCATCAGTTTGACCGTATTAAAGTAATAAAAATTAAGCTTACCCCGGTTTCCGCGTCGTCAGGCCTGTCGATGAGGATTCCATGGTGTACCTGCGAAAAGAAATGGAGATGTCCGCTATGTGGGTGGAGCGACCGAAAAAAAAGCTCACCCACTCTCCTACTACAGACAAAATGATGAGTTCTTTAGTTTTTTTTTCTCTTTTTGCTCTCTACTATCGCATCTAACCAAAACGCACTCTCTTTGACAACCACTTTAAAAGAAAACTATAATCTCCTTTTTTGCTTGGTTTTGCTTAACCATATACAATTATTATATTGGTATTCAATATGAGGGGAAGGAATTACAAATGGGTAAGCGAAGGGTTGGATATCACTTAATATGAAAACACATTTTCTTCCTCGCTGGCTGATTTTAAAGATGGTGATGACGCTGGGACTGGATGATCAGTGTTGGGGATCACAGCCGCTTCTGGGTTCGCCGTTGCGGTTTGCAGATGGCTCTACTTCTACCAGAGACAAATGATACTATATTATTGTATTGTATTGTCTCTGACTTCTACGTTTAGGTACAGTGTTGGTGAGGAGGCTGATTCGACGGTGGGGTGGGGGGAGGGTTCAAAAAGCGAATATGATGGCGTGGTCGACGTTATGTTGTTCGACGATCGCTCTTGAGAAAAAATAACTCAAACCCCGGCGGATTTCCCCGTTTTTCTTCTTTTTTTTTTTGGGGGTTTTGGGGTTGGCGTATAGTTTAGGACTGTTGGCGTGTAGGTATTTGTGCAGGTGGATTTTCATTTGCGAAGACTGTCACTTTAGAGTTTCAGGGTACAGGGGAGAACGTTTAACGGCTCGTGCAGTCATCAGGGTGCCTGCGTATTGGAGTTAGGGGAGCTTAATAGGGTGCAAATTAGTCACTGTGATACCGACTTCTAAGTTCACTTCGATCTCACTTAAAACGGGTGCACTGCTCGATCGTGAATGGTTACCAACAAAACTCCCGACCGTAATTGTTTGCTTCGCACAGCTTTTTGTTACCACCGATCCTTAAACACGCGGCGATATTGGCATCGCTTTTCTCCGAGTCCACCAACCGACCGCTCGTAATGTTACCACCCAACTGATTAGTTTTTGTCTTCATCATTCTTCTCACGGGCAAAAAATATTCTGCCCAAAGCATAGACGCCCGTTCCCATGGCGTGATGCCCCCCTGGCGCTACCTAACTTTGGCAATTGTACATAGAGTTATCGGAACTTTTACCGATTTTGCCAGAAATGCACTTGCAGCAATGGGCTTAGCATATCGGTGTTCTTTTCCCCGTCTCTTTCCCCACCTCGACCTAGATCAAGAAGATCAAGAGAAGCTTAGGAAAATCGGACCATTGTCATAAATGAAGTACATAGGGAGTGGATAAATATAACGACAACAAAAAAAAAAATAGCGTGACAGAAACGAATCGGGGATCCCGTTTGAGAATGGTGAGACTTCGCAGTGACAGGATTGCGGTATAAAATGCTGTTTTAGAGCTAAGGCGATGAAAGCAGAAAGCAGTCTGTTGTCGATCTCCGCTCCCATACTTGCCAGCTATACTTAAAAGAAAAATAAATGCCGTGGTAGTGACCTCCTCCGTTACACTTTTGACGCCATATTTGTGTTAAATCCGCGCAGTAAAATCGTTCGTTAAAGTTTTGATAGGTACCTATAATTAAAAAGTTTTGTTGTCCAGCACCAGCTGAGAGCTGACAATTGAAATTTGAAGAAGAAGATTCCACAAACAGCTGACTGTCATTGTCAATATGCAGGAGGGAATCGTGAATCAAACCTCAATTTTGTTTTTCTCGTTTGTTTTCTATAACCATTTCAATTCACGCATCTTCAAATGAAACGGTTCTTGAATATTTTTAAGCACCCTCACTGTAATGTGATTGGTATGGTACACATTGACGCACTACCAGGTACGAATTATCTTTAAAATCGTCTTTTACAACTTACTGGTAGATTTTCGGTAGGAACTCCAAAATATGCCGGAAATTTCAATGAAATCGTAGAAAAGGCTAAGCATGAGGCAAACGTCTATACAAAACATAGGCTAGTAGGTTTTGAGGATTGTTTCTTCCAATAGAGCCTGTATTGTTACTCAATTGCAGGGCGCTATACTGATCGAAAATATGCACGACGTTCCCTACGTACAGGAAAAATATCTCGGACCAGAAACCGTCGCTTGTATGACCAGAATTGCAACGGATATTCGTAAAATTATTCCTAAAGAAATGCCGTGTGGTATTCAGGTAAGCTATGGTATTTTAAAAGAAACGGCATCAGCTGGAAAACGTTTCTAGGTGCTGGCTTGTGGCAACAAACAAGCCTTAGCCATTGCTAAGGCATGCGACTTGCAATACATTCGAGCGGAGGGCTTTGTTTTCGCTCACGTCGCTGACGAAGGCTATACAGATGCATGTGCTGGAGATATTTTGCGATATCGCCGTCTCATCGATGCAGAATCGATCTTAGTTTTCACAGATTTAAAAAAGAAGCATAGCTCGCACTCGATAACTGCAGATACGAGTTTGTTGGAAACAGCAAAGGCTGCGCAATTTTTCCTTACCGATGGAATTGTGGTAACAGGTTAACAGTCATTTATCCGATGTACAAAGCAAAGTAATTTTGTCATATGATGCTTTCAGGAACTTCAACTGGTCATGCTGCACGTCCAGAGGACTTAGAAACTCTTTATGGCAAGGTGAGCGTTCCGCTCATCATTGGTTCCGGTGTGACAAAGGACAATTTCAGTTACTACTACGACAAAGCGAACGCTGTGATTATTGGTTCTCACTTTAAGGTCAATGGTAACTGGAGCAATGATCTCTGCGAGGAGTCCATTGGAAATTTTATGGAAAACCTGAAATTCTTAAGGAAAAAATAAAAATGCATTGATTCCAATGCGTCAACTGTTTTTATTGCAAGTTAAAAGTGTAAAGTTCAACAAGTTTCCAGGTTTTGTTGTCCACTGCTGGAAATAGGACTCCTTTAGGGTGGTCCACGATTCTTGATACTCTGTACACAGAGACTTTAAGTCGTAGTACGTCGTATTTACAATGCTGTTTTCTCTTAGTTTAATTTTTTCCTTTAATTCCGGTCGCTTTTCTAGCAGTTCACAAAATTCTTCAAGCAAGAGCAACTTGCTAATGCGAAGGGCAGACTTCTTGGTCTGTAGCGCCTTCTTCGTGATTCCCTGCTTCTTGCCATTTACCGACACTTCGTATGGACTACAAATAGAAGAAATGAGAATCTCAAGACCGACCCATAATATAATCTACCTGTTCTCAAGCGCAATTTCACTCCAGATCAGCCCATTAGGAGAGGGATTCCTATCCGCATTTTGAGCATATTCGAAGCGACATCGAGAACCTCGAATCTCAGGTTTATGTGGCACAAACCGTTTGCTTTCAAAAACTCTACCAACCCACCGTCTAAAGATGGCTCTAGTCATGGAATCAATGTCAAATTCACATGTGAAATTTAAAGTTTGCAAATAAATTGGTTTTCCAAGAACTACGTCCAAAAATGCACCTTGAATACCAAAAATATTCCATTTTGAGAGTTTGTCGCTACACGACATGGAGAGAGTACGATCACCACGACCTGGTTTTGTTCGAAGTGGTCCCATAGTTTGGTCCATTGGATCAGTTATAATGGCACCAATGAGTTTGGCTCCCGTGAACATATTAGATGAGTTCAAGACATCGCCAACATCGGAGCTCTCGCTGTCTAGTTTTCTTCGCTTTGTAGGTACTTCATTCGAGTTTTGAGTTGAACGTGCAGCGATGCAAGCATCTCCACAAGGCATTTGAGTGCTGAAAAAGTGAAAACTGACCGAGTCCTTAAGAGCAAATGCACTTCTTTCATGTTTATATGAAAGAATATATCTGTCACTCATTACCTGATGTATGATAAATCGCAGGAATGCCCTTCTGGCAAGAACTTCAGTGTGAGAATCATTTAGAATCAGTCCAAGGGGGCACAGTCTCATCTGACCAATGCATTTTGTCCCAGCTCTAAGAGCGACAACATTTGATTCACCACTAACCCTGTCGAATTGGATTATTGAAGATAGTACAGTCCACTCGGATTTGTTAGGTTTGCCTGTTTTTGGAAGGGATTTAAATTTTTTAAATGTAATTTCGGCAGATGGAAATTTGTACATCTTTAAAGAATCAATTTGAATGTGTCAAACCTACTTTGTACTAAAATTATATTCTAAATCGGTTGTATTCAGCAAAGATAATGGAATACAGAGCCAGAGACAGGATGAAAGAATAAAAGAGATGGATATCTTTCGTACGTCTATCCCCTCGAAAACCATTTGTTTAAATTGTTGTTTTTGTAATTTCAACCCCCGTCTGTGAATACGTGTGAGATACAAGAAAGCATGTTGCTAATACCCGGCCAACATTCCTTTTGCTTTTATGGGCATCGCGCTGTTCAATTGTTTTGAGTTTCATATTGAACTTATTTGGTTTTTGTTAACGCTTCGATTAAAATAAAAAAAAAATAGTGAAATATACATTTCGGAATAGAGAATTCTTGCATTAAAGTTCACTTCATGAACTCACATATATTAGAAAAGAAATGAGCATATGTGCGTGACTTCATGAATTTTTCGGGAAAATAGCTTGTAGGCTGCCGCCTTTCCACTGGAATAATATATATCCATGTATTCCATTGTCTTTGATCTCTGTCAGAGATGAAAGAATAAAAGAGATGGTTATCTTTCGTACGTTTATCCCTCCAAAACCCATTTGTTTACATTGTTGTTTTTGTAATTTCAACCCCCGTCTGTGAATACGTGTGAGGTACAAAAAGACATGTTGCTAATGGCCGGCCAACATTCCTTTTGGTTTTATGGGCATCGCGCTGTTCAATTGTTTTGTGTTTAGTATTGAACTTATTTGGTTTTTGTTGAAGCTTCGATTAAAATAAAAAAAATAGTGAAATACAATTATCGGAATAGTGATTTCTTGTATTAAATTCCAATTCATGAACTCACATATACTAGAAAAGAAATGAGCATAGATGCGTGACTTCATGAATTTTACGGGAAAACAGCTTGTAGGCAGCCACCTTCCCACTGGAAAGTTATATATCTCTGTATTTCTTATCTTTGGCTGAATGTGTCCAACCGTCACAAACATTTTTTTATATTATTTTAGGTTGCCTGCCCTAGCTGAAGAAAAACAAAGTTCATTACATTAGACAGGTGCAACGACTTTTTTTCCATTCAAAATTTTGGACGTGCATTTGAGCTCTGCATTTAATAATTTATGATATTTGTTGCTACTTAATTACAAAACTATAAAAATGTATCACACTCCACAAAAACGGCCGCACAGTACTCTTGAAGCAGAGTTTCATACTCCATTATCCTTTAGCAAAGAGCTCAAACAAGTTCTAAACGAACGAAATCTTCTCACAGCGAAGACCAGAAAAAGAGGTAAAAGTGGCTTTAAAATCCAACATTCCATAGATAGTTTAGTAAATATTTAAAAAAATGTACAGTCTGTTCAATGCTAGACCGCACAACCCCCGACAAGCACGAAGCACTCGATAAGCGTAAAAGTTTCCGCCTTCAAGCAATTCAAGAGATCGTCAGTTCCGAGAAAACTTATCTCAAACAATTGGAGATTCTGATGGAATTCTTTGTAGTGCCATTGAAGGAACAAGCAATCCTTAACGATGGTAGCCACACCACGCTCTTTGGGCAAATTGAAATGATTTACAACCTGAATGGGGAGCTTCTGCGAGAAATAGAACGTAAGCAGGAGGACGTAGCCCAAGCCTTCCTCAAAATGGCACCATTTTTCAAGCTGTACTCGGTCTATGCTTTTGATTATAAGAATGCTCTACTCGTTCTTCAGGAGCTAACTAGTAACAACCCAGTTTTTAGGAAATTCCTTGAAAATACCGAGTCCCGCCCTGAGGTGCAAAGAAAATTGAATTCACTGATGATTGCTCCAATTCAGCGAGTGCCCAGGTATAAGCTATTATTGGAGCAAGTTTTGCTCTACACAAGCCCAGCTGATTCGGACTTTAAATTTTTAAAAGGTAAGGTAATGTAACTTATAATCGTGGAGAGCAAATCTAAGACGAATTCCCTTAGAATCGGTAAAATTGGTAGAGAGCACTGTCGCACACATAAACTCTGTCATCGAGGATCAAGAAGTCACACAGAAGCTGTTAAATCTCCAAAATTCACTAGCGAATAGAATGCCAAACATAGTAAAGCCCAGTCGAAAGGTCATTAAGGAGGGAATCCTGAACAAAGTCAACCGAAAGGGAGATGAAATCAAACGCTACTGTGTGCTGATGTCTGACATTTTTATGTACTGCAAGGTTCTCAAAGATCGCCCAAGGGACACTGTGGTAGAGAACTCCTTAGAATGCTGCTGCATCTTTCCACTAAAAAAATGCAAGGTGTATGAAATGTTCCCGGGAAACTTTAAAATAACATGTCAGGGTGATGGGATCATTCTTTGCACGAACGATTTACACTTGGGTCGGACTTGGGTGGCATTCATTAAGGATGCCATTGAATTACATATCATGTGCAGAAAGACACTTCGCAAGGAATCAAGTAAAAGGACGCCAATCAGGTAAGAATAGAGATGAATAAGATCAATCATTTTTCACTGTTGATTTTTGTACGTTTCTAGAAAGAAGGACATCAAACACTTTGACACCGACTACATTCTCAGTCCGAACAAACGCAAATGTGTAAGTTATTCTTGAAA
Organism: Cheilosia vulpina; assembly: GCA_916610125.1. Taxonomy (NCBI): domain Eukaryota; kingdom Metazoa; phylum Arthropoda; class Insecta; order Diptera; family Syrphidae; genus Cheilosia; species Cheilosia vulpina. The sequence continues at coordinate 28,616,778 of OU744278.1, forward strand.
CTTGGAACTTAACACGGCCGGTTACAGAATTAATTTTCTTTCCTCACCAGGACTATGAAACCGTTTACCGTAATAAACGGAGCACTGACTCTGAAGAAGACGATAGCGATGGGAAGTCATCATGCTTCCCTCGTTCTAAAGACACAGCTACATTCAAGAAACCAAAGACACCGCCAAAGTTCCCAGTCTATAACAATCGTTTGCTTAAAGTGAGGAACAATATCACTTCGGAGAAACAAGGTGTACCACGTCGTCGTAGCATTTTAAAAAAATCGAAACCAAACCCAATTACGATTAAAAAGGAAGACCATGACCCGACATACGGATTCGCCACTCACTTCTCGGACTCCAAATCATATTTTCGAGCACAAACTGTGGACTCGACGATTCCTACGACAATTACACGACAGGACTTCATGAATGAGACATCTTTAGAGAGCAAACATGTAAAAGGCATCTTGTACCCTTTGCACACTAATAGAGGAAAGGAAAACCTGTTGCCCAAGGATTCAAACTCTTTTCCGAGAAAGCGAGTAAAATTCGATGACTTGGAAAACTCCAAGTGTATTCGCGACAAAGTTGAACCCTTCAAGTTCACCAGTGCTGTTGTGCCTAAAACCACAGTGTCCCTGCGCGAACGAATCGTTGACTTTTTTGCCAAACTCTTTTAATGATTGTTATTGAATCGTTCAAAGATGTTTTGTTCATGTTATCATTGCGTTTGTCTCATATTTATTATTAAAGTAAGGCTTTTGTTCTCAGCACTTAAAACTATTTTATTGAATGAATATTATGTATAATGATAAGAAGTGTCAAAGGATACTCACAATCCAACCGCACAAATATAAAAAAAATACTAGCAAATCGTCTCTTTTATTGGTTCGATTAGTCACTAAATTTGACCACTCAAAAACCACATGAAAGAATTCGTATGTGCTGTCGAACAACATCTCACCCAGAAAGTATGAAATGAAAATGCCTATTCAATTTCTTCAGTGGAATTTGCATTGCATACCCTTGTGATGATGTTTTTATTTTTGTCTGTCCATTCAATTTTTCTGGTGGCCTAGTATTTTTTTGAAGATTTTTCCCTCGTGTCCTTGGACTGTACTTCCGTATACAGGGTGCGTCATATTTTATGTCGGCATATAAACATTGAATAACTTTGAGTAGAAATGTTTTTAAGCCATAAACTTCAATTCAGTAGAATTTTAAACGCGCGAAAATAGTCACTCAATTGTGTTAACTCAACGTGCATATCGCCGAAAATATCGTGGCCAAGAAGCACCGTCTGGTATCACTATTCATCGTCGATATCGGTGGCTCATTAGGCGTTTTTATTTTTTAGTTCAGAGCACAACCTGAACTGTTATACAAACAGTTCGTGTTTCTATTTTAGCTCAGATACATCAGAGCTCAGAATTTGTGTTTCTTTTTTCTCTCAGAGCATAACCAGAGCGCGCTCTATGAGCTCAGAATAAATCGACTGAGCATGCTGAGTAAAAAGCTGAATACACACTCACAGTCACATTTGACAGAAAAAAAACCAGGAAAACAAAATAAATGAAATGGTGGACGAACTTTGTTGTTCTGGAACTAAAGGATAACCAATTTAATAAATAAAAATTAATAAATATTCAATTTTTTCATACATTTATCAAAAATGTCAGCTACGTGCTCAAGTGTGTTTCATAAATACATCAGAACAATCTGAGCACGCTCGGCTCAGAGCGCGCTCATAATGCTCGAGCTCGGTTCAGGTCGTCCGTACTCCCATACTCCCCATAGACAATTTGTACTCATATTTTTAATTTCGGATATAACATTTCTATACGTAGTATGGTAAATCTCAAAACATATTTTTCTTTCTGGATGTTCCACTAAGTTACATTTTTCATATGGATACTTGAAGTTCCCTTTTCAATTCCACTATTAACGGCGTTTTCAATAAGGATGGGTCGATGTTGAAATGGAATAAGGTGTCAGGTCATAATAAAATTATTTATCTATTTCAAAGGTCCATTATTATGTATGTACAGAATAAAACATAGTTAATAATTGTCCGCCGCGGCTTTTCACAGTGACACGGATCCTGGTGATCGTATTTTTGGATGATTATTTATCGATTGTCTCGAATTTAGCCACCGAAAGTTGGTGAGTCGACTTTGAAGGGTCACCACGTCTGCAATAAAATGGCCGCAGCTCGCGAAACGTATGCGCTGACGAGCACTACCTTTTATGATAAAATTTTATCATGCTGATAAATAGTGTTACTTGCCTATGTGATTTGGCATTTGCTGACTAATAATAGGCCTTTTTTATTATGCTCACGATGATTTTCACGGTTTACAACAACAGTACAAGATCCAACTTTTGTTGTATAACATGGAAATCAATGATCTATACAGATCATGTGAGCATAATAAAAAAGGCCTAATAAACACCACACCGGAAAAACGCCACCAAAACAGCATAGCCTTCACAGGTTAATCAACCCGTTCCAATTGGAAAACACTTAGCTAAAAATGAATTTCCTGATTTTTGTTCTGTACTCCCGGTAGCCCCTAAAAAAATTATGAAACGGCAGCTTTGCTTATGGGGTTTGGCAATATTGAATCCATAAATCCCATTTTTATTCTCATCTCCACAAGTTTCATATGCCCACATAAACAGCGCGGAAAAGCCTCGTTTCACATTATTTGCCTTGTTTAAAATAGGTACTAATCACTGCTCGGGAAACGGGCACTGAGTTAAAAAAAAAACAGTAACAAAAACTATGTAGTTAAATAAAACAACGAAGTATATTTTCAATAAATATTTTCTTTTTAATAAATAACTTAGGGGAAAATCTTATAATTAAATAATAACTAAAAATAGGAAAACAAAATAAAATTAAAAACGTTTTCGTTTGCGTTTAAAAGCGGAGAAATAAATTTACAATATGAGAATTTGAATCGTTACAACGTGCAATTCTTAGTTCTTCACTTTTCTTACCGTTTTCTTTCTAAAATCAAATACAATTTACACTTTCTTCTTTTAGATTTCCATTAAGAATATTGTTTTACATGTTTCCTCTTATAGATTTCCATTAAGAATATTGTTTTACATGTCTTTTTGTCTACTAAAGATTTGAACTAAAATTTAATGAATAATTAGATGTAACCTGCACGGTAAAACTTCGCTAAATTCTTGTTTGTGGTCTAAAATAATAACTTAAACTTTTAAAAGTAAGAGAAAGGGAAATATATATTACAAACAATTATTTCTTTTAACCCAAACAATAGTTGAATATAGCATTTATTGTTATTTTTTTTCTTCTTTGAGATTATTTTTAATGGAATTAGCATTTTAATTTCTTTCATAAATAAATGTTAAAGCAATTTTTTTCCTTTGTCACTATAAAACTAATTACTCAGTTTTGGTTTCATTATTAAATTGTTAATACATATTAAAATCGGGTGTTAAATATATGGGTTGTTATTTTCTTGTTTTTCATGGAAATAGTGTGTGGCAGGGTGGTGTAAAAAACTGTTATGTCTAACGCTGACTGACGTGCCACACAATCAAGTAGCTCTTGTCACCACGATTTTCAATTGTCTGATTGGGTTCCAAGTGAATACTGCTTTCCATGTCATTGTCACCTGAAAGAGGGTTTTATAGCCCGTTTTCGTTAGGCAAATTATAATAGTTGATAAATTTATTTCTTAAGCGCACTTTACACCGAGATTTAAATAATTTTTCTAATTACAGTGCGTGACACAAAAAAAAGAGGAATAACTTTGGATAAAAAAACTCAAGTGGGTATATCAAAAACTGTTCCTTTGTACAGGGATTGTTTTGGGATTGGGATTCAATTGCTAAATGGATACAAAAGCGTAGAAGTTACTCTTTTAATAGGATAGATCAGGCCTGGTTTATTGAACACCAATCTCAGCAAAGTAAAACAAAGCAAAGAAAAGTAGAAATGAAACAGTTCAGAGTGACATTTGTGCGTCTCGACTTTTATGTCGTTTTCCATTGGGACCACCAAAAATCTTTTTCAGATCTCAGATTTAATGCGGCCCATGGAACATACAATGAAATTGATCTGCTTTTTTAAATGGATTAGTGCGTTATTTGACAACAATATCAGCTGTTCAAATTGCATTTGTTTTTAGTAAAATCAACCATGGAAATCGGCTTGAAAAATGTTTCCTCTGTTGTAGATACAAATGGAGTAGTTTTGGTGATTCGTAGTTTCCAGATGATGAGGAAGACAATGAAGATAATAATTCCTTCAAAACTATGTCCATTGCTGTTTACGCACTTCTTTATTTTGGTTTTCATGAAACTGCACATTTGTTTTAAAACCAACTTCTTTAAATGACGGAAAACAGCTGTGCTGTGTTTGTGGTAGTATGTGTAAATCTGAAAAAATATCGAGATCTGCAAAAAGTGATCCGAATCAAAAAAAAGATTGATTTGTTTCCCAATGGAACGCGAAAAGTGATTTAGATAAAAAAAAACGATTGTTTTTTGTCCCAATGGAAAACGACATTAGTTTGGCTCAATATTCTCCTAGATCCCGATCACTGAAGGTGAATGGCGCAGTTTATAAAGCCCGTATGACACTACATTTTTATCAGAGAGTAAAAGAGCTTTGCTCTAGCAGCAGTGCAGTTCACGTTGACAACTTTGTGGTTATTGTTCCTATTACGTTGCTTAAGCCCGTATGACACCACATTTTTTCCTCATTTTTTTCATGTTGAAAAGTAAGCGGTTTGTAAAAGAGACTAAAAGTGTATTACGAAAGGGGTAGCAATTGTTTGCAAAGCAACCACAAATTTTCAAACGAATTTATTTTCAAAAAAATGTTGAAATGTCAAAAAAAAGCCGAAAAATGTAATTTGAAATTAGAACGAAAATTCCCGATAGGAGTGAGTGCGTCGTACACCCCAACTTTATAAATGTAGAAACGTCAAAAAAATGCATTAAAATTGTATTCAAATTACGTTTTGCATTTTTATTGACATTTCAGGATTATTTGAAAATAAATTCCTTTGAATTTATGTGGTTGCTTTGCAAACAATTGCTACCCCTTTCGTAATACACTTTTAGTCTCTTTTACAAACCGCTTACTTTTCAACACGAAAAAAATGAGGAAAAAATGTAGTGTCATACGGGCTTAAGCAACGTAATAGGAACAATAACTAAAAGTTGTCAACGTGAACTGCACTGCTGCTAGAGCTGGCCGCCCACTGAGCAGGAAATTTTTTTGCGATTGAAACGTTGTGTCTTGTGTCCATTTTCAAGTTTACATTCTATTAAAACTCTGCAAGGAAGATCGGTATTAAACCCTTAATGCCCAATTCACAATGTCGCGTTGAAGCGCGTGTGCGTTGACAGATTATGTAGAAACAAAGCTGACACACAAAATACAACTTCAGGCGTTGGATCGACTTTAGATCGTAAATATCGTAAAGTTCAACGCGACGCCTGAGTAGACCTACTATCACGCGCGTTTGACAACTTTAGAATTTTGAATTGTTCGATCTGATGTCATAGAGTGTGCCGTTCTTAATTGGAGTGGCACAGAACCACTTATATTTATCACACACAAGTTTTAAAAAGCAATATGATGTTTTTTAATGCAAATTAATTTATTTAGTGTGTGGAAATGACGAATACCTTTTTTTGTAGAGCTTATTCTTATGTCTTGAGATTCATTCTTCAATTTAGATAACTCTTCTTTTGGGGCAAACTTAAGATTGGCAGCTATAATAGAGTTTTTAAAACTCTTGCATTTCATGTACAGCTTTTTTTGTAACGGATACAATGAACCCAACTGGCGGTATAATTGAAGCTCTGGCAATTGTTTAACTAGCTAATCCGCTTATGTCGTTTTCCATTGGTTTCACTTGAGGATCCACTCATTCTGAAATCCAATGAAAGAAGAAAACTGCTTCCACAAATGCATTGGCGAAATGTCACAACGTCTTCGGCTCCTCCTACCGTGCTTCTTGATTGAATTCTGAATTCAAATCGTGAAGTGAAATTCTCTTCTCAGAATCATAAGAGTATTTTTTGTGCCAATGGGACGGTTTCTGAAGTATATTTTTCGGACGTTTCCTGGCGCTTCATTTTGCCTGATGGAAAACGACATAATACTTATGTACTAATAAAACTCTGTAAAAAAAACAGTGATTCCAAACTTCGATCCTCCAACACCCCTCAGAGTAGCTGGGTGTGCTAAATATCTGGGTACAATCTTAGATAAGAAGCTTAATTAGAAAATGAAAGAGTAAAAAAAGCTGCAAACGCTTTTTACGCATGTAACCGAATCTTCGGCAAAAGGTGGGGACCAAATCCCAAATCAATTCTGTGGATGTATACGGCTATTGTGCGTCCAATACTCACGTACAGAAGCGTAGTCTGGTGGCAAGCCACAAACAAAGCATCGAATCTCAAACTAATGACCAAAATACAAAGACTAGCGTGTATAGGTACAACTAGCGCAATAAGGACAACGGCTGGAATGGAGGCAATCCTCAACCTGACACCGTTAGACCTATACATGCAAGAATCTGCAGCCAAAAGTGCCCTTAGGATCAGCCAATCCAAAAGCTGGAAGCCCTACAAAATGGGACCGCACAGATTCTAAACAAATACTTGGGAGATGCTGTCACTTCCGACTACTTGTCCCCCTATCTTGATTTCGATAAACCGTTCTCTTGCTATTTTTCCAGTAGAGAAGAATGGACCACAGATGAACCCACAAAAAGGAAATTGATATCCATCTATACAGATGGATCTAAAATGGACTGTGGAACAGGTGCTGGAATTTTCTCTAAAGAATTGAATATACATCACTCGATCAGACTACCTGACCATGGTAGTGTCTTTCAGGCGGAAGTTCTGGCAATCGCCAAAGCTGCCCCATATGGTGTCAATGTTAGAAATACCAAATGATGATATTACCATATTCATTGACAGCCAGCGGCCTGTAACAGAACGTGACAAGTAGTTGTAGGACAAGTGAATTTCGACAACTTGTCAAAGATTGTGTAACGCATAACGACAAGTCCGCGAGCACTGCGACAATTGTCGCGATGACAAGTAGGAAATTATATGATTTCCCTCTTTCTGTAACAGAACACGACAAGTGTCAATCCACACTTGTCGAACTGTGGTTCAATGAGGACAAGTGATCTGAATATTGTCAAAAACTGACAAGTGCATTTTTAATGTAAAACCTAAGCAGAAAACAAATAGTGAAATACAATGGTACATAGTTAAAAATGTACTTTTTTGTTTTCGACTTTGATAGTCAGAACAGTGAACCTCGGCACAGGTTGAAAGTTTTTAGGCCAAGAAATAATTTTGATATCAAAATTGAAAAATTTCGCATATCAAAATCAACTGCACACAATCTTGCTGCAAGACTAAGAAGAAAAATGCAGTGCACTACAAATAAAAGACTTCCGTTTTTTGTCTTCCGTGATTTTTGCCATCTTTATATATAAAACACTTGTCGAAGAATGCCGACAAGTCAAGGGAATTTAATTCTTTTGACATGTGCAACGGTTTACGATCTGTTACAGAATTAATTTGTACTTGTCGGCCAAGCATAAGTGGACAAGTGAATTTAGACTTGTCGCGTTACAGGCCCCAGGCGGCTATAAAAGCAGTGTCTGCTATTGAAATAAAGTCGAAGCTGGTTCGCCGCTTCCGCGAAGAGCTTAAGGTTCTCTGCTCGCAGCACACCACACGTTTATGATGGATCCCTGGACACAGGGACAAAACCGGCAAAGAGACGGCTAACGAACTGGCAAGGATTTATTTAATTTATTAAGCCACCACTCTGTAATCTCAGAGAAAGAGTGGAAAATAAGATCCGCATGAAAGCCAAAAACACGTGGAAAGAATTAACTAGGTACCTGCGAAATATCACGGAAGCTATGGCCGGAATACAATCCAAGTCGGATTAGCAAACTCATGCGGTTTGATAGAACGTCGTTGTATAAACTAGTAGGGGCCCTAACGAGTCACAACTTCCTAAGAAACCACACAATGAAATTGAAACTCAAGAATGACGACACATGTAGGGGTTGCGGAGACGAGGAGGTACACGAGGATACACCTCACTTCCTCTGTCAATGCCCAAGTCATTGTCACTTGAGGAATAGAACACTTAGTAGATGCTACTTCCATGACATGTACATGAACTTTTGAATGTATCTTTATCTGATCTTTGCAGGTTGATAAACGCATCACGATGGCTGGACAAGGTCGAGTAACCAGATTGAAAATCATCGTTCACAAATACGGCTAACCCTCATCAAGGGCATCACAATGGTTCCACAATCCATATGGACCTAAGTGGGTTGCTGTAGGCCTTGCTCTGTCGCACCCACCCATAAACCTAACCTAACCTATGTACTAATTTTCAGCCAATAATAATAGCTAATGGGGACGTCCAAGTATCTAGTTAAGTAAATCTGACAGCTGGCTTTGTGTTGCAATTTTGATTGGGCTGGATCGGTCATATGAACAGTTTTTTTTTCAGTTCACGTCTAGAGGTAGCCGAAGAATTTAACAAGAATTTCGCTGCAGCATTTTGTAAATACAATCACAGATTACGAATGGTATCCGTTGTTTTTCACTTTCTATTAAACGATAGAAGCTTGAACGTCTTATTTCAGAAGCGAAAAAGGTTTACGGACTTTGCGCCGTAACAATAACCAATAAGCTCACAATTGCGAAATTTGTATGGAAAATATAGCCACGGTGAATTAGAGTCGAAACTAAAAATTTGTATTGGTAAGGCCCTTTGAGTGCAACATTTAACAGAAATCGTTAGTTTATAATGCGCCCATCGAAATGTGAACTAGGAACAGAAACTTAAATGGATTTTACACCGCCGCAAAGTCTCTTAAATGGCAATCTGGTTGTGACTGAATTTAATTTTGTTCTTCTTTTTATACGCCCATATTAAAAGTTTCCCTCTATTAGCGCTTTCACGTTCTATTTGTTTGTACAAAACAAGAGATATAACCAAACGATATCGAAACGAAATCATATTTATGGCGTTGCCATTTGCTGAGTCATATAAGATCCCGCACATTTCGGCGTGAACAAGCTGTCAAATTTCGAACCAAACCAAGGGATCATGCAAAATTGTCGTAATTTTGTGTTTCTCACACTTTTGAACTTTGTAAGAGAATTTTCTTACGCTGAGAGAAATACGATATTTTGTCAACAGAATCCTTTGCTTTAGCACATAATTGGTTTGTTCCTTTTGTATGAAGAATGGAAAAGACTGTCGAATCGAAATGGCAGTGATGCGTAAATTCTCTCTCAGAGAAACTTACGAAAAAGTTAGCGAACGCTCTTGAAGTATAATCTACGAAAAATTAAAGGTACATTATATACATAATTCCAAAATTCAAAGAAGTGGTACGAAAAGTTGGTAAAATTGCTGATATACTCAAAATATTTGCTAATTTATTAACAATATTAGTTGAATCATTTAGCGATAAAAGTGATTCGGAATTAAAAGAACTTCTTTTTGATGAACCCGAGTATGTGGACGAGTTTGTACTGATTGAACTACAAGTATTCAAGAACGAGGAAAAAGCGACGCTGCATTAAAAATTACGTGAAGGAGATTGTCCCTTCCTACAGCGAGAAAGAATTTCGTCGCCACTTTAGAAACGAATCTTGAAAGGAACATTCAATTTTATTTTGGCGCTTGTTGATATAATTTTGATACGCAGGAAATGGAAACACATGCACGCCTATACGAAATAGGATAAAAATGTTTAAATCAAACAGTCAGATGACTGACAGCTTTTCCGATTCTTACATTTTTTGAATAAAAACTAGATTCTCAGTGGAGGGGTAATATCTTGCTCTCTCGATGGCACTCTCTTTTACGAATTTTTCGAGATGAGGAACGACATTGAGTAAAAATTCGTAAAATTTAAATAAATTGAAATAAATTAAATATATGGTTAATAGAAGAAACATGCATTAAAAAAAACATCACCAAACCTAATATTATCTACAACTCACAAAGCATCTACAACAATTCTACAACTAACAATATTTTTTCAAAGTGTTACCTCTGTGTGCTGTTTAACGGTTTAAAAATGAAATCGATGTGCAAATTGCATTGTGTATTAATTACGAGTGTGTAGGTACGGCAATAAACGGCAAATTTGTTTTAAATGTTTTGTTGAAACAAATTTTGAAAAACAAACAATTTCATTAAGAAAAAGCAACCGATTTTATATATATGTAGTAATATTCAAAAATAAAATATTTTTGTTTTCTAATTAAATACAAATGAAGAACAGGTTTCAAAGAAAACAGGAAAAAAAAATACAAATTATAGATACAAAAAAAATAAAGAAAAAGAAAACAAACATAATAAACAAATCAAGTGCTAACGTTAAGAAAAAGCAACAACAAAAGAAAGAAAGAATCATGTTATTATAAACCTTTTTGTTGTGTTGTCAGAATCCTGTCTGGACCAACAAATTCAGTGTTTGTCTCATCTTTCTCTCTCTCAATTTACTTTCTAATGAGTATTAGACTTATTTTTTAGTAACATTTTTTGAGACCATGTTCATAAATTGTAAATTCTAAATTTTCAAAAAAGAGAAACAAAAAAAAAACAGAAACAAAGAATTGAAAACAAACAAACTTATAAACAACAACATACAGCCACAACAAGGTAGCATCTTTATTAAAACATTTTGTAATTTTTTTTTTTAGAATTTTTACCAAATATATTTTGTTTTTAACGAATTAAACATTAAACGAAAGCCAAAAGTTAATTAATTTATGTAAAAAAAAAAACAAGAAGGAAGAAAAACTCAAATAAGAAAATAAAACAAATTCTTACGTATCGATTCGCCAAACTATCAAATGTGCCGCATTGTCGCACGCATCGGCTGCATGCTTTTCTTGAACTGATAATATTTTTGTTTACAATAATGTTTTTTAATGTTTATGTAAATAAAAAGAGAAAAAGAAAAAAATGTACGATTATGAAAAATGTAAACGAATACTACTTCTAAGTACTAAACTAGTGTCTAAGGATAAAACCTACAGAAGCATATCTTTTGAAGCTGCGACACCCTGTGAAAGTCAAGCAATAATAATATCAAATCTATAAGCGAATGCCTTTAGTTGCATATGGAAGCTTTAATTACAGTTCAACATGAAAACATGTCAGGCTGTCTTTAAAATCACAAATTTAAGTTTCTCTCAAGAGTGCCCTTGAATTGTGACGCAGGTTTTGATGGACTCAGCAAAGCAAATCCGAATGTGAAATGTAACGCAACGTAGGAAGCTAGGGCTAACTTTACACACCAGGCGTTTATGTGAGTTTTTATTTGTATGGGATTATTTGTCCTCCTCTTTCCACACTAGCGCATAGTTCTGCCCAACGCTTTGATGTCACTCTTGTTGCATATCGTTCAAAGCAGCGCTAGTCATTATTATTGGCCGGCACGTTTTGGACGTTTCTATAACACTCAAAACTGTCCAATAAAGCACCAGGACAACCAGAATTTCAATTATTAAATTATTAATCTGTGCTACAGTCGTGTAGTAACTAACACGAAATGACACAACTCTCTTCCTTCAAACGAACAAATTTGAATTATAAAAAAAAATTCAGAAAAATACATCTATCCAACGTTACAACAAAAAGCATTCGCCATGTCTTAATAACCAACAAACGAACTCATAAAATTGCACTTACCTTGTCTAAAGTCAATGTAACCCTCCCCGCCGCATATGACTAGCATATCGGGCCGTTTATTTGTAAACTGTTGCAAATGATTGCCCGGTTGTTGTGACATCGGCACTGAAACGAAGAATTTCACTGCGTCACGATGGCCATGGAAGGATAACTGAGCATTGGCCATGCCACAACGTGGAATCAACCCATTGGACGCTGAAGCTGGAAAGACAACAATTCAAGCCATTAGCCGGTACATATAAATAACATCCATATACTAACATGGTTTCAGTGGTCCCTCGGTGAGTGGAACCGATATAATCACTCCGTTGCTTGTTCCAATCCACAAACGATTGCACGACACCATCAGCTCTGTAATTCTCACAAAGGAGAACCCTAATTTACCAGTGCCAAGCATTTTCGACACATATGGCTCAATGTCCACGTCCTGAATGTGTTCGAACGTGTGCGCATGATAAAGGCGAAGTGTTGAATCCAACCTGTGTGAGTAAATGCCATCAGTTTGTCTGTCATGGAACATGAAACGAATTCTTACCTGATTGAAACCCATACACCCAGCCCTGTTGCGGCCATCTGTCGCACTTGACTCTCTTTTCGCGGATGAGCCTCCAGCGTATGCACAACACTAAGGGAAATAGGATCCACAATGTGAATCTTGTTGCGGTGTGCAGCCCAAATCTTATCAGCTACAACACACAAGCACCGAATCGACTGATGCTGGTCGCCCAGAGTCAGCAGGTGATAGCTGTTTAAATCCCACTGGCCATCGGTTTGGCGGTGAAACACCGCCAACTGTCCGTTTGCCAGGGCAACTACCACACGCGACTCAACGTGCACTATGCCCAACACAGCATCGGGCAGTAGCACTTTGTGCAGACATTCATGCCACCGCCCAACGCTACTGTGCACATAGAGCATACCGTCCTGGGCGCCCAACCACATTGTCGGACCCACCGATGTCATTGGAGGCTCATTTTGGCGGTCTTGAGTGCCCAGAATCGGATTGACTGGCCTCGAAAATGCCAGCTGGGCGCTGGAGTTATTATTATTCGTAGTAGTCTCTGACACTCCATTGGTGTTGGCTACGTCATCGCCAACTACAAAGTGATGCAATGGTGATGACGGAGGGTTTTTGGATTCCTCCGCTGAAACTGTTTCATCGCTTTCATTTGAATTTGACTTCTCAACAGCTTCCTTTGCTTTCTCTTCCACGTCTGCAGTGCCATTGGTGGCAGCATTTGTCTCAATCTCCACCTCTTTGGTTTCTGTGTTCCGATTCTGATCAGCTTTCGGCCGAACTCGAATATATTCCACATTTCCGAGCATCTCTGGGCCTTCACCTGGCTTCTCCAGCGTCTCGCCAGCCTTAATTACTTCCGAATTCTCCAACAACGCATAGTCCTTTTCCATGGCACCTGGCACCGAGGCAATGCATAACAAATGCGATTGACAAATCGGGAACGCATCTAGAACGTTCGCCGGTTCATTAGCATCGACCACGGTCACTGTACTGGCAGCGTGCGTACTCGTACACACCCATACATAGGAGCTGAGCTGAGTCTCAGGATCCTCGTCATCCATAGACATGTTGAGCTGGCGTTCCAACGATTCTTGTCCGCTGAGTTCCCCCGTCGGACTAGTTATCTCGGTTATTTTCGCTGTCGGACTCGAATAGAAGATACTTGCTCCTATCACAGAACCACCATCCTTATTGAAACCCCCGTTGAGGTTCACTCCAGCGGCACAGAACACCTTCATGTGTGGACTGGCTTCGGCCAAAGGACTGCAGTAAACTGGAACAGGTACCCCACCCGAGTGGCGATTGTGATGCTCTTGACTTGATTTGTTTATCGGCAAACTCCAACCGTACGCGTGCAGTCGGCCATCCTCCTTTTGGACATGGGCTCTCAACTGCCGGTACTGTTCTTTCCGACGTGCGTTGGCCCGCTCTGAAGTTCCCTCTTCGCTAAAATCCTTCGCTAAGATCAGAGCATTGGCTAGACCAGCATTCGCGGGTGGGTGATTTCCTGATGTTATGGCAAGGCGATTGTCGCTACTTCGACTGGGGGATCCGTGACTGTGAGAGGGACTGTTGTAGCGAAATATCGGCCCCCCTCCCTGTCCGGGGTCCCGTTCCTGGGGTCGGTTCGAGGAGCTGCAGATGAAGATAAAGGTACACTGAATTGATATTTCTTTTAGATCAGAACGCATTCGATTGAAACTCACGTGAATAAGTTGTTGAAATACTTCCAGATGCCCTGCTTGGGCTTCTCTATTGTTTTCGTAGCACGAAGGATTTCGGTAAAACGAACAGCCTCCTGTAGTTCCATAAGGCGTTCCTTATACTGAAAAAAAAAACAACAACAAAGAATACAGTAAAATTCAGTCAGAGCTTTAACTGCGCTTTTGTACTTGATTCCTCTCCATTAGCACCATAGCCATCTCCACTCGGGTGAAACGCTTACGCTGAGCCATAGGAACATCGCTTTCTTCTCGTTCTGAGTCATCTGAAAAGTACAGAATTATTTTTAATTATTCATCGCATATGCGATGCGTCCTTACTCTGTTGTTTGACTTGCTCTTTGGTCTTCTTGAGATCGTCCTCCAGCTCACCGACTTTTTGTCGAAGTTTATTACGAGATTGCGACATTGCATTTAATTCCTCGCGAAGAATTTCTATCTCACCCGTAAGTTCATCGACCTTGACGATCAAATCATCTTTTACGATGTTGAGAGCATTTCTAAAAAGAGTCGTTATCTTAACATATTGATACCACTTTTGAGAGATTGAAAATTACTTGGTTGCCAGCAACTCGTTGTTCTCCATGATGAGATTTTCGACTTCTTTGCCCATTCCTGCAATGGTCGGTTGTGGTTTTAGCAAAAATAAATACCAAATGTAATAGTTAAAAAAGGAAGTATGTAAAGTACATGCTACAGAATAAGCGAAATGAAAGAATATGAGGGGAAGGCAACTGATATAAAAGGAGTAAATAGATGAAATTTGAGATTGATTAATGGGAAATCGAATTTTTTAATTAAATTATATGCAGCGTATCTTGTGAAAGATCGGATACATCCTTTGTGTCTTGCAAAGAGAACTGTCAGCGCTATAAGAGACTATCAAAACAAACATTCTGACAGGTATGGTCTACGTCTTAGCTTTCATTTACAATTTTACATTTTCCCAGAAGGTTAAACAAAATTCGCCCTGCTCCCCACGAATAGCTTACTTAGTGTGAAAAAGAGGTACAAACTTACTAATCTTTCTGTTGTTGGCCAGAAATTGTAGAATGTATAACAAAAAATAAAAGGTATTGAATGCCTCCGTTACTGACCCGACTATAACTATACAAAAATAACAATATAATGTCTATTCCAACAGCCTAGCGGGCCTCAAATCAAGGAAAAGAAAACTTTGAGAATATTATTATCTGCAGACCACGTAGAACCCCTGGATATATGGCGCAGGTGGCCAGCAACTAGTATACTGAATTACTGACCGACGATTTAAGATACAACCAGCGAAAAACATAAGTTACTTCTTATGGATTTTTCCCACAGCTTCAACTTCAAACTACTACATAATGTATTCTGAAAAAAAAACTTCTCAGCTCACAAGATACAAAATTGGATAAACTTCTATTCGTCCTAAAACGGTTCCGAGTAAGTCTAGGGATGACTTTTGCTTGCTTAGTTAACTTTGTGAAACTTTTAGTGGCACTTTGCGTTGAATATTCTAAAACATTGTTGTCTATACGTTGGGTGACCACAAGGAACTGAGACCCGGGAGCTCCAACTAAAGTATTGTTTTCTCTTCATCGTATTGTAGTAAGCACGAATAACTCAAGTAAGTCCTTATATCCAAGTGTTCACCTGCCAAGTGAAATACAAGATACAAGACGGCTTCCTAAAAAACTCTACGTTGCACAATTCACATGACACAAAACAATTAAAAAAATGATCTAAACTGAAAAATCCAGCACCAAAATAAAATTAAAACTTAGAAAACTTAACGCAACTGAAGCTTATTAACCACTACCACTTGAAGAGTGTAAGTGCCCTGGGTGAGAGTGGAAACTATTCCTCCAAGGCACCACCATCTTCCAAGCTACGTATACATCACATCTTGAAGAAAATAAAACTCTGAATTAATTAACTAATTAACTTACCAAAGTAATTATCATTAGCTATTGTGCGATCCACGATGAAAACAGTGTTTGATATTGAGAGAGGAGTAAGTTTATTAATTGAGAAAAGTTGAATTTTGTTTGTATTTGTTTATTGACTCGATTTTTTTTTAGTTAGGATTCATGTTAAAGGACTAGTTGTTTTTTTTTTGTGCATAATGTAGATAAGTTTATATGTTAGCAACAACATTGTGCTGGATGTATTTACAAGTGATATAAACAAATTCAAATAAATGCAGGCGACACCTACCTGAAGAAGCGTATTCCCCAGGATGCACCCAGCTGCCTGATGATTAGTCGAAGTTGTTGGTTGTTGGGGGAAGTAGTTGTGAGTAGATATTGTTTTTTGTTTGTTTTTCCACAAATAACAAAATAAAAAACAAAAAGAAATAATCATTGTTAGATGCTGTTTAATAACAGAAGATAATTAAAATCGAAAATAAAACAAGTTAAACAAATATAACGTGCAACTCGGTTAATTGAGTTAAGCGCCACAGTGAGAACGAAGAACATTTAGACTCACCTGTGACTTCATGCTCTTCGCTCTCCTCGTTGTCTTGAAATGACAACTCTTGATAAAGTGTATTCGCGGAGCGTTGTTCCTTTTTGGTTGTAGTTCGACCAACTAATTAAGTTTTTCGATTTAAATGTCGAATGTTGTTGTTTTTTCGTTTAATTTTGTTGATAATTATCGCAAAACCATTGATTATTGTTATTAACAAACGGAAATTTATTAAAGTGTGTGCGAAATTAGAGAATTAATTAGTTGGAGGAGTATCGGTTTGGAGAAAGAAACAAAAAAAATGTTATGGACCTCATTAGTAAACTCAATTTGGAGAGAACAACTTTGATGTGATTACCATTCGGTGGAACATTTGGCACAATTGGACATTCGTCGCTTTGGGGCGATGTTGCTTGGTTTATGTGATGTAGGGTGTCTGTTTCGGCGGAACGCTCCATTGTATGAACATTATCCAGTTCATTTTGAAGAGATGGTGGGCCTGAGTCATCGGAATTACTTCCCACGCTGCAGATGGTCTCGGTGTCCAACATTGCTGAGTTGTCCAGCGATGCAAAACCATACGAGACGGGACCAGATGAGCTATTTTCAAATGAGAGGCAAAACATTGTTTAAATTGTAAGAACTTGTTAGCGGTTTGAATTACGTTGCAATGACTACTTGATAAGCGAACAGGTTGAATTAAAATAAGAAAAAATACATTTTTGTTTTATAAGAGGTTTTTGCTTTCTTCACTTGTTTTTGCTTTCTTCACTTGTTTTTGCTTCCTGTCAAACGCTTCAAAGAACGAAGCACGAAATACAATAGAATAGCTTCAGTGCCGAAGACAAATTAGTTATGACTTTATGAGTACTTTATAATCGATAGTGCTCGCAGGGGAACAGCAACTGTGCTAAGCTACATAATTCGAACTGCATTCTCTAATGCAAACCTCTCTGTTGATTTTAATTTTATTATTTTAAATACCGTCATCACAAGTAAGCAAATTCGTTTAACTATCTAGCATCCAATATAAATAAAACGTGCCAATAGAAAAATAAATCAAACTCATAATAAAATTACCGAACAACAGGATTTAACCTGGCTCTATTGACTTCCATCCTCTCCGAAGCTGAGCTCATCTGTGAATGGGTCGAACCCATAAGCATTTTTGTACGTTCCATATAGTCTACATGTGTTTTGAATAATTCCGTATATCTCTCGTGTAATTTATTATATTCCTGCAAACAAAAAGCAAAATTAGCAAAGTTTTCTTGAGTAAAACTTTAACTCGCCTTCTTCAGATCCGTTTCCCGCTCCTCCAATCGACTAGCATGTTCCAAACTGTTCTTGTGCTTCAACTCCAGCATTCGTACAATACTTTCTAATGACTCTAATCTACTTGCTAATTCTTTATTCTCTGTTTCGGCTAAGTCTTCGGCTTCCAGGAGCTAAAATTTGTAATTTCATTACAAACGACTTTAGTCGCAAGTAGAATACCAATTACCTTTTGTTCAGACTGCTTCCTTGCACTCTTTTCTCGTTCGTACTGTGTGACTAGCTGCTCATTGTCTTCTCGAAGAAGCTCCACCTCGACATCCTGCTCCTGGTTGATTCGATACGATGCATCCAAGCATTCCAGGACATTCACTAATAGCGGCATCAAATTTTTTACGACATCCTCGTCGTAACGATTGATCATACGCTCGAATTCCTGATATATACTGCTGGCCAATTGCTGTACCTGTATTGTTTCGGAATTGCCCAAACGAGTAATATAGAGAGGAGAAAAAATGTACAAAAGTAAACAAATGTGGATCCGTCATCGTATCGCGACGAGTAGGTGTTCTCTCGTTTGTGGATTGGATTCATGGGTTAGCAGGGAAAGAAGAACAAATTAAAATGCAAATCGCTTTTATATCGAGTGAACGTTTGTGTGTGTTATTCAACGATGATGAAGTGATGGTGCTAGGGATGAGCTCGTTTAAGTTTCATATACACTTCAGTGTATAGCATGAGAAAAGTGTTAATGGTTTAAAGAGGAATGGGTGCTGTGTTTCCTCCATAAGGATGAAAGTAAGTTTACATATTTACAAAGGTTGTACCAGTTTTATTTTCCGTTTTTTTTTCTTTTTTCTTATGCAGTAGAAAACACCATCCACGTTCCTGGCGGTTTTGTTATTTCTTCGAGTAGGCTTAGTATAGTCACCCCGAGGCACAATGTAAACAAGAACGGTTTGCAAGTGCTAAGAGATAGCTTACTCTTCCCCACGTGCCGCATAGTGAACGGATTAATTGAAATTAAAAACACGACCCTTCTTTGGCCTCCTACTCAGAAAAATCTGTTTCTGCTTCGTTTTTATTTTGTTTTTGTTTACAGTTGTGTAAACAAAAACAAATATAAATGGGGAAGAGGAGAATAATATGGCAAGCGGGCAAATGACTGCCCTTAAATGAAAACTGGGTCAATGTTAGTGTGTCAACTCTGATGTTGTGTTGATGCTTATGGTAAATGTTTATGAAGATGTTGAACTTTTACGTTTATCCATACTTAGAAGTAGCAGAAAGGACACGATGCAAAAGACGAAATGTTAGTTAGAAATGAATGATTTATTTATAGAAAAGTCACAGTCACATAACAAAACCAATATAACACAATTGTTTTTACAAAATACTTAGTCTTGGATTATACTATTATGCAAAAACAAAAAAAAAAACATTTTAAAACGAACAAAATAGAGAAACGAATACACAAGTGGAAATGGAAATACATTGAAAATTAAAACACTCACGATGCTCACAACCTGTTCATTCTGAAATAAAATAAAATAAAAGAAAAAAAAAAAAAATAATAAAAACAAAATCAACAAGAAAAATATTTTTTGTTATAGAAGACGGGATAAGAAATAGAACTCAAAATATGTGGGCGGGTGTGAGACGATGGAGAGAGTACTAATAGAAAATGATTCCTTTGTTTTCGAACGTGACGAGACGGCATGCGATAACCTACACCCTTAAAAATGCTTGCGGTAGTGGAATTTGTGCTTCTCTACCTTAATAAATATTCGTAAGTAAATTTTTGGATCAAGATTCCAATGATACAATTTTAAACATTGGGTCGTTTGAATAAAAACTATAGCATTTACCTTGAGTGAAAGGTTTTAGCAAAGTAAAAGCCTGCATCTCTTTGAATCGGTGTGAATAAAAATCTACTCTGCTAAAGTAATGTGGTATTCGATTGGTTATTCTCAGAGAACTTTGTTCGCTCTAGGTCACTTTTTATGTAATGAATACAAAGAAAGGGAGCATCAGAAATGTCGGGGACCATTCTGCGGAATAGGGGATCATAATCAAAGAAGAATTATGGTAACTAGAGAAAGAATCTGGCATAACACTCGGGACATAAGCGAAAGAGATTCCAGGGCTACATCGACATAAGCAAAAATAACCTAACGGGGCATTGTACCCTCAAGGAACACCTCAGAAAACTGGATACTTGGCAAGTACCAATTATCTGATGAGGAAATACTGTCACTGGAGTCTGCTCTCATCCTTAGATTCTTAAGCTTACTATCCTGCTCGCGTCCCAAGTCTCCACTTCGATTCTCCACAGCAAAGATAAATGGTCGCTAAATTATCAAAATGATATAGATGGGACAAAACCATAATGTTCATGGTAAACGTAATTTTCAATTAACGCATAATTATAATTTCGAATTTCAGACTTCAAATACATCGCAATATTTGAATATCTCTAAAACAATAGATACAAGAAAAGTTGAAGAAGATTTATATTATTATTGCTGCGGCAGCTTAAATAATTTCTGTAGTAGAAGTAGAAGACGACGTTCCTTCGTGTAGGGTAAAACCTTGTTTGCATTGGAATTTTGCTGCAATCTAAATATCATTATATTAATACGTGAACATCAAAAGTTTCGGTACACTTTTAAAGTATTTATTATGAAATGAGGAAACTTATATTATTCGAAAGGTACTCTGCCGAAGATGTGCACAAACCAAACATCGTGGGTATATGTCGCCATTAAGGCTGTTAAAATTAATGTCGTTTTCCATTGGGACAAAAAATCAATCTTTTTTTTGATCTAAATCACTTTTGGCGTTCCACTGGGAAAAAAAATCAATCTTTTTTTTGATTCGGATAACTTTTTGCAAATCTCGATATTTTTTCAGATTTACACATACTACCACAAATTAAGCACAGCTGTTTTACGTCATTTAAAGAAGTTTACTTTAAAACAAATGTGCAAAGTTCCATGAAAATCAAAATAAAGAAATATATAAACAGCAATGGACATAGTTTTGGAGGAATTATTATCTTCATTGTTTTCCTCATCATCTGGAAACTACGAATCACCGAAACTACTCCATTTGTATCTACAACAGAGGAAACATTTTTCAAGCCGATTTCCATGGTTGATTTTACCAAAAACAAATGCAATTTGAGCAGCTGATATTTTTGTCAAATAACGCACTAATCCATTCACAAAAGCAGATCAATTTCGTTGCATGTTCCATGAGCCGCATAAAATCTGAGATCTGAAAAAGATTTTTGGTGGTCCCAATGGAAAACGACATAAGTTATGAAATCCCCATACAAAACACGTAATTGATATGATTTTGGTGACATTCAATTTGCCGCCGCCATAAAAATTACCATAGTAACGTATTCAAAACTAAATCATCTTTGATTAGAACCTGTTTCTAATGGAGCAGCTCATTTGAGTGTTTTTTCGATATCTAGATGTCGTTCTTTACGTTAATAACAAAAAAAAACAAATATTTTTTAGTATTACATTTTTATACAGGGAATGGCCGATTTTCGACCACAAGCGATACTAGTTTCTGGTAGTTCCTCCACAAGCCCCGCAAGTTTTTTATTGTTTTTTCATCGCATGAAAAGGAATTTTTGGTTTTGTGTTTTCTTTTATTTATCACGCAAACGTTTTCTTCGGCTTCCTTCAAAAAAATATCCAAAGTACACAACACAAACTTTTTCCTCCGATTTGTATGTCAAAATTTATCTTCGATGTAATGTATCGGACATTTATTTCGCGAGCTAAATGAGTGGAGACTTGTCATCGGCCCATCTATATGAAGTAACAGCTAAACTGCCTCGCTAAGTTTTATCTTTGTAGACATTTTTGTATGAGAGATAAAATTTAGCGCGAGCAGGATACTTAGCTTTAAAGGAAACTGGGCTAGAGAGAGTGCCAAAGAGAAGCAAGAGGACAAAACCCTCCTGAATGATTCCGAAAGGAATTATAATGTGAGGGAAACTCTTATGAGGTAATATAGCTCTCTAAGGCGTAAGCAGAAGCTACAATAGACCAAGAGATCACAGTACAACAACCCCTTTCAAATAATAAAAATTACTATTTATAAACAAAACATCGAAAATTAACAATGCTTGGCCTGTTTTATGTAAAAAATATTTTATTCCAAAGGGGTAGATCAGAAAAATAGCAGACTGGCAAGTGCTAAGATTGATTCATACCGAACTGATTAACAGGTAAGTGGTAACACTATTCGAACATGAAGAAGTTGGTGTAAACTCAAATCAGTTTTTCTTCAACATTTATTTTAGATTTTAACACTTCTGTTGAATAAAATAATTTTCTACGTTTAATTCATAACTCCCAGTGACTATTTGGGAAAACGAGACCTGGCACTCATTCCGTAACTCTGAGAACGATAATCGTTTGCGCGATAGTAGTCAACGATCTCGTCATTAATTTGCTCCATTACTATCGTGTCGTCCATCGTTTATTTCACACAAAGTTTGAGAACTTTCGGTATCTCCCAAAAGCTCACAAGCTGTAGTTGGAATAGGCACTAGACGTCGTCGTAATTGTCATAAATGACATTTTTTAAACAATTTTGGTTTTTGTCTTTGGTGGCGGCCAATTATTTCATCCTCAAATTGCAAAAGTACTTACCTAGTTAATCTTTGTTAATTTTTGATTAATAATATAAATGTCTAACATATTTTTATTAAGGTCAGCTACGCCGAAGCAAATGGCAATTTTGATTGAATATATGGAGTTACATCCGGACTTGGCAAAGGGCTACAAACCCAATTCTGTCCAAGGAAAACACCATATAAATAAAATGTGGGATGAATTGGCAGGAAACACATATATAACACATAAATATTTGGAATCATTAAAAAAATTACACTCAAATTCATGAAAAAGATTTCAATTGCCTGCAAAATACACAAAACTATGCAAGACGATACCTCTTTAGCTATCGCGCAAACGCTATCGTCTTGACGATAGTAGTCTGTCGATTATGGAGTTCCGAGAAGCAAATGGTCAATCGTCAAAACGATATCGTCTGGACGATAGACAACTATTGAACTTACGTGAAGCAAAGCTAGCGTCGAAACGCTATCGTCTGGTGATAATCGACATACGGAATGAGTGCCCTGTTCTAGACGTTTGCTCTTTGCTGCATGCGGCACATTTAACAAGTGTTTCAGGAAACCCAATAAGTTATTAGTAAATCGGTTTTTGATTGAGATCGATGAGAAAGATATTTCCTTGATAACCTCGCCTTATATGCATTAGCAAAATCCTCAGCATAGAAACGGAGAAATTAGGTAACGATTTTCTCGACTCTGCAAAAACTGGTGCTGGACAGATAACTGTTTGGCATATCCTTAGACAGAAGACGGACCACTGACCAAGACACAAAAATGATACCTTTTATCCCTTTTGGTACGAAATTGGGCTCGTGTGTCACAGTTAAATTTTATGACATGGCTGATAGGCTCAATTAAAAAGCTTTTAGATAAACACTCTCGGAAGTTTGTCAGCAGTTGGCGAAAGATGACACAGCGGAAAGAACCTTATATATAATTTGTGTTTTTTTTTGGAATGGAACCAGGAATCCCTCGCTTAGCAGTTTAGATTTGCTTTATTGGAAAACATGCTAATAGGTAACTTATTGCTTGCTTGCTTGACTGCACGCAGACATTATTGTATATTCATCCAAACTTTCTACACTCTGAAGTTGCATTGCCTTTGTATGTTTCTAAATAAATTAAGACCTTCACATATAAAAAACTTACTTTTTCAAGGCTATTGAGTGCGTTAAAATCAAAAGCGTTTAACTCATATGTTTCTTCTGTAGTAAGCAGAATAGGGTTCATAAAGCGATTCGGTATTGAGTAATGTTCTCTTTCATTACCGCTCGTAAAGTCTATCTTAATCTTGGATGACTACGTTTTTCCATTTACGGAAATTGTGTATATATGTCTCTTACGACGTTAATTATATAATTATTAAAAAAAGTGAACTTCTTCAGAAGTTGGATGTTCTTTGTTCCCGTTGGCGAACTTTTGACGTTCAAAACTTGTGAATAGCGGTAGTGTTCAGAGCTCAACAGTGGAGATCCGGACGTCTAAGGTAAAAACACAAAATAGCTGGACCAGCAAGCAAAACAAAAAAATGTATATACCTTATTATGCTGGCAAATTAAAATATGAAAAATACTTTCAGGTCTTGGCGATGGTTGTCAGTTGCGGGTGTTGCTGCGAGGACTTACCGTACCATGATCCTGAACGTTATATTGGCTGGTTTCAAATTGGACGTCGGCGTTGGGATTTTTCTTTGAAATAATTGTTGCAGATGATCCAGTTCAAGCTAAGGCTCTGGCAACAGCTGCAAAACAAGTTTCAATAATGGCAATACCTCATACATCACTTTATTGCCGCTTGGCAAAAAGCGATCTCTGTGGTTGAGATTAAATCCTAGCTTGTAAGTCGCAGTCGCGAAAAGTTACGGGTTCTCCCCCGCATACAAATGTGTGACCGGTAATGATAAAGCTGATGAGCTGGCAAGAAAGCTTTCTTCATTCTACATTGGTTCCTCAGACACTCGTGTCTTACTTGAACTTAACCAGGCCGATACCTCACAGTTTCTATTAACATGAGAACACTCCACACTTTCTTGGCCACTGCCCAACATTTTCGAAGACCTCTCTGAGCAGCCCTTAAAAGACTTATCAATATAGATTTGTGTTACCCTCGGGATGGCTTGACAACCCGGTTTCATAAGTCTTCATAGTATAGGGGTCGTTACAACCAAAAGAGCATCACAACGGATCTATGTACATTGATCTGAGTGTGGTGGTTTTAGGTTGTCCATGTCTCGCCAATCCGATTGCCTACACCTTTAATTGAGCATTGATTCCTAGCTTCAACCGCTGTGGAAATAGGTACAATAAAAGTATTGACGTCTGACAGATAGCAGAAAAAATTCATTCGGTTTCTATTTCCTCTCGATCAATATCCTGAGACACTAACTACTGAGCTCATCTGCAGATCTCAGTTCGTTATTTGTAAAACCTGCTGCACATTTTAAAACTAGAACTAAACTAGAAATTAAACCGGTCTTCACATTTAACATTTTTACGACAACTTAATACGAATGGGTAACAAAGTTACCTTCAACTTTACCCGTAGAAATCACTCATACATAGACTCAACATCATTACCGGAGCAAACACATAATTCAGGTAAAATACAAAATCCAAAGTGTTGTGTTTGAAGTTACTTTTTTTTTGTGTGAATGCAAGTATGTAGTGAATCACTTATACAACCGACGCGCAATAACAGTTACGTCAAAATAAAACATCAACTGGAAACTGATTTTAACATGCAATTAGGAAAAGTTCAAGAAAGGGGTCTGGTAATAGTTTTTATTTCTCATAAAATTAATGTGTAGCTAAGTGTTGTAGAATCGCTTGGTACTTTTTCCGTTGGCCTTAGATAATTATATTTTTAAGTAGGTAGGTCGGTAGGTTCTCCCGTAGTTTTTTCTTCATATCGTTGTCTTATAATATATACCAACTACATTTGCTCCTCGGCCACTCGTGTCTTCGTTCATTTTCGTCTTCCAGTGTATGGCGTTAGATAACCTCATTGAAATCGAGGGGAACTAATAATTAATACCTCATAAGAAAAGTGTAAACATAAAACTTTAAGCGAGTAGGCAGTGAAGTACGAGACAATATTGCATGGTAAAAAACTATTAATCCGCAAAACAAATATAATGGTTAAATGTTAAAATGTGATTGCTGGTAGCTACACTAGAGTTGCTTTAAAAGTTCCTTCTAAAAACTTCTGTAACACAAGTTTGCTGTTATTTTAAAGTAGGACAGTTAGTAGATGGGTGGGTGCATACTACCCATTCAACTTAAGCAAGCGGCAGTTTCAGGGCTTGACTTTAAAAGTAAATATAAATGCGCATATTTAACTAATACTATGCTTATCAGGGGCAGGTCACTTTCACGGTTTAGCTAGTGATTTTAATTTATGTATCAAACTCAGAATTGTTAAGTCAGCTGGTGATCACGAGCAGTGTTGCATGAAATGGCATGTGTTAGCACATTGTTAGAACTTAGAAGTTTCATTCTCGATGCTCACAGAAGCGGAAAATTTAGGGCATTCGTATTTATTAGGATTTTGGTGGATCGATTTTTTGTTAGTTAAAAACTATTTAACCATCAAATCATTAGCTACTTATGTATATATATAGGGCTCGAAAATGTTGCTCCTGGGATTGCAGAAATTAAAAAAAAAAAAACAATATAGGTTTGTCAGTCAGACGCCGTTAAATATATTTAATTCATCTATCTATTAGATTATAGAAAGTAGAGGATTAAATCCCATTACATTGCAAACAATTATCTTGATACAAGGTGGGCAAAAAGAAATCACCCTATTGGAAGATGCTCTTATGTTTGCAAATGGCCGCCAATGTCAAATCTGTTTTGACATTTGTGGACTAGACAGAAATGTAGAATACAAGTGAACAAGCCATGGAGCGATTCACTTCCCAAGAACGCGTGTCTATTTTTTTGCGTAACAATTCGTCTGTAGTATTGGCGCAGCGCGAATTCCGTCTCGCCGATTCCACGGCCGTCCTACACCGACTGCGCAAACACTGCGCCGTTTGGCCATCAACTTTAAAGAGTATGGGATCACACGAGACGTTGCGAAGAGTGGCCGGCCCCGGAGCGCCCGTTGTGCCGAGAATATCGTCGCTGTTGACGAGGCCATTTTTTTCGCGAACGCCGCTGGTCAAACGACAACAGTGGACGGTGTGCGCTATAGGGCCATGTTAACCGAGTTTTTTCTGCCGCAATTGGACGAATTAGGACTGGAGGACATGTGGTTCCAACAGGACGGAGCTACGGCACACACTGCGCGAACCACAACCGATATTCTGAAGGCGGCGTTCCCGGGTCGCCTCATCTCTCGTTTTGGCGATTTCCACTGGGCCGCAAAATCGCCCGATTTAACCGTTCCAGACTTTTTTTTGGGGGGTTTTTTTGAAGTCCCGTCTTTACGTGAACAAGCCAGAGACCCTAGAAGCCCTCAAGGACAACATTCGCCACGAGTGCGAGAATCGGTCGCCCGAAGTGTTTAAAAATGCCATAAAACGAGCCCGTACGGCAATCAATATCATCTTCTCGAGTGGACAAATAAAATTCTAAAGGTTCAAATAAACATAATCAAAAAACAGAATCGAAGTTTTTCATTTAAGCTAAGTATCCTGCTCGCCCTAAATTTTATCTCCCATGCAAAAAAATCTACAAAGATAAAATTTAGCGAGGCAGTTTAGCAAAGCAGTATCCTGTTCGCACGCTAAATTCTTAACTTCATATAGATGGGCCGAGGAAAAGTCTCCACTCATTTAGCTCGCGAAATAAATGTCCGGTACATTAAATCGAAGATAAATTTTGACATAAAAAAGGAGGAAACAATTTGTGTTGTGTTTACTTTGTACTTTTTTTCAGAGGAAACCGCAGAAAACATAAATAAAAGAGAACGCAAAACCAAAAATTCCGTTTCATGCGATAAAAAACATACAAAATTGCAGGGCTCGTGGAGGAACAATGCAAATAGGGATTTACCGGACACGAAGGAACGTGTCGTCTTCTGCTTGCTATTATACAAGGTGGCGCAAAAATAACCTTCCGATGTTTTTTGGCTGTAATTTAAAAAAAAAAAAATTAAAAACTTTGATTCTTCTTGTGGATTATTTTTATTTGGTCTTTTAATTTTTTTTACATCAAGTCGAGAATATGATGTCATGTAAATGGCCGCCGCCACAGTTGATTGTCATTTGAGCCCTTTTTATGGCATTTTCCATCACTTTGGCCAAAACTTCCGGCGATAGGTCCTCACATTCTTGACGGATATTGTCTTTAAGAGCTGCAAGAGTCTGAGGCTTGTTGACATAAACCCGTGACTTCAAAAAGCCCCACAAAAAGAAGTCTGGAGCGGTCAAATCAGGCGATCTTGCGGGCTAGTGCAAATCGCCAAAAACGACCCGGGAACACCGCTTTCAGAATATCGGTTGTGGCTCGCGCAGTGTGTGCGTAGCTCCGTCCTGTTGGAACCACATGTCCTCCAGTCCTAAATCGTCCAATTGCGGTAGAAAAAAATTGGTAAACATGGCCCTATAGGGCGCACCGTTCACTGTTGTCGTTTGACCAGCGGCGTTCTCGAAAAAAAAATGGCCGCGTCAACAGAGGCGATATTCTCGGCACAACGGGCGCTCCGGGGCCCGCCACTCTTGGCAACGTCTCGTGTTGTGCCAGTCTCTTCGAGGCGAGTGGCTAAACGTCGCAGTGTTTCACCAATAGGCGTTGGACGGCTAGGAAATCTGCGACGAAATTCACGTTGTGCCAAAGTCACCGACCGATTATTGCTCAAATAAATAGTCACCAATATTCCGCGTTCTGGAGCAGTGTAGCGTAACATTGTTTATTAACGTGTATTTCGCATGTGTTTACTACACAAATGTCAAAACAGAACTGACA
Organism: Cheilosia vulpina; assembly: GCA_916610125.1. Lineage (NCBI taxonomy): Eukaryota > Metazoa > Arthropoda > Insecta > Diptera > Syrphidae > Cheilosia > Cheilosia vulpina. The sequence continues at coordinate 28,645,075 of OU744278.1, forward strand.
TTAGGGGCCAATCGCAAAATTTATAGCATTTTCTGACAGGAGGATTACTTTTGCGCCACCTTGTAGAACTTATTTGAGCTGCTGCAGCAATGATAACATCTTCTTCAATTTTGCTAATATCTATTGTTTTGGAACGATTCAAACAATGCATTGTCTTTAAAGTTTGAAATTCGACAATTGTACGTGCGGGTATAGTTAAAATAACGTTTACTGTCATGATCAAATGGTTTCTGTCCCATCTATATGATGTTTTATAATTTAGCGAGCATTTATCTTTGGTGTGGAGAAATGAAGTGGAGACTAGGGACGCTAAAATTTAGCGCGAGCAGGATACTAGGCTTTAGAAAAAATAAATGTGAGCCACACAACATCGGATGACTTCTTTTGGTCCATCTTGTATATATATAGTTGGCGCAACGGGTCCGTAGAGACCATAGGCCTAGCTTCTCACAACCATTCGTCTTGTTGGAGTTTTTATTTTCGGGACGAATGGTCGCCAGACGTTCGCGAGAGGTGGCGCAGTGAAAAAAACCTTAAGTTGGAATTTTGCGTTTTTTTCGGGATTCGAACCTGGAAGCATGTGGAAGGTCGCAGTAATGATTCCAAAACGAAGCAAACTACTTAGCGAAGTAACCTCTTATCGCCCAATATCGATACTACCAATGGTGTCCAAGGTGTTTGAAAAAATGCTCGTAAAACGTCCGCAAAAAATAATTGATGACAAATCGCTAGCCCCAATTCACGAATTTTGATTTAAAAATAAGCACTCTACAATTATTGATCAGGTGAATAGAATCACAGATAAAACGAAAAAGCGTTTGAAGAGAAAAAGGTGTGCTCTACAATAGGTGTGTTTTTTTGAACTTCGATTTCAGCAAAGCAAAGTACAGTAGAACTTTCAGCACGCAATCACAACAACTACTCTGAGTTCTCAAAGTGTCAAGTAGAACGTAGTTGTTGTAATTGCCTGCGGAAAATCCTACTTTACTTTGTTTTGCTGAGATCGAAGGTAAAAGAAGCTTTCGATAAAGTCTGGTATAAAGGAATGATCCACAAACTACAAAAGCAGCTGCCGAAGCAGTATTCGACAATTCTATAGTCATAAATGTATCAGATCGATTCTTCGGATTTAAACAGGAGACAGAGTAATCAACAGAGTTCTAGGTCCGGTGCTATACCTATTATTTTCACTAGCGATCTGCCTGTTAGTGGAGAAACTACTACAGCAACATTAGCAGACGACACTGCTACTTGCTATGGGAGCAACTGTCGAATTAGCGACACAAAACCTCAAACGGCGGTATACACTATTTTAGAATGGACTAAAAAATGACAGATTAGATTTAATGGCCTGGCTTAGGGTCCATATTAATTTTACGTATAAAATCGTATCACACATTCCAATATACATTAACAACAATGTAAAAGAATACTCAAATACAGCCAAATATCTAGGCATGACTCTGGAGACACGGTAAACTGCATTGGAAAGCGCATGTAAAGAAAAACAAGTAAACGTTTTATCATCGGCCTCGCCGATGCTTTGATGCCCTCCACTGCATACAAGTAATGCAAAATTGGTTTTGTATGGGAGTATAAGAACTACTTGACCGACATAGCCCAAATTTAATATCAACCTGACGACGATAAAAGTGAGTCCTCTCATAAAATTGCACTTTCCTAGGTCGATTTGTTTCGACGCTATCCTGTTTTCAACAGACAGAGAGACACATGGGCCTAATATTGATTTTGTACCAGAACTACTTGACCGACATAGCCCATTTTTAATACCAACTTGACGACAGTAATAATAAGTCCTGTCACAAAATTTGACTTGCCTAGGTGGAGTATTTTCGACGCTATCGTGATTTTAATATTAACTACTTGACCGACAGAGCCCATTTTCAATACCAACCTGACGACGATAAAAAGAAGTCCTTTCACCAAATTTCATTCGCCTATGTCAATTCCTTTGGGCGCTATCGTGCTTCCAACAGACAGACGAATATGGCTAAATCGATTCAGAATGTGATCCTGATTCAGAATATATATACTTTATGAGGTCTCCGGTTACTCCTTCTTGGCGTAACAACTGTAATGACAAAGTGAATATAACTTCCTGTGGAGGGTATAAAACGATAAGTTGAACATGCGAGACAGTAAAATGTATTGGCTTATTGGGAGATATTCATCCCTGTCCAACTACAATAAGCTATTGCTATACAAGCAAATTCTCGAACCAGTATGGAACTATGGACTCCAGTTGTGGGCATGCACATGCCAAACAAATTTCAAAAATATTCAGGTCTTCCAAAATAAAGTACTAAAGAACATAATCAATGCATCGTGGTACATATGCAACGCTGATCTACATAGAGATATAAATATTGAAAAGGTTGAAGTCGAAACTAAAAAAATTGCTCAAATGCGCAGATGTAGGCTTCACAACCACGTTAGCTTAGAAATAACAGAATTACTAAATACAGACAATGTAATCAGGAAATTAAGGCAGATAAAACCGCTTGATCTATAAAAATTAGCTAAGAACACAAATTAGGTTATATTTTTTACCAAAGCTCAATTTTTACACATAATACCTACAGAAACGTTTGTCCCAGGAGTAAGTAGGTGTACAAAAAAATTGTATTTCCGCAATAGGGTGCCACAAAATAACACAAATCCAGACCATAGACTGTTACTTATAGGATAGATAGCATATATGATGTAAGTAAATTGTAATCGATACAATGAAACAATTAACGCGTGAAATATTGACGTACCTATTTCTGGTGCCGAATCCTATAACATAAGAGTAAGTTTATGTGAAAGGTACGCAGTTAACCACAAACCAAACCAAAATATTCACAGTTTAAATGTAGGTAGGTATAGCGTGTGAACAAAGTCCTCAGATAATAAAAAAACAGCTGTTGGGGCGTCATTTTTGCACAATGTGCTTCTTGTGTTCAAAGGCGACAGTACACAGCTACTCACGACATAAAACAATGTCTTTTGAAGAGGTGATACAAATGGTAAACAAACCATAAAAATAGTAACCCGCCATTCATTCCTTCCTACGTGGACATGACAATGAAGAAGTATGTTCAACAAACTCGAACTAGCACTGCATTCGATAACAAAATACCTTATCAATGCCATATCCTCTAGGGTCTCTGATTTATCAACAGTAAAGCAATGAAGTTATTCAATACGCTCCAGCTTAATGAGCACTAAATGCCCTAAGAATGATAACAGCTATCTCATGCCACATTTCCTCATTTTTAAATGATAACATATTCTATCTTTACTCAGAGTGATTCAACAACAATAAGCCGAAAGCAAATGATAAACTACCAACTGAATTGGTCAGGGCTGTTGCTCTGCGTCTGCATGCTGGCACATTCTCTACCTACCTACAAGTCACCGAGCTAATAAATATTCCTTTATGACCTTAGCGCTATTAATTAACAATATCTTACAGCCTTCCCAAAATAAGAAAAGCGCTCGACAACGCACCAAGCGAAAAATTATATTTATCTGGAATGGGAAACACAACGACACTTTACAAGCTAAATAATTATCGATTTGTTAAGGTTTTGTGTGATCACAATTCAAAAGGCAAGCAGTGCACCAAAGTCGCTATTGTTGTCTCTCTTGTTTTATTTGAATTTAATTTAAGTGTGTGATCCCAATTCAATGTTGTGTTGTCTTTCTAATTCTACAATATACTTTTCGAATCATACACTCGATTTCCGCTGTTGCCATTTTGGGCAACCAGTTCATGAATGTCTAATGAGGGCGATTGAAAGAGGTGTTTGCGTTTAATGTGTAGGGGGGTGGTGTGGGACGAAAAGGAAACCAAACATAAGTCCCTGAAATTTCGGGCAATACCACACTGCACTATACTATTGAAAAATGAGTCAGTGTCCATACCTTCTCCGACATCACCATATTATTGTCCTCTGTGCCGTAGACGGTCTCAGCACCAGGCTGAGGACCACGACTCATTCCGTCGTTGTCCATAATTGCTGCGCGATATATAAATCTGATGATATTCCGCAGAAGCACAAGGACACAAATGTTTCCTTGTCGGGAGTTTCTTTGTTACGTATGTTCCGCCCTCACCTCGATTGCTATGGTTGTGGGAAAGGTTTTCTGGTTTTTCTATGTTCCAGCAACTAAATTAGAAAATCTGTCGTCTCCGCTTGGATGCACATCCAATCAGACAAATTAAACTTTTCCTTTTGTGAATTTTCTTTTTAATTTATTTTTTTTTAACTACGAAACAACATTACACACAAATATATACACTCAGAGCAAACACACGTCAGAAGAAAATTTTTGAGAAATAAAAAATTTTCTCGTTCACGAAGAATTTTTCACTTTCGTTATTTGTGTGGCATTTTTGCGAATGCCATTGGATTTCGTTTTTCCCAATACCGACCGAATGGGATTTTTATTTTACAAAATGTTATACTAGATTGTCGCCACAAGGTAAGGAATTACGGTTCTTCTTGGAGAGAAAAATCGTTTTTCAATTGGAAAAATTTTGCACGAAACACGACAGCGCAGAAAAAGAGAAGAAAAACACATACATTTCACCAAATTTTGACATTTTGCAAGTGGACTGAGCTATGGATGACAGTTGCCTGGTGAGTTGGGCGAGAAAAATTTGCTGACTGCGACTTTTTTTGTTTTTGTACACAAATGACGCAATGGTGGTGAATTATTTTATTTGCTTGTGATGTGCTGGCTTACCGTCCACTGCAAATCTACTACACCTGCGGCCAAAGCAACTACTACTTTATAGGTTTGTGTTGACTTCGACTGGATTTTTCAAGTTTCGTTGCAAAAATTTCCGCTTACAAAAAATTATGTTTATCTAGAGCGATACAATAAATTCATTTATTGACGTATATATTCGCTAAAGTGTTTTCACTGAATTCCAATTGAAATAAATGCGTGCAATTAGAGAAATCCCTTTGCTATACTGTGAGATTCTGCCACAAAATCACTAATTGAAAAGAAGTTAATTAGTGCTAAACTACGTTGACGGCCTGTTGTAATTACAGAAACAACAAGAAAAACAAGAAACAAAGCGTATGAAAAACATTTGCCTTTATTTTTGACTTCAACACAAAACCTAATATAATCCTGATTTATAAAGCAGCAGACAAAGTATATAGGGAACAAATAAAATATCCATTTAATTTTAAGTAATTGGGATCATTGGTGTCAACGTGTTGATATTGACAGTTGTTACTTTCGCCAGTTTTCAGAAAAGCAGTGCAATTTTTATTTGGTCCTACAATTTTTTACATTGGATGTAAACAGAGCTATTTATATTAGCCTGGTTTTTTTGAGCTTCGTTCGCAGCAAAGCAAAGTAAAGTAGGTTTTTCCGCACGCTCTACTTGACACTTCGAGACTCGCAGTAGTTATTATAAATTGTGGGCTGAAAATTCTACTTCACTTTGCTTTGCTGAGAACGAAGCTCAAAAAAACTGGCCTATTGTAATTTAAAATATACAATAGGTAAATTATGTATCTAAAATATCAGTACGATATTTTAGTACTATCCAGACTCTTCAATGCACATTACTAACATTCTTCCACCCACGACATCACTAATCACCACAAATACAAATTTTGTATCCACACTTTTTATTAACAAATTTACAAAAAGAATTCATTTCATAGAAATGCGTTGGTCGGAAGTACAATTATTCCTGATCTTCGGTGTTCTGTTGTTCTGTACTTGCGTGACTAAAAAAAAATACCTATATGCAAAAACGTACGGTTGCTCTGCTCTCATTCCTTTGATGCCATATGCCCCATCAGATTCCCGGTGAGTTTCTCGATTTTCTTTAAATCCGGCGTGTTCTCCGCCTTATATTGGATACACTGAAACGTAAACATGCAATTACTCTATTCAATATTAAATTAATTTAAATGATTTCGCCTTACCTTAACATTGTCCGTCATCTTGAGAATTATGTGGCCTTTCGCGTGGACGTATTTCATCGTGTAGCGGCAGTTTTTGGGATCAGCCATGTACATGTTCTCGACGGCAATTTCAAAATCTTCCCATTCTTTTATGAAGACCATGTTTAATAATGTGGATTTATGCGAAATTAAAAGAAAACTTATTAAGCAGTGCTGAACGTCAACATTCAGTAATGGAAAAGGGAAAATCGAGTTCTCATTTCTTGTTCATGTGTCAACTTGCCATGCACTTGTCAACAAAGCAAGGAAGTGACAGCTGCAGCGGTGTGGTGAATTTTTTTCGAGGTAAGTTACAGTGGTTTTAATTACCTGAGATGTTCTGAATGACAAATATTAATTTGTGAATTTATTAGTGAATAGAAACTTGAAGAAATGAAATATTATGTATAAATGTTGTTTTCTATTCAGTATAAACTATTGCTGGCTATAACAATTTTCTTTCGTTCGATTACAGTGCTATCTACACGCCACTATTAAAAGCAGGAAGAAGTTTTCGTCGCCATTTTGAAAACGGATATAAAAGGTAGCTTAGGTTCCGGTGTGACAGAGGAAGAAAATAGAATTTGCCTGGTTTAATTAATCACACCTAGTCGGCTAATGGTGTTTATCATAGACAAAACAAACTTTCCGCTGTGGGCGGATTAGATTTGAAATAATTCGTTACGTGTGGATAGCAATTTATTTGTTTCTCAATTAGGTACTAGGCCTTTGACAATTTGATTTTAAAATAAGTAGCATAGTATAAATGAAAAAAAAAACACTAAAATTGAGGAAAAATTATGTAAAAATAATAATAATACAGAAATAAAATGCAAGTACAAAACTAATTTAAATTTGAGCAATACAATTACAACTGGAAACAATTTAACAAGATGGATTTTATTAATGGTATTGTCATATTAATGTCAATTAAAGACGCACAATCATTATACAATAACATTAAACCATTTAAAGAGGAGGATTTTTTCACATTTACTTAAAATATTTACGAAAATTTAACAGTAAAGATTGGTTGAGGAAACGTTCATCAGTTATTTAAAAAATCTATACAAATGTACACATGAAATCGATGTTAATGATATTGAAAAGGAAATCCATAGCCATATTTAGCCCTAATACAGGGTGGCGCAAAAATAACCTTCCGATGTTTTTTGGCTGTAATTTAAAAAAAAATGAAAAACTTTGATTCTTCTTGTTGATTATTTTTATTTGGTCTTTTAATTTTTTTTACATCAAGTCGAGAATATGATGTCATGTAAATGGCCGCCGCCACAGTTGATTGTCATTTGAGCCCTTTTTATGGCATTTTCCATCACTTTGGCCAAAACTTCCGGCGAAAGGTCCTCACATTCTTGACGGATATTGTCTTTAAGAGCTGCAAGAGTCTGAGGCTTGTTGACATAAACCCGCGACTTCAAAAAGCCCCACAAAAAGAAGTCTGGAGCGGTCAAATCAGGCGATCTTGCGGGCTAGTGCAAATCGCCAAAAACGACCCGGGAACACCGCTCTCAGAATATCGGTTGTGGCTCGCGCAGTTTGTGCCGTAGCTCCGTCCTGTTGGAACCACATGTCCTCCACTCCTAAATCGTCCAATTGCGGTAGAAAAAAATCGGTAAACATGGCCCTATAGGGCGCACCGTTCATTGTTGTCGTTTGACCAGCGGCGTTCTCGAAAAAAAAAAATGGCCGTGTCAACAGAGGCGATATTCTCGGCACAACGGGCGCTCCGGGCCCGCCACTCTTGGCAACGTCTCGTGTTGTGCCAGTCTCTTCGAGGCGAGCGGCTAAACGTTGCAGTGTTTCACCAGTAGGCGTTGGACGGCTAGGAAATCTGCGACGAAATTCACGTTGTGCCAAAGTCACCGACCGATTATTGCTCAAATAAATAGTCACCAATATTCCGCGTTCTGGAGCAGTGTAGCGTAACATTGTTTATCAACATGTATTTCGCATGTGTTTACTACACAAATGTCAAAACAGAACTGACATTAGGGGCCAATCGCAAAATTTATAGCATTTTCTGATAGGAGGATTACTTTTGCGCCACCTTGTATATAGGTAGTTTTATTAAATGAAGAAATCAAATTATTCGCCTTTTAAAAATATATAACTAACTAATTAATAGCATTCGGTAATGTTCAAAAATGGTATCCCCGAACGAATGTGATAGATTCCCCCACGGTTGGCAGATTTTTTTTTATTTTTGATAGGAAAAAAAATTAGCGGAATTTCAACGAATTTTGAGGGGTCAGCAGCAAGAGGATTGCGAGTAGGAGGTCTCAGAATTATTTATCTATGATATAAACAGTGTTTCTGTAGATTTTTTTGACGAAAGTTTTGGAATGCGGTTCTTTAGGAATGTATCTTGATCGCTGTGCAGAGGTGTTGTTTGTTGGGACCTGATGACAGGATCGTCCAATCGTTTGCGTATGAGATTAAGACTACCAGTTGAAGAGAAGTTGGGACAGTACACCGCCTAGGGGCACACCTTGTTTGGTTTTACTATATATGTTTTGAGTTGGAATTTCGGAACCCTACAATAGTTTGGACCCTGAAATAGTTTGGACCCAACGATGTCATTGAGCCTGGCCACGATCAATGCTCTACCCTATCAGGAACATCCGTCAATATTCATTGGAATTTGTGGTTACAGGTGGTTATGTACAGATACAGTAGGTAGAGGAAAAAAGAATAGACAAATCATACTGAGATCCCCGACTCGCAAACCTCTTGCCGCTGGCCCCCTCATTTTTTCTTAAATTACCCATTTTGTTTTCCTATCGGTGGTATGTAAATTAACAATCCGTGTGTCATTCAAAAACATACAGAAATAAATGCTGCCAACCTCGGCAACCGTGGGGAAATGTACAAGGTGGCGCAAAAGTAATCTTCTTTCAGAAAATGCTATAAATTTTGCGATTGGCCCCTAATGTCAGTTCTGTTTTGACATTTGTGTAGTAAACACATGCGAAATACACGTTAATAAACAATGTTACGCTACACTGCTCCAGAACGCGGAATATTGGTGACTATTTATTTGAGCAATAATCGGTCGGTGACTTTGGCACAACGTGAATTTCGTCGCAGATTTCCTAGCCGTCCAACGCCTACTGGTGAAACACTGCGACGTTTAGCCACTCGCCTCGAAGAGACTGGCACAACACGAGACGTTGCCAAGAGTGGCGGGCCCTGGAGCGCCCGTTGTGCCGAGAATATCGCCTCTGTTGACGCGGCCATTTTTTTTTCGAGAACGCCGCTGGTCAAACGACAACAGTGAACGGTGCGCCCTATAGGGCCATGTTTACCAATTTTTTTCTACCGCAATTGGACGATATAGGACTGGAGGACATGTGGTTCCAACAGGACGGAGCTACGGCACACACTGCGCGAGCCACAACCGATATTCTGAAAGCGGTGTTCCCGGGTCGTTTTTGGCGATTTGCACTAGCCCGCAAGATCGCCTGATTTGACCGCTCCAGACTTCTTTTTGTGGGGCTTTTTAAAGTCGCGGGTTTATGTCAACAAGCCTCAGACTCTTGCAGCTCTTAAAGACAATATCCGTCAAGAATGTGAGGACCTTTCGCCGGAAGTTTTGGCCAAAGTGATGGAAAATGCCATAAAAAGGGCTCAAATGACAATCAACTGTGGCGGCGGCCATTTACATGACATCATATTCTCGACTTGATGTAAAAAAAATTAAAAGACCAAATAAAAATAATCAACAAGAAGAATCAAAGTTTTTCATTTTTTTTTAAATTACAGCCAAAAAAACATCGGAAGGTTATTTTTGCGCCACCTTGTACAAGAGTTTGGAATACCACATTTTTACATTATTGAATGCCATTGGTTAGTATTGTCTCTGGTAAAAAGATTCTATTTAAAAAACAAAAAACTCTACTTTACTCTACCACATAAACTAGGCGTAGAATTTCTATCTGAACTTTTAAGTAGGGAACACAATCAAACACTGAGAGAACCGGAAATATGTAAGATATCTAAATGACCGATTTACGCCTGATATAAATTTGTAAAAATAATAACATTTATCGAACACCGAAATGACAAACTTCTAATTCTAATATTAAGCCTAGTATCCTGCTCGCGCTAAATCTTATCTCCCATACAAAAATGTCTACAAAGATAAAATTTAGCTACGCTGTTTAGCCAAGCAGTATTCTGTTCGCTCGCTAAATTCTTAACTTCATATAGATGGGCCGGTGACAAGTCTCCACTCATTTAGCTTGCGAAATAAATGTCCGGTACATAAATTGAAGATAAATGTTGACAGAAGAAAAAGGTGGGAAAAGTTTGTGTTGTGATTATTATGGATTTTTCTGAGGAAACCGTGATAAATAAAAAAAAAATGCAAAACCAAAATACAAAATAATTGTTTATGAAGAATCGGAGTGGATCTAGGGACGCTAAAATTTAGCGCGAACAGGGTACTAAGCTTTAATGACTAAAAAATTCGTTTATAACAACAATCACAATTTTGTTTGAGTGTCATTTTATAGTATCATTTACAAATTGAATAGAGATTTTAGTAAATGGTACTTTGGCCATTTACATTTTTTTTTACATTTGCTTTTATTGAACTTTCGATATATACAATTTGACTGTAACTAGGTAACAAATGATGGTGAATAGTTAATATTTAAATGCATTGGCCCAACAACAGGTGACCAACGGTATACAATGTTTGTTTTCTTATATCTATTTTACATAAAATGTGGTTGACTTATCGGATTCATGCGACCCAAACGCAAAATAGTTGGCCCGTTTACTTTCCTTCTTATGAAAGTCGAAAAAAAACATTGGCACTCCAAAGTAAACAAACAAACTCAAAATTTATTTCGATATTGTGAAAGTATTAGACATATACATTTAAAATAATAACAGTTTATTTAATGATTATAATCGACGATCTTTTCTCGACGCAAAAAAGTTGGCCTAATACAAAAATAACTGTCTTTTACCACTGAGTGACGTCACCTTTGTTTTTAATAACGTCTGTAATTCGACTTGGAAGAGTTTCCACTAAATTAAAGCAGTATTCAGGAGTTATGCCATTCCAAACTTCTTGGATCTTTTCCTTCAATTCATTCAAGTTTTTAGCCGGATTTGTTCTTAATTATTTTCATTTTTCCCCACAAAGTCTCAATTGGAGACAGGTCCGGGCTATTTAGAGGCTACGTTAGAACTGGAATGGTGTGTTCTCGAAGCCAGCTCGTATTTTGCTTGGCTGTATGACATGATGCGCCATTTTGATGAAATGTAAAACTGCCATTTTCTGTTTGCAGCCTCGGAATCGAAGGTAAAAGTTGGTGCTCTAGGATGTTGGATACCTACTGGCATTCACAGTACCATCGATGAAGCGAAGGTCACCTACTCCTTGAGCTGACATACATCCCCATACCATTACTGAAGCGGTAAATTTAGTTTTTCGTCTAAAGCAGTCTGGGAGAAATGCTTCAGCTGGCGTTCTTAAAACTCTTGATTGTGAGTCTCCAACACAAAGTTCGAATCGAGACTCATCGCTCCATATTACACTCATCCATTGCTTTAGCGTCCAGTTTTGATGATCACGAGTCCACCTTAAGCGATTCTTTTTTTGCAAAGGAGTTATAAGTGTTTTTTTTTTTACCTAAGTGACGGGTTTTTTGAAGAAACAATTTTCAAAGTTAATAAAACAAAAACAATTTGGTTAAAAATTACTGTATAAAATTTGTATCCCATTTTCTTCATTTCTCGAATGCAGGTGTCTCTTGAAACTTGCTTTTTAATCACATTTTTCCACTCTAAGGTGATATTTGCCGTTGTAGCACGACGATCTTGATGGTCTTCCAGTTTTCTTCAGTGGGTTCACATTTCCAGTCTTCTTGAATAAATTAATAATGTTTCGAACTGAAGACCTCGATATTTCCAATTTTTTTGCGATGTTATATGCCGAAACGTTTTTTTTTTGTACGCTTTTATTATTAAATTACGTATGTCTTCCGATAAACACTTGCCACGCGCCATAGTGAACTTTGGTTGCGACTGCAATCAGTGAATGACTGACTTGAGACATCCGCACTTAAATAACGCAACAATAAACGGTAAATGTCAAGAGAGAAAGGCATTATCCAGCTTAGGCCAACTATTTTGCCGCGAAAAACTAACGGGCCAACTATTTTGCAAAGAAAAAAATGGGTTAACAGTTGAAATTTGTGGCAACAAACATTAACTGTTTAACTTATTGATTGCTTTGTAAAGAACACATGTTCATGGATAATATTAAGAAAAAAAAATCAACTTTTTATTAATTATGCATAATAATAACGCATTTGAAAATGTATGTGATAAAGAATACAACACTAGGCCAACTATTTTGCGTTTGGGCTCGTACTCGTAGTATGCATCGTTGTCTGGGATAACCTCAGGGTATTCAAGTCCGGTTGTTGATGTTTTTGTGGTTTTGAGGTGGTTGGTCGCCTTGGTATTATCCTCGATGGTGGGTTGTCTCGGTCGGTTCGTAGAAGGGCAGGGCTGTCCTATCTGTGTCTGCTTAACTCCTCGTTAAGAAGAGCCAGTACATAAAGGTACCGATGCTCTGGGATGTATGGCAGGTCCGCAATCCTTCCGACTAGTGGGCAGAGATGAAAAAATAAAAGAGATGGATATCTCTCGTACGTCTATCCCCCCAAAACCCATTTGTTTACATTGTTGTTTTTGTAATTTCAACCCCCTTCTGTGAATACGTGTGAGCTACAAAAAAGCATGTTGCTGATGGCCGGCCAATATTCCTTTTGCTTTTATGGGCATCGCGTTGTTCAATTGTTTTGTGTTTGGTATTAAACTTGTTCGGTTTTGTTAACGCTTCGTTTAAAATAAAAAAGATAGTGATAGACATTTCGGAATAGCGAATTATTGCATTAAATTCCAATTCATGAGCTCACATATACTAGAAAAGAAATGAGCATATGTGCGTGATTTTATGAATTTTTCGGGAAAACAGCTTGTAGGCAGCCGCCTTTCCACTGGAAGGATATATATCTCTGTTTCCATTATCTTTGCTAGTGGGTTTGGGTGGAATAGTGTGACCGTATACTTTTCCAGCGGTAAGGTTTTAGCTTCTTTAGGCGTTTTTCTTTTTTAGTTCAGAGCACAACCTGAACTGTTATACAAAAAGTTCGTGTTTCTTTTTTAGCTCAGATACATCAGAGCTCAGATTTGTGTTTCTTTTTTCGATCTGAGCATAATCAGAGCGCGCTCGATGAGCTCAGAATAAATTGACTGAGCATGCTGAGTAAAAAGCTGATTACACTTATACATACACACTTCAGTCACATTTGACAGAAAACATAAAACAGGATAATGGCTGAAATGGCGGATGAACCTTGTTGTTCTGGCATTGAAGGTAAACATATTTAATAAATAGCAATTAATAAATATTCAATTTATGCATAAACTTTATAACAGGGTTTAAATGGACTAAGAGCATGATTGTCATGCTTATTAGTTTAATAAAGGAAAACTTCAACCGCCTGGAAAATGGAGTAAAAAAAATTGCGTACCAGGAAATTGCAAAAGCTATAAATAATGCATTCTTTTTAAACCTAACATACGAGCAAGTAGACTCAAAGTGGAAAGGACTCAAAAAAACATATAAAAAAATTAAGGAGGACAATAAAACAACGGGTCAGTCGAGGAAATCGTGGGAATACTACGACATGATTGACGATGTCCTATTTAGAGCTCCGGAAATTAATCCCCCAGCCGTTCTTTCTTCTGAGGACATAGCAGTCTTCGAGTGCGATCCACATTTAGCTATCGTCGATTCGGATAATGAAGTGTACGATCCAGAACCAACCTTTTCAACTAATGTCCGTAAAAGGAAGCGCAGGAATACAGAGGATGCGGCTGAAAGGCGGCATAGGGAGAGGATGAATGCCAGCAACAGGTTTCTGGAAATTTTTCAAAAAATGGTGGACAAAATGTGAGCCAGCAGGGAAAACCAAATTATTTTTGAAGTGAATTTTTTTTTTGTTTTTGTTTCTATTTAATATTTTTAAATATTATTACTGAAGACTGTTAGTTAGTATTAAAAGTGAAGTCATTTATTTATAATTTTAATAAACTGTTTTTTTAAAACAATGAATTCAGCAAACTTTCTCTTTTTGACTGAGCGGATTGCATATCAGTGGAATCTGTATCGTGGTCATCCGCAATAAACTCGTCTTCTAATACAGTGAATTCATCATCCATATCATCGGCTTGTAAGCATATATTATGTAAAATACACGATGCAATAATATATTTTACTATTGAGGTGGGCTTTAGGGAATCAATATAAAACAGTCTTCGAAATCTGCCTTTGAGCAGACCAAATGCCCGCTCGATTGTCACTCTGCATTTGGAATGAATCCTGTTGAAGATTATGTGCTGTTCTCTTAAATGGCCATTATCCTTGTACGGGGTCAGTAACCACTGCTTTAGTGGATAGGCTGAATCTCCCAATAAATGTTGGTTTTCGTTGATATTAAAGTCACCTAAAATTAAAGTTGGGTTTTTTTATGATCTATTGTTATTGTAAATGAATTAACTATTACCTGAAGTGATTTTATGTATTAATCCAGATCTTCTTAATAGTAGTGCATCATGAATAGAGCCTGCTTCGCCGGTGTAGCAGTATAAAAACTGCATTTTGTGGTTACATATACCTTGAAGTAGGACTGAATGAAATCCTTTTCGATTAATATAAGAGTTATGCGAAACAATTGGGGCTCGTATTGGTATATGTGACCCGTCGATAGAACCAATAATTCCTAGAGTTATAAAATTTCATGAATATTTATATATACGTAGGTATAGTCGTAACCATATCTTTACCTCCAAGGCGAGTTTGCCTGAAATAATGTGCGGACGTTCTGGCAGCTTCTTCTGCAGTGGGCCACCGAATGTATCTTTTGGATCTATTTAATAGAATTAAATTGTCGGAGTTATTGGATACAATTCTCCAAACATTAGCAATGCACACACCAAATATGTCTGCAATTGATCTATAATACGAAAGTGGTTTTAGTTACATAAATCATAATGTAATTACATATAACATACCTCATACATTCTGGGTTTCCTAGATACCACAAGGTTATCATTAACTGCTTCTCTATCAGCGTCGACTCTCTCCCTGGCCCGTATTTATGCTCCTCAATAGCGTGTAATTCAACACATAAAGTCTCAAATACATCTGGATTGATGCGAAAATGTTGTTTAAATGTTTTATCCGAAAACCTTGGAACAACATCTTCCGAATAGTTTTTATTTCTTTCAATTTTTCTCGAACAATTTGTTTCAGAATATTCGTCCTCATCTTCGTCGAAGAACAAGTTAAATGCTTCCTTCAGAACAATTAGCTTATCCATTTTAATTATTATTTTTCTTTTTTTGATTTACGAAAACTCGGGTAGGTAGTCCGTCGACTTCAAAATAAAAAGCTGATCACACATATGCATACACACAGTCGCATTTGACAGATTGTGCTCAAGTGTGTTTCATAAATACATCAGAGCGATCTGAGCGCGCTCGGCTCAGAGCGCGCTCATAATGCTCGAGCTCGGTTCAGAGCTCAGCTCTGAGCTAAAAAAGAAAAACGCCTTTTATAGGGCCTAGAATTTCGGACGTTTTTCTTCCGGATTGGATCGTCGTGCAGTCCTGTGCATATCCGCAAAAGTTTTCTTTCAAATACTCCCAGCTTCCTCATATATGTTTTGGAGACGGTATACCAAATGGGGAATCCGTAGATTACTACCGGTCTTATGAGTTGTTTGTATAGCAGCAGTTTTGTTTTTCTACTTAGTCCATCTTTCTTCTTCATCAGCGGGTAAAAACTCGGTGAAATGCAAGTGATGCCTTTCTGAGAGCAGCGTTCAGGTTGGGTTGAATCTAAGTCACTCGTTGAAGTTGATTCCAAGATACTTTATGTTGTTTTTGGCAGGTTTATTTTTATGTTGCGGCAGTTGGTGGCCGACCTAGCTCTGGTTCCTCTGATGGATCGTCTTATACAGATCAGTGCAGATTTGCCTGTGTTGATTCGTATGCCCCATCTTTCGTAGTACTGGAATAGCCTCCTAACGCGGGCTTCTACTCTTCGTGCTGCTATGGCTGGGGACATCGAGTTGCTGTATGTGACGGAGTCATCGGCGAATAGGCAGCTATTAATTGCGCTCTCGAGCTGAGGTTGGTCGAACGTGAAAATGTTGAAAAGCAGTGGGCCTAGCTTCGATCCTTGGGCGTCGTCAGCTCTGATGCTTTTCACTTGAGATTGGCGGTCTTCTATCTGCACAAAAAAGGACCTGGAGTGAAGAAAACTAAAAATAATATTGATGGGAGCGTTAGGAAAACTTAGCTGTTTTAATTTGTGGACAAGTCCTTGAATCCACACTGAGTCAAATGCCTTCTCCACGTCTAGGAAGCATGCGACTGTAACCTGATGGCTCAACAGCCATTGTGACATCATGATGAAATTTCATTAGCGGGTGCAGCGTGGAGTGCTTTTCGCGAAATCCAAATTGATTGTCCGGTATAATGTTAAGTTGACTGCATACATCTTTTACTCGCCGCAGAATCAGCTCTTCAAGTATTATGCTCATACTACATAGGAGCGACATTGGCCGGTATCCAGTTACGTTGCTACGGTCGACTTTCCTTGGTATGGCTATTATCTTAGCGGTCTTTCATCTAGCTGGAAAGTAACAGTCGTTGATGCAGTTATTCATCACTGTAGCTAGCAGTATCACGATGGTCTGTGGTAAATTCCTTAGGTCGAAATTTGAAATGTTGTCCGGTCCGGTTGATTTCTTGGAGTGACAACAACGTTGGCCACAGCGGACTGTCTCTTTTTAATGTCACAGATACAGATCAGCATCAGTGTCATGTAATGTTTGACGTTTTTGAATTCTGTCGTTTTCCATTAGTTTCACTCGGGGATCCACTCACTCCGTAATCCAATGGAACAAGGAAACTTCTTCTGATTGAAACAACAAAAGTGAAATTTTGGTGAAATGCCAAAAAAATAATCTACGAGAAGAGAAATTCTTTTCTCAGAATCACCAGAACAACATTTTTTGTGCCAATGGAACGGTTACAGAATTGATTTCCCAGACTCTTCTTTTTGCCCAATTGAAAAAACGCAATAATGTGGTAAGCGATTGGACTTCTCAGAGCACTTTTTTTGCCCTAGGTTCTATTGGCACTCTTTTTTCGATTTCAGAGCAAATCTGAATTTGTTCTTAGAGTTGCTGGAGATTTACCAATACAATTGCGTTTGACTTTGACTTTGTTTACGTTCACGTGATATTTTTGATAAGCATTGCTTTAGTAAAATCAGTGTGAAATAAGAAGATGGAAAAAAACAAGTTACAGTTAAAAAACTTGTTGGAAAACAAAGCAGATTACATGAAGGGAAATTTGCATAATTCCAATTTATTATTTATAAATGGTATTGGTTACTTTTGCAACTGCTTACGTACCGCACCTAATGGTATTAGTTAGATTTTATCAAATGTTGCTCTCAACAACTAAACCTATCAATCAACAATTCTTCGAACCCTTACTTCTTTAATACTATTCATTTCAATTACTCAACAAAAGTCACCATAATAAGTACACTCACTTGTGTGACCACACTTTTGAAATCAGCAAATTACAACTTCCTGAAATATTGACACAATGTTATGTAAACAACAACTGTCAACTACTCTGCATCATAATACGCAATTATTGGTAACAAAAAATCAAGGAAATTAATGCGTAAGCATTTATCAGTCGCTTTGCATTCATTCACCCTAATCGAATTGAACAACTCTTATCGAATAAACAGTCATTCAGTTTTCCAATTAAAGTCGATTAACAGTCCATAAAATATATGAAATAACTGACACAACTTACTCCAGTTTGGGAGGGGACTTAACATTAAACAAGTTCAGGATATTTGTTGAAATGAAATTTCAATATTTACACATCAACATCAAATCGACTTTACATTATTATCAACCGATATTGAATTGACTAATCGAGTTGCGGGTTTACTGCTACGGCTACCTGAGCAAAAGGAGGCCCTTGCTCCCAGGAATTCTTGTTTATTTGAGTTTATGTCATCGATTGGGAGTATTATGGATCACTTTGAGATAAGCTAAACATACAAAAAGTTGACGATATGACACCCATTTTATGATGTCAATCGAAAGTGATTACATGATAACGCTTTATTATATCAGCACTATTATATAGAGCTTTAAAATGATGCTTGGAAAATACTCTTTTCAAGAAATCTGTCTTACAATCATTTTCAGACTTACTGATAAGACCCTCAAAAAATGATATGCCATGGACTTAGCAGAGTTATGTATGAGTAGGTTTATTTTGGATTTTCTCAAATCATAACATTAATTCCACGTAAAGTGTGTTTAATTGAATGCCTATCTCAGCAGAGCAAATTAAGGTGCGCATCATTCTTGTGGGCCAAATGGAACATAAAATTAATGTCGTTTTCCATTGGTTTCACTCGGGGATCCACTCATTCTCAAATTCAATGGAACAACAAAACAGCTTCTGAAAGAATCCACAATAGTGTTTGTTGAAATGCCAAAAAATAATCTACGGCTGCTGTCAGCTGACTTGTATAAAATACATAAATTACACTTGTGTGAGTGCTTCTTGAGTGGATTCTGACTTCAAATCGAGAAGCGAATTTCTCTCCTCAGAATCACCAGAAGAGTATTTTTTGTGCCAATGGAACGGCTTCAGAAGTGATTTTGTCGATTCCGGACTCTCCCGGACGCTTCTTTTTGCCCAATGGAAAACGACATAAATCCCCTTTTATTTAAATTAATGTTGGTATGTATGTGACGTAAGAGTCAGTTGTTTAGTGTTTATAAAATTCTAGTCAGTTAATGGATATGAAATCCATTTGACGCCGGCCAAATGCAAATTTGTTTCATTTATCACAGGCTCGCCATAAATAGTAACAAACTTCAAAGTTTATCAAATGTCAAATGTGTTGGGATTAGTGAAAGTAGGTAGCCGAATCTTGGTCTGGCTCAAAAATCGAGATTGGCAAAGAATTGTTTGTTTTGCGCTCGATGGAAGACGACACTAATAGGCGTTTTTCTTTTTTAGTTCAGAGCTGAGCTCTGAACCGAGCTCGAGCATTATGAGCGCGCTCTGAGCCGAGCGTGCTCAGATTGTTCTGATGTATTTATGAAACACACTTGAGCACGTAGCTGACATTTTTGATAAATGTATGAAAAAATTGAATATTTATTAATTTTTATTTATTAAATTGGTTATCCTTTAGTTCCAGAACAACAAAGTTCGTCCACCATTTCATTTATTTTGTTTTCCTGGTTTCTTTTTCTGTCAAATGTGACTGTGAGTGTGTATTCAGCTTTTTACTCAGCATGCTCAGTCAATTTATTCTGAGCTCATCGAGCGCGCTCTGATAATGCTCAGATCGAAAAAAGAAACACAAATCTGAGCTCTGATGTATCTGAGCTAAAAAAGAAACACGAACTTTTTGTATAACAGTTCAGGTTGTGCTCTGAACTAAAAAAGAAAAACGCCTAATGTGGTATAAGAAGACCACATAAGCTTCGAGAAAAAAATTGCTATCATAAAACTACCGCACGGGAAAACAATTTGGCATCATTCGACGTTGTCAAAGTGATCTCGTTGGTTTTGGAAAGCGGAAAATAGCGGGGACTGAAATAAAAAAGTAACAAAAACTAACAAGTTTTCTAAATAAAAATAATTTAAATAAGTATATGTAGTTGTCAATCTCAGTAAAGCAAAGCAATGTATGATGGGCAGCACGGAATTACAACAACTACAAAGTGTCAAGTAGAGCGTAGTTGTTGTAATTACGTGCTGAAAATTCTACTTTACTTTGCTTTGCTGAGATCGAAGCTAAAAAAAAACAGGTCTATAGTAAACCTAAACGGTTTTGCTGCTAGACAAAATATTCCATACCAAAATGGCCGACAAGGTCATAGAGAATACTCTTTACCTTTTCGTTTTGCAGTTTATGTATACGCTATCCAGCGAAACAATAACGCTTAAGTGGATAATTGCAAAAATGGATAAGATCACCTATTTTCAATTGTTACTTGCGAAATGTTTTTTTTTCGATTTTTAAAGACGTTTGGACTTTGCAAAATACAAATAAGGCACTGAAAAACGAATATGCCTAGAATTTGTCAGCAGGCATTTTTTATTATAGAAAAAGAGACTGACTTTCGTGCGTGCACGCATAAGTCGAGAATGGATCGTTTGATTTTCACGATTTCACGAAAAGAGGGGATGAAAGTTTGTGAAAGTGCGGTTCCCCAACTTTGGAAAAATTAAACTGGAATGCTAAAACGGCGAGTGTCACTATATATACAACAAAAAGTGTATTTAACATTTTTTAAATTATATTATTATATTATTTCGGCGATTCACAGTTTCATTTGATTATGCCGCCAAACAAGGTCAAACTTTTCATGACGTTTGGCGATTATCAGTGAAAATTAAAATGCAGGCAAAGGCTCAGATCGGAAAACAATAGAACGAACATGTCGCAACTTTGAGAAAGATTAAAAATAAAATAAAGAATTGGCGCAACAGGGCCGTAGGCATAGCTTCTCACAACAATTCGTCTTGTGGAAGGGATCTACAATTTTATGCTGAGTCCAAACGGCCAATTGAGAAGCTCTTTCATGACAGTTATACTGTCGGATGTTTGTCAGACGTTCGCGAGAGGTGGCGCAGTGAAAAAAACCTTAAGTTGGAATTTGGGTTTTCTCGGGAAAGAGTGTCACAAGAAAAACGCCCGGTCGTCCAAACTGGCGACCGAAATAGACAACAACGCAACCGGAATCAGCAAACCAGCACATGCTGTATTTGGTATCTACATTTGTTCGAAAACAGATGACGCTTCACATCGACTTTGTCATTTGTTGATTATCGAAAAACCGCCAGTTGGAGTGGTTGATCCTATCGCTGCTCCGTCAAAGTCGGCAAGAGCACCACCGAGCCATTTGATGTCGAAAAAGGTTTGAGACAAGGCGATGCGCTATCATGTACGGTCTTTAACATCGTGCTTGAAGCAATTGTACGAAACTCACAAGCCAACACCAGAGGTACAATTTTTTAAAAGTCCGTTCAACTACATGCCTATGCTGATGATATTGACATTATTGGGAGAACGCGAAGAGCTGTCAGTGTCGCATTTGCAAGCATCGAAACGGAGGCGGCGAAGATGGGTCTGGCTGTTAATGAGGACAAAACGAAGTATATGCTGTCAACGAGAAAGGACTCTCAACATCGGCGACTCGGACAAAACGTAACGATGGACAGATACAACTTCGAAGTAGTTAAAGACTTTGTCTTCCTGGGCTCCACTCGCAAAATGACATCAGCGCAGAGATCAAGCGAAGAATCACTCTTCCCAATCGCTGTTTCTACGGGCTAAGAAGGCATCTAAGAAGTAAAGCCCTCTCTCATAGAACCATATATTATATACGACCTTAATCATCCCGGTCCTGCTGTATGGTGCTGAAGCATGGACCCTGTGAAAAGCGGATGAAAACCTTCTGGGATGCTTTGAGAGAAAGATTCTTCTAGTGATATTCCGTCCAGTTTGTGACGATGGAGTGTGGAGAAGAAGATTCAATGACGAACTATACGGGCTATACAGCGACGCTGGTCTGGTCAAGAAGCTAAAAATACAACGGCTGAGATGGCTGGGATACGTATAGCGTATGGACAACAACGCACCAGCCCGACGAGTCTTCGAATCCACCCCTGATGAACAACGCAGCAGAGGAAGTCCCCACCTTAGGTGGCGCGCACAATTGGAAAACGACCTCAACCAACTTAATGTGCGTAACTGGAGGCTTGTTGGTTGAGGCCGTGGTCCACCCCGGGCTGTAAGCGCCAACAAAAGTAAAGTAAGTAAGGAGTGGTTGATCCACTTGCCTTTGCGCAATCTAACAAGTGTCCTTTTCGTTCCGTCATTCCAATTGAATTTGACGGACTTGCTATTGCATTGTGAAGTGTAAGGTTCACCAACCGCATTTGATTTCGTTTTGGTACAATTGGATTTGTTGCGCATCCTCATTGCACCGAAACTTTGTAACGGAACGCGTTTTATTATGAAGAATTGTAAGCGACGATTTTGAGAGAAAAATTCAAAGGCTAAGATGTTCTCATTCCGGTAATTCCGTACGATTTGCCGTATTTAAGTTTCCTTGTGCGTCTGCTTTCACTATGACAACTAATAACAATAAGTCGCAAGAACGCTATAATGTCTGTGGCATCAATCTGAAATTCCCATGTGTCCGGAAACATCTCGCATTGTAGGTATACGTGTACAAGACCCAGTGCCTATGTGAAACGTAAAACGATATGAATTGAAACAAAATGCCATAATATCACATGACGCGTTCTGCAACTGCACATGGACCATTTCGATATGAAACCCCTGGAAATTTGTGATATATTCAAGTTCCGTAACTATCAAGAGCTATAAAATATTCGCTTCAACTGTCGGAATCTTATCACGAAAAACAAAGCTTGCGGTGCGGTTATACATAAAGTATTAAAACAAAAAATTCAAATGGCCGAAAATCAAAAAGTAAGAAATAATATATAAAAATACCGTAAATAAGAATTTTTTTGTAGAGGGGCTTAATAATCTCCAAGATTCAAAAGCAAAAGTTTGTAGAATTCATTTCTGCTAATTTGGAATTTGCCAGAGGCCAACATTTAGGCGTCAATGCCAACACCGAAAACAAGGCTAATTGGGAACAGCTCTCTTGTAAATTTTATTCGATGGGCACTACCAATAAATCTATGGAGCAGTGGAAGAAAGTTTGTGCATATATGTTTGTTTTCTATTTCATAGACTAATTTCGTTTCTTAATCTTAATAGTGTTTGATGACCTAAAGGCTTCTGTGAATAGGTTGCTCTCCTTTTGTTTCTCCAACATGTGTTCCGATTATTTTTTATTTGTGATACATGAACTTCTTATAGAAAATATAAAAAAAATATTTAATTGTTTTTGATATTTATTTTGTTTTGCAAAACATTAGCCAATTCCGAAACCACTCGTGAAACCATAGTCCTACTAATAGTTGCAGAAAAATCTTGACATCTCTCTGAAAGCACCCAGTTGCAAAAAGATGTAATGCAGCACAGACCCGAATCAAAAAAAAAAAAAAATAAATAATTGGCGGAACAGGTCCGTATGGACCCAAGCCTAGCTTCTCACAACCATTCGTCTTGTGTGAGTTTTTATTTTTGGGACGAATGGAAGGGATCTACAATTTTATGCCGAGTCCAAACGGCCAATTGAGAAGCTCTTTCATGACAGTTATACTCTCGGATGTTTGTCAGACGTTCGCGAGAGGTGGCGCAGCGAAAAAAAACCTTAAGTTGAAATTTGGGTTTTTCTCGGGATTCGAACCTGGGACCCCTCGCTTAGTAGTCCAACACACTAACCACTAAGCCACTGCGCCTACAGACCCGAATCGGGTTTGGAATAAATGTATTCCTTTGCCCTTTGCACAAATGTGGGCTTAGATCGTCAATAAATATCCGAGCTGAACCACGGGAAAAACGATACAACTCCCGAAATCTTGCTTCCGGCATTTCAAAACGGTTTGTGCTATATCTTAGTACACGCCTTTGAATCCGTTAAATGTTTCTCCGATCTTATTCTTCACCCAAAATTAGTGAAAAGCTAAACATTTTTAAAAACAACGATACAACTAACTGGAAATCCCTGTGAAATAATTTTCAATTTTTATTGTTTTGTTTTGCAGTATTTTGACAGCATTGGGAAATCTTTGCAAAGTTCACATGAAATTAAAAGGACTCAATTAAAACTCCAATATTTTCCATATGCGATAAACAACGGAATGTATTGTTCCTAAAGGACCATTCACATGATAGCCACCAACTATCTACGAACGAACGAATATTCACAAATTTTGACATTCCACTCACATGATACATTTTATTCGGTCGTAGATACCCGCGAATCCAATGACAGTCGCCGTCAATTGTTTCTACTTTTTGAATAAAAAAAACTCGGCAATTGGAGGTAGCGACATTCTATTAAGCAAAAGAAAATAGAAAATATTGTTGACCTGTTTGAAAATTTAAAACCCAGCAATTAATGTACAAAAACTAATTAAACAAAACTAATAACAGCAATAAACAAATAAATAATTTTTATCTGTTGATTCAGTCATACCACAAAATGAAATATGTTAAAAAAAAATGCATTTCAAGTTTGAGGTTAAGTTCGAACGAATGTTTTATTCGCTAGTTTGTGGAACGCGAATTGAATGATGTGGATTGTGAATAAATTTTGACAATTCGCGCCAAGGGTGTTTCTTGCAAAAAGTTTGGAATTTGAAATTTCGTTATTTAAACTGTTTATTTACTTGTTTTCTTAATACATTTTGATGGGATAATTAATTATCCTCCTCTTAGAATAGTAAAATGTCCAATTTTCTGTTCATAAATGCATCAAAAGTGGTTTGTTCGCATTTCAGCAATTCGTTCGCTCGCTCTCATGTGAATAGTCCATAAGTTTTCGATGCGAAAAATTATCGCATGAGTTACAGAACATGGCCACAGAATAGAACGAAAAATGTACCATAAAGCAATTCAATGAAAAAGCGACATATTGGCCGACACGTCAATCATTGCGGTTTTTCAATAAAGAACTTGAATTGACCGAATTATATAAAACAGCATGTGCATGCATTTTGGCGAAATAAAGTCCGCCGGGTCAGCCAGTTTTGTACACAAAATATAAATCTGGAATTGGTTTCGTGAATCTATAAACGCACTCAAATAACTATATTTTATTTCTTACTGCTACGAGGTCGATTACTAGGTGGAAGGTGCAATCTACGGGGCAGTGCTGCCAGGCCGCTTTAACAATTTGGAGTTAAAAAACTAAACAAAAAGCGCTAAGCTAAAGAACGTTAAATATTTTTTTTCATGACTAAGAGCTAAATCAAGCGCTAATTCTGAAATTCTTATAAGGAGAGTAAAACCTCATTATATTCAGGTTTTTTTTTTTGTTTATTATTTTCATAAGCAATTAAGTATTTAGTTTTCGTCTTCGCTTTCATCGTCTAACAAATATTCATCGGTTTCTCAAAAACGCATAGAAATTGACGGTCCTAGTTCGGCTTCCATTTCATTTTGTCGTAGCCTTAATTTGTATTTTTCGTCCGTTCCTATTTTCATCAATACATCCGGTGGAAAGTCGTAGTTAAAAAATGTTAATCCTTTTGTCATTGAAACCATTCGTATAGGTAATACTGCGTTTATTGTTTCCAAACACAATGAGTTCCTCAATTTGTTTTTTACCATATTCATAGTACTGAATGTTCGCTCTACATCCGAATTTGAATGAGGCAAAGACAAAATTTTGGTCGCAATTTCATACAATTTTTCGTAAGGGCAATTGTCGCTGGCGTCCTTCGATGCTCTTTCTTTTGACACTTCATTTGTTAAGATTGATTGTGTGTGAAAACTGCAAAAGTACAGAAATAATAGAGGGGATTTAAAAAAAAAAGCCAGTGCCAGATCTAGGGCCGAAAGCACTAAAATGACAGCCCTGCTACGAGGTCTATTTAGTAGGTGGATAAGCTGCTTTGTCTTTTACACGGCTGTTCTGTTTTACTTGCATATTATAATGTATGGAATTATAAGCTAGTCCTGGAGCTAAAAAATACACTTGCATGTGGCAATAGTGAATTTCAAAAAGGCTAACAACTCAAACGCTGAACTATATGGACAAGACTTGTGGACTCTTATTTTCTTATTATAAGATTCCTTCCTTCTCGAAGCCTTCAACCTTTCATTAAATAGTTGAAATTTACAAATAGCAACTTATATCAACATTGATTGGCGTAATCTAAAGTATGTAAATTTGACATTTGAGTAGACAACCATGCTGGCGCCTCAATTCCTCTTAAAAACCCAAAGTCATAATAAAATTAAAATACCGAGCCCAAAAACCTCCATCAAAAGCATTAATAATCCCGCACAGTGTATATGCGCGTGAACAACTAAATCTATTGATTTAACCATTTCACTTCATTCCCAATAAAAGCAGCACTATACGTTTACCATCGCTCCTCTCCTCTGTCGGAGGGAATATTCTAACCACTTCAATGCCAAACATGTCAGCTCTAGAAGCTACCGAAATCGATATAAGCCGCAAGATTCAACAAACAGACCGTTTTTTGTATGGTTTAGCAATAGCAGTAGCAACCCGCAATGATTGTAATGGAAGTAGCTTCTGTTTTACTGCGAATGTAATCCGTTCGGTAAACAAACAGCAGGCAAAGTCAGGCCATTACTAATTACGCTATGGCAGCAGCATCTTCGAATTTGGCCAATACAACTTGGAAATCTATGCCAAACCTAGAACTGAAGTTCAAACAGAAATCAACACTTTGCCAGTGTTTGCGGCACTTTAATCAGGTCGGCTCCTCCGAACTCAAATCCACCATCATTAAGTGGTTATTTGAGTACATTTTGAGTTTAATGGTTTCTGGCCCAACTGTCATCTGCCACCGCTAACCGCGCACAGGGTAAATATAAACACAGCCGTGAGTTCGGGTTCGGGTAGGTGCTTTGACGACGATGGAGAAACCAAAATGTAAAGTTTGCCCAACTGATGCGCTTGCTGTTAGAATGCAGAGTACATTGGCTTGTATTACTTACGATTAAGTGGAGATTAAATTATTAACTGAATTACGTGACTGGTTTTGTGGTTGAGGTTTATATTTGACTATCCCACGATCGACGCGACTTCGTATTTAGTTTTTCTTTAATTTGGATTAGTTAGTTTGCTGATGAATGACAGCTCAAATTGGCAATCGGTTTTTCTTTTATAAACTATTAAAACTATTGACTATTGACAGTAAGTAAGACTGGAGAACAATTATATTCTAAATATTTTAGGGGTCCACGATGAAAGGCAATTCAAGTTGACACTATGCTTTCGCGGCGACCTGCATAGCTGACAACGGCAAATAAAGAGGGGAATAAAAAAAGGGATGCGATGAAGTTTCTCTGGAAAAGCTACAGGAAACAATCTAAAGCGATAGCCAAGATTTACTTAATTGTAAAATATGTCTGACAATCAAATTTGTCGAAATTTTACGAAGCAGTGTAAGTTATGCGAAAAACCAAAGGTTAAAAAATATTTAATTCATTCCAACGCTGCATACATTCTGGGATATTGTTATGGATGAAAGGAGCTGCCTGTTGAAAGAACATAATGTAATGTGATTGACGGAAAAGGCTCAATTTAGACTAATGGCTGTCGTACACGAAATGTGAAAAATACGAAAATCTAGGCAAAGGTTTTGAAAAAACACTTTATCTCAAAGACAACGCTGAAGTTGTGAGTAAGTCTACTCCTCCTTAATTTAAGATACATACTCCACCACCGACTTTTAATCATCAGCTTCAACTCAGATACAGTAGCAGTCGGTTATAACGATGGTGAAGGGACCGAGGCAAAAAGGGCGTTATAACCGGCGGTCGCTCTCTACGACGCCCTTCCACATATACATAATGAAACTAACCAAATGAAAGCAAAGTGGACGTTATAAGCGACTGGTCGTCATAAGCGACTTCCACTGTAATTACAAGATTGTGTCGAATGAGCGCGAATTACGTTTTTTATGTGTATGGAAAAAACTCTTTTACGTTATAAAATATTTCGTATTTTATTTAAGACGTTCAACTTACGACTGACTAATTCTAACAGCGAACCCTCCACATAGTGTGACTGCAGCTTCACACTTGCTGTGTGGCGTTTTATGTACATCGATTCCTCAGAGTGCTTGTCCTATCAGCGATAGAGTGACTGCAGCTACACATTTGCTGTGGGGTGTTTTATGTACGCTGTACATTGATGCTGCCATTGTTGTGACCCTGAATTTGTTACGGTGCTGCTGTGTGATGCTGTTGTTAAAATGCTGCTGTTGCTGGTCGGTTCTGTATAGTGTTGCCATAACACGTAACTCGCGCTGATGTAGGAGTACCCAATAGATCTTCTGGTCGCAGTGTACAGGGCCTATTCCTTACAATACCCATGGATGGCCAAGTCATCAGTGAAGACCAAATGACTTATCTTAATTCGAAAGCGCTGCAGTCAATAAGAAATTTCTAGGAGAGGCAAAAATGTACCCATGGCGAATTAATATTTCTATGGTAAATTAGCTTGAACAGTTTATACAAAGTGGGCCAAAAGAAGTCATCCGATATTGTTTGGCTCTCATTTTTTTTTAAATGAAAAACTTCGATTCTGTTTTTTGATTATGTTTATTTGAACCTTTGGAATTTATTGGTCAAGTCGAGAAGATGATATCGGCCAAATGGGCGACAATTGATTGCCATACGGGCTCGTTTTATGGCATTTTTCATCACTTCGGCGAGAACTTTGGGCGACAGATTCACTCGTGTCGAATGTTGTCCTTGAGGGCTTCTATGGTCTCGGGCTTGTTAACGTAAACACGCGACTTCAAAAAACCCCACAAAAAAAGTCTGGAACGGTTAAAACGGGCGATCTTTCGGGCCAGTGCAAATCGCCAAAACGAGAGATGAGGCGACCCGGCGCCTTCAGAATATCGGTTGTGGCTCGCGCAGTGTGTACCATAGCTCCGTCCTGCTGGAATCACATATCCTCCAGTCCTAATTCGTCCAATAGCGGCAGAAAAACTCGGTTAACATGGCCCTCGTCAACAGCGGCGATATTCTCGGCACAACGGGCGCTCCGGGGCCGGCCACTCTTGGCAACGTCTCGTGTGGTCCCATATTCTTCAAGGTTGGTGGCCAAACGGCGCAGTGTTTGCGCAGTCGGTGTCGGACGGCCATGGAATCGGCGAGAGAATTCGCGCTGCGCCAACACTACAGACGAATTGTTACGTACAAACATAGACACGTGTTCTTGGGGAGTGTATCGCTCCATGGCTTGTTCACTTGTATTCTACATCTGTCTAGTCCACAGATGTCAAAACAGATTCGACATTGGCTGCCATTTGCAAAAATAAGAGCATCTTCCAATAGGGTGATTTCTTTTGGCCCACCTTGTAGTAAATAGTTCGGATGAATCTCGAGAAATCCATACTTTTGCGGTACCTTCAAGAGTTTACCCCGAGAGACCCGACGAGCAAACGAGTACCATCCTCAGAGTGAATCACTGATCACTGAATGTGTTTTTTTTTCTGAACTGTTCATATCCAACCTTGAGTCGACCACCAATGCAACGCATTTCAAAAAAAGGCAAACACTTATATGATATACTAGTTGACCTGTGCTCGCCTTGATTCGCCAGCGCATTTTAAATCACAATTGAGTGTGACTCCCTCTCAATCTCAATCTCATGCCGTCAGCCGTCATGCGCCAAGCGCCAGATTCGGTCTACTCGACTCCTCGAACTCATATCTCTTATGTCATATGCTTAATGCTTATATATTCTCCAGTTCAATTTAAAAAGGAGAGCAAAAACAAAAAACAACAGAAAGGACTTAAAACGCATAAAAGAAATAAAGAAAAAGCACATAGCAGCAACACAAAAGGTACAGAGAGAGAGAAACAGATTTTGTAGCACACACACACAAAATCTCCTCCCCTCAACGCTGGGAAAATCCAACTATATAGCCTCAATGTTTAATCGAACAGTTTACTTTTTTGAATGTATAAAATTTATAGTTTATTGCTTATTGTTCAACTTCAGGATAACGTACAAATGTGATTTATATCATACACAAATCATACTGAGACCTTCAACTCACAATCCTCTTGCCGCTGGCCCCCTCAATTTATTTTCAAATTCGCAATTTTGTTTTCCCATCGGTGTTATGTCAATTTAGAATTCATGTGACATGCAAAAACATCCAAAATAAATGCTGCCAACCTCGGCAACCGTGGGGAAATCTGCTAGATTTCGGGAATACCACATTTTTTCATTACTGAATGCCATTGGTTAGTTATTATAAATTGTTAAAAGGCGAATAATTCGATTTTGTTGGTCAATAAAACTGTCTAATGGAGATGTTCTATATACTAGAAACATATTAGGACAAACATGGTTTTGTATTTTCCGCTTTTGATTATCATTAATATCGATTTCATGTGTAAATTTTTCTTAGATAACTGAAGAAAATTTGCTCAAAATGTTGTTATTTTCCTTCAACCAATCTACGTTGTTCATTTTTCATTAATATTTTAAGCAAATGATCACTTATTCCTAAAAAAAGTATTATCCACACGTAACGAATAATTTCAAATTTAACGGGTAAAATTCTATGAAAGCTGTCAGCAACTTTGCCCACAGCGGAAGTGGCATATGCAAGGTGCGAGTGTGTTGGTGAGTCGGAATTTTTGAAGTTACGTGACATTAGTCAATACGAATTTCTATGTAACAATACAAGCGCACTTAGCATTTGCAACCCCATAAAAATATAGTTTGTAGGAGAGTACACCCAGAAAAAAAACAACGTAAAATCAAAGAAAACCACTTTGATTTAAATATTTTTCGCAATGATTTAGCATCGACTACGAAAATTCTTAAATAAAAGTAGCATAACATTAATTCAAAGGGTTTCCCTACTCTAAATGCATATTTTTAACTTGATCCAACCACGTATGCACCTTGATTTGACGTGAAATCATGCTTAAATGTAAAAGTGAATACGTTTCACTTTGAATCTACGTCGACTTAATTTAAAATTACATTGCGTATTTAAATCAAATATGTTTTAACGTGAAAGGGAATATTCTTTATTAAAGTTTATTACATTTTAGTTTGCATTTTTTCCCTGAGTGTAACGGGAAATCGGCCGAAGTTGGTGGTCTCAGTATTGTCTCAGATTTATATCTTAAAATCTTTGTACGTAATTGAACTTTATTTAAAATAAAAAAACTTTTTCATTTGGATGAGAATTCGAGAATTACAACTTTTCTTAGATATCAGCTGAGATCTCCGCTCCCGGACAGCGGGCAATGATAAAACATATCCTATCTTCTAATCTCGACAATTTTCAATGCAACTGCGAAACCCGTAATCAATTTCGTGCAGTACTTTATTAATCTTTTCCGGGCAAACAGTTTACGGCCGGAAAAAAGTTAGAGTTTTATTATAGTAAGGATGTATTTACTGAATGCTGTGTAACCCTATAAATTGACCAATCCATTTTTATCTCTTTGACGTGGGACAGCTACTGCACTTCTCCTGACCATTTCAGTCCATATTTCATTCACTCTGATGGTAGATTTCCAAACTTTGAAAGACTTTTCCCCTACAATCGCTCTGTGTTTGCGCTGCTTAACACGATGGATCTCTCACCATAAATGTCCTGTTCTGGATTGACCAACTAGCTAGCTTCATCTGCGCACCTGGTGACTAAGCTGTTCTACTCATTGAAAAAAAGCAGCACCATCTTTGAATTTGAAATATGTTTCGTTTTTGTCTATCTATCAATTTATTGCAATCGAAAAATGTATATACTAACGGCCGTATTATTCACTCCCTTTAATCCGGGTTAAAGGTTACACCCGGGTTTAAGTGAGTTTAACCCAAAAACTAAACCCAAGTCCATAATATTCACTCGTTAAACCCGAACATAAACCCAGTTTTTTAAACTGACAGCGTTTAATCCGATTGCATTTACACGCCATCCGGACACCGGTTTAAGTACTTTAACTCGGGTTAAAACACAATTTTATAATATTGGCATTTCTTCGCTCGCAAGAAATAAGAAAAATTGAAAAGGGGAATAGAAAAAAAAAATGTCAAGAAACTAAAAAAGGACTTCATTCGTTAAATGGACGAAATTAATGTTGATGTCTTCGCCTTCAGAAAACGAATTTGTCGAAGAGCTGATGATGAACAGCAGTTGATGGTAAATTAACGTCGTCCTTGTCGTCGAATATATCGATTGCACAAGCGGGCTTGCGTCGACGATTACGATGTGGTATATTCTCGAAAATATTTCGTGGTGAAAAAGAGTCATTTTTGAGGCTACATTCGATAGAAATTTCGGCATAATTAATACACCTTAAATTATAATTGGGCCCAAAACAAATGAAATCAATTTCCAAGTGACAAAAAAAAAAAATGTCATTATTTGTGAAATTTGACATTACGTGGGTTTATAACGGATTAAAAACGGTTTTAAATCCGCATTTAAATCCATTTTTAATCCAGTGGGTTTTATGCGTGTTTTTCAGTGAATAATATGGACATAGGTTTAAATTATCGGGTTTAAAAATTGCGGATTAATGATCGGGTGTAAAATTAACTTAAACCTGAGTTACACCCGGAGTGAATAATATGGCCGTAAGAATGAAATTCTCTAAGAACGATTACTCGTTACTCGTTATTTTTCTTATTCGATGAAATATTTTTGAATAAATTCCAGTAAGTGGATAAGCTTTAATTGGCTGAACTACGACTATTACAAAATCAATAAAAAATTGGAGTAGTAAATTATTTTTCATCCGCTAGGTATTTTGGTAGTTTTTTCATCACAAGCAATACACATAGTAAGATTCTCTTTCTCAGCGCAGACAGGGATTATTTCTTGCTCTTTCAACACTGCTCTCTTCTACGAAAGTTTCAGGTTAGGCAATGAAGCTTAGGTACCTAGTGAAAATTCGTTCAAATTTGTAGGTAAAGTTACATACAACGAACACAGTGGATTCCGTAGCTGCACACACATTTGATTACATTTTTCTTAACGATCGTCATAAAAGTTCAGATAAGCCGATAAACTCTTTCAACTACACATGGCTTCATAGTTATACTCGTATTCATTGTATGTATTTTAAGTACAGATGGATATAACGGGTGCGCCATCTTTTATTTCGGCTTGTGAATATTGAATGAGGAATTTTTATTTAATTTAGTCCTTAACAATTTATTTGGACTAGTTTTTGAATACACCATCAATCAAGGCCGCCACTATTAGAGCATCTCTGGCGGTATAGGAAAGATTTCGGCACGTATGTTTGCTTTGATCCAATGGTGTGTGCTGGGTATAACTTTCCTTTTCAAATATCCACACAAAAAGAAGTCCGAAGGCTGGCAAGTCAATGTCGCAATTTTTTGACAACACACGTCCAATTTCGTTGCAGAAAAACTGCATGGTTTGAATTGTAGTTTCGCATGTCGTACCGTCTTGTTGAAATCAGTTACCATCCAGGGCTTTTTCACACATTTGTAGGCAGACATAATGAGCTAAAATCCACGGAATCGAATAGTGAATTAACGTTTCAAAAACATGTCTTCTGCAGTCAATCGGTAGATAGGTATATGTCAAATTTATTAAATGCTTATTTAATGACATAAAATATGGCGCACCCTGTGTATATGACATGCGACTGTTTTAAATTGTTGCAATAGTAAACCAAAAGAGCTAATGCTCTTGGTTGCTAGCAGTGCATACAACGGGTGGCGCAAAATTAATCATTCAATTCCTTTTTTACTAAAAATAAAAAAGTTGATTTTGAATGATGGAAATCTTTATTTCGACCTTAACAATTTTTTCTGTTAAGTGGAGAAGATAATATGCGTCAAGTAGCTGCCACCAGTGTTGATACACATTTGTGCCCGTATTATTGCATTTTCAATGATTTTCCGCAAGACTTCCGGTGATAACTGTTCGCATTCCTGTCGAATATTCTCCTTAAGGGTTGCGATTGTCTGAAGCTTGTTGGCATAAAGTAGCCCCAAAGAATTAAGTCTTTATGATAGTTAAATTGGGCGATCTTGGCCATGCCAAAACCGGAGATTGCGCAGCCAGGAAACGCTTCCTTTACAATATCCTATTGTGGCCACCGACCGATTTAATGGTCAACAAATTTTACACAATCATTCCAGGCTCTTGCGGAGTATAGCGCTCCATTGCTGGTCTGTTTTATACTGCAGCTGTCTAATTCACAAATGTCAAATATGGTTGACGTACGACGCCAGTTGCAAAAATTATAACATCTTCCGATAGGGTGATTAATTTTGCGCCACCTTGTATTATGAACATTATTATCTATGTTATTGGGAAGTCGGATTTACGTAAAACAATGACGTTTCGTAAAACAGAAGAAATTACTTACATTTACGCACAGCATGGTCGCCCAATGACACTATGATTAGATACTTGATATCGTATCTACCTATACTCTTAATTTATTTTGTATTTTTTGTCAAATCATAATGTCAGTTCGTAGAACTTCCTTATTATAATCAACGTCAAAAAGACAAGGTACGAGATAACTTTTTATACAATTTTCGTTTAAAATTAAACATTATCTATTTTCGTTTTTGGTATAAACGCCTGGCGTTTATTGGTCTTATATTGATTTAGGGATTGTACTGTCTACTGAAAATATGTATTCGATAAATTCAATTCGTTTACTTAGTGGCAGCGACCAAACTTTACAAATTATCTGGACAATTCATCGACACATAATCACTAATGTGACACAAAATAGTAAGGTGGCACTTAGGTGCGTATTTGAACAAGGCGTTATCAACTCCAATGCACATTTTTATAGCCTCTGCCGCCATCATCATCGATCATTTCATGTTTGCTTTTATAGTTGATTTGTATCCGCGATTAGGGAGCAAAAAAGAAAAAAAAATCAGAAATAAACAATTTTCACAGCTACCTGATGGCATAACAAGAGGAGACCTCTATAAATAAAAATATAATTACACATTGATAACTCGGGTAAATTGATTTGTGATCGTAACGATGATGGCGACAACGACTGTAAGATATGCAAAGGTAGGGGCGACCGGTGCTATTTGACAAAAATTTATATTTTTTGCTTTTCTCTTGAACTTGACAGTTCAAAGATCATTAAAAGGAACATGCTTTGGTCTGTTTAAAAAAAGATATGAGGCCAATTTTTCCTTAATTTTATTGGAGCACGTCGGTGGTGTCAACTAACCCAGTAAGTTCATTTCCGTTACGGGGTAAGTTGACCTTTGCCATCCGAAACTTAACTCTTACAAAAAATGTAAAGATTATTCGTTTTTCTTCAGTAGTCAACCAAACATTGCTCTTCTGTGTCGAAAAATGTTTACCTAGCTTTTGAATAACCCACTCTTGCCAAACTTTATTCACTAAATACTAGAATTTTCTTCCTTTTTCTTTGGAAGTTTTTGTACATACCTTTGTAGTGTTTTGTACAAAATTGCCTCTTCCTTTGAAACTGACCTTTTTATAGATAGATATTTTTATTTCGTATAAAAGAATCTTACAGGACTATTGTTATTGCACATTTTACAGAGATTTGATCATTTGGGTTTTATTTTTCTACTGAGATATTATTTTTTATGTAAGATAGATAGGTAACAAAGAAAAAGGATAATCTTGAAGGAAAATACGAAAAAAAACCTTCAATATAAAAGAAAAAAAAACAAAGTAGATACTAACGAAAAATAATATTAAATGTATGTATGTTATATACACTAAATGGATTTGTATTAAGATTATTGTATTAACAAAAACAAATAAATAAATAAGTATATTAATAAATAAATAATTAAATAAATAAATAAATAAATAAATAAATAAATAAATAAATAAATAAATAAATAAATAAATAAATAAATAAATAAATAAATAAATAAATAAATAAATAAATAAATAAATAAATAAATAAATAAATAAATAAATAAATAAATAAATAAATAAATAAATAAGAAATAAATAAATAAATAAATAAATAAGTAAATAAATAAATAAATAAAAGTTAACACCGTCGACCAAGGTCAAGAGCATAAAAGTAAAACAGCTAATCGTATATGATTAGCTGTGTCATCAGTTTCATGTCTCTACCTGTTCCCACAGTCCCGGTGCATTAGGATCATATTGCGCATAGTGCCGTTGCCACCGGATGCGTGTGCGAAGGCATATTTGACGAATCAGCAATTCTCATCGTGGGACCAGCGGTTTCCCAAGGGGAAACAATTATTCTATGAGTTAGTCTTAATCTTGACTTTGAAATAGGCGGTCGCATTGTTCTAATAAAGAAATATAATTGTAACGTTGAAATCTGTTGTTTTACTGTAAGTCGAATAGTGGGCGGGCCTTCGGGCCCGTATTCGCGTTTTTTTTATATGTCCCCGGCAGGACATTGTTAACTGGCGCCCGAGCAGGGACCCTCTCTAAAACACATCCTTCTTTCCTGGTGATTCGTTTGAAGTCCCTAAAAAGGACCGTGTCTCAGAACGTCCATTGGGCGAAGATAACTGTACCCATGAGAACACAGCAATCATTCTGACACGACAAACAACCTCCTTCGTACCCATGGGAACACGTTGGCAATCACAGAAGGATAAAAGGATGTGTGTGAAGTAAACCGTACCTTAGTAGGTTGCCTTCGATTATAAAAGTCGGCGACTAAAAAGGATTACGCGGTCCTTCCGAAAGAGGGTTCCCAATCTAAATTCGTGTTTTCCTCTTCCGCAGATATCATCCACGGGAATAGCATAACGCGGCGATGAAGATAATATCCTTGTGAGTGAAAAGTCACGAAGTTCAAGAAATTAGTTAAAATTTGTGAAAAAGAAAGTATCCATACCGTGAAGAAAAATTCCACGCATTTCTGTTACACGAATTCAATAAAAAATAAATTGTGAATCTGAGAAAAAATCGTGAAGAAGAAAATTCCGCGAAATTTGTCAAAATTATCCATATCGTGAAGAAAAATTCCACGTAGTTAAGGATATTAGTTATACAAATTCAACAAAAAATAAATTGTGAATCCAAGGAAAATCGTGAGGAAAAAAATTCCACGAAATCCAAAGAAATTTGTTAAAATTATCCATACAGTGAAGAGAAATTCCACGTAGTAAAAAATATATTAGTTATACAAATTCAATAAAAATAAATTGTGAATCCAAGAAAAATCGTGACGGAAAAAATTCCACGAGATCTAAAGAAATTTGTTAAAATTATCCACACCGTGAAGGAAAGTTAAAAAAAATTAAATTGTGAATCCAAAAGAATTGTGAAGGAAGATTCCAAGTTTCATTATAGTAAAATTTTGATAAAGAAGGAAAATTTCGATAGTATTTTAAGTAAAAGAGTAAGGATATAAGTTAAAGTGAAAAAATTGGGAAAGTATAAGTGGAGCTGAAACAGCTTGAAAAGCTTGAAACAGGTATTTATTAACCCTTTTTTAATTTAATTTAAATTTGCACCTATGGAGCTTATAAATCAATCACTCACCGAATTGACGGGTGCGGTGAACAATATTTTAACGCAATTGAGGGGGTTCGAAGGGCGTCTAAAGGCGCTCGGGGATAACCCCAGGCAGGGAGCAGCGGTCGTAGTCGACCCTGACTTACCTGTGGAGCTCTGCGGTCCTAAAACTGAAGCAGATCTTAGGGATATAAGCAAACTCCCAGACTGCGTGAAGGAACTTCAGATATTCGAAGGAAACCCCACGCAGTATGTATCCTGGATACATATGGTGGAGAGTATACTCTCCGACTTCGAGATAGTGAAGTCAAAGCCGATATACCGCGCGATTCTGCAGAATATCAGGCAGAAGATAAGAGGCAGCGCGGACGCAGCGCTAATCTCTTACAATATTTTTGACCACGATTGGCCAACAATCAAGAAGTGTCTCTCCCTGCATTACGCAGATAAAAGAGACATGAGGACCCTGGAGCATCAGCTCAACCAGCTTTCCCAGGGGAATTCCAGATTAGATGAGTTTTACGCTCAGGTTAATCACCAATTATCGTTGATGATTAACAAAATAAAAACGGAAACTTATACGCAAGAGACCGTTGACGCTCTCGTTGGCACGTATCGAAACAGAGCTTTGGACGTGTTCATTCGTGGCCTTAACGGCGACTTATCACGGATGCTCATAATTCAAAAGCCCCACAATTTACCGGAAGCCTACTCGGCTTGCTTAGAGATTCAGAATCTCAATTTTCGAACTCATATGATTCATATCCCGGGTAAGTCGAACGTGGTTACTGCTCCCGTGAATCAGTTGACCAAGTTTGAAGCGAGACCATCTTTTCCGCAAGGGAACCTTGTGCGACACTTGCCGGATAGGGTCAACTATCCACCACCAAGATACGGGAATACAGCACCACCAAGGCCGAGCGCACCAAAACCTCATGAGCGCATGGACGTAGATCGTTCGGTGCACTCCCGCCAGGTAAATTACATGAATCGACCCTCTGGCCACAATGGATTTAAAAGAAAAGCTAGGTCGGACAATTTCGCTCACAAACAACAAAGATTGTTCCATCTTAGAAACGAAAACGAACCAGTCGAACAACCCACTGGTGAATATGAAGCTATTGAGGAACCGGCAGATGTAGTAAATTTTATGTCGGACGGGTATCCAGCATACCATACATAGACTTCATTAAGAAAGACAATACCGCGCTGAAGTTTCTTGTTGATACCGGTGCCAACAAGAACTTCATAAGTCCATTCGTTTCGAAGGGAACGAGGCACCTTCCAAACCCTTTCTCTGTGCATTCAGCAGCGGGAAAGATAGAAATTAAAGAATATGTGAGCGGGAGGTTCTTCGAGAAAGCCGGCAATGATACAATCCTCACATTTTACATTCTCCCAGGGAACAACTACTCGAGAAATACTATTTTCCCAGTATGAGTAATTTAATAAGAAGATACACCGAATCCTGTGAGGTCTGTAAATTGAACAAATACGACAGGCATCCCCATACTCCCGAGTTTCAGCCAACACCGACACCATCATATCCATGTGAGATATTACACATGGATATAATGGAAATACAGAATGAGAAATTTATCACGTGTATTGATAAATTCTCTAAGTTCGGGAAAATCTTTCACATTAAGAATAGATCAACACTCCATCTCAGGGATAAAGTGACCAAAGCCCTTCACTATTTCACAGTGCCAAGAATTTTGGTAACGGACAACGAGAGAAGTTTCTTAAGTCCTATAATTATGAATTTTATAAAGGTTTTGGGCATTAAGTTATATCAAACGCCTGTGCATCGCAGCGAGGTCAATGGACAGGTCGAACGGTTCCACTCAACCATCATTGAGATCTATCGATGTCTAAAATCTGAATACCATGGCCTGCGACCAAAGGAGCTGTTAAATATAGCTGTGGATAGATATAATAACACTATCCACTCTGTTACTAAGAAAAAGCCTGTAGACATATTTTTTAATAGGTGCCAAAGAATCAATTACCAAAACCTCATGAATTTCCGCATTAAGGTTAATAACAACCTTAGGGGCGAGATTGAGCGAAAACAAAAAGCGGATAATATCAGGTTTAATAATAAGAAAGCCAAACCCAGGTCTTATCGGAAAGGTGATGTGGTTTATACTGCTTGTAAGGGCATTAAGGCCAAAAATAAGGCCCTATTCCGAAAGGAAATCGTTGCTCGTGACAATAGGGTCACGATTGTCACAAATACTGGACGCAAGGTCCATAAGAGACATATAAAGAACACAAAATGAGGTTTATAAAAAAATATATATAAAAAAGGGGGGAAAGGTTTCACAGCTTACAGCTCCACTTAACAAACACTTATTAGGCTTACCAATAGTACATACATTTAGGAATATAGTCTTAACCTTTGCTGTATCTTTATCATAACATCCTAGTTCATACACACACGTAATCATATAATTTTCATCATAGTAATTTTACTTTGCTTTTAGCACGTTATTATTTTAGCTCATAAAAAACGGTTTCTAGTTGTAGAAAATTAACATACATTTAGTTTAAGCCTTCAAAATCTTTCATTAATTAATAAAAAATACTTTTAACCTTGTCGTAAGAAAAATGATTGCCTTTTTTTTAAAAAAAAAAGAAAGAAAAACAAAAAACTAATTTCAATTTTACAATACCTAACATCACACAATTTGTAGATTAATCCCTTTAGCCGTCGTCCAAGGCTTCCTAATTTTCGACTACAAAACCCCCATAGTATCGATTAAAAATGGTCACGGCTGGATAATTGATGGTTCCTTCAAGCTAGTCCACGTAATAGACCTAACCAAGTTCGAGCACATAGTGGATGAAATTACTACGGCAGCGAACACCAGCGTCAAGGATCAGGAACGGAAAACGATAATCGCATTCCACTTGCAACAAGTGAACGACCGAATAACCTTACTAAAGGGAAGGTCCTCAAGAAAAACAAGATCGATTGACTGGATTGGTTCAGCTTGGAAGTGGGTGGCTGGAAATCCGGATGCTGGAGACTGGAATAAGATCCTTGAAAGTGAGCAGGAAATTATTCAGAACAACAACCACCAGTACAAAATAAACGAACGAATCTTTGGTGTGACACGGGACATCACGGAGAAAATGAATCAGATTATTTATACATTCAACCACGAAGTCAAGGCAACAAACGCAGATAAATTTGAACAGCACATCCTGAACCAGGTATTGATTATCAAAGCAGAAGTCAATGAGATAGTACGTGCCTGCCAAATGGCAAGGAACGGCATGATCAATACGAACCTCTTGGATAAGGAGGAAATAAGCCGGATTGTAAATGAAATCGAAACCCTGCCTTACGAGAACGAAATTCAGGCGATAGAGTATGGAAAACCTTCGGTCTATACAAACGACCGGAAACTCCTATATATCCTCTCGATGCCTAAGGTAAGGAAGTCGGAGTTCAACTTACTCCACACGAGGGCATCGATTAGTGAGGGGAGGCAAATTGACTTAGGGTTTGAGAGTATGCTGGTAAATCACCGAGAAACATTTGGAATAATAGGACATTGCCTTTCGATCAGCAATTCAACGATCTGTGAGGAACAGGCACTGCAAAAAGTTCCTGAGGAGGACTGCATAGCTAGAGTCTTAAAAGGGGGTCATGCAACCTGTATCTATCATACCAACCACGATAAGGTTGTTGAGTTGGTTAAGGACGGTACCATTTTCGTAACCAATTTCGAAGGAAAGCTGATCTCAAGGAACTCTTCCAGCTTTTTGAATGGTACATACGTCATCCAATTAAACAACGAAACCGTTCAATTGGACAATAAGATATTCTCTAGCCTAGTGGCTACGAACCTACAAGTTCTCCCACAAGTATTGACCGGAGCAATAACGAAGAAGGACAAGGTTGATGTAGGATACATCCACGGTCTCAGCTTAGCCAATATTAAGAGACTTAAGGACATTACCCAGACGCTATGGATCTCTTTCGGTACAGGCGCCCTAATTTTCTTAATGATGGCGATGACAGTCTGGACTATCTGGCGTAGAATCAATATCAAGCTGGATATTCCTTCAGTGCATATACAGGATATGCCACACGGATGGACCGCAACCTCAACCACGAGGAACCTATTCCTCTGGCTCTGACGTCACGCTTGATCTACGGGACGTAGATTTTTAAAGGGGGAGGAGTTAACACCGTCGACCAAGGTCAAGAGCATAAAAGTAAAACAGCTAATCGTATATGATTAGCTGTGTCATCAGTTTCATGTCTCTACCTGTTCCCACAGTCCCGGTGCATTAGGATCATATTGCGCATAGTGCCGTTGCCACCGGATGCGTGTGCGAAGGCATATTTGACGAATCAGCAATTCTCATCGTGGGACCAGCGGTTTCCCAAGGGGAAACAATTATTCTATGAGTTAGTCTTAATCTTGACTTTGAAATAGGCGGTCGCATTGTTCTAATAAAGAAATATAATTGTAACGTTGAAATCTGTTGTTTTACTGTAAGTCGAATAGTGGGCGGGCCTTCGGGCCCGTATTCGCGTTTTTTTTATATGTCCCCGGCAGGACATCGTTAACTTAAATATATGAATAAATAAATAGATAAATAAATAAGAAAATAAATAAATAAATAAATAAATAAATAAGTAAATAAATAAATAAATAAATATATAAATAAATAAATAGATAAATAAATTAATGAATAAGTAAATATGTGAATAGATATGTATATATATAAGAATAAACAAATATACGTTGAATTGATAAACAAATAAATAATTATTAAACAAATAAATAAATAAACAGACAAATCAAAATAAATCGATGAATAATTGACTATAACAGCACAGAGAAAAAAGTGACTAGGCTTTCGAAAGTAACAGAAAGATTTACATAACACAAGATAGTTTAGATATGTTAACACGAATAAAGATAATTGATAATTTAATTACAATGGATTTTTTTTATGATTGTAGTTCGTTTACAAGTGGATTATCAGTAAAACCACATCTTGAATTAAACTTGTTCTTAAGCTTAACAATTTTATTTGCTATCAATTCAACATTCGCTCTTTTGTGTATATCAATGGTTGAGTGGTGCCAAGGTATGTCTAGCATCATTTTTAACAGCTTATTTTGTGAGACTTGCAATTTTTTTATATGGCGGAATCGCACCATACCTGGCAACCGTATAACAGAATTGCCTGGAAAATTACCTTATGTAATATAATTTTGTTATTCGCAGAAAGCAGTGATTTTCTATTAATAAATGGGTACAACATCTTTATAGCTATTCCTATTTTCTTTATGGTTTTATCGACATGGTCCTTAAATGTTAATCTAGTATCTAAATGGATGCCAAGATATCTAACGGAAGGTTCCCAATTTATGTAGCTTCTATTAAGCTGAAGCTGATTGCTGGGAAGAAAGCAAGGCTTTCTTTTTCTAGTGAAAAAAATAGCTTGCGTTTTCCCTTCATTTAGTTTGATCTTCCACTTGTGATAATATTTCGTTAATATTTCCACTCCATATTGAAGATTCCTCTCAACATTGAGAGCGAATTTATGTGAGGAAAATTTAGCAGTATCATCTGCGAAAATAGCTATATCACAGTGGGGTAGGATTGGAACGTCACATGTATAGATGTTATATAGGATTGGGGCCAGAACCGAGCCTTGTGGTACACCCGATTGGAAAAATATTAAGTCGGAAACACTACGATTAACGTGGACATTAAATCGATATAGGGAGGGAAATTAAGATGCACTATTTTGTATACTAGCGCGTCATGCCAAACAGAATCAAATGCCTTTTCTATGTCTAGTAGGACCATACCAGTAGATTTTCCTTGTGAGCGATTGCTTTTTATATGGTTGCATATTCGTAGTGCCTGATGGGATGTACTATGACGCGCCCTAAATCCAAACTGTTCGTTGGAGTAGATCTGGTGTGTTTCTATGAACTTCACAACTTTTTCCTTTAGGATCTTTTCATACACTTTGCTAAGGTTGCTTAGTAAACTGATGGGTCTGTAGCTTTCTGGCCTCTCTATAGCCTTACCAGCTTTAAGTATGTGTACCACTTTTGCGAGTTTCCATGCGTCAGGAAAGTATTGCATTTTAAGACAAGCGTTTACAATAAATGCTATGCATTTTATACCGGCCCTAGGCAATTGTCTAAGGTAAACATTTCTTAACTTATCAAGACCTCCTGTTTTTCTAGGGCGCAGAGTATTTACTACAAATGCAACATCTTCTTCGGTGATGAAAGTGGTGGGATTTGTTTCTTCGACTATAAATCCATGTACGGTATTGCTGACTAGAGAGTTGGTATGTGGGTCCCCAAGGTTTTGGGAAACAGTGTGGTTGTTTGAAAATATTGCGGCAAGAGCGTTGGCTTTTTCAAGATCTGTAAAATAGGTACCCGATAGATCTTTTAGAAAAGGCAATTGTCTGTTTTTATTTTTTACTAATTTTACTATGTTCCAGAATGGTTTTCCGTTATTTTCTAGTACTTTGAGTTTATTGTTCCATTCTTTATTACGGTATTCTAAAATTTGTTTGCTTATTTGTTTGTTAAGGTATGACATTTGCAGGCGAAAAATAATGTGTCGATACCTTTGCCAGTTTCTTCTACAGATATTTCGTAGTTTAATTAAGTGCAGAATATGTGGAGGTAGGCTAAGCGAATAGATTTTTTTTTTTTACTTTTGGGATGCTTGAGTCAGCCGAACTTAAAACACGCTCTGCAAAGTCGTCAATAAGGCGATCGACATCTTCCTTGGTTGAGACACCTTCTATATTCAAGGGAATACTTTGGATTTTTTGCTTCACTTCTGAGCGAAATCGTGTCCAATTTGCATTCTTCAAATCTTGAACATATTCGACCTTCGTTTCCCCGGACCATAAAAGACGGCACAAAACTGGGTTATGGTCCGAATTAAGTTCATTTAAAGATATTGGATTTGTGAAGAAAGAAGGTATATTTGTAACGAATAAGTCAAGGACAGAAGGACTGCCACGAGAACTAGCTGGGACATAAGTA
Organism: Cheilosia vulpina; assembly: GCA_916610125.1. Taxonomy (NCBI): domain Eukaryota; kingdom Metazoa; phylum Arthropoda; class Insecta; order Diptera; family Syrphidae; genus Cheilosia; species Cheilosia vulpina. The sequence goes on from OU744278.1 coordinate 28,689,415, forward strand.
GGACTAGGAGGAAACAGAACACAAATTGGCAGCACAACAAGAAAATCAGCAAGTAGGTTTCCCCAGGAATTTGCTCTAATACACCAGAATTTCTATGCCTTGAATTTAGATCACCCACAATTAGAAAGTCACCATCTAATGTGAATAGTCTTCTTAAATCACTTTTGAGAATTGTTCTCTCCATATCTGATGCAGATTTACCTGGAAAATATACACAAAATATTTTAAGAGTCTTTTGATTCTTTAGTGTTATTTCAATTCCCACATTCTCTACTAAACGCGTTCTAATAACAGGCAAGAGCGAATGTTGAATTGATCTTCTAATTAGTATTGCAACACCGCCACCAGTTCTGTCGACTCTGTCATTTCGGTAGCATTTGAATTCAGGTGTTGACAAATTTATACCTTGTTTAAGCCAGGTCTCTGTTACCAGAGCAACGTCTATTTTGCTGTTGTTTAAAAAATTTAGAAATTCTATGGTTTTGCTGCGAATTCCTCTCGCATTCCAAGTAACAATATTCATATAATTATCTGTCATTTTAAATTAACATTAGTATATAAAAACTTAGTTGCTAAATGTGCAATAACTTGAAATTGATCTAATTTAGATTTGCATGTAGATAACCTTGTGATCATCTCCATTGCTAGCGTATTGAGTTCCTCGATCGTAAACAGAGTAAAATGTTGACTTTGAATGTTGCTTGGTATGTTTTCAGGAATGTGTCTGTCAGCATTGTTGGAAGAGTGGGTCTGCATATCCCACACGTTGACATTGCGCCCTTCCGATTGTGCTTGTTGTTGAGAGTAAAGGTGAGAGTGAGAGCTAGTATTTGGACTAGCGGTGACAACGTTACTATTGCTCTCTTGTTGACGGCGCTGCGGCTGTGCCAGCGAGGGAAAATCACATATGGAAGCGAACGAGATGTGATTTTGTTTTTGTGAATGCACACGTACAGCATTTCTGTTAGTACGAGTGGGAATATACGGTTGTGGGGTATTGTTAAGAAGAGCTTTCGGTTTTTGTTTCGGAGATTTTTCCTTCATCTCAGAATATTTGATTCTATTGGCACAGATTGGGTCAGTAGATTTATGATCGCCGTTGCAGTTGACGCATTTATTTAACGGCGAATTGTCACATAGTGCCGTCTTGTGTTGACCAGCGCAAATGGCACAGTATGATTTTACGTGACAATTCCTTTCGCCATGACCGAACATTTGACAGTTGTGACATTGAGTCAGTTTGAATTTAAGTTTTCTTTGGATACTTCAACTCACCTGCGTGTGTAGGATGGATCGAAAATTTTTTTTTAAATCAAATAATTTGATGGAGTTGTTTTCTAATGAAATTAGGTAGAAAACATCATTGTAGTGTTGGTATTTTTTTGTTATTGTTTTTATGTTGATGCACTTTAAACCAATTTTGGTGAGCTCATTCTTTAATATGGTGGCGTCCATTTCGCCCATTCCGTAGAGAATCACTTTGAAAACTCTCTCGCTGCGGACCTTATACTGAGGCCTTCCACCAGAACAAGACTACACGCATTTCCTGTAAATCCCGAAAAAATGATTGAGTCGAATAACCCTGACCGATCATTTGGCAAATAACAAGATTTTTCAGGAGCCAAAATAGAAAACAACAAAAATAAAAACGCTGGAATGGAAAATTAATACACACATATATACACAATATTCGACAAAAAAATTGAGCCAGACGTTCAAAAACGGCCGGAAAGAGGAAAATAGGGGAATGACGTGCACTTGCGACGAACAACAAAAAGAGGTATCTTTATTGAATGTTAAAACAGTAATGGACATGCAATTCATGTCTTCTCTTTAAAATAAATGGCAGTGAGTCAAGTTGCCCCTAATACCAACTAGCCCCGATTTCCCCTATAGGTTGTGCAGGGCTTAGCTGGCAAATTTATAGAAAACTAGAGCCCAGTGGTAAAAATTCTTCCATAATATTTACCTGGCTTATAGGTACACAATTTATATTGGAAAAGAAATTGCACACAGCATTGCATCTCTGCACAATCTTCTCAACACAAAAAATCAAGCGAACACGTCTGGCAGAGAAACTGGTTCTTAACTAATATTAGTGTTGTGTTTATACAGAAAAATTAAGAAACCCCCAACTTCAAGGACAATCATAATTCCTTAAGGATGAAAGCGATTAAACCCCCTTAAATGTATTTACACAAAGAAAATGCCACAATTTACTATTCTAGGAGAAGAATAGTTAATTGATTGATACCCTTCGTTTAAACAGAGTTTAAATAACAATGTTTTGAGTTCAAAACTTTTTGCTGCGAAAGAAATGACCGATCCACAATTCCACAAACTAGCGAATGGAAAATTCTTTCGGACCTAACCTCGAAGACGAAATGCCACACAAATTTGTATGTTTACAGAAATTCATTCGCATTGCGAAAGAGTGGTTATTGTTAATAAATAAAAATCCAAATCTGTGAGTGAAACTCATCTTTTCCTGTGAGCTTGGTCATCATTCAGATTCGTTTTATATCAAATCAACGATTAGACAAAATAAATACCCCATACAGTGGTAAAGCTTGAGGATGATATTTTTATATGATACTGTAGCTCGGTGTGAAACTGCCCATCAACCACTCCCCTACATATATACAGTCTGTGGGCGTTTAGCTACAACTCCAGTTTAGAGTACACCAAGACTGGTACCCACAATACAGGCCTACAATATTTTGTTAATTTTTCAAACTAATTCGCCGATTAATGTCATACTTCGTCCCCGAATTCGCTCCTCCAAAACCACTAAACGAAAGTAGGAGCCTTAACTGTGACCAAGATTTTTAAGTTTAACATCAGATCCGGATGTTTGTTCAAAAGACACGAAGCAAATTCCCGAAGATACAGTCACCATGCATTAATTCACTGATATCCACTACAAAAGTCATCACGTGAAAGCCATCACTGTCACCGTCGTCATCATCAGCAGCCAGCATCCTCATCATCAGAAGCCAGCATCTTCAAACTAAGCAAACACATTACCGACGATGACATTATTTCAAATACCGAATGCCGCGGTTGGTAGCAAACTCAATCGTTGCCAAGGCAAATACCGCACACCGCCTTCAACGGAAGCCCGTTGTCGCCATGTGTAAGTAGCAGAGACATCAAAGCCACCGATAATCGATTAACCGCGACAAACGTCAGCCGCCCAACGGTCGGGACTCCGAGTCCCGCGCAATTTCAAATCGAACCCGAAGACGGAATTAAGAGTCAATATAAAATAAGTTAAAAACCATCGACGAGTAAATGAAGTATGCGCGCGATTGGTATTACGCCAGTGTCAACTTGACGTCCTGGAGAGTGCGTCTTCACAGGTGTCCCACAGCGCTGCGACGACATCTTAAGGGGGATGCTGCTGCCATCAGTGGAACCTCTAAGTACAGGCTCTGGGCCGCCACACACTTTTGTGGCAACATTATCAGAGTTGAGCGTGTTGACAAAAGCCGGTAGTAACATGGCGCATTGGCCCAACACCGATTGCGGGAACTTGAAAGTTTTCGCGTAAGGAAGTCTAGGCGGCTATGGAGAGTATACTTGTACAGCGCTATCGAGTGCAGTATAGTGGCACACCATTTCTAACCACTACTTCGCGGCAGCAAAAGCGTAGAGATGTTGTCGTTTTCAAGTGTTGACAGAACAAATATCATTGAGGGCATCCGCGCGCACAAAGTGAGAAGCAAACAAAATGGAACGCATATTATAGGCGGTAGAGATATCGACGAGACGGTCGGCGTTGCGGCAGCTCTTTTAATCCCTTTTTAACAAGCAATTATTGTTTAATCTTATTAATGGTACCTCTAAGAAATTGCCTTCAGTGAGAGAACGGTTAAAGAGTACTAAGAGAATTACTAAAGAGTTTTAGTATAATGGCAGGTATACCAATTTGGATATGAGAGCCAAGTTGTAGTGAACCAATGTTGACACAATTACTGATATTTCCTCTCGGATTGGTATGAGCATTTTTTTATATTTATACGAAATAAAAAATATCTATCTAGGTATCCATCTTTATTTGTCTTTTTAAAAGACTTAAATGCTTTATTTTTCAAGTTTTTTAAATAAAGTAATTGTTTATAAAACTAAGGAGGCTCGGATAGAACCCTTTTTCTTATTATAAATTAGAGAATAATCTAGCAAAGCCATCGCGCAAAATTTCAACAAAGTTTTTGTACATGAAATCTAAATTCAAGTTATATATTTCAGTGAAGCAATCGATATTGTCAGAAAAAAATGACTAAGCTCCAAAAAAATCAGTTTTAGAAAAGCTAAAACGATAGTCATCGTGCCTTAAGTTTTAAATAAGTATACGTTTCAATTTCCATTAGTAATTCTATATGGTTAATAGATGCATTCAGTAAAGAGAAAGGAACTTGTGTAATAGTAGCGTTAGGTTCATCGCATAAGAAAAATTAGATGAAATATCTTTAAAAAAGAGTTTTGCATTGGATTAATTTAATTTAAATTTTGCGAGTAAATAAATGGCCAACTGAGTACTATCAGTCACTTACCTGACTAAATTAGTCGGCTACCCATCCATATACGTCAACTGAAAAATCTGTTCATGTGATAGATGGGTCACTCAAAACTGAAACACATCAAGTCAGCCAACTGTCAGACCTCCTAAACTAGATACTTGAAGGTCCCCATTGCTATCTGCTGGTCTTTGGTAGGAGTGTGTTTTTGAATATATAACAAAGTTTCCCAAAATGCAAGCCAATTGCAAGCGAACGCGTTGCAAAGTATTATCTACGAAATTTCCCAACCATGTATGACCCAACACAGCGCATTAATAACCGATTGACTTACCAACTTTATAAAAAAGTAAACTGAAATAAAAATCTTTCTAATAAGTCGTAAGGCTGTAATCTCTATTGTGACGCTAGCTCAATGCCACGCACCTTCGCTATAAAAGAGCGAGACCAAAATTACAAAATTACAAACAGAAGCTTGTTTACCCCATTAATTGCTTCTGTGCTTGATTTAATCGCTTAATCTTGATTCTCACCTTCCCTAGCACATTCAATTACCCGCGCGCATAAAAAATAAATCAATTTTAAATTTAGGAAGCAAAGCCAGTGGTTGCCCTTATCCAGTTCTCGGTTCGCTATCACGATTAGAAATCAAGAACAAATACTCAAGACATATTACAGCCGTTAAGCTGCTTCAAACGACACGGCACGGTTATCTCTCGAGTATGTGTGTGACCCATTCCCAATCAGTACCCAGTGGTAGGTAGCTGCCTACTATAATATTTTTATTGTGATGGATTATTTTCCAATTACGGAATTTCGTATCGCCCACGTTAAACTGCTCGGCGACTGATATAAATTTCAATCAATTTTCAATTAGTTTATAGGCCGGCCATACCTGTGTGCACGGTTTGTGATTCTCGCACTGACCACAACCCACTCACTCTTCGTCTCCACTGTCCACTCCCAGTCACAAGGGTGGTATAATTGTGACAGAGATAACTGTGTTTTATATTTCATATAATAATCAATTAATTATTTTCCGTGGTTTAAAAGTCAAACACTAATCTAATCGATTTTGGGGCTTAATCTACGTGTTGTGCTCGCTCATCGGCACACTGCACACATCATACAGTCACCTACACACACACTGTTGGCAGTGCCACTGATTATTGAGATTAATTAGGTGTTAAGGTGGCTAATTGGAATTTAGGAATTACCCGCATTGGTGATTTGCCAGTACAGGGTCGCCAAAAACAATGAAAACAAAACCGTTTGGCGTTGTCCATATTATCTATTTCTATAACTGACGGGCGGCTATTAAAATTTATTATATAAAATAATTAACCACGTCGCATTTGTAGATTTGCTGCTGATTTGTTGATTGTTGAGTTTTGATTGACCATGAGTGTGGTGAGATTTGGACGCGATTGGATCGTAATTAATTTCGGCCGTCGTCGCGTCGTACACTGAAGGCTGTCAAAAATTGGCTCAGAGAGCTCCCTGAAGTCCTGCAGTAATCTTGAAATATCATAATTTAAATGGACACTATCGCATTTAATTGGAAATTGGTAAATAATGTGAGAGTTTGTTTGCAATTCTGCTCGAGTAATGCGCGTTTAATAGTTGGTTGCGAAAACCCAGTAGAACGCGACACGTGATGTAGCGTCAACCTTTTGAATCTAAAACTCTGCTTGATAATGATTGGGATTGCACTGGGCTTTTCGATTATCGCGGAAAAGATATAGATACTGACGAACAAACTACAAACACAATTCCAGCAGAAATGACCTTTCATTTACTTGTAAAACCAAATCTACAGTTATAGTCAAGTGATTCTTATACAAGGTGGCGCAAAAGTAATCCTCCTATCAGAAAATGCTATAAATTTTGCGATTGGCCCCTAATGTCAGTTCTGTTTTGACATTTGTGTAGTAAACACATGCGAAATACACGTTAATAAACAATGTTACGCTACACTGCTCCAGAACGCGGAATATTGGTGACTATTTATTTGAGCAATAATCGGTCGGTGACTTTGGCACAACGTGAATTTCGTCGCAGATTTCCTAGCCGTCCAACGCCTACTGGGTAAACACTGCGACGTTTAGCCGCTCGCCTCGAAGAGACTGGCACAACACGAGACGTTGCCCGGAGCGACCGTTGTGCCGAGAATATCGCCTCTGTTGACGCGGCCATTTTTTTTTTCGAGAACGCCGCTGGTCAAACGACAACAGTGAACGGTGCGCGCTATAGGGCCATGTTTACCGATTTTTTTCTACCGCAATTGGACGATTTAGGACTGGAGGACATGTGGTTCCAACAGGACGGAGCTACGGCACACACTGCGCGAGCCACAACCGATATTCTGAAAGCGGTGTTCCCGGGTCGTTTTTGGCGATTTGCACTAGGCCGCAAGATCGCCTGATTTGACCGCTCCAGACTTCTTTTTGTGGGGCTTTTTGAAGTCGCGGGTTTATGTCAACAAGCCTCAGACTCTTGCAGCTCTTAAAGACAATATCCGTCAAGAATGTGAGGACCTATCGCCGGAAGTTTTGGCCAAAGTGATGGAAAATGACATAAAAAGGGCTCAAATGACAATCAACTGTGGCGGCGGCCATTTACATGACATCATATTCTCGACTTGATGAAAAAAAAATTAAAAGACCAAATAAAAATAATCCACAAGAAGAATCAAAGTTTTTCATTTTTTTTTTAAATTACAGGCAAAAAACATCGGAAGGTTATTTTTGCGCCACCTTGTAGATTTAATTATGACAGCACAATCTAATCAAATCGAAGGCCGATCGAGCTGCGAATTGCCCAGAAGACGAAACTCGACGTTGGCCAGACCCAACAGAGAGCGCATAAGTGAGAAACTCTCCACTGATGTGCACCTACCACCGAAAACAACAAACTACAGGTTGTATCGCGACATCATGAAGGGTGTAACCGAAACAACAGTATGTTGCCAAGCACCCCAGAGAAAAATATGGTCATTCACCCAATCCAAGTATCCATTTGGAACAAAAAAAAATTAAGCAAATTAGTATTATTTGTCGGAGAGCTTCGGAAAAAATGTGCCGTGTAGCCGTTAAAAGGGTTCCTTCCACGCATTGCGACAAGGTTCGCTATATGCGTCATGGGAGAATTTTTACGAAAGTTGTGTTGGAAGTTGGAACGGATATCTCCAATGGAATTTCTCAGATGTCGTAAAAATTCCGCAAATTCCGTTCCGAACGGATACCTCGATAGAGGTGCACCGTGCAGGTGATCATCTGCGAGTCTTTTTCGGAATAAATTATTTGAAAATCCAAAGATTCCATACACTTTTTTAGTACTTTTTATAAATGAAAGGGAATTAAACCAACACTAATTTATTAAGAAAGTGTTATAGTCCGTCCAAAAGGAGTTGAATATTTTCTCTTAAGCGTATTTTTGATCGAATCAAATTGCTAAAGCTTTTCTCCACTTTATCTTTTAAATTTACCTATTTATTTTTGTCATAAATAGATGTTTTGCTGTGTTGTTTAAGTATTTTATGCGGGGGTCGCTTTTTCAGCTCGGGTCTGTTTTTATTCCCATTTAAAAAACAAAAATAGCGGCAACGCTGCTGTGTTCCTTTTTTTTGAATGATGTGTAGTTGCAAGCTTCTTTTGTGTGTCGCAAGGAGAGTAAAATGTCTAATATAAAAGGACCTGCGTGTGAAATTTACAATTAAGTCTGGACGGACTATACATTCTTTTAAAAGTTATGGTAGATTTTCGACCACAAGCGACACTAGTATCCATTAAAACAGAACCAAATATTACTCTTGTGAAATTGACAAAACTTATGCAAAATGTTTGTAATTAAAACAAAATATAGATTAAAAATACTACAAACATAAATACAAATTTTGTTAAATTAATAACACAAGTATTGAATTGGAAAAAAAATAAATGCAATTTAAACAGTGTAATCATTTCAATGCAGTGCTTTTGATGGCGTCATTTATTATTTTACACGCAAAGTAAAGTAGTTTGTTTAGGTACATAAATATTCACTAAAAAGTAAGTTCAACATTTTTGGAGGATGAGGACAGGAAAAATGATAAAACATGTTAACAACCCCTTAGAAATAAATTGGTAAAAATTGCAATTTGTTAATATATGATTATTTAATATGCATTTTATTATCTTAAATTAAATAGATCAAATTTGACTTCAACGCTATTTTCCCGGATTTTTGTAACCGAAACTAAAAGACGCAACTTTAAATAGTGAAGGAGATGACGGTGTTTGAGGTATAGGGGATCTTTTTATTTTCAAGTTAAATAAAGGCATTCTGTATCATTGTGTCTTAAAAGTAATTTTTGAACTTTATATAAATGTATATTTTGATATTTTGTAAGTTGTTCAGTAATAAACAATTGAATGTTATCAGCCTTATTTATTAGAATTTGCTAAACGCGCCTAAACACCTGTATAGTTATGCAGTGTATAAGTATTTATACAGCCTTTATACACCCTCCCAAAAATTCTTATTTATAAAACATTTTCCCATGCATACTAGTTATACAGGGCTTGCGTCAAAAAAAGGTACTGAAAAGGAGAAATCTTTTACATATATCTGTCCGAAAAGATGATAAAAACTTAGCAGCTTGTGAGAAATGCAAATTCAAATACAAATAGGAATAAAAAAATGGAAAAGTAAAAAGAAAAAGTTGGAAATTATGGGCCTCCTATGATATGGTAGTCTTGTGCAAATTAAAACAAATTGAAACACAATTCAAAACTTCTCTTATCTGCCCATATTTCTTATCGAGGATGCCTTTAGAATCCTTAAAATTGAAAAAAAACGTTGATACATCTGTCCAATTTCTCTTTGATTTAATTTAAAATAAAAAGTGACAAATTTTTTCAGTCAAAATGACATTTCGATACTATTCCACCTCTATACAACCTCCAAGCGCGTTTAGCTTATACAAGCTCTATACAACGTTGAATAATTTTTATAAATAAGGTTTTTGCGTATAGAGGCATTATAAAGGGTGCATAACTTTATACACTCCTTATAATACGTATTTCTATAGTTCCTTATTGTAATAAATTTAATTGCTTAACTTATTTGTTTTGCGTATCATTTATTAATACCTAATGCTATCCACATACCTCAGGGACCGGGAGCTGATCTACGAGACTACAGAAGGCCAAAGAAGAATGCAAGTAACCTCAGGAACAGCCCAAGGATCAATTTTGGGGCCTGACCTCTGGAACATCTCGTATGATGGCATTCTTCGCATGGAGATGCCGCCGGACACCTTCCTGGTGGGGTATGCAGATGATATCGCCGCGGTCATAATGGCAATAGACACTGAAAATGCGCAACTGAAGCTAAACCAAGTCATGCGACGAGTAACCTTTTGGATGGATGAACACGGTCTCGGCTTGGCTACAGAAAAAACCGAGATAGTGCTTCTGACGAAGAAAAGGATCCCGACTTCAATCGACTTCCAAATCGGCCAGGAGGTAATAAGAAGCAAAGACGCCGTGAAGTATCTGGGTGTGACCATCAACACCAAACTCACCTTCTGGCACCATATAAAGAATGCAGCGGAAAGAGCATCGAAAGTGACTGCGTCACTGAGCAGGCTGATGGCAAATGTCGGTGGCCCAACGGCCAGCAAACGAAGGCTCCTGATGTCGATCACGCATGCCATTCTCCTTTACGGATGTGAGATCTGGGCAGATGCACTTCGAAAGGAAAAGTACAGAAAGCAGGTGGCAGCTGTGCAGAGACGCGGAGCTCTACGTGTTGCAAGCGCATACCGAACCGTATCGGAGCCAGCCGTTCTTGTTGTCGCAGGGGTGACCCCAATAGACCACTTAGCGGCAGAAAAGAAGTACGTCTACGACAAAAAGACGGAAGCTGGAGTAGAAAGGGCTACGGAAGAGGCCAAAGAGCTCACGAAACCGAAGTGGCAAGAACGCTGGAGCTCGGAAAGCAGAGGACGATGGACAGCGAGGCTTATCAGGAACATGGCTGAGTGGAATGACCGGAAACACGGTGAAGTTAACTATTACGTCACACAGTTACTCACCGGACACGGATACTTCCACGCCTTTCTCCACAAGATCGGGAAAACAAACAGTCCAGCCTGCCAGTACGGGGACTCCCAGGAAGACGACGCGCATCATACCTTCTTCGCCTGCAGCAGGTGGGAATCCAAAAGAAGAGAACTGGAGACGAATATCGGTATCATCACTCCAGACAACATAACAGAAAAGATGCTGGCCAGCGAGCAGAACTGGAACAAGATCTGCGCCTACGTCCAACGCATTCTCAGAAGAAAAAAAAGAGAAGAAGAGCAATCCCGCGAAACAGAGTGAGCCCGAAAGGGCGTATGATTACAGCCCCCCCTGAAGTAATGCGAACAGCGGTCCCAGGGGGGCGGGTCAGAAACCGAAGGGAAGGAGGAGTTTTAGTCCGTAAACCTGTAAACCTTGTACAAACGCGTTGTACAAGGATGACCTAACCACAGATGCAGGCAGACCCATCGCAGGTTCAGGTCCTGAGAAAGCTTCTTCTGAACCCCGTCTGGCAAGCTCATCAGCGATCTCATTTCCCTGGATACCAGTGTGACCTGGGACCCAAACAAGATTCACTGTGTTAAGCCTTCCGGCCAAGTTCAGAGAAAGCTTGAGTTCAAGCACTAACTTCGACGAGGTAAGAGGGTTAAGCAACGCTTTTAATGCAGCTTGGCTATCACTGCAAACGCATATGCTTCTATCCCTCCACCTGTTTGTCACAAAACAGCGCATAGCCATAAGGATAGCGAAAATCTCCGCTTGGAAGACAGACGCATGATTACCTAAGGGGTAGTGTAGTATAATGTTCTCGCTTTCCAGAAAGACTCCAGAACCAGACCCCTGTCCGGTTTTGGAGCCATCCGTGAATACACGATGGCATTCTTTCCCAGGCTCATAGTCTGGCCGAAGCCATTCCGTTACCTGAGGAAAGTTGACGTGGTAGTTTTGTCGCAGTAGGATTTCTGATGTCATTGCGTCAGACGGCATATCCATAAGACAGGGGTCAAAGGATAATTCTCGCACAAGTTCCTCAAAATTCCAATGCGCATGGTACCAAAAGCCACCTCTCTTTTACCGAGAAATGGGTTTCAGCGTACACCCCATGATAAAAATATCATGAGGGGGTAGGTTCATCATAGCATCTAGAGCAGAGCCCGGAGTGCTAGGGAAGGCTCCTGTGCATCCAAGACAAACCGCGAAAGCCTGTTCCACCATACAACCGATACATATGAGAGAAGTGGTCTTATCATTGCCGTATAGATCCAAAGGACCCTTTTAGGAGATAAGCCCCATGTCTTGCCAAAAGCGCCTCTGCACTGCCAGAAAGTTGACAGCGCTTTAGCGGTTTTTGATTCAACATGCTTGGACCAAAGAAGCTTTCTATCGAGGATTACTCCCAGATATTTCACTTCATCGAAGATCGGGATAGTGACGCCTTTTAGCATAAGTTGAGTCAGACCAGTGACCTTTCTCCTTCTCGTGAAGAGAACAACCGTAGTTTTAAGAGGATTCACTGAAAGCCCATTTCTTGAGCACCAATCACCGACTAGGCCCAAGGATCTCTGCGCCTGAGAGCAGACAGTCCTTAGGTCTGAACCGACGGACAGAACGGCGACATCGTCCGCATAGGCTTGCGTGTAGGTTCCAGGAAGATTGAGAGCCGTTCACAGAGAGTCTAGTACCATACACCATAAGAGGGGAGACAGGACACCACCTGACGCATGACGCATTTGCCACAATCCGCCTCGGCAATCAATGTCCTGTACATTAGCATTACTTTAATCCACAAAACCAATGTTTCATCTACACCATGATGTCTGGCTGCATTGCACATGCTATCAAATGTCGCATTATCAAAAGCACCCTCAATACCGACGAAAATGCCCTGCGTGTACTCCTTCCGATCAAGAGCACTTTCAATCCTACCAACAAGGATCTGAAGCGCAGTTTCACAACATGCTGATAGGCATGTTGCATCACAGAAAGAGGATGCGATCGAAGAGCAACAGCTCAACCAGTCTCTCCAAACTTTTCAGCAGGAAGGAAGACAGACTTATGGGTCTGAAACTTTTGGCGAGAGTGTAGTCAGTCTTACCTTTCTTTGGTATGAACACGACTTTAACCATACGCCAAGTAGAAGGTATGTAGGCCAAAGCCAAGCTAGCGGTGAAAATTCTTTTCAGCGTCGGCATCAGCTGACTAAAACGTTGTTTCAGCATAACCGGATAAATTCCATCCGGACCCGGTGACTTGAAGCCCTCAAAAGATGCAATTGCATATTTGATGGCGTCATCCGTCACCACTCTGGATGCAATATACCAGCTACGTCGCGAGGTGTTTGTTTGTTCAGGAGTGGCCACCGTTGCCGGTACCACTGAAGAGCACGTAGTGACCTGATTTTCCGGGAAGTGAGTCTCCAGCAGGAGACTAAAAGTCTCCGCCCTTATCTCAGTGTAGGTACTATCAGATTTTTGGAGCATTTCCAGTTTACTTGGTCTGTCCCTTTTGAGGACTTTAACAAGCCTGCTGGTTGCACGTAATGATGTGACCTCCTCACAAAATTTCCTATAAGAGTCGTTTTTCGATTTACGAATTAGTCTCTTAAATTCTTTTTGTTTCGATCGATACAGATTCCAGTCGTCCTCTAAGTTGGTTTTTAAAGACCGATTTAGGAGCTTCCTGGTTTCTCTGCGAAAACACTGCAGTTCAGTATTCCACCAAGGTATCGGTTTTCTACAGGGGTTTTTTGTAACTGGAGACGCTAGTGCAAAACAATGGATAATGACACTGCTCAGATCCTGAGCAGACCTCTCTAGCCCTTGTATTGATCTAAGTTTGAGTGACGCTTTAACAGAATTGCCAAGCTCCTCCTTAAACCGAGCCCAGTTTGTTTTTCTCGGATTTCTTCCCTCTAGCGAAGGTGAAACTTCACAGTAGATTTGAAATTCGATGTATCTGTGATCTGACATAGTGCTATCTGGCGATACCCTCAAATTTGTGACAGCCTTGCAATGCCTGTTTGACAGAGTAACATCGATTAATTGCTGCCTCCTGGCTGTAACAAATGTAGGTCGACAACCTACATTGTTGATGGTGATGTCGGACGATAAGATGAAGTCCAGAAGACGATCTTCTCGTATGTTACATTTGTTGCTGCCCCAAACAGTGTTTTGAGCATTAGCATCGCAACATAAGATAAGACCTATCTTTTTGGACTCACAGTACTCTATACGAGCTCAACAACAGCCTTTGGTGGTGGAGGAGTTAAGGAGTCGTAGGGAAATAAGCCGATGCAATGACAAAGGTTTCCCAATTGCCATTTGCATGGTAAGTAATAGTTGCAGCAACCAAATCTTGGCAACAGAACCGTTTGATTGTAACTGCAGTGAGGGATTTCATTGTGCGAACCGCTCAACTCACCAAGGCCACAGATGCGATTTTTCCACACCCACGAATCAAGCATAATTTTTATCAAATATACCAGGGTTTTATTTTCAGTGAAGTTATTGAAGGTGAGTATATAGTTTTATTAGTTGGTAGATCATGTTTACCATAACGTCAAATCGTTACAACCGTAAAAGACTTATTGCTGACCTAAGCATATACTATAGGTATTTCTTGGCAAATGCTCAAAGGAATTAAATGAAAATTTTCCTGAAAATGCTTTATTTCTGTGCCCTATAGGACAGATCCCTAAAAGTAAACTGCTTGTTACACACAAACTCTGGAATCTGCTTCGTGGAGATAGGTATCCACAAAGACGCGCATCAAATGTATATGTAAAACTTATTTGCAGGCGCTCCTATATAAGCGCAATAGTGTCGCCCTTTCCCAGGCGCATTTACAAAATAAGCATTGATAGATATTAATACATTCTTGTTGGAACGCATATAAGAAGAAAATACTGTAACTTAGTGTTGTAACCATGGCAACGTTGTGACTATGGCAACACTTCTGATTGTCAGTTACCTAGAGGCGACTTATAGCTGACATCTGTCACTACCTTGTCTGTCTCATTAGTTTATTAATCATTCTCCATTTTGTAACTAAAGTTGAATTATAAGTTGGCAAACCTTTGAGCGTGTTTTCCTTTTGATATAAATTCAGCACCTACTATCTTTGGGGAATCTATAACTCAAACAAGCTAAATGTTCAATCCACGCGCAGCGACACGTTCAAGCACCAACTGGCGCCATTGAGGTAATCGCTAATTAAGTTCTTTCCTGTCAGCCGCCAGCGCCCATTTCTTACTCAATTCCTTTCAAATTACACTTACCCAAGAAGCTTACTCACTAAGTCATCAACTTAGTCAAGCTATGCCAATCAATTTCAATTACCAACTACACAAGTACTACGACTGTGCACTTATACGACTTTTGCGCGAAATCATATTTTCATTATCGAAAGAATAGTTTTCGAGTATCTTATGGTTCCGCAATTCACATATAATACCTGCGCCTGAAATACCCAGCGCAAATAGGCTTAAAAAGCCAGACCAACAATTAACCTCTCCTTCAAGCCTTACTGCAGCACAACCCAACAAGTATTTAGTTTTAGTAGGTATATATGTATATATATACGTCTTCGTCTTCGGTTTAAGGAGCGTGTGTTGTATCTATATAGCTATCGCCACACACATCATTATCAACAAATTTACAAAATAAATATAACAACACAGCAGCAGCAGCGATCAAACACAAATCAAAATACGATTTTCGCGGAGCATTATCGCGCGATTCGAGTTCGACGGAGGAGGCCTTATCGTATAGCAGGCAGAGATTCTAAACGACTGAAGGTACCCGAGCACCGTATATGACGGGGTCGGGCTCGGGGTTTGCCTTTGCACAATGATTTTTCGTTCTCTATTTACCGAGGCCTAATGAACCTCGTCAAAAACCGCCAATTTTCGATTCAATCGCACTGTGTGTCATCATCGTTTCAGTTGTTGTTGTTGCCGGTGGTGCACTGAATGTATCTGTTTATCTATCTGACAGGCATATGAAATCAAATCCACTGGGTGATGGGAATGGAAAATAGGTTCCCAACAGGTAAATCCAAACCGGATAAGAAGGGTACACATCGCTGGAAAGAAAAATCCAACAAATGTTGACACAAAGAATTTTTGGGTAGGTACGAGTATTAGAGAGTAGTCACTTGGGTATAATATGGCTTTGGATTTGGTCTGGCCATCTCTGGGGTTCATGACATGAGATTGCGCAATCATTTTATGATAAACCAATTATGCACGTGTTTCTTTATATTTATTTTAAAAACACCGGTTGGATATGAACTAACGTTTGACAATTGGCTGTCTAAATTGTTTAGATGTTTGTGGTTTATTATTAATGGCACTTTGGATAAGGCTCTACAGAATAAGGTGGTTGTGGAACGGGAAGAAAATAGCAACACTTTTATTTAGTGTCGGAAAAGATGGCTATAATGCCCAAAGCACCTCTGCATAAATTCTGGACGCAGCACAGAATGCAGTGCTGCAAGCAAAACAGATGCGCAGAAAATGATTTGACATGCCTTGCATCGGCTAATATTTCTACTGTCATTCACCGACTAAGTGGCTGATGTATTTGCAACCAAAACAATTACAAACACGATCAGAAAATGTCAAAAGTCGATGATGCCAAATACTTGAAATATGGACTATATCTGTGGCAACAATGAAGTCGACTTATGTCAAAATTGAGTTAATGTTACGATCGGAAGCACAGTACCCTGTTCTATATGTGAAATTTTGTTCATTCAAATATCTCTTATGGTTGCTGTGTTATGGATCAGGAAAAAACGCATAAGTCATTTACCCACATTGAAAGTCAAACCTTTAAACTGCGCTCTTGAAAAATGACTAAAAATGACTTATGCTGTTTTTCCTTGTTGCCACAGATATATCTACCACATATGGGCTCTGTGTGAACAATTCAATAAATTATACTTTGTCACTGTCCGATAAAAATCACGGGAGAGAGTGCGATAACTTAGGCACCAAAAAACGTTTTTTTGTAGATGGGTTAAATACAAGCATTTTTCACTATAGGAGTGGGGCCTATCTCGCTCCGTTAAGGCGGGAAGGATAATTTAAAAAAAAAAAGTTGTGTACTTAAAATGAAATAAAAAATCACAAAACAACGGCAACACTTACAATAAAGTACTATAGCCAGGAATCAACTTTTTTATATTATTTTTAAATAAACTGATATTTGATACTGTTTAAGGGAAAAAATTACAACAAAAAATGTTCTATGGTGATTTTTTTCAATTTTGTGAACATATATACTAAACTTGTTCCAGTATTTACTGCTCCTAGTAATTCTTAACAGAACGCTGAAAACCCGGTTAATTTATGTCTTCCAGCACTTTTTTTTCTTAAATTTCGGTTTTGAAATTCCTTTTTTCAAAAACTATTATCAGATACGCTGCGCGTCATCAGGTTAGCACACTCCCATTAGCTTAATATAATTCTTCTTCTTATTGTTGTTGTTAACATTCAGCTCAATTCTTGTATACTATTTTTCTCTTCTTCGAATAAACTCTCACTGATAGAAAGAAAATGCAACGGAAAGATCCCTTAACCCGGTTTTTACTAGTTTCTTTTATTTCGACGCTTTATTTTGGCGTCATCAGGTTAGCCCATGCAAATTCTTTTTCGTTGATCTTCAATAGTTGAACGTGTATGATAACCAATTTTTTTTTGCTGCTCAAGTAGCCTATTTCAATTAATATGGGTAAAAAAAATCGCTATCTGTGGAAGAGAAATGAAAAATTGAAGCTGGAAATATCGAAAAAGTTCGGAAGAAGACATGAAGTTATGTCCGCGCTTCTGCGCAATAAGTCGGGATAATAAAGGCCGTAATAATAGAGTGATTTCCGAAGCTAATAAGAAAGCAATTTTGAGAGAAGCATCGAACTCTCATGACTCATCAAAGTTCAGGGCAAATGTTACTGTAAAAGCGAGCTTATCCACTATTTAAAGAGTGATAAGGAATTACTACTTCGGTGATCTTCGCAAGGAGAAACACCCGTTGGATCGCCTTCTTAGTCGGGTAGAGGGTGTAATTGTGTACTATGGTACGTGCGAGTTACAGTTTTTGACAGCAAATATGAACGCAAACTCTTACAAACGGACTTAAAACTGCATTTCCCCACTTCAAAAATTTGTTTGACAGTGTGCCATGGCATTTTCAACACTACAATGCTCCGATCCACACTGCCCGGATGGTTAAGGCATGGATTGAGGACCAAAATGTGAATATATTGCAGTGGCCGCCATACTCACCAGACATCAATATATGTAATAGAAAATGTTTGGGGATGGCTGGTTCGTACAGCTTACGAGTCTGGGTAACAGTATCCAACAAAGCGGAACTGATTGAAGGCATCAAAAGTGCTTGGTCAGCCATTTCCCTTAATTATGTTGAGAAGTTGTACGAGTCGCTTCTCAACCGACTTTATGAGGTCATTCTTAACAAAGGAGGGTCGGAAAATTATTAAATTTATTATAAAATATTTAAACTATAAATTGCATAAGTGTAGAAATAAGTTCTTGGGTTAAATGTTTAATAGAAATGAAAAAAAGTGGTATGTGCTAACCTGATGACCAAAATTCAATTCCATTTTTTGTGTTAGTTTCCGAAATAAATTATAAGAAATATTAAAAAATGAAGCAACAATACTTTTTGATTTATTTAACTTGTTATTTAATCGACCATATAAAACAAATTTAAAAACGTTTGCTCTTTTAGTTTGGCTGGAATTGAGGCCAAACCACTTACTCAATTAGGTGTGCTAACCTGATGACGCGCAGTGTATAACTTTATTTATAAACTAGCTGTACCCGCCCGGCTTCGCCCGTGCAAAATGTGGTTTCAGAACAATTGATGGAAACAATTTTTTTATAAATTTGCTGTCTGTCACGTACGGAAAGCGTGACAAAGAGAAAAGCAAATCGAAACGAAAAAATAAATTACTCTTGTCCAATTTTTTCCGGAATTTATAGAGATATAGGGTTGAAACAAAGTAGAGATTGTAGGCCTAGGTATCCTCTATAGGTCTGTGAAAAATGCACCAGAATATATTGAACGGTTTCTAAGATTTTTGCATTTAAAGACATGCCGTCAAATTCAATCTTAGTCGAACAGAACTACACCAATTTTATTTATATGATAATACGAAAGAACAGATTCCTGGATTCCAGAAATACAATCTTAGTCGAACAGAACTACACCAATTTTATTTATATGATAATACGAAAGAACCGATTCCTGGATTCCAGAAATACAATCGTCTACAGTAGGGGAAGGTCGTGTACGTCGAAACAATTTGTACATACTGAATTCTACCGCCTTTAGTCTTAGACTTGCGTCAAAAACAAAAATTATAGAAAATTATTGGCATTTCTTTAGTTAAAAAAAAATTCGTACCCATCGACTGATACCATATTTTACGAAATATGACTGAAATAAAAATTTGGTTCTAAATGTTCCAAGGAACAAATACGTATTGTACCTTGGAACATGAACATAATGTAGCAAAAATTAAGTGTTATAAGAAACACAAAATTAAGTTGTATTCTTAAAAATAAATACAAATTTAAAGTTAACACATTTCATAAAAAAATTACATTTTGTACATTTGGTGAAACAAAATTTGGCCTCCTTTGCCAGCTTTAAAATTTCGTCAACTGCTAAATCGCCCTCTCCACTGAAATCGTCTGCATCACTCTCCTCAATTTGAATGGGCGTTTTATTGGCTTTTACTTGTCCATATGTTGGAGCTGTAGGAATTATTGGCACATCCAACGTTTCGTTTAAAACTTTTTTCTTTGCATGATTTGGTTTTTTTGCGGTGTTCCAAGGTACATCCAAGATTTCGGTCCAAGGTACACGTCACTACAATTTTTTGTTTGAGGCCTTGCAACATTTTTTTATTTTAACAGATTTAACTTGCCTTTTCAACCAAACTTGTACAATTTCCCACTTTATTCAAAATATGTTCCGCACTATCAACTGCTTAATGTGATTACGACCGACTTTACAAAAATATCAAAAAATTACTTTTGGTTCACAAAAATAGGTTTGTGCGATTTAACTAAAGACCCGACACCGACAGCGTACGAATACAAACATTGTTTTGCAACAAAATTCGGCATAAACAGTAGTGGAATTTTTTTGCAAACACAAAGTAAAAGTACGGGAAACAACGAACGTTCCGAGGTGCAATCGTTCCAAGGTACGCGACTCTCCCCTGCTTTATTGTAAGTGTTGCTATTGTTTTTTAGTAAATATATTTTTTTTTCATTTTAAGTATTGTATCTAACCCCTCTACAAAAAATCGTTATCATTTTTTGGTGCCAAATCATGTTTACGACATACGAGAACAATTTCGAAAAATTGTAACCTTAGATATCCTATCCGACGTGTGCTACGTAATTTGTGACAATGTCTTCATTAATAGTGGAGACAGTTAAAATATTCTCATCTATGAGTCGTCACAATATATTAAAAAATAAGATCATTATACAGCCAAATATAACAGCTCACACAGAGAAAAAACAACAACAACAAAGAAAACCACCGTGATTTAAATATTTTTCGCAATGATTTAGCATCGACTACGAAAATTCTTAAATCAAAGTGGCATAACATTAATTCAAAGAGTTTCCCTACTCTAAATGCATATATTTTTAATTTGATCTAACCACGTATGCACCTTGATTTGACGTGGAATCATGCTTAAATGTAAAAGTGAATACGTTTCACTTTGAATCTACGTCAACTTGATTTAAAATTACATTGCGTATTTAAACCAAATATGTTTTCACGTGAAACGGAATATCCTTTATTAAAGTTTATTCAACGTTAAATCAAATATAACATTTTACATTTTAGTTTGCATTTTTTCCCTGAGTGATAGGTATCTCTCTCTTTCTCTCTGTTATCCCATCGAACCCGTCTGTTATTTTTATTTGTATACTGTTCCTTACCCATCAATTAACAAAACTCTTTATCGATGCACCTCTTGAAATTAGCAACAAGCTTTCGTAGCAGTGCAACTCGAAACAACCTAATTTGCTGCATCTGTTATGATAATTGATAATTTTATCGACGTGCTCATCATTATCAGCAGAGTCTAGTACAACAAAATAACACGACAAATTTCATGTCAAAATGACTGCGCCTGTAGCGACATCCGCGCGCCGGCCGCCCGCTTGTAACAACTTCAGTGCAAACATAAGCATGATATGCGAACACCGATCACACTATATATTACAGATTGCAAACAGCAATGGAGCTGTCACTATCACTGTGACTGGGAGTGTGAGTGAGACTGCATTTAATGCCAATTATTTGATTGACAAATATTTACCAATCAATTGCAGTTAGCTGTAGCTCTCCCCTGAACAACGTGTCAATTGTGTTCACTATCATTATCATTACCAGCTCCGGCAGTATTAATTAATTTATTTTGTTGTAGTTCTTTTTGAGTGAGTGTGCGTTATTTATTTTTTTTTTTTTGCTGTTGAATTTTTAATGCCCACATAACAAAGTTTCGGATTTTTACTTGATAAGTTTTAATATGTTAGCAAATCGATATTTTATTCATTTCACTTTGTACACAGCAATCTGTGGGCACTGCTCTGAACAGTTGAGTTTGAGTGGGGTTAGTGTCATTGTGTGCGATTGATGTCTGACAAAATAATTGTTTTTGAATTTGCCGAAGTTCAGTTGGAATTCAATTAGGTAAATGTATTTATGTGGTTAATGTGCCAGTAATAAATCGACATGCAAAATCTATAAAGGAACGCTTCTCACTTTAAACAGCACAAGCTATTGAGATTTCAATAAAGCAGTGTTTTTCCACCACAAAATGTCTATTTCGTCCCTTATACGTAAGTATACCAATATCCTTGTTCTATAAAAGGAAAATTACATTACGACAGTAATCTCAATACAAATGTTTGATGGCATTTGGATCCATTAAGAAAGGACAACAGTAGGAATTAACATAAAAGCGTTATAAGGAATGTCAGAGAAAAATGTTATTTACATGTATACTTTCGAGTTGGAAGAGGACTTTTGTGGGTTGACGATGGAAGGAAGATGAAGAAAAGAAAGCACAGAATAATAGATGAGTTTGGAATGTCACTCTTCAAACAGAACAGAAGCACTTTTGTGGTTGGGTTTTTTTTTTATGTATTTAGTTTAATCAATCAATAATTTTGGCCACAGAGACTTTTTCTGAATTTAAAGTCAAAGCTTCCTATGCGAACATACAGGAGATGATATAAGGAATATCCACAAACCGCAAGGAGCTCTGTCGACCATTTTGCTCTCCTCCTTGCGTAAATCTTCCCTCAATATTAATGTATTTGTCAATTTGTACAGGTTCTGTATATCGTTGTTTTCATCTAAAATGATAACGAGCCTACGGAGGTGAGGTAATGTCATACTCCACTACCACGGTCTGTAATATAATGCTTGCCACTTGCTTAGAACTATAGTTATATTAAATGAAACATAATAGGCGTTTTTCTTTTTTAGTTCAGAGCTGAGCTCTGAACCGAACTCGAGCATTATGAGCGCTCTCTGAACCGAGCGTACTCAGATCGTTCTGATGTAATTATGAAACACACTTGAGCAAATAGCTGTCATTTTTAATAAATATATGTATAATTTGAATATTTATTAATTGTTGTTTATTAAATTGGTTCAGTTCCAGAGCAACAAGGTTCGTCCGCCATTTCAATTATTTTGCTTATCCTGTTTTTTTTCTGTCAAATGTGACTGTAAGCGTGTCACTTAGCCTGCTGGGCGTGCTCAGTCAATTTATTCTGAGCTCATAGAGCGCGCTCTGATTATGCTCTGAGAGAAAAAAGAAACACAAATTCTGAACTCTGATGTATCAGAGCTAAAAAAGAAACACGAACTTTTTGTATAACAGTTCAGGTTGTGCTCTGAACTAAAAAATAAAATCCGCTAATGTATGTGATTGTCACGCAGAAAACAATAAACCACCTTTCGGTTAAAAACTACCAAGTTATACTAAATATAGCTCCTACAGAGTTAGTGGATTAAAAACAACCGAGTCAACTTGCTTAAGGAAACTCGGCTAAAATCAACCTTTGCCACAGTCATCCGGCTTGTCTCTGGGTTTTGACGAACCTTTGGCATTAAGCGTTTTTCTTTTTTAGTTCAGAGCAGAACCTGAACTATTATACAACAATTTCGTGTTTCTTTTTTTTTGTTCAGAGCATTATCAGAGCGCGCTCTATAAGGTCAGAATAAATTGACTGAGCAGGCTGAGTGAAAAGCTGATTACACACTTACAGTTACATTTGACAGAGAGTATAAACAAAATAGTTGAAATGGTGGACGAACCGTGTTGTTTTGGAAATGAAGGTTAACCAATTTAATAAATAACAATTAATAAATATTCAATTTATGCATACTTTAATACAAATGACAGCTAAGTGCTAAAGTGTGTTTCAAAAATACATCAGAACGATCAAAATGATTGAGAGACTATGGGAGAGAGTCGCGTCTAGGATAATATGTAGTATAGACTAGTTTTAAGTTAGGCTTAGAGTAGGACCTAGTTTATATGATATTAAGGAGAAATGTCAAGACGTCACGAAAATTGACTCATCAGCTCGACAATTTACAAGTCATTCTTGAGCGTGTGAAGGCCGATCAACAATCGACCATACAGTATCAAGAATGAGATTGACATACCAGCTTTGTCGTGCTGTGACATATGTACACATTTTCGTATACTGAAATATTACAAACTCAGTTTGTTCAGTTGGATAATTAGTATTCCTGCAACGAACAATATGTTGGGTCCAACTCATGCCGACAGGGCTGATTACAAGTATTTGAAAGTAGAATAAAAATGGTTAATAACAACACAGGTCCCAGCTCTGTTCTCTTCTTTTTCGGTAGAAATCATGGTAGACACATCCCTTATTATTTAAGCGACTCATTTAAATCCATTGCGGAAACACCAGCCATCAAAATATCTGCACCCAAGTTTAAACACACAAATACCGCAATTAAAGGGTCATAAAATCATTTTCATTATCATTATGGCAACGGAAGTCAGATGTGGAAAAAAAAACACCATTGGTACTTGCCACCAACGTCCGTGCAATTGTGCTGCACATCACTAGCAGTATAAGTACAGTTGAAATGTTAAATTCGATTACAAAATAATTCAATTCAAGTGCTTGCGCCAGTAGGAGAAATCCAAAATTAAAAAAAGGCTTAACAACTATACGCACTTTTTTCACAACAAACAGGATTGCTGTTGAAAAATTAGGAAAGCAACCACTCGAACAACAGGGAAAAACGAGTTGATCGCGATGTGTTGGACACTGTAGAAAGTCGTGACTTTGTTAATTCGTTTGTGACACTGTGTCAAAAAAGTAAGTCATTCAGTCCCAACAGCTTTGAAAATGCGATCATACTGTCATCTGAAACAGTCATTTGGTAGTGACATTTAAGGCTTTCACAAGGATTGGTCACAGAAGGGTAAGTTTCTACATCAAAGCGACGTCAGCATGTCAAGAAATAACACGAGTCGCAACAATATGCAATCATAGCTTCGAGGGAAAGTCAAATAAAATTCATTTTCAACCAATTTACTTGGTTTTTCTTTTAAACTATTCAGAAAAACAATGAGAAGGACATAGGCCCTTTTTCAAACAAAAAAATTACTTTTTCATTCAAGAAATTGCAAAATGTATATCTACCTACACGAATGGCATAAATTCAGTTAACAAAACATCGAAATAAAAAACATTTTACGTTAAGTGGTGTCTTGCAATCAATATTTATATATATAATTGGCGGAACAGGTCCGTATGGACCCAAGCCTAGCTTCTCACAACCATTCGTCTTGTGTGAGTTTTTATTTTTGGGACGAATGGAAGGGATCTACAATTTTATGCCGAGTCCAAACGGCCAATTGAGAAGCTCTTTCATGACAGTTATACTCTCGGATGTTTGTCAGACGTTCGCGAGAGGTGGCGCAGCGAAAAAAAACTTAAGTTGGAATTTGGGTTTTTCTCGGGATTCGAACCTGGGACCCCTCGCTTAGTAGTCCAACACACTAACCACTAAGCCACTGCGCCGACTATCAATATTTATTTACAGTAAATTGCTTTCCTATGCAGGGTTGCCAGAAGTTTGTTGGCTTTAAGCGCCCAAACCTTGAAAAAATTTAGCCCAATATCGTTGCCCTAAAAGAAGACATCGTTAAAAATAAAAGTTTTTTTTCCCTTGTATTATTTTTTTTTTTTGTACTTTTCCCACTTTCCCATTTTATGCGCAGCGACCATAAACAAAACTACATATGTATATCTATTTATCTTTTGCTTGGTTGTGTCAAATCCAAATGTCATGCAAAAGAGATTGGTGTATACGTGCAATACGATGTCACATGAAGGCAAAAGTGCTGCCAAATTTAAAAAATGCGGATTCGTTGGAAAATATTTTTTTTTTAGTTTTGTGAAAGAATAAAACAATCAAAAATAACAAAACAGAAAATACAACGATATGTAGCCCAAAATTGCGTTGGGCGCTCACGGAAGAAATTTGTATCGTTTTTTTAAGAAAAAAGATAGCCCAAAATACGATAAAGCGCCCAATCTGGCATCTCTGTTCCTATGATAACCATGTTTTGTTGACGCTATGAGAACATGGTGTACATCAAAATATGCATTTGTATATTCATTTCGTTCAATCGACGTCGATCACCAGCGGATAATGGACAAACATTCACGATGAAGGTGAGAGGAGTAAATTTTGTCGGCGAAAATAGTTGTATTGTGCCGTGCTGCCCGTTTTTGTCCAAAGTTTTGAAGACTCATATCGATGTTGAGCTATGTTGCTCAATTACAAATCAATCTAATATGTATACAAATACGTTAGTAAAAGGCAGTAATATGGTTGTATTCCAGATTCAGGCTAATGAGAAGTATGATGAGGTGACTCGCTTTTCGTTTCGTTTCCGATCCATGAGCGTCACTTGGTGGTTCACTTGAAAAGTGTTCAATGTGTCATCATGGCAGCTAATGCAACATTAACAAATTTCTTCAACACTTGCGGAGGCGACGACTTCTTTATTCCGAAATGACAAATGTTTTCCCAAAAATCGCTCATCATTATGTTGACTATAATTGGGTAAGTGCACGGGCAATTATGGCTGAAAAAAAGCAAGGATTTCATTTCGTCATTCAAATTCATGAAAGAATTTTATGAATTCTTCAGTTGTTCCGGGCTTACCGCCACACAATTTGAAATTCAAAGTCGGCTTGGTTATAATTTTGTTGCGGAACATCAATGCACCGAAACTTTGAAACGGAACGCGTTTGATTGTGAAGAATCTTAAATCAAATGTCATTAAAGGGACAATTTTGAGAGGAAAATTCAAAGGTGAACATGTTCTCATTTCACGGATTCCGCTTTTAAGAACAATTTGCCATTCGTTTTAAATGGTCTCCAATTTCCCGTGTGTCTTGCTTTCGCTATGACAATAACAAATATATCGCGAAAACAATCGCTGGAAGTTTTTGCTCAATTGAATTCCCATGTTTCCAAAATGGTCAATTGTATGTGGGCACATGTCGGCAAAACTCCCGCTTTGTAAGTGTACGTGCCAGATAATAGAACGAAAAATGTTATGTACCATAAAGCACTTCAGTGAAAAAGCGGAGAGTTGGCCGACATTCTCCTGGTCCTGTTTCAATCATTGCAATTTGATTGAAACATATCGTCAATGTTATACCTACTTAAGTTGTTACTACTGTATTTAATATAATTTTTGAATAAAGAATTTGAATTGATGTATGGACCTGATAGGTGGTGCTGTTGTCGAGATATAAACATTTTTTTTATATTCTTTCAAATTAATTTTGGAAGATAATACTTCTATGGGCACGCTGGAGCTGGGGAGTGAACTGGTGAATGTGTTACGGAAATTGTGACCAGGCGAGGCAACGGAACTGTATTATCTAGAATGCAAATCTAAAGCTTTTGGTTGTAATGAAATGAATCCAGTTTTCATAAAGATCATTCTACCTCATTTTCTACCCATACTAACACATATATGTAATACTATCATGCTAACATCATCTTTTCCCATGGCTTGGAAATTTGCAAAAGTCATTCCTATACTCAAAAAAAACTACTACCCGTCTGTCACCACCTGAATACAGGACAATTTCTAGATAATTCCTCCCTTTTCTATCTAAGGTACTTGAAAAAATATTGCACAAGCAGATATCCAGTTTTGTTTAAAATAACAAGCTGCTGAATCCACACCAGTCTTAGGGAATTTCATAGCTGCACAACATCCATCTTAAATGTAACTGAAGATATCAGACAGGCAATGGACCAAGACCAGGTATCCTTCCTTTGCCTTCTTGATTTTTCAAAAGCATTTGATACGGTCAATCACAAAATTCTGATCTCCAAACTGAGAAATCATTTTATTTTCCAAAAGTGCTGCTTCATTGATGTTGTCGTACCTTTCTGATCGGAGACAAGCTTTTTTCGCTGGTGGATGCTGGTCCTGTTTTCTAAATTTATTGTCAGGAGTGCCACAGGGATCTATACTCGGCCCACTACTGTTTAGTGTGTTTATAAACGATCTTCCGCGTGCAGTCAGAAACTCTGAAATACATATGTATGCCGATGATGCTCAAATCCGCCTTAGCTGCAAGCTTGGAATGATCGAGGATGGGGCCCTGAAACTTAACAGTGACCTTAAACGCATTACTCACTGGTCCGAAACAAATAAACTTTTATTAAACCCTACAAAATCTCAATGCATAATTATTTATAAAACTAAACTCGACATAAGTTATTTTCCTGTCTTGTATCTCGGCAATTCTGTTCTACAATATTTGGAGAAAGTTAAGAATTTGGGGATCTGGTTTAACAATACCCTTAGCTGGGACCTTCACATTTGGTCAATAATTGGGAAGATGTATGGTTGCTTACGAACTCTTTCACTTTCCAAAAAATTTACACCCCAACATGTTAGGCTTATTTTGCCGATCATTTCATATGGGTGCCAGATTTTCTGTTGTCATAACGCTGAAACGAGACGAAACCTGATTGTAGCCTCAAACGATTTGATAACATATCGGCTTACTCAAAAAATATCCTGGGATGCAACCTAAATGCATATATGAAATACTGCGCACTTAAGACATTAAATAAATTGTTAATCAATAAAGAAACGCTGTATCCTTATGATAAAACTAGCTGCACCCGGCCGGCTTTGCCCGTGCAAAATGTGGTTTCAGAACAATTGATGGAAACATAATTTTTAAAAATTGCTGTCTTGTAGGGGACACCATTTTTTCTTTTGATAATCGCCCAAAAAAAAATCATCGATAGACATTGCAGAGGTATAACTCGAGGGAGCGGTCTGCAATAGTGAGGGACTTGAGCCCGTATTAAAAAAACATCCCAAAGACTGAGTCCACTCTGCTTTCATGGCATTGAACCTGGTCGTTGGATTAATCAGCAACAATTTAATATTCTTTAGACAATGAAAATGAAAGAAAATAATTTTATAATAGGTATTTAACTCACTTTTTTATTAATGTAATGCTTCTTTGTATACTATATTAGAAGTTTTGTTTCTATCGGCTGAGATAGTGATATTTCCTGCATTATTTACCCTGGAGCACGCTGCATAATTATCTATAACTACCCGTGAATTCAACTCTCAGTTTTCTTAAAGTTAGACCCTGTGATTTATTGATTGTCATGGCAGAAGAAACATTAATAGGAAATTGAATCCGTTTAAACTGAAATGGATAATTGCTGGGAATTATTTGTATTTTTGGTATAAATACCGTATCTCCTTTACCACACCGAGTTAAAATTAACGCATCTATAACGTTTTTCTGCAACGAAATCACTCTCAATCTGGTTTCATTACAAAGCTTAGGGGATTCAAATTGCGAAGCAACATAATGGGAACTCCAACTTTTAATTCCAGGCCATGGACTGTAATTCTATTTACAAACCCGACCGGGTAATTTACTGCCTCATCTTGATTGCAAACAGAATTTATAAACAGGTACGACGTATATCATAAGGAATTTTGTCTAATGTAATAATACCACGATCTGGTATCACTGATACCTATACCTATTTGACATTCAATTTCCTACATATTTGACATTTATTTTATGGCTTTTTTTGTTCTAAGCACACCAAACAGCATACTGCCTCTGTCTGTCTCCCTCTCCGTCACTGGAGTAAAATAAGGTTAAAAGAGATGTCAAGATATTGCGCGGTTAGTATGTTTGATTTGGGAATGAAGTGCATATCTACTCATGCAGGTGAAAATCGTGGAAATATTTTAAATGTTGCCTATTTATTTAAAAACCTTTTAAGTTATCGAGTTATTGGATATCCTAAGTTGTACCTGCAGATGTCCTCTATAAGCTGCTGTTAATTATATTTAAATGCTCCCAGTATTTTCGAACGGAAAGCGTGACAAAGAAAAAATCAAAACGAAACGAAAAAATAAATTACTCTTGTCCAATTTTTTCCGGAATTTATAGAGATATAGGATGAAACAAAGTAGAGATTGTAGGCCTAGGTATCCTCTATAGGTCTGTGAAAAATGGACCAGAATATATTGAACGGTTTCTAAGATTTTTGCATTTAAAGACACGCAGTCAAATTCAATCTTAGTCGAACAGAACTACACCAATTTTATTTATATGATAGAAAACTGTAACTGTTCCATCAGGCAATGGAAATCCCTACCCCTTTTTATTAGGAAACTGCGAGGAACCAGACAGTTCGAGAGGGCGGTATTTAAATTTTTGGCAGATAATTAAATTATTCTTAAGTAGATCTCATTGTATTTAGAAAGCTTATCTTTCGTTCAACAGAATGTAATGTTAGCTTAATGCGTATTCTCAAAATGAATTATTGTATAATTTTAACTTTTACAATTTTAAACGCTTAAAGTCTATATGTAAAAGATGTATTAGAAATCAATAAATAAAAGTAAAAAATGAATATTAAAAGAAATCCGCATCAAATACCATAAACATTTTTCGAAGCTCCTCGACTCACCAAAGCTGTAAAAAATTACAGTTTTACAGTCCGCTAGTAGATTTATATATTAAAGTAAACTAAAGTTTGAGCTGTCAGAAACACTGAATTGTTTTGCCGACAACCCAGTCGATTTTTTTATCGAATGAACTACAATCAATTCGATCAAATATCACAATAAATACAAGGAGAGCTGATGTCTGTTTATTGACTCTACGGCGAAAAAACAGAAAATTTTAGCTCTTTTAGTTCCAGTAGAAATACTGTCTGAAACTGAGCCACTTTTTGTTTCATTAAGCTATCCTGAACTCTGGCTAATACCTACACGAATTTTTTCACCTACTTCTGACTTGTAAAAAGTGTCAAAATCTGCTACCTTTTATAATTCAACAACAAGGAAAAACAGCATAAGGCGACTTACGTCAAAATTGAGTTAATGTTACGATCGGAGGCACAGTATCCTGTTCTATTTGTGAAATTGTTTTCATTCAAATATCTCTTATGGTTGCTGTGTTATGGATCAGGAAAAAACGCATAAGTCATTTACCCACATTGAAAGTCAAACCTTTAAACTGCGCTTCTGAAAAATGACTAAAAATGACTTATGCTGTTTTTCCTTGTTGCTTCCTTCCTTGTTGTTATTTGTTATTATTTAAAGTTGAGTTCATTGCAGTTTCCTAAAATCTATTAAAAATTGATGCAATCAACACCCATTGTCTTATATTCCCCAATGAATATTATTTAGAAAATATCAGTGCTATTGCTTTCCAACAGCTGGATGGGTAGAGCATCTGTTGCGAGACTGAGCTTCTCTATTTCGGGACTGTGATTTGGTGTTCTGCTCTTGTTTTTCTTAAATATGAATCGCGATTGAAATAACCTTCTACTCGAACTTCAGACTATAACCATTATTTATTTTTTTAAAGTGGAACTTTTTTTCCATCGCCTCGAATTTTTTTGTTCATTTATCGCAGACGGCCGCGGAGTGGGGATAAAATGAATGGCGCTCGGCAGAGCAATGGCGTTCTTAGCTCGTATCAGCTAAGAACTTTCTGCTGGTGCATATATTATAGTTTATGCACTAAAAGGATTTAATAGTATTTGAATGTTAATAGTTAAAAAATCAATTATTAGAGACCATTTTTTAGCACCAAACAAATATTTCTTACTATATAAAACTAGCTGACCCGGCGAACTTCGTTCCGCCCAAAATCGTTAATGTATAATTAATATAATAATTTCGAGTATGCACATCCTGCTTCATGTAATTCGGTCAATTCAAAAGTTAAACTAAAGTACATAAAACAATGTGGATGAGTTTCAATTAAACCGCAACGGTTGACGTGTCGGCCAACATTCCGCTTTTTCATTTAATACAAAGCGGAATGTTTGCCGACACGTGATCTAGCCACATACAATTGACCGTGAGAATTCAAGATTGACGTCACACACAGCGATTGTCTCTGCGACTTATTAATTTTTGTCAAAGCGAAAGAAATTTAAGGCGCTTAAATACAAATGTCAAATCATACTGAATATCCAGAATCCGCGAAATACGAACTTTAACTCAATGCCGTTCCTTAACTCGAAAGATTTTATTTCCAGCGTATTAAAATGATACTAACAATTAAATTGAATGGAGATCTTTTTCGAAGGTGGCGACGAAGTTCGCCCTCCTCCACGAAGGCACAATCTCCTCTACGTAACTTTTAATGAAGTGTTGCTTTTATCTTTTCTCGAATGCTTGTAATCAGTACAAATTCTTCCACATACTGAGATTTATCAAAAAGAAGTTCATTTAACTCCAAATAAGTTTCATCGCTAGATGAATCAACTAATATTGTTAATAAATTTAAATAAGCCATTTGAGTTTTTGAATTATGTTTCTGTCATTTTTCACAGATTATCTTCTACAAGAGCGATTCCTTACTTTTTCCTAAGTGTCCCTCTCTGAAAGAGAATTTATCCCGAACACAGCCATTTCTTTGAATCGATGTTTTCTCCTTTCCATAAAAAATCTAATTTTCAGACTGTTCGGGTAAAAAATGCAGAGTGAAATGTTTAAAGTGATGCGACACTTCACGTCAAGGACTTGCGCAATTGGGGGGAAGCGCCATCTGTCATTCAAATTTCGTTCTCTTTTAACAATGAACGACGACTAAATTACTTGTATATTGTTTATCGAAAAATACGAAAAACGCGATTAAAAAACGGTGGGTTGGGGTAGGAAGGTAAAACTTTGCGGTTATAGATATTTTTTGATGCTAAATCTAAAAGAAAAACAAAAAAAATGTTTGTCAAAAATTAAAAGCAAAAATGTTGTGGACATGGACATCCTAATCATCTAGCGGTATGAAATATACTTTACGACCGATTCTCATACCTACCAAATATACACAACAAATTTCATAAAAATCGGTCGAGCCGTCTCGGAGGAGTATAAACACTAAAACTGTGACACGTGATTTTTATATATTAGATGATCTGTTATTAGTCAATAAATTTTAATTTAGAGTTCTTGAATATATTTCAACTTATTTCATATGAATATTTAAATTTTTATCCGGTCCATTCAATATATGTATTTAATTTTATTTAGGCCTTTTCAGTCATCTTCACAAGCCGAGCTACACTCTGAGCAGCCGGAAAACAAATTAGTATAGACTGATAACAGATGCCATGCCATGTAGTCTAGTAGGGGTCCTGCTCCAGCGTTGAGTCCTGAATATAATTCGTTTATCATTTCATTACTATGTATTCCGTACTCTAATACGTAGATTGAAATTAAAATATATAGTTGGATATCTTGTCTACTATTGATTTCCCATTATCATTCCCATTTTATAATTATTAAGTCTAAATCGAATAATTTTTCGAAAATGCTCAGTTAAATGCCTAAAAAAGTTTCACTTGCATCATGGTTTCATAAACCCACACTTACATTTTTTTTTTTTTGTAAAAGGTCTCTTTATAGTAAAAACAATGGGCATCCGCTACGAGCCCGCTAAAAGGTTTTATAACACAAAAAAGTAAAAGAACAGATCTTCTACGTCAGCAGCAACTATTGGTTATACAATCAGTTAACTAGGATCTAATAGCTGAACTGGGCTAGTTCACCGTTTAATACTTGACACCTTGATCTGAGCACAGTTAGCCTTTGTAAATTGAAATGAGATCCATTTTTGAATTAAAAATGTCACAATTTACCCAAAGGCTACGCCTTCTGAGGGTTTGTTTTTAAATTAAAACTTACTTAGGCCCGTTTGCTGATACTACCGATTTAAGTTACACATTAATTACTAAGCGCTACTTATTGGTTTGCACGAAAACCAAAGATTGTAATAAATGAGACCAAGTGGAACTTATTTTATGGGGAAGAAATAGTAGGCCATAAAGCGTTTAAGTTGCACTTAGGCAATTAGGTTAGATATGTTTTATAATGACATTGGAGTGAATTGTAGCGCAAATGAAATCGTTCTTACTTTAAACAAATTAAAATAACAAAATGGACTTTGAATTAACAGATTTGTTGGAAGACGATGTAGAAGTATTTTTTTTTTTTTTTTTTTTTTTTTACTTTTGGAGAAATGCTTTACGCACCATAAGGAAATATCCATATTTCCCCGTGAGCCGGGCTCTCCTAGGGGATTTAAACCCTTGGCGTACCGGCTAAAACTCCAAAAGTGTCTCGCCGATCTCCCCCCTCGGGACTACTTGCGCATTACTTCGAGGGGGGGTCCGTGTCTAAGTAGCGGGCTCGGTCATTTCCTCAGCTACCTCCTCTTGTTTTTTAATTTTCAGGATTTGGGTCAGATACGAGCTTATTTGCATCCACTGGACTTCGTTGTCTAGCATCTTCTGAATGATGTTGGCCTGGCTGATTTCGCCGACGTTTCCACTTAGTTCTTGGCGGAGGGATTCCCATCTAACGCACTCGAAGACGGTGTGGTAGACGTCGTCTGAAAACGAATCTCCGTATTGACAGGATGGGCTTCTCACTTTTCCTATCTTGTGGAGGAAGGCGTTGAAGTATCCGTGTCCGGTGAGGAACTGGGTAAGGTAATAGTTCAATTCACCGTGTTTCCGGTTACTCCATGCGTTTACGTCTCTGATGAGCCTCGCAGTCCAGCGCCCTCTACTTTCAGACTCCCAGCGTTCTTGCCACTTGCGTTGTATACGCGCTGTTGCTTCCGCCATCGCTGCTTCCGCTCCAATTTCCGTTTTCTTTTCGTATGCGTACTTTCGTTGTGCTGCAAGGAGGTCTATTGGTGTCACCCCCGCGATTACAAGAGCCGCTGGCTCCGACACCGTACGGTATGCGCTTGCTATCCGTAAGGCACCGCGCCTCTGCACCGACGCCATCTGTTTGCGGTACTTTTCTTGCTTCAGTGCGTCAGCCCAAATCTCGCTTCCGTATAGGAGAATCGCGTGCGTTGTCGACAACAGTAGTTTTCGTTTACTAACAGATGGTCCACCTACGTTTGCCATCAACCTGGATAGAGATGCTGTCACTTTTGATGCGCGTTCTGCGGCCGTCCGTATCTGTTCCCAGAAGCTTAGCTTCGTGTCGAGTCTAATTCCCAGGTATTTTACCGCACTTTTACTCCTTATAACCTCGGTGTCGATGTTGAAGTCGATTATCGTGGGAATTCGTTTTCTCGTTAGGAGCACTACTTCGGTTTTTTCAGTTGCCAGAGACAGCCCGTGCCCCTCCATCCAGGAAATTGTCCTTCGCATGACCTGATTTAGCTTCCTCTGTGCGCTTTCGGTGTCTCTTGCTGTAATCACTGCAGCTACATCATCTGCGTATCCGACTAGGAACGAATCTTCCGGCATCTCCATGCGTAGGATATCATCGTAGGAGATGTTCCAGAGATCAGGTCCTAGGATAGATCCTTGAGCGGCTCCGGATGTGATATCTTTTCTTCTTAATCCCTCCGTTGTCTGATAGATTAGTTCCCGGTCTCTCAAGTAGTTTTTTAACATCTGCGAGAGATACTCTGGGATTTCGAATTTTATTTCGAGTGCTCTTATCATATCAATCCACCTGGCAGAGTTAAATGCATTCCGGACGTCCAGAGTTACCAGTAGCACAATTTTTCGGGTGGAAGTGTAGCCTCGGTGGGTGATTTCGGCGGCTCTTACAACTTCGTCTATTGCTCCTATTGTAGAGCGACCTTTTCTGAAACCGTATTGTCGCTCAGACAAATCTCCTCTCCTTTTAATCGCGGCTATGAGGCGTGGCTGCAATAGCTTTTCTAGGAGTTTTCCTGTTGTATCCAGCATGCACAAAGGCCTATAGGCGGACGGGGAGTCTGGCGGTCCTTTATTTTTGTCGATAAGGACAAGCCGTTGCTTTTTCCAGCGTTTTGGAAAGGTCCCCTCGCCTAGGCAGCTGTTGTACATACTGAGTAAAAGTTGTGGGCTGAATTGAGCTATTTGTTTAAGCGCTTCCGCCGGTATACCGTCTGGTCCGGGAGCTTTTTTGTTTTGCATTACATTTATAGCAATCTTCAACTCTTCTTCACTGAAATCTTGTATTTCCTGTTGCTGGCCAGAGGAGGTGTCGGGTGGTCTAACAGGGTGACTTGGGAACAGCGTATCTATAATATGACTCATCTTTTCTGGGCTTTAGGGCTTCCGTGGTTTTTTGGGCTCCAAGCTTTCGCATAACAATCTTGTAACCAAGTCCCCAGGGGTCATTGTTGACATCTTGTCGGAGTTCTTCCCACTTAAGCTTCTTACTCGTTTTTATGGCTGTCTTGAGCTCATGGCGTTTGGTTCTGAATTCTTCGAGAACTTGCTCGATGTTGCCATCCTGCCTTCTTCTTCCTCTGGTGACTTTTCGTCTTAGCTGCAGACACCTCCTGCGGAGTTCGGCTATTTCCATCGACCACCAGTAGACTGGCTCTTTTCTTCTGTTGGAGTAGTTCTTTCGAGGCATTGAAGCATCACATGCGAGTCGGATGAGTTGCATTGTTGATTCTACTTTTTCTTCGGTAGTTCCCTGCATCTGGATCACGGAACTTTTTCCACTGTCAATCATCCTCCTAAGGAGATCGGTGTTCAGTTTGTTGACATTCCATCTCACTGTTTGATTTTGGTCTCGGTTCGGGTTTCGCCTGTCTTCCTCAATATCGAAAACGATATATTGGTGATCACTGCCTGTGTATTCTTCAATGACCCTCCAGTTCCTGATTTTGGACAGGATACCTTCTGTGGCGAAGGTTATATCAGATATTGTGCCTCTTTGTCCTGCTCTTCTGAAGGTGGGGGTGTTTCCTACGTTAACTACACTAAGGCCGCGTCTCGCTGCCATCTCGAGTATTTGCCTTCCTCGAGAATCTGTCGTTAGCATGCCCCATTCTTGGCCTTTTGCGTTAAAGTCTCCTGCAACTATGATCTCTCCTTCGGTCTCACATATGAAATCTTCTAAGTCCTCTAGTTTTTGCCGGAAATCGTCCATGCGGTCATTTGGACTTAGGTATACACTAATTATTGTGATTTTGTTGTTTTTTATCCATGTAAAACCTCTTTTTGATCCCTTGCTCTGAACAGTGATGTTTCTTTTTGGAATCCATAATGCGGCGGTTTTTAGTGTATCGGAGATCCAGGTTTGCTCCATTTTGTTGGCGTATTGCTCACTTATGATGATTACGTCCGCTTGTAGTTCACTTATAAGCTTGAACAGGAGGTTGTCCGCCGTTCGGCTCCTGTGGACGTTCGCTTGTAGTATCTTGGTCATTTTGAGGAAGTCTCTTTCGTCTTTTCAAGTGCCTGTCTGAATACTTGGCACTTTCCCGATCCAGGTACGTGGTCCGTTGCGCAGGGTTGATTTTCAAGGTTTGCGCATAAGTAGCACTTTGGGGGTTCCTTACAATCCTTTCT
Organism: Cheilosia vulpina; assembly: GCA_916610125.1. Lineage (NCBI taxonomy): Eukaryota > Metazoa > Arthropoda > Insecta > Diptera > Syrphidae > Cheilosia > Cheilosia vulpina. The sequence goes on from OU744278.1 coordinate 28,725,988, forward strand.
TTTATGGTCTGTATTTCCGCAGTGAAAGCACATTCCTTGGTTTCTCCTATCTGGTCCATTGCAGTTTGCTTGAAGGTGCCCGTAGTCGAGACACCTGAAGCATTTTGGAACCTCTATTCTTCTTCTTATTCTACATTTTCTTAGCAGCACGCTCGTTGATCTGTACTATTGCCATTTTCAGGGCTCTTCTGTTCTTCCCGGTTAAGTGAATTTTAAGATCGGTCAGCTGATCACCCAGTTTCTTTTTTAGGGCACCCTGGATTTCTCCTTCTGTGGTGAGTTCGTCCAGGTCCCTTATCTCCAGGGTTGTTTTTGGTACGAGGTTTCGCACCGTGGCTTTTTCTCCTAGGATATTTTGGATCGATTTCTGAAAAACTGTGCAATTTTTGGCTTTTGGTCCGAGTTCAAGGAGAACATCTCCAGTTTTTGTCTGCCTAACGGTTCTTATTGTTGTCTCCGTATCCTCTGGATTTACCTTCTGTCTTATTTCTCGAAGAATGTCAGTAGAGCTCCTGCCTTCATTTGGTTTAATGAGTATTGCTTCGAGTTGTGTCTTTCGATTGATGTTTTTCACTTTCCGCTTTTTGTCTGCCTCAGATTTCGATTTATCCTTCCTTGTTGGCTGTTTGGGCTGAAATGTTTCTACGTTTTTGACGACTTGTGCATAATTTCGCTCCATGTTGCCTGTTAGCTTTTGGGTATATTCCTCTTTGTTCTTGGGATCAAGAATTTGTTGCACTTTATCATTATCTTGCGGTTTCTTATTGTTGTAACCACATGTTGGGGAGTTTCTGGTCCTTTTGTCTCGTTTCTTTTCGAGAGGACTAGAAGGTGGTCTCTTAGCTGTATTTGCTTGAGATTTTTCCGCTTGCGGTCCGTCTTTTGAAGGTTCTACAGTCTTGGATGAGAAGGCTTCTCTTTCCTTCTTGTGAGTCCATTCCATTTTGTCTAGTGACTCCTCTATCTTTTCAAGTCCAATCCTGAAGTCCTTGCTTATATTTTTCTGCCTACTGCATGCAAGTTTCATCGTGTTGAGTGCCTCTTTGCACTTCATTATCTCCAGAAAGATAATATCTTCCTCGGCTTCTGGGGTCTTTTTTGGCCGTGCTTCTTCATCAGATACCCGTATAATTTGTCTGGCTATGGGGTTTGTTGAAACTGATGTATTTCTTTCGTTTGTAGATTTCGTACTTGATGGTGGTGTACGCATAATTTTTGATCCCCGCTTGAAAGGGGCCCAGATATCTTCGTTGCTTTTGCTTGTAGTTGCATTTTTCTTCGGAGCCAAGTGTGCCACTCCCGAAGATTGGTTTTCGTTTGTCTTGCAGTTGCTGTATCTCGACGTCTCGGAGCCCGCGCGCTCACCCCTGACAGACGCCGGTACTGGGGATCCGACTCCCTGCACCGTAAACTTATCTCCTTCTGTTGTTCTATCCATAGTTGGTTTATTGTTCAGTGTTCCTTCACATAGTTGTTTTTTTGGTCCGCGGGTGGTATTTTATTTCCCACCTACCCTTCATTAATGTCAACATCAATGACGAGCATTCCTCTATCCGCCACCTGAGGACGCGCCCTCTAGGGGAAACAACAAAACCCCCGAGGGTAGATGTATTGGAACTCATTGAAGTGGGTGTTCCTTGTCAGATTAACGATAGAAATGAGTATTTTTTTTAGCTTTGGTGAACTTGACTTCTACAAACGATTACGCTTAACTAAAGACATGACTGTTCATGTTCTAGAACAAATCGATGAAGCTTTAGAACGGCCTTATAACAGGTGTTTAAGTTTTTCTGACTTCGTTTTATTACTTTATATCCTCTAGAAACAATTCCATCCACCAATTTTTGGTAGCTCTACGATTTTTTGCGACTGGGAATCATCTTCTAAGTATTGCTGATTTTGGTGGGATGCATGTTTCCACCGTTATCAAGGATCGTAGTAATAATTTCAACGGAAATCGCAAAGCTTTATCGAAAATATATCAAATTCCCAACGACACCAGCTGAAGTTTCACAGGTCAAACGGGCTTTTTTTGATATTGCATATTTTCCCTCGGTTATAGGTGCCGTTGATGGAACTCATGTTAAAATTCAATCTCCTGGTATAAGATCGTATTGATTGATTTTCTGCATATAAAATTCAAGTTAGGTTTATGTAGATCAGAAGGCGAAATAGCTACTTTTCTGTAAATGTCCAGGGAATATGCACTGCAAACATGATATTTACTGATGTGGTTGCAAGTTGGCCTGGTTCCACACAAGATTCCACAATATTTCACAGTAGCAGAGCAAGGGCCAAGTTAGAGAGTCCAGATTTCGTAGATTGCGTTATTTTGGGTAAAACAATAGTTCTATTACCTGCTCAATTATGTAAATTAATCCAAGTACAGATGATTCCGCTTACCTTCAAAAAACATACTTGGTGACACCATTACTCAATCCCCGTTGCGCGGCAGAGCAACTGTATTATGAATCCCAAATACGAACAAGGGGTCCTATCGAAAAATATTTCAGAATACTAAAAAGACGATTTCCCGTACTAGCTTGTGGCTGTCGTCTAAAATTAAAAACTGTTTTTGTAGTTATTGTGGCCACATGTGTTTTGCATAACATACTCAGAAAAAATGGTGTACCGTTAGAACCTCCTGAAAGCGTTGATTTTGATCCAGAAGACATTCAACGCGCAATAAACTAAGCGCTAATCCCCTGTGCAAATAATTCTGGAAATACTGTTACTGGAGTTACATAAAACGCAGGCATGCAAAAACGAAGAGACCTGATAAATAACTACTTCGAAAGGTTGTACAATTTGAAGAAAAAAAAAAATTGCAAACAACAATAGTACAAACTGTTTTTATTTCGATTAATAAAAAGATACACGAAATTTCGTTGTACATTCAAAACTAAGCCATAAGAAACTTATTGTCAGGAACTTGTTTTATACTGTAAGTATAGTAATCACTTTCAAAACGGATCCATATTCTGCAAATTCTTCAGAACACTGCATCTCTCCGCAGGTTGAATAGAATTCGTCTTGATTTGTTTTAACAGTTCAGTTTTTATTTCAATATCTAATTCCAAGGACGTTTTTATCATCATTTTATCATGTTCAATTGAATTAGTTACTTCTTCTTTTTGTGCGTCGTATTGCAGCTTAGCAAGCTCAATTTTTATTGCTGAATATTGCTCACTTATTGTGCTGCTGGGAAATGTTGAAGCAACTGGTCTACGTCTACCAGACCTTTTACATTTTTTTTTGGTCCGCAGGTTCGAACAGGAAGTGGTAAATTGCTTTTTAAATCCGGTTGACATTGGAACATTTTTGTTATAGGTCTAAAATTGACATCAGCATGTGGATCATCATTATCTTCTCATAAACTGTCATCAATAACTTGTCTAGTTTTGAGTTTCGGTTGCACCGGCTGTTTAAACTGACTTGGTTTATACTTTGTCCAATCTGATGCTTCACTACGTTTTTCTTCATTCTGAAAATAATAATGAATGTTATTGAAATAAGGTAGATAAGCATTTATTTTACATTTTTTGTACTGTTACATGGTAGGTCTTCTGCTACAAGGAATAACTCATCCAATCCGTCACCATCAGGAATATTGTCAAAGCCTTCTATTGTCTTCGGATTCATAATTGACAATGCGAGGTCAAAATTGGGATCGGTCACTTGTTGCGCTTTGCACCTCCAGTCTGAATCACAGATAATTTTTCGTCTCCGGCAATCTTTCTAACTTCTTTTTTGTACGATTGGTAGAATTTCTTCAGCGCTTCAATACTCCTGTGGCATCCAGACGCCGATTGGGAATTAAAACTACCGGTAATTCTTTCCCAAGTGGCCTCCTTTTCCTTCCATGTCCCTCCGTCTGTTTTTGTTTGTTTTCAATTATTAATTTTTCTTCATAAGCGCATTTTTCCGTCCGTTTTTCGTTTAACCCTAGAAGGCTAATGTTCGTCGATTCGACGACGCCACATTCTTAATTTTCCTGTCTCTTTCCAACGCGGGCACATAGTAACTTATGCTCAACAATTAACTCAGTCACCGATGCGTTCTTGCGAAAGACGGTTGTGTCCGGCAGGTAAAAACAGTATTTCTATTTTTATTTATATTTTTAAATGCAATATTGGAATTTGTGGTCAACATCGAATTGACTTTTGCGGATTTTGCGCAAAGAAAAATTAGTTCCTTTATTTTTAATTTTATTGTTATTATTAATTTCATATTGCTACTATTATTTTACCTTTTTATTTAAAATTTATAACTTTATTTGTATTTATTAATGGAGGTATAGAAGGAATGTTTTTTTTTTCAGTTTTTTTTAAATATTGTGAAGACATGTTCATTTTAGACTGAAAAATGCTGCGTTTTTTAAAAGACTGCTTAATAATAAAAAAAAAATGAAGAATATACTTAGTTAAATCAAGTTTTTTATTTGGGAATACAATCTTAGTGTTTCAGAAAAAAAATAGCACCATATGTATTAAACAAAGCTTAAAAAAACATATTTTAGTACAGATCGTCGAATCGACGAATGTTTAGCTTATTAGGCGTAGTCAAAAACATTAGCCTACTAGGGTTAAGGAGAAATTAGGATTCCTCAATCTTTTTAATTTTTTTTTATCTGCCATTGAACTGAAACTTTCTACACTTTTCGATCTTTTCACGTTTGCGCACTGAAATAAGACTCATTTGAGGTTTATTTGACATTAGCAATACAGCAAAGATTGCTTTGTTATTCTTATCTTAGCAAAGTGCAACTTAAGTATTTTCAAACAACTGAAAATAAATTAAGTTGTACTTAGATCTAAAGGTAAACATAGTTATGGCACAGATTTGAGAACACTATATCAGCAAACGGGCCTTAAAGTCATTAACTTACCAGACCACGCGTCAAGGGCAACTGAACTAAACCATCTTAATGTCATCCTCCAATTTATCGCCTGCACCCCTTGGTAATGGCAATCTGCTGCTAATTGCAGCATTTAAACTAAATCACTTAGAAAATTTCCACAATTTGCAACAATCAGCAGCGAAAAAACATCACATATGTTGCAACAATTACACCCCATGACACCACCATCATCGGCCATTGTCAACCAAGCACAATCCTCATTCAGCCACAATGAGTGCAAACACAGCACAGCAGGTTCACCCAAACAATAAAACACTAAGCACGGAACACGCTCACCCCAGCCGGAGCGTGGTGGTGCACAAACAACCCTTATGCCTGATTGTATCGTGTTAATTCATCTGATAAGTGAGCAATAATATTTCGGGCACCCAAAAAGTTGCCATTATTAATTGAATAAATATTTAAGTCGTTTAGACGAATTGCACTCCCCGGCTAACCCCCGTGTGTTTTTGTAATACCAACTGCAAATATGGTTTGTCGTCGTCCTATGTAACTACAATCAAGCGATGTCAGCACTTGTCACTGGCATTTTCTGAATCATCCACATCATCCCTTTGGTACATGGTACAATAAGTGTGCATGCGCTACATGTCCGTTAATTACCATTTAGGGTTCAGTTTCTCGAAATCACAATAAAATCACGAGCAGAGAAGAAGATTTCCAATTTTTATTTGGGTCCGGAATGCGTGTGCGGGTTCAGAGGAAAGTCTCCGCAACAACATACTTAGGCACGTCTCCGTCTCGATGCTTGATGTGTGTAGCTCACAATAGAATATAAACAGACCATTAGAACCGCTTGTGGATACTGGCACTGGGTACTGTTTATTGGATTAAGGCGGGGTAATGAGATAGCATTCTCCATCAATGTGCGGATAGAAATTCGGGTCCGCGAGACAAAACATCAGACATCTCATTAGTGGAGTTTAAAGAGTTGAGAAATGGATGCACACCCTGGGGTAGCAATATACAAGTTGGTTTCTAAAGGTGAATCTCTTTTATTTTGTATTTGCTTTGGAGTGGGATTTTTAATTCGGAACTTTCACTGGCGGGCAGTGTAGTTTTGGCAATGTGCAGAAACCCTTTTTTTTTTTTTGTTGTACAGTCTTGTATTTGTTCACGTAGCTCTTGGGTAAGCTGCAATTAGACGCTATGAGGGAGTTTCGTTTTTGCTTTGTAAATACTCGTATATATAAAGAATAACGAGCATAAAAGCGGGTGCCCACAATTTTGGGCGACTTTTTGTTGCTCACAGTAAGCTGCATGTGGTATAGGAGAGACCACCGACCACACGTTTGAGCAATGAAATTTTGTTTTTGAAAGTTGCGAGGATGTTCTCCGCTCTGTATAAAGCTTGGTCAACTCGGTCTTCTTGAGCCTAAGAATAGTCGCCTTCCCGAAATGTATGACCTATCCCCTTCCGTTTGCGGGACCGTTGAGTTCTTGTCCTTTAGTAAATACCTAAATGTCGGTTACTGCTTGACACACGACTTGGCATGATAACTCTTAAGACACTTCCTATGCATCTGGATGGTTATAAACGTTCTAGTGTTACGTTCAAACAAACTTGTATTTCGCTATACAACAACACGGATTCTATGTTGGACCGGATCAGTCGAAGCATGTATAATTGCAGCGTTGGCTCAAGGTGGTACTTTTGACAGTTTGAGAGCTGCTAACATCAATGGAAATATAACATATCTCTGTATTGAAGTGGAAGATCCCTAACGCTGTCGGGTCTCATTTGACAATTATCGGATATATAACCATTCGACGGTGCGACATATAGAGGGTCCGAGTCTCTTTAGTGTTTCTCTGCAATGACTCTTACTGTACTAAATTGCATTCTTGGCCAAAAAAACGAGCGGCTGTTCTAATGTCTTGTCATTTTCAGAGTTTACAGCGGAGCCGAGGACGGCAAGGTCACAGTTGTAGCTGCAAGCTAGAGTTGCCCTCACGCACGACTGAAATATGTACTTGCAAACACTCCAGTGACAGCTTGCCAATGATTTCAATTGAGGAAAAATGGGGACGTTCAAGTATCTAGTTTAGTAAGTCTGACAGCTGTCTGATTATTTCGGTTTTGATTGTCTGAAATCGGTCATATGAGCAGCTGTTTATGGAGATGTAGCCGACAAATCTAGTCAAGAAATTCGTGACTGAGTACAAAGCATAAACTAACTATTAAATAGACTGGCAGCTTCAGCCAAAAAAGAGAATTTGCCTACAAGCTGAATGTGACGTTTGATGTAGCCCAGTTTGAATTCATGTATTTGTGCCTATGTTAATCAAAGGGGACTCACATTACTTGAAAAAAACCAGCCTACACTCTTCCGGTTCCTGTTTAAACCGCCATGTCGGTAGCCATAGGTGGATTCTCATTTCAATATCAAGGGCTGAGTTGTAAACCATAGTTCTTCTTAGTTCCAGGTTGAAATTGTTCGCTACTTTTTTATATAAATAGTTGTTCGATTTTCTTGTAATTGAATAGAAATTAATGTTCAAATTACAGGATATAAAGAAAAGGAATAGTTTTTAAGTTATTTTATAATGAATTTTGGATAGATAGACATAATTTATAAAAAAATTGTTCGCATGTTCGCCATAGAATTTCCTTTAAGTTTCGCAACCGATTTCTCCTTTCATATTCCCATTTTTTTTAAAGATCGATTTGGTGAAACTATTAAAATAGTATTATACGAGACTGACAACTGTACTGTCATTAAAAAAAGTGTAAGAAAAATTACAAACAAAACATTAAGTAAAAAAAATTCGTCAGTTTCCTAGAAAAAAAATTGTGAAGGAACAATAATAAATGTGCAGTCATCATTTTGCAACTTTATTTTACTTTTCACATAAATAGTGACATTATTTTCATTCATAAAATGCATACCAAAAACTTTTCAGTTGTGTGTTTTTTTTTATTAAAAACTAGCACTATTCATGTTCTTGGCTGAAGCAGTTGTTTTTAAATGGAATTATTTAAAATGTTCTAATAAATTTTAATTGTTTTTTGTTATTTTCCGCTATTAAATGGAATCTTCATGAAAGGATTATAACTGAAAATTCATATTTCAAATCATAATAATCGTAATCAATCCATTGCCGTTTTTCTATTGACATTCCCGGCTAAATGTTTGCTAGCATAAAAAAGAGACAACACTGTCTTCGTGTTTGAATAAGCTTCATGAGTGAACGTGTCAAGGTGTGGTTGAAGAATTCAAGAATTACTTGAGTTTGTCATTGAAACATCATTTTGATTATTTTTGTGTGTTTCTTAATTTTGAGTATTTCACTAACATATTTTTTCCTCAAACTCAACAAACGAAAACAGACAGATTAATTGTAGGAACAAAAATATCTTCTTTTATTTCAACGAATGAATTTTTCACACTTTATTTCATTATTTATTTATATTGATTACATTCGCTATTTTAAATTTTGTAGAATAGAATACAAATGTTATCGTGGTGCAATAAAACAACGAATTTAAACTCTCAGAACGCATCCATCAGCTGACTGCAACTCACGAAATACAGTAAATCTCAGTCAGTGTTCTTAGCACTCTCTCTTTATTTTTCCCACGAAGCGTGTTCATTTTTCCCTTTTCACTAAACTCATATTAAATTGAAAAAAATCTGCGGGGTAAATCGGGGAGACGTAGCAAAGCTGTCAGTCTATTTAATAGTTAGTTTATGGTACTAAGTTGACAGTTCGCATATGTGGCTGACGTAGGAAAAGTGACGTTCCCAACCAATCTAGTTTTTGCGTTCAGGTTACATCCTACCCATTTCTGACATCAATAGTCTCGGTGAGATTGTTTTCAACCTTAATGGAGAGGCGAACATGCATAGTGTTGCCAACCAGAATCAAAGTTTTTATGTATTTTTTTTATGATTAAAATAAAACGATAAAAATGACATATTTTACAATGGTAGATCAATGAATCAATGTGATTAAAAGTGGTTAACAAACTGTAATTAAAGCTTTTTTGTTCCAGCTGACAGAGGATTTTGTTCCCACTTTTTCCTATATAATTTGATTGGTTATCGACAGTGTTTATTGGATTGACTTGCTCCACACTCATCGTGATCAGTTTAACTTGAACTAATTTTAAGAATAAACTATTACAATCCCTGTACCTAGGGATTGGAAAAATAAGCATAACTCAAATTTGTAAATGAAAATTAGGGATGCGACTTTGATCAAAGTCACAGATTTACAAAATTCAAAAATATTTGTATGAATTCATTGTGAAAACAATTCACAAAAGAATTATGACTTTTTTCTCAAAATTATTCCTCAAGCATCAATCATAGGAATTATGTCTAGAAGGCGTAATTATGACGCAGTTGGCATCACTGCCCATATGCATAAGCGATGGGAGCAATGCCAACACTAAATAAAATACCTACAGCTCGTCTCTATAAGCGCTATCGTATAGATATTGTGTCATCAGTTCGTTTCTGTCGTTCATACTGTAGGTTCTCTATTCTATAGGTATGTATAGTTGTTACCAGAGACAATACTGAGACCACCAACTCCGGCCGATTTCCCGTTACTTAACCTACAAGCTAACATTGCTGCATAGAAATTCGTATTGACGTATCTCCTACGCGGTAATCGTCTGGTGGCGAAAGTACTTGAACGAACTACGGCAAACAAGCTTCAGAAGCTTCAACGAATTGCCTGCCTCGGCATCACAGGTGCTATGCGCACCTGACCAACAACAGCACTTGAGGCCATTATTGGGCTCTCACCACTGCAGTTCGTCATTATGAAGACTGCTGCTAGATCCGCCAATAAATTGCAGCTAGAAAATAGGTTTAAATCAGTTGATCATGTGGGTCATCTGAAAATACTTAACCTAATACGAAATATGCACATGTTCCGCTCCGTCCCTGACATTATGGTTAGGGAGTACAGTTTCGGTAAATTATACGAGGTAGAGCTACTTGAACGCACTATTTGGGCCAATGGAGTTCCGACATTGAACCCAAAAAGCTTAGTTTGGTACACCGACGGTTAAAAAATGGATTCCGGAGTTGGAGCTGGTGTCTTTGGACCCAACACCAAAGTCTCGATACCCATGGAAACGTGTCCCACGGTTTATTAATCGGAAATCCATGCGATCGAAACTTGCGCTGATCTAATCTCTAAAAAAGTATGAAAGGCGCAATCATTCAAATTTGTTCAGACAGTCAGGCAGCTTTACAAGCATTGGCATCCAAAACAATGAACTCCAAGACAGTTAAGTGCTGTCACGATGCTCTGCAAGCCCTTGCCAAACACAACAAGGTAAGGCTTGGTTGGGTGCGTGGTCACCACGGTATTGCAGGCAACGAACATGCAGATAAACTAGCTAGGGCTGATTCAGAATCCTTTCTCTGTGGACCAGAACCCTACTGCACAGTCAACTGGACTTCTGCGCTATGGCAAATTAATGAATGGGAAAAAGAACTTCGTCTTGATCACTGGGAACATGTCCCTGGTCTAAGACAATCCAAACGATTAATTAAGCCTTACTCCTATAAGGAAATCACACTCAACACTTGTCACTTTGACAATAGATTGTACGTTAAATAAATAAAAATAAATAAATAAATCCTTAGCCTCAGCAAGGATAATATAAGAATGCTAACGGGCTTCCGCACACGTCATTGTGGCCTTAGATATCACCTCAACAAAATGAACCTTTGTCTGGAAACAGAATGCAGATTCTGTCTGGAGGATGTCGAATCCTCTGAACACATTTTCTGTGACTGCCCGGCTTTTCATTGGTTAAGAAAACGTGTCTTTAATAGAGAGACTCGTACACCAGTAGATATAGCGCACTCTGCTACTAAGGACTTATTGACCTTCGTTAGGGAGGTCGCACGTCTCTTAGATTAACCATTTCCCATTGATACAATAGATCTTACATGTCGCAGTGTCAGCCAACAGGGCATGGGACAAAAAAAAAAACAATCGCATTCAGTAATGTAAAAATGTGGTATTCCCCACAGTTGCCGAGGTTGGCAGCATTTATTTTTGTATTTTTTGTATGTTTTTGCATGTTACACGGATTCTTAATTGACAACACCGATAGGAATACAAAATGGCGAATTTGAAAAAAAATGAGGGGGCCAACGGCAAGAGGATTGCGAGTTGGGGGTCTCAGTATGATTTGTCTCTGGTTGCAACAGTTTAGAAGGTTGTGGGTCAGGCAAACGATGCTGTGGTTCTATTGATCAGCATCAGGTATACGTTCTTCCGAGCCAAGCTTGCAGATGAAAGTCTGGCTACGAACTAAGTTGCTCTCCGCTGCCTTATACTAAAACTAAAATTGTAGAGCGTTTTTAGTATCTGCAGGCAGGACCGTCTTTAACCTATTGGAGGCCCTGGGCATATTAGGAGAATGGGGCCCCCATGACTTTGACAGAACACTATTTTGTTAGAATAGACAAAGAAAACAAGGTTAAATATTTATTTTTATTAACAATCACATGAAACAAATAGCTAAACGTAATATAGTCCACAAAAGTAACTCTTTTAGCATTTACAGGTTAGTGCTTAAAGATCTATGTTATTTGCAGAGGAACCCTTCTAGATTTCATATGGGCAAAATCGTTAATCACTTCTTCAAAATCTTTGCTTTTTATCACATCAGATTCTATCGACATCAGCGACAAACTGGTTAGTCTCTCTTGAAGCATTGTATACTTCTCAATTCGGTTTTAATTCTTTTTAGTTTGGAAAAGGAGCGTTCCCCACTGCAGTTAGTTACCATCATGCTTAAAAAGATTCTCAATGCGATTTCTACATTTGGAAATGTGTCTTCAATTTTGTTTTCTTTCAAAAGTTGATATATTTTTAATATACAATCCTTATTTTCATTGTCAAAAATTTTCAAGTATTCTGTTAAATGCAAACATTCTATTTCTAACTCTTTCTCATTAACATCTTCATAATAAAATTCAGCAAATTCTTTGCTCAACTCTTCAGAATTCAGAATTTTTTAAGCGAAAAACGTTTACTGATATTCGTAAACGAACTTAATCGCTGTTTTAAATGAACGCTGGGGGTATCAATTACGGGAAGAAAGGTTTCTATTTTAAATTTCTCTCCATCAAAAAAATTCTGGCGAGAACTCCTGCGTTTTGTTCTTTGAGATAGGTCCTTGTAGTCAGATTCTGGGTTTCTTTCTTTGGCAGAAAGCCTAACTTTTGGGCGAGAGTAGAATAGCTTCGCGTATGTAAAAGCTAGTAAGTTGGTATTGTAGTCAGTAAATTAGGGTCGATTTCTTCGAATTATGTAAGTTTTTTGGTAATAAATATTGGTAATCGTTTGGTGATCTGACAGGAACTAGGGACTTTGTATTTGATCTGAGGGGGGCCCCTATCGATAGCGGGGCCCTGGGCACTTGCCCAAACTGCCCACTGGGAAAGAGGGGTCTGTCTGGAGGCACTGCCCGGATGCTAAACACTTTACAGAAGAGACAAATTCGCTTTGAAATGCCACTCCACCTACTTATTTCTTGCTGTATTTTCTTTATGATTTAAAGCAGGCATGTCAAAGATACGGCTATGACCGGCCCTCGAAACAATTACCTGTGGCTTGGGGCATCAATTCGATAATCTTCCAATTTCATGTGCATTTCAGTTGCTGTCACAATGCACCTGGTGTTTGTTTGTCCAGTTTCTGGATCATCAAAATAATATTTCGACTTCCTACGTCTCTGCAAAAATATTTTTTTTCTTAAATAAACTTACTAATACATAGTAAAATGTTACGCATTTTATTTTTTATATGGCCCGCTGTCACGTTTCGGAAAAAATAGTTTGACAGCCCTGATTTAAAGAAACAAAATAATGTTTTCTCACAGATTTTCAGTAGGTATTCGAACAGGGTTTACTTAGTTAAAATATGTCTGTCCGGGTATTTAAATATGTATATGTAAGCGGGATTAGGACTTCTTTTAAATAAGCTGATTCACATTCATTTACCACGATAATGCCGAACTAACAGACAAATAATTCATCGATTGGCTACCACGTATACGGCCAGACGAATGCTTCTCTTACCTGTATATGAATGTCATGACAATTTAACGGACACTTCAAGTCAATCCCAATCCCAATCGCTGCTTTAATGCCATCGACCCATCACAAGACAAATAAAATAAAAATCAAACGAAATAAAATCTTCAAATCGTTCACATACGACAAATTGATTGCCACTTACCCTCCTTTAAACGGATATTACCAGCAATTTACATTTTCCCCGGCACACATAACCTATACCTATTCCATATTCAATAGCCAAGAAGGATACCCAACCGAACCCAGTTGATCCACACCAAACAAAAGCGGACACAAAAAAAAGTTCAAACAATCAAACAAATGGACAATAATGAGATGGACTTTGTGCATTTCTCATTCAGTGAAAAACACGCAAACCAGGATAAAAGCAGAACACATGAACAAAACATTACACAAATATATTAGCTTCAAATCGTACAGATACCTACCTTTATGTCCTTTATTCGCCAGCACCACCAGCTGAATTCAAGGATCTACCATCCTCTGCACACGAGTGAAGCTGGAATTTTACGCCATTTAAAGTCAAATTTCCACCCTCTCGGGTAATTGGAAAAAACCTCGCAAAGGACTCTGCACGGCTGGAGGGGGGGTTGACAATACAACAGCGACGTCGACAATGAGAATGACAACGAGGGTGGTAGGTCGAGTTCGAGTTCGTCGCCGTATTCACCCGATAATCGCCAATTATCCCTGCCACCACTTCCACTGGCACTTGGAGAGTGGAACACTTCTCGTTTGACGAGATTTGTTCCACTGCAACTTCATTCACATCGGATCGGCCACTCCCACCGTCGATATCCAATCTTCATTTTGACTTTCTACTTAGCCACGCCTATCTGCTTGCCTCTCCCTCTAGCATCTGTTCGCCACTCATGTGACTCCATCTTATCTCCGACAAAGGGTGGCGACCAAAATCGTTTCTGCGCTTGTAGTTGTTTAACGACACAACTACCCATGCGTCTACAGTGAGGTGTGAAAGATTACCATGGATATATGCGACAATAGAACGTCAACTTTATTACAGTTCGGAACGCGCTGTTGACGTGAACGGACGTTAATGCCGCCATTCGTGACAATAAAATACATTTTAAGCACATTCAGTGAATTCCCCGATAGAACAGTGACAGTGTCGAGAACAAGTGAATCAGAATGTCAAGTGTTCAAGTGCAACAACAACAACACATATCGCGCTTTCTAACCAACAATAGCCATCCGAGCCCCCTCGGGCAGGACTATCAAAGTGATAATAATACATCAGCATCGTTATCGCCACCGCGTCCAATTAATTCACCTCAGTCAGCGAACTCACCACAGAGTAATTACACACTTAGCCCCCTGCCGGTGGATAATAATCAACCGCTACCGTTACTACAACAGCAGGCGGCACAAATACGAGCCTTACCGCCGCCGCAACCGCCAAATCCGAATATGATAGGCGGAGGCTGTTTGCCAGCACCACCAGCCGTCGGTCACTTGCCGACGGAAATGCGTGACACCGGATATGACAGTTATCATCATCAGCAGGGATACATTGGACGTATGTCGGGACCGTTTACACAGACCTCACCACCGCCAGCAGCACCTGCCAAGAAATCGTTTTGCATCGATGCGTTGTTGGCGAAAAATCAAAATGACGCACAGAACGCAAGAGATCAACGAATTATGTTGCCAATGAGGGGTGATCTACCAGCGGCAACAATCAGCGAACAGGAGGCACTTAGAAGGATACACGAAAGTCGAGATCAATATGGAACTCCAAGTCCCGACGAAATGTCAAGGTGAGTTTATATTTTAAGGACTTAAGTTGTTTAAAAATAAAACAAACGTCATGTGCGCTTGTCAAATTCTTAGCTTTTAAAGACGAAATATAAACTTGTTATTCTTCAATTTTTTGAAAACAAAGCTTAATGCAAAATTCCCGTTGACTCTTAATACACGAAAATAAAAGTCATATCCTTTGTAATAAAACTTGTATAGATAGATATGTCGAATCAATTGTCCGATATGACTTCTCAAATATTCCAATTCGAATGTCAAAAAAGTCATTGGTGTGTTTTTTTTATTTGTTATATCAATGTGTTGAGAATATTGCGATTATATGCCCTTAATGAAAGGTAATAAGAAAAGCTTTCTCCTAAAGTGGGCATAAATGTTAGCAATTGTTTGACAACCAGCGTTTTTATGTAAAGTTTTCAACCCAACATTTTGTTAACAAAAATTATGATCAGTTTCATACTTTAATGTTGCCTCCGCAAAGGACCTCGGACTCATATATCTACTAACTTATTGTAGAAATTGTAAGTACAATAAATTATTGAAAATTAAGTTAATTGCAAGCTTCCTTGGATGCATATTTTGTGTTTTGTTTGACATATCATTTCCAAACAGAAAAAGAAACTGATTTTTCGGAAACATGTTTGCCAAAATCGTCCGAGCACTCTACGTTACATGAACTAGAGTCAGTTTGACGTTTTAGTCAGCGACTTTACTACATGACAGTGATGCCAAATTTCCATAGCAACTTGCGAAATTGTTATATCTACCAAATTCTTTTATTGAGGCACAAAATCAATCCAAACACTTGATTGACAATCGTTTAAAATATCGGAAAGTTTAAACAACATAAAAAAAACGAGAACCAAATCACAAAGCAAAATTTGGAAACAAACATTTTTAAATAGGAGAAAAGTTAGCGCTGGGTATATGCTGTTAGTAGTTTTCTAAATTGCACTAAAGGTATGATTGTTTCAGCAGCCTTGTGCCATTGTCAGTTAGGAAGTCTCATTCATGAGTCAAAGAAATTCATCCAAACAATATTGTGACGTTTCTGATATTAGGCCTTTTTTATTATTCTCACATGATCTGTATAGATCATTGATTTCCACGGTTTATAACAACAGTACAAGATCCAACTTTTGTTGTAAGCCATGGAAATCAATGATCTATACAGATCATATGAGCATAATAAAAAAAGCCTATTATGACGTATTTCCTCAGAGTAAGAGAAAATGCAAAGCTGTTGTGGCGGAATCCTAAATAAGATAAACGTCAATTATTGGTTTTATCTTTAAAATATGTTTTGGGGGCTAACCGGCCTAAAATCGACGAGAAACCCTTACAAACAACACTTTGTATAATTTGAGCAGTTACTTTCGCCTCTTAATACATTCGACCATTAATTACATTCATATTGTGATTATAGGATATGTCACATGCATAACGGACTTTTAATTCATTTATACAATTTAATAGCTGTTAAGCTAGCACTTTCATTCTTTGCCTGCAGCCAGTCGATTACAAAAATGCGAACGACTGCTAATCAACAAATGTGGTCCACGATCGACACTCCCAATAACCAAATCAAATATCAATGATCGACTATCGATTAATGTCGGTTACTGATGGCTTATAATCGACAATCACAATAGTTTACCATTTGCTATTGTTTATTATGCTTTCCAAGTGAATGAGGTGTGTTTATTTATCCAAGGACACACACCAGTAAACTACTTAAATTGAATTCCCGCACATATAGTCCTAAAAAATGAAAAAAAAACTTAACCAATTTCAACATCATTCTTTTTATTATTATTTAGTATTAAATGCACTTCACATTTTGTTTAAAGTTATATATTATTAAAGGTATATATTTGAGTTCGATTCGCATTTACCAATTGATGTGCTTTTTAAAATATGAACACGAATGAAATACTTCAGTAATTAGTAATCAGATTTTGGCGACAGTTTATATTTATTGGGATAATGAAAAAAAAAAATTAATAAATACATCAAACATTTTATAGAACGATATCGTTTTTGAAACTTTGATCACCAAAATAATGTCGTTTTCCATTGGGCAAAAAGAAGCGTCCGGGAGAGTCCGGAATCGAAAAAATCACTTCTGAAACCGTTCCATTGGCACAAAAAATACTCTTCTGGTGATTCTGAGAAGAGAATTTCGCTTCTCGATTTGAAGTCAGAATCCACTCAAGAAGCACTCAACAAATGTAATTTATGTATTCATACAAGTCAGCTGACAGCCGCCGTAGATTATTTATTGGCATTTCACCAATACTATTGTGGATTCCTTCAGACGCTGTTTTGTTGTTTCATTGGGTTTCAGAATGAGTGGATCCCCGAGTGAAACCAATGGAAAGCGACATAAGTCATATTCTGCTCGATATTTTTTTTTTGACAAACGTCAGCTTTCATTATATTTGTGGAAAATTAACTCGATTAAGCTCTCAAACTTGTAATTTCATAATTAAGTTGCTAGATTTGGAGGTCTATCGTTTTGACGATTATCGTCTAAAAAGTTACGGAATGAGTGCACAGTATTCTACACAGAATTTTTGCAATTGTGGTAAATTGAAAGTCGAGGCTAAAATTTGTTTCTGATAAGGCACTATTATCCGGGTATCTCTGCCAAAGAATCAAACCAAATAAAATGGAAATGCTTACAATCGGAGCGCGGTCATTCCAATTGGTAAGAACCTATAATAGTTCTATAGTTTATAATAACAAATGAAACACCAAATTAGTGGTAAATATCAGCAAATTCTTAGAAACACGAATACAATGTGTGACACTGTTCAACAAATTAAATAGGAAGTATGACGAATGTTTTATCTTTATTTAAAATGAATAAAACATTTTTCGTCTGTAAATAAATATTTGTTCAGGTCGTTAAAGTTAAATTAATACTCGAAAAGTTGCAGTAATTATGGTTTATTGGGTTAAGATACCCACAATCATTTATGGGTTGCAGTAATTATGGGTTAATGTAAAGAACGTACATACTTAGTTGAGATTGTTTTTAACCCAATGACAAAATTTCCAAAAATTGAGTTGTTAACTTAAGACAACAAATGCTTTGCGGCAAAAAAAGCAACGCTGGCCAATATAGCAACTGTGTTAAGAATACACCATATTCTACACATAAATTAATTTTAGCTCGTTCAGCTGAAAGCCCGGTAGCCAGTGCTACTATATTTTTGTTTTATATTAATATTGTAATTTCTTACCTATTAATAGAGCGTATTATTATTATTTATTTTAGCTCACGATTTTTTGGTTTTGTATTGTACCACTAACACGATTTAACAAAAATACAACATTTCTCAAAATATCCACATACTTATCGTATATTATAAGTCGAGTGACAATGAACAAAATAATTTCTAACACCTAGTATATGATATTTAGCATTTCAATCAGCAATTCAACATCTGAAATTTTGAATTTTTGTTAATATTTTATGAGTTAATAAAAGTACTCATAAAAGGGAATAGATTGGGGAAGACTTTCTTGCGGCAGTTTTTGACAACTTATGTCGATCTCAAAATAAAATCATTTTCCGTCAATGGAAGCTCAAGCTCAATTTTTGCTCTTAAATCACGTCAATGCAAACATGGTAATATTATATTTTTCATCTATTTAACATATTTTATGTAACAGATCTCCGTAATTATTTTTCTAGTAATTCAGCTGGTTAGATTTTTCCACAATGTTTTATCAGCTGCAGCAGAAAAACATACTCTGATACTGATGTCTTAAAGATTAAGATTATTGATAAAAAATGGGCGATTACGAACGATATAAAAGATAATTAATAAATAAATTGTACACAAACAAAAATTAAGTTAATTGCGTTTTAAATTAGAAATTCTGAGTTTGCGTTCCGGAAGGAATAACCAAAAGCATTTGTTATTTGTTTAAACAGATTAGTTGTTATTTTTTATTGAACAGATTGTGTTATTGCGATTTTTTTTCCTCTAAAACTTTATTTATTAATTTTTTTAATTAAAATTTATTTAAAACTGGAATTACTAAGTAGGTAAGTGACTATAGAAGGTTATTAAGCCTGATCCCTATACCGCCAT
The DNA here is from genome assembly GCA_916610125.1 of Cheilosia vulpina. NCBI lineage: Eukaryota > Metazoa > Arthropoda > Insecta > Diptera > Syrphidae > Cheilosia > Cheilosia vulpina. The sequence goes on from OU744278.1 coordinate 28,744,869, forward strand.
GAACTACCTTTACCTACATAATATACTTTTAAATACCAACTTACATAATAGGTTAGATTATGCGATTCTATTTATTATTGTTCCTTCGGCGAAAAAAAATCACTTTACTTTTAGTTTTAATGCATTTCTTAAACCAAAATTTAACTTTATACAATGCGAAGAGCAAAGCATTCATTTTGTCTTGCAATTGTTATTCCTGTCCACACTTTTAATTTACAAAACCTCACATTTGCGAAATTTGTATGTAAACTCCCTAAATTTTAAGTCGAAACTAAAAATTATTATTAGAACGAATGCGTTAGGTTTAAATTTACACTATAACAATTAGATACAGGTTTTAGTTTGGATTTTTTTTAGATTATACCGCCGGATTTCAAAATTCACATTTCTGCAATGGGTTCAATATTTTCGTTATCGTTTCGTTTCGTGGTCGATCGCTCGAACTAAACTTTGCATTAGGTCTACTTTCCTGAGCCAAGTACTGAAGATCAGTGTTGCCATTCTGACCGGATTCCGGTCATTTCCAACCGAAATTTCTTCCCTCTGACCGGAGAAAATTTTGAAATCCGGTTAGACCGGATTTTTAACCGAAACGAAAAAAATTCTTTAACCGGAAAACTGTTTTTTGACCTGAAAGATAATATTGTTCTATGACTAGACAAAAAGGTCAGATTTCTATAATTTGAATGATATCTGGCCATATTTAACGAACACACTCACAATTTCATACAGAAACCAATTTATTGTGAACAATCCTAGAATACAGGGGCAGTTTCATTTGAATGCTCCCACCAAGTGTGGCTAAGGGTTTGCATTCAAACAAGACTGAAGTGATGACCATTCAGAATACTTTGCAATTTCGGTTTTGGTTTTACCAAATTCAAACGCCGAAGTTGAATTTCCTTTTTCTGCAAAACGTTGTGATGCAAAGCTTTTCAAGGAATTGTTTGTTTTTTTTTTTAGTTTTATTAGCTTTAATTAAGATTAGTTTAGAAATATAAAAACACTATATGCATATAATGTAATATCATTTTTGTTATCAATTTTTAGTTAAAATATATTACTATATTCCATTTTTTACCGGACTTTTGGTCAAAAATTCTTATTTTATCTTTTGACCGGATTTTCTGACCGAATTTAAAAAAAATAAAAATCGGTCATTCGGTCAGATTTGACCGGATTCATTATTTTTTAGTGGCAACACTGCTGAAGATCTGTCAAAGAAATTGAGCGAAACTCTCTCAGGGAGTGGAGAATATACTCCAAAGTAAGGAGTCTTCTAAGATCCAAATTCCAATAGGGACTTCCGAACTTTGACAGTTTATAGCGGTCCTATTGTTCAAGCTAATACTGTCAAATTGGTTGTCATTTATTCAGTCTGTTTTGACAATTCACCATGGACGAAAATAGCGTTCAACAACACGTGCAAATGATGAAATTGTTTTATCAAAATGGGTGTTCTATTCGGGCAACGTTCCGCGTGCTTTTCATCGAAAAATCATTTTCAAAGATGAGGCTCATTTCTGGATGAGTATGCGTACGTCAACAAAATTGTCGAATTTGGGACGATACCAATCCACATAAGATCCAAGAGCGTCCAACGCATCAAGAAAAAGTGTCACTGTTTGGCGTGGATTTTGGGCTGGCGGTGTCATCGTTCCATATTTCGTTGAGAATGACGTTGGCCAGGTCATCACCGTCTACGGCGAATGCTATAGTTCGATGATTACCAACTTCTTTTGGCCTGAATTGGATGATAGGGACACCAACGGCATGTGTTCTGAACGGGGCGGGGCTACGTGCCAAACAGCTCACGCAACAGTGAAAATTGTGCACGAGCGATTCGAGGGCATGATCATATCGCATGGAGTTGATATTAATTGGCCACCGAGATCGTGCGATTAATTTTTGATTTTGATTGATTGACCCCGTTAGAAATTTTCTTCTGGAATTTTCTGAAGTCGCTATGCTAATAAGCCACAAACCACAGCAGCCCTCAAAGCCAATAAAACCCATGCCATCGGTCAAATTCAGCCTGATTTATATGCCAGAGTCATGAAAAATTGTACATTTCGGATGCGCACCTCCAGAGAAGCCGCGGCGGACATTTGAACAATGTTATGTTCCATACATAATGGAATCGATAGGCCTTTCAAACGAATACAAAATTTCGATGATATCTCACACACACTTTGTTTTATTTAAATTTAAAGATAGGAAACGCTTAATAAAATACCCTTTACTTAAATAGAGCATAGACTTGTAGCTACTTTGAGCCACTAACTTCTTTGACATTTACTAGTGTTAAAAATAAAACAACAAATATTTTTGGATTACCTTCAAAGAAATAAGGAAAAAATTAGACTTTGTTTTATTTTCACACATTTTTTTTTGTGTGCAATTGACTTAAGACTTAAGGATGTTGAATTTCAGCTTTTATCAACTTTGTGCATTTGACATATTTATCAGTTCGCTAATGCGAACCCCTTTTAATCCGAATATCGCGCTAATCCGAACCTATGTTTTTTGTCATTATGTCTACAATCCGAATCTATTCACTGTAATCCGAATTTCGACAAAAAAAAATTGCAAACGCATTAATTTTCACAGTAATTTTAGTTGTTACCGTTATTTTGTATTCTACGATCGTCGCCGTGTATAGTCGCATTTTCTTTCTGCTCCCTAAATTAATTGAATTATTAACTACCCGTCAGCTTTCTACTACATCCCCCACTACTCCTCTCTTTTTATCACAACCCTCCTCCGCAGTCCACACCCTCTGCAGCTCTCCCATCCTACGATTTTCATAAAGCTAACTTCCGCAAAATTAATGAATATCTCAGCAGAGCATCTCTTAACTTTGCCAATCTGTCTTTAAATGACGCCCTCTCCATGTTTTATAGAGAATTATTCAGTTCTATCTCTCTTTATGTCCCCATTTCTCGTCCTAAAACATCTTCTACATCCCCGCCTTGGTATAATCGCAAACTTCGGTTGTTACGCAACAAGCGTAATAAATTATGGACCATTTTCCTTCGCACCAATTCTTTCTCTGACTTCTCAAACTACCTTGGTTCATACTTTCAATTCACCCAGGTTTATAACTCCCTCTACCAGCGATATCTCCATAACGCGCATACCAACCTTATAAACGACCCTAAATCTTTCTTCCGATTCGTCAACTATAAAAAAAAATCCGATGGTTACCCATCATCCCTCTCCTACGAAAACGTTTCTTCAAGTGATCCCCCAGGCAACACGGCTTTCTAAAAGGTAGATCAACTACCACTAACCTCGTCGAATTCGTGTCCTCTGCACTCTCAGCCTTAGAAAGTGGTAAAGAAGTCGATGTCATTACAACAGACTTCAGTAAGGCCTTTGACAAAATATCCCATAAATTAATCATTTTCAAATTGTCTGCTCTTGGCTTTGAACCTGTTTTGCTAAAATGGATAAATTCTTACTTGGAAAACCGCTTTTACAGTGTTCGCTTCAGGTCCGTCCTATCGACCCCTTTCTTGGCTACCTCTGGCGTACCTCAAGGCAGCCATCTAGGTCCCCTTCTTTTCATCCTAACCATAAACGACCTTGAAATGGTCATTCAGCACTCAGAACTTTCTCTATATGCGGACGATACCAAATTCTTCAAACCCATCTCCTCACAACATGACTCCAGCCTCCTTCAAATAGACCTTGATAATTTTTCCACCTGGTGCCTCAAAAACTACTTAGAACTCAATGTTGCCAAATGCCAATCTATTACCTTCTCACGTAAGTGCAATAAATCTCCTCCTCGAACTTACCTCCTCCACGGTCAACCTATATCCATCGCTCAAAATATTCGTGACCTCGGGGTATTATGCGACAGAGAACTTAATTTCCGCTCACATATTGACGAGATTATTCTTAAAGCGAACTCATCGCTTGGCTTCGTCAAAAGATGGTCCAAAGAATTCTCCGAGCCATACGTGACCAGATCTCTTTACATCATATTCGTTCGTCCCCTGCTCGAGTACGCTAGCCAAGCATGGTCTCCCTTTCAACGGGTCCATATCGACAGAATTGAGAGCATCCAACGTCGTTTTCTTCGATTTGCTCTTCGAGGACTACCTTGGAAAGATCCCCTAATCTTACCTCCCTATCAAGACCGTCTTAAACTTATTAAACTAAATACCCTTGAGGAGCGCAGGGACGTAGCAGACATTCTCTTCATTCATCGTCTGCTCTCTGGCTTTATCGACTGTACGTCTCTTTACAACTCTATCTCCTTTAACACTAACCCTCGGAATCTTCGTTGTCCTCGTCTCTTCTATCTACCAATTCACCGCACCTCATATGGCTCAAACGAACCAATCTCCCGAATGCTGCGGAAGGTTAATTCAAATCTTACCGTTTTTGACTTCAACCGCAGTAGTTCCTCCCTTAAAACTGACCTCCTACACCATCCTTAGTTTTAAGTCCTAGTTATTATATTTAGTTCTTAAGTTAGTTTAAGTCACTGTAGCTTGTAATAAGCCAAATAAATGGGGTTTTTATCCCCACCAAAACTAAAATTATGAATAGATACGTACACACATTCTCATTATTTATTCTAACTTTCAGGCTTTTAAATGCATCTGGCGTTTGCTCTTGTCGGTAAAAAAACGTATTATTCAAGGTTGTGATAAATATTAATTTTGTTTGTAAATGGCCAATAAGAGGAAGCATACACCATTTACATTGAAACAAAAATGTAAAAATCATTAAGAAAATCGAAAGCGGTACTTTATTTCTTTATAGTATGTATTTATGTTGAAATTGTTGGTTATAGGCAGCATTAAATATGGTTTTTACGTTAAATAACCTTAGTTTTTCTTTTTTACGTTCTGTACTCACTAGTCCGAATAATTTGATAATTCGAACACACCCTTGCAATAATTGATTCGGATTAGCGAGACATTACTGTAACTGTTATTGCCTTTTGAAATTCTCTGAGCTGTTTCGAATCGTTCGCTACGTCATTTTTTATGAGAACGTGTGTAAACTTTTTGCGAGAGCGATCGATTTATATCGATTGTGTTCGAATTAAAACGTTTACGCAAATGAACCTATTAATTACAAGTTTTATGTTTTTTTCTCTGACTGTGCGCGGTACTAATTGTAAAGTGCGCTCATTTTACTACTTCAAAGTTGTGATATTTGTAGGTATACAGATTATAAGATTAAAAAAGTGGTGAAATAGGTAGCTATTTGGCAGTATAAAAATTCCGGTTCTCAAATATGCAGATGACCTAGTTTTTCTGTCCGATACTATAGATGGATTGCAACTTATGAAGAATAGGCTCTCCACATACTGCAAATACTGGAACCTAAGCGTGAACTTAAATAAGTCGAAGGTAATGGTGTTCAGAGGCGGCGGCGGCAGATATACTCAAAGTGAAAGGTGGATGTATCGAGGAGAATTGGTGGAAGTAGTCCGGGAGTATAAATACCTTGGAATTTTAGTTTCCTCAAACTTGAATATGAAGAAGCATCTAGAGGCCAAACTATCTGAAGCCAAACGAGCAATCTCATCGGTATGGGGACACTGCATCAATAATAAGTGTATAAACCACAGCTCGAAGCAGAAACTCTTTCGCACAACCGCAGCTTCAATTCTTCTGTATGGATCGCAGGTATGGGGATACTGTTCCTATGTTGAAGTTGAGAAGTTTTTTCAGTATTTCTTAAAGAGAATGTTCCGCTTACCAAGTTCTACACCTAATTACATGCTGCATCTGGAGACTGGAGCACCGCCTATGTTTTTGGAAACACTGAGATTACATTTTGAGTATATAATAAAAGTTATGGGTATGAGTGATGACAGACTGCCAAAAGTTGTGCTCAAGAGTGTACTACGAAAGAAAGCAAGTTTCTTTCAAGAATGGGAACGCCTTGCATCAGACTGTGGAATGAGCATACGTATAGCACCCGATGAGCAATCCGAACATCTAAGAACGCAACTCAACATCCTATTGGAAAAAGTAGGTCGAAATATGTATGATCGCTTTGTAACAGTTGCACAGTCCTCTCAGTATAGGACATACTACAGTAAGCTGAAATATCAACTAGCAGAAAAAACATATTTTCTGAACAACAATATGGTAGAGAAGATAAGTTTAATTTTTAAAATCAGAGGAGAGCTACTGAACCTGAACTTCATTCCACACCGCCCAGAACTACCTATCCTGTGTAATATTTGTAATATGAAGATACGAGAGGATGTATTTCACTTTCTTGCAGTATGCCCAATCTTAAAAGAAATACGAATAAGGTTTTTTAAGTCATATACCTTGGAAATAGATGAAGCAATTCAAATTTTAAATGGAGACCGAGGATGGGATTTACTCTACAACTACTGTACAAATGCACTGCGTTATAGAAAATGTATAGTTGAAGAAGATTTTTAAAGTTTACGCTATTTTGTCAATCTGGTAGACGGCCATAGGCCAAACCATAATAGACTTAAGTATTTATATATATTTCTTTCTTTTTACGAAGACTGTATTGAATTAAAGATGAAAATAAAAGTCAAATAAACTAACTAAAAAAAAACAAAAAGGTAGCTATACATATTTCATAATACTAGAGTTCGCCCAGTGGCAAAAATTCTACAATTTAGGTGACCTTGCTTAAACATAATATATTGAAAATCACACAGCATTGCATCCCTGTACAATATTCTCAACAAAAAAAATTAAGTTAATATATTGTGATTAATGCCATGTTCCCACTAAACGAAACCGCGAGGTTTCACAAAATTTTTCCAAACCTCCGAAGTTTTGCCATACATTTTTGAGGTATTGAAACCTTAGGTTTTCAGCGAAACCTATTTGAAACCCCTCTGAGTTGAACCGTCCGTGAGAGGTTATCGAACCGAACATGCCTACAGCGTGAATTTTGTGTTCATTTGTGGATGCCAAAATATTAAACGCCAAAACAAATGTGAAAATCAAATATATAATAAAAGAAGAAAAGAATCTGAATCAAAAATAGAGGTAGTAATATTTTTAAGAGAAATACCTACATATTTATAAATGCAGCAATTATTTCCTTAATTTTTTCAGAAATAATTTTTAGTAATTTCTCTTTCCGACATTATTATTTTGCGTCAACAAACAGCTGATTTGCCAGCCACTTCAAAATTGACAGCTTATGACTTTTGAACTCACTTCAACTCGGTGGGAACGACTTACAAGGTTTCGGTAAAAGTTCATCGAAACCTCGCGATTTCAGTTTGGTGGAAACATGGCATAGGGCAGTGAAAGTGATTCTTAAATATTTGCCTTAGCCTATGTGAGGTGAGGTTTACATGTTTTACATTCAGTTTTTCTGTATACGTGTTTGGCATTACGATAACAAATTATTCAAGTGTGCCGAGGCCGACGCTGATTTAAAGTTTGGGAGCAATTGTGTGAACTCTTTGTCACTATGTTTGGAAATCAAAAGTTCATAGCTCATGACTTAGTATAGCCTCATTCCAGAAACGTCAATTTTGTTAATTTTTTTTTCATAATTTTCAGAAGAATGATATTGAAGTGTTTTTTATTGTTAGACTCTTTATGGCAATTTATCAAATAATACGAACAGAAATGTTCAATATTACAGCACAGTAAGAACGATATTATTTAGCTACTCTCCAATTCAACCAGTCCTAACATTTGATATGTCAAAAGAGAGATAATTTCATAAAGCGCACACCTGCACACTTTTTGTTGAAAAATGCTCAAAATTTCTCAACGGTTTTATATTGTCTTTACAAAGCATTAAAACACATTAACAATATTTAACTGACACGGTTTTCGCCGTCTTGCCACAATTCGATGCTGTCAAACTCACTAAAATCACTGAGCCTTACCAATAAACATTTTTAGTTTCGACTATTAATTTGAGTAGTTCACAGTGGCTATATTTTCCAAACAATTTTCGCAGTTGTGAGCTTCCGTGAATTTAAAGTCGAGACACAAATTCGTTATTAGTATTAGCACACTGTCACTGGGTTAATTTCGAGCAAATTAGAGTGAATTATGCATAACTTGTTATCTCTTTCTAAAAATACTCTTCTTCTCCTACACTGATGACAATTAACAAAATGAATCAAACTGTTGAGACCACTTTCCACGATAATAAACGTCGTCTGGCCTTCCACAAAAAATTGTATATGATCTATCAAAACAAATCAAACCAAAGCGGAAATAAATAAAAAATATTGTATAATATCTATACGGCGAAGCAAAGTAATTAAAGGAACCCTGTCGGGACGTCAAAAGGAAGACGAACCCTTTAAAAGTATAGATATATATCTATCCATGAAATCACTACTCTCATTTAGTCCACGTATGTAATAAATTGCTTGATTGTCCAACGCGTTGATAACAATTAACAATTACTTGTTAATTTGTGATAAGTTCTGAAGCACACTTCAGCACGTAATATTTTTCCGAAATCTTAAAGATTCTTTATTTAGTCGAATTGAGAATACCTTAACCTTTAGTAAGTAGAAGCAATGTCTTTGAAATGCTATAACGTTCAGATTAGATTTATAGATTGATATTTCGGCTGCTACAAAGTTTTAGAAATACTTTGAGATCAATCAAAGGAAAAGTACCACTTTGGAGCAATAAAGTTGCTTGTGTGTTCATATAATCACAGACTCCGTCAATTGCTCAGATAAAATTGAAACATTCTGGTCACATCTAAAGTTACAAATATTTTCCCTTTCGCTTGCAGATCTGAGTCACCAAGTTCCTCGCATCGATCCAGTCCTCCAATCAGTCCCGGCTGTGAGGACCAACATCACATCAGCATGCGAATGGAGTTTCACGATGAGTTCAAGAAACCGATACCTCCGCATAGTCCCATTCGGCCACAAGACTTTCCCCTCTACGCCGGCGGACATCCATACCAGCTGCTGGCGCAAGGAGGTTCCGCATTTCATCGGCCGTTGGATCCATCTGGTAAACCCATACCGGTGAGTTGCAACGAAGATAGAGTGAAGCAATTTCATTTGACTGAAGATTGGCAATCCTCTCTTCTCAACTTGCAGCTGCCCATGGGTCATAGTTTTGTACAATCGCACCTGCCGTTCGAATTTCTGGCACGTGCCGGTATGTTACATCATCGAATTCCCGAATTGGCCGCCTACCCACATCATGCGATTCTGGGCAAGACAAGACGACCACGAACCGCATTCACATCGCAACAACTACTCGAGCTGGAAAAACAATTCAAACAAAATAAATATCTATCTCGACCGAAGCGATTCGAAGTGGCCAGCGGACTGATGCTGTCGGAGACACAGGTGAAAATATGGTTTCAAAATCGCCGAATGAAATGGAAGAGGTCGAAAAAAGCCCAACAAGAGGCCAAGGAACGTTCAAAAGCTTCCACAAACAGTAATTCGAGTTAGTTGCGTGGCAATGGCAATAAAAAAGCGCTTACCTCCTCCGGCGCTGTCTAGTCAGACTTTGCAAGTCACAACACGTTATATACATAGTGACCAAGAGAACAAATGAATTTGAGTTAGTGTCTAATTGAAATCTATTGTTTAATACTTTTTGTCCACTTTATTTGTTCTGTTTTAGAGAATTTTAATGAATAATATAATATTGTGTGTAAATAAAATAAAATATTTAAATAAAGTACCCGCTATGTGTGATACGTAAGTAATAAATTAATTTGTAAATATTTAATTAGGAACAGAAAACAAAACAAACAACTAAATAAAGAAATTTCCGATAATGTACTAAAAGTTCAGATTTTATTTTTATTACAGGCAAGTTTTCGATATTTTTCAGGTGTTACAACGTGGGCTAGTCAACTGTCGATAATTCAAACTGAAGCTCTTTTTTAGTCCTTTGAAAATAAAACTCTGTACGGACAGCAAATGATTGCTGTGACATTTTGGGCTTGCAATTCGAAGCCAAGTTTTGTTGATTTTGCTCCACTGACTGTTTAAATGGGTATGTGACAAAAGCGGACCATGCGAACAAATGGATCATAAGAGATGTCAGATCCCCTGATCATTAAACAGAAAGGCTTAACAAATGGAAAAGTTTAAAATCTCCATCTGGGTGGAAATAAATGTGAATATAAAAAATGTTGAATGTCGATGTTGAAATTGCATAAAATAAGACGTGAGTAAGGTACTAACGAAGCCCTCTTTTTTGTTTGAACGTGACCTCGACATGTATGTCATTATGTATTGAATATAACATCAATCAAATGTCCCCGCAGCTTCTCACGGTGGCACGGCTCCGAGTGGTCCAGTTTTGAATGAATCTGCCGCAAATCAGAGACAAATGATACTGAGACCCCCAACTCACAATCCTCTTGCCGCTGGGCCCCTCAGTTTTTTTTTTCAAATTCGCCATTTTGTTTTCCTGTCGGTGATGTGTCAATTAAGAATCCGTGTGACATGCAAAAACATACGAAAAATACAAAAATAAATGCTGCCAACCTCGGCAACCGTGGGGAAATGTGCTAGAGTTCGGGAATACCACATTTTTACATTACTGAATGCCATTGGTTAGTAATTATATGTTGTTAAAAGGCGAATAATTTGATTTCTTTGGTTAATAAAACTAGCTAAATGAGATGTTCTATATACTAAAAACTTATTATGACAAACATGGTTGCGTATTTAGCGCTTTTGAATATCATTAACTTCGATTTCATGCGTAAATTTTTCTTAGAAAACTGACGAAAATTTGCTCAATATATTTTTATTTTACTTCAAACAATCTGCATTGTTAATTTTTTATATATATTTTAAGCAAATCTACACTTATTCCTTAAAAAAAATATTATCCACGCGTAACGATTAATTTCAAATTTAACGGATAAAATGCTATGAACACTGTCAGTAAATTTGCCCACAGCGGAAGTGGCATATGCAAGGTGCGAGTGTGTTGGTGAGCCGGAATTTTTGAAGTTACGTGACATTTGTCAATACGAATTTCTATGTAACAATACAAGCGCACTTAGCATTTGCCACCCCATAAAAATATAGCTTGTAGGCTAAGTAACGGGAAATCGGTCGGAGTTGGTGGTCTCAGTATTGTCTCTGCCGCAAATATCCGCTTTATTTGAGCGATGGCATTGGCTATGTTGGTTTAAAGGGCATCAGTGGCCTATAACAGAACGCGACAAGTAGTTGTAGGACAAGTGAGTTTCGACAACTTGTCAAAGATTGTGTAACACAAAACGACAAGTCCGCGAGCACTGCGACGTCGCGATGAAAGATGACAAGTGGGAAATTATATAATGTCCCTCTTTCTGTAACAGAACACGACAAGTGTCAAGACACACTTGTCGAACTGTGGTTCAATGAGGACAAGTGATCAGAATATTGTCAAAAACTGACAAGGGCATTTTTAATGTAATACCTAAGCAGAAAACAAATAGTGAAATACAATAGTACATAGTTAAAAATGTACTTTTTTGATTCCGACTTTGATAGTGATGGTGATAGTGAGAACAGTGAACCTCGGCGCAGGTTGAAAGTTTTTAGACCAAGAATTTATTATTTAGTACTTACAATTGTGCGTTTCTTAACATTTTGCCAAAATACGTCCCTTATGTTAAAGTGGCTCTCGGTGAGAGGAACACTTCGGCCGTTAATCGGCCCATTGTGCATACCACTGGTGATTAGGGGTTCCTTTACCGGTTACTCGTTGTGAACCATTTACTTCCATTGATAAAGCCAAGAATCCAGATCCAGATCCTCAAGTGGCGAGTCGGTGTCAGCCGAGGAAGATGCGTTGGCTGCAGCGGCGCGGAGGTCATCCTTCCTGAAAAGCTTCAGCTCTACTTCCTTCAGGCCGAAGTTGATAAGGAAATTTCTATCCCTTAGAATCGGGATAGACTCGGCCGACGTCGAGATGACTATAGAGCGGCCTGTTTTTTTGGGCTCCTCCTCGAAACCTCGAGCACTTTCAACGACCTTCCAGTCTTTGTCAGGAAGGCCGGGGTTTTGGAAGCCCATAAGGGCAAGTACTTTGCCGGGATCGCGGGGTTCGAGAGGAACCCAGACCCTAGCTCTTGGTCGGTGGGGGATGGAATTCCGGCCCACTACCTCAAGCTTGGCCCCTGGCCACACTTCGCCTAGGCTACCGATGGCTGCCCGGATGAAGTCGACCGAACATTGATCGTCGCAGGCGATCAGTTTTACGGATCCCTGAGGCCATCCAGCGTCCTTAAAGATGATGGGCTGCTGGTTGTTGGACATGTACTCACAGAGACAGTTCATCACTCTGTTCTCTGTGAGTCCCAACTTGTCGTAAGTGAGCTTCCCTTCCTCATCAGATAGGTCCACTACCGCAACTGTGAGGTTGTCCTTTGCCGCGTCTGAGAAGGATTTGGAACACACGGTGGAGCTCCTAGCCTTCTTCGATGCGTTGGACACCTCATCAAGGGACCTGCGCCTTTTGGGCACAGATCCAGTCGCTGCTGCGGTCCTACCCCCTGTAACGCTCGATGAGCTATTAGCTAGGGGGCGGGTCTTCCGAGTCTGGTTCTCTCTTACGAGCGGTCTCTTTGTGCCCAGCGGTGGAGCAGAAGGTTTTTTCGGGATGGAGACCTTTGAAGTAGAGCGAGTGGGGTCCCTTTTCGCGTGTTCCAATACCCAGGGCGTTGCCCAAGAGTAGGAAGCTCTCTCCGGCTCGGTCCATATTTTTTCCTCCTTCGAATGAAGGCGGGCAAATATGCGCAAAGCTGCCTTGGTCTCACGACCAAGTAACCTATTTCTGAGATCTGCCGGCTTGGGTGTAGGGGGACGCGGAAAGCTGCACAGAGCAGCACTGGATTCAACAGTGATCTCGTCTGAAAGCAATGAGCAATCACTGGCAGCATCATTTAGGCAGAGTTCCTGCAGACGCTCTTCCACGCGATGTATGGGGATGGCGCCGCTGACTGCCGAAGTTGTTTTTTTTTTGTTTTTGTGTGTGTTGGAAATTTGGATCCCACGAGTAGCTAGGGAAAGGAAGTTCGATCTGCACAGAGCCCCGCATTATGCAGACAAGGCTAACTAATCCAGAGGGCGCCCGGTATCTGGATACACCGTATTCGACCAGTCCTATTTTTGTTGAGACCTGGGCCCACGGCCTAGCTAATCCTCGGCACGGTACGTCTGACGCCTTGATCCAGCCCAGGGGGAGTGAAGGGATGGGAAAGGACGGGTTGATTACCACTTAGTTCGTAGAGCTGGTATGCTGTACGGCAGGTGGCGAATGGCATCCTAGCCGACATACCATGAGTTGCTCTACTTAAGCCTCCACACCACGGCAAGGTGAGTAATCATTGTCAATCGTTAGATTGTTCTCTTCACAGGCTGTTAGTGAAAGGAAGGAGAAAAATACGTCCCTTATATGTGTACGTAAAATTCTTACATTTAGGCTTTTTGCCAGGCTGTCTATTTCCTTCTACTTTGTACATTGGGGCATTCGCCCCAAAATCCGCACCGAATAGTAAGTTTTTGTGGATGCATTGTCACATGTGCCTCGTGTGGGTTGGCGCCTCCCGTCGCTAAAGACTTTTCGGGTTTGGTTTTATTTTTTATTGTACCGCAAAACCGTTCATTCGAAAAAGATCTAATACGTATAGTCAATTGTACAAGGAATGAATACAATGTTTGTAATCGTCGTATATTTCGTAAATCCGCTCCGCAGTAATGCGGGCGTCCGTTCTGATAGGCATAGGATATTGCGTATGCATTTTTTTTAAGTTGTACGTTGTACCTGCTAACAAAAATACATGAAGTTATTAAACTCTTTTTAAATAAAAAACAAAAAAAAAACACACATTTGCAAGTTGACACGTTGACAAATTGGAGTGGTGGCATTGTGCGATACTAAAAATCATATTTAGTGTCCATTGTAGTAGATTCTACGAACTCGAAATGGTGAAATTTTCCATATAAAATTATCCATTGTGACCTATAAAATATTTAGTGTGAAGGTTAAAAATGATTATTATTAAGGCCAATTGTCTTTCGGAAATACTAATATTCAAACACCTATGTCGACGATTAGCTAGTTGTCAGCTTTAGCAAAAATGTACAGCATTAGTGAGACGGTACCAATAAACAATTAGACCTCCACATTTGCTAGTGCGACAACTTTCTTAGAATCTATTACATTTTCTGTCATCGCAGAATTAAAATTTCATAATTTATTTTCGGGAAAAACAAAGTTAATGTTTTATTTCAGAACGAGGATTTAATTCTAAGAACAGGAATATATAAATCGCAAATTAATTTCCCCAACGGATATCTTTCAAAGGCCTTTTGAAGCTTATTATAAGCAAAAAATAAAACACAAAATAGGAAATGCACAAAATATAAGCTGATCTGTCAAATATCATATGCAAATCAGTGATGCCCTCTTCTTCGATCGGACACAATTTTCGGTACCTTTTAGAGTAGACTTTCCTTTGTTTTCTAATCCTTCACGTTTGATTTATGAGTGAATTTGTATCGGAACACAGTTTGTTAGGCTGATTATACAAAACGAAGCTTATTGATCCAAAGATTGAATGGTTAGCAAGTGAATATTTTTGAAAAAAGAAATAATAGCCGGCTATTTTGTTTTAAAATAAATTAAAAACTCACGTAGGAAGCCAAAAGCGTTTACGGACCTATCGCTTCCGTTTTTTGAATTTATTTATTTATTTATTTATTCATTTCATCAATCAAAGAACAAAGTTCTCCTATAGACTAGTAGATGACAATTCTTAAGCACAGCTAATATATAAATATATCCGAAACTTCAAGTTGAACTAAGTATATTCAAAACATAAATCTTAAAGGTATCCCTTGTGCAAAATCTAAAAAAGTCTATCCTAGTGCAAACTGAATTTGCTTCTCTGATGCAACGAGAAACCGGTTCATTACGACCATAATTAGATCGTAAATTGCTCGTAAAAAAGAACATAATCTCTGGAATTATGAGTGGAAACACGAATAGAAATTAGTGCTAGAAGTTGTGCACATTTAATATGATAAGTAAGTATATCTCTAATGAACATTATCGCAAAATAAGCACGTCGATTTACCAAACTCTGCATTCCAAATAAGAGACATCTTGTTTCATAAGATGGGAAAACAGTACCCCAATGAAGTTTAAAATACATAAATCTTGAAATATTTTTTTGGATTTTTTCGATTCTTACACACGAGTTATTGTAGTAAGGGTTCCAAACTGTGCTGCAGTATTCAAGCAAAGATCGAACGAGAGAGATAAAGAGAGTCTTTATAGTGTACGGATCTGTAAATTCCTTACTATTTCTTCTGATGAATCCTAACATTTGGTTGGATTTGTTTATAATGTGAGGAAGAAAGGAGAGTTTGGTATCAAGGATAACACCTAAATCTTTCTTTTGTGCAACTCTAACCAAAGAAGAACTATCAATATGATAATCGTACAATATCGGAGAAATTTTTCGAAAACTAGACATTACTTGGCATTTTGAAATATTAAGATGCAGGAGGTTTATATTACACCATTCTGCCAGTTTATTCAAATCATCGTTTAACAAAACACAATCATCCAAGCATTTTATACTACGATAAAGTTTAAGGTCGTCTGCAAAAAGAAGACACTTAGAATTTTTAAAGAATTTAGGAATATCGTTAACAAAAAGCAGGAACATTAATGGGCCTAAATGGCTACCCTGAGGGACACCGGATGGAACCACTGTTTGATTAGAATGATGATCGTCAATCTTAACAACTTGAACTCTCGATGTTAAATAAGATTTCATCCAATCAAGAAACTTGGAATGGAAACCCAGTTCCAACAGTTTGTGTAAAAGAATATGATGATTAACACGGTCAAATGCTTTTGCAAAATCAGTGAAAATTATATCAGTTTGATGATAAGATTCAAAATTATTTACGATATAATTCGTCATTAATGTAAGATTAGTGGATGTAGATCTTCCAGAAATAAAACCGTGTTGGAAATCGGATATAAAATCTTTTAATTGAAAAGTAAGCTTGTCACAAATTATTTTCTCAAATAATTTAGGAAGAGCAGATATTTTGCAGATTGGTCTATAATTTATTATTTCTTGTTTAGATCCAGATTTAAAAATAGGTGTTATATAAGACAATTTCCAACAATCTAAAAATTCAATTTTAATGTGCCAAGCAACGAAACAGTGCTTGTAAAATCCTGTAATGATCTTTTAAAATTGTAAAGCTCACATTACTTAATTCGGGAAACTTAGCAAAAGCAAAAAAATGTTAAATTCATTCAGAAAAATATAAACCCGAGGACATTTTTCTATACGAAAACTGACATGCGTACTCCTCTATGAATTCACACTAAATAAAAGAGAATTCTGTTTATCTTGAAATTGGAGACAGCTAGCTTAAGGTCGCGCTGGCTTTGGAGACACTTGTTGGTTGAGGCCCAGGTCCACCCCGGACTGTAGCGCCTCCTTAAGTAATTAAGTTTATCTTGAATTCGCACATACTACCTGTTATTCCTCCAGAAGTTCCTAAATTTATTATTTCACGGGGATATTGCTGAATGCTGACAATTCTTATATCTATATTTCCGCGAAGTCAACCTTTTCACACCAACCACTGATTCATTAGAAATTCTCATTTTCTGGGAACAAACTCCATTTTCAAAGAGGGTTTGATCTGTCCAATCTTAAGTGAACCGTTATCGACGACTCTCCAGAAAGTCTTGGAAACATCCTAAACTTATATCAAATTTAGTTTTTACTACGTATGTACTCGTAACTTGCAAACTATTAAAAAATGAAAACCAATCAAAAAGCAAGCGGTTAAAAAAGATACCAAACATTTCATTTAATGAACATATTCGAAATGTAATATATTATATTTCAACAGCCTTATTTATTAGAATTTGCTAAACGCGCCTAAACACCTGTATAGTTATGCAGTGTATAAGTATTTATACAGCCTTTATACACCCTCCCAAAAATTCTTATTTATAGAACATTTTCCCATGCATACTAATTATACAGGCCTTGCGTCAAAAAAAGAACTAAAAAGGGGAAATCTATTACATATATCTGTCCGAAAAGATGAAAAAAACTTAGCAGTTTGTGAAAAATGCAAATTCAAATACAAATAGGAATAAAAAAATGGAAAAGTAAAAAGAAAAGTTGGAAATTATGGGCCTCCTATGATATGGTAGTCTTCTGCAAATTATACCAAATTGAAAAACAATTCAAAACTTCCCATACTTCTTATCGAGGATACTTTTAGAATCTTTAAAATTAAAAAAAATATCTTGATACATCTGTCCAATTTCTTTTTGATTTAATTTCAAACAAAATGTGAAAAATTTTTGTCAGTCAAAATGACATTTCGATACTATTTCACCTCTATACAGGCACTAAACAACCTCCAAGCGCGTTTAGCTTATACAAGCTCTATACAACGTTGAATAATTTTTATAAATAAGGTTTTTGCGTATAGAGGCATTATGAAGGGTGCATAACTTTATGCACTCCTTATAATACGTTTATAAATAAGGCTGCAAGTGTTTAAATTTAAATGTTAAATTTTGTGCATGCATTTGTAAAAAATTGTCTTTGCTAAACTTAAAAACCACTTGCATTGTTGTATTCCAACGAATAGTCAGAAAAAAATTATAATTTACTAAAATTAGTTAATAAGTGTAAACGTTCAGGCTGAACAAAAGTGTATTAAAATTCGCTCCTATTACGAAATTCCATACCACTATTTTTGGTGGTTGGGCAACACTCCTCTTGAAAATGACATTTAGGGAGAATTCCTTTAGCTAATGCCCGAGATAAACATGGGTTTCTCAACATTAACATTTAACCCTACAGTTGGCGATATTCTGGCAACTATATTTGTTTATTGGTAGGGGGATTTGGACAAACTGCAAGACTAAAGTTGATTATTGGTAAGGCCGTTTATCATTATTTACGTTGGTGACTCAATTATCTATGTTCAAATTTGTATTTAGACAATTGATGTGGATATGTAGAGAAGCAACGCTGGTACGATTCTTTTCGTGTGGGAGTTTTCTTTTCGGCACAAACGACTAAGGAAACTACAATTTCATGATGAACGGTTGAAGAAATAACTTTTTCAAGACTGTCATACTCTTGGATGTCGATCAGACAGAGTTGGAGCAATGCAAAAACCTTCGCATTCAAACTCTCAACTTCAATGTTAAAACTAAATGTTCCTTGGTCTCCCTGATCATGAGAAAATTGAGTAAAACCTATGAATATACTGATAAGAAGGTGTTCGCTCCTAAAATGCAGCGACGACAGAAACGGCGAGTTCTCATGAGATTTTACATGACATTTTTTTATTTTCGCTTTCTGGATGTTTTATGAAGAGGACATTGAAATCGAATACAAGGTCCTTTAAATCCCTAAAAAAGACATGATTCTTAAATGCACTTAGTTTTATTTTTACTTTTTTTCCAAAATATCCTTGAAATCCAGTTCCATCTTTTTGTTCAAGTGTCATTTTTAATTAAAAATACTTCAAAAGGACATATTTATATTAGAAAAGTAGTTATATAATGCATCGAAATCGAAACTGAGCGAAGAATTCAGATTTCAGAAGTGCAAAAGCTGTTAAAATCCGAACAATACGCTAAACAAAATCATGCACACAATTTGGCAGCACTTATTTTCAAAACACCTGTGGCCGAATGTATAAACTCGAATATGAAATAGTGTAGGTACAACATTATGTCGCAAGCTTACTTACTTAACGAGTGAAGAGTCTCTGCCTGCCATCCCGGGCCCGTGATGGCTTGGTCTTTAAAACGGAGGTTTGGTCTTTCTTGTCGTCTCGAACCTGAGGACTTGGTTTCGAAGATCCTCTTAGCTGGAGCTTATTGTCCATGGTTGTGGCCGAGCCAATAAAGTAGACATTTTTTTGTATGACCTGGAGACTTTAGGCTTGTATACATGACAACTATTACGAACAAATATTTGTCACTTTGTGAAACTCAAAATGGCATAGTACAGCGTAACAAAATCGTGAGTCAAAGAGCTATATACGACTCAAATTTCAAATACATGTCAAAAGTGAAACAATCTAATCATACTTTAAAATGTGTTGTTAGAGCCTGTGACATTTCGTGTTCGTAACTAATGATGCTGGCAAAGTATTATCAAGCTTTTTCACACCGTGCCAGTCATGGAAATCCATTTCGAAATTGGAAAGCTACGTTAACATTTTATTGCCGATACTGTTTTGGTGAAAACTGGAAATCAACTGTCAGAAACTGAACTCATTGGTACAATATCAAGGACCTGTTAAGATAATACTCAACTGGGTGTTTTCGATGCATTAAATTCATCCGGTACCACACAATCTGCAAATGCTTCACGCGTCAATAGTGATTGAGTTGAAGTATAGGCTGTTTTTATTTTTTAACAACCTTCAAACTGTGCTGTCAAAAATTAAACAGTTAGTTAACATTCGCATGTTCATTATTGTTATTATCATGAATAGACTTAAGAAGTGGAAATGTTTTAGCGCAACTAATTTAGAAAATTCGGTAGGTTAGAGGCAGTAGTATCCGGACAGTGTGAGTGTTCGGAAACCTGACGAACTAAGTCATTTCAAAGAAGATTTGGTTAGCCTACGACGATGCCAGAGAAAATACCTCCTCAGTTAGCATATGATAACTTTTTCGCAGCCTTTATTAGTACAGGGTCTGGTAGGTTAGGTTAGGTTAGCGGGTTGGCGAGGGGTACTGCGTGCCACACTCAGGTCAATACTGACCCATTGTGATGCCCATGGGGGAAAGGGTTGTTGCTTACCCACTGTAACCTTGTCTATAAAAAAAAACTGTAATTAATTACGCACTGTGCTGTTGCATACAAACCATCCCTATTGTGATTAGATCGGTAGGAAAAATCTCCATCGAAATAGAAAGGAATTGGCCCCTGAATTTAGTGATATACTCAGTTCTAAAAAAAGAATCGAATAGACTCGTTAAAGCGGGAAAACAGATTAGCATCATGATCGTCATTCATTAATATTGGCCAGTCCTGTTCACGAGTAGCTTGCTGATGGTATCTTGAATGTAGGTACCTATTCCAAATGGAACAACCCATATTTTGTTTGAAAAGGTTCAGTTGATCTGTATGAAATACACGACAGCGTTCTTGACTAGATTTGTCGGCTACCCCTCCATAAATGTCAACTGTAAAAGCAGTCAGATTTCAGCCAATCAAAACCGAGATAAATTACTGTCAGACTTACTAAATTAGATACTTGAACGTCTACAAAGCAGCAAAAATAATGAAATTGTAAATGGCGTGAGGTGTAACAAAATACTGGCACTCATTCCTACATCGTGGTATTTCTACCTTTTTGTGGGAATTTCGAATTCCCGAAAAATCTTCCGTACGAAAAACGAAACAAATATTACAATTGGGGGAATATTAATAATCTGACAAAACAAAAACACTCAAACTAGATTTCACCATGAATATCAACGCAATAAATTTTCATAAAAATGAGATTAGGCTTTTAGCAAAATTTCGAGTACCTACCAAAAAATAATCAATATAATGTCAATAAACTGCGATTTTATAATGAACGTTCATTTAATGTGATTTTCTTTGCGAAGAATAGAAATTTTACTTTATTTTTTTTTTATGAAAATAACAATCGATGGAATTTAAGTTCGGTGAAAGGGGAAAAATGACCAAGTTTCGTGGGAAAAATAAAGAGGGAGTGTTGAATACACTGACAGAGAATAGTGTATTTAGTGAGTTTCTTTCAGCTGATGGATGAGTTCCCAAATGTTTAAATTTGTTGTTTTATTCCACCACGATAACATGTAGGTTGCATTGTTTAATAACTAGTTTAATAATTAATCAACATAAAAATAAAGGAATATACTGCAAAATATTTATTCGTGGAAACAAGATAAGACATTTTTGTTCTTACAATAATTGCGCTGGTTTTCGTTTGTTGTTTTTGGTCAAAAATTATATTGCCGGCGAGTGAATGAAATATGTGGGCTTCAGGGGAGAGATATGAACATTTCTGAGTGGGTTGATTTTTTAGCTATAATCTCTTCCTGAAGATTTCGTTTAGTAACGGAAAACAAATTAAATTTATTTGATATAATTAATGAAAATACATTTGAAAATAATTGAATCAGCCGAGAATTTGGAAAATGCTAATTTTGAATAAAAAAGGTCAAATAAATACAATCAACGAAAATTAATTTATTTTCTTTTAAATGTACGGGAAAAACCGAAACTCTAAATGCACCTATATGTATCAGCAAAAGTGCAAATATAAATGTTTACTGATTTCTACCCTGATATGTGTCACGCATTTAAGTTTTGCTGCTTACAGTTTATTTTTTGTAATTCATACGAATTCATTTCATATCATTAGTAATCAGACATTTCATATTAATAAGCGTTTTTTATTATTTTTGCTACACAAAAACACTGAAAAGTTTTTGGTAGACATTTTATAAATAAAAATAATTTCATGTATTGTATTGTATTGTAAGAAATAGGCCCTGTACACTGCGAACAGAAAAGATCTATTGTGTTGGCCTCTGTTATTTAACCCAGGGAGCTGTTGAGGCTCTTAATAAACCTCAGTACCCTTCTTGGTTCCATGTTTCCTATATCTGCAGGACTTAAATACGCCCCTTGCATATGGATCGCTCTGCCCCTTGCCACAGCAGGGCATTCGCAGAGTATGTGTTCCGTTGTTTCCTCCTCTTCTCCGCAGAGTCGACAGGATTGTCGTCGGAAAGTCCCATTTTTTTGAAATGGTATCTTAGTGGCCAGTGACATGTAAGGTTATCTTAGGATCCTTAGATCTTCTTTGCTTAGTTCAAGTACCTTTTTCGTTTTACTACGAGCTGGGCTTATGAGTCTTTTTGCCTGCCTCTGTCCTTTGGATTCCGTCCAGTATTGGGCAATGTGATGGAATTCATGTATATACTTACAGAGGATTATACATATTATATGTGAAAAGTAAAATAAAAAACCACCGTCAGTGTAGAATATAAGCATCCAAAATTTGTGCCAAAATGATGACAGTTTGTCAGTTTTGGTCGAAAGACGAACCGCTGGCAAATGTCGGAAGAAAATAGGAATAAGAAAACAAAGAAATATGCTATTAAAATAATATATATATGTAAACAAAATCCATTATGGAATGATTTAGAAAAATCTTCCTTTTTATATTTTGTATATTCTTTCTATCATTTCGTATGTTTGCTTTAAGTATTTTCAATGAATAATGAATTTCGGTGTTTAGAAGTGATTTTTATTGCATTATTCTTGATACCAACAAATAAGAAAAAAAAACTATTTTAATTTTTATGTATTTAAAAAGTGGCGAACTGGAACTAAAAAAAAACTATTATTTGCCTACCACGAAATGATAACCACCTCAGGCAACCTGGCATCCGGCTGTAACTGGGTAGCGTAGGCTGTTTTTTTTTTGCGTGTGCTTTGAACACGGGGTAAAATTTGACTTGTAGGCAATCTCCCTTTTTGGTCGAAGCTGTCAGTGTATTTAGTACTTAGTTTATGCTTTCGTCCTCCAAATTTTGACACATTATTGAAAAAAAAAACTGATTTGCTTATGACTGTAAGTCACTTGAACTGTATAGTAATCATATGGGAAATATTCTTCTGGGAACAGATCTTTAAATCGTTTACAAGCAACGGGCCCAATACATATATACAGTGTTGGCCAAAACTTAAGCACGAAATGATTTCGCTTTGGAAAAACGTATCATAGCCTTATAGATTTTATTTTTTCTAATCAACATATATTCGTCTTCAATCCATAACCAACAATTTAATTATTACTCTTAACTTACTTTAAAAATTACGAAATTCATCAAAAACTAGGTGGACAAAACTTAAGCACATTTTCGAATTCATAAATAAAAAAAACAAAAAATAGTTATTATTGCTAATATTTGGTGGCGTAACCATTATTTTTGATTACTGCAGCACATCGTCGAGGCATGGAGTTGTCAAAGTTGTCAATTATATGCATGGGGATATTAT
This sequence comes from Cheilosia vulpina, assembly GCA_916610125.1. Taxonomy (NCBI): domain Eukaryota; kingdom Metazoa; phylum Arthropoda; class Insecta; order Diptera; family Syrphidae; genus Cheilosia; species Cheilosia vulpina. The sequence goes on from OU744278.1 coordinate 28,767,927, forward strand.
TCCAGGCAATTTGAGTTTGTTGAAGCATGGAGTCTAAATTAGGGCACTTCGTGCGGTCAATTCTCTGATCTACAAGTTCCCATAGATTCTCTATGGGGTTGAGATCAGGCGATTGTGCTGGCCACTTCATAACAGCAATATGGCTTTCGTTAAGCCAATCTCTCAAAAGATTAGCGGTATGTTTAGGATCATTGTCATGTTGAAAGATCCATCGTAATGGCATATTCTCCTCAGCATGAGGAAGCATGACATTTTGAAGAATCTCCCGATACATGAAACGATCCATTATTCCATTAATCTTGTAAATTGGCCCAAGTCCTTGACTGGAAAAACATCCCCAGAAAAGAATATGGCCTCCACCGTGCTTAACTGTGCCCCTTATGAAACGGCGATTAAATCGTACCCCTCCGTACTGTTCGAAAGCCGTCAGAAACCTTTAAATTGAATTTGGATTCATCAGAGAAGAGCACCGTTTTCCATTTTGCCATAGTCTAGTCGAAATGTTCCTTTGCAAACACCAACCTTGCACGTCGATATTTTTGTGAAATAACGGGTTTTTTTACTGCTCGATATGATGACAAACCACTATTCACAGCTCTCCGCCGGATTGTCCTGCTTGAGATTTCTAAGCTTAATACATTTTTTATAGATCTCGACGATATGAAGGGGTCCTTTTTGATTAGCCTGATGATCCGTTTATCCTCGCGAGTAGTGGTTTTTCTGGGTCTACCGCCACTATGAACCGTTTCGACATTTCCACAACACGGTGTCGAGTTATTATGCGGGACATTACCGAATGGCTTATTCCAAATTTATTGGCCATTAATGTTACTGATTCACCGCTATAAAAATCAGACACTATTTTATCTTTTTTCTTTTGGAATACTTATTGCGCCTCATGTTACCTCTTTTTTTATTTTAATTAATATAACCGATCTGCAACGCCGATGACACAAGACACAATTACTTGTTTTTTCCCATTGGTAAGAGCATGCTTAAGCATATTGGAAGTAAACAATAAAATTGACTAAACACAGGCGAGTTATTCCTAATACAGGGTGCATGTGCTTAAGTTTTGTCCACCTAGTTTTAGATGAATTCTGATTAATTTCGTATTTTTTAAAGTAAGTTAAGAGTAAAAATTAAATTGTTTGTTATGGATTGAAGACAAATATATGTTGATTAGAAAATATAAAATAAAGAAAGCTATCATACGTTTTCTGAATTTTCTTTAGGTTTTTTCCAAAGCGAAATCATTTCGTGCTTAAGTTTTGGCCACACTGTATGTTCACCAATTTACACCCATATGATATGGGCCATAACCCATAACCCCAATTAACTCTTTATTATGATGGTAATCAACCTCTCAAGACTCGTCCGAACTCCACTTACTAATTCACTCGTTCATTTCACTTCATCGGGCATCGTCCACTTTATCACGTACAACTCCTCTCGACACTTACAAACCCCTTGAAGTGCGTTATTGTGCGTGAAGGCGTCCGAAGGAAAACATTTATTTTAACCAGCACATCCTCTTCCATCACCGGTGCCCATAATTCATTTCACTTCAAAGTGTAGTCGTTCATGCTGAAGTGGATACGCACAATTCACGTAAGAGTGCATCAGAGAGTCAGCCATCATAACGAGAAACGAAGCCACCCTGGCAAGATGCACCTTACCCACGCACTGTGCTGCAAGCAATATGAAATGTTTGCTCTTTGCCCTCCTCCCGCTGTGTGTAGTGTGTCGGTGTGGTACGGTGTCCCATCGGCTCTCTAGACAGTGCTAATATGCTTCCCAAATATACAATGAGCTGATTGTGTCGTGCGCTGTCGTTTAGCCCATCTGTTCATCTTTGGTCTCGATGTCCTTGCAGTGTATTCAGGTCCCGCACTAATGCCGAACAGATGATTGCTTAAATGTTTCGCCTCATCCTCATTCATGTCGGCATTTTGCGGTACAGAAGTAGAGCGTGTAAGTGTAACTTACCCCTTGGATTCTGTCTGCGCAATTAAGGGTGCAAATTATATTATTTGTCATCGCTGTGCGACTCACCCTCCGCACCGGATAACAGTGACGACTCCAAACACCAGAGGAATTGGATTTATTGTTGATCCTTTTAGGAAACGCTCTGAGAGGAGGGCTGACTGACTCGGTGATGATGATGGTGATTTGTATTCATTGTTGCACGGTTACGGGTTGTTTATCTATAACTTTGTACTCACGTATAGAATGACGGTGGCGATGACGACGATTAACCAACAACTGGCTGAATGCGAGGGAACAAGGACACCAGAACACAATCACAAAAGATGATCTCTGTGTCAACACAGATGATCAAATTTTCGTGAATTATATTTTCAGTGTTTTCACATTTCAAATGCTCTTTGCATGCATGAAGGACCGTGATGAGTTTTATTTAACATTCATTGCTTAATTTTAAAGGATAATTTGAGGGGTGAGATTGAGCACGTTCTAGATGGATTACAATGGACTTAGCCGTGTTGGAGAAATGCATTCGGTAATTTCTATTTAATGAATTGTAAGTGTTTATAATGGATACAAATTCACTCAGAAAGGAGTCGGTTTTCCATGACGAGTGTTAAATACTGCCAACTTGTTTAGGGCATGGTGAATACTTCATTTTATATCTCCAGTTACTTAAGACACTCTTTTGTGACAGAAATTTCACACACGCAAATCGAGTTACATCATGTTGGCCAAAACCCATCAATTAATTCATATCCTCTGGGCGTGCAAAATTAAACACGCGCAGCATCATTGAACGCCAACGATGACAGCACCCAAATTGTTTCGCTTTGCTACTTTGATGATAAATACATATAGAGGCTGGGCCATCTAGTGGTTTCTTTTGAAATCGCAGGTTATTTTGACACTGACAGCTGTTTCCCGTTCGAAATCTTGACAGAAAGTCAGTATCGTACCTCCGCAGACCGAAAAGAGCCGCTTTACGCTTCACTGTGGAAAATATTGAAAACTTATTTCCAAAGTGAGTGCTGTGTAGCCCAAACAGTGCGTTTTTTAAAAGAAGTTTTTGCCGAAAGCAAGAACCCCCTGCGCCTGCTGTACGCAAGTTTGTGCAAAAAGCACGTGAGACTGGTATGCTAGTGGACAACACTCATGGTCCCCGTCGTCGTACGGTGCGCAGCCACAGACAGTGACAGTTTTGTGCGGATTCTCTTTGCGAATGAGGCTGGGAACAAAGTTTCGGTCAACGGTGGGCGTTACAGAGTCATGTTAACCAACTTTTTCTTACTGAAATTGAAGACATGGATTTGGACGACCTGTGGTCAATACCATGATGGCGCGCTATGTCACACAGCCCATGCTACAATAGATCTTTTGCGCCTCGATTTCCCAAATCGTGTTATCAGCCGCCTTGGCGATGTTGATTGGACGCTTCGGAGCTGCGATTTGGCCCCTTTGGACTCTTTTTTGTGGGGTACCGTGAAGGACCGATGTTATGCCAACAATCCGGACACGATTCAAGCACTCCGTGAGCTACAGCCCGAAACCATCAACAAGGTCTTGGAAAATTGAAGTGACAGAATGCGCTACTGCGAAGCCAGCCGAAGCAGACACTTGAACGACGTTGCGCTCCATAATTAATGGGAATGTTTGCTCTTACTAATAAAGCCATAATACGTGCAATAAATATAATTTTTGTTCATTTTATTGCATTTTTTAAAAGAAACTTGTATTTGTCCCACCCTGTACTTGCACATATCATCAGTCATCACTGTGAAATTCATTCATTTGCGTTTGGCAAGAAATACGATAACTAGTATTTCTACTTGTCTTTTACCGTAAGCCAAAAAGACAAAAGACACTCGATTGGAACTATTTTTAATTTAATTGGAAAATTAAATCTCATCAGATCAGAATCTCTGACAGTTAATTGTTACGGCTGTGTTCGCGGAGGTTTGATTTATGAGTTACTTCTGAAATAGTTGACCGAAATCATTTAAAACGCGGGCTGATCAAATTGAAAGTTAATAATTTGAATAAAACAATAACAAAATAGAAGAATACTCACATCTTCGAGTATTGAAAAAGTTGAATTTTTGTACCTCTAGTGCTTATTTCAAAAAACAAACTTATCATTATCACCCCTATTGCGATTGTCAATAATCAATTGGTATTTGATATTTGTCAACCATTTTCTTTAATCGGTATTGTGATTGTCAATTGTCAGTGAATTACGACTGGACTTAGAAAGGAGCTAGAAGTAATTATTGATCCAGTGTCAGTTTTTAATAATTCTTAATTGTGAATACAAAAATCGGTATTGCGAGTGTCAATTATCATTGACTTATCTGTCAGTTTACATCTGTTTCTTTCAACTGCAAATTACTAGTTGCAAAAATAAATTTGTGCTGGATTGCAATAAAATGTACGGTTTTATGTATAAAGTTAATAATTTATTTACTAATTTGAACTATTTAAATTATTACAGGGCTAAAATAGTTAGCAACAGAAATTAAATGAGCCGGTTAGTTGAGCTAATGGAGCAAAGCTTGGACTTTGCCAAGGGATCGAAACAGTGGCGCAAAAAAAGTGGTTATCGCATCAGACCTAAACATTTTAGCCCCACCAACGCGTGAATGGCACAAATGGCAAAGGGAAACTTCAGTTTCACCTTTTATTTAAATCATGTCATATTGTTGTGATAACACTTCAAGGTTTGGATCGATTTGAAATGCAAGACAGAAAAAAAAAGAAGACACAGAACAGAATTAAAATTTTGGCAACTGGTGGTGGACCAAATAGACTGCACAGTTTCAACAATTTCGAAGTTCTTTATTAGAATGCTGGAAATGGAAACTTGCGTCAATCCACCTTGCAAAGAATTTGGGGAAGAGGATGAAAATCTGAACGAAGAGACTTCCTTCTTCTTGCCATTTCGAAACCCGTATAATCTTCATCCTCGTCGTCAAACCACATTTGAATTTCCAAATAAAATATTAAGAACAAAACCAATTTTTAAAAGTAAAATTTGCATTTGACATTTAAAGTCAAGAAAGCGAATTTTATTCACAACAGTCAATTTCATTCACAATGATCACAGCCTCTACCAACTGAGTTACACAATACAAAAGTATCAGTTGATTGATACACTTTACCAACTATCAATTGGTTGTTGATTGACAACCGCAATAGGGCCCTATATTAATATGTGAACAACAAAAGTTTTATTTTTTTTATTTATTTCATTATCCTTGTTACAATTTATAATCTTCAAAACTAATAATAAATATTGCAGCTAAAAATGTTGAGAATAGTTAGTGACATTTTGTATTAATTAACATAAATAGAAGGAAATGTCACATTATTTAAAAGTAATTATTGTGGGGTGAACAAATTAAAAATAAGAAAACAATTTTATTATACAAAAATATAGAAATATTTTTTATTTAGTAAATATTACGCGATGTAGTTCAGCAAAATTTCAATTTCAGTATGATTAAAACTAAGAAGCCATTGTTTCACTTTTTTTTATAAAAGTAAATAAATTCGTAATGAGTCGTATATCTACCGTAAGGCTATTAAATAGTTTGCAAGAAAGAATGGAATATGAGTTTCTATAGCATGTGGTACGAAAGGGTGGAATGGACACAAGACGTTGAGTTTCGGTACACTTTTCAAGTATTTATTATAAAATGAGGAGAATAAAACTTATATCATTCGAAAGGTACTGTGCCATAGATGTGTACAAACAAAAAAATTGTGTTTATATGTCGCCAATAAGGCTGGTAAAATTACGTTTAGAATTCTCTATAAAAAGTGTTTATCAGTTAATTCGAAGCATTTTTGCGACATTCAATTTGTCGCCGCAATGTTACCATAGTACCTAACTCTTTCAAAAATAATTCATCTAAGATTAGAACCTGTTTTCCATGGAGCGAATCATTTACCCATAAAGGAATTCAATTTACGTATCCCTAAAAGTACCAATGCAATTGTTTAATTTAAATTCAGGGGCCTATAGAGTCATTCGCCCCAATTGAAGTATTCGTTTGGGAACAAAACAAAATAATTATATAATTTTCAATTATGCGTCATCGGATAATTTATACGAAAGTTGTGTATGAACTGATATCTTAAATGGAGAAAATTCCGTTCCGAATCGATAGGAGCGATTATCTGCGAGGTTATTTTCCGTATATAAATTATTTGAACATCCAAAGCGGAGACAAATGATTCTGAGACCCTAACTCGCAATCCCCTTTCCGCTGGCCCACTCAATTTATTTGCAAATTCGCCATTTTGTTTTCCTATCGGTGTTATGTCAATTAAGAATCCATGTGACATTCAAAAACATACAAAAAAATACAAAAACAAATGCTGCCAACCTCGGCAACCGTGGGGAAATGTTCTAGAGTTCTGGAATACCACATTTTTACATTACAGCGAATAATTCGGCTTTTGTTAGTTAATAAAACTATCTACAGGAGATGTTTTATATATAAGAAACATATTAGGACAAACACGGTAATGTATTTACCTCTTTTCTATATCATTCAGACCGATTTCATGTGTACATTTTTCTTAAATAAAGGTTTGGTCAAAAGTTTTTTATTTTCGTGCAACCATTCTGCAATGACAAATTTTCATAAATATTTAAAGCTAATGTACACTCATTAAATACTATCCATACATAACGAATAATTTCAAATTTAACGGATAAAATTCTATGAACACTGCCAGCAGCTTTACCCACAGCGGAAGTGGCTCATATTTTTTACGAATGTGTTGGTGACTCAGAATTTTTGAAGTTACGTGACGTTTGTCAATACGAATTTCTATGTAACAATACAGGCGCACCAAATCGTGACCACTCCGTAAAAATATAGTTTGTAGGCTAACGGCCATATTATTCACTCCCTTTAATTCGGGTTAAAGGTTACACCCGGGTTAAAGTGAGTTTAACCCAAAAACTAGACCCAAGTTCATAATATTCACTCGTTAAACCCGAACATAAACCCAGTTTTTTTAAACTTGACAGCGTTTAATCCGATTGCATTTAAACGCAATCCGGTTTAAGTACTTTAACTTGGGTTAAAACTCAATTTCATAATATTGACATTTCTTCGCTCGCAAGAAATAAGAAAAGTAGAAAAGGGGAATAGAAAAAAAATGTCAAGAAACTGAAACAGGGCTTCATTCGTGAAATGGACGAAATTAATGTTGATGCCTTCGTCTTCAGAAGACGAATTTGTCGAAGAGCTGATGATGAACAGCAGCTGATGGTAAATTAACGTCGTCCTTGTCGTCGAATATATCGATTGCACAAGCGGGCTTGCGTCGACGATTACGATGCGGTATATTTTCAAAAATATTTCGTGCTGAAAAAGAGTCATTTTGGAGGCTATCGTTGATTCGATAGAAATTTCGGCATAATTAATACACCTTAAAATGTAAATGGGCCCAAAACAAATGAAATCAATTTCCAAGGGACAAACAAAAATAAAAGTCATTATTTGTGAAATCTGACATTACGTGGGTTTAAAACGGATTAAAAACGATTTAAAGTGTTTTAAATCCGCATTTAATTACATTTTTAATCCAGTGGGTTTAATGCATATTTTTCAGTGAATAATATGGACATAGGTTTAAATTATCGGTCTGGTAGACGGCCATAGGCCAAACCAATAATGACTTAGGCTAATCTTTACATTTTAAAATACTTATTGAAAATAAAAGTCAACTAACTAACTTACTAACTAACTTATCGGTTACCGAGTTACACCCGGAGTGAATAATATGGCCGTAAGTAACGGGAAATCGGTCGGAGTTGGTGGTATCAGTATTGTCTCTTGTACAAACGATGCGACTCGTGACGGACGCTGCTAAGACAAATGAAATATATTCCAATAACGAGGGTTAACATATTGACCAAAAGCTAGAGTAGCACAATTTTTTTTATATTAGGACCCCGAAATCTATAAAGTCGTAACTATGAATTGAATTCAATTTAATTCCAGAAAAGTTTTATTCTTTCAATAGAGTCAACTTTCAAAACGGATGTTAAAAATTTAATCATAATGCATACGGTATACGTATATACGGTATAGCCCTTAACTCAATCAATTTATCAATCACACGCAGGGTAGTGCTTTTAAAAAAATTGCGAATATTTTAATTCTAGAATCAGTATGATGAATTCACTTTTTTTCCATCGCATCGGCCAACAACAACAATCCCCTTTTGAATAGATTCGATATTTTTATGCGTTATTTGTCTCTTTGGCCAGAGGGAGAAGAACACAAATAAAATATTGCACCACCACATAAAATAAACGAATTTTTCTAAATAAAGTGCAATCGAGTGTATTAATCCAATTGAATTTGTTTTGAATAAATAATGCCGTTAACTAATGCTCTCAACGAATAACAACAACAAGAATATAGCAATGGCGGCCGAGAACAAAAAAAGAAAGGAAAACAAGCAGCCTCAAAACGTTCACCCCTGGAGATCAAATCGAGGGTGGCTCGGTGGCAGTGGAATAGGTACGAGTATGTGATGCACATACAACGATGTCGAGCAATCCTTTTTTTTATTGTTTATTTGTGTCTCTGTGTCTAATAAATCATCATACAAATTAGATTATGGGATCAGATGTGGATATATATTTGAAACAATCAACAATGCACGTATTTGCACTGAACGTGTTGAAGCGTTTGTTATTTTTAAGGTTGTCCCTGTCTTGCGGTATTGAAATTATTCGACTGGAAAATTTCCAGCATTCATTGTGTGGTATATGTATATATATTTGGCTGATTTGTACGCTTTATGATGTATGAATACGTAATGAACGGGACAACCGCTTGAAGCTGATTTAAAATGAGGGTATAATTCCGATGTAAACACGGCACCTTGGGGCATACTATACTTCATTTGGTGGAATATAGTTGTTGTTGGCTATTGCATCCTTCAAAACACGGATTGTGTCCAACATTTGAATTTAGCGAAAGCAGTATATAGTTTTATGTTAAGGCTATCCCAAAATTCAGGTAAGAAGCCATTTTTATTGAAAACGTCGAACCAGGTGGAGCGGTACTCGTCTTCTACACTTATTGTTATTGCTGGAGTACTTCTGAAGACAACTTCGGTTGGATCTAAATGTAGCCTTTCGTCGCACTTAGGCACTGAAATGCCTAATAGATAATGACTGTTTAGAAAGTTTTAATTATACGAAAACAGTACGATCGCAACGGAAGGAAGCATTTTTTTATAAATTTCTAAGGAGCCTAAAAATCGCCAAACTTTAAAGTGAATAGCGTAAATTAGGATAAATCCCAAAGGACAATTTTAAGGAACCAGTGAAAAGTTAGAGTTTCCAAAACAGAGATTAATAGCCATAGTGAGGGTAACACTGTTACTTATGTATCAGCTGATGGAACTCTCAACAAATTATTTTTATTTTCGCTGTCCGTTTGGAGACCACCGGAAAATTTCGTTCCGAAACAGGTCCGTAACGTACTAGGTTTGTTTTCGAATTACAACAAGATTCATTTAGCCCCGTATAACACTACTTTTTTTGCGTTTTTCCAACTTTTAAAATGAAACTAGTCCAGAACGAAACTTACTCGTTCATTAAAAGTTTGGTTGGTTCTTTTCTCAATTGGTCTGGATGAGATGTAACCTGAACGCTAGATTGGTCGGGAACATAAATTTTTCTACGTCGGCCACATTATGCGAATTGTCAACTTAGTACTCAGTCATGAATTTCTTGACTAGATTCGGCTACCCGCAATAAATGTCAACTGAAACAGCAGCTCATGTTACCGATTTCAGCCAGTCGAAACCGAGAATATACCAATTATATTGTATCTAAAACACAATAAACGTTGGCAAACTTGGTGGATTAATTAATTGAAAAAACGTTGAACTAACCTTTACAGTGGCTAATTTGCTAACTGAATGTAAATGAATTGCCATTTCGCCATTTATTTTCTTTCTGGTTCTACTTCAGGTACAAAAACATTTGCATGTGAAATCGGAAAAGGCTAGGATAATTGTGAAGAGGAGGCTGATTTTGAAATATTCCTGGTCAAATGCCACTGATAGACATGAAAGATCTCGATTCTGACGAACTGTATTTTTACAAAATAATATCGGTCGCTATAGCTGATGAATGTCCTGCAGACTAAGTTAACAAATCGACTGAAAAAAATGTCTTGGGCGATGCGAAATGGCTCACACGTACTAACCGAGGTGTTCGTCTCTATAAAATGCAACGACTTGTTTGTCTAGCAATTTATGTTGTTTTTTTTTTGTGTTAAATAAAATATATAAATCAGATCTGAAAAAAATCTACAACTTTATTATTTGATCAAATATACAATCCATATTTATAACATTTCCCAATCAGGATGGCTTGAACTCCCATGTGGAGTAAATTGTCGCCGATTTACAAGGTCATTCATTTCGTGGTTTCAGTTGGTAGCGTTGGCATTGACACCTTTCAATCTCAGCTGTCATTTGGAGTGTCGTAATATAAGTTGAATGTTTGCCATTTACGATATTGGATCGGTTAATAATCGAACAACGCGTTAAAATTATTTAAACTTACCACAAACTTACTACAAGACGGGGCAACAAACCACACAATACGACCAATTATAGCTTTATTGCGTGAGAAGTTTCCTGGTCGCGTAATTTCACGTTTTATCGACGTCAATTGGCAACAAAGATCATGCGATTTGACAGCCTTATATTTTTTTCGGTCTGGCTACGCAAAATACCGTTTTACGCGAACAGTCCCCGAACTCTGGAAGCATTAAAAACCAACATTACTCAAGTTATGGTTAAAAATGACCTCAAAAGAATCGCATGCTGCGAATCTTCCCGAGGAGTCCATTTGAAGTATTTTAAACTTAATGGCAAATTACAAACTTTATAATGAAATAACATTTTCATCAAAACTGTATCGCTGTGTGTGTTTTATTTAGCTTTACTTTCGAAATCGAAAAATGAATGACCCTTTATTACCCACACCTAACGTCTTTAAGTTTGTTTGTGTGAAAAATAATGTGTTAACATCAATGAAAAATAAATACTGAAACCATAAACATACTAAATATGGACTGCTAGTGAAATGTCATTTTCATACACTTCTGCGAGAAGGAGCAAAGCTACAAAGAGTGATGTTCAAAACCGACAAAGTAGAAAGTAGACAAAATTCACTATATTTTTTTTTAAGTATAAACTCTTCCGACAAATATGTTTTCCAAATTATTTTTTATTATTAAACACAATTTTTTTACTTATTGACGCATACACTTAGAAGACAAAAAAAACCTAAATCTTCCATGTATTGTTCAATCTTACTAATACTTATATCGCGGAAGGTAAATCTTCGGTGAAATTCAAATTAGTGCCGTAGTCAATGAACTAATTTCTTTTTAACTTCATCCCACTATAAGGAAGCACATTCCATATAGGCATTTATCTATCATGAGATATGCGAGATGCGACTAACTTCTTATTTTTTCTTTCTAATAATGTAGCTAGTTTTAAGATCGAATACATCCAATGACTTTTTAGTGAAATCAGCCGTCACTTTAATTTTGGAGTATCATGATCTAAGCGTTTTTTTATTTGCACAAAAAGTGTGAGCAACTAACTACAATATACAAAGATAATAAATCTATATACAGGGTGGCGCACCAATTGTGCTACAATAAGAAATTCAAATAACTTTTTTTTAATCGATGTATTTCATTTATTTTTTTTTTATTGGTTAGAAAATTAAATTTTATTTTAAATAGTTAGTTGTTTTTAAAGATTATAGATCGCAAATGACCTCCACGCTCTCCCACGCATATGCGGCACCTGATCAAAAAACTATTCATTGCGGCCTGAAGAGTTGAAGTTGGGATCGCCTCAATTATTGTCGTTATGGACTGCTTTAATAAAGTTAAATTCCTGGGCTTCGTTTTATACACCTCTTGCTTGACATAACCCCATAAAAAGAAGTCTGGTGCAGTCAGGTCAGGTGACCTTGGGGGCCAGCGAAGAGTGGAGTTCCTAGAAATTAATTTGTTTGCGAATTTTTTGTTTAGCTCCGCCATAACTGGTCTGGCTATATGTGCAGTTGCTCCATCTTGCTGAAACCAAACGCTGTTGAATGGTATACGTCTTCGGCGCAGTTCTGGATAAAAAAACTCCTTCAACATCTTTAAATAACGGTCCCCATTGACAGTAACGGTTACACCGTTTTCTTCAAAGAAGTACGGCCCGACAATAAACCTTGATGAAACTGCGCACCACACAGTGACTCGTTCTGGGTGCAGTTCCGTCTCATGGAGCATTTCTGGATTAGACTCTAAACATATACGACAATTTTGCTTGTTTACATTGCCGTTAAGATCAAAATGGGCCTCATCAGACATGAACAAACAATTGATCAATGTGTTGTCTTCTTCGGCCATTGATATCATTTTTTGGCAAAATTCAAGGCGAACAGGCAAATCCTGAGGGTTTAACTTGCTAGTAATTTGGACTTTGTACGGAAACAAGTTTAAATCGTCATGAAGTATCCGTTGTAATGACCGTCTACTAACTCCAATTTGCCCCGATAAGTTTCGGGTCGAAACGCTAGGATTGGCCTGTATTGCAGATGCTACTGCTGCGATTGTATCCTGAACCCGAACATTGGCATCTCGATGGTACGGCCTTCGTGCGATGCTTCCAGATTCGGCAAACATGTTTACAAACCTCATAATGGTCCATCTACTCGGGGGATTACCGCCAAACTCCCGCCTAAATTCCCTTTGGACGGAAATGACGGACTGCAAAGCATGGTACCGTTGCAATATCCAAATTCTTTTCACCGTATCCCAAGCATCCATTTTTATAAATCTAAATAGTAACCTACAAAATAAAAAAAAAATAAGCCGATTACTCACACAGAAAAAAAGTTATTACGTTTTATTTTTGTAGCACGATTCGTGCGCCACCCTGTATATATAAAAATTGAGCCTTAAAATTGTGTTCGTTTGCGCCGATTCACGCCTTAACGCATTTACCGATTTTAACCAAACATTTACACATCTTTGGTATGGGTCTATATATGGTTTTTGTGAAGTTTTGTTGAAATCGGAAATCGTATGTGTGTGTTGTGCGTGCGTGGAAAAACACATGAATTTCTGTACATGTGCGTTAGTCGGATCAAACAAAATTTTACTTGTTTTGTTTGCCTTGAATCAGGAATATAGTTTAAGAAAAATGAAAATTCGGAAAACTCTCAACTGTAGGCATATTGCGTTTTTCATGTATCTCCTTCTATACATACATACCAAAATGAGATGAGTCGCATTGTATTTGAATTGATGTTTCCTTAATGCGTGAACCGATTTTGTTTCTGGAAATTTAAAATTAAAGGTGACGTCAACACCAAGGTTTGTATGGATTTATACGGTCCTTGTATGTTTATTGGTTATACGAGTTCTAGGCATTTTAGTGGACATTCCTGTGTTGTCGACCTCCGATACCCATCAACCGATTTAAATGAAATGTGGAAGTGTATGGTTGGTTGAAGCTTAAAGGATAGGATAGTTTTGGACTTGATAGGTTGAATGGTTATTCTTACATCAGATGACCGCCATGACATACCACACGACCAAAAGGTCAAAATGGGCTTCATCGGTAAGCACAATCTTTTTGGACAATCGCGTTTGTGGATGTACTCGGTCGAATGGCAGAAGCGACGATTGCCGATTGCCCACAATCTGCTTTGGTTAATTGAGAAAATCTGACCGGACCAATTCAATTCAATCAGTAGCGCGGAAAAAAAAAACGAACAAGATGCTGATCCGGAAATTAATGAAGTCCTTTCTATGCATTGACTTAATTTAATTCCAAGGGAGTTTCATTCGTTGCATAGAGAGGTTCAACGTTATCAAAAAATATTAATAATTTATTTAATTTTAGGCGGTAGCTAGTAAATAAATAAATATTTAGCGCAAAATATTCATGTAGGTACCCTAGGTTTAGCTTATTACAACCATTCCTGTTGTGTGTTTTTATTTTTGTTACGAATTATGCAGATTATTAATTTTAGTCCGAACGGCTGAATTGCGAAGCTGTTCCAGGAAAGTTATACTCTCGGATAGACAAGAATGAATTAAAAGAGATGTATATCTTTCGTACGTTTTCCCCCAATACTCATATGTTTACGTTGTTGTTTGTAATTTCAATCCCTGACTGTAAATGTGTGTGAGCTACAAAAAAGCGTGTTGCTTATGGCCGGCTACCAATCCTCTTGCTTTTATGGGCATATTAGCTGTTCACTTGTTTTGTGTTTTGAATTGAATTCGTGTGATTTGTGTTAAGGGTTTGATTAAATTGAAAAAACATTAGATTAATATAAATTACGGAACTAAGTAAGTACTAAGACCAAGATAATTATAGAAAAATCTATTGGCAAATAAATAAATAAAAAAACACTAACCAATCCTACATTAGTTCTCACTCTTCAACGCATATACTACATGCAAATTTGCAATGAAAGTAAACTTGGTCGTTCGGAGTTTATTTTGTTATCCGCTGTAAAATAGTAGCGCGTCGTATTTTTGGAACAAGCGTGAAGTTGCCTACTAGCAGTCCATATTGCAATAACTCAATGACTCAAGCAATATGGATTTTATATCATTTTCGAGAATTTCAAGCAAAATTCGGATTCAAGAGGTAACATCTTATTTTTATGAAAGTTTTAAAATTAGTTTCCATAACCACGTGACACATTTAAATTGCTATGAGAGGTCAAAAGAAAAACAAATATTTTTTTTACTATACAGTCACCAGGGTCAAACTGATAATATCAGTCCGATTCATTCTTCCAATGCAATGTGTATTCCTTGAACAATTATCATAAAACACCTAAAAGTAGATATGCAAACAGATTTGCAAAAGAAAAACACGCACAAACACGGCGGAAAACAAACTAAACCCACTATCGCGTAATCTCCGCATATCTCTTACGTAATTCGTAGCACAACAAACCAGATACTTACTAATCCATCAAATTGTGTGACATCTGCAGTTTTATCGCATTTGTATCCCATGGATATGTGTGAACGCAGACACATATACTCACAAACTTGACATATCCTCGAAAGCGGGAATGTGCGCGTCGTATCTGTGTTAATATTTGCAACGATTACATTTACATATCGCTTCAAATCCGTCCCATACACACGGGTGTATTCGAATGCAAACACAGATTGCGCTAATGGCCGGCACTCTGAGCACCTCCGACTCGCGAGTAGTGGATGCCGCACCAGCTACGCCAGGACCATGTTCATCTACCTACATATCAATTGGCAAATAATCTATCGTCAATTGAATAAATTGCCACTCTAGGAAATTATCCAAACAAGATCTGATGGTGATGCAGGAGAGGGGGGCCAATCGACACAGCTCGCTTCCGCTGATTGCTGAAGAACCATGGCCGCCCAACTGGAACCGACAGTTGCAGCTTAACTAGCGGTCAGTGCTAACAAAGTTTATAGGCTTCAATTCATGGCGGCCGACCAAGGACGCACGTCAGCAGAAGCGCAATTTCACCCAAATCGAAAGAACGGCGTATAG
Organism: Cheilosia vulpina; assembly: GCA_916610125.1. NCBI lineage: Eukaryota > Metazoa > Arthropoda > Insecta > Diptera > Syrphidae > Cheilosia > Cheilosia vulpina. Next base: position 28,783,545 of record OU744278.1, read on the forward strand.
TTTTTGATTAGTTTGCGATTTGGAATGCAATTGAAATTCCACGAAAGTTACACCAACGACTGCATCATCATCATCATCACCACCATCACCGTTGTCGTCGTCGTCGTCACAGAAGCCAAACCCGTCACCGCTTCAGCGAGATCAATTTATTTGAATAATTGCGCAAATTGTTGGCACAAGGATATCACACAGCTTTTATCTATTGATTTTGAAATTATGAGAGCAAACAGAGTGCCAGGGAGCCTCGACGATGGTGTGTTGTTGATCCATTGTCGGGGGAGGCAGCGTGCGCTATAGGGGTTGGGTATGGGGGTTCTCGGATGCCGATGGACGGCCGTCGGCGGATATGGCCAGATGGATGATGGCTTTTGTTTAGATTTCCAATTAAATTGTTTGTCGGATACCTATCGTTGTGTAGCATGTATGTTATTGTGCTGGTTGGAGTTACTATTTCGACTCCGACTATTTGTGCGTAGAATCAAATTGAACGTTTTTATAAAGGAGCAGTAATAAACCTTCCTGTTTGATGTTCGCAAAATCGTTAATAATTTCCACATTGACATGTCTCCTTGTGCAAGCAAATTCGCTAATGCTCATCCCACCAAGACCAATGTTTACTTTGTCCATATGCTGCGAAAGTTGTCCCAAAATTGCCCATTATCCTTACAGCCATCAGCGGAAAGTATAATCACAAATGCTGATTTCGATTTAATCGTCTGGGCGGCTTTGCATGATCCTTTTCTTCAATCGCCGTTCCGCTCATGTGGCAGCATATTCCGAGTGCATTACGAGCACGAGAATATGACACCATATGTGTCAACACGCAATAATTCACCAGAAAATAATCCAAACAATTGACCGACAGCTTACGACAGCCAGACCGGGCGACAATCATCATCATCATCACCTACAGCTAATGTTGGTATCATCCCCTTCGATTTGGAAGGGTTTCAACACCCCAAGCCATTTACCCTCTTCGGTGGAGTTGAATTGAATGCATCACGACAATAGGCATCCCTATCCGGGGCGAAGGAAGATGATCTGCTAATTGCCTGGCTTCGGCGAGAAAAGTTATTCAACTTTTATTTTGAAGAAGTTTTGCCTTTTTTCTGGTTGCCGCAGGAGATTTTTCTAATTAAACGCGGTAACTCTCCTGAGGGATAGATTCCTGTGCGCTCTGCTTGGGTGTTAATCCAAATAGATACAAGGTTGTGCCGAGCTGCCTTCAGGGGTTGATTAGTCCCATTACGAAGGGTGTAAGAATCAATTTTGCACTACGCACTTGTTTGCCGCAGGGTTGGGCACAAACACTATATATATGGTGCTGGGTGTCTCACCCCACACCCAAGTGAATTAGGGATATTCGTTTGGCCCGGCTGCGAGGAGAATCCATTCAGACGAAACCTCTATTTGATAAATGTGGGCAAATAATTGCCTAATTTATGCGCAGTCAAATTATGAGCGGAGGGAGACTCGCATTTATAAAGGTGCGGATTTATATTCATAATTGCTGAAGGGATTACAACAATTTAATATTTCCGGTTTTTGTTTAGTGTGTTTGCGCATATGTGCGAATGCGTTGTTCAAATGGTTTTTATCAGTTGAATTTTTTTGTTAACCTCTTTTGTTGTAAAATGGGATAAGGATGTCCAAATGTGATTAAGTTGTAAGATTCACTATCAACGAAACGATTGAATACGTTTAGTAATTTGGTAGTTCATTGCACGAAATCATCAACTTAAGGGGTAACTCTGAAAATGTAAGCTTTATTTCGAATATCATCGATTTATTCGACTGCCGACTGGATTTAGCTGTGCTTAGTTATGTTTACGTCACTTAACTTATTATTATTTATATGTAGCTTTTTTTCTTAAACTATAATTAATTATTCAGTCTATTAGTTTAATTTTTAAGTTTTTGTTTCATTTCTAAATATGTTTTTTCGTGACGCTTGGACGATAACCTTACTTTTTTTAATGACACGTTGGAAAAATTGTGCGGCATCAAGATTAACTGATGTCAAAGTTTCGTGGTAGTATGACCAATATCCAATAGGCTGCTTTTCCTGGGTGCAGGCATATTCGCTAACACATTTTTTCCCCAGTTAAATTCTTATAGCCGTATTAATAATTGTCGCGTAACTACATGTTAGGCCTAACTATTGGCAAATACATTCGTTAAACTCAAATTGCTATTAATAAACATTTTTAGAAGATAACTAACGTTTCGTAACTTCCACATAACTAACTTACGGTCTGTTAGTGGGTCAATAACTCTTAAAATCACGATTCCCGTCAAAATGACAAATAAAAGTTGTTCAGTGATTTTAAATAATGTGAACAATGTTAGGACAGGATTCGGTTACCATAGTCCCAACTCGAAAAAGGGAACAAAAAACGACAAAAACCCTATGACAATGTTTACAAATAAATCATTGGAAAATAAATACAGATTTTCAAAAGAAAATATGATTTTTTTTTGCTGTTTTACTTGATTTTCTGTTTATTTTTTCTTTTGATTTTTCATTAACCAGAACTGAAATTTATTAACCAGCCGTGATGACAGCCAATATGTAATAGTTTTTAATAATTTGGTTAGGTGATGCTAGTTGTTTTAGAGAAAACATCAGTTAGTTATTATGCGAGTTATTTTCATTTATTAATAAGAAAATTTAACTTATATGTTATTTCTATAACTAGGTGCTAGGTAACATACGAGTTGAGGAGTAGTTGCGGGTTTTTTATTAATACGGCTGTTTAAATCTAAAAGAAGAGATAAGAAGTAATTATTTTATGGAGTTTGTTTCATTATCTTTTTTTATTTATTTGTCAATAACGTACTAGGCCTTTTAGAACTGAAAAAAATAGAATTTAAAATTAGTAGTATAGTGCAAATGAAAAAAAGACTAAAGTTAACCCTTTCGCCCCGCAATTCGAATAGATAAGTTAGAAATAATTTTATTATTTTAATATGTCAGTATCAACGCCTTTAAGTTATATATGTAAAGATATTAGCCCTCGGGGGCGGGGGTAGGGCGGGGCAGCCTGGTACAAAAATGAACCACTATAAAAGACGCATGGTACATTTGAGTACCAACTACAAGATACTGCCAATAAAACCCATATCTCGACTCAAAAAACTTACCTTTTGCAATTATTTCACTATATCGAATTATATCAACTGAAATATCACTATTTGATCAATTTATTTCCGCACAAATTTCAGAAAACTGCAATAAAACTTGTAACACACCACTTTTTTGCATGACACGCCAGAGAACAATGACAAATAAAGAGTCACAGCTGCAACGAAAATGTGAAGCACCGTTAGTTTTTGCTTCAGAGATAGTCAAGCACGATTTGGTACAAATCGGAACCAATTCTGGTGTAAATGAGAGATCCTAGGGTTCTTTGAACTTTTGCTGGTACATTTATGTACCATGCGGGGCGAAAGGGTTAAGGAAAAATTATATTAAAAAAAAATATACAGAAACAAAATACAAGTACAAAACTAATTTAAAATTTGAGCAATGCAATTACAACTGCAAAAAAATTGAACAAGATGGTTTTTATTAATGGTATTGTCATATTAATGTCAATTAAAGACGCACAATCATTATACAATAACATTAAACCATTAAAGAGGAGGATCTACCGTAATTAGTACGAGAACGAGGAATATAAAAGAATCTGTTATTACGAAAAACATGTACAATGTTCAATGGAAATATTAAAAATAAAAAATTAAAAAGATAAAACAGAAAGCATAATAATTCTTCTTACTTATATATCTGCTAATGGCATTTCTAATACTTTCAGCTGATGTGCTGAAATCACTAATGTGAGATGTATGCTTTGGTTGTTCTCTGCCTCGAGTTTCGTCTTGACTTTGTAACCAGTGGTTATTAAATTTGCCATTGTGCACATTTAAAAAATTATGTAAAACGCAGCAAGGCTTGATAATGAGATTGGTGTTATATGTGGTTATCTACACCTTTTCCAATTCGCCTATATCTGCCTTTTAACCCTCTACTGCATGCAAAGCCATATATGGATTTCAATTTTCCAACTTCGATTGGAAGTTTTCAACGATAGCGAAGGGAAAGAAACCGTTATCGAGTGACTTTTTTAACGTTTGTTCTCTGTTGAGCGAATTTGTTTCCTTCTTTTTTACACAAGACAAAAAAATGTCCGTTGACAAGTTCGAACGCGCGCATCGTCAGCAAACGGCAGAAAAAATAAAACTTTTAAAACTTTTATTTTGTGTAATTAGTGGCATAATATTGAAATATAATTTTTTTTCTTCCATTATTAAGTACAATACAATTTTGTTAATTGTTTTCCAGTTATCCATGTGCAGTTCATGGTACAATGCATGAGAAGCCATATATGGCGAAAAAGTTTTTTTTAAATCGGCGGTTTTTTTTTTAAATTTTTTTCTTAAATATATTCTAAGTTTTCAAAATGAAAAAAAAAATTCCTCTGGATCATAATGCATGCAGTAGAGGGTTAAATGCCCAAAGGCATTTTCAACTATCCTTCGGCATTTGGACAAGGCGTAGTTGAAGTTTTTTCTTCTTGCGTTGCACGGATAAGGTTTCATCATTTTATTGGAAAAGCGAAATGCAAAGTCTCCAATAAGGACAACCGGAACGTCAACACCGCATATGTTACTAGATAGTTCCCTTAAAATTGGTTTCTGCTGTTCCAATTTTAGGCTAGAATTTTCAAATATTTGTGAATCATTGCAGCGGCCCGGGCTGCCGACGTTTATGTAAAGAAATCTATAACTGAATCATGTATGTATTACCAGAAATGCAGAGTATATATTACAGATAATAAACAAACTTACCGATAATCAACAACAGCCAACAATACGGAAGAGTACCAACCTTTGTAATTGTAGTAATCAACGGCATCTAACTTCAATGTGACAACAATGTAAGAGCAATTCTTTAATGCTTGGGAATCTTTGTACCTACTTGACATTTGTTCTTACCAATAGCACCAATACACTGAGGGAATCCTAACTTTTCGAAACCGGCTAAATTTTCCTTTACACATTCTTGAGTAACTCGATAAGTATTCAAGTACTTTGGATGTAAGTTTTTCCAAACTGCTTCGTAAAAGAGTTTCAATACTTGGAAAACTGTGACCTTGCCAATGCCGAAGAGATTGGAAATACTCCGGTACTCCGCCGAAGATCCAAGTGTGTACAATGCAATAGCAATTCTTTTTTGCAATGGAATACACTTTCTAAAGTTAGTATCGTGTTTTGTCAAAGCTTGCAGTTCGTTGCACAGTATTTGAAAATTTTCACGAGACATACGAAAGTTTTCTTTAAAAAACATCATCTTTTTCGGGAACTTCCTGTTTCTGTAATAGTAATTATGAAAATTGTAATTATTATTTTTCTAAAAAAAAAAACATGTATTATATCTCCACTTATTACTCACCTGAGTCCAGACTTTTCTTGGTTGTCTATAAATAACAATTGCTTTTGCAATTAAAAGTCTTCTCTTCATAAGATGTATTATATTCAATAGAAAACGCCGCGTTTTCTCAATAGATGAAAGCTTTGAATGGACATGAGATTCATCGCGAAATCCATACCTCTATATTAAGTCAACAATATATTTAATATATCTGAATTAGCACTTAAATTCATGTTTAAATTAATATATGTAGCTAAAAAATGTTCTTTAGGTTCAACCACTTCTGACTTCTAAACAGAAAAAAAGATCAGTAATGAATTCTGACACTAGCTGTCATTTGAAATGTTGAAGTTTCAGTGGGAACGCCAAACGTTGAATTTAGGTGCGGTGTGAATGTACTATAATATAAATCCCTTAATGTATAAATACCACGAACTGGCATCATTGGTACCTAAACCTATTTGACATTTCTTTCTAGACACTTTTTTTTTGTAAGCAAAACAGAGATAAATAATCCTTTCCTACATATTTCTTTTGTTTTTTTTCTTAGCAAACCACACAGCGTACTGCCTCTGTCTGTCTCCCTATCCGTCACAGGAGTAAAATAAGGTTAAAAGAGATGCCAATTAGTTTGTAGTTAGTACGTTTGATTTATGAATGAAGTGCATATCTACTCACTCAGATGAAAATCGTAGAAATGTTTAAAATTTTGCCTATTTATTTAAAAACCTTTTAAGTTATCGAGTTATTGGATATCCTATAAAGATATAGAGATATAGAGTTGAAACCAAGATTGTAGCCCTAGGGGTGCTCTATAGGCCTGTGAAAAATGCACAAGAAAAATTGAGCGTTTCTAAGATTTTTGCATTTAAAAACATGCAGTCAAATTCAATCTTAGTCGAACAGAACTACACCAATTTTATTTATATGATGATTTATTATAACAGATCGGCCTGGCCGATGCTTTGATATCCTCCACTGCATTCAAGTCATGCAGAATTGGTTTTGTATGGGAGGTACCAGAACTACTTGACCAACATCGACATAACCCATTTTTAATACCAACTTGACGACAATAAGTCCTCTCACAAAATTTCACTTGTCTAGGTAGATTCTTTTCGACTTTATCGTCCCTATAAGTGCTGTCAGAGGCAGCCTACAAATCGACAAAAAGGTGGTGGGTTTCGATTCGAAGTTCCTGGATTTTCTCCAAGATCTGCCGCAGCACGAATTTTTGATCGATAGAGTACTTTCCTGGCATGAAGCCACACTGATATGGACCAATCTGGTTGTTTACGAAAGGCTTGAGGCAGTGAAGATCTTTCAGAAATCTGACAAAAAATTATTCAAATTTCAAATATTTGCTGAAATTTTATCAAGACATTTACATTTCATCATGATAATCAACACACTAAATGTCCATAAAAAAGAGCTCATGTAAATCGTAATTGTTTAATTTGCAGTCCAGTATAGAAGACCCAAATATTTTATGAACATATAGAACAGAATAATACAATTGAATGAGAGAGGGTAAAGAAATAGTTTACCTTGTGGGTTGACAAGATGATAATCGGAACCAGCACGTCCTAGATTCTTCACTATCCACGGTACTTTGATCAGGAAGAGGTTTTCTCCGTCTCTACAATAAGGGCTACGGTCAATTCTCGTACTCATAACTGTGTCACTATTTTTGACATTTTATCAATTTGTGGTTTGGCTTAACGTAAATTTCGTCGCCGATTCCTGGTCGTGTGGCAGCAACTGGGATATCACTGGGACAGTATGTGAAGTGACAGGGCCCGGAGCAGCAGGTTGAAAATACAGCCACAGAACAGACTGTCTGTGCATCAAAAAAAATGAGTCCGCCCAATAACCGATCACCAGTCAAGCCCTGAGAAACCTCGCCCGGGATGAGGGTAACTTTCTATTGCCTGTTATATAAATGACAGTAGGTATACAACCTCTAAAGCGATCTAAAGTTCTCAATGTTGTGGACTGATGGATGGCCAATAGTCAATTGAGTGCGATGCTTTCTAATGGAACAATTGAATTGAGCTCTGATTTTTAATGTAAATCGTTTTAGAACTTGATAGCGTTCTTTCAGCGTTAATCTGGACAGCTTCATTTATCGGAATATACTGAATTTTTATATAAATAAAGTGCACGACTGGGTCGTACGAAACTTTCTAATTCATATCAACAGTTTGGTTGATTGCTTTTTCTTTCTAAGGTATGTATGTACGTAAAAAACTCAGAAGTGATACGTGATAATTAAACCGTACAAAAAAAACATAAGAATATCATATAAATAAAATTGGTGTAGTTCTGTTCGACTAAAATTGAATTTGACTGCATGTATTTAAATGCAAAAATCTTAGAAACTGCTCAATATATTCTGGTGCATTTTTCATAGGCCTATAGAGGATACCTTGGCCTACAATATCTACTTTGTCTCAACTATATCTCTATAAATTCCAGAAAAAAATTGGACAAGAGTAATTTATTTTTTCGTTTCGTTTTGCTTTTTACTTTGTCACGCTTTCTGTTCGAAAATCCTGGGAGCATTTAAATATAGTTAACAGCAGCTTATAGAGGACATCTGCAGGTACAACTTAGGATATCCAATATCTCGATAACTTAAAAGGTTTTTAAATAAATAGGCAAAATTTGAAACATTTCTACGTTTTTCAACTGCATGAGTAGATATGCACTTCATTCTCAAATGAAATCAACAGTTTGGTTGATTGCTTTTTCTTTCTAAGGTAAATGTGTAGGTAAAAAAACTCAGAAGCGCTGCGTGATAATCAAACCGTTATAAAAATGAGCGCAAAATATTGAAAAAAAAATAATATTTTTTCGAGGACAATTTGCCTGCAATTTATTGAACCGATTCTTAAGACTGAATTACAAAATTGTTCCTAAAGTATTTTTATAACCTAATTATGGCTAAGTCGGTAGGCACAGTGGTTAGTGTGTTGGACTACTAAGCGAGGGGTCCCAGGTTCGCATCCCGAGAAAACCCAAATTCCAACTTAAGGTTTTTTTCACTGCGCCACCTCTCGCGAACGTCTGACGAACATCCGACAGTATAACTGTCATGAAAGAGCTTCTCAATTGGCCGTTTGGACTCGGCATAAAATTGTAGATCCCTTCCATTCGTCTCAAAAATAAAAACTCACACAAGACGAATGGTTGTGAGAAGCTAGGCCTAGGGTCCCTACGGACCTGTTGCGCCAATTATTTATTTATTTTTTACTAATTATGGCTAAGTCAGCAGCTTCACTTAATGGTGTTGTTGAGGTTTATTAATCAGCAGTTTGACTTGTTTTAGGTCGCTTGCTATGTCTTCTTGTAGGCGACAAAAATGGCAGTGTATCAAATAATAATGTAAGGCTTAAGCTCTCAATAAAAAACATGCTTCGCAAGTTCTGTTGATAGGCTCTTACACCTTACACGATTTTTGTGTACAATGACAAATGTAGTAGGAGTTTCGGAGTAGTTACGGCAAGTTCTTGTTTTTGACTGGAATATATTGGTGATGCCGGTTTTCGTGCCTAGTAGAAGTAGGGTTCAAGATAAACAGAAATCCTTTCACCGATATATAATACGTATACGTGTATTGAGTTGGCCGATGGGATTTGTAGTACAAATTAAGTGATCTATCGTGTAAGATTTAGGGGGTTGCTGATTATTTTATGGAGTAAAGTTTAGCAAAAGACAAGAAGGGGATGATAATTGGTAAAATTAAGTTTTCCGTAGGTAGTTGTTATTGTATTTTTTATCGAAAGTGAACCATTGAAATAAGCAAAAATTTACCGTATGTGCCACCGAAACAATTTCATTGGTAAAATCAACTATTTTCACTAGTTAAAAATGCGTCAACTTCAAATATTATCAATTCAACTAAGGTTGCGTTGGTATCATTTATATGATTATTTCAATAGCAATATATCAACGTCAAGTGTTGGAGTTGTAGAACATTCGCGATCATTATAATACAAGCACGCCAAAAACTTGGTCCCAATCGTAGGCACTTACGTGATAAATATTCCATGTTGCATTAATAAAACAGGAACTTATACAATTTTTCCCAAGTTTTTTTTTTATTTTATTGTTATTTTATAATTCACATATATACAGCTACATACATTTTTATAGAACGAAAATAATAAGATATGCTGACAAGTAATACTAAGAATATACATTTTTAAAAAATTGTTGGGAAAGTAATTTTTTTTCCATTTGGGTTCGAGTATAACTGAATTCATTAATCTTAAAAATGTTATAGTAGTATCTATCTAATACTTCAAATGAACTTGTTATACGAACTTGTTCGCAAAATATATACGGAGTATTTTCGTTTATTAAAATACATTCAATGCGGTAATTTTAATTCCATTACAAGATTTGCAAATATACTGCATATGTTTATATACAATCTTACAATAGGTCAAGCAATTAAAGACAAGTTCATTAGTCAAAAACTCGTATTTAGGGCATCAAAATCGTCTGAATCCGTAAAAACATCTTGAACTCCCTCCATATTTCACCAAGCATACGATTTTAATAATTTGCAGCTCTTATTCTCTTATTTTAATAGAGTCTAATAATCACTATCCCAAAATGTATTTCACAATTATTTACCACCGATTTGTATTAATTTACACTCCGCGAGCACTTCCGATACTATTCCGTTTCCTTAAGAATACTGTTGGAAAATGACGATTACCATGCTTCGGACTGGATTATGCCATACATACATTTTTACCTCGAAAGGGTTTGTGATTCTTTGAACACCCTTGTGCTTGAACAGATTATTATGAAGATTATTATAAACGTGTGCATAGTATTTTAAGGACGGTTGACCAACTTCGGAGTTGATTTGAAAGAGAGAGTTGAGCGGCAAGTTGAAAATTGCTTTATTCTCAACTCCTCAGTTGAAATTCAAAAGTTGGCTTACTTGCTGTTTCAGAAATATCCCTGGGATATTTTTGGCAGATGACATAAAATGTGTCACTTTCAACTTTGGATTTGGATTTTCGTCATTTTCGTTTTGGCCAAAGCATACTTTTTATTTCTTGTCTATGATTTTCGTTTGAAGAAGTGGATATCCACGTAAAAATTAATTTGTTCCAGGGAATTTTGCTTTCACGAAAAAGTCATGTGTTGTTTGCAGCAGTTCCCAGCGCAAGTTTAATTCACACGATCTATCGAACAAGAAAATCACAGACCTTAATAAAATATGAAATAAATTTCAACTCTTTGGCGATGCACGATACCTTCTCCAGACGCACGGCAACGAAATCATTATAAGATGGAACATACCATCTTTGTCGTTCGCTTTGAGAGACGAAAATGACAGATAAAGTCATGGTCGTCCCATTTTTCAAGTTCGTCTCCGTGGTATTATCTTGTATTGCCGTCTCTCACAGACCAACTTCTTATCCTCTCCATCTATGACCAATTCTCACAACAATAATTTTAACGATATATTATTTCAAATTTTAATTAATAATAATTACTTTCGTCACTCGATTTGAAGCGCTAACAGTCAAAACCCCCCCCAAAAAAAATCAATTTATACGTAAAATCCCAAGTTTGCTCTCCTAACTTCTATAATTTCGGGGAGTTGAGAGAAGCCAAAGTTGATAAACTTTCGGTTTTCTCAACTCCGGGATATTCAAAGTTGAGCGAGTCAACTTTGAGTGAATAAAAGCAAATTCGCAAGTTGAAAATAAAAATCCCCAAGTTGTGTTCAACTTCGAGTGAATAAAACCGGCCTAAGTATGTTAGTGATAATTTCATCACATTATTTAGTTATCTTCAGTTTGGACTGTAACGTGTTTATAAAATCACACTTTCATTGCGCTTTAACTATGTTTGTGATAAATTTATTGCTTTTGTAGCTAATCAAGGGCTGATATAGTATGTTTATGTTAACACATTCGTTATGGATTTACCATTTATTTAATCACGGAATTATTGATGTACACTGTAATAATACTTAAATCCATCACAGACATTTGTAAACCAAATATTTACATAATCTTTATATAATTTGGTTCAACAATGTTTGGATAGTTGAATTAACAACGTTTCGTTATTTGATTCAATCATATACGTGATTTATTTTAACATTTTCAACAAATTTTGGGTTAATCACGAAAAATTGTTAATTCAACTAATGAATTTTCTTTCGGTGTGAACAGGGACCTTTTTTAGACCTTTATTTGCATTTTTTTAAGAAAATCTAAGTATGGGATCTTATTTAGACTTGTGTGTTTCGATCAAAATCGAGAGAGCTATTTTTGTACAATTATGCTGACAAATACTATTTGATAAAAACTGAATGGTATTAATTAGTATTAGGTACTTGGTTTATAAAATGTGGTTTTCGAGATATGAACAGTTTTTAAAAGTAGGTATATTGTTTTCGGTGATTCGAATGGAAAATGAAGGGCGCAATAATTTTGAAAATATTAATTTCACGTCAAGTTTGCATTTTGATTGAAATCGTTATGTGAGTTTTCAAATTTCTAAAAAAATATATTTACATAAAAAAAAGTAAAATGCCTTTTTTCAAAAATGTATTGTCAGTAATTTAGAGGAAAACTGAGTTTGCTATAAATGACATACTGCTGGACAAAATAATAGGTGTATGAACTTTTACATTGTGTTGTTGCAAAACTATGTCACGCCATTTACCCATGCACCAAAGTAACGGTTACCACAATGAAGCTTAAGTCTTAGTGAGGATTTTAGTGACTTTAATCGTAGCATTGCGTTTAAGGGGAGTGCGTCGAAGCAAACTCTTTATCTTCGTACAAGATTTTAGTTGGAAGTGTATACAACTGATTTAAAGAAGTGAAAAAAGTATAAAAACAAAGATTTTAAAAAAAGAAAGTGCTTTTGTTGATAGCTTTTTAAAAAAGGTTTGTGAAATACTGCGGGCTTAAATTGATATAAATATTAATCGTTAGTTAAGATGGGTCGCGAAAGTCATTGCACTCCTGAAGAGAGGCGATTATTGCATAATCTTCGCAGTCAGTGCAAAACGTATAAATTAACAGCGGAATCTCTACGACGATCAGAGAATTTCGTAACGAATGCCTTAAAGTACCGCAATACTATTGAAACACGAGGAAGACCAAGATCGACGACAAAAAAGGACAATCGAAAGATCGTAATAACATCAAAAAAAGACCCATTTAAGTCTTCACGGATTATTGCTGCTGAAATGGGCATGAATGTTACATCTCGGACTATTCGTCGTAGATTGGTAGAAGCTAAGCTGCCTGGACGAGTAGCTCGTAAGGTTCATCTTCTCCGCAAACAAAATTTACAAATGAAGAAACTTTTTGCGGAAACACACCGCATATAGTATGGAACTGATGGCAAAAAAAAAATGGCGGAATATTTTGAGCGACGAGACGAAGGTGAATTTGTCCAGCGATTCAGGAAGAAACGTAAAACGTGGTCTACCACAAGGAAAAGAATTTAACGAAAGATACACGCGTAATATTGTCAAACATGGTGGGGGCAATATAATGGTATGGGGGTGTGTCTCCTGGAACGGTGTCGGTCCCATCTTTCGCATAGAGGATACTATGACTAAGCATGATTATTGAAATATTTTAGAAAATTCCACCCTCCCATATGTAGAGGAAAATATGCCTCTGATATGGCGATTTCAACAGGACATTGATCGGAAACACACATCGAAATTGGTGAAAGAATGGTTTCAGAATAACAATGTCGATACTTTAGCTTGGCCAAGTCAGTCCCCCGATCTCAATCCCAAATGAGAATTTATGGAGCGAACTGAAAACGCGACTTTTAATGCGCATATCGACAAATAAAAACCATTTATGGGAAAATGTCCAGGATATCTGGTATCAAATAGCCACTTGCCAGAAACGTATTTCATCAATGCCTAAAAGACTCTTGGCACTATCAAAAAATAAGGGTGGTTATACAGTATGTAAAAGTAATACAAAATAACTAGACTTCTTTGTAACGGGTGATTTTTTAAGCGTAGTTTTTTTTTTAAATCGAATAAAACACTCAAATTTGCATCAAATATTCAAAATTTGTACAAGTGTAGACACAGAAGCGGCTAAAATGGGCCTAGCGGTTAACGAGGGCAATACCAAGTATATGCTATCAACAAGAAGAGACACCCAGCATCAACGAATCGGGCAGAACGTCACAATGGACCGCTATAACTTTGAAGTAGTAAGGGACTTTGTCTGCCTTGGCTCTGCTATAACATCTGAAAATTACATTTCATCAGAAATCAAACGGAGAATAACTCTTGCCAATCGCTGTTTCTTTGGGCTGAGAAGGCAACTGTGTAGTAGAGCCCTATCCCGAAAGAATGAGGAGACTCTATATAAGACCCTCATCATCCCAGTCCTGCTCTATGGATCTGAAGCACGGACTATTTCCAAAGCGGATGAAGATATCCTTGGTCGTTTCGAGAGAAAAATTCTTCGTAAGATATTCGGTCCCGTCTGTGTTGACGGGTTCTGGAGGAGACGATTCAACGACGAACTATACGAGCTGTACAGCGACATCGACCTAGTCAAAAAACTGCGCATTGGACGGTTGAGATGACTAGGACATGTAGAGCGAATGGACATCAACGCTCCGGCCCGCAGAGTTTTCGATTCCAACCCAGAGGGTCAACGCAGTAGATGAAGACCTCGCCTTAGGTGGCGCGCACAAGTAGAAAACGACCTCAACAAACTTGGACTGCGCAACTGGGGGCAGTTGGCTAAGGACCGGGCTAACTGGAGAGGCTTGTTGGTTGAGGCCCTGGTTCACACCGAACTGTAGCGCCACAGTAAGTAATTCAAAATTTTTATTGTAATCGATAAATATGCCTTTGCCATCCATTTAAGTTTCAAAGACAACTTCATGTAAATGTTGTCCGCGGCTCCGTTTCAAATGGTCCATTCGGAAGGTCCAATTTTGTGTCACTTTTGCGGGCATTTCGGCCTGTATTCCACGAACTACGCGTGTTATGTTATCCTGTAAGGGTTCAATCGTGTTCGGCTTGTCCACATAGACTAACGACTTTACAAAACCCCACAAGATAAAATCAAGAGGCGTTAAATCGCATGATCTTGGCGGCCAACTGACAGGGCCATTGCGAGAGATAAGCTGCTCACCATATTCATCCTTCAACATTTCCATTGTTTCACGAGCTGTGTGGCATGTGGCACCGTGTTGATGAAACCACATGTCAACCAAGTTCAACTCAGCCAACTGGGGCAAAAAAAAGTCGCGTATCATGGCTCGATATCGTTCGCCATTGACGGATTAACCAGGTCGATTATGACGACCATAATATGGTCGTAATAAACGGTGCACATTTTTCACAGAGAACGAATTTTTATAATAAATTTCAATCGTTGCTCGTTTGTAAGTCTTTCCATGATTAAATGGAAGAGTATACTGAAAACTTTTCACTTTGACAGATGACGTTTGGACGCCATTACTAACCAGTGCTGCCAACCTTAAAATATTAACGCTTAAAAAATCACCCTTTATTATATTAAATTTCTGTTTTATTGCAGATGTTCCTGATCACACACCTATTTCAATATAATTTCATAATGAATATGAAAATTGGACTTTTATAATAAAATCATTTTTTTGTTGTTACGTTTCAAGATAAAGAAGTGAAATAAATATATGTTTTCTATTTAATTTGGAAAATGTTGAAAAAAAACACACACAAAAACAAATCAATTTCCACACCTATTATTTTGTCCAGCATTGTATGGACCATTTTAGAGATCAGTCCGATTTTCAAAGTATGTACCTTTATTTGTTTTGTTAAAAACGTTGGTGCCGTTGTCAAAATTAATCAAACTTATTTAAATCCCTTATAAGGGAGGTACAACTAATAACGGGGCTAACGGGTAGTTCGTTTTAGGGACTTTCCGGTATCAAGTTGAAGTGTGTCCCATATTTGCTACGTTGCATGCCATTTTCAATTAAACGAAAAAGTTACTGTTTCAGGAGCATTAGTATAGATCACATGTTAGCGCAATTAACCCTGAAAAGGTAGGTATGCTCGTAAAAGATAGCATCCCCCTTCGCTGTCATTTTCGGAACCCACCAGCTAAAAATTTACAAACAAAAAAGGTAATTACCTAATGCTACACTTACTCTCATTTGGAAAAAGGAAACTTTTTTATTTTCATCCCCCCAACATAATTGCGAAGGTTTAGTAAAACTCAACTCCCATTATAGTACTTGGCAACATCCCTTGGCGCATTCACTACAAAACAGAAGCAACAACAACAGCATTAATAATAATTCTTACCGCCGAATGTGGACGCCATTTTTAATGTCCTTGATTACCACCACCCACTGCTTGTACTTTTTTTTTATTCCCTTGTGCTGTTCACTGTGATGAAGTGAAAACGAGGAAAGCTTGCTGTCTACCATCAAGTCGCATACCCGCCGACAAGGTAGATGTTTCACAGTTGATGTGTGGAAAATCGTCCTTCTTATGTCCTAATAGGGGTTGAATGGGTGGGTGGTTCGGTTGTATGCCATTTCTACGACGCACATCCATTTTGTCAACTGGAGTTTAATGGTGCTTTTATCCCCAAATTATGTGTGTGTGTGTGTGTGTGTGTATTTGGTACATCCGCATCATCAGCATCATCAGCATCATATCGTCCTTGTTGCCGTCGTCGTCGATGGCGTAGTCGTCCCCATCGTCGTCATCATCATTATCATCATCTCCTGTGCTAATTATATGAAAGAGGCACTTAGTTCCTACTTTGGTTCAGATATTCTGTGTAAGTATGTCCTTTATGGCTCTTAATTAAGGCACTGAGGAGTGTTTAATATGTTTCTCGTTTTTTTTTTTTTTTGTTCCTTCCCAATCGCTGGTGCTATTTATTGTATGTGTATATTCTTGGTTGGCTATATGGTGCGGGTGCCACTGTGGAGAATAAATGGATATAGAGGGTTAGAATGGAATTTATGTGGCACATGGGGCAATTAGCTCAGAGTAAATATGAGAGAACTGAAATGCTGACTGGAAGGTTGGGTGTGCCTGTGCGGCATGATCTTAAGTAATTAGAAACGCAGCAGAAGATTTCCTCACGTAGATAGATACGTACATGTACGAGAGCACTAGAAGAAATTGATATTTGTTGAGAGGAACCCATGAGGATATATATATGATAATGACACGGTTTAATGAACGAATTATGAAAGAAAGACATGAACTCAATTATGTGTATATAGCTGAGCGGCAAAGCTAACATCAGGGTCCGGAGAAAGTAATGACAAGTTATTCAAATATTGAATACCATCTGGTATCATTTTTTAAAGCTGGCAAACTTAGAACGATTGTAGTGCGAACATGAGGGTTCAAGCGACTGCCAAAACGCTGTCAGTCAGGTTGAACCATTCAATGATTATAAAGAGGGTACCCATATCTAAGTGTACCGACTTCTTCGAATGTATGCCCAAGTCTCAGAATTGTTTTCCGGGTTTGGGTGTGAAGAAAGGATGTTCTTTGTTCTGTGTCAAATATACAAACCTTAATTGGTAGGTTAGGTCTAGCTACGGTTGCCAGACGACCGGGATTGTCCAGATATTTACAGCCGTGCAGCGTCCCGGTTCAATATAATTTGTCCGGTCAGAAGTTCAAAAGTCTCGGCAAACCATATTTATGAAATCCTTAAATTCTTTCTGTTAAATGTTTAAAAGATTTAAGAACTTTACTGTTTGAAACTGAAGCTAAACCTCACCATCCGACAAGTATAAATGAGCTTAAATACCAGACCCAGTAATGTCTTGATTTGAACTTTTCCAGTCGTTGGTTGTTAATGGCAGGCAAATAAAAATATATATTTACACTAGCAGTTACCGGCGACTTCGTCCGAGTGGTACCTTATTAAAATGAACTTTTTTAGAAAAATTGTTACTTAAATTGTTTTTTTTAAGGATTTCTTTATAGACAATGTTTCTTGGTTTGTTATTGGGCGGTACTAATATCACCAGACTTGAGGGTGAACTTACACGAGAGCAAGCTACTTAGAACTGACCGTGCGTAAAGCAATCTACCCTTAAATCTATACCAGCGTATTTCAATGATTTGTCCAGAGATTTTTTGATCGTCATGACGATGTTCACTTTGAGGGGAAATTGTAATCTCTTAAAGTTCAGAGGAATGCGTGGCACAAATAATTTTTCCCCTTGAGCAATCCCGGTCAATATAATAGCTTCGATTAAATTTGTATGCAAATCTTTGATTTGCAGTTTAGTCTCTAGTGTCATTACATAGCTGGTAAATTTAGAACGATTTTAGTGCGAACATGAGGGTTCAAGCTGTCAGTCAGGTTGAACCATTCAATGATGATAAAGAGGGTACCCATATCTAAGTGTACCGACTTCGAATGTATGCCCAAGTCTCAGAATTTTGTTCCTGGTTTGGGTGTGAAGAAAAGGATGGCATTACGGGTGTGCCCTTCCGAAGAGTTAGTCTATGGTATGGAATATCCGATGGTTTAAGGGAATTTAAAAACTCTACCGGATAGCTAACGGCTTCAACATTGCAAATAGTGTCTATCTAATAGAACGCACTAAAAAGTAGGTAATTAAATAGGTATATCGTATCAAAGACAAAATAAAGTAAAAGCAAATTCAAATTAAAAGTAAAATAAGTAAAATAAATTGAAATTCAAATAAAAAAAAGCTAAAAACAATTAAACGAATGATTTTTTTTAGATCGAATGAAATGCAAACGTTTCGCAGAACGAAAAGGAATTACGAAGTATACACCATGGCCAAACAGCAAACAGCATGTGGTCGCTCGCGCAAACGTTACACTTTGTTATGGTCACCTGGAATGAAGAAAATATAAAATAAACCCAAAAATAAAACAAAATAATGCAGTCGACCTACCCTGCCAAGCATAAAATGTGTTTTGGGTGTCAAACGCCAGCGTACCTAATGTCAATAAATTGTCGATCTGTTTGTTGGAAATTTGTTCCCTGTAATGTTCCTTGTACACATTTGTTCCTTGTTATTGTATATGGTTGTTGTCCCCACTAAATGAATTTAGTTTGTGCACAAGTGTTCCCAATCGAACTAAAAAAAGAAAGGGAAGGCTATAATAATGTTATTTAAAGTGCTCTCAATAGCGGGAACACTACACAAAAAAAAAAGAAATGTAACTTGTATGGGGGCATTGTTGCAGCTATTCACACCACCCACTGCAACGACGAAATTTGAAAATTATTCGTACAGTAACCATAATAGGCACACGTACAAAGTGCCAAAGAAATAAATTTTTAGTGAGTGCAGCATATAGTGGTATAAAACCCTTTGGAAGTAAAAGGCAGTGCAAGGACAAAAGAAGGACAGGAAAACAGTATATCTAAAATAAGATTATTATAATATCGGGGCGGCTACAAAAAGTCGAAGAAATTCATTTTTGACGGTCACCGACAACCAAAATTAAAAGTCGGGGCCGCCACAAGAAAAAAAATTCCGCGAAATTTGGATAAAAATCCACGCGACATATAAAAAAAACTTACCACAAATATAAAACGAAAAAGCCTGATAAGGAACAAAATCATAAAGAATATTTCGCCGACATCTGTAGTAAAGGTGACCTTGAGTACTTATTATTACCAACCATATAAGCTGAACTTTCAATATTCAAATTGAAGTAGATATATAATACGGCAACGCGCAAAAATTACCAGTTGCATTTATAAGTTGCATTTAAGAAAAGCAAAATATAAGTTATTAACGTCCAACTTCACAATTGCATGTGTACTCATATATATATATATATATATACGTATATAGTGTAAACTCTTTTTATTTATTTTCAATGGCGGAACAAAACCTCGTGTCCGTCCGTCTTTTCTTCTTTCTTTTTTAAAAGTGAAGTTAGCCACGGGTACTTCGTTTTTTCCTCATCACTTAAAACTGGAGAGAACAACTAGGTGGCGCACCTCGAGCTACAGATATTGAGTGCTTTCACCCAGTGTCGGGGATCGTGGTTACATTATATTCTTATAATAGTAAATGGCCATTTGCCCCGGTACATACATGAAAGCAAAATTAAGTACCTTTTGATATAATAGTACCCAACGATTTTCTTTTGTTTCATTTTGTTAGTTTTAAGTTTTTCTTTGTCAAATTATATTTTTTTTTTTGGTGTTGGTGTGACCTTTTTTTTATTTTCTTATATATTCATTTCTGTAATAGGTTTGGTTGTCTCCACCCTGTTTTCTATTCTTTTAGTGCGATATTTCGCGATAAAAGCCCATATAAAGGCTAGCTAAACAGAGCTCTTTACAGGTAGGGATATATAGGGTACTAAATCTAGTGTTTTTGGTGGCAGCCGAATGCAAATAGGGTTGCCAATAGTTTCAAATAAGGGAGGTGTCAATTACGTCCTAGTTTTTTTTATATCTTTTCGTTTGTTAAATTCTTATTTCATTCATTTTGTATTTATCCTTTTTTTGTAAAGTTTTGCTAGTTTTAGTTTTCTTATTTGTTTTAATGCGATTTAAATGCGAATAGTGAGTAAAATTGTTTATACACGCCATATATATGGGACATGATTTGTTTTTTTTTGGTTCTTCGTTTGTGATCAAAAGATCACCATGATTTGCTAAGACAATTTTTCAGGGGGTGCAATAGGGTGGCCTAAAACCCATTCGGCAGGGATGGACTGAGGCTTAAGCAACATCTACATCATCGGGGAAGCTTGGAAATTCCGCCAACGAGCTTCAAGGTCGGGAGGGCAAGGCAATCGCTGCATTATTTCCGGCGAGTTATGCCGAGCATCGCAAGCATGCCACGTTCCTCGCACTCAGCTGTCTCTCTCCCTTTCTATTGCCTTTCCCGCTTCTTAATTCCAATATCCCGTCCACATCCTTCATCCTGTCATTTTCATATTTCCAATATCCTATCCCCTCCAATTATCTCCTATAGGCTTACATTATAACTTACGCTACATATCCATTCCGTATTCCATATCCATATACATACACCAGGAGAGAAACCAAAAACACATTCTCACGCAGACCTCGCCAATTCAGCCAACACCAAACCCACAGCCAGGCTTGCCAGATTGCGCGATATATCGCAAAACGCGAGTTATTTTTTTTTTTGTGTATTTTACGGTGTAAAATTATAATTTGCGATATCTCTTATTTCTTGCGATATTTTGTTTTATTAATCATTAAAACAAAATTGAATACAAATTCAATAAAATTCTTCCCATTGGAACCATTATTGCTTCATCGAAAATATATGCTAAACGCACTCATTTTCATATTTCTTCTACCTTGACGTTGCAGTTCAATTTAATTCAATCGCAAAATAAAACTGTTTATGCTTGTTCACTGTTCTAACGATTTTTTACGGTGTTTTCTATTTGCATTTTGAAATACTAATACTATAATTCGTTCCTTTTTCTTTGTTATTGTTTTCTGTTATCTAACCAAAAATATTAAAAATCAAGTGGAAATCAAGTTTGATGTGTCGTAACAATATTAACCATTGAGAAACCGAACGCACTGTGGCTGTAGGTATGTGTACGTGTATACATCATTCATAATACTTTCCATGACCCATGAGTACGATATACCCGACCTACTCACCCCCCAAGCATAGCTGGCAATCGAGAAATCAATCTTAATTTCTTGTTGATTAAATGAGATCTGTCTTTAATTTCTTCTAGCTCATCCTCTGGAAGGAGCAGAAAGATAAATGATGGCTTAGAATACTCGGGCAAGTATTGGCTGAAGAGCATTTTAAGCTTTTTTGAATAGACCAAGCTTTATGAATGTAATAGCAGGTTGAGTAAAGTAACGTTAAAATAAAAAAAGTTTGCAACCTCTTTTTCAGCCTTTGGGGAATCATATAAATAAAATTGGTGTAGTTTGGTTCGACTAAGATTGAATTTGACGGCATGTCTTTAAATGCAAAAATCTTAGAAGCTGTTCAATATATTCTGGTGCATTTTTCACAGGACTATAAAGGATACCTAGACCTACAATATCTACTTTGTCTCAACTCTATATCTCTATAAATTCCGGAAAAAATTGGACAAGAGTAATTTATTTTTTCGTTTCGTTTTCAATTTCCTATTAATGTTTGTTCTGCCATGACAATCAATAAGTCACAGGCTCAAACTTTAAGAAAAGTGGGAGTTGAATTCACGGGCAGTTATAGATCATTATGTATGTAGCGTGCTCCAGGGTAAATAATGCAGGTAAATATTCGGGTGTTCGGGTGAAATATGGTGTTGCAGAGAAAGAAATCGATAGGAAAAATTAGAAACGGGTTTGGGTTTATAAGTTTATTGGGCGAAGTCTTACCTCCTTGATGGGTTACAAAAAAGTGAGAAAACTTAATATAACAAAATTGATCATATATGCTATGGTTTAAATTGATTGAGGGAAATTTTGAAAAGGGAAATTGATTTCAAAGAAAGGACCAACTGAGCAACTGCTTAGTGGCGGCATCTAGCCGTTCATCGCACTTCTCATCTAAACAGCAGGAAATATCACTATCTCAGCCGATAGAAACAAAACTTCTAATAAATTATACAAAAAAGCGTTACATTAATAAAAAAGTGAGTTAAATACCTATTATAAAATTGTTTTTTTTTTTAATTTTCATTGTTCAAAGAATATTAAATTGTTGCTGATTAGTCCAACGACCAGGTGCAATGCCATGAAACCAGAGTGGACTCAGTCTTTGGGATGTTTTTTTAATATGGACTCAAGTCTCTCACTTTTGCAGACCGCGTTATACCTCTGCAATGTCTATCGATTATTTTTCTTTGAGCGATTATCAACAAAAAATTGTGTCCCCTACAGGACAGCAAATTTATAAAAAAATTGTTTCCCTCAATTGTTCTGAAACCACATTTTGCACGGGCGAAGCCGGGCGGGTACAGGTAGTTTTTAATAAAAATGCGAAATAGGTATTCGATAATTTTGTATTTTCGATAAACATAAAAAATTTCAAGTTTATACGACTAACGGTTCGTGAGTAACAGAAAAACCTCTCTAGAAAGGGCAAGGAGGGTCGTATCGAAAAATGCCTTCTTAATGCGCGTCTACACAGCTAGTGGAACATATCCTGAAAGTTTCATGAACATACAATTAGCGGTTTGGCATGTACGATGTCTGTCAGCTCAATCACGCTACTCTTTTATAGAGATGAACGGACGACTATTCAAAAACTAGAATGTTAATGGTTGCCTTTGGTTTATATTGCGCTTATTGCTGTCTCCGAGAAGATTTTATTCATCTTCAAAAAAAACATATCTAATGAGAAAATACGGTTTTCCTTTTGTAAGAATTCTTTCGATGAGGTTAAAAACTTGAAGAAGCATTCCTACAATTATACTTGCAATCTCCGTCATTAACGCGAAAGAGTTTTCAGTTTATTAATTTACCTATATTACTGAAAAATGAAACCGAATAGCATTTGACTTAATAATTACCGAGTCATCAATTCGGTACATTTTTGGCGAAAATTATTTTAGTTTTAATGCATTTATAAATACGCCCGAAGGCACTAAACTTGTAAAAACTGACAGTTTTGGTTTGACAATGTCGTAAGAAAAAGCATTGAATGTCAGACAAAGTCATTTTTGGATATCTACCAATTGTGTGAAAACCCTTTAGTGTCATTTCAGACATTGGCAGACTTAAATAAATCAGTCGCCTGACATGACCTCAGTGGTTTTTGTTTGAATTTAAACGACGTATTTTGAGTGTGCAAATATGTTTTTGCTGCCGCTATTTTATTTCCGAATCCAACGGCAACGATCTGCTATTGCTAAATAGAAATGTACTTATTTGTAAATATCATTGAAAATAATATAAGTATTATCTACTATACTACACTAAAATTGAATATAATTGCATTTATTAGAGGCGAACTATTAGTTATCACTTTAAACCACAAAAAAACTGCATAAAGCAGTGTTAAGAAGAGAAGCGAATAAAACAAATAGAAAAATGTTAGTTTTTAACATTTAACAACCTTATTCATAACATTTAATTAAAGCTGAATTAGACATTAATTAAATAATATTGGTTTAATTGCAGAAAACCTTATTCATAAAGTTTTTTTTTAAAGATAATTCACACTTAATCAACTGTCAAAAAATGAAAGCAGTGAATTAACTTTCGTTTTCCCTGTTGTGCCCAAAATCAAATTAGATTGCGAATAAATATTAAGATAATTTTATTATTTGAAGTTATCAAATAAGAAACCAAAGGCGATTAAAACATTATAAAGTCCGTTTTAACCGTTCTGAACTTCCAGAAAATGAATTTTCAGTCAACCCACTCTAAGCCGAATATGCTCGAAAGTCTCTAAGGCATTTGCCTCGAGATTTACCTTTTTTCTGTTTTTTTTTTTTTTTTTATTATTATTATTCATAAATATAGTTACAATTAAAATAAGTATCTGCGAAGCCGTAGCTTGTCTGCAGAAGATTGTGTTTCTGATCAATTTTAAATAATAAAGTGTGCAAAGATATAAAGTTAATTGAACATTATTTTAAGGAAGTTAATAGAATTCATGATATGGATTCTAAGTTAATTCAATTTAAATTTAAGTAGAAAGTTTTAAGTATTTTTTTTCTTTTTTTTAGATTAACAATAGTTATTATTTGACGAGGTAATTCGTTGATTATTGTGGGAATAGTATATTGAAGTTTGCGTCTACCGTAGTTATTCCAATTTCTAGGAGTTTGTATCATTCCTTGGGCACGTCTTCTGGTGTTGACTTCATGCTGTATAGGTCGAGCGAATCGGTTGTCATCAAAGTACTCCACAATGGTGGTCATCTTAAATATGTCCTCTACTTGGAGAGCTTTAAAACTTGCTTCATTTCCTCGTTGATTATTTATGTGCTTAAGAGCTGCATTTTGAAGTTTTTGTATTTTTTGGATGTGTGTTTTAGCTGCAGTTCCCCATGCCAGTATTCCATACCGTATCTTCGACTCTATCAAAGCATAATACACTTGCTTTAAGACTCCTTCAAAAGCGTAGTATTTCAAATGCGAAAAGCAAATAAAGCTCTCTTGAGGTCCATTCTTAATTTGTCAATGTGTCTATCCCACAGAAAATGACTGTCTATTACTACACCAAGATATTTATAGTTGTCAACTAACTCAATACATTCCTTCAAGGTATTGGGGCAAGCATTATTTTGAAAGTGGATCCGAAGTTCTGTTGCCTTGAAGTGAGGACTTCTAATGTGCATCATTTTTGTTTTCAAAGCATTTATAACTAACCCGTTATCGTGACACCATCTCGCAGCAACATTAAATTCTTCTTGCATCACCCTTACTGCCGTATCCACAGATCTATGACGGACCACAATAGCCGTATCATCAGCAAAAACTCGTTTGTATATAGAACGAACAGAATTGGTCCTAATTTTGATCCCTGTGGGACTCCAAATTTAATTATTTTTTTTGTGCTAATAGCATCTTTGATTTTAACACAAATTATTCTATTTTGAAGGTATTCAGTCAGCCAGTCAGCCATTGTGCCGCGTATCCCAATCCTTTTTAGTGCTTCTATTAGGTTAGAGTGATTTAATGTGTCGAAAGCCTTACTGAAATCCATGTACAGTACTAAGACATGGTCACCTTTATCCAAGCTCTCATTTACACAATTTGCAAATTCACCAAGTAGCTTTCCGGTATTCTTGTTTTTCTGAAAACCATATTGGCTATTATGTATGAGGGAATGTTTAGCCATAAAACTTTGCAATCTGTTGGCTATTACACCTTCCAAACACTTCTCTACTACAGGGAGAATCGATATTGGCCTATAGTTGTTTACATGATTTTTTACTCCACCTTTATAAATTGGTCTTACGACTGCTGTTTTGAGGGTTGCAGGAATTACTGATTGCGTAAGGCTCAAATTGATTAGCTTACATAGGATTGGAGCAAAAATGTCGGAATGGTTTTTAATATCCGTTGCTCTAATGCCATCAACTCCCGGCGACTTATATTCTCCAATAGATTTTATAATATTAAGTATTTCATTGATATTTGTTGCGTAAGCAAATATTGTGTTTTCCACTGTTGCATTCACATTATTTGACGTTATTAAATTGCATTTGTGTATAATCTTTTCCGTCTGTGAAGAAAAAAACTCTGCAAATTCATTTGTAAGTGTATTTGTATCTATTTTAAAGTTTCTTTCTATTGTTTCGTCGATGTTTGCTCTTTTTTTTCCTAGTATTTCATTTATCAGTCCCCATGTTTTTCGCGGATCAGTTTTACATTGAAAAAACATATTTTTGTAGTAATTGGATTTTTGTGTTGATATGCTTTTATTGATTTTGTTACGTATACTTTTGTACTCTTTTTCATAGGCTAGGTTTCTATTATTTTTCCACCTTCTGTACATTACATCTCTTTGCTTACATTCCTCCATGAGAATTGGCGTAATCCAAGGGCTATTCTGTCTTTTTTTGCTTATTTTACGCACCAATGTTGATTTTTTGTAGATGTTTTGCAATTTCATAAACAGTTTATTGTACATCATCTCTACGTCTTCTTCTTCTAGCACGACTTTCCAGTCTTCTTCACGAATAAGCTGGTTTACTTTAGAGCTGCATACCGAAGTTGGAATTGGCTTCTGTCCACGTATTGGTTTTGAAAGCTTCTCGTAATAAATAATTGGATAATGATCGGTGATATCGCTTTCGATTATAGCTGAATTAATTTGGTTGTCAAATCTGCTGATAAGAGCATGATCAATTAATGACCCTGTGCCTTTCTTAGGTTCTACTCTTGTGTTTTCAGTAATGACATTCATTAACCTCTTCGATGCTAACATTTCAGTATAGTCTTTAACATAATTCGATTTGGAGTCTTTTAAATTAATATTTATATCTCCCATTACAATAATACTTTCGTTTTTTTTTATTTGCTCTACTTGATTTCCAAATTCTTCATAAAACGCCCTTTTACTGAATCCGGGTGGTCTATAAATTCCAATCACGGATGTTGTTTTATTTCCTTCCGAATATTGTATTTGAATACTTTCATACGATCCTGTTGGCGATTCTATAACTTTATGCGACAAATTACTTCGTATAAACATCATTATTCCTCCTCCTCTTCTATTGTTTCGATTAAGAACTTCTTGTTTGAAACCCTCCAGTTGATAAAATTCTTTTTCTTCATCATTTATATTTGTTTCTACTAGAATTATAATTTTAAATTCATTTATAATATGTCTTACATTTAAACAGAATATATTCCAATGTAAGCGCAGCGATCTTATATTAAAACATAAAAAACAGCTATCATAATTTTTCAATTCATTGACATCGATCCCATTGAAACCATGTATTACCCTACAATTTAAGTTCATTATGAGTTCATTTTTTTCTTTTGTGTTCTCCATTTCTTTTATACGGTTTTAAACTTCTATTTGTTATGCTTACAGCAACAACAATTATTGTGCGCACTTTATGCTGTTTAAGTCTTGTTCAGTGTTAATAATTATGGATTGTGTGTTCTCGCTTCTTCGTGCTAAAATTTTAGTAGCGCGCGCTTGTTTAGTAAATTGTGTTTTGCGTCTTTATAAATATGCCAATACTGACTTCAGAACAAATTTCGTGTCATTTCGAAATTATTTAGTAGTAGAGGATTTCCATACAGAAATACGCGAGTGCTGCCAGATTTTCGGAGTAGTTTTGCTTAATTAACTGATTAGCTACTAGATGGCAAAATAATTTTTATGAATATACATTTTCGACAAGAAGATTAAAGTCCAATTAACTCATTTGATGCGAGTTAGTGGAGACACTGTCGATCTGTTGATTAAGGGAATCTAATCGAATAAGGCTGTAAGTGTTTGAAATTAAAAAAAAAATAAAGTTCACAGAATCTGAGAAGGCCAATCGAATACCACATTACTAAACTATACAAATACTTAAACGTCCCCATATTTATCAGCTCATCGGTTGCTGATTTAAGGTGGAGTTAGTGTCGACGAGAAAGGACGGCCTAAAATATTTAAAAAAAAAAAACTAATAACAAATAATCAAATGTCATACTTTCACTAAAATGATGACAGTATCGTTTTAGCTATAAAAGCAAATCGAAATGTCAATTCACGGCACGAATTGTTAAAGCACACATGTTCTGCCGATCTTTTACGCATTTCGTGCTACCGTTTGCTTTACACAACTGTAATCTCCATTTTAATTTAACATTAATTGAATTGAAATCGTAAAAGATCATCGACCGTGATTACAACTAAACAAAATCAATAATCACGAAATAAACTGACAATTAGGACAGCAACCATACCAAACCGTGTTCAAGTTATATGGCTTATTGGTTATCTATTATATACGTCGTACGTGGCTATCTAGTCCTCTTAGAGATTCACATAGACAGCTAGTGGGGCGATAGGTCAGCCATTTAACCATAATCATTGCTTCAATTATTGGATATACAAATTCAAGTAAAGGTACGGTAATCATCGGCCGATCTACAGTTTTCATTGATAGCAAGGTGTACTCAATGCGGTTATTTTCGAAACCTCCGTGTAATGATGATGGCCGCAACTAAAAATACGATCTGGACAATTTGTTTCCATTGGTCCTTTGTGCTTTGATTTGGCAGTTCATATGTCGAGTTCATAAATGTAAAAATGATGCATTCCTACAAGTTTCGCGGTCAGTATTGTAAACGAACTGATGATGCAGAACATGCCAAATGAGTGAAATTGCAATTTATTTATTTTTTTTTTGTGTTGTGGTACGCTTGAATTTTGCAGCAAATTTAGATATAGAGACATGTTGCAGTGCTGCTGTGAGTGTAGAATTCACGTGTGCCTATATCCATATAAACATGTGTATTCTAATCTTGCTGCGCAGTGATTTCTGCACATGTGTTTTGGGCATTATCATCGCAGAAGTTTGGCACTACTTGCGTTCATAAAAGAAAGTTTACAGTCAGCATACTGTCAATACTGCATGTGTTTTTGTTTTGTTGTCGCTCTGCAGAAAAACGTCAGGAGAGAAAATGAAAGGAAAATGTTTGCAATTTATTTAATTATTTAATCAGTTGAACAATCTAGTAATGGACAAAAGCAAAAAAAAAAATCCGATCGTGCCGCAAGACTCGGTATTAATATTGTTGCCAATGATGAGTTGGAATGAAATTGAAATCCTCCGAATCGATCATTGACAAAATTGGTTTTATTTCTGTCATTTATGACTTTAGTTTGAACCAAGAGTCGTGCACATTTGATTTTTAATTTGCGTTGGAACTGTCCGCATGGTAAATTTTATAAAAAGAAGTGTAAATTCAGTAACGCATCACTCGCATCATGATG
Source organism: Cheilosia vulpina (assembly GCA_916610125.1). NCBI lineage: Eukaryota > Metazoa > Arthropoda > Insecta > Diptera > Syrphidae > Cheilosia > Cheilosia vulpina. Next base: position 28,812,381 of record OU744278.1, read on the forward strand.
CTTTGCAAAATGTTCATTAATGCAAATATTGGCATCACTTTCAACGTCAAGTGTTCATTATTGCAAAGTTGATCAAACTGATGCGCAAATATAACGAAAAAAATCATCACAGAAATACCTGATGCGCTGTTGATTCGACGGCATAAAAGTAAGAAAAATGTCGGAAGAGAAAGAAAAGCAAGTAAATAAACATTTGCATCCATAGATACGTATGCTTTTTACAGAAAAATTTATAAATTTTGTTGATTTTTGTTTGATGTAAAAAGTGTGTTCTAAAACTCAAACATCATATTCAATCAGCATTCGATCAGCATAAACTGTGCATGTTTGACGTTTCTGAATTTACACGAAATCATTCATGAGATCTACAAATGAAAATTAGTATGTGTGTTGCTAAGTTTTAAAAAATGTGTCAAAAAAAAATGAGTGTTGAATTTTTGGAAAACGTTGAGAATTGTTTCGTCATATTATAGAGTACGTACTTCTGACAATAGCAATAGGCAATAGGTATCAAAGTGCATGTCAATTATGCATAAAAATGACCACAGGCGAATGACAAGATTATCTGTCAAAATACGAACGTTTTCAATATAGTATTCAATGTAGACTGCGTGACCAGAGGGTCCATATTAGCCTTGCTAGTCATTGAAGGCTTTTGTTTTATAATTTTGATTGTGCTAACACTGCTTATGTCAATACCCAACGGACACTTACACTGCTTGCTGATTGGTCATTTCACTATGTCAAAATAATATGACCACTTGGCATTGAGTTTAATTTTACCTTGAGTTTTAAATAAATCCTACCAAACGAATATTTCTCCCCATATCTACACAAGTTAATCGCCTTAAAAGAAGACTAATGGCCAAAATTACCAAAAAATGTCTTCGAAGTATCCGTCTGTAAGGCTTGCGGAAAGAACGCACGACCTTAAACGTTCATGACTCCAAGCCGTCAAAAATGTAACCGCACTAAAAGCGTAATCGCATAAATCCATTGTTCACTTAACTGTCAGACTGTCACACTTAATCAGGCATGTTAAATCCTTTACCTTACAGAGTACATAATTTCATTCATATGTGCAAACCCTTTAAATAAACTAATGGCTCCATAAAGACACAGAAGAGAGTCCCGCACTATTTTATTTGGCACTATAGTCTGCCCTTTCCAATTTGGACCCGAGTCTGGCCATAAATAACAACTTTTTCGGTTGATAAAAGTTAGTTTCACGAGCTTCCCCATCCGCTTGCAAATACAGCACTGGATGTAGGTCTACCTAGACCTACTATTAATGGGCAGAAAAAGTTTGTCTTTTTTTCGTTTTAATTCGATTTCCGAAGGTTTTATGTCCAAACTGAAGGAGACTCTCCGCAAAGCTCCATCATCAGAAAAAGGACTTCTTATATATATAGGTATATGTATATTTTTTGTAAATCGTTCAGGCAAATCCAACACACAACACAGAAGACCGAAAGGAAAAATGGGAAAGAGGATACGAAAATGGGAATCGCTTGCTAAATTGAACGAATGTTTATTTTGTTGAACATCCACCAGCAGCGAACAAAGGCATTTACGAACTTTTACCAAAATTACGTTCCGAGGGGTTGGTTGTTGAACCGCCCCCAAACTATGCAAGTTGCCATCCCTGACTGTGCCCGATCATGCTGCCACACTGATGATGATGATGATGGCGGACAGATTTCCACCATAAAAAAAGGGAAAAAAACAAAAGCGACACAAAAACAACACAAAAATGAACAACAATTTATGTGCTATTATTCAATTTTGAAAATTGGTTTTATTGGGGTTGCTCGATGGGTGGTATAAGGACTGTGGGAGTAGTAGGTATATCCTATCTGTATCATCATCCACCCCCGCCATTAGCAACACCGCAGCGGGAGCAGCAATAGCGTCGATAATGCTTCTCGATATAGGATGTAATGTAATTTCGGGTCATATTTTATGGCTGATTGATTTTTATCGTCAGGATTTTATGATTTGCAAATGTTTTATCCTTTGGTTGTGTTTGGTAGATACTTTTGGCAGGGTTGCAATGTGTACCGTAAACTGCTCAATTTGATTTTATCTTTAGGGTTATTGGAGGGATTTTACGTGACCTCGAAGTGGTGAAGTGTGCCTAGTCAAACATATAAAGGATTTGCTGTTTAACGTTACCGCGTAATTGCTGTACGATAAACGTAAAAGTAAAGTGGATTTTTGTAAGGTCCTCAGAGGCGAGTAATGAATATCCATTTTAGGAGGGATTGGATTTTAGGCATTGTTGGGGCAAAATATAAAAATAGTAACGAATAACCCTTTGAATTAAATTACTAAAAATTGCGGAAATTTTTATGAAAAACAGAATTGCAAAATATGTGACCTCCTTAAATTTGAGACTCATATATTTTGTTCAAAAGAGTAATCAACAGATCAAAAGCTAAAGGAAAGTAACGAACAATCAGATTTTTAAATATATTTTAGACCTTTGGGATTTTTTTTAGAAAGTCTTGAGATAAAGATTTCCGGAAAGATTTGAAAGATTCGAAAGCTGAAACTAGTCTTCGATTGAATACTAAACCGAGAAACATGCTTGTGGTGCTGGGAAATGATTTTTCATCAGTAGGTCCTAGTGAATGCATTAAAGATCTTATGTACTCATAATTTCAGTTTAATGTTTCATTTCATTTATTTCAATTAATTGGTTTGTACACTAAGATGTAATCTTTTATGGTACTTAGTCTGTTCACTTTAGGAAAATTGAAGATTCTTATATCTAGTTACCAAATAGATCTTAATCTAAGAAATATGAAGGGAGAGGTTGAGTTTTTAAGGGATTTGAAATATGTTTAATTTAAGAGGGTAAAGACTTGCAAAGTCTGACAGAATGAATAAATAAACGTGAAGAATTAAGGTAGCTACAATGGTAGGAAATAAGACTAGTTCTTGAGGAGCGAGTGAAATGAAGTCTGTTATACAAGTAAGACGGACATTGAATATTTATAACTTTATATATTTGTAAAAAGATACAATTCCTGGCGTTGATATATTCGTACAGGGCGCAACCAATTCAACCCTATAATGCACTGCGTCGTTAAAGCCAACTTGAAGTTTACGTTGGGATAACGAGTCTGGATTGCTGTAGACCACCTCAGCATATGTTATGACTTATGAGTAGTATGCTGAATGTCAATACCAGCTTTTGAGTGTTTCCTGTGGAGTAGAATAAGCACTGATCCACAATTTACGTAGACATCCCTAGATACGACCAATGATCACGTTGGTTATACGCTGATTATAACCAGATAAGTTTCGGTTAATTGTGTAGCCAAGACTAGTGACTGACCCAACAGCTTTAATTTTATTGTTATTCATGACCGTTTGCTCATACGACTCTTAACGATTTAAGTTCTACTTAAATACTTTTACTTTTTTAGGGCATAAACTGTCACATAAGAGTTAATGTGGCACTTAATTCGCTATGAGTCGTATCAGCAAATGACCCTCAGATATATACACTGCGGGTCTTTTGAATAGGGACAGCCGCTTCATCATTTGTTTTACTCTAAATCTCCAGTTGTTTAGTTCAAAAAGCAAAAATTAGTTTCCGTTATGATAGATTACTTTATTGCTCACACATTTTGAGCAAAATAAGAGAGTTTTATTTAAGAACAGTTATATTTCTTTATTTTTTTCTTTGTTCACTAATAAACTGCACGTTTAAAATTGGGTCAATAGAATAGGGAAAGTTGCAATTCGGTCGTCAATTCGAAAAGTGCTATCCAAAAAGCATAACTAAAATTTTGTGAATTTGCCAGTGTGCTTTGAGATTGTGGTTTTGCATTAATAGTAATAATAATAATAATAATGGGTAGAGGAAAGCCATTAAATGTCGCGGAAATGGCAAAAATCGACGCTTTCAAAGAGGACGGTCACAGTTTGCGTGAAATAGCCCGAAAAATTGAGAAAAGCAAATCGGTTGTGCATAATTATTTAAAAAATAAAGAGAACTATGGCAAAAATATGAAAGGACGTACGGGGGAAGTGCTAACTGCTCAAGATAAACGAGCAATCTTACGAGAAGCCTCTAATTCGGCTCGATCAGTGGCGAAAATCAGGGAAAAAGTTGTAGTAAGTGCAAGTTTATCAACAGTTAAACGAGTGGTTAAGAGGGCCCCACATTTGCAACTTAAAAAAATGAAGAAAAAACCACCATTAAATCCGGTTAGGAAAGAACAACGCTTGGAGTTTGCACGTCAGCACATGGCATGGGGAAAGAGGTGGCAAAAAGTAGTTTTCTCGGATGAAAAAAAGTTTAACCTCGATGGTCCGGACGGATTCAACTACTATTTCCATGATCTGCGAAAGGAAGAACGGTTTTTGACGAGGCATCACAGCAGGGAAGGTGGTGTTATGGTTTGGGGAGCTGTCTCCTACTATGGTGCGATACCATTGATCTTCCAAAGTACAAGAATGACAGCAAAATCGTACCAACAAGTTCTGGAAACAGCTTTTCCGCAATGTCAGCACATTTTCGGCCCCCTTAGGTGGACATACCAGCAGGATAGTGCTCTCATCCATACAGCCCGCATAATAAAAACTTGGATCCAAGCTCAAAATGTCGATTTGATGACATGGCCCCCGTATTCCCCAGACCTAAACATCATGGAAAATGTTTGGGGATGGCTCACGCGAAAAGTGTACGAAGGTGGCAGGCAGTTCGAGGACAGAAATCAGCTTACTGAAGCTTGCTTGGGGTGAAATTTCCCTAGATTATTTAAAATCGTTATATGATTCTATGAATACCATTATTTTTGAATTAGTTTTAAATAAAGGAGGAAGTACTCATTACTAAAAAAACAAATGCATACTTTTTTGTCACTTTTCGGGAAGTAAAAGCAAAATATTACTTCTGTCCCTATTCTATTGACTTAATTTTTTTGCATGTTTTTTAGATCATCATAGGTAACTGTGGAAAGAAATTGGTAAATATTCCGAATGTATTAATATAACACATCTAGTGAGATGTATATGGTATGAAATAACCTTTCATACCGTATAACAATTTTTATAGTAGGAAGTTAGGAACGAAACATTTAAGGTAAAATGATTCTAAGATATGCTGTCCCTACTCAAATGACCCGCAGTGTATCAGGTAAGAGAAATTAAAATAAGTTTTGGAAATGGGAATTACTTGAGATTTTGATGGAATAAGTAGAAACCTATTAGCTATTGACCAAGTGTGAATATGTTATAGCTCCTCGTTTATACAAAGAACAAGTTCATTTTCGTTGCTGAAGAGTTTCGCTATGCGTAATTGAACCGCATCTGCATATAAATGAACAGAAGCATATTTACGTACTGATGGGAGGTCAGAAGAAGAGTATCGGTCCCAATATTAACCCCTGAGGCACCCCCTGTTTAATTTCTTTTGAAAATGAAAGACGTTCACCAGAGAAACCCCTTTGCGATCTGCCAGAAAGAAAACTATTTATCAATTTTACTGCCCTTTCACTGAAACCAAATTTATTCCTTGGCTTTCAACACCAGGATTTTATAATATAAAGGGTTTTCCAATGAGAGGGTTATTGTGAATCACCGGCTATTTCGGTAGCTGTCACTTTTGAAGCTTTTATTCTTTGACATATGACAAGTAGAAACTACGCCATTACTAAAAATGGAACGATAAATTATTAAAATTCACTACAAAAATGGTGAAAATCTTGCAGCCACAGTTCGCAAAACTAAAGCACTTTTTGGACGTCGTGAAGCACCTTGCCGGACCGCAATACACAAATTCGTGGAAAAATTCGAGCTGTTGGGGCAAGTTAGTGATGTGAAGAAAAAAACCCGTGCACGTCGCTCAAGAACAACTGAGAATATTGCTGTTGTAGCCCAAAGTGTTGAATAAAACCCAGGTTTGTCCATTCCTCGTCGTTCTTTGGAATTGGGCATTCCACAAACGTCATTACACCGTATTTTGTATAAAGACTTGGGTCTTAAGGTTTATAAAGTTCAGTTAACTCAAACCGGCCGATCATCAAAAGCCCAGCGTCGATTCAAGACCTCAAAGATAAAATTCGCGAGGCTATCGAAGACATAGGGCGGCCACTTTGCGATTTGGTTATGGAAAATTTCATAAAAAGGATATGGTCCTATATGCGTGCTCGTGGTGTCCATTTGGCTGATGTTGTTTTTCATTATTAACGGCATACCTTCCTCTTTATTACGAAATAAACATCCGATCATTGGAAAACCCTTTACATTATCAAAGGCCTTCGAGAAGTCCAGCAGGCAAAGCAACGAAACATAACCCTGTCGTATTCTTGCCTTATCTCTTCAAATAAATTAACTATAGCTGTGGTTAGTTTTGAAACCGGATTGCTGAGCATACAGCAGTCAATTGAATGTTAAGTGCTTCGTTATCTGCTTTCCCATAATTTTCTCAAATGCCTTTGACAGACATGTAAGAATACTAACCGGTCTAAAGTCAGCAGGAGAAGATGGGTTAGTTTTCTTTGCAATTGGCAGCACTCTTGCAATTTTCCAGAACTGATGAAAAGTTGATGTTGTAATGCACCAGTTAATCACATTCGTAAGATGCGAGATAATTTGAGGTAAAATAAGTTATATGAAACTTATTGGAACGGAATGGAATGGAAATCGAAATGCGCCGCAAAAAGATGCCCAAACGTACCAGGAAATTTAAAATCGTCGGTATTCAAGTGACTGCGTTCATTAGCCGTGAGACCGGCCGTTTATACGATGACCATGTGTTCAGGAAGAAGAAATGCTTCAAAAAAAAAAAAACATAAAGAGCAGAAGGAACAAATGGCCAAAGAGCGGCAAGATCTCCGCTTCGAATAAGAGTGTACTACCCTACAGAAGACATATGGAAGCGTTCCGTTCATTTCATCTAAACACATACGCTCCAAACAATAGCAGGAACCGATATTTTTTCGAAAAAAACCTCAAGCGAGAAACCGAGATCGCTTGGCGACTAATGATCGCAATTTGTTAAAACAATAAAAACAACTTAGTTTAAAAAAAACAAAAAACCCGACTGACTGTAAAAAAAGGAATTAAAAAGATATGAACAAGACACATTCAAGTACCTATATCTAACTAATTGACATAATGAAACGTTCTAGGACAACATTCGACCACCACCGAATTTTCTTTATTTTTACAGTTTTTATTGTTCTGTGCAATTCATTTCTAAGCCGGATTTTGAATTTGTTTCTTGACAACTTTGTGCATTTGATATATTTATCAGTAGGTACTTGTCTGTTGAAAATCTCTGAGCTGTTTCGAGCCAAGAGAGGAACCACTCGTTACTCGTTATTTTGCTAATTTTGTCTTTTTCTGTCATTTTTGATGAGAACGTGTATAGACTTTGTGTGATTGCGATCGATTCACAGTCGAACCTGTCTAAGTGGAATACCTCTATTAGTGGGCCTAATTCTGGCGCACCTTCATTTTCCTTAAAAACAACTCTTTAAGTGAAACTTTTTCCACCTCTATAAGTGAAACTTATATTTTATAAATTAACCTCTGTAATTGGACCAGACTTGCAAATTTATTTATTTAAACCTCTGTAAGTGAGACAGACTTGCAACAAAAACCGTGGTTTTCGCTACAAATTTTTGCATTTTCTTGCCCAAACACGTTTTATTTTTTCGCAGCCTATATTTTCTTCCTTTACACTGACGACCAGTTGCATAGGGTTGTTTTCGTTAACGTCGCCATTGCGTCGACAAAAACAGTTTACCGTAATCTTTTGCTTTTACACAAGATGTGGACGTATCTTGACGTCAAATTTGTATTGTTCAGCTGCAATTCAGTTCGTCTTCGCTTATCGTGCTTACGCGTTTTAAAAATGTCGAAGCGAAAGTTGCAGTGTTTGTCAATTAGTGTAAAATTGAAGCTTTTGCATGAGTTCGATCACGGAAAATCGTGAGACATTATGTATTTCAATTTATTTGCAGGCTTCCTTAAATTAAACAAATATTTGCTCTAGACCAGTGATTCCCAAAGTGGTCCAGGTGGACCCCCAGGGGTCCACGGGAGACTCGACGGGGGTCTACGTTGGCATGACAAAAAATGGGGGTTCATCAGTTGTAAGTGACGAAAATTTATCTGGTTTCGATAGTAAAGAAAAATGTTTTCAGTTAGGCATGGATCAGATATCCTGTTTATTTAGCATTAATTTCCTTTTTTTCAAACATCCCTTAATTTGTTTGAGTAGTCTATTTTAAGAAGATTAGCGACTGTTACTTGTAAAAACTTGCATATTCGATATTCAGTGGAAAGCGCCGCTCATTTGTTTCCGGAATTTTGAAAAGAAAAGTGTGAGTGAATCGATGTCAGTGTTTGCCAGTGCCGGAAAAGGTAAGTACCTATTTGTAAATTTGTTATGCATACTTCTATTTCATATTGTAATAATATTATATTTGTTATGTTTGCGTGTAGTATGTACGCAATAAAAATTATATACTGAAAGGGGCCATTATTTGATACATCTTTAAAAGAAGAGAATGCCGAGAAAAGTTGAAGTTTTAGTACTTATTATTATAAAATTATGTATTTGCCCGACTGTGGCGATTCACTAAAAGAGACCTGCATGTTTGAACATATTTCAGTGCCCTAACAAATGCTATGTAGATGACTAAATATATTTTCATAAATGTATGTAGGTACCACTCGTAACGTAGGTACATCGAAGTTAAAAATAAATTATTAAAATCGTGGAGTTTTAATGTCAAAATATTCTTTAAAAGTAGGTACTATAGTATTTGCTTCTGAATTAACAGAAATGTATCAAAATATAATTAATCGAAAAATGTTAAGTATTACATTAAAATAGTTTCAGCCGTTTTGTAAAACCTCTTTATCAGTTTTGCCGCTGGTATTTTTGTTTTTCATTGCAATAATTAGTTAATCCTATCCTATTCTGTTAAAAAAGCCATATAATGGTAAGATCGCCTTATGATTAGGTACTAAAACAATTTTTTTTTACAGATAGGTAAATGATATTAAACATGGCTGAATCTAAGAAAAAATGTCGACAGTACAGTGTTGATTATTTGAAATTTGGTTTTCTTCCATCAAAGGCAGACAAACGATTGCCCATATGCCTTTTATGCAACAAAGTTTTGAGTAATGACTCTATGAAACCATCGAAGCTCGAAGATCATCTAAGAAGATGTCATCCTGATAAAATAGGCAAGGATTTAAAATATTTTCAAACATTGAAGGAAAAATGTGAAAAGAACCCCACCGTGCACAGTATGTTCGCTTCAACGTCTCAAAGTAACGATGATGGCTTGCGAGCATCTTACAATATCTCATTGCTTATAGCGAAATCTGGAAAACCGCACACGATCGGAGAACAGTTAATTTTACCAGCTGTTGAAGAGGTTTTAAAAACTGTTCTGCACAAACCTCCATTTGACGTACTCAAAAGAATTCCTTTAAGTAACAACACTGTGCAACGACGCATTGATGAAATGAGTTCTGATATTGAAAGCTTCTTGTGTAATTATCTGCAAACAACTCATTTTTCTATTGAAGTGGACGAGTCAACTTTACCTGGTAATGAAGCATTGATATTGGCATATGTTCGATTTGTTATGGATGAAGAAATCCACGAAGAGCTGCTATTCGCGAAAACTTTGGCGACGGACACTAAGGGCGAATCAATATTTAATGTTTTGAGTGATTTTTTTAAGCAAAAATCGATTCCATTTCAAAACATCATTACGGTGGCAGCAGATGGAGCTCCTGCCATGTTCGGGCGATATCGTGGGTTTATAGGCCATTTTAAAAGAATTATATCGGAAGTAACTGCAATTCACTGTGTCATCCATCGACAGCACCTGGTAGCGAAAAATTTGAGTGACAGATTGCATCAATCGCTTCAATTTGTTATTAAAGCTGTTAACAAAATAAGAAGCAACGTGTTGAACACCCGATTATTTGCACAATTGTGCGACGAAAATGATGAAGACTTCCAACGATTGCTCTTACATACTGAAGTACGCTGGTTGTCGAAAGGTGTATGTTTAACGAGATTTTACTCACTTTTTGAATCAGTTTTAGAGTTCCTGGAAAGTAAAGATCCAGATTTAAGAGAAATCCTGATCAAATTGAAAGCAGACATCGCATATTTGACAGATCTGTTCAAAAAATTCAATGACATTAATTTGCAGTTACAAGGGGACAGCTTAAATTTAATTAAAACTAAGAGTGTAATTTCGGCTTTTCTTGGAAAATTGAAATTTATGAAGCAAAATGTTAGTCGGCGCGAATTCTCCCAGTTTCCAATGAGTGGTACTAAGCTCGAGTAGCTCCTCTTGTAATACCACATTCGACACTTCCGTTTCATCAAATGGATTTATGATCCATGGTGGTATTTCCATATTGAGAATATCTTCAAATCTATCTTTGAAGTCATCATGCAGGGCATTTAAATGCTGAATGTATGTCTGAATATCCTCATCAAGACATTCTGCCTGTGATAAGTTTGGAAACTGGGAGAATTCGCGCCGACTAACATTTTGCTTCATAAATTTCAATTTTCCAAGAAAAGCCGAAATTACACTCTTCGTTTTAATTAAATTGAAGGTGAAGTTTAAAAAAGGCTATCAATTATTTTAGCTGCAGGCAGAAATACCCGACAAATATCCTGGACTGCGGAAAATTGCGAGAAAACATTTGATAGCGTTTCCCTCGTCATACCTTGTCGAAAAAAGTTTTAGTGTCGTTACAAACTTATTAACAAAAAAAGGAGCAGAATGAACATCACAGAACGCGGAGATTTGCGGTTATTCCTTACAAAACTGAAGCCAAATATTGATAATTTGCTGTCAATCCATCAAGTACATCCCTCCCATTAAAATTATGACCTTTTTTTTAATTGTTGATTTCCATTGTTGAAGTGACGATACGTTATTCATGTTTAATTTTAGTTCTATGAAGTCTGTAATCGTATTATTTTAATAAATGGAACGTAAGAAAGTATACCATTTTTCTTTTGGAACTCAACAGCGACGCACATTTCCATCGTTAGATCTAATCTTCACATTTTTTGACGAGTTTTGGGAATATGGTAAAAATGTAGCAGCAGGGGGTCCACCGAAACCAGGTTAATTTTGAAACTGGTCTATAAGAAAAATAAGTTTGGGAACCTCTGCTCTAGACTATACAAATTTGAACCTAACAATCAACATAATATTCGTTTGATGGTAACACTATCCACTAAAAATAAATGATACGATTTTTGGCTGTCAGTTGCGATGTTGAGTTGAAATATAGATGCCGCTAGGTGCGAAACTTGGCTGAGTATGAGTTGCGATGCTATTGTGAACAGATCAGAACTTAATTTATTTCACAGTTCAGTGTATTCCATATCTTGACATTTCTCACTGACATTTGTGTGACAATTGGGTTTTTTTCGTTTTTCTTTAAATTTAGATTTTTTTGTTTAGCCTATGACACTCCGGGGAAGAATACGAATCTTATGACACCTCACACTTCAAAATCGGTCAAGCCGTTGAGGCCACGGGTTGGCCCGATGGAACGTACATAGGTTACGCGCGAAACATATAATCCTCTCTGTGTGTAGTCGGGTAAAAATAGAACGCCACATGTATACGTGAATCCCTGGGGTTGAATTACCGCATTCATCATCGAGTACTACGTGACTGAATTTGTTATTGTTTTGCAAGTAAAATCCACAAAATTCAGTGACGTATTGCCCCCTTACGTATGCGGTAATTTTTTTGTTTTCTCCCAGAGTATACATTACTTCTGATCGCTTTGTAATGATATTGATGACTAGTAGCAAATTTAAGAAAGCTCATGCAGCCCCAAAATTCAAAATTGTAGGGCTTAAGTTACGCACCCCTAAAGCCAGCCAGTGACTTTTATAAGTTCATATATTGCCTTTAGATGACATTTAAGCGAGTTAGTTAAGGCTGTAAGAGTTCACAATTTCAAAGGTTATACTATTTTAATACTAATTTAATTTTTTTTTATCCTTGTCTGTAAAATCCTGAAACTATTATCTGTCCAGCCGTCTGTCACACGGGGATGTAGCTCAGATGGTAGAGCGCTCGCTTAGCATGTGAGAGGTACGGGGATCGATGCCCCGCATCTCCAGTTTTTTTTTTTTATTCAACAGCATGAGCTCTATTTCTCTATTTGCATGCAGATGTGTTATACGTATCTTTTTAGAATTTATTGCTACTTTCAAAACAGAATTAGTATTCGACGCACATAGTCCCACATCCCACCAATTGGTTTCAATTTGGAAGAAACATATTCAAAATGAAAACGTTCACACTATTCAGTGCTCATTAACGAATAGACTTTCTGGAGGCATTCGAATGCGAAATTTATATACGTACGTGGCTATTTATATCCAAGTTCCGATGTTTGTTCAGAAATTATAACATTGGGGCGGTTGGGATGTTCTTTTTAATATTGCTTCGATGAAGAAGGTGGCATTGATTTTATGAAATAATGCTACATTTTATGAGTATATAGACAAATTTAATATAATGGACAAATGATTGCGCCTGTCATTCAGTAGTAAAATTAAAGTTCTAATAAATGTAACCCGTAGACATCTTATTTAATGAAATTTTGTAAATTTATAATTAATTTTAAATTTAAATAACTTAACATAATTGTATAGCTATTCTATTAAAATAAATTTCTTTCATTCATTCATTCAATAGTTAGTTGCCAATTAAAGAATAGCCAATTTACCGGATAACTTTACTAAATGAGATTGCTGTCAAAAACACCAAAATCTAATAATTTTTGCGACTAAAACCGATATCAGCCGTTTTTGAAAAAAGCAACCGGTCAAACAAATTTGACTAATCTAACGAGGCGATAAATTTGATATTTAATTAGTCTATTCGAAACATCAGTGTCGATTTGTTTTAGTGACGTTTTCCTATATAAGAGCATTTTTAAAGATGCATTAATTTTAGCTGAGTTCAGAACGCGTTTTAAAGAAAGGCTGTTAATGCATTGGGGACGTTCGTATATTTTATGAAGAACGGTAACTAGATTTGCCTGGACTAATTATACATACGCGTTAAAAATGTTTTATCAACTTGAATTTGACAACTAGGGAACCCTTTCAGGTTGTTTAATAGTAGTTCGAAGAACAATAAATATTTATTTAGTGACTTAGGGCACGTTTTTTTACTAATAGCCAGGACGTATAGCCAATTTTTACTGAGGGTGCGTTATTAACTACTCAGATCAAATATAAATACGGTTGCATTATATTACTAGTCGAGAGTTACACAACTCCTTAATGTTGTAAGGTAGATAGTGCAATGTTCCCCTTTTTTTAATGTCAAATCAAATTTTTGTTTATTAAATTAACAACGAGCATTTCGAACGGCGTTTATATGAAATTCAAAATGTCAACTGCGTCGTCAGCAGGTTTTCGGTCCTAATTGTTCAGCTTAAAAATGTATTTAGCATATATTACATTTTTGTTTTCGAAGTGACAGCCGCGTCAAAAAATAAATTTTAATATGCAATATAGTAATGAATGTGAGATTAAACTGTATGCCAAGTGGGCATAAAATGCCAATTTCTGACAGTTCTCCTGTAAAAATATGGTCAGACAATGTAATGGGCATATCTCACATGCCCTAAATGCCACATATGACCAGGCTGAATTTAACAGATAAAAATGCCCAAATAGCATATAGTGTAATCGGACAATAAGCACGAAGGCCAGCATTAATTTCGTTATGGCATTGCTGGCATTTTTAACGGATTTATTTTGTTGACATCGATGTTTGAGTTCGCGTAATTGCGATTTCATTTTCGTTGTCTTTTTTGTACTACAACATTTGATAAAAAATAACAAATGCCTTAAATGACCGTCAAGGCAAATATGACCATATTAGTAGTTTTGGTCATATAGTCTAATATACAGTTTTGATAATCCTGACAGTTAGTCTCGTCATTTGACTGTTGGCATTCATATGCATAATTAGAATACAGTCTAATCTTAGCTTATAAATTTATGAATTAAAAAAAAACTGTATGTAAAGCCCGTATGACACTACATTGTTTCCTCATTTTTTTCATGTTGAAAAGTTAGCGGTGTGTAAAAGAGACTGAAAGTGTATTACGAAAGGGGTAATTGTTTGCGAAGCAACCACAAATTTTCAAACAAATTTATTTTCAAATCATCCTGAAATGTCAAAAAAAGAAGCTGCCAGCAGCTGACAAATGTAATTTGAATACATTTTTAATGCATTTTTTTTGACGTTTCTACATTTATAAAGTTGTGTATGCACTCACTCCTATCTGGAATTTTCGTTCTAATTTTTCGTATTGCTGTAGTTTCATTTTAAAAGCAGACAAAATGCAAAAAAAATGTAGTGTCATACGGGCTTAAGCAGTAAAACTTAAATGTGTGACATATCTTTACAAATAAGTAAACATGTTTATTTATAATTTAGCTGATATACATTTTAAAGAAAATATAATTGTTTTCATTGATTGTATTTATTAGACTTTTTTTTTTTGTTAACTCTTTCAAATCTCTACACATATTTATAAAACATAGTTATCGTTCAGCTAGTTTTCTATAAATTTAATGTGTTTTTTTTTCGTTACTAAAGGAAATATTCATGAAAAGGTTATAACTCAAAATTCATACCCACTCAGAAATGTTCATTCATATGAAGCCCATCATGTTTCATTCATTCGCCGGCGAAATAATTTTTCGCCAAAAACAAAAAAACGACACTAAGGCACAATAGTGTCTTAATTTATTTATTTCCACGAATAAATATTTCGCAGTTTACTTCTTTATTTATGTATTGATTACACTATTTAATAACGATATTGTAAAATACATGTTTAAACATTTCGGAACGCATCCATTCGATGAAAGAAACTCAAAATCGCAGTTTGTTTAGATTAAAATAATTATTTTTTTTTTGTATTTTTTTTAATAAACGATCTTTTCTTATGGACTGCGTCGATATTCATGGTGAAATGTAGTTTGCATGTTTTTTTTGACAGGATTTCGTTTTTTTTTTTTTCTTTTTTCGCACGGAAAGTTCTTTCGTTCGTCGAAATTCCCACAAAATGGATAGAAATACTACGATTTAGGAACACAGCTGAGTGTCAGTATTTTCTTGCAGCTCCTCCATTTAGAATTTTATTTTGTTTTGCATCTTCTCATTCCCGTCAGACAGTAAAATTGGAAGCTTGAGGGGTATTATTAAACGAATTACAGGGCAAATCGGAATGCCAACAGTCTATTCCTAATTAGTTTATGCTGTCTGGTTTCTATAATTAAAATATAGCATGTATATCCGAAGGTACTTGGTACAATATATTGCAATATACTTTTAATTTTACTACGATTTTTAATTGAAAACTGGCCACAATCAAAAATCTATTTTTTTTTAAGTCGACTAGATTGGCCTGGACTAGATTACGCAGCCTGAATGCAAAAACTAAATTGGTCGGTAACGTCACTCGTATAAACGTCCTAAATCTATATCCATTGGAATTTAATTTCATTTAGAAAACAAAAGGATAGGTGGAAGTAAATTTTCTGCCAACACTCAAAACAAATATTCGCAGTGTCTCTTTGACTAGTCTAATTGACTTTTGAATCTGTAGTAATGTCTACATTTGTCCTCTCAACCAAACAGTCCATTCGACAAACTGCAGTGCAAACAAAAACTTTACAAACCAACTAAATCCTAATAAATGACCCCCTGTGTTGTGGATATAGTCTGTCTGAAACAGCAAGGACACTGTCCGAATGTCCCCAATATCTTCCCAGTTAAATGTCAACATCACTGAAGGACATCCTTCCATTCGTGTGCATCTATTTCTCTGCATTTATCCGTTAAAACTTTCTCATTACAAGGAAAATCTAGTTATCCTTAATGGGGCGACGGAAACAGTTTTAAGTAATTTCTCCAAATTGCTTCAGCTCCTTTCCTTCCTTTCGATTTAATTAAATGTATTCATATGCGTTTGTCAATAATTCATTTCGTTTTTCCGCACTCGTTGGGATCTCCTCACACTTCGAAGAGATTTATGCCGAAAAATTACACCGAAAATTGTTCAGTGACTGCGAGAATCCTTTTTACGCCAAAAATAAACAAATCCGAAATCCCCTCTTCCCAACTAAACAGGGACCGTAATAGCAGCAGCGCAGCATCCTTAAAGTAAAACAACAGTGGCAATTCATACATTTATGCATGAGCAGGATGTGTAATGTAATATTGGCTGCTCTCAAGGATTTTCCATAGAAAACAAGGATCATATACAAGATTTTCGTTTGCGGCAGGGTCGTGCGGAGTTGGTAGGAGGCAGCGTTTTTTGTGTGTTTGTATATTTTTCATATTCAAAATCCCGAAATGTTCGAGTAAACTGATTTTATTTGCCAGGACTATAGCATTACATGGATATCATCGTCGTTTTGCGTACACGGATTCGCATATTTAACAGTAAGCACATAACCCTTGTGTCTATTGGTGGTTAAATCATCGACACTGTTTTGCTCGAAAATGGGGGCGTCTTCGTTATCGTCGAATAAAGGGGGTTTCATTCCAAATTGTCGTCACGAGGAGATATTTTCATGGGCACGTTTAGTTTTTTATTTCAAAAGTGAATTGGGTTATGGATACCTTTTTTTCTTTGTATGCCATTACTGTTGATTTTGAAATAGACTATTATAAAGCGGTGGTCTAAAAAGCCTGAATATACTAAATAGCGGAAAAAGTTCAACTATAAAAAGCAAGAGGTTCATATAGGACACAAAGCGTAGTTGGGAGTTTCCATTTTATTTTGTAGCTATATAGGTACTCTTGGATGCTTGTCATACGTTTGCATGAGGCACACATTTATGTCAAAATGTGACAGCACAATGAGTCATTTGTAAATGTTAGCAAATGTATTTATATATATTGCAAATATTGTTGGGTTAATCTGAAAATATATAGGCAGAGGTATGTATATTGTATAGTAGCCTATCAAATAATAGCTTTAGACAAGCGGGGTCGTGTATTCTATTGTCTATAAAAAATGAGCACAAATCAGCTGAGAGCTGTCAAATTGTTTGTCGCTGATAAGTGTTGACCTTCGAAAAAGAAAGATCTTAAAATTTGGTTACCGCGTTACATAATTCCCACCAACCACATAAAGAAGTTTAATAAAATGTGTTCTTTTACTTTTATGCAAAGTACCTGCTTTTATTTGTAACCGCTAGGGATAGCTCATCGCGGTATTTCCTTTACATTTTCTTACAAGATTCATCGCAGCATTAACTTGTAGGTAGACGTTTGCAAGTCCCAAGGTAACGACCAACAAGCCTTTTACAGGTCTGAAGTAATATAGAAACCACTAGTAAAAATCATACAACAACCCATTTCTCAAATCAACTGCTTCGCGTTCATGATCGGACAATATTACGTGAACGCCTTAACACCTCCTATAAGTGCAGTTTTAAAAAGGTAAGCCCACAACAGATAATACTTTTAGGCATAGACAAATCAACTCGCAATCCTCTTGCCGCTGGCCAACTCAATTTTTTTTTAAATTCGCCATTTTGTTTTCCTATCGGTGTTATGTCAATTAAGAATTCATGTGACATGCAAAAACATACAAAAAATACAAAAATAAATGCTGCCAACCTCGGCAACCGTGGGCAAAAGTGTTACGAGTTCGGGAATATCACATTTTTACATTACTCAATGCCAATGGTTACTTATTATACATTTTTTAAAGGCGAATAATACGATTTTGTTGGTCAATAAAACTATCTACAGGAGATGATTTGCATATAAGAAACACATTAGGACAAACACAGTTATGTATTTATCTCTTTTTGATATCATTAAGATCGATTTCATGAGTACATTTTTCTTAAATAACTGATAAAGGTTTTTATTTTCATGCAAATATTCTACAGTGACAATTTTTCATTAGTATTTTAAGCAAATGTACACTTATTCTTAAAAAAAAAATACTTACATACATAACGAGTAATTTCAAATTTAACGGATTAAATTCTATGAACGCTGTCAGCAACTTTTCCCACAGCGGAAGTGGCATATGCAAGGTGCGAGCGTGTTGGTGAGCCGGATATTTTGAAGTTACGTGACATTTGTCAATACGAATTTCTATGTAACAATACTAGCGCACTTAGCATTTGCCACCCAATAAAAATATAGCTTGTAGGCAAGTAACGGGAAATTGGCAGAAGTTGGTGGTCCCAGTGTTGTCTCTTTCTTTTAGGCTTCAGCAGATCTTCAAAAAGACCTTAAGCTAAAATAAATTTTCACAGTGCTTTCAATGACTTTAAGGGCACCTATGATAGCATCTTATAGAAAAAGGCGAAGGCAAATAGTACAGAACCACTTTCACGGGCTTGACAAAACTTATTCGCTTGATTTTTTTTGTTGGGAAGGTTGTGCAGAGATGTAATGCTGCATGTCATTTGTTTTCTAATATTTCACATGTAGGGCTTACATGTCACAATCATGGTAGAATTTCTGCCACTGGGCGAACTCTAGTGAATATAGATGGGCCACGGCGATTCTGTAAAGGATGGCCCATCGCTGTTGGGTTATAGTCACACTTAAACCTTTGTAACCACTAAAAATCAAAAAATTATTTTCTAATTTAGACAAAGTTTCTTATAAATAAACAAGTGATATATGCGAACAAACAAAGTTTGCTAAGTGAAAACAAATCATTTAAGAAACGAAATTTTTGTATATGAATAGAAAAATTATTATGAAAAAATACATGTATCTTGTATGCGGGGGATTTTCTTTTGAATAGCAGATTAAGCTCGTTTATTATATCCGAATGTTTCTTATAAGAGTGTTTCTAATATAAGCTCCTTTTATTTTATTTTATTTTATTTTATGAGAATACAGAGAAAAGACACGGTTTTTCCGCATGCGTTTCTTAAAAGCGATATGTTTTATATAAGTGTTTCTTAGATTCGTGGTGGACTATATTTTTAAATTACAGTTTATAAGTCTTTGGGGCTCAACAAATTATCAGAAACACATGTTGCACAATGTTGCGATGCGAAGGTTCGATAAAAGCTACGCTGTGGTCATAAAACCTTCTGAAGACTTGTCTGCCGTTCCAGTGCATTAGCATACGAATGAATTTTTACATTTTTTGACGGACAACCCCTCAAAAGAACCTAAAAAGCATTTGTGATAAAATATAAAACTACAAAATTATTTTGTGAATAAAACTTTTAATATCTTTTGACCAGCATTTGACTTCGCCATGAGGTTGGTAGAACTAAATATATTTTCTGTGAATTTACCTCAAAATGCAATTATCAGAAAACTTAAAATTAAAAAAAAACGAGTGTGCTTTAGACCACACGACTGAAGTAAAACTTCTTTAGCTCTGCTCTCTCTTGCTCCTACAGTATGATACAGACAATATGCCACGGTTGCCACTTACAAAAAAAACTCAAATTATTTTATTTTATTTTGCACAGCTGGTAACTGCTAGAAAACATGGGAGATCATTTACCTATTTTCTTATAACAAACCCTTAACAAATTAGAGTTTCATGTCTGTATATGAATAATATAATTAATTAATCTATCCATATCTCAACATAAACAGAAACAGAAACTATTTCGAAGTCAAAAGAATATATATATATATCTGTCAAAAGAAGAAAATGAGTGCATTCTGTAATTTTTTGAACAGCAAATAAAACAGTATTATATGGATGGTGATGAAGCATTTGCAAATAATGCAATGCGTTCACTCAGAAGCAGTAAGGTAGCATTTAAATGAGGTGGCATCCAGTTCGCATTATTGGTACATCTGCTCAAACAGTTACAATAACCAGATAAAAATTACCAAATTAACAAAACTCAAAAAGAAAAATTAATTACCAAAGTGGCAACCTTGCAATAGGCGTGCACTGTGTCTTGGATAGACGAAACGTAACTGGCTATGAGAGAAAGAAAAGATACTGAGTGCTCGCACGTCTCTCTGTTGCTCCTACAGTGTGATACAGATGCACTGCAGTGATACCAGACTTTAGAGGCAGGTTATCCCACGGTTATACTCAAAATATCCCTTTTATGTTTACAAAATAAATAAATTTATTTTTTTAAAAAAAATACTCGTGATTCATTCAGACACATATGCCATTTTATGAAACAGTTTAGGGAAATAAAAAAAATTAAAGCATTTAGATATTTTGAAAGACTTTTTTCTAAACATGAAAACATTTAATTTGATCGTAGGTTGAATCATTTTTTTATTCTGAATAAAATGAGCGATTAGGAACAAAATCTGACCAAAAAGTAAAATCCCTTTCTTTTTGTACTATGAGGTCTGAAAAATCCCTTTGTCCCTTTTAGCTTATTATTAGTGAGAAAATCCCGCAAAAAGTGATAAATCCCCCGATCTGGTTTCACTGCTGCACTGTATGCTGAGTCTTAGATAGTGAAACGTAACTGGCTGAGAGAAAGAGAGAACGAAAATGTGTGCTCGCATCTATCTCTCTTGCCTCTACAGAAATATTCGAAACAAAACGTAACTGTCTCTCTTTTTAGCTCACTGACTTATATCGCCCTCTCAACTTCCGCTCGCAGTTTCCGTAACGCTTTCGTGACGCATTCACCAGCTTACCCCCCAGTCAAGCGTGCATAAAGAAGTATTACATCAAAAACTTCTTCTTCTGGTCTTGCTGTCATCGGATCAGACAAAATTTTCGAATAGGAATAAGCCTCTTAACCCTAGAAAGATAATCTACGTCCGCGAGACGTATGGCGCGGAAACATTGTATTGTTCATATTAAACTTTATTTGCACTCATTAATTTATTTATTTCGATATTACCTACATAATTAAATAAAATACTAATATATGATCAAAATTACCAACATGGGTTTCATTAAACACACTAATTAAGTGTCATACGTCCCTCAGACGTATGATTATCGTTTACGCTATTTATTATATGATTATCTTTCTAGGGTTAAAAGAATCTGCTCTCTGTCATTTTCATGATAAGGGATTGTCAGGCTTGAAATGCAATATGAAGAGCTAAAGATCAGCACAGTAACTTTCGATTTTACCAAATCAGTAGTGCCAACTATGCAAAAAAAAAAAAACAAAATTAAATTATATAAATGCCAATATTAAAAAATACTATGAATCAGATTTCAGACCGAAGGTATAAATAAATAATTGGCGCAACAGGTCCGTAGGGACCCTAGCCTAGCTTCTCACAACCATTCGTCTTGTGTGAGTTTTTATTTTTGAGACGAATGGAAGGGATCTACAATTTTATGCCGAGTCCAAACGGCCAATTGAGAAGCTCTTTCATGACAGTTATACTCTCGGATGTTTGTCAGACGTTCGCGAGAGGTGGCGCAGTGAAAAAAACCTTAAGTTTGAATTTTGGGTTTTTCTCGGGATTCGAACCTGGGACTCCTCGCTTAGTAGTCCAACACACTAACCACTAAGCCACTGAGACCGAAGGTATAAACCGGTTATTTTGACAGTTTCTCCCAAACAAATCTTCTAAAGATGGATTTAATGAAAAGCCTAATCCGCGGTTTCAGCGAAGACACTCAAGACCCTAGTTTAGTAAGTCTGACAGCTGATTGATTTCGCCTAGGAGTACGCCGCGCTGTAACTTGGAGATCGTTTCGCGCAATATAGCAACGTTCCGCAATATATTACTTGTAGTTCTTATTAAGGTACGACAGTGGATACTGTCTAAATCGATAATATTCCTTACAAGTTGTATACAGCCATTCTCAAAAGGTGACTTGGCGGGCACTCTAGTCTCCAATTTAACTGCAAAATGCCAAATATTATCGGGAATTCTTAGGCAAATTACACAATTTGCGTATCCCGAACAACAGTTAACCAGAAGCATTGCTTCCAACAAATTAAATACAAAATTACACGAGTAAAACCGAAGGCAAATAACCAATCAGTGTTATTTTGTCTTGGTAATACAATTTGATATAGTACATTCATCTGCCAGGGGAATTCAGAAAAATCTCCTCAAAATATTCCCAGCTATGTAAAAACCTCACCCCACATTTTTTATTTTTATTTATTTAGGAGCCAATCTGGCGAAACCGAAATCGAACGTCTGATGCTGGATGATGATCCTTCGATTTGAACCCATTCTGGTTCATTTAGTTTGTTTAGTATTTTGCTTAGCGATTGTCGTCCTCTTCATTTCACTTTCGGCCTTTATAAATAACTGTGCGGGATAATTCCAATTGTGGTTGACAGGATTATTATTTTCCTTTTTGCGTTTCGAACAATTTCCCATTCAGCAACATTTTCCTTATTTTGTGATGATGATTTTTCGCCTGTCTGGAAGCTCCGCAATAAATAAATATAAATATGCTAACATCCATACTATATGAATGTGTGTCGCATGTATGCCCTACAATCAATGTCACTATAATGAGCACTCAGATGGACATCATCCCTAGAGTCGGACCGATGCGATGGAATGGAATGCAGGCAATCAATCTTTGTGTGTGATGACATGGGACGTGGCCAAATAAAAATCTATAAGAGGACACACGAAACGTCTATGTACTAAACAAACGGTAAACAAGCAAGCATTTTAGCATCTTTGTCGACGTCCCCATAAACCACAAGATGAGAAGTAGGAGAGACGAATCAGAAGACAAAGATGATGCCAACGTAAACAAAACATCCTTTATTGGGGAATATTTCACAAAGATTGTTGTTTCGAGGATTTCTTCGGGGATAACGAAACGAATGCGCTTCCATTTGTCAGGATTTTGCAAAAATATTCTCACTCATCGTCGATTGTTGTTCGTTGTGTATGTTAAGTTGATGTGTTATGATTTGTCACCGCACAAGCACTCGCTTGAGTATAAGAGGTGGTTGGGGCGGTGTTTTATCAATGTTCTTTAGGTGGTAATGATATTTGTTTGACATCTCTTGATACTTTTTGATTGCTTAGCATAATAAAAAGCTTTTGACGAAAACTTTGTTCACAATATTGCGCATTCTTTCGGTTCATGCGAGTGTGTTTGTTTGCTTTGGGATTTGAAGTCATCTGTTATCATCAAGTGATTGAGAAGAAGGGATTAGGTTTTTATCTTTGTGAGGAGTTATGTCGATTTTGTACTGACATTGAATCATTTGGGTTTGGGGCTAATTTTTTACTGAAATCTGACTGGTAATATTTACATAGTAGTAGGTGATGAGAATACTTTTCAGAACTTAAGGTTCTCAAACCGTTTATTTGAGAGAGCATTCTATATTGGATTTAATATATACACAAGCACGTTAAGAAAACGGCCGGAAGCAAGCCACTAACCTGCGTACGCCATTATATCTGTTCTCTTTATCTAGGAGCAATAAAAAGCTTCAGTCACATGAGAGCTCTAGAATCCCGATATCACTCAGACTTGGGCCTATAACACACTGCTACAATTGGTCAAATTTTTCCAGTTTTATATGTTTGTTTACTCTTTATTACAGAAGAAACTTCATATAGTGCGTTTAAAGTCCACGTCTCTATGTCGCTGTATAATTGGAAGAGCGAAGGTAGAAACCATTTAAAATTCGCGCCGAAAACATACTTAAAAACGCGTTTGGAGTTGTTTACTAATTTTTAACAATGCGACTAGCAGCGCTCTCAAAACCCAGTTAGGGATGCCAGACTTCCCGCTCAGTGCGGGACTGTCCCGCTATAAGGTTTTTGTCCCGCAAGTGTAACACCGTAAAATGTTCCGCCTTTCAACTGTCGCTCTATTATTACTTCATTATTAAATAAAATAAATTACAATTAATAATACATATAAATTATAGCGCTAGCCGTAACTATGGCTATAATCAAAACTTAAGTGTGAAGTGCGCCTTAATCTGATGATGATAGTTCGGGGCAAACTCAAAAAGTAAGCCGCCTGTTTGAGATTTCACTTTGTATTTTTAAATAAACGGCTCATTTCCACTAACAAGTTTCAAAATAATTATTTAGAACAGCATTTCGACTTTAATTCCAAAATTCAGTACTTACGACGAATTTACGAAAAAATGCAAAATTTTGAAAATTTCATCAAAATTATTGAGCTTTTTAAAATTCAAAATATAAATAATGATATACTCTTTGAAGACTTTATTGCATTAAAGAGTTTTTTTTTTTGAATGCGAGCTTATGTCAATAGTATGAAAGAATAACTTCATCCGATAAGTACTGAAATTTAAAGTTCGCCTTTCGTAGAATTGCATGTTTTTTTTTTATATAAAGAAACTTTTATCTGTGTAACTTAACTTGCCTATAAATTGCAATTAAAACGAAGACTGTTAATATAAATTAGAAGTAATATAATAAAAAGTGAGATAGTTTCTCGTTAATTTAAACTTGTTAGTTTCGTTAGTTTCGTGATATGAATCGGTAGTTTCTACTGTTCCTTTTGTTTAATTAATTTTTGTTTATATGTATTTTTATATAAAAATGGTTTAGTCAATACTAAGTCAATATAAGTCTGGTAAAATATTATCCTTAATATATAATCTTCATATAAAGTATTTATTATAATTTTTATTAAGTTTTGTTCCGTCTTGAATTTTTACTTTTAAAATATCGGGAAAATCCGAAAACTAAATACGTTGTTTTGAAAAAATTACATAAAATGTACAAATATGAATTATTAAACCAAATATTACTTATTACAACAAATAAAATGTAAACTAAAATAAAAATGATTTTTTACTTCAAATGCAAAAATGTACCGCCTGCTAATTTTTCAGATCTGGTCCCATTCGAAAGCACAATAAAAAACAAACCAAATATCAATAAAGTATTTTTCATATACCTGTAAAACTTATCCGTCAGTGTACAATATCAATCGAAAAAGTTCACCGCTTCATCAAGGTCTGTAATAACCTGCAGATCTGGGTCACACGAAACTTTCTCGTGCAACGATTGGTAGGTAGGTAAAAAGTTCAGAAGCAACCGTACAAAAGATATAATGTACCATAATGTGCACTTGCACTTAACAAGATTTTTTAGTACAAGGCCCTGCTCGTTTAAGGTGTTTATGATTGGAAGTAGGGTTCGCGATAGACTGATATCTTTACATAGCTATATTATGTAAGAATTCAAGATTTTTTTTTTAATTTCGATTAGCAGTTTAAAACAGAAGTTAAAAAACGAAGTACGGGATCTGATTTAGAATACTTGTTGGTGCACTCAGGCAGCAACAGAGACCTTTGGGAACCTCTGGGTGGAGAATAAACTGTTTCTCCTTTGGGTTGGTTACAAAACCTGTTGTTTTATTGAGTTCATTCATAAATGGTATATTATTAAAGGTTTTAGATAAACGCATACTTACAATGTATCTTTCTTATATTTTAAAAGGTATATAATGCGAACGAATGAATTTTTTAAGTAATTACAAAAGTCAATCAAGGTAAAAAAAAACCTAACCAACTACTGAAAGTTGAACCGCCTTTTTGACACTTTAGCTTTTAGCCATAAGGGGGCTATGTACATTTGGTTATGCCCTGCTTACACTCAGTGGCGGACTTGTTCACAACAATGCTTATATTATCTTTAATATGTATTTTCATCAAAACTGTTACAGCGGTTTTTGTAAAATTATGCAGATAAAACAGTAACAAATATTTCAATGTTTACTTCGAAAAATTCTATTGCTTAACTTTTTAACTGAAAACTGAGTTAGTTTATTAGACTTTTATTTTCATCTTTAATTCAATACAGTCTTCGTAAAAAGAAAGAAATATATATATATACTTAAGTCTATTATGGTTTGGCCTATGGCCGTCTACCAGATTGACAAAATAGCGTAAACTTTAAAAATCTTCTTCAAGAAAACTGAGTATAAAGTATTGTTCAGGGTGTTAGCATTACTTGGTTTTTAAGGTTTTAGTATAATCGGAAAAGGGGTTTTCGAGAAATGAGCATAAAATAAGCGGTTTCGGTGATTAGAATTGAAAATTAAGGATGCAATAATTTTAAAATCATAAAGAAAACAAAATTTTTAAAAAAGTTCATTTTGAAAAATCCATTGTAAGATAATATATCTAGAAAAAAAGTTAGAATTACCATATAACCTTAGGAATGACTTTTTTTTACAATCGTATGGACCGTTTTCAAGATATGTCCTAATGTCAAAAGTACCGTTAATCGATTCTTAAGCGAATAACTGAGTATGCAGTCATATTTAAGGGTTCATCTCACCCCTTTATTAAAGCATATCGCTTAAAAAATAAGAAAAAAAAGCAGTCATATTTACCTCACTTAAGCTCAAATACCAAATTTGGTTGAAACCGTTAGACCCGTTTTCGAACAAATCAAATTGGTATGAACATTTTACATGGGAAGTACCATTAATATTGAGGTTACCGTGCAGAAAAATAAAACGTAACTATAGACCCCAAAACTCCAAGTCCGAAGTTTCAACAAACTCCTGGCGTCGTTTAGGCTGTAGAAGTCGGAAGCATACGTACAGACAGACGGACAGAATTTCGTGACCCACTTTTTTTAAGTTTTTTTTTCATAATTGATTAACATCTCGAGTTCGAAAACAATATCTTTCTCTGACTACGTAATCGAGAAAGTTAAAAATGTCAATGAAATAACCTGTGATTTGCAATTTATTTCAATAGTTTCTATCTGTTCGTTAAAAAGTAATTATAACGATTTAGATAGGAGAGGGACTTCTGGCCCATCCTGTATTATAGAATTTGAAATAATTCTACGGATTTCCAATAGATCTGCATACTTCGGCTTTCAGCATGCACATTTACGTCTCTGGTAAAAGGTTCTTCCAATGCTTGCGCTTTTAAATTCAATCCTCGTCCAATATCAAATGGGATTTATAGTCGTTCCATGAGAAGCAGGAACAAGGTCAAGCGCCGTACATTTCTAATGTAATCTTCCACGCTTTCTATACATGCATCTGAACATGAACTATGCGACGACGACCCACGGGGACGAAAGAAAAGACACTCAGCAATTTTCCAAATTGTTAAGTGATTTACGACACAACAAATGCAAAAGTCAAAAACCTCACCACCATTACAAATTGGCCTCCATTACAGATTACTTTTCGACTTGTTCGACCCAACCACCACCGTCAGCGCTACTGATGCCACCCTCATCCATGCACAAAGCGATCTACTCAATTGATTCAAGGGTTGGCGCAAGCAAAAAAAATAAAACTTGTATGTATATAGGAAACCCTTTTCAATGGCATTTTAAGTGGGTGGGTGGTGACACACTCCCCGACAGGACAGCCCTTAAAAGAATATTTTTTTATTGCCAAAATATGGTAATCGATCTTCGAAGGAGACCGAGGTGGTGTACTCGTACCTACCCAGATTCGTATAAATTGAATGGCAAGGGTTGAGCTGAGATTTCTCGAAATATATCGGAAACACATGAAGGGTAGACACCCGGAAAGCTCTTGCGATTTGATAAATTGAATTACACTGTCAATCGGGCTATTAGCAGAGATTAGATACTTTCGCCAATCGATTTCAATCGGAAGAGTGTTTGGCCGACAATGTTCTCGGCGGCCGGCAGTAGTGGTGAAATTAATTATTTCAAGGCCAAAAGGCGCGTATCGTATACGGAACGGAGCTCTCCTCTAATCGCGCTCGGGCGGTAATAAATTTTCTCCTACAATTATGCGAGCGATTTAATTATTTTCATGCGGGAAGGTAATTTGTGTCACTAATTGCGTGCAAATTGGATTTTCCTCGGGAGGTTATTATTTATATTACAGGTGGCTTATTGGCTTATGGGCCATATAAACACACGGAGGCGCATTCGACTCGAATATAATTACCGATTAATGCATATATGCACTACCCCTGTGGGTGTGTTTGTGTTGTGGGTTTAGGTGCAAACTGGCGATGCAATAAATGCGGTCGTTGTCGAATATATATAGGTTCATATTGTGCCTATATTGAGAGCCGAGTTGATAAACGACATTTATTAACCCACCGCAGCAGCGAAGTCATTTATTAATCGAACATTAATCGGGGCTGATGTAATGCAATGAAATCGAAGATATTAAATGTGATATTGACTTAAATAGGTGAGTCCGTTGATAATGAGTTTTAGTAACAGAAAATTGGTTTATTAAAGAACCAAAGTAAATTGTGAAATTGCCGTTGCACTGAAGTGGTAGATATTGTGTACGAGCGAGCTAGTTTCGACTTAGAGTGGGAAGTTTAGTCGTGATTGCGTTAAATGGTTTAGATCCTGATTGTTTCTTCTGAATTTTGGTTGTCACACATAAATATCTGTACCCATATTTCAAAATGTAGCCAGATCCTCCTTGTTATACCAGTACCTTAAACGAAGGCTGAACGGAAATAAGAAAAAGAAAGCTCCCGCAGATACTGCGCATCATTCTCAGGATTCTCACGAATTTCATACTAGAGTTTCAATATTTGACAACTTTTTAGCATTTACATTCATGGTGCGTACGATGTAGGCTTCCAAGATTGGAAACGTTGTTGGATTGTCCGCGTAGATTACCGACTTCAAATACCCAAACGTCAGTGTCTAATCACAAGTTATTTTAGGCCAGGCCAAGGGTTCATATCTGGAGAAAATGTTGCCATCGAAACCTCAGTAGTTTGGTGATTCCTTCAGCAGAATTGCATGCTATCTACATAGCGACGTTTACGCGCATTTGTGGAAAAAGAAGCAATCGTTTGTCATTGTCAAACTTTGGCGATAAAAAATTCGATCGCCTACTAAATGTCTAAGCATGTCTGTTGATTTGACAAAAAATGCTGAATAAAAATACGTGTCAGCTGTCTAAATGTTGCCATTTAATAACAACACAAATATTAACTCGTTAAAAAACACGATTTTAAACTGAAAATTTTTCTAGCTGTGACCATTTTCAGTTCGATACGTGCATCGCGTTGTTCGGTTAGAAACACAGCAACACCACCATCGTTTTAAAGTTAAACAAAACTAAAACAAGTAAAAGCGTTATCATCGGTCTGGCCGATGCTTTGATACCGTCCACTACATACAAGTCATGCAAAACCGGTTATGTATGGGAGGTACCAGAACTACTTGACCGACATAGTCCAAATTTAATAAAAACCTGACGACGATAAAAGCAAGTCCTCTCACAAAATTTCATTTGCCTAGGTCGATTTGTTTTGACGCTATCCTGTTTGTAACAGACAGAGAGACACATGGGCCTAATATTGGTTTTGTATGGAACGTACAAGAACTAATTGACCGACATAGCCAGTTTTCAATACCAACCTGAGGACGATAAAAAGAAGTCCCTTCATTAAATTTCATTCGCCTAAGTCAATTCCTTTAGACGAAATCGTCCTTTCAACAGACAGTCAGACAGACAGGCAGACGGACAGACAGACAGACGGACAGACAGACGGACATGGCTTAATCGATTCAGAATGTGATCCTGATTCAGAATATATATACTTTATTAGGTCTCCGGTAAGTCCTTCTTAGCGTTACAAATGTAATGACAAAGTGAATATACCTTCCTGTGGAGGGTATAAGAAAAGGAGCTCAGTCTTGACGTAGCACAGTAAAATTAAATTTGGGACTAATCCATGTTGGTTTAAAGATATATAATAAAGCGACTTGACAACTTCACACTCTCAGTGTGAACGCACCCTTAAACCGATTACCGAACTGTGAATGTCAAAATATTCAGTAAAATCAACATTTTCAACAAATAATTAAAATTTACTACCGAAATTCCGAGTCGTTGGACGCAATTTTAAATTAAATTTTCAACTTCAGCTCATCTCATCTAGACAGGTGAGAACCATCATGTCCTTCATGAAACAGCACTTCATCTGCGAAAAGTCACTGTTTGGTGCGGTTTTCATGCCGTCGAATTCCATTCGTAAATGTTTTGATAGTAATTCAAGCCAATAAATTATTTGTTGTTGAAATATCTCAAGTAGTTTGCATTTAATTTCAAAAAGAAGTTATCAAGTCCCTAATGAAAGACCCTTTGTAACATGAGCCATTAAAATCCATAGCCTCTAAAAAGTGTGCTATGGTTTTAAAAACTGCTGTTGACATTGTTGTGCCAATCTTTTTCCCGCATAAAGCGATTGCACGCAATTTTCCTGCTCATGTAAGGCCAAAACGTTAGAAACCAACTCAGCAAAGACGTACGATACTCATAGCCAAAAAAACGACTTACAACAATTTAAACTTGCTTCCCGATAGAAGTGAGTTCGTACACACCAACTTTATTAATGTAGACACAAAAAAAAAAAATGCTTTAAAAATGTATTCAAATCGATTTTTAGCTGCTGGCAGCTTTTTTTGACATTTCAAGATTATTTGATAACGTTTGTTTGAAAATATGTGGTTGCTTTGCAAACAATTGCTAATCCTTTCTTAATACACACCGCTGACTTTTCAACATGATAAAAATGAGAACAAAATGTAGTGTCATACGCGCTTTATTAAAAAATGTCTAATTTTGTTAAACGCCTTTTCCCAAACATTTGTGTACAATGTCATCTTGTTCCATTTAACAAATTCATTAGTAAATGTCAAATGAAACTTCTGTGAGTTGTTTATATAGCCAATAAAGGAATTACTCGTTACTTTGCCTAATTTTTCTTTTTGTACCACTTGTCTAGATAGATATAACACAATCTTCTCCCTAGTTCAATTCTGATTTTTATTTTGTTTCTGTCTAATTCAATAGTACAAGCTGGAAGAAATGCCTTTTATCGTGGGTTTTGTCAGGGGTGCGTCTTTGTCTACACTGCTTTTCCTTTCAAAGTTAATATGGACTGAATGTTAAGAGTGCAGGCTTCACGAAGACTAAGTTAAGCTTATCGTTGGATCCTCTTATATTCAACTTCACTCGAATGGTTAGTACCCGTCTGTATTGAATAATCGATAACGATTTTCGATACGAAAATGTATTGGGTTCGATTTAGATTTCACGAATGGCACTTCATGCATAAAACTTAATTAAATTAAACCCGATCAGGATACAAAGTGGCTAAATAAATTTCTTATTAATTTTATTGCCGGTCAGAAATGAAAGTCATTCCTCCCAATCAGCCGAATAATTCAATAATGACAGATTGCTTTCGGTATCTAATACAAAAGTCAATATAACGAGTAATTGATCATACGACGAAAGCTGAAATTGCTTCACAGTAAACGAGACCTGAGTAAGCTCATTGTGATACCAAGTATACATCTAATCTGAGTGACGCAGACAATCGTTTCCAACAAATCCAATTGCAACTCAAATTAATCGATGTTTTCAGTCCAAGTGTATATCAATGACGTTCTTCGTCTCTGTTGACTCATAGTTACTAAGGAAACCGATATTGACGACATTTTGCACTAAATCTAAGATCGAATACAACACAGATATAGACAGAAACAATTAACCACCAATATCCTTATCTAATCAATACATTAATTGAACTCCATTTGAATCGACCGATTAACAAGAATATTTCAATACACTACCTCAACGACATCGAGTAAGTACTATACCGAAACACTTAAACAAACGAATTGCAACAAAATCAATTTGAATGGTTATTAACACGCGGTAACTAAGAGATAGCCACCCACTCGTAAGCTAAATCCTCTAGCGAGGTCTGATGGATAATTTAGGTAATTTTATCTCTGGTCGTTTTCAAGCCCCATTAACTGTCAAGAGCTGTGTTTGTGTGTGTTTGGTTGTGTGTACTTTGAACTATGAAGGCTCGCGCATTTGGCATTATTTTGTTGTACGATAGCTGTCAGGTGGGGGTGGCATGCTCGCTGTTTTACCCCCTCATTTTCCCGATTAGAACAACAAATCCGGCAGTGCAATAGTTTTCGATGTTCGATGGCGTGTAACTGCCATCGTGGAATTAGTTTTAATATGATATATGAAGGATCACTTGAAACGATATACTGTTGGCTCTAATCTGAACATTTGCCGGAGTGGGGTGGAGTATTTGCTCGTATATACAGAGGTAATTACGTGTTTGTTTACCTAAATTAAATGGATTTTGGCGTTGTTTTTGGAAAATGCGAACAGAGGAGCTCTGCTGATGTCCTGGTGGTGATTTGTGTTTTTTGTTCACTTTTCTTGTCACATGCTGTCATTGGAATGTGTTAATGTGTTTGTAAATATAGATTGATTCATTTTTGAACAGACGGTGTTGAGTGTACGCAGATAGCGGTTTAATTTGTACTAAGTGGATGATAGATGGTTCGATTGTTTGCTGATTATATTTACTCAGATGTCGCAATAAATTGACAGTAGGTGGGTACCTAGGAGTTGGGATTTTTTGTTCTGTTTGTTGCGATCGCACTTCTGCAAAGTGCAATAATTCAACGTCAAAAGTAATTATTAGGTTTGAGAATCCAGTCAAAAGGATTCATTTTTGGTTGAGCCTTCCGTGTAGGTTACACAAAATGAAGAAGCGGTCATAAAAATTGTTCAAAAGTCAAAAGTTCAAGCGAAAATGGTTTAATGCGGAAGTGACAGAGATGTAGCCTAATGCCCTATATTCTGTTTTTCTTTTAAAAAAAGTCATCAACTGAAAAGTTGTTTGTTATAAAAGGCCATTGGGTCTTCCCAATAAATATTTTTTGTTTCAACTCTAAATTTAAGTAGTTCACAAATTTCGACTAAACTTTGTTATTACAGGCACAAAGAAAGGGAAATAAAAACAACACATTTGTATGGACTCGATATCTCTATTAAAGTTAAGTAATCCAGCTTAAGCGCCGAAACATTGAAATTGAATCTCGCGACCGTATGATCGGTGGCCTATTTTAGGCGATGTAATAAACTTTACAAATTTGTTTTCAAATACCAGCTTATATGACAACTTAATAAATGATAATTACGAAACAAAAATCTCAACAATGGCTGCTATGGTTCTGGTTTTGATTTGACGTTCCATATTCCCGTAACAACGATAAATTTGTTAACACATGCATATAGAATACGGTAGTTATCAAACTGAAAACCAGCAGGCTCTATAATTTTAAAAATAATTGACAAACGTATGGGTTTTCTTTCACAAACTATTAGAATAAAGTTTAGGTAATCGCAACAATTTTTGTTCGATTATGCATTCGTCATCCGTATCCGTTCGGAAAAAATTCCGATACGGAAGTCAAATCTGATCGGAACTCAACTTGCGTTCGAAGTATCCGTTTCGGAACAAAATAAATGAAGCATATAAACGCGTTCATTTCACATTAAAATATTGCGCAGCAATAAGTTGTCCGAGAGCTTCGGAAAAAATGTGCAGCGTAGCTGTCAAAAGTAAGTGGTATAACGCGCTTCCTCGCTATACGATAAGATGCGCTACATGTCATCGGAGAATTTTTCCGAAAGTTGTATCGGAACGGATATCTTGATTCGAATTTCTCCGATTTCGTACAAATCGGATACCGCTCCTCAGTATGCTGATGTTTCTTGGATCTCGCAGTTCTTCAAAAAGATATTTGATATAACCCTCAGCCATTGCAAAATGTTTCTGCCATCTCACCACAACAGCAGGCGGTACTTCAAACCTTACGTCCCGACCAAATATGAATGGCTATTTCAAAGTACTGCCGGTAATATGAGTTGAGTATGTATAGATGGACGGACAAACCCACCAAAAATAAACTCAAATCTAAATCTAGTAATAAGTTACCAAAAACCTTTTTAAACACCCTTCCCAAATCCGACTCTAACTGGATCCTCAAAACTAACATATTCCTCAATTCTGCCCCTCCAACTGATATTCCCATTGAGCCTCCTTCATCTTCTTCAAATCCGCCGTCAAAACCTACACGTAAACGTGTATCCTTCAATTTAACCGATCCTCCCTCACTTCCTCCTCGCAAAATTCCCGCAATTAGTGCCCTCCAAAAATTCTATCCCCAATTTCAAACTCCAAACTGGAGCTAAGTACCCTAATTTCATTAGTTCCCATCTCCTAAATCCTTCATCTGATCATTTATCTTCCTCCCATAGCTCTATTTTTGACCCCCTTCTGCCTTGTACAGTTAAACTAACACAACAAACTATTGATACTGATGGAGAAATTTTCCATACAAAATTGTATATTAGGTCTTTTTTCAGCTTCGATCTCAGCACGCAAATACAACAACTACGCTCTACTTGACAAAAAGACCCTCAGGGATCTGTCGCCCCAGATCATACCCTTAGGCGGTAAGAACTGGGGCCTCAGACCTCGGATGATATACTGGCTTTATTCGCTTGTCGCAAAACCAGCGGTTAGCTATGCTGCAATGGCCTGGAGGACGAAGACTAACGAAGTCACCACAGTCAAAAAGCTAGACCAAGTTCGTTTAGCCGGAAATTGCATGACGGAATGTTTACGCTCCACTCCGACTATGGCAGTCAATGTCATCCTAAGTCTTTAACCTGATCAAACACATATTCAAATGGAGGCTAGACTAAGTACTCACCGCCTGTCCCATTCGAACAACCTTCACTCCTATTCCTCTCAGAGACGCCATGGAGCCTTCAAGCCCATTCATGCATGCGGCATGCCCCTTTATGACCTGCTTCCGAGATACGGCTTCCATTAAAATTTCTCCTTAATCATCCCCCTAGGAAAGACTGGGAATAATACAAACCCAACCCATCACGACTTGACATCATCTGGTACACAGACGGTTCTAAGGCGGAGACGGAGACTGGCTCTGGAATCTACTATGAGTCGCCGCAGGTGAACTTGTCAGTCAGCCTTGGCAACAAACGTACCCATATTTCAGGCGGAAGTGCTTGCAATCAACCATTACGCTTGAATAAATCTATGTTTAAACACGCGTGGAAAAACCATATTCATCTTTTCAGATAGCCAAACAGCTCTCAAAGCTCTTGACTCATCTGTCATAAAATCTAAACTTATCTTAGAAACATTCACAACCATCTATGAACTTTCTAAGAAAAACCTACTCATCCTCCACTGGATTCCAGCCCATGCGTGACGAATCAGATGACTCACTGGCTAAAATCAACCTCTCCACTTATCGGACCTGAACCCTTCTGCAGGGTCAGCAGACACCATTTCAGAAACTATATAAAGAACCGATCTCGCACCAAATCTAACGAGATCTGACACAGTTAAGCTGGGCAGAACTGCACGAGTCCATTTTTCCCCAAATTCTCCTCCAGAAAATCTCTCTTCCTGATTAATCTGGTCAAAATCAACCTGAGAATCCTCACAAGAATAATCAGCGGCCATTGTCTCGTGAAAAAAATATCTCCACTGCATGGGCGTCTCACCGGATCCTATTTGCAGACTCTGCCTTGAGAATGACGAATCCTCTCTTTATCGTCTCAGAAAGAACATCCTTGGCGATGAAATTGTCAATCCAGCAGCCCATGCTGACATACACCCATAGAAGATTATTGTCTTCCTGACTACCTTTGGAGTTAAAAGATGGCTCTAGGAATTTACCAGGGAAGGCACAATAGGCTCCTTTAAGAAGCCGCAGTGCCAGAGCCCCTTGAAGGCTCTTCCGCTTCAAAATCTATCTAAAACGTCAACTACACTTGTCTGGACTAGGTAGACGTCATTTATGACATTTCAATGCAATTTTTCGGTAACGTACAAAAGCTTGCGTTGGCCACACATTTTGCTTTCTCCGCGGTTCGCGTTCTGTTACAGCATTCACTAGTACTTGTCAGACAGGCAATAAATAAAGGGTTTTCCAATAAGAGATGTTATCGTGAATGACCCGCTATTTCGATAGCTGTCATTTTTTAAGCTTTTATTCTTTGACATTTGACAAGTAGAAACTACACCATTACTAAAAATGGAACGATACACGCTTCAACAACGCATTGTAATTATTAAAATTCACTACAAAAATGGTGAAAATCTTGCAGTCACAGTTCGCAAAACTAAAGTATTTTTTGATCGTCGTGAAGCATTTTGTTGGACCGCAATACAGAAATTGGTGGAAAAATTCGAACTGTTGGGACAAGTTAGTGATGTAAAGAATAACTGAGAATATTGTTGCTGTAGCCCAAAGTGTTGAAGAAAACCCAGGTTTGTACATTCCTCGTCGGTTTTTGGAATTGGGCATTCCACAAACACTATAGAGAGATGATTATGATTTTTTATGGTCGGAGTTGGATGGTATTGATCTGGACAACGTTTATTTTCAACAAGACGGCGCTAAGTGCCACACAAGCAACGAAACCATTGATCTTTTACGGAAAAAGTTTCCGGACCGTGTTATCTCTCGAAGAGGTGATCACAATTGGCCACCGAGATCTTGTGATTTAACACCTTGCGACTTCTTCCTTTGGGGCCACGTGAAAGATTAGGTCTACGCCAACAGCCCAGCGTCGATTCCAGACCTCAAAGATAAAATTCGTGAGGCTATCGAGGACATAGGGCAGCCACTTTGCGATTTAGTTATGGAAAATTTCATGAAAAGGATATGGTCCTGTATGCGTGCTCGTGGTGGCCATTTGGCGCATGTTATTTTTCATTATTAACGGCATACCTTCCTCTTTATTATGAAATAAACATCCGATCATTTATCTCAAAAAATGACATTTTTCTTTGAATACCAAAACAACACCTCTTATTGGAAAGCCCTTTAGTTCGACAAGTGAATTTAGACTTGCCCTCTTGAGTTTCAGGCTCAGGTGTAAAAGCTGAGATGTGATGCACGTGAAGCGTATAAATGTAGGCAGCCTTTGATTCAACCCCTAAGTGGTAGCTTAGCAGAGAAAGAGAAATGAGCTGGCTCTTCACACAGCTAAAGTCAAGTAAGTACCTGCAGATACGAAGCTTTGATTGTGTTTCATAGTAATCTCGTTTGTTAAGACACATGGTCGACGCTTTGAAATGGTTTGATCTATTAAGATGGCCCCAAACAGTCTATATAAGATTTTGATCCATATAGCAAGTGAGCGACATCATAACGATCTCAACTAGATTTTTAACTTGAACTTGTTACTCCTTAAACAAATCTCGCGGAATATCTATGTCTATTTAGCAAATAATTGCTCATGAATTGAAATGCTTTTCGATGTTCTTACACAAAACGAATATTTCATTTAAGCACTTAATAATCGTACAAAGCTGACGCGCTTACCGCCTTGAAGAGAAAAACTCTCATTCTTCCGTTGGTAAAATCATTCCAATTAGTCGTTCTGCAAATTGGCCACAAAAATCCAACCGACAACACTGTGAAAGACAAGTTCTAACAATTATAATAGAATATACACAAAAGCATTAATCCAACATAAAACACCATAATCTGGGCTACTAAAATCTACATAAAGAAAGAACGTACACTCGAATAATTCCACTCCACTGTCATACATATATATAGCGAATCGTCGTCCTCATTCGCAGAAGCTCTGGAATAACATAAAACTCGATCCGCCAAGTGATTTTTATTACACTAATGCACAATATAATCCACCTCCACCTCCAGGAGGACGACGCCGCCGCCGCCAACGTCACCCTCATACACTTGACGAGGAAGAAAAATAATTCACATAAATTCCAACAAACTTACAACATTTATTAGCAATCTAAAAAGGACAATTTCCAGTTAGTGTATACTGTATACAATGGTACGACGATAGCACGAGTACACACACATTTGCCAGCCATCATCATCCTATCGTCCTGTTTCTGTCACCATTCCGCTCCTGCATCACCCGCAGCGACGAAATGTGTCTTGCAAAGTGGGAAATTTCATTACTAATCAATTTAATCCTCATCTGGGGCTCCATTTAGCTTCATTTCATCCATTTCACTAGGAACTTCAACAAAAAGAAACAAAACAACAGCGACGACGACGATGAATGGTGGAGGAAGAACAAAAGTGAATAAGAACTATAATGCACACGCCATTGTAACGAAAAACTTTCCACCATTAAAAACAGCGGGGGGGGGGGGGGACTCAATGTCCCTTTTTACACCTTCCATGATATCTCCCTCTCTAAAGAAGACCTGCGCCTTGGCGCAAGGAAACACCCTCGCGTTGTAGTGCACACATTCACAGGGAAGAAGGTCGCAAATATACAGAAGAGAGTCCTGGGAGAAGCCCGACTGGGAGGAGCTAATAAAAATCCTTGCGGTTGCTCGTTAAACCCCCATCCGCACACCCAAAGTGCGGGTCCTTCGAAGGTGAGCGGGGAATGATAATTGAAGCAATTATAATAGCAAATTGGGGGATCATCGCTCTTGTCGAGCGATATAATAAGTTTGAAGGATGTGGGGTAGGGGGGTCCTTTCTCTGTTTATTGTAATGGTGTTCGAAGGATCTATAATAAACACACATCACTTCACTCACTGTATGGTGAATTTTGCTCCGAAAAAGAGGACTTTCGCACACATGGAAATCCACACCACATATACAGAAAGAAATAGAGAGAGAACGAGTCCGTGTGTGTGAAAGGACAAAATATGTCGTATATCTACGATTTGTTTCGTAATTAGAATTCCAAGTGAACACAAAATTGCCATTGCTCCCCGTCATCTTGCATCGCATGTACTCCTTCGGAGGAGCTCGCTTCGGTGGTGGTTATGGTAGTGGTGGCATGGAAAACGATGGTGGTAGTCGTCGAGATGATACGCTTAATTACTGCAGTTTATTTTCTAAGTGAGACTAATTAACAGACAATCCCCGAGGGAGAGACATGACAAAATCGACGAGCTGAAGAGGACACCCCGTTTTTTGCACCGAGTGGATTTTTTTCCTTACACTCGAGACATAGCATCTCATTGCAAATGGTAAAGGGGAAGAGAAAGAGCATGGGATTCATGGGTAATTTGCGGATACATGAGATAAAAGAAGATTTCACAATGTTTTTACTGGTTTTGTTAAATTTCCAGTCGTTTCTGTGATTTTAGTTTAATTTTTACTTGAGTGCACAGCAAAAACGTTACAGATTCATTAAAATGTGTGCACAAGGAAAGAATTTAAAATCATATTGAGGCGAGAAGTGGACACGTATTTGCAAGGCACAAAGTTTCATATTGATATACGTATGGTGCACCTGAAGATGGGCAATCGGTTGCGAAGCCAACTTGAGAAAAAAAGGGATGCGATTATAGATCAGTTGAAAACTTGGCCCACAAACTAACTGAGCTGAAATTGATTTGCTCAGTTTATTAACATTCAAGCCGGTAACAACACAAGCCATTTAGGACTGTCTTGTTTTCAATTCGATTCATATTTCAGACGCATTCAATGTTAGGACTGATATCCTGCACGTGCTGAGTTCTAATGTCTTTTCTTCTTTCCTCAGCACAAAAAACTAATAGTCTGACAAACATCTGAGGGAGTAACTGTTAGCCGTTTGGACTCGGCATAAAATTGACGATCCCTTCCATTCGTCCCAAAAAAAAAAAATTACACAAACCGTATGAGTGTGAGAAGCTAGGCCTAGGGTCCCAACAGACCTGTTGCGCCAGCTATTTATTTTTGTATAGGTAGGTACACAATATCAATCCAAAAAAAAAAACAATTTGTTTCCCAAATGTCAAAAACCAACGCACATTTTATGTTCCGAATAATTATTTCGCGAGCTTGATTAATGGAGACAGATCCAATGTTTTAGGTTGTACGTATAACACATAGTATTCGGCGCGTTTTATTGAACAGCTACCTTAGCAAAGCACCGTAAAGTAGAATCTATAGCACGCAATAACTACAGCTTTATTCTTCTTGACACTTCCAAGTACTAGTGACTTGACAGCAGCAGGTCATGTTGGAAACTTTCTTGTCATTGCCATTCAATGCACAGAATTAGAACACAACACAAATACACCAATTTATACCACTTTATCACAAATGTGACAGGAACTGTTTTATTTCGCATTATTTTATCTGCTATACTTGACTTTGTTTTACATTAGGCGTTTCTTTTTTAGTTCAGAGCAGAACCTGAACTGTCATACAAAAAGTTCGTGTTTCTTTTTAGCTCGGACACATCAGAGCTCAGAATTTTTGTTTCTTTTTTCGTTCAGAGCATGATCAGAGCGCGTTCTATGAGCTCAGAATAAATTGACTGGGCACGCCCAGCAGGCTAAGTGACACGCTTACAGTCACATTTGACAGAAAAAAAAAACAGTATA
Source organism: Cheilosia vulpina (assembly GCA_916610125.1). Classification (NCBI taxonomy): domain Eukaryota; kingdom Metazoa; phylum Arthropoda; class Insecta; order Diptera; family Syrphidae; genus Cheilosia; species Cheilosia vulpina. The sequence continues at coordinate 28,852,552 of OU744278.1, forward strand.
AACAAAATAGTTGAAATGGCGAACGAACCTGGTTGTTCTGGAACTGAAATTAAACCAATTTAATAAATAACAATTAATAAATATTCAATTTGTACATTTATATTTATTATAAATGACAGCTATGTGCACAAGTGTGTTTCATAAATACATCAGAACGATCTGAGCGCGCTCATAATGCTCGAGCTCAGTTCAGACAGCTCTGAATTAAAAAAGAAAAACGCTTATTGATAATCAATAAAACAGGGCCTTTTTGTTTTTCTTTTTTAGTTCAGAGCGCAACCTGAACTGTTATACAAAAAGTTCTTGTTTCTTTTTTTAGCTCAGATACATCAGAGCTCAGAATTTGCGTTTCTTTTTTCTCTCAGAGCATAACCAGAGCGTGCTCCATGAGCTCAGAATAAATTGACTGAGCAGGCTGAGTATATTAAGCTGATTACACACTTACAGGCACATTTGACAGAAAAAAAAAAACAGGATAAACAAAATAATTGAAATGGCGGACGAACCTTGTTGCTCTGGAACTGAGAGTTAACCAATTAGTTTAGTTTAGTTTAGTTTATTTTTTTATTTAGCTTTTTTAAAAAAAAGCCATTTAACCAGAACATAAATACATTTTCAAACTGTTTAAATTTAAATTTGTATAAGAGTTAATAATTTAGTTTTACATAATTAATAACATTTCTTTTGAAAGATGCTAAATTTGTTTCACTTTGAATGCCAATAGGCAATTCATTGAAAATTTTGAAGCCTTTATATTGCAATGAATTTTGTGATCTTCCTTTTAAAAAGTTCGGTAGTCTAAAATTATTGCCTGTTCTTAATGAATATGGTTGCGCCTCATGAATATACTGCACATACTACATAGTAGATACGCAGGCATTAGGCCATTTTTAATTCTATGAACTAACAATAAAACATTCATTATAATTCTCTGTTTGACTGACATCCATTTTAACGAGCTTAACATAAAACTTATTGACACGTATCTATTGCACTTTAAAATACACCGCATGGCCTTATTTTGTAACAATTGTAATCTTTGAACAATACTATCAGCACACAAAAACAAAATTGAGGAACAATACTCGACGTGTGGTTTAACTATTACATTATAAATATTTATTGCACTTATTATAGATATATCATTTCTTATTCTTTTCAAAAAAACTAGCTTTTTTTACATAAGTAGTCGACATGATTGCTGAACGTCAATTTATTATCTATTGTTATACCCAAATATTTGATTTCGTCAATTTGTTCTATATATTCACTGTCAATTTTCAGTCTTACTTCCTCTCCTTGTCTTTTATTTATGATCAATTGTTTGGTTTTAATTTATTCATCTTCAGCCATTCCGAAACACTTTCCAGGTCCTGTTGCATTTTTTTTTTTTTGATATTCAACGTAATTTTTATCCGACACGTATATCACTGCATCATCAGCAAACAGTGCAAGTTTTCCATATTTTATTGCACTTTTCATATCGTTAATGTATATTATAAATAATAATGTTCCCAAAACCGATCCCTGAGGTACACCAAACATAACATCCTTTGGACACGATAGTTCACCATTAACTTTTACACATTGAGTTCTATTACTAAGGTATGATTTGAACCAATCACTTTCATCTCCTCTAATTCGATATCGTTTAAGTTTATCTATTAATATTTGTTTTGCACGTTTTAAATCGAGAAAAACACAAAAGACTCTTTTCCCTTTGTCGGTTTCTTCCTTAAAATTGTTAATAATCAAGTTTATTGCACTTTCACACGAATGGTTTTTCCTGCATCCAGACTGAATGTCAATTATTAATTGATTAGCTTCAAAATAGTTATTTTATTGCTTAAAAACAATTTTTTCAAAAGCTTTTTCACATAAAGGCAACGCATTAACCGGGAGGAACTCATCACATAGTTTAGTATTGCATACCTTTTCTATAGGTGTCACCAAAGATTTCTTCCATGATTTCGGGAATACATTTGTTTCTAACGATTTATTAATAATCAATAATAAAGCTGGTCCTAGACAACTACGTCTAGAAATCTTCTTGGGCTCATATATGTGAAGTCAACTTTATTTTTCATTTTCTTTAGAACAAGTTTAACATCCTCAAGTGTCACAAATTGAAAACTAAAACTTAAATTCGTGTCGACAACATTGTTACAGAACGGTACAAACGGAATAGAAACACTTATTGACACTATACTTTCAATAAAGAAATCGTTAAATTTGTTGGCTATGACTATATTATCGCTCAGAATTTCATTATTAAACTGAATGTTTTTAATTTCACTACATTTTTCGTCCTTTAACACATATCTTTTTAAATTTTTCCATATAGTTTTTTGATCAGTTGAACATTGAACTTTTCGCTTAATAAATAATTCTTTGTGCTTTTTAATTTCACTTTTGTACTTATAACTTATTAATTTGTACTCAAACCAATTGACTTCCGAATTGCACCATACCGCTTTTGCATGTTTTCTAACCTTTAATAATCTTAGCGATTGAAGCCGTTTGTTGAACCATTTATAGCTATCGTTCTTAATTTTCCTTTTTACAATAAACTTTGCTGTGGTTTCGTCGATATATTTAAGAAATAGCTCTTCCAATTTATGAATATCCATTGTATTGTTTAGTAATTTAATAAACAACAATTAATAAATATTCAATTTATACATATATTTATTAAAAATGACAGCTATTTGCTCAAGTGTGTTTCATAAATACATCAGAACGATCTGAGTACGCTCGGTTCAGAGAGCGCTCATAATGCTCGAGCTCGGTTCAGAGCTCAGCTCTCACACGCCTAAAGAGTGCTCATGTCCAGAGGACGCTTTGCTCTATCGTATTCAAAAATGTAATATTCTGTGTTTAGAGGTATGGACAGCATTTTGGCGATATTGCGGGCGCATTCAAAAATCTAGCTGTCTAAAATCGACTAGATTTGTAAATGCTAGATGAAGCTAGGTGCCCTGAAAGCATGAACTTAATTGATAGCTTTTTAGAAGTCAGACAAATCATATAATATGTATGGCCTAGAATACATTTTGTCTTATAAGTTGAATGAGGGAGTAAGTTTATTCAATAGCTACCCTGTCCTATATTTGTAGAATTCCATCCCATCCTGCAGCCTTTCCATCGTTAAGATCATTTTGAGCCTCAAGTACATCTTCCAGAGTTATAAATCTATCCAAAATATCATTTGAAAATTTGTAAATATGTCCAAAAAACTTTATTGATTGACATTATGCAAAAATATTAAAAAAAAAAAATGAAAATAAATATAAAACAACAGCAAAAACTCATTCGCCATCAATATATGAAAATTGTGCAATTTATGGGGCAATAAATGCATTATAATACGATTTTTAATCAATTTTTGTTTCATCCATCTATTATTAAAAATTTGAACCATAGACAAACCATACTGAGTCCACCAACTCCAGCCGATGTTTACTTACCTATATTTGTACGAGGTGGGGTGGCAAATGCTAGGTGCGCAAGTATTGTTACATAGAAATTCGTATTGACAAATGTCACGTAACTTCAAAAATTCCGGCTCACCAACACACTCCAGATGCCATAGAATAGAATTAGAATTTTATCCGTTGAATTTGAAATTATTCGTTACTTGTGGATAGTAATTCTTTTTAAGAATAAGTGAACATATTTTTGAGAAGATGAATAATGCAGAATAATGGTAGAAAAAAAATTGTTTGAGGTGGCTGTCATCGGTTACTTTAGAAAAATGAAAAATAAAATCGAAAAGAGGTAAAAACACATACCAAGTGTGTCCTGATATGTTTCTGTATATAAAGCATTTCCTTTAGATAGTTTTATTAACGAAACAAATCAAATTATTCGCATTTTAAAAATAAATAATAACTAACAATAGCATTCAGTAATCTTAAACTGTGGTATTGCCGAACTCTATCACATTTTAACAAACGGTTGATAGCACCAATAGGAAAACAAAATGGCGGAATTCGACTTAAATTCTGAGGGGACCTGCGGTAAGAGGATTGCGAGTTGGGGGTCTCCGTATGATTTGAACAACCACATTTTCGATGCGACATCTATTGTAATAGGTACATTCCGCAACAATTTGAAATTTAACAGCTTTACTTAGTAAATCTACTTACACCCATTGGGTGTCTCTAGTATTCTATCGAGAAATTCAAGATGGTTGGCGTTTTGTTACACTTTTTTTTCGCTTTGAAATAAGAGTGCTAGTTATTTTATTTGCAGAGCTTGTATGGAAGTGACATTTCACTAGCAGTCTGCATATAGTATATGTGAATGAGGCACATTTTCAAAACGTCAACTGATTACTCAATCACGAAATTCTTGACTAGATCTATCGACTATTCCTTCATAACCTTTAACTGAAAAAAACTGTTTACGTGGCAAACAGAGGCCAATAAAAATTGATACACATCAAAACAGCTATCAGAAGGCCACACAGGGTCTCAAAGCACTGATGACACTTTGTGGTTTTCCATTGGGACAAATCATCAATATTTTTTTTGCGATTCGGATCACTTTTTGCAGATCTCGATATTTTTTTCAGATTTACAGATGCTGCCACAAATACCATCTTGTTTACTTAATACGAATGAGAAATTTCTGCAAGTATAGCGATCTCCTACACAGTTTCATTTCCTACAAAACGATATGTCTTCCGGAAGTTATTCATTTTTATTAAAACATACCTATCTTTTCACTTAATTTGTATAACTCAAATGTTTTTTAACCAACACTTTGTTCTAGCTGCTGCAAGTCGATAACAAATATGCGAACGAAAACGAACGAAAAATCGACGTCAGATCAGCTATCGAAAAAATTAATTTATCGATCGATAATAGACAATGACAATTGGGTGTAATCGCAGTTTTTAAGACCTCCGTATCTTATGAATTGGAACGCATGTATCGCCATCATTATTTTACTTGGATAAATATACATTTTCGTCGCCAACTATGAGCTGAATTCTGAAACGTCCAAGAAATAATTGCAATCAAAAAACCAACAAAATTCAGATAAACGGTTGGTGTGCAAATAACTGCATTCTACGTATTCTAGTAGCTCATTGTCTTAAGTCAATCTTACAGAGCCCTATTATGGTTGTAAACACGTCCAACGGAGCACAAATATTCAATTTCAACTGGCATGCCCATCACAGCCACCACCTACCACAATTCTTACATTCACCAAGAGATGGTGACACCGTCAGTATGAAGTCGACAAACCCGTTGAACAATTGAGAATGCAAAACAAACCATCAACTCGTTGACAAGGAGGGTGCCACGAAGAAAGAGAAGGCGACAAGATAAAGGTCGAATTCACCCCACTAGCCGCCACCACAGCACACAAAAACACTGTCGAGGTAAAAAGACGAAGAAAAATAATACTCCTCCTCATATCTGACATTTGTTGTTTGCCAAGCGCAACATCATCGCTAGAAGTGAAGGCGTTTGCAAAAAGGAAAATACTTATTACTTTAAACGAAAATAATATACACTCCGAGCAGTTCACAACGTCCTACCGGAGAAACCTTACAATCCACCACCAGGTGCAGCACTTTTATGGGTTGAAAGAGGTAGCACAACAACGATGATACAAATCCAAGCAAACACCAACGCAGCTCTACTACCCAAGGGCGGAAAAAAACAATTTATATTACGCATCTTTGGCATACTAATCGCTAGCACTTTAGTTGATGTGATTAGGTAAGCAACAAATTGGCTCTTTGTGTGTACTCGCTCTAGATTATGCTTGATTGTCGTTGTTTTTCTTTCGTTCTAGAGCACTCGAGTCGGATGAGTATACAGAAGACGACTACCTAACAGCGGATGCGAACAACACGACCCAATCTCTTGAATGGGACGTTTTGATCTTCACCCAGCAATGGCCTGTTACCACTTGTTTGCACTGGAAGGAGGAGGACAAAGACCACCAATGCAACTTGCCAACCAAAAAGGAGGTTTGGACAATCCACGGTATTTGGCCAACAAAACTCGACACCGTTGGCCCAAGCTTCTGTAACAAGACTTCAAAGTTCGATGTCGATAAGTTGGAAACAATTGTAGATCAGCTGTATCTCTTTTGGCCCGACATCGAAACCGGTGAAGACTACGACTACTTGTGGAAGCACGAATGGTTGAAGCATGGCACCTGTGCTGCTGAGTTGCAGCAACTTGGCGACGAATTGAAATACTTCAAACAGGGTCTTAACTGGCATTCAGGTTTCTTTATGTCTGAAGTGTTGGAGAAGGCTGGCATCTATCCGGACTCGAACAATACGGTGATTGGCCTGCATACGGCTGTGGTCAAAGTGCTCGGTAAGAATCCATCTATTCATTGTCTCTACGACAACAAGAAAGACATTAGCTACCTGTCGGAAATCCGTATTTGTTTCGATAAGAGTCTTCAGCTGATTGATTGTGATGGCGTGCGATTTGATCGGGTTTCAATTGACTATCCGGGTGGAAAAGTGAACACCAACTGTCATGTGTCCAAGCCGATACACTATCCGAGTAATGTGCCTCCACTGGAGAAGCACAGGCGTCGCAAAGAGACGTGGAAGTTCCCCTTTGTGAATATCTACAAACTTGTACAGTTCTTGATGTGGTGTACTCTGTAGACAGGCATCCACAATAACCACAACGAATGAGTGAGAAAATTTTCAATAGAGAGAGAGAGGACAACAAAAAGAATCCAAGTAAAACGATAACTTCGCAAATATTGTAGTTCTACGAGTATACACAGTTGTTTACATTTTTTTTTCTGTTTCGTTCTCCTTATTTTTAGTTAATTTTTTTAGACGTTTAAGCAAAATGATTTTCAATTTCCTTTTTTTTAATATACATGTTATTTTCTGTCAAATTGTAGTCATAAGAATAAAACCAACTTACATAACAGGATTAATCAATGTTAAGTGAAATAAAGAAGTATTTTTATGCAAAGTAATCGCGTTTTGGTACATATTGCATCCGTTGCAAGTAATGGTATTCCACAGTTCGGTATCATGTCAGAGGTGCACAGTTTTATGTCGTGTCTGAACGGTTGAGTTTAGCGCTGGCTCGTCCGAAGGCCAGGCGAAAAACGACGACAAAGGGTTGGTAGATGACAATGCAGAAGAATGTTGTAAGATTTTAGCAGAAGATTTTATTATTAAATGCCCATTTAGGTCATTGCGTGATTTACTGTCCATTCAAAAGACGACAAACTGTTTCCTACTTGGATGCAAAAAGCATATGATATATTATATATTAATGGTTTACGATTATTTTACCTAATTTATGAGTTCACAAATAAAAATTGGAAGTAGCCTGCTGGGGACATATATTCGGAGAACGTAAACATCCAACAATTTAACCAACTTTATGCAAGCAGCCCAAGAGTTGTTGAAGCCTTATTCTGTGCCTTGCCTTTCCCGAGAGTATCTATATATAGAACGTAGCATTCATTGCTTATTGCGAGCACGGTTGTGTTAACCGAATTCCACTACTCTTACAATTATCGCGAGTCATATATGTAAAGTACGTCAAACCGATTTGGCTATAAAAGTAACACCAAAGTCAATAACTCGTAAGTTTAATTTCGCTGTTAGCAAACGTTTTGAGCCCAAATGTCAGAAATGTTGATTGGAAAAATGTCGTCGTTTATTTGGTAAACACTTGTGATTAGCTCATGAATTCGTTTCCGCTTGAAAGTAATTTTAGCACGGTATCTCTTAGTGGGTTTCGCGCGAAACTAATTTTTTTGTTTACTTTTTGGACATTGACACGATAATCGGCCTTGGTCGAGCTTATGTAGGTCGAAGAGATTTCCTCGAGCACTGGCGATTTTTCTGTTTATATACAGAACTACCTTCACATGCAAATGGTTATTGGTATGGAGTCGGCTTTGCTAAATGCAAAATATAGAAGTCTTGCATCGAGCGCATCGTTCCAATCAGTGATATGTGTATGTGCCGTGGTTTTACACATCTAAATAAAATCTGCTTATTAATGGAGTCCCATTGAAACAGGTGGAGAAGATTAGGCATCTCGGCGGAAAGGCACAGTGTTGAGTTCTCTTTAATAATTGCTCAAGCTGAGTCAACTTCAAGACTACCAGGTCAATCTGTTATCAGGAAGACCGCACTTGGTGTGTCAAAACAAATTATCGGTCTTTAATTCAGTATTTGTTCTTAATAATGGTCTTAATGTACTAACCGAAAGAGCGAGAAGAAGCTGCCGACAACATTCATTGTTGGGGTGACTCAAATACATCGTGTGAGCCGAATCCCCAATCACATATATGTCGTTTTACATTTTTCACTCGGGGATCCACTCATTCTGTGATCCACTGGAACAATAGAACTGGGTCTGATTGAACAAACAAAAGTATTGACTTGTATAAAATACATAAATTACACTTGTGTGAGTACTTCTTGAGTGGATTCTGACTTCAAATCGAGAAGCGAAATTCTCTTCCCAGAAGATTATTTTTTGTGCCAATGGAACGGTTTCAGAAGTGATTTTTTCGATTCCGGACTCTCCCGGACGCTTTTTTTTGCCAATTACCATTAACAATGCCCATCAAGTTTACTACTCGTTCAGGATAAAGTGGAATAATAAAACACTTTCCATAAAAGTTCAAATATCACTTCCTCTCAATAACCCACACGACTTTATTTACAGAACCCGTTCCGAGTCTGCAAGCAGACAGACAAGCTTCAACACTAAAGCTTAGTATCCTGCTCGCGCTAAATTTTATCTGCCCTACAAAAATGTCTACAAAGATAAAATTTAGCGAGGCAGTTTAGCAAAACAGTATCCTCTTGAGTGGAGACTTGTCATCGTCCCATCTATATGATGTTAAGAATTTAGCGAGCGAAGAGGATACTGTTTTGCTAAACTGCCTCGCTAAATTTTATCTCCCATACAAAAATGTCTACAAAGATGTCCGATACATTAAATCGAAGATAAATGTTGACAGCAGAAAAAGGAGGAAACATTTCGTGTTGTGATTATTATGGATTTTTCGGAGGAAACCGCATAGAACGTAAGCGTGATAAATAATCAAAAACGCAAAATACAAACCAAAACAATTATTTAGCGAGCACTTATCTTGTGGTGTGGAGAATCGAAGTGGAGACTAGGAATAATAAGGATACTAAGCTAGAGCTTAGAGTTTTCGAGCTGAAAACTTGCAAAAATGATTGCATCTTTTGTGTTTGAACAATACTGATATAAAACAGTCATCACCGTATTATGCATAGAAATTGCCTGTTTCCGAAAGTGTAGTTTTTATTTTTGTATTAAATAGTTAGTTATATTATTATTATAATAAGTTGTAGACAAACACTTTGCTTTATTTATTTGTTTTTCTCTTTCATGGAAATCGTGCAAAAGAATACTTCTTTTGTTCAAGAAAATACAAAAGAATGTCGTTAACCTACCCCTCTCTCAAAAAGTTCGCACGAAAAAATAAAAAAAGAAACAAATCCATTGTCCCTGACTTAAAATAAAGAAAAATAAAATGTGTTAAGAACTGAATTTACGCCAACGATTTGGTTACAATTAGGACAGCTGATGGCACCAGGCCCAAAACCTCCAGCGGTTTCTCGAAATCATCTTCTGAGAAGACCTTCCGTGGGAACGTCGTCATTAGACCAAACGGTAGGTCAGCGCCTTGCTTCATCTGAATGAACACTCGAACAGCCGATAGCTGTTCCTTGACGCTAAAAGTCTCTGTGAGTGTGGAGCCATCTTGCAAACGAATTTGAATTCTTGTATTGGTGTAGTCCTTGGGTGGCTGTTTTGGCGATGCTACAACAGGAACAGGAGTTGGTGTTGTTGAACTGACAGCCGACTGCGGGGACGTTGGCCCTTGTTCCCTAAAACGAAACGCATAATCACAAAAATTGTTATTTTAATTAAAGGGAAAATTAATTTATCCCACCTAGCTCGACGAGCGGCTTTGTCAGCCTCGATTTGTGCCTTAACACGATCCCTGGCCGCTTTTTCCTCTTCCTTCTCTCTCTTTCGTTGTTCGAGGATTTTCTTCATTTCCAGTTCTTCCATACGCTTACGCGCCTCCGTCATGTCTTTACCCGATTTAATTCGATTCTTCTCGCGCTCCAATGAGTCTATACGCTCGCGTTCTTCGCGCTCCAAACGCTTTTGTTTTAATTTCTCTTCGATAAGTGCCAATTGCGCCTTTTTCTCCTCCTCGGTGAGTGGTTTCTTTTCCTCAGTGGATTCAGAAAAATTGCTGTGCCCCGTTTTGGCGGCATGAAACTCCATTTCCGACTGATCTTTGAACAGTTTTCCACAATCGTCACATTTCAGAGACTTGGCAGTCTCTTTTGTTTGAGTACTAGACGACGCTTCGACTTGATCTGTACTAGCCGGAGGATCGGAGGGAGCGGCAGCTGATAAAGTCTGTCCAGAAGCTGGCGTACCTCCAGTAGCTCCGGCTGGAATTTCTTCATCGGCATGAGCTAATAGCCATTCCATTGCAGGCTCAACGCCTTTGAAATTTGTAACTTTCACAGCATACTCACTTGTGATGGAAAAAAAAATATGGTTTATACATAGAATTTTTTTGTCTGACGATTTGGAAAAAAGTTAAGCTGTACATACGCTCTTTCCTGTGAAAATCCCATGTCAACTAATGTTTGAATTTCGGACATTGTGAATTGTGTTTTTTTTTACAAAAATGCACTGATTTGTCTAGTTAATAAGTATTTTAAGAATATTTTGTGGAAAACAATTAAATGAAGAGGTAAAAAAGCCGATGGCGACAACAATTTGACAGATGACAAGGAAAATTTTTTTCCTTTTCGCTTGACAGCAGCATTTTCGAACTTTTCAAATTCGAATTTTTGATGGATATTTAGGTATTTTCGAAAGCTATTTAAGCCTTAATGGTATGCTTTCATTTGATTTTATTTCGTAATTATTAATTCAACCTTATCGTGAATACCGAATTTGTGTGTTCCCAGGAAAAAAATACACTTACCGCCAAACTCCCTCGAATTCCATTTCTCTCTTAAATTTACAAGGAAATAATTACAATATCTCTGCATCTAAGTTCCAAAAATATTACAGGGTTAACAAATTTCTTCGCCACAGCCTAAAAAAATCCTTTGTAATTTCACCAATAACTAAATTAAGCGCATACTTGCGCATTTTTGCTGAAGGCGGCTGTCAAAAAGGAGTTGGCAAAGATAGCGATGTGGGCCTGGCGCAATCAAGTTTTAGCAAAGACCTTTCAGAGGTTTAAGCCATTTTTAAAACAATTAAAATATTGAATTGCTGTTTACTAGTTGTTTTCGACATACTTATTTTTTTTTTTAATTTTTCAAAAAATAATCAACCAACTTGTCTTTCTTGTCATAAGTTCTCCAATCAAATAATGGCAAAAATATCGGAGGGAAAATCCAAGAAAAATTCTCCCGAATTCTCATTTACGATAGGTTTTTTTTTTCAGGGAAAAATGGGTGTGTTAACAAAATTTAAACCAGTCAAAAAGCAGTTTTATATTAATCGCGGTTCAGAAACCGATATAGAAAAAAAGGGAAACAGGCCTAAATCATGAAATGGGTCATTTTTATTAGCTGCAGTAGGCAGTTTTGTTTTCTGTTATTTTCGCTGAAGTGTCAAAATTAAGTGAACATTCAACATTGTTATGTCAAAAACTTTGAAGTGGCTCGTCTCGGTAACTTCGCTGAAGGTGCGTACTATATCGCAGATGAAGCAGCACCAGTCAGAGCCCCAGAGCCCCAGATATTATATTATTTAAACCTATAATACACTTCATTCCTGATTTTGTCGTGGAACTTACATCCATTTTGCATTTTCAGATTTGTTGACTTAAAAACGGCTTGCATTGATAGCTCATTTGTGTTCTCAACGCAGAGCGTCATTTTGTGCTAAGACTTCAAATGCCGCTAGTCATATAGCGGTCAATGAAAAGCGGCCAAGCAAATGTTTTTGTTAAAGATTTAAAGGGAAACAAACGTGTAAATTACTACGTATTTTGCATTTTTCTAAAAATTTGGGTCAACATATAGATATATGGCCACTACTGCGAATCTCGAAGTGTCAAGCGTAGTTGTTGTAATTGCGTATTGAAAATCCTACTTTACTTTGCTTTGCTGAGGACGACGCTATAAAAAAAAACAGGGCTATTGTATTGCTCAAAAGTATCAACAAAATAAAAAATATAAAAAAAGATTTGGAGATGCGGGGCATCGATCCCCGTACCTCTCACATGCTAAGCGAGCGCTCTACCATCTGAGCTACATCCCCTGTAACATCGCAATGTCAAATTATCTACTTCTACAGTATAAAGCATTTGAGTCTTAATATAAGATTAAAAAACCAGTGTCCCCACAGCTTCATTTAGCCAAAACAGATGGCGCACCATTTCTATCACATTTACGAACCAGTAAGTTTCTTAGTACTCATCAACACATCTTTCCACATGTAGATGTCCTTCATGTCAAAACAAAAATGTTAAAGTAAAAATTTGAATTTTATATTATTCTTATATCTACTCTTTTAAAAAACTATTTAATTATATTAAACTAATAAAATTAAAAAACCTCACCGTCTTTAAATTCTAAATTTTACTTTTATTCATACCCATCCATTTTTTTCACACCACACAACACCTCAATTGACGGCAACTGTCAAAAGTTTAGTTTTCTTGAAAAGTCATCACACAAAAAAGATTTGAGAAAGGAAAAAAAGATATATTTAACTTTCTTGCTTGTCACATCTGCTTTTGTTTAAAATCAAATTGTGCAGTGTTATTTTTCGAATAGTATCTGTTTGCAATTTAAAGAAACAGTGTAAAATAGTGTAAAACAAAAGAGAACAAAATTCGAAAAAAAAAAAATTCCAAATGAATTGGTTCAAGGGAAGTATTGCCGAAGCAGTCACCATCTCCAAGCAAAAGAATGCAACTTTTGTTGTTTATATAGAAGGTAAGAACAAATTAAAACATCGACAATCCACCGAAATGAAAAAAACACGTCATTCGTGTATCTAATATATATTGCCGACAAATATACCACCAGCTGATTCATAACACTTTCCATAACTGATGAGGTGATGTTTTTTCTCTATTTTTTCAATCTTTTTTTACAGGCAAGGATGAGAACTCTTTGAAGTTGACGAAATTTCTGGATGTACCAACGATAAGAGAGAAACTCGGCAGGGAATGCTTTGTTGCAGTCAAGATCGAGGGTGGCAGTGAGGCGTACATGCAGTTTGCAAGGATTTGTAAGTTATAAATCACACTACACAGTATGCGAAGTAAATGCACACTAATTTAATCGATGCCTGCGCACATGTCGATATCGTTGCTAACGATACGATAAAACTCTTGAGTAAATGTGCCCAACTTTAAAGAAAATATGCATTGGTTGCAAAATTAGCAAGAGGTGAACAAGTAGACGTAGAGCAGACGCTCCAAAGGTCTTTACATTCCCCCACTCTGAACTAAGCGAGGCTTGTTTAAAGTACATGGTATATTCGCACACTTATCATTTGTGTTATGTGTAGACAAACTGATAACAAAAACTTATTTGCGACGTGTAAAACGTTGACAGGGACATACATTAATAGTTAGCAGGAATAACTTCGATAATAAAACAATTTTATGGCTTAGCGCATACACAGTCAATTGCCAAGATGAGGTGGTGCACGGCCAAGTCAACCATATGTTGCTAAACCGACAAAAAAAACACTATACTTGAAGACCCCCAATTGTCTGAGTATGTCTGACAGGAAAAACCATATTATAAAATGCGTTCCGCTTGCTACCTTAAGCAGTTAATCCCAATTTACTTCGTACGAATTTGTAACTACATCTTATATCATTGCAGATCAAATTGTGCCGCTGCCGTCGCTGTTCTTTATTGGAAAGAATGGAACACCGCTGGAAATCGCTACAGGCGTTATTGAATCCAGCGATGAATTGAACAAGAAAATCGAAAACGTGTTGAGATTAACAGGTGAAACTGTTGGCAACAGTAGCGCAGCTTCTGCATCAGCCGCTTTCATTTCCGCTGAGCAGGAGATAGAGCCAGAAGCTTTATCTGCACCTGCCCGATCGGAAACGAAAATCGACGAGCATTCTACAAAAGCACTTGCTGCACCTATTGCGGAAGCAAAATCAATCGAAGAGCCCACTTCTTCTAAATCAACAACATCTTCCATAGAAGTACCGACTTCTCTGCTAGATACAGAACCACCATCCTCCGACGATCCTTCACCATCGCCAAATAATCGAAGAAATTGCATTGATACTGTTTGTTACCAGCAACCCAACAACGCTAGGTTTTCTGAAGACATTAACGACCCCATATCTGACAATGCTTCAACTTTTGCTGAGTCGATTTCTATGGACACTGTTCCCACTCCGCCGGCTACATCTCCCACTCCAGAAAATACCCAAGTTCCGGAGGGTACAAACGGCACATCCACAGTCACTCCTCCAGCACCAACTCCCACAGCTTTGAAACAAGAAGAGAGTTCAGCAGAAACAGCCGCTAAAGCTGAACGAGCCAAACAGCTTATTGAGGAACGTCGCAAACTTAAACAGGCCGAGGAGGACCGACAGGCACGCGAGCGTGAACTTAACCGCCGCAAAGATGGTAAAAATATGCAGACCGTTCAGCAATGGCAGAAGGAACAGGAGTTAAAAGACCTGAAAGAGAGTATTCGACGAGATCGCGCGGAAGACCAAGCTACCCGCCAACGCATCCTGGAACAAATTGCCAGCGACCGAGCAGAACGAGCACAAAAATTTAATCCTCCTGTTGCTACTCCTGCAACACCCCCTACGCAGTCCGCAACTCCAAACACACCGAATCCGCCTACCAACTTGGACATGTCACGCATACAATTCCGCATCCCCAATGGTGAAACAAACACTCAGTCATTCGAAAGCTCTGACACGTTTGCAACTGTACGAGCCTATGTTAAGGGGGAGGTCATCAAGGGTACAGGAATCAAAGACTTCACTCTTGCAACAACATTCCCAAAGCACGAATTCACTGCAGAAGATGACACACAGACCCTGCTCGCACTCGGGCTGGCCCCAAGCGCCGTGATCCTAGTCATTGCCAAGACAAGCAGTGGCCCTTCGGCTGTGGTTGCCCGATCCGGTGGGATTATCAACGTTTTTAATACGATCTTTTGGGCTCTAATGTCGCCGGTTATGGCTGCCTTTGGGTATATAAGGAATTTCATCATAGGACGTAATGATGGAGCGGCAGACACCCGGCCTGCCAATACCGGGGCACAAAAGCGGGCCAGTGAGGAACGTATCGACGCAAATGATTTGTAAGTTCAATAATAAAAATGTTTTTTGCACTCACCTTAAATTGTCATCCGTTTGTAGGGCCAAGAAGCGCAATTTGGACAGATTCCTCTTAACGAAAGACGGCCCATCCACCTCCAAAGAGGCAATGGCAGCGGCTAATTCGACAGGTGGCGCTTATCGAAGAGTTGGTGGATCGAACATTCATCGCTTGTCCGACCAGCGAAAAGACTCCGACGATGAGAATAACACTTGGAATGGTAATTCTACACAACAGCAGTGAGTTTGTGAATCTGGCCAACATCCGGTCTTAGTGCTCAGCAATATCGCACGCAATTTTTGTTTCTATCTAACAAGTGTCTTTTGTGGCTTCTAGGTATATATTATAACACATTATTACATATTATATTATATTCTTTCTGTTTTGTTGTATAACTTCATTCCTATAAATGTGAATTTAGCACTGCATAATCTGATCTAAATTGCATAAATAAATAAATACCTAAATAAAGAAACAAACAAGAAAAACCGACCTAACGGGAAAGCTTTTATTTCGAGAGAATTCCAAGAAATGAACTAGGAGAAGTAGGCGCTCTCAAACATTTTACTTTCAAACTTTTACCAGCCAAAACTGAGTGGGGGTGAAAAGCAGAGATGAATGAATTCTATTATCTTTTGTGAAAAGTTAGACGATTAGGTATGTTTGTTTTAAATATTTGGTTGCCTGGCAAGATTGGGCACTCTCATCTCATGTGGAATTCGATTGGGCGCTCTCAGAGCACTATTTTGCTCTCAGACTAATTTTTTTGTTCGTTTGGTACAAAAAAAATCAATCTTTTTCAGATATCAGTGCACTATTTTTCAACTGCAAAGAAAGCGAATCTGGATTTTTTTTTCTCAGATTTGATTCAGATTTACCAACACAAATGCAATAGTGGAGTTTGTTAACGTTTTCGTGAAATTTTTCAACTGCAAAGAAACGCTCTGCATCGGTTTTATCTATTTTTGTTAATTATGGGCCTTTTTTTACTATGCTCACATGATCTGTATAGATCATTGATTTCTATGGTATACAACAAAAGTTGGATCTTGTACAGTTGTTGTAAACCGTGAAAATCAATGATCTATACAGATCATGTGAGCATAATACAAAAGGCCTTATATACGTACAAAAGTTTAAGAATCAATCTGGGCTCAATTTTCAAACATTTTAATAGAAAATTTACCAGTGAACGCAAAACGCTTAGCAAAGTGTTGAAGGCTACACATAAGAAGGTAAAGGTATACCAACCGCACGAATATCAACAAAAATAAAAGAGGAAATTACGTTTTAATGTTCGATTAGAAACACTAAATCTGAAAGCAAATCTGAATAAGCCCAATCGAATATCACATTAGAGCTCGCGTACCTACAGAAAATTTGGACAAAAAGACTTCGAAAAGGTGACGTTTGCTACTTTTCCTTAAACCAAATAGTTTAATTTTACCCAAATTAAAAACATAAAAATGATACTCAGTTTTTTTTCTAATATTTTACTAGTATTCAAACTTCAAAATAAGGAATCCGCTATTTTAGACCATTATCCAAAAAGATTATCTATTACAATAAGATTGTAGGGTGTTCAGACATTAGTGGCGTAGTTTAAGAGACTTGTGTTTTTTTTTATTAGTCTTCTCAGATTCTTTTCTAAAAACGTGATTTTTTTTGGAATGGAAAAGGCGTTTATTCCTTATATAGCGTGGAATCTAAAATGTAAACAACTCGTTAGTCACCATTCACCAAACAAGTTCCACTTCCAATTGGCGACTTCAATCTGTCAAATAAGTGGAGAGTTAAGTTAGTTAATTATAGAACCATCGAGTTTGGTCGGGACGAACCGAAGTTCACTAGAAATTTCCCGATAGATGGCGGAGCGGATATAAAAGACAGATTAAAATAAAGTTCGAAATAGTAATCTGTTGATATGATAAAGAAGTGTAAGATATTCAGTGAATTATGTAATTGGTTTAATTCGAATTATTTAAGAAATATTGTTTTGAATTGAATTATTAGAATAATTCGTAAAAGTGTAATAAAAATGATTTTATTCGAAAAGTTCAACAGAATAGCGTTTTATCCTTTCGAATCCCAAGTCCGGATGAAACACTTTGTTAGAATATTACGTAGAAATAAGAACTTCCAGCTTCTGCAATTTTGTATTTTTTCTTAGTAAGGCGCATATCACAAATATACAATAACAAGACGTGGCTCAGCAAACAGTTTTAGGACGTGTTACAAATATGTAATATTTCAGAATTCAAACAAATTCATAAATTGTGCAAAGAGCGTCACTTAAACAACACAAAAAATCACCTTAAAGCAACCCCAGACCCAGAATCGTTTAAATAATAAATGTGCCAAATTCATCACGTAAAGAATTCAAATAATCACCTTAAGAAATACTTTCAACAACCTTGAAAATGCACCTAAACTTTGAATATGATCGCCGGAAGTGGAGTCGAAAAACGCCGGGAAATTTGATAAACAAATTTAACTCCGAAACGAATACAACCAATATAAAAAAATGGTTCAATCAACTTTTATAGCTTAAAAGTTAAAGTCAGTCGAAAAACAAGAAATTACGAGTCGTTTAAAAACGAAACAAATTTTCGCTTCGCCACGTTAAAAAAAGGTTTTTTTATTCCTGATCTACTACATTCATGTTCGAACAACACATTTCAACAATCTAAACACTATTCGTGGTACTATCAACTCTATCTCTTTTCACTCTCTACAAAATGCGCGACAAGGAAAAGGTACACTATAGACTCAACACTCAGGCCTCTTATCGAAGAAAAGACATCGCCTTGTCTCTGTTCGTTTCGAACATTCTCTGTTCAGTCGTGTTTGAGTTTTGCACAGTGTGTGCAGTAGTGCAGTAGCAGCTGATAGACGAAAAAACGGGGAAAACTAACAAAGAACAAAATAATTTTATTAACAGCCGCCAGACCCTATATCACAAAAACCGCAACAAAACTATTGGCTGTATCTTTAGCGTTTTCCCTGTAAGCCCTCGCGATTAACCTGCAAATTTAATTCAAAGAAATTTCACGTCTACTGCACCACCTAGCACTCCACTTTAATCGTCAGAAGCGAGGGAATAGTGATTTCGTGAATAAACTACCTACACCTACGGCTGCATATAATCGGTGAAATTGACAGTGAAAAACAATTCGCATTGTGTGTTGTTCATTTTATTAATTACTGATCTCCGAAGGAAAAGCAGGAAAATAACTAAAAATTACTTAAAAAAACCAGAAATGTCAAGTGTTTTAGTTTGAAGAGAGAGTTATTTCACGTTTGTTTATCAAGAAGTTCTCTTAAGTTCATCTTCTGAAGAGAACACAACATGTTCGTTTGATTTGATTTTTTCATCTCAAATGTCATTGTCCTTTTTTCTCCTGGCTGGTATTGCGGAAATGACTGAACAAAGTGTGTGTGCGCGATTGTTGTGAATTGATGTGGGGATTGGGGAATATCATTTTGTTACAATAGTGCAACGCCAACTTCAAGTTACACACGCCCAATAGAGAGTGTGTTAGAAAGAGAATGAGTTGTGTGTACATCAACCCAAAAGAATTTCTTCATCATTTATTCCAAACAAACAGTGCAACGTGCAGGGAAGGAATTTAATAACTTCTGCAATAAATAGGTATCTTTCGGCGGCATCTTTCCCATTCCAAAATCGAAATACCAATAAATCAGTCGAAGAGCGAGAACGCGCAATAAAACATCAAACAAACAAAGAAGTCTCCAAAAAAAGGAGGTCTGTCTCTTTTTGTTCATTCTGTTCTGTTACATTTCGTGCCTCGTGCGTGTGTGTAACTTTAATCGGGAGAGAATCTGACGGGAAGAATTTTCCTACAATACTAACAGGATCATTCGCTCTCCGAACGTGGAACCGAAGAAGACGAGCTGCTGACAGAAACGGGACACTAAACTAACCGTCAATTCACCGGTTAAAGAAAAATAAAAAAGTTAGTTCTCATTATATATATAATATTTTCTTTGGAATTCATCCTCAATCTTCCGGGTTCCCGCTTCGGTGTACGTTAAGGGCGAGCTACAGATTAGTGTGTGTGTAAAATAGAAAAAAAATCCTTTTTGTTGTAAATTTGTCCAGTGTGTTCTTTTGAGTTTTTTTATCCAGTGGAGTTAGCTCCACTTGGCATTTTAGTGAAAAGTGAAAATTATTATCAAATAAAAAGTGCAATTGTCCGTTTAATAGAGAAAGAAATCCAAAAAAGAGGTTTCAATCCAATCGTGTTTTAAATTTGTATGGAATATTGCTGATGGCGGCCGTTGGTGGCCCCGCTAAGCAATCCCGGG
Source organism: Cheilosia vulpina (assembly GCA_916610125.1). Taxonomy (NCBI): domain Eukaryota; kingdom Metazoa; phylum Arthropoda; class Insecta; order Diptera; family Syrphidae; genus Cheilosia; species Cheilosia vulpina. The sequence continues at coordinate 28,872,254 of OU744278.1, forward strand.
TTTCAATGAGTGTTTCAATGTCATTGGTACAAGGTGGCGCCGCCGGTGGAGCACCCCAGGGTGCCATATTAGCCGCAGCCGCACCGTATTATCAACCGCCAGCAGTTCCATTAGACGTACAGCCAGATCGTCCAATTGGTTACGGTGCATTCGGTGTAGTATGGTAAGTTGCAAGAATTAAATACGACTTCCCACCTTCATCCCCTGTAATGCGTTTTGGAATGGAAATAATTTTATTATGCCCTCGGGTGATGGCTTCTAGAAAATTATAAATAAAACTACCTACCCCTGTAGAGAGGATTTTCATTAAAATAATAATGGCAACTGCAATTGTAATCGTTTTGGAGTTGTTCCTAATTGCTGAAAAAGTTCATTTGTTCGTATGCGGGTTTAACCTTTGAATGGATTATTTTAGTTACCGAAATCGGGGCTGTTCTATATCGAGACTTTTGCTAGTTTTTACAGTACATTATGCAATTTGGTCTTTGGTGTTTGGACCCTTTTTGATTGTAGGTGGAATGATTTTCATAGTTTTTGTTTTTCATTCCTTTGTGAACGAGAAGAGTCGTAGCAAAATGTATACTAGGTATAAAGCATGCATCTTAAAATAGAAATACATCTCTAACACGTTTATTAAACAACGATAACGGAAGTCTAGTTTATGCATATCTACTATGCGGTAACTCTGATCTAACGGAGAATAAAGGTTTAAGAATTTAAGCGTTTTCTAATATTTGAATGCTTTGTTCGTCACATAGGTTTTGTTTATATTTTTGGGCATTGGCGTTACAAGTGGGTATATACGGTACAACTATCACAGCCGTAGCTGATAGGTATCTAATCTGTCAATTTAAGTCTTTGCATCTGGACGTCTTAAAACCTACCACAAATGCTGTGGTACCTAGTTGTAGAAAAACGTTTAATAGAAAAACAGGAAAGAAACCAATCATTGCTGTAAAAACGTTTCCACTAACTTGTGCGAAGGGTACGAGGAAACTGAAAAAAGAGATTTGCGCCGAGCTAGGTACCTACCTGCCGTACGTTTATATCCGCTGTTAAAGCCTTCCAAAGAGTGGGATGGGGATCACCAATGATTGTTCGTTGGAGTTTACCAACTTAGTATTTTTTTATGTAGCAATAACTAATAAAAACCACAACAACAAACATGTTAATATTTAACAAGTCCTTTCGGAATGAAGCGTACCTTCAACGAAAATAAAATACCTTACATTGAATTAGGTATGCGATAGCAATATATACGGGAAATGATTATAAATAAGGTACGTAACATATAACAAACAAAATAAAAACATGATTACTAAGTTGACAGTTCGCATATATGTGGATGCCGTAGAAAAAGTGACGTTCCCGACCAATCAAGTTTTTGCGTTCAGGTTATCCAGACCAATCTAGTCGACTTAAGAAAACTAGATTCTTGAATGTGCCCAATATTTCGATTATGTTAAATTTTTATATATAGAACTCTAGAGACATTTCTATATTTGTATGGCTGTGGTGATTCGAACAAAAATATGAAAGTTATTACTGTTTTTTATTGCAATGAAATTCCTTTCAGTTTACTGAACAAAAAACTGAATTCAAAATTGGCTGCTGTCAAAAATTTATGGCAATTGAGTCAGCCAATCTACCTAGTTCATTTAAGATTAAGTCGTGATCGTAACCAATACATTCTGAGCAAATAGCATCCGACTTTTATCTACAAATCTAGTACAATTGTCAACCTCAGCATCATTTCGAGTAAGAACTGGGTACCTACTGAGAATTGCTACAGCGACTGCACTAAGGAAAAAAATCCCCTAAAGATTTTATTGTCACTTGTCTTTGAGTGTGCTTTTGTTACAAATGTGAGAGTTAATATTCACCGATACGAAGGTATGTCCTTGCAACAATTTGCAAGAGAAGACAAAAGTCAGGTTGTGTGCTTAGCTATGAGTTGACATTGACAGCGAAATCAAACACCCTGGTGACGTTCAAGTATCTAGTTTAGTGTCAAAGTTTTAAGTGGCTTAGATCTATCACATGAACAGCATTTCCAGTTGAGGATGAAGGGGTAGCCGCCGACGAATCTTGTCAAGAAATTCGTTACTGAGTACTAAGCTGACGTATTAAAAGTGACATTACCGACAAAATGTAGTTCTTGCGTTCAGGTCACATCTAGTCAAGACCAATCTAGTCGAGTAAAATAACTAGATATTTGAATGGGCTTTATATTGTTGTTTAAGTAAGAACTGTCATTGCTGCCGTTAATTTAGTTACTAACGTCGGAACTGGGATTGCAACCCTGCAATAAGACTGTACATTATTAAAGTGTTTTCCGCAACTTACTCTGTTGTATTACAAAACATGTAAAAATAGAACACAGAGAGCCACGTGCTCTTTAATATTCAGGCTAATTGCGAATTTAAATTATACTGACGACATTCCGTTTACATCCCTGAATGGTTGATTGGCCTACAAACTAAGAGTCCCGCAGGAGGTTAAGCAATGATTTCAACTTAAAGTTTAACGAGCTCTACGAAACTTGACTACTTAAATATTAATGCTGGCTTCGACAGTTTACGCAATGAAAGAACCTTCGGGTTCCACGACTTTATAAAACTTTAATACGGGACAACGTCACACGATAAATATTTACTCAATTTCTCTATTAAAAAAATTTGCTGTCCTTTCTTTTTAACACAGAACCTGAAGTTCAGGCGTTTCCGCAACAAAACTACGGCGTTGGAAGTATTTTTTTTTCGTTTCACACAGGACAGTTTATTTTTATTTTTTCTTATGAATTTTTTGCTCCCAAATACGCTAGTGCGCTACATCGATGCCTACCTACCTCACTACCTGCTTGCAACTGGTTTTCCACTTAAATCAACAGAAAAAATGGTTTCCTTTGACTTGGCGAAGCCCCCGTATGTGGGAACGCATATCTCGCGGAACAGAATACCCATAGCCAGACACGAAAGAACGACTAAACGAAAAGGGATTCCAAAAGGAGGATGCGTTGCATATAACATGAAAAAGAAAATCGTTAATGAAAAACGAGAAAAAAAAAATACAATAAAAAAACTCGAATCCTCAACACCGCGCGCCCATAGAAATCCAAATGGAAACAGCTGCAACTTCGGTCTGTGTTATTATCCATCGAATACGATACGCAACTTGCCCTAATGCAACAAAGGCAAGGGAATGGCACCGAAGAAGGTCCCAGGTCCCTTGCTGTTCGAGATGCACTTTCTGCTGAAAACAAACTGGATGCGCCGTGCTGTGTGTATTCCTCCGACGTGTACTAGGATGCTATTGCTATAGTAGTCCATACTGGAAATATCGAGCAAAGCGCACAGTTCTCGGATTACGTTGCATTGCTCATGTAGCAGCAGTGAAAACTGAAAACAGATTGAGGGGTTCTCCGCTCTATATCGTCAACATTCAAGTCCTCCTATCCTAAAAACGAATGTCAACCGAAATGGATTTCAGGTGGCGGGGCAGGGATGCGATAGAGGGCATTCCAATATGCATCCAGAAGCCGAACAGCTGCTGCTGCAGAGAGGGCAGACTTTTAATTAAAAATTCGAGAATACTGGAATACAGACAATACTATCCTGCAGGTTGTCATTCGGTTGGCAAAGTGGAAAATTAGGTGCAATGTCATTTCTTCTGGAAATGTTGCAACTTAAATGCAATCAAAGAGATTGCGGAGTGCTCCTGCTTCTCCCCTCTCTCTCTGGGAGTTTTGAATGGCGTGAATGTGGCAATGTCGGGTTTGGAAGCAGCAATTCCCAACTAAATGTCCAAGTGAAATGTGAATCTCTGCTAATTTGGTTAGATTTTATGGATTGCATGTGCATGGACACATCTTGGTTGAAAGAGGGTTGATGCAGTTTTAAAACATGTGACCTCATTGCGCTCATTGGCGTCCTTATATAGAAACACTCGTTTTACTAGCAGTGCATTGACGGATGGTTTTTGATTAAAAGCGTCATACGTTCATTTTTTAAGTGAACATCTCCTTCGAAGGACGCACTCCATTGCTAATGGCACCATTTTATATTATACTCTATTGGTTTTTATTTATCTAATGCACATTTGCACTAATGAAATTATTTGTAGTACTGTTTTACAAGAAGTTTTATATTTATGTCACTGTCAGCACTTACTGCAAGTGTCGTTACTTTGAGCTTTTGCGCTTTTTCCTAGATGAACAGTTTCTGAAAATAGTGCGAAATTTGAGTCTTTCGGATTTTTGGTGTTGTGAGTCGGACATCCGTCTGACAGCCTCCATTCAAGCTGTTGTCCTACTTACTTTACTTTACTTTTGGTGGCGCTTACAGTCCGGGATGGACCACGGCCTCAACCAGCAAGCCCCTCCAGCCAGCTCGGTCCCTCGCTAGCTGCCTCCAGTTACGCACACTAAGTTGGTTGAAGTCGTTTTCCAATTGTGCGCGCCACCTAAGGTGGGGTCTTCCTCTGCTGCGTTGTCGTTCAGGGGTGGATTCGAAGACTCGTCGGGCTGGTGCATTGTTGTCCATACGCTCCACGTGTCCCAGCCATCTCAGCCGTTGTATTTTTAGCTTCTTGACCAGGCCAGCGTCGCTGTATAGTTCGTCGTTGAATCTTCTTCTCCACACAAAGTGGGCCGAGTATCACTCGAAGAATCTTTCTCTCAAAGCATCCCAGAAGGTTTTCATCCGCTTTTGACCGGGTCCATGCTTCAGCACCACACAACAGGGCCGGGATGAATAAGGTCTTATAAAGGGTTTTCCAATAAGAGATGTTATTTTGGTATTCAAAGAAAAATGTAATTTTTTGAGATAAATGATCGGATGTTTATTTCATAATAAAGAGGAAGGTATGCCGTTAATAATGAAAAACAACATCAGCCAAATGGACACCACGAGCACGCATACAGGACCATATCCTTTTCATGAAATTTGCCTGCCCTATGTCCTCGATAGCCTCACGAATTTTATCTTTGAGGTCTTGAATCGACGCTGGGCTGTTGGCGTAGACCTTATCATTCACGTGGCCCCAAAGGAAAAAGTCGCAAGGTGTTAAATCACAAGATCTCGGTGGCCAATTGTGATTACCTCTTCGAGAGATATTACGGTACGGAAACTTTTCCCGTAGAAGATGAATGGTTTCGTTGCTTGTGTTTTTTCACCATTTTTGTAGTGAATTTTTATAATTTCAATACGTTGTTGAAGCGTCAATAAGTTTAGTAATGGCGTAGTTTCTACTTGTCAAATGTCAAAGAATAAAAGCTTCAAAAGTGACAGCTACCGAAATAGCGGGTCATTCACAATAACACCTCTTTTTGGAAAACCCTTTATAATATCTCCTTGGTTCTATGAGAGAGGGCTTTACTTCTTAGATGGCTTCTTAGCCCGTAGAAACAGCGATTGGCAAAAGTGATTCTTCGCTTGATCTCTGCGCTGATGTCATTTTGCGAAGTGATAGTGGAGCCCAGGTAGACAAAGTCTTTAACTACTTCGAAATTGTATCTGTCCATCGTGACGTTTTGGCCGAGTCGCCGATGTTGAGAGTCCTTTCACGTTGACAGCATATACTTCGTTTTGTCCTCATTAACAGCCAGACCCATCTTCGCCGCCTCCGTGACGATGCTTGCCAATGCGACACTGACAGCTCGCCACTTATCATAGGTCTTCTCAAGAAGATCATAGAATGATTCTTTGGCCATATCGTCTTTCTTCTCTGTCGGGGCGTGAGCACAGATCAGCGTGATGTTCTTAAATTTGGCCCTAAAGGGGCCGGATGTTCCGGAGTCAGTAACCCGCTTCGGGGATTTGAGAGCTGCCGTTGACCCATTTAGGGCTCATCCGCCACCATCTCTATTTCAACACCCTGACTAGTATTAAAAATCCTTAATGACCTCAGCTCCAAATACGTCGAAGTAGCTCATTAAGGTATTTGCCATGTTGACTGTTGACGTCACCGTTGATTCAATCACCTCTTTCTGAGGTGCTCTTCTGAGGCTCGAGCAGACAGTCAATTCCGACAGAGCATTATAGTGTTGCTATTTTTTACGTGTTCAATACTCGCACTTATAAGTTCAGCAAGTTGAGTCCGGATCGACAGGAGAGGTCCATAAGACGGTAATCATTCAGCTGTGCGCTGAAACACTTTTCGAAGTCGCACGTGGTCTCAGTTTTTAGTTTGTGTGAGCGAGTGTTTCAGCTCCTTAGAAGTTCGAATACAGCATAAAACAGTAGATCATACATTATAAAGAGTTGTTCAATTGGGACGGGTCAATGTTGGCAGCCAGTGGCGGCCATGTTGATTTGGTGACACCTGTCTAAAATCAACTTTATGAACGTATAGTTCGTTCACGGAAGTGGTGATTCGACCCCTTGTGTTTATTATTCAGTCACTTGTGCAAAATCTGCATGACAAGTTCCAAAATTGAACAGCACGTCCAAATGATTGAACTTGTTTTTATCAAAATGAGTGATCGTCAGTGCGAACTTTGCGCCCATTTTACGGCAGACCGGTGGCCCTTCAAAGCACACTCTTTTACGTTTGGTGGCACAATTCGTGACAACCGGTTCGGTTAGCAGTCAACCAACATCCTTACGCAGACTTGAACTTGCCGAATTTGTATGCCAGGACTTGGGTCTTCACCCGGTCGAGGTCCAACTGACCCAGGAGCTCAATGTTAATGCCCATAGACAACGCCTCCTGTAAATCTGAGTAAATTCTAATTTATTGTCGACCCCTTACCACGCGAATGGCGTGTGTAGCAGCAAGGACCTCGATATTATACAATGCAGCGCGTGTAACAATAATTCTAGGTAGAGAGAAAGATAATTTTATTATAAAAAATATTGTTGTTTAGTCACAAAACCTCTTGTTCGCGGTGCCGCCATTTTGGCCGAAACAACGTCTTCATTTGAATTTTTGGTTTAATGGCTTGGTATGTTAACAAGCAAAATTGGCGTATACGAAACAACGCCTACCCAAACGAGGTTCACAAGATGGCAATGCACTTATCAACATTCTCGACCTATGGTGTCATTCGTTTGTACTCACGTTGGTGAGGCCATCACCATCAACGGCGAGCACTACAGAATCATGCTAACCAATTCGTTTTGACTCAAATTGAACGGTATGGAGGTAGACAGCAGATGCTACGATGGACATTCAGCATGAACATTTTGAGGGTATGGTATCTTTCTTTAGCTGTCGTGAATTAGCGACAATGATCGTGGAATATGATTATTGTAGAGTTTCCCCAAGTCGCAGGTTCATGCCAATACGCCGCAATCGACCGTTGCCCTTAAGGAGCACATAACCCCTGTCATCGTTTAAATTCAGCCGTCATTCAAAATTGGACCACCTGAATCCGTGCCACCGTGAGAAGAACTTTTGAAAAATGTTGTGGTCAATACAGTGGAAAAGACCAAAAATGAGGGTCCTATACTTCTCCCACATGTAACCCAAAAGCAACCCCATTGTACCTGACCATTATGGCCATTTAAAAATCTTTAAATATCCCCATATAGTCGGAAAATTGAAATGCTGACACTTATCTTACCTCGTATGCGGCAAACATTTTCCGCACGCACAGCTCCGAAATTGTATCATATTTCACCAGGGGTTGCAGATGCGTCCCGTATTCTGATCGACATTGATAAGTTTCCCCGTGATTATCCTTTTTTTCGCCCCTCTCTTTATGTTTCCGGCGAAAATTGATTACCAGCCCTGAAGGCTCTGTAATCTTGCAGCTTTGCAAATCTTTTGCACCATCACACCAACCCTCTCCTCGACGATGGAAATTTATTTTAAGGTCATCGATCTCTTTTTCGTGTATTCAGCGCGCCCCTTCTTTGCGTTGGCTAAAAATGTGAAAAATTTGGCTTTTTTTTTGCGCTCACCAGCCATCGTTGAAAATGTCCCAATAAGAAGTGGCGGAGAGTGAACTCCTAAAACGTCGTTTTCTATTTTTATTCGACGCCAAAGCGAGTGTACTCGCTGTGAATGAATCGAGCTGGCTCTTCGTCTCCTCCGTACTGCTGCTGGCATATCGGGCAGCGTTGGTTGGTAAACAAACACACACAGGGGGTGTGTACTATTGTCGGTCGGCTGTGTTTTTTTTTTTCTTCCTTTCCTTACTGTCAGAACAAACTCTGATGACAAACGTAGAGCCATCATTTTCGATGATTTTTTGTATTTCAATTTTCCACTCTACCAAAATGTGTGCGCATACTTCGGAGCGTATTCTTCGTAGAGTAACTATATGTGTGTGCGATTGTTTGTGTTGTGTGTTTTCGTTTGGTCTAGTCAAACAATAAAGGAGTTCGTACAAAGACCCGCATTGGACTAAGCGCGGAGTATCATACCTACCCTGCCGCTGATGGCAATGATGATGATTCCATTGTCGACAAATTTGTTTTTTGTTGGTTTGAAAGTGTTTTTGATGATAAGGACAGTGCTGCACATATCTCTTTTTGGTTCTGCTCATCAAAGAGGGATGTATGAACACGAACAGTCTGCAATGAAAGTAAACTTTCTATGTGGTCATGTTACACAGAAAAAATGACAAAATGTGTTTGGTAACTGAACTTCCAATTTTAGGGGATTTTGAAAATTGCGTTAGATAAATCAAAACCAAAAACCAAATTTGAGGCACATAAAGGACTTTTCAGACGAACTACACTTTTTGTACACAATCAGTTGCAAATCATCAGGCCATACTCGACTGTGGAGGAATTCATTGTAAGTTATGTAATAGACAAATTATTGGGAAATTTTATTGACGACGATTTGTTTCTAAAATCTAAGGTTTCCTTTTTTTGTTCATGTTTGCTTTAACAAAAAATAGCAAAATATTTTCAAAATCACAGAAACCGAAGTGTTGACACATAAAGTAGTGTCACCAGTTATATGTCCAAAACAACTCAATATGCATGCAACCGGGCTTTAATTGTATTGATGATCGCAACCATCGATTCCATCGAGCCCGTTTCGGAAGCATTATCAACTGAAGATTGAAAGAAGATACGCTAGGTTATGTAGGATAATTCATTGCTGATGCATCTGCTAGGTTTACTTTCAATTTCTGCCTGGTTTCTCTAAATTGAACCCAAGCGCTATTATTGGTGGGCACACTGAGAGAATAAGAGAAACTGTCATTCATGGCCGTTAAATACTTTGAGACAGAACACATTTATTGGCGGAAACTTTTAAACGCCAATCACGAAAGCATTCTCTCTATGAAACTATTCCGAGAAAAAATGATGGCAAAAGTTTACGTGTTGCTGAAACGGACAAGACGAATTATATGACTGACTTCGAAAAGTCGTTCCCGTTTTTCTTTCGAGTCAGGATTTTAAGAAAACAGTTTTGTTTGTTAATAAAAAGAAAAAAAAACATCAACAAACAAATTAAGATCCTTCAGCGAAGAATATTCAGTTTTTGCAAAAATTGTAAGCTGTAACTATTATTTTTGATAACAAGAACTCGTTTTTAAGTTTTCACGGATCAAGTGATTCAGCGTAAGAATAATAACATTTGCATTCTTTAATCAAACATTTTATTATTTATTTGGGTTCTTTTTAACCAAAGAATATTTTTTGAATTACAATGTTTTTTTCAGAGTGATATCCCATCGGTAGAAGTCAGGAAAATGATCAAAATATATTTTTAAAACGTTGATAAATATATGTTGATAAATCTTTTTTGTGATCAAAGGTTCCTCTATTCCTCTTTTTCGAAAACCGCAGTCAAATTCATTTAGTAGACTAGCTGGACCCGGCATAACTCCGTTTTGCCCCCAACAGTAGGCCAAAAAATGCGAACAATTAGATTTCTGAATATTTTTTTTTCTGACAAAACCTGAAATATACAGCGGATTTCTGTCAGACACATACATAGACCGTTCTTATAGCGTTCTTTTGCTGAAGTTATCTGACAAATGAAAGTCACCCACAATATAGATCCCGGTGAATATGATATTTGGGTTGTTTTTCAAAATGTTGCAATAAGATTATTTTTTTTTTAAATAAATCGCAATGGGTCGTATGAATAAAAACTAGCATTTGTTTTGAGTTAAAGGTTTAAGCAAAGTAAAAATCCTTAGCAAATGCTTTGAATCGGTAAGAATAAAAGCCTAGTTTGCTAAAGTTCGAAAATTCGAACACAGCATTTACTTCGCTGTACATGTCCTTGCCTTGCAATTTCTGTCAAACTTAACAAGTGACAATTGTCCGGTCTCCGGTGGTTTGTTCGTATTGAATTTATTTTCAAATTTTTGAGCGAAAATTATCAAAAGTGAAAAAAAAAAATCAAAAGAAAAAGTGAGAATAAATAAATAAAAAAGCAAACAAGTAAAAGTGTTATCATCGTCCTGGCCGATGCTTTGATACCCTCCACTGCTACAAGTCATGCAAAATTGGTTTTGTATGCGAGGTACCAGAACTACTTGACCGACATAGCCCATTTTCAATACCAACCTAACGACGATAAAAAGAAGTCCTCTTACAAAATTTCACTTATCTAGGTGGATTTTTTTGACCGCTATAGTGTTTTCAACAGGCAGAGAGACACATGGGTCTAATACTGATTTTTTATGGGAGGTACCAGAACTACTTGACCCACATAACTCATCAAAGCAAAGTCAAGTAGGATTTTCAGCACGCAATTACAACAACTACTCTGAGTTCTTAAAGTCTGAAGCAGAACGTAGTTGTTGTTTTTGAAAATCCTATTTTGCTTTGCTCTGCTGAGATCGAAGCTAAAAAAACAGGCCTAGTTTTTATAATATTTTGAATGAAATAACTTAAAATGTCGCCCAAACTTTGAAATCCTGTCATTTTCGTAACGGACTTAATAATTCGTAAAAACATCGAATAAACGTCTATTTTTATTATATTTTGTTACATACTCTCTGTTGAAGAGAAAAAAGAAAAGACGATTCCTCTCAAAGATTACTTCCTTTAATGTAAAAATTAACCTCTTCTATCTAAAACGAAAAACCACGCGGGTGAAAAACGTCAAAGCCTTTGACATTAATGACACTTTCAATAATATGTGTGAGTTATCGATCACTTGGGAAGAAGACAGGGTGATCTCAAACATCCTGCCCGGTCGAGCCACCTGGCTCGAGATCCTTTGCCTCCAGAAGTCTGCACAGTTTTTGCACTGCCCGGGTGAATATCCCGGCTGTCGTCTTGATCGTGGCATTACGTACCAGTCCATCGCTGCCCGGAAGAACTCCAATTACTCGACCCAATCGCCAGTGAGTCGGGGGTAGGTTTTCTTGCCGAATAATGACGATATCACCGACTTGGATGTTGTCCAAACGCCTCTGCCACTTACTCCTGGTTTGTAACGTGACCAAATATTCCTCACTCCATCTTTGCCAAAATCGCTGGTGTACTTGTCGCAACCACTGCCAATGTTTGATGCGGTTAGTTGGGATCTCGTCAATACTTGGCTCTGGTACGGCGAGAAGTGGGGCCCCGATGAGAAAATCAGCTGGGGTTAGAGCGAATTTGTCCTCCGGATCATCGTGCAGTGGAATAAGTGGCCGCGAGTTAAGACACGCTTCGATACGCGTCGCCAAAGTATGAAGCTGGTTATACCACATCGTTTGTCCGCCGACCAGACGTACCAAATGGTGTTTTGCAGATTTCACCGCAGACTCCCATAGTCCACCTTGATGGGGAGCGCTGGGTGTGATGAAGTGCCAATTGGTTCCCATACCAGCTAGTGACTGTTGACTGGTATCGCTATGCCAGGCTGCAAAATCCTCTTGCAGCATACGGTTGGCTCCAACAAAGGCAGTGCCATTGTCACTATAGAGATGTAAACATGGACCTCGCCGGCTGACAAAACGGGTGAAGGCATCAAGGAACGCCTGCGACGAAAGGTCATCCACCACCTCAATATGGACCGCCTTCGTGACCATGCAAATAAAAATGGCCAGATAGGTTTTAACCATTGTGCGTGACCGTTTTGCTCCGATGCGCAGTACAAATGGTCCACAATAATCCACGCCAGTTGAAAGGAACGGTCGAGAAGCATTGACCCTCTGCTTGGGTAGCGAAGACATTTGTTGCATTAGGGTAGCACCGCGATGGCGTCGACAAATGACACACTTGTGTATAAAACTGCGAACTGCTTGCCTCGCATTCAAAATCCAGTATCGGCTACGAAGGTTGTGAAGCATCAACTGCGTGCCGCCATGAAGTGTTTTTTGATGGGCTTGCTGAACGAGCAACCAAGCCAGTCCTCCTGCTCCGGTCCGGGGCAGGATGATTGGAAAACGATGATCATGAGGTATTGCGGCCTTAGTCAATCGTCCACTAACGCGTAGCAGGCCGCCGTCGTCCATGAACGGGTTTAGTGGAAGCAGCCGACTGGTACTGGCAAGCCTATCACCTCTTCGGATTTGATGAACTTCGGTCCGAAAAGCGATGTCCTGCTCGATGTGAATAAGTTTATCCAGAGCTTCGTCTAAGTCATCAGCGCTGAAAATTGCCTTCGACAAGTGGCGTCGTTCCGGCGTCCAACGTAGCATTCGTACGACTGTATGCAATAAACGCTGAAGGGAGCTGAAGCGTTCCGTAAGGGGGATTACCTGGCCGTCCCGTCGTCTGGTTGTAAGCTTGAGCCCGACTGTGGCTACCATCGTTAATACAGATAATTTTTCTTCCTCTTGTACAGCACCCAACTCGTCCTGATGAAGCTGCTCAGCCTGATGTTCTGTGACTGAACGTACCGGCTCGTCCATCAACCACTCCGGACCATGCCACCACAAACGATGTTCCAACAGATCAGCTGCTCCCATTCCACGACTTGCACAATCGGCTGGATTCTCAGCTGACCGAACGTGATTCCAATACTCGGGCAATGTCAGTTCTTGAATTTGACGTACGCGGTTAGAGACATATTGCTTCAGGGTTGTTGGTTGCTTCCGTAACCAACATAGCACGATTCGAGAGTCCGACCACAAGTAACAAGGGGTATCCAAAAGTCCTAAGGCCACACGAACGTTGTCCAGGGTTACCGCTAACAGGTGCGCAGCACAGAGCTCTAGACGGGGGATAGTCGCGCCTTTGACTGGTGCCACCTTTGTGCGGGCTGTCAGCAGCGATATACGTGTATTGTTCTTGAAGTCGGTTGTCTTCGTGTATATAACAGCTGCGTAGGCACGCGAGCTGGCATCACAAAAACCGTGGAGCGCTGTTATTTCTTCATCCACCATCCCCAGCCACCGGGGTACCCGAACGCGGTTGATTGCGTCCAGACCATTGCGAAATTGGAGCCAAGTTTCGCGCAATTCAGATGACAATGGAGCATCCCAAGTAACACCAGCTATCCACAGGGTCTGGATAAATACCTTCCCAATTATAACCACAGGTGCCAAGAGTCCGGTAGGGTCGAAGAGCTGAGAAACTTCGCTCAGTACACGCCGCTTCGTTAGACAATCATGTTGGGGTTTGAGGTTTACGCTGAATAGTAGCTCATCTGATACGGGATCCCACCGTAACCCCAGCACAGTAGCAATTGAAGAATGAGTTATGAGATCTGCAGTAGAAGAATTCGCACCAGTTAAAGAAGTAATTACCTGAGTGCTGTTGGAGTTCCATTTCCTTAGCTTAAAATGTCCAGCGGAAAGAATTGCGTCGACATTGGCTGCCAACGTAATAGCTTCGTTGGCATCATTGCAGCTAACCAAAAAGTCATCAACATAAAAGGACGTCAGGATTGTGTCTCGCGCAGCTACTGCTTGAACCTGGTCTGTTACTCTGCGAAAGTTGTCGTATGCACATTGATGCAGCGCACGCACGGCGTTGTAAGGGCTGCAAGCCATGCCATACGTTACAGTTGTCAGGCGATAAATGCCAATGTCTTCTGTGGGCGACTCTCGCCAGAGAATACGCTGGAAGTCCCTGTGTTCCGGGGTGACCAGGATCTGCCGGAACATCTTCTCGATGTCGGCGGCCAGCGCCACACGAAAACGTCGAAAACGGAAGATGATGTTGATAAGTGACTCTTGGATCGTTGGTCCCACTAACTGGATGTCATTTAGTGAGACACCAGCACTAGTTCGAGCTGAAGCGTTAAAAACAACGCGGAACTTGGTTGCAACAGCGTGATGTGGGATATAAAAGCAGTTGGTGTGATCGCCAGGTTGATCCACATGTTCCATATGACCAAGTGCGTGGTATTCACGCATGAACGCCACATACTTCTCTCGTAGCTCTCTGTCGCTAGCCAGTCGCCGTTCCAGGCAATGAAATTGTCGCAACGCTTTTGTATAAGATTCTCCTAGGACTGGAGCATCACGACGGAATGGTATATGCACCATATATCGTCCATCCTTTGTCCGAGAGTGTGTCGCTGAAAACATACGACCACATTCATCGTCCCCAACCTCAGTCTCAGGCACTTCTTCCAACTTCCAGAAGTTTTGGATGAGTTTATCTAGAGTTGTTTCATCTTCCGATACCTGAGCGTGAAAGGAACATAGGTTTCGCGAAGACGACGGCTCCGGGGAAGCAGGTCCGAAAACAACCCAGCCTAATTGAGTTAGCTGAGCGTGTGGCTCATCCAGCTGTCCACTGATGACGTCGCTCTGTACGATGAGACCCCATACATCCGCTCCAATGAGGGCATCAATGGAACCAGGAGTTCCGAAGTGTGCGTCCGCAAGCTTGAGACCGACTAAGTGCGTCCATTGATTTACGTCGATCGGCATAGATGGTGTGATCGAAGTGATTGATGGGATTACTAGCACATCAAACGTCAGGCGAAAATTGGAATGTATAGAACAGATTGTGAGCGTAGCGCTGCCTCTCGTTCTTGCAGTGGCAAAGCCCCCAATTCCTTCCACTGTTACATCATGTTTACGTCTGCGAAGATGTAAAAGGTTAGCAAAACGATCTGATATGAGACTTACCTGCGATCCGGGATCGCAGAGTATACGAGCCAAGCGTTGCTGCTCTGCTGATTGTCCAAATAAATATGCGCGCGCAGTAGCCAGTAATATAGTTCGGTTGCCTTGGACGATGCAGCTACTGACAACATCGGTTAGTCAGGAACTGTTTGTTTCCACAAGTGAAGCAGCTGTTGGTTGCTGATTCTGGACTGGAACCTCTGTTGTTTGCCCAGCTGGTGTCGACGTCCTGGGTTCGCGACAGAAGATCGTATGGTGCTTACGACCGCACTGCCGACATCCACCTGATGAGCACTGCCTCGAAGAATGTCCGTGTTTGAGGCAATTAAAACATAAATTCGAGGTTTTGAGAGACTCAAACCGCTGGTCTGGCCTCATAGCCAACAATAATTGGCAGCGACCAACTCTATGAGGACCTTGGCAATGCGGACATTTTCCTTCATCCGTCGTAGCCACATACGCCTTCACTCCCTGATGATTACGATGTTGTTGCCGTGTTGTTGAAGATTCCGATCGAGTTGGTATCCTAATCAACTCCGTAGTCAGACTGTGTGCTCGTTTTTCCAAAAATTTAAGTAGAGACGCCAAGCTCGGAATCTCATTGGAAGGACAGCTCATGTTCCACTCTCGCTGCGTGTTGGTTGGAAGCTTCGACACCACAATAGGTACTGCCAGTGCGTCCCACTTGTCAACAGGCAGCTTCATGACACGCAAGGCACGCAAGGACTCTTGAACTGTATCGACGATAACCAGCAATGTTTTAGCAGTCTCATCCGTTGCCGCCTTGATGTTGAGAAAGCGGGAAACGTGAATTTCGGCTAAAAGTTTTGGATTGTCGTACCGCTCCTTCAACGCTCTCCACACTTCCTCATATCCGCCAGAATACATAGCGCCAATTAATGGGACCTTGCTAACATTGACTGCCTGTCGGAGCTTGCCCAATTTATATGCCTCTGGGTAATCCGTTTCGTGAACCAGAGACTGAAACGTGTCCTTAAAGGCCAACCAATTATGCAAAGATCCATCGAATGTTGGAATGACTACCGGATCCAATTTGACATCAAATTTTTCATAAGATGCCTTCGGCTTCAATGAGTCAGTTTTAATCCCCAATAGTTCGCGATTGAGTTTCACACACGTCTCATTGTACACCGCCTCCACCTGGTCCCACAATTGCTCGTGTGCTATGAACTCATCTGCTTTCGCATTCCCGACCAATCGCTGATGGCTGTTCACAAAACGATCGAAATGATCCGTGACGGCCTTTAACTCCTGATGCAACTGAGAACTATCACATGCGTCGTAGTTGGCTCCAAGGATGCGGTCGTGAATACGTTTAATCGCATTCTGTGCTGCCGTACGCAAATTCAGATCCGCCATAGCGCTAGCCGTGAAGGTCACGCAAAGTCACAGTTGCAAGATTCGACTCACGTGTGTCGGAATACGCCGTAGGAAGACAATAGCTTTATTGTCGAAAGGCTCGGTAAAACGAAGAAGTCCAATGGCACGCAAAGGCACGGTAAGGCAAAGATCCAATAAATGCAATCACCAATATGCAAATCCAGGTATGCCAAGCGCAGTTGAACGAAAACTCGGCCAAGTTGTTTGTTATACACCAGCGCGGTGAATACAAACGCAAATAACTCAAATTATCCAATAAAATATTATATTCCTCACAGGAGGCACCAAAAATGTTGAAGAGAAAAAAGAAAAGACGATTCCTCTCAAAGATTACTTCCTTTAATGTAAAAATTAACCTCTTCTATCTAAAACGAAAAACCACGCGGGTGAAAAACGTCAAAGCCTTTGACATTAATGACACTTCCAATAATATGTGTGAGTTATCGATCACTTGGGAAGAAGACAGGGTGATCTCAAACACTCTCTTTATCAGATAAAATGCAACTTGAGTCTATTTAAATTTGGAAATGATTGGAATTATTTTTTTTTAATTTTTGTCTTCTTTGAATGTCTTTTGCGTCACGAAAATCAAAGCAGGTCATGTCTTTAGTAGTCGAACAATTAGTGATTCACTAATGTCGTTTTCCATTGGGACAAAAAATCAATCTTTTTTTTGATCTAAATCACTTTTCGCGTTCGATTGGGAAAGAAAATCAATCTTTTTTTTTTGATTCGGATCACGTTTTGCAAATGTCGATATTTTTTCAGATTTCATTTAAAGAAGTTTGCTTTAAAACAAATGTGCAAAGTTTCGTGAAAACAGCAATGGACATAGTCTTGGAGGATTTATTATCTTCATTGTCTTCCTCATCATCTGGAAACTACTAATCACCAAAACTACTCTATTTGTAGCTAATAATATAATATGCCACAAAAAATGAATGCCATAGAGGTGCCATAACTCAAATATTTTAAAATAAAGTTTAGTTTTTTTTTTCCCTGTAATTGTTATTGTTTTTTTTATAAAAAATTAAAAACTGAAAAAACATTACTCCCCAGTAGTCGAACACTAGCTTCCTAAACCCGAACATATATTTATAATTTATATTTTAAATTAAGAAAATGAGAAGAATCCATATTTTTGTTTTTATTTAAAACATAAAAAAACAGTAACAAAACAAAGAAAATAAATAAATAGAATTCACAAACAATTAAACACTAAATTTGTACATTAATTAACAGTGTGTATTTGAATAGGAAACTCGAAGAAGTTTGGTTCCCTAGATCTAACGGTCAAAAAATAATAGTATTATTAACTTTTCAGTTAAAAACTTTACTAAAAAGACATAAAATAGATATAAACTAATAAAACGAGCATTGAAAATAAACATTTATCTGCATTTTTTAACAAAAAAAATATAATTTCTTCCGACACTAGCAACAGTTTTTTTTTCTGTTGAACTCGCATTCAAACGCAATCCCTGAAGACTCAATTTAAACTGCAATTTGGAAACGTTATCAATAATATTGCACTGGTTGATATTGCAAAAACGATTAAAGGTAATACCACAATGTAGCATTTTGCGTTGAAAATCTTAAAAATATACAGTTTACACAGCTTTTTACAAAAAGTGTTCGACTACTGGGAGTGTTCGAAATTAGGCGACCCTACCCCATTAAATTTTTTGAAAAAAAAAAGAATGCGTTGGGCCTTATTTTTATTTCCACCTAAAAGAATTTCATTCCTCATTTCAAGAAAAAATATATGATATTCTAGTTAAAAGCAACATAAATTTTTTTTTTCTTTATTTGGGACAATATTTGTCGACATTAATTTGTTTCGCAATAAAAACTTGAAGGATAATTAATTAAAACATTTGACTTCATTTAACAAAAGAGTGCAAAAACGAAAAGCATTCAAAAAGTGAATTTTTATGTCCAAACTATGTCCATTTATAGGTTTTGAAAAAAAAAGACATAGAAAACCAAACTTCCTCTCATTTTTATATTCGGATTTGGAAACTTGCAAAAATGTCATTATAATTTACATCAACTAAGTCATTTTTATCAATTTTATATGAGGTTTTTGTACCTTCACTTTAAAAATGTAACGATGACAACTCACACTGATCACAGTTATAACTTAGTGGTAACACAATATATACACACAACCGTTCACTATTTCCTTCTTTCTCAAATACTTCTAAACTGATTTCTTTATAATTTGATTTAAACCGTGACACTAATGACTTGCAATAATCATACGGACCATATTGATTCAACATCTTTGATTTAACTGACTGTTTTCCCCTGTTTGATTTTTTTGGCTACGCTAACTGCGCGAAATTTTTTTCTGAGAAATATAGTGCAGGCATCTTTTGCAAAATAATGTCAATTTCAAATTCCAAATTTTAAAGGAAAGCAGTTGCATGACGCGAATGACGAAATGTCGGGACAGGTTTTTCTTGAGTACAAAAAATACAAGATAATTTTATTCTTAAATATTGATTAGTATTACTATTAAAGAACACATAAATCTTGTTTATTAGCTATGCCAGAGTGGTTAAGCTGATCCGGAAGCTATTGATATTAAATCGGGAAATTCAAATTTGTGCGGGGGGTACAAACTATTTGTAGTGCTGGATGATATTTAAAATTTTTTTAAAATTAAAGTAAAATAAATCTATTTCAAGCTATGCTAATTTATTGCCAATAAATACAGGTTCTAAGTAGTGTTTCAGGAATAAAAAAAAAGTTAAATAAATGTGGTTTTGTAAACCAAATAAAGTTAGGGGACATCTTTTTGCAACGTTTTAAAAAAACAGCCCATTTACTTACACAAACTTTCACATTGAACTCAGGAATTTTGAGCCAGATATTTTGACACCACTTTTACCTTCACAATACCTAAGTGGAATATACAAACTTGCTATCTCCATTGGTCATCCCAAAATATATTTCGAAGAGATGAGGCAAATGAGAAAAACTATGGGACCAACATGTAGACAGCCAACTCCTATATGTGGCCAGATTCATTACAATGTCAATGTCCAACGACAAACATAAACCCATATATGCTGATGGACAAAGAGACACTCGGCAGGAGGCTAAAAGCACAAAATGAATGTCCAATTGTTTGAACAATTTTAATTGAATGACAAAACACTATTGATTTGCGCTCCTTCTCAGTTCGCAACTGCAGAAGACCTTTTGTCTGTTGATCAGCAGAGTGTTGATTGATTTTTACTCCACGGCCCTAGCTGTGCCACTCTATACGTGATTAATTGACTTTTATTTTTAGCACCTATAGCACTTTCTTATTTCCAACGAATATTGAATGGAATTTGTAATTGAATTACGGGCGTCAACAAGGAAACAGGTGTTGCTATTTGGCAGCACTTTGTTTTAATGTTCATCTTCCGGTCCACGAAATTGGTCAATTTCGGCAAAAAGGCAGATGTTCATGTAAAAAGAAAATACAAAGACGACAAGGTGCAAGGCAGCCTATCATCATCATCATCATCATGGAAGCTCAACCTATCCCAAGAAAACCGCGAGCAGTGCACTCGTACATTTAGGCCTCATTACCGTCCCGGGAGGACCCATTAAACGGAAAAGATGATTTTTTTCCTTCTTGTCTGTCTGTTGTTCGTTAATTTCTCATCTGTTGGCACATGCTGGTTGGGGATGGATTATACAGCTGCAGCCGAACAAAGACGCCAAAAGCCAGAAGAGCGCAAGGGAGAAGTAAAGATGAGCAGACAGGGACCTGCAATAAATAAATCCTTGGTTCGGTCGAACTGGTGGGGATTGGTCTGTACAGTGTACACTCCTCCCCGTGTAATATATCAAAAACCGACAGATGATAGCGATTTGTACTCTCCTCTGGGGTCCAATGGACTCTCGAACTTGCCTTTGTCGTATTTTGATTTGATTCCGAATTTTGTTTTCGTCGTTCTTTGTGTCAGTTCTGGGAAGTTTTTACTTTTTCTTTTGGTCCACAAGAACGGATTCTGCGAGTGTAATTGGCATCGTACGCGTGCTGGCTGTTGGGGAGCAATAGTTTATGTTTAAACTCGGGGAAGCACCACACAGTGTAATATAGCAAAGGAGAACAAAGTCAGCAGAAGCAGTCCAAGTTGTAACTTGTAACATGTGCAAGGTCAAGTGCTGTGCTTGGCGCACGTGTATTAGTGGTTTTTGTTGTTGGGTTTTTTGTCCTGTTGCAGTTGATTCAAATTCGTACAGACTGGAAGGCGAGCGACCAAGGACATGGGCAGTGAAACGGAATGGCATAGTCAGTGGGAAGGGAATGGCTTCCTAGTAGCACTTTGGAGCAGGTATACGCGATAAAAGCGTGTAATTAGACGCAAATATTCTCTTAAGCCCACTTAAGGAAACCGTTCCGAGTAGAACAGACGCAAAACTGTGTGACAGATCAGAAATGCAGACAAGGTTCTGATAGCATGCATCCGTCCGTTCTATTTGTGTGAAAGAAACGGTTTTTGCCAATCTACAGCTTTCTTTGCGATAGACTTATGGATGCAAATTTTTAATGCAAGCAAACTCCGTTTCACAAGCAGAATATTTCAACAACGCAGAGAACAAAATGACGACTGCTGGAACCTGCCTGGCAAGAAAGAACAAACAAGTCTCAAAACCAGCACTTACCTGGACTTGACCAGTCGTGTATTTTAAGTTCATATTGAGGCACAGCTGTCCTAGGTAAAGGTTTTTATGCCAACCATCTTTAATTTGGGCTCTGATTCGATACCTTAGTTTCGTGCGAATCCTTAAATTTCTACCTGCTGTAGAAAACACATGTTTGTCTTTTAATTTATTGCCAACCTGTGCAGCAACGGCCGAAAAAATCCAAAAGTGTTTTTCATTTTTAATGATTCTTAGTTGTGCATTTAATTTTGTTTGTATACCTACCTACAGCCTAATCCCAGACCGTCCTCAATTTAATTATATAAATTTATTCTCTGTATCTTGGGATAATTTTTTTTTTGTGTGTTCATCCACCTTTTTCATTCGTTTACCTCCTCTTCACTTCGCAATGATTTTCTGCAAGGGTTCAGAAGAAAAAAACAAAATCGATATTTCTTTGTCTCCTTAGAGAATATTTTTCGAAGGAAAGAACAAAATCGGCTTTGCATTCTTTTCTTCTGACTGCGTTCACATGTATGCAGAAAAAAATATCGTTTTCCACTTTCCTTAAAAGTCCCAATTTCGGCGGAACATTTTGCCAAAGGACTAGAACAAAAAACACTGCACGCTGCACCCTGTTGTTGGCCCTAAGGACATCAGATTCTTACAACCTTTAAGTTGATGGCACCTTTTTATTCTTCCACCCATATACATCTATAACCACAAGGAAAAGCAAAATTGACCGAAAGGATTCGTTGTTCTTATTTTCAATCACAAAGGAATAAGTTTCATGCTTTGGCCAAAGTCGCCCTATTAAATGGTTGAGAACAAATTCTTCTGAGCCTATCGCTAAAAAGGATTCACAGGAAATAGACACAAGAAGCCAGAGAGAAATAGGAGAGCAACATACAAAAAAATAAAGGACCTGCAAAGGTAAAAACATGCAAATCGTTATACAGCAGGTATATAGTTATACAGAGGGAGGCAAGGACTTGTTCTAGGATTCCTGGCACTGCAGCAGTTAAGATGATTAAAATTGTGTTCATTTTTATTTGTACCTAGTTTGCATACCACACAAGAGTAAAACTGAAACTAAGACTAAAATGTGCGAAAGTGTCCTTTTGGGAATGCAAAGAAAATGACGCAAAAAAACACACTTTGTCCAAGTTGCAAATATTTCTACTTCTTCGTCGTCTACTCAACTTCCCTTCGGTTGTTTTCAAGTAGTATCGGACGATACCCGAGGAAGACAGGAAGGGTGGTGCGAAGGGTTTTATGTTTTTCTTTACCAACCACACCGTTTGGTTATCCTTTTGGGTTCATAAATGAACACAAAAACGAAGACATTTGGCGGAAAGTTTTACCTTTCTGGACGATATTCCATTAATTTTTACTGTAAGCAGAGTCGCCACTCCCAAAACCACTACTTTTGACAGATGACAGCTGGACGTTTGGGAGAGTAATACAAGCAAACCCGTAGCGACACAATAATAAGGAGCTGCCAGCAAACTTGTGGGAGTTTTTTTTTTCAACATCTCGATTTGAGTAGACTTTTAAGGTGCTAAGTCATTTGTATCCGCGATTGATTAAACTACGTAGATCCATAAATGAATTTTAGTCTCTTTAGCTGTATGCTGCCAAGATCCTCCAGTTGATCAAAGAAAAAGCTACAATGAATCTGCAATGGTCTGTTGTTAAGGGCTGTGGGCAGTCGCGTAGTAGGTGCCGTCTGTTTCCTCAAAGTTTTTGCAGCTTCTGCCGTGGTCCTAAGGCCACGTACTTACAATTTGGCTCCTAAACGCAAAGAAGCAGTTGCTGGTGTAGTTATATAGGTAGACAGGGATCCTGACTACCTTAAATTTTAGCTCTCTTTATTGTGTTGCTGCGTCCGATTCGTGTCGCTTCTTTTTGTTGACAGCATATTATTGATTTATGCGGCTTCCGTATCTGTAAATGCAGAACGCATCAGTGACAGCTCTGTGTCAATTTCAACGCCGTATGCAAGTAATTGAACAGATTTTTGAAAGGTCATATACTTACAGTGTTGGCGTGTGAGTTTCGCACAAATCCTTAGGAGTTGAAATGAGCAAAAACATAATTTTGTGAAATGAAAAAATGCGTATTTTTCAAACAGAAGTAGCCTGCACATATTTATTTCAGATATTTTAAGAAAATAAATTTGTAAATCGGTGCAAAAGTTCGTAAGATTTTTGCGGATATTCAATTTTGCCATTCTGTTTGATATATGTATGTAGGTGAATGCCGTCGATTAAATTTCTACATTCTTGGTGCGTATGCCCATTACCCCTGTCGATGTTGAATGCGAAAAATTTCTGCCTCTGTTGGACAGCCTAAAAAAAATCATCGACGCAATTTGCCATCGAAGCGAAAGAAGTGATTAAATCATTGTGAACAGATTGCCACATTCAATATGCGGTGTCGACGACACAACGGCCGGCGATGATGGCCATTTGCCTTTTTTTTAATGCCTTCGAAGCTGTCATAAAATTGGCTAAAAAATCAAAGTTAAGATCAACCTTTAAATTCACAGACGCATGCTTACCTATAGCTGGGTAGCTATGCGACGATAACAAGTTGTGAAAACAGCCTGTCAGTTCTCATATATATTCAGTATTAATTGCTACACACGCGTACTTGCGTACCAATCTGCCGAAGGGAAATTAAAAAAAAAAAAAACTCCCTAAATGGGTCGAAATATACGTCAAATTCTCTTGTGCAAAAGCCTTCTACTCCTTTTATCACACATGTCTCGTTTTAATTTATCTCCTCTTTTCCGCATAAACTCCTTGACGTGTGTATACATACCTACCTACCTACCACACACATATCTGCCTAACAGAGCAACCCACGCTGTTCCCATGGGGCTTTATCTTATAAGATTGCAAACGCCCTTAAAAAAGCTTTAAAGGCAGGCAGTATACGTTAATATCCTTCGTCAAAAAACAGAACTACACGTTGACCAATATTTGAATATGTAGTATCAACTTTTACATTTATCAAATCCAATGCTCAATTTTAATTCAAATCTATGGACGAAACAAAAAAATCGAACTTTTGTCACAAAACTGTTACCCGTCATAATTTGCCGACTGAATTTCATTCAGTCATCCCAGTTCTTGAACAAGTCCGACAGCTCCCCTCTCCCCTTGGCCAACCCGTTCATTATCTCCGATTTTGTCATCCTTTTAACGGCACACAATTGAAATTTCCCCCGCTGGTATAGGTATACCATCCTCCAAGTTACATGACAAAATCTACCTACCTATACAACACCCAGCGCCGACCTAAAGCTACTCGTATATATGCCTCTACTTCTGCTACGTAATCAGAACTACCATGTGCCGAGAAGAAACTGTTTTTTCAACCCCGCAATCTGCATGGCATTAAAATACAACATCAGTTGTATAGTCGTGGCACCGGAGACAGAGAGATATAGAGAGAGGGTGGCTCTTGGTAGTTGAAATTTATATTTTCTGTACAAATGGAAATTTTGTATTCAGTACAGATTCTCTCTAGCAGTTTAGAGACCCCAGGGGCAATTTCGAAAAAGGTGGAAATTGGATAAAGGCAAATGAAAATGCAAATAAAAGAGAGAATAAATAAAAAAGGAAAACTTAAACCTGAAAATCTGAAAACTCGGGGTAAGCCACTCACTCACCAGAGGCGAGCGAGATAAAAGGGTGCAGAGCAAGAAGCAACGACTACGAATAGCAAATGAAAAGATTAAATAGGGGTTGAGTTGAGCTTACTACAATTGGGATTGATTTCATTTCTTTTTTTCGTTTTCTAACGAGTTATTCCCACTCTTTGTCTCTGCTTATATTTCTGACTTTGGTGGCGCTCAATGGTCTGAGGTTTGGTGGGATACACGATGCTTTTTTAAATAACCCTATAAAAAGAAGTCTGGAGGGGTTATATATGGACATCTGGGTGGCCAGTTAATGTGGCCACGCGGCACATGTGCGTTATCGACAGCACTCTCTCTAAACGCTCCAGCCAGTTCTTTGAAACCCCTTGGGCTCTGATAAAGGGCATGACGACGAACTCCCACTGACCCGTGCTCCAACAAATTTCACGCCAAACGACGAATAGTGTTGTCAGAAGGTGCTTGTTGGCCACGATATGCAGGTTGAGTTAACACAACTGAACGACTTAATAAAAGATGATGACGCACGCTGTACAACAATCCGAAAGGAAACTATCTTCAGATAGTGAAAAGCAAGTATAGTAGGTTAGGTTAGGGTACAAGGACCCTCATACACAACTACAGGCAGAATCGCGATCACTATACTGGCGGTTCTTTCAACTGTTTTTCTTCACTGCCAGTACACCCGGGAACCGCCATTTCTCTTGACTATGGGTAAGTGCTTGTGTTGTAAAACCCTAACCCAATTCACTCGGTCAATTCATCAAAGTTCAAAGAGCACTCGTCGTCAAAATTAATTTCGTTTAATGCGTTTCAAGTTTCATAAAATGTTCCCTTTTGTCAAAATGCACAGTTCTACGTGAATTCCCAACTTAAATGAAACACCACCACCGGTCACCGGGTAGCATACATAGTGACATTTCATGCGGGCTTATGCACCAACGAGGACCATATGCAAGGGTTACAAAAATTTTGCAAAAGAAAAACCGTTTCGTTGATACACCACCTTGTTCATCGTAGCAGTGCTCTGAATTAATTTTCTTTCCCACCCTTCTTCGTGCATCCAATTCATTGAAACTGGCCGACCATCCTACACCCGACGGAGACTTTATTCAGTTTCGTATTTTTTTTCTTCCTCCATCTAGTCCTTGTGTGAATAATCGAGTGCATGTGCGGTGCTGCGCGCCCAGTGGCAGTAAGATATAGAAAGTATACCCAGCGCACACACACCCTTCGCTGACTAACCAGAATTTTCTCTATTATTCGAAAATCCTCCATTGCGCAGCAAGGGTGTGTGTAACTCTCTCTCACGCTATCAATGGGTATGTATCTGAATAGGGATTCGAATTAAATATGTGGAAAACGTATACCTTAAAAAAGGGAAAACTGAATGAAATGTAATTTTACTTCGTCTGGATTTTAAATTATCCAATGCGAGCCACTTCCGAGAAAGGGATGAACACAGGAACGCTTTAGAAAATCGAGAGAGAAACACATGCATCACGCACGAAAATTTATAATATAATCCTTAATGAAACACACGGGTTGTGTGTAACTATCGCACCGAGAGGATACCTTGCTGCTGCCTCGAAGTATTTACATTCGCCACCCCATGTGATGTCGTTTCGTTGTGTCTGTGGATGGATATGATACGAGTCAGGAATTAAAAATGATTCGGAAGTGAACTGGAAGAGAACCACACCAACTGAACGGCAAATAGCAGCCAACAATCAGGCACCGTTACACACAACAAAAGTCCCTACGGAGGAACAAGAACAAAAAAATGATTTTGGGAGTTGTGCATCCATACACGTTAAAAAATTCATCTTCAGCGCCGCTCCGCCATCTCGTCGCTGCAAGTGGATATTCGTAGTAAGTAGTGAAGCTGTGTTTTTTTTTGCTCCAGTACTTCTGTGGATGGTTTATATATTTGAGGTTTCTCCCTCGCGCGCCGTGAGAATGCGAATGGGAACTCCTTTTGCTGTTGTTGCCGGATGCCAATGAAATATACGTAGAAAAGTGATTTGGAATTGTAACGATTTTTCATTGTGATTTATATTAAAAAAAAAAAACATTGACATTGGGGTACAATTTTTGTGTACATTTATCCATATGCGGTCACACATACATTTAGTAGTTTAACAGAGCATGTATTTAGGCATATAGATATGAATCGTTTTTGGGAAATTGATCGGTTTGCGCCATAAATTTCAACAGTTTTAGTACTATACAAGAGGAAATCTTTTGCCATCGGCAAACCGAGTTAGTTATAGTTCCAGCTAATTGTTTATAAATTATTGCTGGGGGATTCTATTTTCTTGCTTGGCTTTGGCGTGAAACATTTCTTATATTTTCAGGGTTTTCTTCGATAGTGGGTCTCTCTTCCAGTTAAGATGTTACAAATCAGGTATCGCCGCCATCTATAGGAAGTGACATCTACTTTGGTGACTGGTAAAGAGAAAAAAAAAAAGTCGTTTGGTTTTGGATGGAGGAACCTATGCATGGCACCAATTGTCCGATGGTAATTGTAAGAGATGGTGACTTAGAACTCTGAGTAAGCTCATATTCACATTTCTTACAATGATTAAAATTTTTTCATTTTGCGCCTCATTTACGGGATTATCGACGCTCGTACATTTTCAGATTTTCCTTCAAAATTAAGACCATTTTGAAACCATTACGAAACTTTTAGTAAATTTAATTCTCACTACATTTAAAATTGTATGACAGAAAAAAGGAGCAAAATTATCTATTATAAAATAATCTCGTGTCACGGTGTTTGTAACCGTACTCCTCCGAAACGGGTGGACCGATTTTTATGAAATTTGTTGTGTATATTTGGTAGGTATGAGAATAGGTTGTAAAGTATATTTCATACGGCTAGGTGATTAGGGTTTCCGTCTAGTTCCAAAACATTTTTGCTTTTTATTTTTGACGAACCATTTTTTTTTAAATATTTATAACCCCGAATCTTAACCTTCCCACTCCAATCCACAGATTTTTAATCGCGATTTAAGTATTTTTGTATGAACAATATATAAATAATTTAGTCGTCGTTCGTTTTTAAAACAGAACGAAATTATTTATGTTGTTGAATGACATACCTCAATTGCACAAGTCCTTGACGTGAAGTGTCGCATCACATTTTCATTTCATTCTGCATTTTAAACCGTACAAATCAGAAATTGCATTCTTTCAGAGGTGGATTCTATTTTTCTGAAAATTAAATATTTTTGGGATGGAGAAAATTTGAATCTATAACAAAAGGCTAATTTTGTCCAACACGAATATTGGATCGCGGTTAATTTTTGTATTATTATTTTATTTTATAATCCTAAACATGACTTCACCTTTCATTTTTATTGTTTTGGGGTTTGTTTAATTACCTGTATGAAGGGAATCACAATGGGACTTACGATGCCCTCCTTCCCTATCTTCACCTAAGCTAACCTCATATCATTTAAGAAATTATATATTTTTTTAAGGCTAATGTCTGAAAATGTAGTTTTGTATGGAAAGGAGAAAATAGCGATTCAAAGGAATGACAATCCCTTCAGAATTGACAATCCTCCTTTTTTTTGCCCTCCTTTAAAACAAGTTTTTGCAAAAAGAAAGAGCCGATCAAATGGAGGCAAATCGTATAGTGAGAGCCACCCTTCGTGCAAATGATGATTGAGATTAGCGGAACTTTATTTGACGACAAGACCGAAGGACACGTGCACCACCTTTCAATTTAAATCGAGCTGCGTTTCGTTATGCTTCCGCACTCGAATAAAATTCATTTTCTTCGGTTCGTTATTATCCGGCCATTGAATGACGTCTGTCAATATTGCATAGCATTTTCCCAATATGAAAGTTATTCTTTTCGTTTGTCATTCGAACTGAATTGAACGGACTTGCCATTGCGTGCGGTCAGACATCTATCGAAATTGTATTGTGAAGAATGAGGTTAACCATTCTGCATTTGATTTCGTATTGGCACAATTTGAAATTGAAAGTCGCCTCAGTCATAATTTTGTTGCGCAGCCTCAACCGAAACTCATGTCGTTTTCGATTTGGCTTTTGAGATTTTGATATGAGATTTCAGATATCTGAACATAAAATCCGAATTTTGTGTATTCAGTTGGCCGCAAATATAAATGCATTTCAATTGATTTTTACACATTTATAATAACGCATTTCGAAATAATTAATATAAAAAATTGTTTCCATACGCGAAAAATGAATAATTCAGTTAAAAAAGCAATCAAAAGCAAAAACAGTATGTCATACATACTTTCATTAGTGAAAGCATGTGTAAATCTGAGACAAAATCGAGATTTCTCAAAAGTGCCTCCGATCAAAAAAAAAAATTATTGATTTTTTGGCAAATTGAACATGAAATAAAAATTGATCTTTTTGCGAAATCGAAAACGACATTAGTAACGGATAGCGTTTGATTGTTAAGAATCTAAAATCAAATGAAGTGACGATTTTAAGGGTGAAAATCAAAGCCAAAGTTTGTTCTTTTACTTTCGTAGTAAGAATGGAAAAGACTGTCAAAATGGCTGTGTTGTGGGTAAATTCTCTTTTAGATTATGAAAGATACATAATTCACAAAAGTAGCACGAAAAGTCGTTAAAATGTCCGATAAACTCGAAGATTGGCTAATTTTGATTTATTAACAATATTATTTCCAATTCTTATACTAAGAAATTTGTTGAGTAAAAATTCGTAAGATTATCAGTGGAGGACAGTGATGCCAACTAAGGCTTTTTCATGCCTTTTAGGAATTATTTCATTAGCTAAGGTTTTAAGGGTTGTTTTTTTTTTCAAAAAGACATCTCTTTTTTATTTCAAATATTTTTCTTATTGGACTAAAACTATATTTGTTTTGTTTAATAATTTTTACCTACTTATGAAACTAAAAAATCATAAATTTTGTTCCTATTAAGATTTCTTACTGTGATTTATAATTTAAGTTTAATTGTTTATTTTTTTTATACTTCTGTTTAATTTCTTATTTAATGTTCCAGTTTACCTTAAAAAAATATTTTAGGCATTATTTTATTGAAAAGGGATTTTTTTTTTCTTAATGCATTTTTTTGTGCAAATTGGTTGGCAACTCTGGGTGGAGGAGTAATATCTTGCTCTCTCTATGACGTTCTCTTTTACGAATTTTTTGAGTTAAGAAGGAACGGCATTGAGCTAAAATTCGTAAGAATTCATTTCGCGGATTCTGCATATTCCGTACGATTTGACATTTGTATTTCAGCCTTAAATGTCTGTACGCCTCGCTTTCGCTTTGACAAGAATTAATAAGTCGCAGAGACAATCGCTGTATGTTTGTGAAAAAGCGGAATGTTGGCCTACACGTCAATCGTTGCTGTTTGATTGAAAAACATCCACATTGTTATACCTATATACACTTCAGTTTAAGTTTTGAATAAAGAACTTGAATTGACAGAATTACATAAGGCAGCATGTTCAAGTGCATACTCGCATTTTATTATATTTATTACTTTAACGATTTTGGGCGGAAAGAAGTTCGCCGGGTCAGCTAGTATTATGTATAACAATATCTCGTTCAATCTATAATTTATTGAATATGGACATCTGTATTTAAGTCAAGAAATATCGTTCGTAAACAAAGATCTGTTACTCGATTGTAGAGAATTGAATTTAATACAAGTTTTCTTAAGACCAGTTTTAGTCAAAATCAGAGAATAGGCGAGCTATTTATGAAAAAAAAAAAAAACAGATCCCCTTCGTAAGTTCAAGTTTTAAGCTTAGTACGCTGCTCGAGCTAAATTTTCGCTCCCATACAAAAATCTCTCCAAAATTTAGCTGAGCTAAGTCTTAGCGAACCCATTTATCTGAGTGGTACGCAGCTCGAGGCAAATAATCAAACTTTTGTTTTAACACGTACTTCATGTGTCTGTCAAAATTTAGCGTGGCCATTTAATGGGTCGGCATATTTCCTCAAGCTAAATTGTGTCAGATCGTTGTATATTTGTTGTTCTGTTGCGGAAAAGTATGCGAGGATGAGCTTTTTTAATAATTACGTGGACGAGAAGTACCTAGAATCAGAAATAGTTGAAATAAGAGAGAATTAAATTTTTGAAAGAAGTTTTTTTCAAAGAACAGCTGTTTTCTGTGACGTTTATCCACAGCGTACTCTATGTCAAAATTTAGCTAGGACTTTAGCTGATGTTTGGAGAGAAAAGTTGGAGACCAGATAAAATTTAGTTTAGCTCGAGCAGCGTACTACGCTTTAGTCAAAAGTTGGTATATGCTACAACAGTAGCGTAAGGGCAGTAGCAAGGGAACCGCGTATACATACACCTACACAGCCTTAGACTTCAACATTATATTCAATCCCGGAAACAATTGCAATTTTTTTTAGATAGAAGGAGTCTGTCGAGCTATCTAAAGCCCACTAGCTGAGCAACGATCGCCATTGGGTTTGCCCATTTGCATTGATTGCGTTTAGTTCGGTATAAGATTCGTTGCGTTGTGAGAACATAATCCCAAAAATTATTAAAAATAAATTGTATGTTCTGAAAGTTAGCAAATTTTAAAAGCACACGTTTATCGTTTAAAATCACAAGTTTATCACTGGCAATAACTTCACCTCGAGTGGGAAAAATTTTCCACTGAAAGTGCGCAATGACTTTATTTTTTTTTTGTGGTAAGCCCAGGTCCACCCCGGACTGTAGCGCCACCTTAAGTAAGGTAAGTCAATATGGTGTCTTCTCTGACAGACTAAATCTTAGTCTCTCCTTCCGTCTCCCTGGTCACGTAGCGTTTTTCAGACCATATCTTCGCAGATAGTCAAGCTGCGATTTAGATCCGGGAATCAGTCTCTATAAATTCTATGACCGCCCTAGCTCGTCCCTAATAAAAATGGCGGAGCAGTTCAATATTCACCTCTTTTGGGTGCCGGGGCATAGGGGCATCACAGTTAAATTCATGGCTGATGAACTCGCCAAACACGGAACTATACTACCTTTGCTTCAAATTAAGGATTCCTTGAAAACTTAGAATAAAGCTGGATGCTATCTAAATCTTATGTGGACGCTGGACAACCGACTCGACATGCCTGGTACCAAAACAGATATGGCCAAAGCTGGATCTAAAACGTTCCAGGCATCTGATCTCCCTAGATAGGAAGCATATCAGTGCGACAATAGGTGTCATCACAAGACACTGTCTCATTGGCAGGCAGGCGAAAAGGCTTTGCGTAGTATCTTACGATTTTTGCAGAAGCTGTTTTCACGAGGAGGAGGAAGAGACTATTCTTCATCTTCTCTGTACTTGTCCGGCTCTCTCACAAAGACGAAATTTTTTTTGGGACAGATAGTAGAACTGATCTAAATTATCTAAATAACACGGATATTAGAAGTCTCCTACGCTTCATCAAAAGCTCCAACTGGTTCAACGAGTAGGAACAGCAACTATTAGATTCATGTGGTACTACAAGGGACCTTATATTGGTCTAAGTGTTAGCCACTTCAACCTTACCTTACCTATTTCTCCTAACACGCGACGACATATGTAGGCCCACAATTCATAAAGTGTAAGGCGGTTGCCCCTGTTTTGGAACACTTTGGGGGTGGAAGTAGGTGCTAGATTGGGTACATGCAAGGTTGTTTTTCATATTGTTAATAAAATTATACCAAACTCCTTTGATTTGGTGTTTGTTTTCCAGTTAGAATCGAAACAATTTTCAAATTTGAAGTGGGAAATTTCACAAAATTTGTGATGAAGTCATTGTCTACATTGAGTGGGAAAAAATTTCACATAAAAAAAGCTGAAACTGTCTCCCACTGAAGTTAGTGAAGTTATTTCCCACGTGGAGTTATTCCCCGTGAAGTTATTTCCCTCCACCTTTATCGTCCGCCCTTTACTTTGTTCTCAAATTGCTGCACACACGCTGACACCAAGTTTATAACAGATTAGGGTGCAATCGACCTACAGGGTCACTTTACAGATTGGCCCTGCGGATAGCACCCAAAGTGTCGATGTGTGTTTTACATCAGTAAGCACACTGATAGCCGCAAATAGTTGTGTTTCGTACCCCCGATAAGAACTCACTCTTCTTATCAGTTATACTTTCCTTCTTTGCCTTCTCATAAATACTTAATTATCTCTTTTTTCTTTTCTTTCAGGTAAGTGTTGCCATCTCATGGTTTTCCAAATCCTTCGACTCAGTAAGTTCAAAAATATCAAATTTTGTTCGTTTAGTAGTTAAAGACACAATCAGATCCGCTCTGCTGCCGCAATGGAAATCATTAAAAATAAATAAAAAAA
The DNA here is from genome assembly GCA_916610125.1 of Cheilosia vulpina. Lineage (NCBI taxonomy): Eukaryota > Metazoa > Arthropoda > Insecta > Diptera > Syrphidae > Cheilosia > Cheilosia vulpina. Next base: position 28,905,196 of record OU744278.1, read on the forward strand.
AAAAGAGAAACAAGTACGAAGAAACCCAACCCGAACACATTTGTGTTGCGCCTGCCTTTGTGCTGTGGTTGATGGTTAGTGTTTCCTTGCTTGGCTTCTAGCTGGGGGTCAATCACTTAACTAATTGACTTCTCTTGTAGATATAGTTGTTGTGTTGTTACTTCTTGCTGTTCTATAACTGGCACAACTTACACTCTAACTACGTCTCGCTCTCAAAGTTCAGCTACCCCATAACTCAATGTTCAGATAGATGTATAATGTATCGCTACTGTATGTGTGTGCGCGCACAAAAGTACTCTCTATATATCAGTTTGATGAGCGCGCGACAACTCACTTGTCAAGGGGTAATTAGTAATTGGACCGGGAACGGGAACACCTACGGATCCGATTATTTTTTTTTCCACAAAATGGATACGCCACTAGTAAAGCATAAGTACGAGTAGGTATATGGCCTTAATTGTGTTGACATAGTTTGAATTGAGTTGTGCACCCTGTGCGACTTTCTCATAGCAGCGGCTGTCATTAACCCAGTTCGTCGTTTCTTTTTCGCGAGCTCTACCCCCACGCAGGTGCTTCATGAGCGACCACTTCTTCTTATTTTCAGCTGGATTAGAAACGTAATGTGTACATTTTTACTTTCGATTACTTTTCGGTGTGCTAATGGTTACACAAGTCCAAAAAATCTAAAAAATATTGGCTTACATCAGAGCGTCGCGCGTCCGCATGGAAAGTGAAGGCTGCGCTATGACGGTTTCTATCATCATCATCATCATAATCATTGTAAAAAAAGAAAAAAACCACGAGCAAACAAAAACCGGCATTCAGACGAACGATGCGGTGGTCCAGAGTCTGCGAAGTCGGACAACACCAGACATTAGTTTGTCGACATCGACACAGATACAACTCCTAACTTTTTTTTTGCGATTTTTTGCTTCCCATCTATATAGTATGTTTCTACGGCTCTCTGCAACTATGTGTGCCGATTTTAAACAGCATATTGGGGTCAAGCTATTTTATATTCCTAGTCGATTGACGCACGGTGGTAGTGGTGGAGGGCTATTACGGCGCACATGTGGAGGCGGTCTTTGTGCGACGAAGGAATGTAGTGCGCCCGGTATATAGATTAGCATCGTGGAACTTGGAGTTTGAGGAGATGCAAGTTTCTACTAGTCAGTGGGAAAAAAAATTCAAAATAAATAAATGTGTGCTTTTGCGCGTAGGTCGCTGTGGCTGAACTACATCTCTGCGTGTGTCACTAATGAATAAATCAAAAGAAAGCTGATTTATGATTATGAAGGCGATGCCGAGAATATGCATTCTAAATTAATTTGTAGGCTTTTAGAGGTGACGTGTGAAATGCTAACTAAGAAACGGAAATTTGTTTCGCTTGAGCAATCGGCTTGGGTGAACTAATTTTTCTTTAGTTGTCACAGTATTGTGTCAAATTTATTAGTGCTTGTTTATTAATGTTAAATTATTGTTAGCAATTTATGTTTATAATCAGAGATGTCTTATTTTTTTTAAACAACTTACGAAATCGGTGGATATCGTTGACCTAGTTCGTGGATAACTCAAACAGTCCATATGAGGTCTACGTGCATGTCGTCTACGGAGGGATTTTTTTTTTTCAATCTATGACGCAAAACATTTGACAGGTACTCCCATATATTTAATTTCATTTAATTTTATTTATTTTAATTGTATGCTTACATATTAAGACATAAAATTATTATTATTATATAAAGTGTGCTATATTGGACGGTCTTCAGAAAAAGGTATTAAATGATTCCCCAAATAGCATGGAATCCTTTTGCACGATTAGCACTTCTTGCTTTTGAATGTGCTATATTCCGGGACGGACATATCCCTCAACCAACGAGATCCATCGGTAGCTGCCTCCATATGCAGTCCGTAATTTATGTATAGCCTCACACATAATTTATATTTAAATTAACTTTTTTTTGGACCTTTTTATATTACATATGTAATTGTAAAGGGTTTTCCAATAAGAGGTGTTATTGTGAATGACCCGCTATTTCGGTAGCTGTCACTTTTGAAGGTTTTATTCTTTGACATTTGGCATTCTTTGACATCACGCCATTACTAAAAATGGAACGATACACGCTTCAACAACGAATTGAAATTATTATAATTCGCTACAAAAATGGTGAAAAAACACACGCAACGAAACCATTGATCTTTTATGGGAAAAGTTTCCGCATTTTTCTTTGAATACCAAAATAACACCTCTTATTGGAAAACCTTTTATATTGGGTTGAAAGTTAGGACTGAGGTCCTTAAACTAAGAAAAGTTTCAAATAGTTTCGAAAAGCTAACGGAGTTTTCTGAGATTATTTCGTTTTGATACACTAAAATGCAATTTTTTTTGTAACATTAGAATAGCATCACCTTGTTTTGTTTAGTTAAAATGAAAACCAAATAATTTTTTTTTAAGAAAAGTATTTTTATTTATTTACTATAGCTTACACAGATATTTTAGGACTTTGTACAACCACCCTTATTTTGAATTACTTAAAAAATGCGGTATTTTAAAGAATCATACAACGATTTTAAAAGATCAAGAGAAATACTGGCCCAGGCCACTTTGATACCTTCAATAAGGTCCTCTTTGTTGGTATACTGCTTCCCACCTTCATACACCTTTCATATCAATCAACCCCACACATTTTCGAAAATGTTCAAATCTTGCGAGTAGGATGGTCAGGATAGTTGTTCTATATTTTGGTCTTGTAACCAGCTATTAATTATTCCAGCTGTGTGAATTGGCGCATTGTCCTGTTGGAAAATGATCGGCATGGAACGGAGGTAGATCCGTTTTCAGTACATTTTTGTAGTAAGGTGCTGTCATTCTGCAGTTAAAAAAAAAACAAATCGATCGTTCCATAATATCTAAGATATGGCGCCATAACTCCTCCCTTGCGGCTGTGGTGACGGTTCACTCCGAAAACCACAGAGGTACGATAGCCCTACTAAATGCGCCACCTCTTTTTTATGCAGGTATACCAACTGCTAACCTCGTGGCTGCTATAACCAAAAGTAAGGTGTGATGCCTTCAGTGAATGGGTACAGCACATTAAACAGAGCTGCGGGAACCAACAAAATATATTTGACAACATCCAGCTACCTATCAGACCCGTGAGACCCTCTTGAACGATTGTCACAAATACGGTTGTTACAAATATACAGAGCAGTCAGAGCCTCATGAAAGGCTGTAACTGTTATATAAGTACGAAAGTACTTATATTTTAATAGTGCCATTACATGTAACACTTGCAACACTGCACATCTTAAAGCGCTCTTTTAATAAACGTCAGTCGATGTCTGACCATTGAATAGATCGGTCTCTTCTTTTAATAAAACACCAAAACATGGCGCAGTCGTGGGAGTTCAAGGGCCAATGGATAGTACAACAAGTGGATTAAAAGTTGAGAAAAAAAGTGAAAGTGTCAGCAGAAGACAATCAGAAGGGAGTGTCCAGAAAGCATATTATTATTAACTGAGAAGGAATTACGGGAAAACGTTTGTCCAATAAATATAGCAGTTCTTGAAGAGGATCCAGAACATTCTAAGATGGATTTTAATGCACCGAAGCCGCTAAGTTTAGATGGAAATCTGTCGGTAAATTTTTTGCTGTTTCAAAGAGATTTCCAAAATTATCTTGTCGCATTCGAAAAAGACAAAAAGAGTGAAGAGGTGAAAAAAGCAATTTTACTAAATTTCATTGGTGACGAGGCTCGTGAAAAATACTATACGTGGGAAATTGCCAACGACCAAGCAAAAAACATGAAGGACATTTTAAAGTCATTTGGTGACTATTGTAATCCAAAAAAATCCCATTTATGAAAGAATGCGGTTTTATAAAACGATCCAGTTAAGTGGCGAACCGTTTGACAGCTTCCTGGGCAAATTAAGAAACATATCGGATGGATGTGAATTCCAAGAGAAAGGCGCTCTCATTCGAGATTTTATCATCATGGGACTCAGCGATGAGGTTTTAAGAAACAGGCTGATGAATACAGTAAATTTGACATTGAGTACTGCCATAAATGAATGCCGCATTAGTGAGCTGGAAAAATCACGAAGTTTGGAATTGCAAAAGGAGAACACAACAACGGCCCAAGTGTGGGAATTGAATAAAAGTAAAACTGTGAAAAATTTAAAAATAATAAACAAAAACATTTTTCGAATTTCAATTTATCAAATGATACTAATTCTTATACTAACCGAAATTATAATTTTAGGGCAAATACAGGTTCATATCAACATAAAATAAATTGTGAACGTTGTCTCTCAGTGCATCCAAAAAACAAATGTCCAGCTTTTGGTAAAATTTGCAAGACGTGCAAGCAAATCGGTCATTTTTATATGGCTTGCAACAAAAATAATTCTCGGGGTACTGTTAGGACAAATGAAATCTCTAAAGTTGAAATCAATAATTTACGGTAAGTAGCGATGAACATGAAACTTTATATTTTGACTGTATTGAGAAGAGTTCTATGAGAAAAGTTTTTCCAAATCAAATTAAAGCGAAAACTCAATGGTTCGAAGAGATTCAATTAAGGAATATTAAAATAAAATTTAAAATCGACACTGGTTCGGAAACTAATATTTTACCTTTAAAATTCTTAAAACAAGTAACCAATCAATGTAACTATTCACCGGTTGAGTTAGTACTTGAGACATATGGAGGTAACAAGTTAAAAGCTATGGGAAGAATTTCCTTACCGTGCTCGTTTGGAAAAATTTCGCTCATACAGGATTTCATTATTCTCGATACAGGGGCATCGCCAATTTTAGGTCTTCCTGCATGTCGCGATTTTGGACTAGTCAAAGAGTTACACTCAGTAGAAAATAAAAAGCAAGCCATTGTAGCTAAGAATTCAGACATTTTTGATGGTTTAGGTTGTTTTGAGAAAAAGTTGGAACTACGGCTTAAGCCTGGGGTGGAACCAACAGTTCACCCTCCGCGTAGAGTTCCACTGGCTATCAAAGATAAACTTAAATTGACTTTAAGTATGCTGGAGGAGAAAGGCATAATAGAAAAGGTGCTTCACCCATCTAGTTGGGTAAGCAATTTAGTTATTGTGGAGAAAAAGAACGGAGACTTAAGGCTTTGCCTTGATCCACAAGACCTTAATAAGGCTCTTATCAGTGAGAGATGTTTAATTCCAAAGTTAGAAGAGTTGAGAGCAAAGCTGGCAGGAATGAAATATTTTTCTGTTCTGGATCTGTGCCATGGATTCTGGCATATATTGCTAACAAACGCTTCTTCAAATATCTGTACGTTCAGTACACCTTTTGGATGCTACAAATTCAATCGCCTTGCGTTTGGATTGAAGGTAGCGCCTGAAATTTTTCAAAAGTATATGACTGAGGCATTTGCTGACTTACCTGGCACAGTCGTATATATTGATGATATCCTAGTAACTGGAGGAGATAGCAATGAACATGATAGAAATTTGCAAAATGTTCTTTTGAGGGCAAGAGATTTAGGTATTAAATTTAACTCTGAAAAATTTCAGTATAAAGTAGAATCAGTAAAGTATTTGGGGCAAATTTTCTCCAACGAGGGGATGAAACCAGATACAAATCGCATTCAAGCAATTCTTAATTTAGAAAGACCTAAATATAAAAAGGAATTACAATCCATTTTGGGTATGATCAATTTCATGCGCATATATACTCCGCAGTTACCAGATTGTTGCCGAAATATGTATAAGTTACTTAAAAACGACCACATATTTGAATGGCTAAGTGCACATGAACTAGAACTGAATAATGTGAAAAAAAATAATTTCTAGTGCACCCACCCTTAAAAATTTTGATGAGAATTTAGAAACAACAATTCAATGTGATGCTTCTCAATATGGGCTTGGTGCATGTTTGTTACAAGCTAATGGCCCAATCTGCTATGCATCCCGAACTTTAAGCTGTACAGAAAAAAATTATGCGCAGATTGAAAAAGAATTGCTTGCGATAACATTTTCTGTTTCAAAGTTCCATTACTATATATATGGCCGAAAAATAAAAGTGCAAACAGACCATAAGCCTTTGATAGCTATTTTTAAGAAGGATCTGAGTAAGCTTTACGCAACCAGGTTGCAAAGAATGAGGCTAAAACTTTTGAAATATAACATGCAGGTACAATTTCTTGCCGGAAAATATATGCACATAGCGGACCTCTTATCAAGAAATATTGATAAATACGCTCAAATTGAGGATTCGTCAGCAGAATTTAGCGAAGTTGTCCATGCAATCAATTTTAGTAATGATCGCAAGACAGAAGTTGCTAAAGAGACCGATGCAGATCCAATACTATCAAAACTCATATCGTATTGTAAAAATGGGTGGCCTAGTCACATATCGAAAGTACCAGAAGAAGTACGCATTTATTTTAAAAACAAACATAACATCTATTTTGAGGTCGATCTCTTATTTTTTGAAGATAGAGTAATTATACCCGTTACAGTTCGAAAACAGATTTTGAAGCTTTTGCATCAAGCTCACTTGGGTAGACAGAAAACAAGAGATCGTGCCAAGGAGCTAGTTTACTTGCCCTTAATGAATCAGGAAATTGACTCAATGATTCAAAACTGTATGACATGTCAACACTTTATGAGAAGAAATAGTAAAGAACCAATAATATTCCATGATATACCACCTTATCGGTTCTAAAAGCTAGGTATGGATATCATGGAGTACAAATACAAAACATTTCTGATAATTGGGGATTACTTCTCGAAATGGTTGGACATTTTAAAGATCAAATCCAAACACATAGTCGAAATAATACAAAATCTTAAAACCCTGTTTGCTACCCATGGTATTCCGAAAACAGTAGTGTGTGATAAAAGTCCTTTTAATTCGTTTAAGTTTAGGGAATTTGCCAATTTCTTAAATTTTTCTATTCAATTTTCAAGTCCGTACTATGCAAAATCAAATGGTTTTGCTGAAAAAATGGTAGGTATCGCTAAGTCGCTAGTAAAAAAATCTCAGTATGACAACCAGGAACTATTTCTTGCCCTGTTAGAATTTAGAAATAAGCCGATCAAAAGTCTAAATGCTTCACCATCTCAAATTTTATTTAGCCGAAACTGTCGAACTTTACTTCCGATGCATAACAACAAACTCGAACCTAAAATTATCGAAAATGTACCTGAAAAATTAAAAGCATACCAAGAAAAAGTTAAGTCACAGTATGATAAAACTGCAAAACTCCGCAAAGATTTTAAACCGGGTGATCGCATATATGTATTTCCAAAACCGCGACAATTTATGGTATCCAGGTTTTATCGTAGATCAAGCTAACTGTCCAAGATCGTACATGGTTAGTGAGGAAGAAGGTAGAACATACAGGAAAAATAAAAGTTTCATAAACATTCGCACTTCTATCGACCAAAATGATTCAACTAACAAGGGCACTAGTGGCATTGTTTGTGATACAAATAGTGATTTTAGTTGTCGTGACAATACACCGAGTTGTTCAAAAAACACAGACGTTGGGAATAAACAAAATATCGAAACTATTCCAAATATAACAAGAACACGATACGGCAGATGCGTAAAACAAACTGAGAGATATCGTCCTGATTGATTATTCAGTATATTTTCGTTTAAATAAAATACTTTCTCATGTAATAAAAAAAAAAGAATAAATAAATAATGTATGAATATAAAAGTGTATTATATGAAATAGGTATTATGAAATTTAGTAAACTGAATTGTTTTTACCGTTGCATATAAATAGTTTAAATTTAGTTTTTGTTATATATATGTATATTAAGATACCTGAATTGTAACCACAAACTAAGAAGGGGAGATGTTATATAAGTACGAAAGTACTTATATTTTAATAGTGCCATTACATGTAACACTTGCAACACTGCACATCTTAAAGCACTCGTTTATTAACGTCAGTCGATGTCTGACCATTGAATAGATCGGTCTCTTCTTTTAATAAAACACCAAAACAGTCTCAGCCTCTAAAAGATTTGTGGTACCCATAAACAGAGCTATTAGAACCTCATTGAGAGGTTCTGAACCCAAAAAAAAGTATTCTAATATTTTACAGAAAAAGCCTACCTCGGTGGATCTTATATCCTATTAAAAGCTTTAGAAGACCCTTAGATATACTTATCCTGTAAAATCATTTTAGAAATCTATGAAGCTCATAGCCGCCATAGTCTCTTAAAACGTTGTTAATACCTACCCTCTTAGGTGTTATAGCATCAACAGCCATCTACGGAATGTCGGGGATCTAAAAGAAATATTGCCCAGTAAAATAAAAAAAGTAAAGTCAAAAAGTTGTATGAGAAGCTAACCTATCTCTTTTCCCTATTTTAAAATGCATCATAAACTTTGGAAGTTAAGAAAATAAAAAAAAAATCTTACCAGACGATCTTTAAAACACCTCTGAACGGCAGGATTTCTTCGATACTAATAACAGTAGAGAGGAAAGAAATAAGGGTTGCTCTCACCAACACAGAGCTTTCATAGCTGCAAGTCAGTTGTTACAAATAGAACAATTTTATCCTGAACTGAACCGTACAAGAAAGAGCTATCATAGCCGTATGGCAGTTGTTGTACCGTAACGACTAGGTGAAGCAACTGATAAAGGGTTGTTGCAAACAAGCGTAGCTTGCTTAGCGGGTAGCTGGACTTTGGTATACGATCTTCATACCCAATTTAAATTTAATTCGTTAACAACCGCGTCTTAAAGAGCTGTGGCAAATCTTTATTGGCTACAATAGCCTCTATTTGGGGATGACATCCAAGATATGGGTAAGCTTGCTAAGTTTTGGGTGTAGGAAACAAATTTTTTGGTTTGGTACCCATAGTTTCAAATTTAGTTTTCTCAGTGTTCAAAAACAATTTTTCTTTTCTTAAATCATGGTAGTAATAGTTGTATTCATCGGGCCCATCGAGGTTGAACTTTTTTTCATCAGAAAATATCACTCCGCCAATCGTTTGAGTTACTGCTGCCATCAGTGTTTCAAGCCATCAAGTTGCAAAACTAAGCCGCTGTTGTTTTCGCGCTTCGTTAAGTGGGGATTTTTTTTTTAGTTTCAGACGCTTCAGGTGTCCGGCACTCTTAATAACTCTACTTATGGTCATTCGACTAACTTCTAGTCCAGCTTACTAAGAGAATGGGTTAAGTTGGAAGCTAACCTTATAGTTTGCCGTTTTTCTCGGCTTAAAAGTACAGTAGAAGTACGGCCTTTGTAATGTTTTCCGTGAAATAATGGATTTCTTAAATAACTGTTAACTACTTTTGGACTTCTATTTTAGAAATTTCCGTTGCATTCAAAGATTTGTTTCTACTCAGTTAAACTATTAAACAGATCATAAACACAAGAAATAAACCGTTTATCACTCCTGATAGCTTTCCGATGATCACGCTGCTAAACTGTCGCTTAGAATGAATACGAAAGTTAGTTAGGCTATTCAAATGTTACAAAAATAATGCAAAAATGCTTTCAAGGGAAACTGTATAAAACCAATATTGGGTGTCGATTTGGAACTTCTCATTCAGTAGCAAGAACATTTGTTCGATAAAACCATAGACAAATCATACTGAGACCCCCAATTCAAATTCCACTATTTTGTTTTCCTATCGGTGCAATGTCAATTAGCTTCTCTGTGACATGCAAAAACATACAAAAAATTAAAAAAAAAATGCTGCCAACCGTTGAGAAATGTGATAAAGTTCGGGAATACCACATTTTGACATTAATGAATCCCATTGGTTAGTTATTGTATATTGTTAAAAGCCGAATAATTTGATTTTTGTTGGTTAATAAAACTATTTGCTTTTACATATAAAAACATATTAGGACAAACAAATGGCGTATATTCAGCTTTTGAATATCGTTGACTTCGATTTCGTGTGTAAATTTTTCTTAAATAATTGTAGAAAATTTTCATTTTCCCTCAACCAAACTACATTGTTGATTTGGAATAAATATTTTAAGCAAAAGTACACTTGTTTAAAAGAAAAATTACTACCCAAACGTTACGAATAATTTCAAATTTAACGGAAGAAATTTGTACGTTGCAGGCAAATTTACCCACAGCGAAAGTGGCTGATCATTTTAGCTAGAGTGTTGGCTGGAATTTTTGAAGTAACGTGACATTTATCTAGGGCACCAAATCGTGGCAACTTCGTAAAAATAGGCAAGTAACCGGAAATCCGGCCGAAGTGGTTAGTCTCAGTATAGTGTGGCTATGGATAAAACCCCACTGACGAGGACATATAAGGATACTGACGAGCGGCTAAAGGCGTTAGCAGATCGTCGCCGACCTGCCTTTTTGCTAAAACTTGACAACGTCGCGTCGTTTCCGAAGTAACATCTATCTATCGACTCAAACACTCACTACTCGCATATTACTGTTCAATGTCGATGTTTGCAACTTGGAATCTGCGGACTTTCTCTATTAACTCAAAATGCTCACTGCTCGCATATTACTTTTCAATGTCGATGTTTGCAACTTGGAATCTGCGGACTTTTGCAGAAACTTGCAAAAAAGCCACATTTCGTATTGCCCTCTTTTCATCTTATGTCATTGAAATTAACAATTTACAGGTCTTTTCACTTCCCTTAGGTCCTCTTCACCAGCTCCTACTCTCATTCTTTGCTACTGTCGCTTACATTCTAAAGCTCAAGACTTTCAATGACAAATCCTCATCCAATTAGACGCTCATTCCTCTACTGATGTTCCTCATGTCATTATGGTCTCTATTTCGTTTGCATGGGTTGTCAACTTAATTTTATCAGAAACTGGTTTTGTACACATCTTGCCTTCTGTGATGCGTGCTTTTGTTAATTAAGGCGTCTTATGTTAATGCGACATCCCTTGAGACACTTTAAAGACGATCAGGTCAAAAAGGTCTGTTGACTTCCTTCTCGCAGCAAATATTCAATTAAGGCGCCATCCCAGAGACGCACGTAGGTACCAGCGACACCACTTTACTTCAATTGAAGTAAATTTACTTCAATTTTGCAAAAAAAAAAAAATAAACCTGCTCCCTACTTCGCACTATTGTTAAATTATTTATAACTACTTCACTTCAGAAATTCCTTATTCTTATATTATTAATCCGCTCCAATTTTAAGAAAAAAAATCTTACTAAATCTACTTCTAAAAAAAAATTATTTATAAACATTTTTTAAACTCTTTTATTTAAGCCTAGATTCGCATTTAAAAAATTGCATAGGTTAGGTTAGGTTAGGTTAGGTTGAGTAGGGTTGTGAGATCGTCACAAAAGACCAGGCACCAAGACGGGCCCATCGCCATCCCCACGGAACCATTACGGTTAAAAACCTAAAACCAAATCGCCCAAACAGTTAATTTCCCTGCAGAATTTAATTATTGTTCCAACACTGGTTGAGGAACCAACCTCCTCTAAGTTGTTAAGTACCTGCCTAGGTGCCTCCTTCTACTCCGAGCAGTTGCTTGACACTCTCAAAGAAGGTGGGAGATATCTTCCGTGACTTGTAGGTCCTCACAGTGCCTGCATATATCCGTATTAGCTAAGCCTAGTCTCATGGCATGCTTCCTTAGAAGGCAGTGTCCAGAGAGTATTCCTACCGTTAGTCTTAACTTTGTTCTACTGAGATTTAGTAATTCTTCAGATTTTTTCCTATTTAAGACGGGCCACATTGCCTTTGAGACCCTGTGTCCTTTTAGCTGTGATCATCTGGTGGCTGCTTTATTCAAGGTTTTCTCAAGGACAACCCTTCTAGCAATGGCCATAGGTGGTCTGATACCCTTAACCATTGTATTTAGTGGGAGCTCAGCTCCTTCCTTAGCCAGAACGTCGACTTTCTCGTTACCTTCAATATCAGAATGCCCAGGTACCCAACACAATCTGACATGGTTCTGCGAACATAATGCATTAAGCATTGTATATGATTCTAGCGCTTTAAGCGCAGCCTGGCTATCAATGTAGATGGCGATATTCTTATTGGATATCGATCTCATCTCAAGTACCTCCGCAGCTTTGAGTACGGTCAGAATCTCTGCCTGGAACACACTGCATATGTTCGGAAGTCTCAGGGCTTAATGTAGGTCCAAAAAATTGCATAAAACTTCACTTTAAACACAAAATTTATTAAAATTTTCTGACGTTTATTATTGTTTTCCTTTTAATTTTCTGTCAAAAAGGTGATACGTTTGGTTTATTTTGGTTCCTGTCTGTTTCGAAAAGTTTTGTCAAATACCTGAAAATATTATTACAAACGCGATTCAAAGATATTTTGAAATAATCCAGAACGTGTATAAAAATTGGTACGCAAAATTATAATTTAATAAACATATCGTTGTGCACCGTTTATAATATTTTTTCCTAAAAAAATTCTGAACAATCAAGATTTGCAAAAAATGGCGAAGATGAAGTGAGAAGACCATTTACGAAGACTTTATTTTCATAAAAAAAAACGTTTTTAAATCTTAAAACGTGTTTTAAAACTATGATTTTGAAATCTACTTCCCTTTTGACTTTTTGGGTCAAATCAACTTCGCATACTTTTTTTTTTGAAGTGGTAACGCTGTTAGGTACTCGGGAGAGTTAAGCACGAAGTACTATCCTCGAGCTCTAAGGTAAACGAACCTTCACAGCTATGGAATGCCCAAAATTTACAAAGAGCAGGCGATCATCGATCCAAACAACACCGCAGCCTACTCATCTCACCCGTCGATTATCCGAATACCTATTAAACTCTTGCGCTCCTAGCCTCCCTTTTGTCCATATTTTAATTTAGTTCCCTGGCGACTTCATTTCACTTCCATTTCTCAAGAAATTCAATATCTTGTGGAAAACCACCAAACCGCGTCTCTTCACCAAATTGTTTCACTTCCACAATAACCACAAGAGCAGCCTCAATTAGAGACACCTGCAACCACCGGCTAAAGTTGCAGGGCACCTTACGTAGCAATAATACAAAAAATAAAATAAAACTACTCACACAAACAGCAGAATGGGAAAATAACCCAAAGAGGAGACCAAAAATGTACTCAAAATACAAATAAAATTAGTTTGTTGTTTCTATGTCCCCGCATCCCGGCACCAGCCCCAAGATGGGTAATTGTCGTCGTACATTGGGGGCCAGTGACTCTGCTGACTCCCTTTTGAGGCCGCTTTCGTGCGAATAAACATAAAACATCTGCGAATGGCTGGCAAGGAGGACAAGCAAAAGGGCACCGTCCTTCCTTCGTCGACAGAAACAATAAGAACGAGTGTGTGTGCGACAGAGAGAGAGAAAGAGGAGTTAGAGAGGGAAAAAAAAACTCTTCAAAATTGCAAAATGGAATGAAACTGTTGCGGTGGTGTGGGGCCTTACCCCCTCCCACCCGATTGATGGCGCTGCCGGTTCTATGCCCTCTGCGCTGCCATCGCGCATATAAGGGCAGAATCAGAGAAAAAAACAGAAGCGCATCACACTAAGTAACTCATCTGAAACGCAAAAGGTGATGAACTCTTTGTATCTAGCAGAGGATGACGACAAGGAGTATGCGGAGTTGTGCACACAAAACCGCTTAGAGGGAGAATATTACGAAAGTCGCATCCACGGGGCGACACATCGACTTATGGTTTTGGACTTTGTTTTTTTTTTTTTTAAATGTTTTGGCATGAGTTCCGTTTGTCATGATAGTCGTCATGGAGGAAAAGTCAGGGGGGAACACAGTTCCACTTCATATTCAGTTCAAGTGTCGTCTGCACTTTTGACACTCTTGACAGATATGTTGCTAGCTATACAGCAACGATGTTGGTGTTGATGGTTCTGATGGGTTCGGTGGATGACTATGTTTTGTTTATCAGCGATGACAGAGACAGTTTTAAATAAATTTTATAACAAACACATAGACAGACAGTCGCATATAACTCGTATCTGGATAAACCATCAGCACTAAATGAGTCTCGGATCGGATCAACTTTAAACAGGTTTAGATTTATGTTGAAAGGCAACAAAGGCGCAGAGTTGGGTATATATAGTGTATAGTCACAGAGAGAAGAGCAGCCACAGAAAATGGCCTAGGATTCGTATTTCACTTCGTTTTTCATGGGAACTCCCCATGGGTGAAGCGAGCGGTGGCGGTGGCTCTGTTTATAGTTCTGATCATCATCCGTTGTCGGAGTCGCATTTGTCTGTGGGAAATGTTGAGAAATAACTATTGCAATTTGCAACTGAACGGATGGAGGAGCGGGAAAATGTACTTGGCATGCAAAATGAATAACCGCCATGGAGCTGTGCTCATAAGTCGATTGCGTAAGGTGAAAGGTTAGCAGGCGTATTAAGGAGCACATACCTAATTTGTCTTCATCGGATGACTTTAATTCAAAAAAAAATATATAAACCGCCTGTCGCCTAGGGTAGGGAAGCAATTTGCAATTGAAAACGCGTACAAGTACGAAGATATTTGCCTCAGTTAATTCCCGGAAGTTCCTCCCTATCGCTTTGATGATTCAAGTTAATTATGTAGCACAGAGTCAAACATGTGTCGAAGATGACTCTTTTGTCACATCTGTGGACATGATGCGACGGTTACGATTTACCGCATTTCGCTGATTCATTGTTCTGAAAAGGAGGCAGCCAGACAAACTAATAAACTAACTAAACTAATAACTTTTCCCTTGATTTCAATTTCAAGACTGCTTTTCGTTTTACTTTTTTTTGTATAAAAAAATAGTCAAATGTCGGATGACGTTTTTATTGCACAGACAACTGAGCATTATTATGCCAGTTGACAAGCCAACATGCTGCAAAGCCGGCTTGAAAATTGAGGATGACGGCGTCAAGATATTGGCCGACCGCAAGGCTTTGTACATCATCAGGAGAGGAATTTAGGTTGCTCATTAAAACCATGCAGGCGTAACGCAGTTATATCGCATATTAGAATAGTTTCGTGAAGGGGGCGAGAATTTCAAATCTATTCCTATTCTGCCGGAGTAGTCACCTGAAACCCGGTACGATCTTAACTCAAAACAGGAAATCCCGCATCAACGAAAAAAATATAAAAGTGTGAATTTTTAAAAAAGAAATAAAAACATCTAAAGATTAAAAAAAAACAATAATTCCGAGCGCATCTTGTTACGTACAAAGTAAAATATTACCTACTTCCCCCAAGTAGAGTGAAATCCTTTTGATGTGGCTCACGAAAAATGATAAAACGTTAATGCCATAAACTAACTATAAAATAGACTGAGAGCTTCAGCCAAAAAAGAGAAATTGACTACAAGCTGAATTTGACCTTGGATGTAACCCAGTTTGAATTCATGTATTTGTGCCTATGTTAATCAAAGGGGACTCACATTACTTGAAAAAAAAAACAGCCTACACTCTTCCGGTTCCGGTATAAACCACCTTGTCGGTAGCCTGAAGTGTACTCTCATTTCAATATCCAGGGCTGTGTTGTAAACCTTAGTTTTTCTTAGTTCGAGGTTGACATTTCTCGCTACTTTTTACATAAATAGTTGTTCGATTTTTCTATAATTGAATAGAAATTCATGTTCAAATTACAGGAGTTAAAAAAAGTAATATTTTTTGAGTTATTTTATAATGAATTTTGATCATTGATTTTCACGGTTTACAACAACAGTACAAGATCCAACTTTTGTTTTATACCATGGAAATCAATGATCTATACAGATCATGTGAGCAAAATAAAAAAGGCCTATTGAAACTTCATTTTGATTTTTTGGTGACTCAAAATTTAGTTTTTCACTAACATATTTTTTCGCCAAAAACAACAAACCAAAACAGACACATTAATTGTAGGAACAAAAATGTGCTTTTTTATTTCAACGAATGAATTTTTCACACTTTATTCCTTTATTTATTTATGTTGATTACATTCGCTATTTTAAGTTTTGTAGAATAGAAAACAAATGTTATCGTGGTGTAATAAAACAACGAATTTTAAACCCTCAGAAAGCATCCATCAGCTGTCAGCAACTCACGAAATACACTAAATCTCAGTCAGTGTTCTTAGCACTCTCTCTTTATTTTTCCCACGAAGCGTGTTCATTTTCCCCTTTTCACATAACTCAAATTACCTCTATTATTGTATGAAAAAAACATGCTGTTAAAATTAAAATTTGTATTTTTCGGAAAGAAAATTACATTGAATTAATTTTCAGTATAAAAATCGCAGTTTGCTAACATTATAATCATTATTTTTGGTACTGGAAATTGTTACTAAAGGCAAATTTCCTTTTTATGTACATTTAGTGCGTTGATATTAATGGTGAAATGTAGTTTGAATGTTTTCTTGTCAGATGGTTGATATTCCAACAATTTTGATGCTTTACGCATGGAAATTTTACCGAAAATTGAAATTCCCACAAAAAAAGGTAGAGATGCCACTATGTAGGAACACTGCTGAGTGTCAGTATTTTTTTTGCTGCTTCACACGTATTCACCGACAGTAAAAAATATGCGGGGTAAATCGGGGAGACGTAGGAAAGCTGTCAGTCTATTTAATAGTTAGTTTATGGTCAATGCCAACTCTTGCACTAGCGGAAGAACAGCGCACATTCAATATTCTACTTTTTGTTGGTGGGCAATAGAAGGGTTTCATTTCAATTGCTCGTAAGCGTTCTTAGAATTTAAAAAAAGGCCTTTCTTAGCAGATTAAGCTATTGAGTTTGTAGTGCCTGACTCTTTTCTTCATGTGCGCGATATATTTACAAAAGTATGCATATATACTTGTACACAAAAAATGAATTATAGAAATAAGTTCGATACTTCACTTCACTTTCAAAAAAGTTGGCAAACTAAATCGGTGCAGGGAAAGAACTTCACATGGGAAACAATTTCACCTCGAGTACTTTCCTTATATTAATACCAGTTTGATTTGTTCGAAAACGGCACTAACGATTTTGACCAAAATGCATACTTAGAGTGAAATTGATGTTTTAAAAATTATTGCGTCCTTAATTTTAGATTCGTATCACCGAAAACGCTAATTTTAGAAACTGATTATATTTATCTCGAATACCGCATTTTTGATTTGGTTCAAATTTGCATAGCTTACATCCCGAACAGCCCAGTTTTTAGCTTTATAGTTAAGCAATGCTTAACATTGCAGTATTATTTACTGTTTTGTCTGCATAATTTTACAAAAACCGTTCTTGATCCAAATTGAAGATAATACTTAGTTTTTCTCAAAAAAAAAAATGAATTAATTTTTTTAATTGCATATTTCTTAAGAAATACTACCGAAATTCTGATCTATGTTTAGAAATCTACGGTACATTTTTGTAATAATCTTACATTTTTAAACAAACAACCAAACTATAGATCCGCGAGAAAGTTTCGTTCGACCCAGTCGTGCACTTTATTTTTTAAAACTAACGAGTAGCTGAATGAACTTCCTTATGTCGAATTCTCAATGTCGCGTTAACGCGCGCGTGCGTTGACAGATTATGTAGAAACAAAGCGTTCATATGCTGCCACACAAAATACAACTTCAGGCGTTGGATCGACTTTAGATCGTAAATATCGTAAAGTTCAACGTGACGCCTGAGTAGACCTACTCTCTACTCTCTCGCGCGTTTGACAACTTTATAATTTTGAATAGTTCGATTTGAGGTCATAGAATATGCCGTTGATAGTTGGAGTAGCACAGAACCACTAATGTTTATCACACACATGTTTTAAAAAGCAATATGATGTTTTTTTAATGCAAATTAATTAATTTAGTGTATGGAAATAATGAAAACCTTTTTTTGGTAGAGCTAATACTTATTTCTTTAGGTTTTCTTGTAAAAAAAATTAATCATTGGTCCTGTATCTATGTTTAAGTTGTCCTTTGTATTATTATTAGTTGGTTTATGTGGCTGTATTTCCCGTACGAGGGAAAAACACAAATAACGCAATTGAGCGCCGTTTTGAGACCACAACTCACGGAAACCTGAGAAATAAAGGGGGAGAAGGATGATGAGGGAACTTACAACCAGCCTGAGGAGTTAAGGAATTTGATGATCTTATTGAAATGAATACTTTGGATGGCCGAAAGGTCATCATAAAAGGGATGACCTAGAGCACTGTGTCTGGTTTTGGCTAGGGCCGGACACTCACAAAGAAGATGAAACACTGTTTCACTCTTATTTGTATCCGCGCAACTACGGCAGTGGGCGATATGTGGGATGCCAAGTTTGGCTGCGTGGGTTCCTAAGGGCCAATGACCCGTACTAATTGCCGTTAGTCTGGCGACATCTACACGCGTTCTGGCTAAGAGGTTGTTTGTTCTGGCATCATCATAGGTTGGCCAAATTTTTCTCGAAATGGACAGCTCGTCAGGTTCAACCATCTGGTCTCCGCCCTTGAGGTGCAGTACAGGAGGATTTCTCTCTCAACGTATCCCAGCGGAGGGAAGACTTCCTCCGCTAGAGACACGGACAGAGTAGAGCCACGTCTGGCAATTATTATTATACTCTTATATATGATTTTGTATTTTGGAGAAACCTTTTTGAATTCTTGCACAAAAATTACAGCTACAAGAAAAAAGAGAGTGGACTTGATATTTGAATTCTGCTCTCTATTTGTGTACATTAGTTAATACCAAACCGAACTCATACTCTACTCTCTCAACGGGCATTCGCTCCAAAACAGCATTTCGTTTTACAAAATTGTTGCTCGCGTGCTTTGGCATTTAAAATCGTAAAGTTTCGATAAAGCGTGTCAAAGTGCGCATACGTACGCACGCGTTCAACGCGACATTGTGAATTCGGCATTACATATTATGTGCGATTAGAATTAAATAGGAAGCTTCTTTGTTAGTTTAGATTAGTTTTTATTAAACCGACTTTGTTTAGTGATTGACCTTTTTTCAAATTATCTAGTATGTAAACGAACGAAAGCTATAATTGGGCACTATTTCGAATGGCTATCAGAGTGTTTGGTAAATGTTGCATTTGAAATAGATCACGTGTTTGTTACAAGAAAGCTTTGTATCCTACAAAGCGTATCTGATTCATGTATGCATAGCAGATGAATCATGTACCATGACATCATCGCCATCATCTGGCGGGAGAATGTCTTTCAAACTCACACATTCCAATTAGCACCTATTTCCAGATGCTGATCCATCTCGTCCGTTCATATCCTTGGTAGCAGGGAAAACTAACGTTCGAACTTCGCTCTTCAGTGGGTCCACACGAGTCCCTTAAATAAGATCCAATTGAAAAATGTCACGTACCGGGGTAGAATATGGCGTTTCTTGAGAGCATAAGTACCGGCGAGACTTGGAGACACGGTTTGTGTACTGTACTGAAGCACAAGCATCGGCAGAATAATAACCAAAATGCATTTCAAACATACCGACCAAGAGACGTTGGGTAGCATGAATATGTGTAGTTGCGATGGGATTCCATTTTCCATTTAACATTCTCTCTTCATTTTCTCTATTTTTCTCAATTACCGTCCTCCACTGGGCAGCCAATTTTCACTCGACAACAACAATTCCACGTGTGTGTGTGCACACTTTAAGGGTTAAGTTCATGAACCCGTTTTTTTTTCCTGTGCCGTCCGTGTACATACGAATTTTCGAATTTTTGTTGCTCTATTATATTAGCCTTGGCCCAGCTGTTTGCTGTTGGAAAAAGATAAAACTACCACCACGTAGCTCCCTACTGCCGGTTCAAATGATGTGATCCTATTCACATCCCATTCCGTGTAATTCTTATAAATATTTCAATGGAGCTGGTTGCACTGGGGGGATTTGTCGTTGTTGTCGTAAAATACGGAGTTTTCTTCGGGTCCTCGGAAAAGGCTTCCACGCACTGTCTCTCCCGAAGACGAAAACGTGATCTCTTTGAAGTGAATGTTTGTTTAGGTCGCATCCACATTCGATGACTTCCCGTTGTCGTTGTTTATACGAGTATTTCTGATCCTTTAATGGGTCTCTATGAACAAAAGTCAATTTTCGGTTTGCGTGTCGCTCTGACATTAGATTGTCGTTTATATTTTTTGTTTGTATATTTTTTCCTGCTTCTAGTGAAATTTGTCTACAGATGCACAAGACTGATAGCGCTATATAACTACAGCCATCATCAAAACTGTCGAGTATATCTGTCTACATTGTGTTTGTTATTGCTTTGCTTAATTGCTTCTGATAAGGAGAAAGGAACGTTTGATTAGGGGAGTCAAAAAACTAACAAATTGAGTCTTTTGGGCCGCAGCCTAATTTCGAGGGTTATTCGCTTGCTTATGTCGTCTCTCGCATCTGACTTTTGGGTGGTCTACTATGAAGAGTTATATTTCAAGAGTTTGAGGCTTTGATAAAGTGGTAACGGTTTCTGGATGGGTTAAGCCGATCGGATGATAAAAGCACTATTCGTCAAGTGCACTATTTGGGGTTTATTTAGTTCAACTATCTAGATGAGTTTTACGGAAGGCAGTGATTTATTAATTCTCGTGGTGGTAGGTCCGCAAAAGGGAGATATACCATTTAATTCTTAGGCGGGATGATATGATATTCAAACTGTAATTTATGAGAGGGAAACCTTCAACACCAATGAAAGCTGAAGTTGCTTTTTCAGTTGGTCAATCTCAATCGTGCTCATTTTGGATTCACACTTATTGTATTTGTTTTGAGCGGAATTAACAGAAAGCAACATCCCCATCATTGGCAAAGTGGTTAGTATGTTGGAGCGAGGAGTCTCAGGTTCGAATCCCGAAAAAAAAACCAAATTCCAACTTGAGGTGTTTTTCACTGCGCTACCACTCGTTAACATCTGAGAGTATAAACTGTCATGAAGGAGCTTACCAAATACCCGTTTGGACTCGGCATAAAATTGTAGATCCCTTCCATTCATCCCGAAAAAAAACTCACACAAAACACCTAGGGTCCCTGCGGACCTGTTGCGTCAACTATTTTTTTTTGTTTTCTTAAACATGCTCGTCTTGGGGGAAGACTAAAATTTTTTCCTCAAACGACTGACAAGATTTCTCAAAACAATTGCTCATAATGTACTTCTAAGAAAGTGGCAATCGTTTTTCGTAGTAATTATCATTTTCGGGGGGTTGAGTCTAACATAGCGAGATGTTTATTTTCTTACAATATACGCTAACCACACCGCCCCAAAGATAACTGATGTTCCGTTCTCGTCCTGCTCTTTGCTCTGCTTTCAGTTCTATTCAACCGTTTGCTATCACGATTACCTTGGTTTGAGTTCTTGTTGGCCGATAGAATTAGCAACAGACACATTGTCATTTCTGACAACAGATTGTACCTACGATCCTTGACATTCCTTCCGTTTTGTGCTTAATAATTGGACTTGTTTGAATTGAATTCCTTGTTTGTATATTATTACACGGTTAAAAATCCTGGCGCTAAAATTAATATTTTTGGGGTCTATATAAATCAACTCCGAGAAAATACTAAAATTTTATATTTTGCATATATTCAAATTAAACAAAAAATAAAATATTTATTAATTTTAAATAATGTCTGCTATTACAACATATGTCTGATATATTAAATTTTAATATAGATGGAGCTAGGTTTCAATGCAAAAGTATTTAAATTAAATCCTTATTTATATTGAAAAATTATAGAATTTTGTTACATTTGTAATCGAATTAAATAAAATGCATATTAAATTATAATGTAACCCCGTTTTCAGCAGAACTTTCACTTGTTCGTATTTTTAGAAGATTTTTCTTTTAAATATACTTTATCCATATCATCCACTTTAATGAATAGGACGCTCAAACTAACCCTAAATTCTTAACCAAGCGACAAAATAATATATATTTGGGTTCAAAAGTAATACCGATAAATTTAAATCTAATCACTTTGGTTCAAATCCTCTATTAAAACCAAATGCAAATGCAGTCGAACATCTCTAAGTAGGACCTGGCTAGGTGGAGTACCTCTATTAGTGGGCCTAATTCTGGCACACCTTCATTTTTCTTAAAAACAACTCTATAGGTGAAACTTTTTCCACCTCTATAAGTCAAACTTATATTTTATAAATTAACCTCTGTAATTGGACCAGACTTGCAAATTTATATATTTTAACCTCTGTAAGTGAGACAGACTTGCAACAAAAATCTTGTTGTTCGCTACAAATTTTTGCATGTGCTTTCCCAAACACGTTTTATTTTTTCGCAGTCTATATTTTCTTCCTTTACACTGACGACCAGTTGCATAGGGTTGTTTTCGTTAAAGTCGCCATTGCGTCGACAAAAACAGTTTACCGTAATCTTTTGCTTTTACACAAGATGTGCACGTATCTTGACGTCAAATTTGTATTGTTCAGCTGCAATTCAGTTCGTCCTCGCTTATCGTTTTAAAAATGTCGAAGCGAGAATTGCATTGTTTGTCAATTAGTGTAGAATTGAAGCTTTTGAATGAATTCGATCGCGGGAAATCGCGAGAAGAAATATGCAAAGAATTTAATGTGCATAAATGAACCTTTTTGTAGAATTTTTTGTTTTTATGTTGTTTTATTAAATAAAATTGTTTTTATAGCTTTATAGCTAAAATATGCATTATGTATTTCAATTTATTTGAAGGCCTCCTTAAGTGAAACAAATATTTGCTCTAACTGGATACGTGAGAAGCTGGTTACCTGGAATACCTCTATAAGTGACACTGAAATAAATGGCACATTAGATTCCAATTAACCAGGTTCGACTGTATATTGAAGTTGATGGCTTTAATAAGTTCGTATTGAAATGTAATTAGAGTAGATGTTATATATCAGGTGATCAGTTAACTTAATTTTAATAAGTTCTTGATTGAAATATTATTTTAATATAGACTGGGTTATAATGTGGAACAAAAATACTAGATTTTAATCTCTAGAGATTAAAGTTCAGAAAATTCGTATTAAAATGAGAATTTTAATGAAAGTATTATAAAATTTAAATATAAATATATTTAAGAAAAAGTTTAATAAATTGGAAATATTGAAAATCAATTTTACTTGTATTGCATAGACCTGTAATTACTGTAGATGCATTAAAAAACACCCCCATATTTTTAACCGTGTATGTTAATGACCAACCTCTGGCCTGTATTCCCTGTGTCTACATACTTTTTGAACTAATTCGTGCCTTCTAGTTCAGTTTAGTTAAAGCCTCGGTGAGGCACTGAGCTATCTGGTGGCGTTCACTTTTTTGTAGGTAAACATTTATTTTAAAATAATCCCAATCCGTCAAAAAATACAAACCCCATCAGCACGATATGGAAATACTGAACTAATTGAACTGCAACGTGACCCAACTTGGACTACGTGTCGTATCACTTGTATGCTCTTCGATTTGTGTTCTCAGAAATTTCCAAATCTCTGTATTGACAACAAGATACCTTAACTCGGCCATAAGAGGAATATACAGCTCTTGTTCACTTGTTCCAAAACCATTCCAGCACCCTCACTTATCTTAGAAAATCCTTACGTTCTACAGCTGTAGTTCACTCCTCAAAGCGTATTTGGACGAGTTTGTTTTTGCACTACGAAAGTCAAATTTAGAAATCTTTTAGAAAGATTTTGAAACGAATTGGTCTCACTAGACGGTATTTCCAAGAGAGCGAGTTGACTTTTTGATACGTGTGGGCATCGACGCACTTATGGAACATTTTTTTGACTTTTCGCTATGAATGATAAATCGATAACCGTTTGTCCAAACGATTTCACAAGCTTTTTCCACACATTTCTAATGAAAATATATTCAAAACACCAAGATGTGAGGAAGTAACAAAGTTTCTTTTTCTGGCAGTTTCGGCTTGTTTTTTGTTTGAGAAAGTTTTTTAGAATAGGCTAGTTTTAACTTCACATTTAATGCATTTTCAGGCTTCTTTAAATGATTGGTTGAACAATTTAATTCTGGAAGTCAATTCTCTTGGAATCTATTTCTGATACTCATGTTACTTATTTACAGACTCGAATGTTTTACTAGTTCAAGAGACTGCTTCAGCTACCCGTTCATAAGGTTATATTGAGTGGGATTGTGAGATTATTTTATGGTTGCTTTATTAAACGTTTTTTTGTTGTTTTAAAACAATCCTTCTAGCATTGTTGTGGGACCTCCGATGCTTCCTTGACCAGAACGTCCGCCTTATCATTACCCTCAATATCACAATGCCCAATTCCTGATTGGTTCAGATTCGGTGCCTTAAGCGCACCCTGACTACAAACTGACCGGTTTTGTGACCCCCAGAAATAATATCTCATTTTTCCTAAAAACTAAGTTCCTATATGCCAATCCTCTCTGTCAGGGCTCATCACATCGTAGAGTGTGTCAAAATCATGTGTTCCAAGACTTTCATCCGCCTTTTCAGGGATGTCGGCGAATGATTCCTTCAAAATAGTGCTATGTTCTTTCCTATTTATTTTTAAAAGAGTCCTGGCATTAGTGAGCCGTAGCGCACTTTTACCTGCATTTAATTGTTTTTGAAGGTCCACTTGTAAAAGATGCTTGGACGCTTCCAGTGTAGCCGGAGGCGTTGTACGGAAATGCAGGCTGTTCTTTGCACGTTGGTCAACATATCCCGTACGTATACTTCTTCTCGTGGCCTTCCACGAGACAAGAGCCCCATATGTTATTATGCGGGTCCTACTACCATAATGTATTGACGAAGCCCTATTGCTGTTCTGCTGTTATCCGTCCGCCAACTGAAAGTGATCAAGTGATCTGCTTTAATACTAATCATTTGAGTTGTCAGTTTATCGTAGACGACTCATGTGAAGTGTCGTTGTAACAGAAATTTTTTGAACTTTGGTTAAAGATTTTATTGAGTTTTCTATGTGACTTGGACAACGACAGCATTAATATATGCGTTAATCAAATTAAAATCTATACAACACAGCAACATGTAAATTGACACAATCATTGCTCAATTGGGACACGTTAGGCCGACTCCAAGTCCCAAGATTTGTTGTTACCCGTAATTTCCTATGTTATCGTGAATTCAAGATTGCGGCTCTGATTTTAGCCAACGAGGATGGTATGCAATCGAAGCCATTGAAAAATACATTTATAAGAAGTTTAGGTAAATCAGCATACATTTATTAAAGTCCAATCAAGTCAAACCAAGTCACGCGAATTAACGCAATTCAATCGAACCAAGCAGCCTTTACTCTATTCAACAATTGGGCATCTGGGCAGTGTCTCGTGCTATTGGGTGAAATTCGTTTCCACCGAATTCAATCGTGTCAACCAGGTTATATTAGTCAATATTCGGACTACTCGAGTTAATTTAATTGAAAATCTTGTCAGAGTTTTATACTGTTGAAAAAAATACGTCAGTGCAATCATGCCCTAAGTGATAGTTGACAACTTCAAAATTCTCTCTTCTTCTGTCAAACCAAAATTGTCAAAAGATTACTTCCATTCTTTCTCTTTCGATTTTTACTCTGCAGTCAAAAGAAGTCCAAATAAATTAATCCTGAAATAAAATACACTTTGTGTTGACATTTGTCGTTTTATTTAAAACACTTGCTTCGCCTCATGTACCTACGCTTTACTAATGATTTCCTCTCTATTTGTTTCAGGTAAGTGTCATGACCTTCTGGTTCCCAGTTCGCACAGATTTCGTAAGATAAATTTGCCTGCTAATATATAAATATTAAATAGTCATTCACATTAAATACTTAGGCCATTCGCATAATTCTCAAGAAGCATCTTCGAGTATAAATATACCTCGTGTCTCATGCTGCCAAGAACTTTCGACTTATATCCCTAAAATCCCCAACGAAGGTTCGTCACACTCTGAATATGTTGTAAAACTTTAATGTAAAATTCCGAACAATCTACTGAACTCTGCTGTTGCAGACATCTCTCTCACTCCAGAACTCCGTGTCCAACTCATTCGCATGTGTCTATCAATAGGCAACAAGCGTAACGAAGATTTTCACGAAACTCCATTTCAAAGCGAGATAGGTCGGCCGGTCCAACAGCCCTCCACCTCCTCTACGGCATCTACCATTACAAATGGTAATAGTTTAACCTTCCATGTCCACTTTGGCATGTGCAACGCAACTTCTCTACAGCATATGTCTGTGCTATGGAGCCGAAGGAACATTTTCCGTTTCGGTTCTGGTTGGAGGCAATAATTTGTAATTATGCATTATAGCGGTGATTGCATGTTAGGCGGAGCAGCACAGCACATGGCAGGAAAAGGAACCCTACCCAAACCCACCAACTGGTTAGATCAGTTTACACGGCTGACATATTCCCTTTGTGCAGTGAATTGCTTTAGGCTACGAGTGTGTGCAACAACAAGATGCTAATCATTCTGATTGAAAAGAGAGAAAATAATAGAATAAGAAGAAGAAATTCATCAGCGCGGTCATAGGGTGACGATGATTAATCGTACGTCACATACTCATAAGGTTTGATTAATCTTTTTTCGATTTGATTTAGTATACCAAATGTTGGTGTAGTCTGCTTAATGGTAATCAATTTCGTTGTTGGCCTCACCCTTCTGTGGAATGAGGAAATCGAACTTATATGGGACATGCAATGCTGTTGGCCGTTGAGTTGAAGATTTTTTGGGATTGCTTTTCTAATAAAAGCAATTGTCTTGCCGTCTCTGGTAGGTATGGCAAGCGTACAGCTGTCGTTTAGTGTTTAAACAGTGGTCAAGAGCAAGACCATGGGGGCGATTTGTAGAAAGTGAACAAATCGCAGTCAGAAATGTCTCTGCCTTAGTTGAAAATTATTTCCAATCGGAGAGGCTCCTGTGTCAGCAGTTATCTCATTTTCCAATTTGCTTTAGTCTAGACGAGTGATGAGAAATCAGGAAATTGCTTCAAAATACTTAGTGGAGTCATGTTGCCATGGAACTCAACTGAGTCTAGACAAATTGCGTTAATTCCGTCGATTAATGTGACTCACGTCAATTTGAGGCGAACAGTGCTTTAGTCAATCACGACAGCTGAGTTTCCCACATCAATCTGATTCACTCAAGTCAAGTCGAGTCAATTAAGTTCATCGCCAGCCAACCCAAGTCAAATGGATTCAACTTAATTCAGTTGGTGATTTTAGCGAATCAAGACGAGTACATTATCAAAGTAAATGGCTTCAAACTTAGTCATCTGGATGCAATTGACTTGAATTCAAACCAACTCACATAAACAAGAGTCAAATCAGACTTTGAACTAACAAAACTGCCCCCAAACTCCTACGAAACAAACTGATCCGAAGATCACATGGACTTTCCATACTTATTTCAAGGGGTACGTTTTTATTCGCCCCTGACAGAGGAAGCAATTGAGTTCAATTCAAGTCAATGCACATCAAATGGTTTAAAGTTATTTGAAAGGAGTCAAATCGGCTTAAACAATAGAGGGAAATGCGTTACAAATATTAAATCGATTTAAACCACTCAGTTCGAGTCATTTAAATTCAACTTAAGTCAAATTGAGTCGACTCAAGTCAAGAAAAAGACTGCTGCTTTCCTCTTCATCTCTACTGCTTTTGTATAAATCCTTGCTGGACAAGCCCAGTCTCTGCGCAATTTTATGGAGACTTTGAGTCTTTTAGTTGTAAAAGCTTCACGAATTCGTTGCAAGTGGAGTATTTGTGCATGGCTGTCTAAAATGCAGACCTAGACGTAGTGGTAGACCTCTGCTATATTGGTATTGTACCAGTTAGTTGCTTTCAATATATGTTTTCATCTTGAAAGACGTTTTGCTTATTTAGAAGGCACAAGGAACGGTCCAGCTGTATAGGAAAAAGATCCTAGCACCTCATCTTTTAGGGGTTTCTGAGTCGAGTCCTCTGTGAAGGTTGATGACGAAATATCTAGGAGGACTTTCAGTTTTTTTTGTTTTTCGATTGAAAGATCGTTTATTATTGAATCCTACTTCGGAATCGGTTTTTTGTGGCATTAACCAAACCTATTTTTCAGAAATTTGGACGGGGGTCATGGAATTTGTTGGGCTATTTGCTATATCCTGTATGCCTTCAAATTCTGTCTGTATGTCCCGAGGCCTACAGCCTAAAGGCCTGCTCGGATTTCCTTAAAACTTAGGATTTGGAGTTTGGGGGATTACAGTTCGGGGCCGTTTTTTTTTTTTGCACAGTAACATTAATTTTAATTGTACTTTCAATACAAAATTTTCATACCAGTTTGATTTGTTCGAAAACGGCTCTAACGATTTCAACCAAAATTGGTATTTAAGCTTAAGTAGGTGAGGTTACCACGACTGCATAGTAAGTTTTCCGCTAAAAAATCAAATAACGGTACTTTTGAAATTTGGACATATGTATCTCGAAATGGTCCATACGATTGTAACAAAAATGGTTATTTCCAACTTGGCAAACTCAATTTTTCTCTGTATTATCGTAAAATACATTTTTGAAAAAAAAGTAATTTTTTAAAATTTAGTTTTCTTTAGTTTACTTGAAAACGGCAACATCGATTTCTACATAAATTCAAAATTAGAGTAAAATTGATGTTTTCAAAATTATTGCGTCCTTAATTTTCAATACGATTCACCGAAAACGCTAATTTTAAAACTGTTCATATCTCGAAAACCCCATTTTCGATTTCAAAACTTTAAAAACCTAGTAATGCTTTCATCCCGAACAATAACTTGTTCTCGGTTTCAGCTAAAGAGTTAAGCAATAGTTTCTCAGATCTTAACCTACCTACTTAATAACTTTTGATGAACGAGAAAGTTTCGTTCGACCCATCAGTCGTGCACTTTATTTCAACATGGACTTTATTTCATTTTAACCCTTTTTTTTAACCGAGGAATTTTTGAGCGCGTACACTTCCACAAACTATCAAGATATTTGTCATAGAATTGATAACTAAAAGTTCGACCGTGTCCTTTTAAATAAAAAAAAAAAAACAAATAAACAGGTCCACCTCTCGATAATTCGCTTATATGAATTTTTATTTCTGGAACGCAAGAAATTCCTAAAATTCTTTCCCAGGAAATATGATTCAAGTTGCCCTCAGCTAGCACCAGATCTTTATCCGCATCCAGACAAGGGATCAGTTCATTAAGCCTTATTACGCCAATGCAAGTCTTTCGTTTGTAACCTCGAAATTATTTCTCCTATTATTCCTCTTCCCTGTCCCAGTCGCAGCCTAACCTCACATCAGACTTTGTTCGAATTAATAAATCCATTCCACTGAATCACAAGTTAAACGCTAAATTCGGCTAACTCCTCGCCCCATATTCCCGTGAATCCATTAAAAGTACCGACAGAAGACCATAAAAAATGAGAAAAAAAAATAAAACTTCCAAAGATGTTATTAAGTATTCAGTTAACTTCCAAAACCCAAATAGCCAATGAACTTTGCATGGTCCCTTGGTTTCACTCTTGTTTTAGTGATAGCATCGTCGCACAGTGGTGCAAGCAGCGAAAATGAGAGGCAAAAACGTAAATCTCTTGAGAGATTAATTTAATCGTATTAAAACTTGTGTGCGTAAAGTTCATTTGACAATTCAAGTTGGAACTTAAAATTATGAACACCAACAAAAAATGTTCAGTAGCAGATTATTGTCACTTCAAAAGAAAATGAAGGATTTAAAAGAAATTGCCAATTTAAGATGCACAGATAAATGTAAATATTGCAAATGAGGGGCATGGATTTTAGCAATCGCCCTACAGTTTAATGCTATTGTCCATCTAACAATCATTTCTAATCTTCACATTAAATTTAATCTTGGAAACTAAAAGAATTGGCAATACTTTATCCATGACACTAAAAATGAATATTAATATCGTTCGTAAGTTTAAAGTGGTAACAAAAAGTTGAACTTTACCACTGTGTCCATACTATCGATCCGTTCAACTTGTGGCACGACACAGATATAGGCTCGATGAACTTTAAAACTTTGCTCAAGGTTAACAACTAGATTATTGCTAGTGGCAGAACCAATGCGGCTGCGTTGTCGTCCTCATCCACATGATCTTCTTTGTCGTTGTGGTCGACTTGTTCCCGGCTATACTTCGTCTACATAGTCTGTTCTTTAAAAGAAGAAGATCAACACAACTCCCATTTCCATTTGCGCATTCGTATATTTATTTGAGTGCGGCCGGCTCTTCCTTGTTCCAATGCAGTCACTCTGGCATGTGACTCTGTTTGGTCAGCAGCAGCACATTACCTGGGAGCAGCAGCAGCATCATCATTATCATCATCATCACAAAGAAACTCTTTACCGAAACATAAATCAGGTTTTTGTGTTTGGATCGTTGTGCTGGCTGCGCTGAACTCGAACTACTCTGCTTGGTGGTGGTATGGTTGTGGCCAGGTTGGTTGAAGCCTACATGCGAAATGAGTCAAAACGATCTTAATCTCGAAAGTTCTTTGCACTCAATTATTATTAAACTGTGTCTGTGTACGCGAGACTATGCCCGGTGTGAACTTTTGAAGATGATGGGGGCGAGTGAGCGCGCACAGTGACGAACAGCCACACTGGGATTGCTCATCGTCTTTCTGTGTTGTTCGAGTTTTTTTTATTTTTTTGTTTCCTTTGGCCTTTTCTATGCAAATTTCTTGGCCCACTAATTGGAGTGTGTTGCAGAAGAATTTTTTTTATTAAATATACGAAACTAAAAATGAAATTTCAATAAATAGAGCAGAAGGAGAGAGAGGGCAAGGAAAGAAGACAGACATACACAAAAAAAATAAATACATTTCTGGCACACATAGCAAGCAGCTGTCACCATGTATCCTTGACATTTGAAATATCATCTCAATCGATAACAAGGAGGATAAAAGAAAAAAAAAATTTACCAAAACGGGGGAGTATACGAGTCTTCATTATTTATGTACGGAAATTGCGTCTCCTTCGCGGTCTTATTCGTATGGAGATATCCCAAGAAAGATACACTACTTGGGGTGAAGCATTTTAGCAACTTCCCACAGATTGTCTGATTTCTTGTAAAGCAGTGACAAAAAGCTCTTTATTTATGTTGAGTTCGATTCAAGTGTGACATTTGCTCTTTCAGTGCTGATTCTTAGTTTAGGAATCGCTTAAGAGGGAAGGAGGAGTCGCGCTTGCAATAAAATGCACCTCATTGACTTATTGATTTGTGCTTCCTTTTATATGAATCGAAATGCTTGGCTGGTTTCTGACTCAGCAAGGACCTTCTAGAAAGTTGAAAAGTTAAGTCAATTGGAATAGTGTAGAGGGCGTAAAGAGCAAAAACCGTGGGTGTACTATTTATTTATGGGAGGTGACCTCTAATGAAGGATGGAAAAGAATCTCTGGAAGGTCTTGTAAAATTTGAACTCGTATGCAAATGAAAAAGAGTCAGGGCCACAGCCGTTATTATGGCATTCCCAAATTCATAATTCGTAACGCATGCGAGTTTTTTTATTTTTGTTTTTTAAATTAAGGTTTAACAAGTTCAGAAAGTACAACAGCATAATAATCGTACGCCGTTATTAGTTATCGCATACGACTTATCCATTGGTGCGGTAAACCCTGCCACTCAGAACTGTTGTTCGAAAAAGTTTCAAATAAGAGCTCGTCGTATGAGTCTCTCACAAAAAAACCGGAATGGGGTAGGTTGTATCAGGACCATTCATTTGGGTATATGTATTTTTAAAAACTGAGGATATGTATTTCATTACAGATGTCAAATATGCTGGTAGTACAGTTCTACAACCTACAAGTTTTTCCAACAGTAGTAGTGCAATATCTACGTAAATAGACGGACAATATCTGATAAAAAAATTAAAATTATATCACGAAAAAAGTGTTTCTGTTTGTACTAGTTGCTCCATAATAAGTCAAATTTTAAGCAAAAACATAGGTTAACAAATTCGAATTCGTATTTAACCGAGAAAATACTAAGAATTAACTGAGTAGATGCAAACTCGGGAAGACTTTATATGCATGCCTATTTACTCTTTTAATAACTGAAGGCGGAAGAGACAGCCCTTCAAATTCGAACATTGTCACTTATTACAATAATGGAGGCGATTTGATAATTTTTCGTTTTAAATGTCAGCAACTTATCGATTTATTGCGAAGAAAATAATGAGATGTCTACTAAAAACTAAATTCATTTTTGTAATGAATTTGATAATAAATTTGATAGACAGCTATCTCTCATGCTATTTCCGAAAAGTGTCAACATAAAGTCGGAAAGACTTCTTCAAGTTGTTCACAGCTAGGCATACTAGCATGACTTTACTACTTCACTCTTGTACCAGTCCTTTAAATATCTTTCTAGGAAACCAGTCCTTACCCAGCGCATTTATATGGGAATACATAATTTCTATCGTGATAGTGATGTTGTATCATCTTGCGCACAACTTTTTATTGCGAAAACAAAATGTCTTTCAACGAGCATATGAATTGTTAAAAAAAATGTATACAAATATCTCATGACATATCCTCATTATTAGATCGGAATACAAAATTTCTATCGTGATAGTGATGTTGTATCGTCCTGCGCACAACTTTCTATTGAGAACACAAAATGTGTTTCAATTAAGAAATGAATTGTAAAATACTTGAAAAAATATCTCATGACATATCCTCATCATTAGCTCAGAATAGAATATTTCTATCATGATAGTGATGTTGTATCATCTTGCACACAACTTTTTATTGCGAAAACAAAATGTCTTTCAACGAGCATATGAATTGTTAAAAAAAATGTATACAAATATCTCATAACATATCCTCATTATTAGATCGGAACACATAATTTCTATCATGATGGTGATGTTGTATCATCTAGCGCACAACTCTCTATTGTGAATACATAATGTCTTTCAACGAGCAAATGAATTTTAAAATACTTGAAAAAATATCTCATGACTTATCCTCATCATTAGCTCGGAATACAAAATTTCTATTGTGATAGTGATGTCGTTTCATCCTGCGGACAACTTTCGATTGTGAATACAAAATGTCTTTCAGTAGCAAATGAATTGTAAAATACTTGAAAAAAATCATGACATATCCTCATTATTAGATCGGAATACAAAATTTCTATCATGATAGTGGTGTTCTACCTCCATGCACCCAACATTCAATTGTAAATACCAACTGCCTTTCAACGAGCATACAAATTGTAAATTACATGGGAAATATATCGCTTGACATATCATCATCTATCAGATCGATATTTAACGACGCCAACAAGTTGCGGAAGAACATTATGATACTCGATCAATCCCTTAAGTCAAATGACCTTTCCAAAAGCATTTAACTTTGTCAATAAATCCATACCAATACACCCTTCCACAAGATTTACATTAATTCCAAAGGATTCCAATTTAACGGTGTACAAACATTAAGCATTCACGCATATTGCCGTCTTTAGGTTCAGTGCATGTAACTAATGACTCGTAGGCCAAGTATTGCACCTTGCACTGCATTTTTCCTCGCATTTGCGGAACACACTGGCCGCATACACGGCAGCATCCCACATGTAGCTACTGCGTAGGTGCTACTCAAAGGAGTGTACAGTGTACATCGCATGCAATTAACTTACTGTTTGTGTGTGTTCAGTTTCAGTGCGCCAAGATTGCACACATTTACCACTCAACGGACAGAGAACATTTATTTTTCTGCGAATTTCTTTTAATCTTCTTCGGAAAGCGTTAAATCTCCTCGTTATCATTTAATAAACAACAAAAAAAAGACTACCCGCCACCATCAAGCTTACATAATCGCACTGCCTTATGTACACGTATCCCGCGTGTACCCATATTTTACACCACAGAAGCCGCAAGGAGTACGAACAGCTAGCACCTTTAGCCACTTAAGTCGGTCGTTTCATATCTGTTTTTGCATAATACCCAACACCAAAACAGAAAAGAGGTCGCGCGTCTGCCAGACGACTACAAGATGTTTTTGTTAAAATGTCGTGACCTAAAAAAACATAATACCAAATCTGAATCTCAAGACGGCATAAAGCTTTAAGTAGCACGACTGTTTACTCTTCTCAATCAATCTATTTGCGCGCTCTTTCAGCGCGGTTAAGTGCTAATCAATATTTATAAATCTCTTTAAATATATATACGAGACAACAAAAGGAAAACCATTACAGAAGGAAACGGTGCAGACAATGGAGCAAATCTGTCTCAAATCAATGAGACAAATCTATCCGAGAATTCTTTCACGTCGCACATACAGGTGTCAAACTGTCGCGATGTGTCATTTGTATGTGACTTTAGAAAATGCAAAGCTACATTATCTTTGGTGTCGTCACACGTTTACTTTTCGTTTCGTTTGGTGGCGGCTAACAAAAGTAGGTCCCTTGTTACAACATCTAGTACGGTGTAGCCTTTCTGCTTAATTTTCATTTTCAATAAGCCAACCACCGGTGGCAACAAATACTATCTCGAAATATAGTTGCAGTGTAGTTCATTGTTGTGCTGTTTGCTTTGGCTAAATGCAAGCGAAGCACTGCTGGGTTCTACGGAAATGGGTGCAGCTGACGCTGTTTGAATGGAAACAGTTGGACAAATTAGTGACACCCGACAGGGTTTGTATTTTTTTTTTTTTATTTGGGCGGAAAATATGAGAGCTCCTGTTTGAAAGGTTTCAGTGCAGTGACCTATAAATTTTGTATTTTGTTTGACGTTCGTTTTGTTTAGGCAAATCTTTGTTTTGAGGTGCAGCAGCCTGTTTCCGGGATAGCGGTAAACATATACAAATTGACTTAAGTGACCGAGGCCAATTGACAAGAGAACTTCTACAACCGCATCGAAAGTGGGCGGTAAAATGTACTATGAAGTAATCGGTCATTTCGTTATCGTTTTAGGGGAAATCACTCAATTGATCGGTGTCTGGGAATATTCTAGATTAGATAAGTTGACTGACAACCACTGGGGCGAGTAACTCAATTTTATAAAAATAATACATTTCCTAGAGAAATTATAATATTTGTCCTCCTATATATATATACAACAAGCTGAATAAACAATCTATAACTACCCATCATCAAGTTCAAGAATCAACGGAGGGAATTGTCCATACCTGCAATACTTTATGTGTTGTTAACATTTTCTAAGGCTTTTAAAAATCATTAGCAAATAAAAAGCAAATTTAAAAAAAAACCCGCTGACTGTAAAAAAATAACGAAAACGATGGAGGTTACAACCTACACACCCTAATACAAATATGCGTAGCCTCCGACTGCACAATAGTTATACTTAAATATGTCTTGTTCAAAACATTTTAGCTATACAATTCATGTAGAATCATGTACCTCACGTTTTTACAAAGAACCTTAAAGCAAATGCTGATTACATCCGCAAAGTTATACCAAGATCTAGGAATAACCTGCAAAAAAAGTTCTCCTTACAGCTGTCAGATGTATAGCTACTCTCCGTTTAAAGACTGGTATGATTTAGCCGGAGCAAACAATATATCCATTCAGCTTAATGAGAACAACGTTTGGGAGTGAAGGAGTATTCTCCACGATTGCATTTCTGCTGTTGATAGCAATCTCTTTAAGCTTTGCTTGAATAGAGCTAAAGAGCCACCGACCAGATCAGTTTATAGGCAACTTCATCTTACCTTGGGAACAAACAATTATTTTAGCAATAAGCTATCAGTTCTGGAAATGAACTTGATTTTTAAAATTCGTACTGAAATTATAGAGCTGAACTCCAGACCGAATAGAAGCGACTTAAACCCCAGGTGTCCACTATGCAACCTTGATCAAGGCGAAAATGTTTTCAAGTTCCTTGCATTATGCCCAATTCTGCAGGAAATCCGTAGACTTTTTGAAAACCTTAAATTTGTTTTCTTATCGTTAAAGCCAATAGCACACTTGAAGTAAATTATTCTTCACTTTTACATTATTTAATTTATTATGTTACGAGCTTTTATATGAAATTAATTTGTAATAACTGTTTTCTGTCTTTTTTATTTTGTATTCTTATAATGTTAATATATCTAAAGTTCAAAACGGCAGACGGGTAATAAGCCAAGCTTTACTTTATATGGGACAAAGATTGTTAATCTACAGAACATGACAATAAAGAATATCTATCTATCTATTTATCTAAATCATTTTAGTTCTTGTTTACAGTCAGTCAGGTTTTTGGTTTTTTAAATTAACTTTTTTATTTAGCCTATCACACTCTGGGGAAAAATACGATACCTCAGCCTTCAAAATCTCTGCAGGTTTCTTTTGAGGGCTCTCTTCTTTCTTTCATAGTATTGCGGTCGTGTAATATTGTGCGCAGTGGCTTAGTGGTTAGTGTGTTGGACTACTAAGCGAGGGGTCCCAGGTTCGAATCCCGAGAAAAACCCAAATTCCAACTTAAGGTTTTTTTCGCTGCGCCACCTCTCGCGAACGTCTGACAAACATCCGAGAGTATAACTGTCATGAAAGAGCTTCTCAATTGGCCGTTTGGACTCGGCATAAAATTGTAGATCCCTTCCATTCGTCCCAAAAATAAAAACTCACACAAGACGAATGGTTGTGAGAAGCTAGGCTTGGGTCCATACGGACCTGTTCCGCCAATTATTTATTTTTTTTAATATTGTGCTAAATAACTACGTTGAACTTTGCAAGAACTGTGACATAACCAGTCCTAGAGAAGGTCACCATCAGAATCTACAAACTGACCGGTTTAGGGCTCAGTGGACTGTTCATTCCCCCTAAAAGCATGACGGCGTTTGAAATTATAGACTCGACCAAACTTGTGCGATTTTCAAATTTATGCGGTATTAAAATGTTTGCAAAAATAAAAGGTGTCACACCCTGTAGTATTTTATTACGCCCCCTTTTTACGATGTGAGTGGTATTTTTATACTCAATTTGACGAAACGTCAAAATTTGCTGTCATATACAGAACTCTTTTAATGAGGTTCCATAGCATAGTAGGTGTCATTCCTCTTTCTACAAACCCGCCCTCATTTTAATAAACCAATTGAACATAAAAACCGCAGCAATTTATCAAACTGTAAAGCAAAAGTTAGTATGGGAGGTGCAACGCCTCGTTTTACAACTTAGCCCGTATTTTAAACATTGCTTCGAACGGGTAGTATAAGTACAAGAATTTAGTAATATTCAAAACAATAGCTACCATATTTGTGAAGATAGTGTTTTAAATGAATCTTTTTTTACTGTACTTTAGTTGCATTGGAGGTGCCAAAACCCAATAATCCGAAAACATTCACATAGAACACTTATGGATGTGCAACGATCAATTGATATCATTTCAGATAACGACAGACAAACCGTATTGCATTTACTTAAATATTGTAGAAGAAAGTTTACATACGAGCGGTAAACCTTCGGTTAGACAGGTGTCACTCAATTAAAAAATCCACAGCACTGTTTTGACTTTTTTTTTTCATTAAAAGCTTTAAATTTAGTACTGAACAAAAAAAAAACATTAAAACAGTCTTTGATATTTTAGTCGATGCTGTAAATAAAATTATTTTTAACGGAAAATGTTGTCGTCTTGCGAGTTTTTTTTTTCCTATTTCGAATGCAATGTCAGCTGACATCTCGAAACTCGCCAATTGGTTCATGTCTAATAGGTGGAATTAATTAGCAGAATTTGCAGATACATTATGTAATTGCTTACATCGACTGATGAATAAGGAACTGAAGAAAATGTCGATCCAATTATATCCGTCCCTATTTCAACTGGATATCTACATCAACATCCTCGCAGCAAAACAGCTATCGTTCAATTATGTATGTCAAATACCAATCATTTAAAAATCTGCTACCTTGGCATCCTATATACCAATATAAAAATAAATGTTTCCTCTTTAAAGCATTTTCTCATGTTTCAACTTGACTTTTAGTAATATTTCTTGTTTTTCGTTTTCTTTTCATTACAGGTAAGCAAAACGCACAATAACAACTCATACGTTGAATACAGCAGAAGACATATGGGAAAAAAATGGATTTTCCTCTCCAAAATAAAATGCAATTTATCGCTCGAATGGTCACTCGTAAACCATGTTTGTCGTATGTATACATTCTGTTGAAATCTATGTAATGGTTTATTGCTTTGTTTCCGAACGTTTGACATAATGGAGAACGACATTATGTCGACAAAGGGGTCCTAGATTAGGCATGTCAAATGTTCTAATGTCGGACGCTTTAATGTCAGTCGTTTTAATACAAATCGTTCTTGTACGAGTAACTACTGCTTGCGTTCATTCACTGCTAGTTGACTAGCGTTAAGTCAAAATTCACAAAAAAATTGACAGCTATCAGAAATTTTTACCTTTTAATTC
Source organism: Cheilosia vulpina (assembly GCA_916610125.1). NCBI lineage: Eukaryota > Metazoa > Arthropoda > Insecta > Diptera > Syrphidae > Cheilosia > Cheilosia vulpina. The sequence continues at coordinate 28,943,372 of OU744278.1, forward strand.
TTAGTTTTACGTGTCGCTAGTAAGACCTATACACCAGGTAACATATTTAATTAGATCTCTTCATTCGCTCGTTCAAAATTGAATCCAATCGGAACCTTCATTTTATTTTTAAAGATGTGAGTGCAATGCCGTTCCTTAACTCGAAAAATTCGTAAAAGAGAGCGTCATCGAGAGAGCAAGATATTGTTACCCCTCCACTGAGAATCTTACGAATTTTTACTCAAAAAATTTCTTGGTGTAAGAATTGAAAAAGCTATCATTCAACGAACATTTAACAGCTGATTTGAAATTTTTTTTGTCCTATTTGACATATGAGTGCATTTGTTTTGATCTTCTGCGTATTAAAATGGTGGAACAATAAAATAGATTCTTTTCGAATGTCTTCGTCCTTGCTGTAAGGAGTAAGAAAGGGCAGTCGCCCCCACGTAATTTTTAATACCGTGTCGCTTTTCCTCTTCTCGAATGCTTGTAGTTCGATCAGCTCTTCCATATATACATATCTACTCGGATTTATGAAGAAGAAGTTCGATTAATTCCGAATCACTTTCATCGCTAGGTAGATGAATCAAATAATTTTGTTCGTAAATTAGCAAATTCTTCGAGTTTATACGATATTAACGACTTTTTGTACCATTTTTTTTGAATCTTTGAATTATGCATGTCATAAATGAGAACTGACCATCTATAAATATGACGGAATAAAGAGAAATAGTCAGTCAGCAAATACCCGTCTTTCCGTTCACATCTCGTTATAACAGTTGGCGACGAGAGAATAGTCAAACTGCACGTGTGTGTACAAGAATTTAATTTTAACTTTTTACAGTACAAGTAAAATTAATATAGAGAAGAATGACTAATAGAGAAGAGGGAAGTGTCGAACATCAGTTGCAAACGACGACGGTGTTTCATTTTGACTCGTTTAATCCAAAAATTACTTCGTGGGCTCGTTGGGTAAAACGCCTGGAGACTGCTATGGATTTGTACAACAGTGATGCAAGCAAACGCCGACAGCTCATTCTGCATTATATGGGAGCAGAGACATACGATATTTTATGTGACAAGTTGCTCCCGCAGACACCAGAAGGAATTGGGTACAAACAAATTGTAGAAACTCTAGAGGGTCACTTTGACCCAAAGCCTAATGAAATCCTAGAGAATTATAGATTTTATATGCGGAAGCAGAAAAGTGAAGAAAATTGTGCAGAATTTTTAATTGCTCTAAGGAGAATGTCGGTTGGCTGCAATTTCGGTGCGCATTTAGACACTGCTATAAGGAATCAATTTGTATTTGGTCTACGAAATCAAAAAATTCAAAGCCGCTTGTTGGAAAAAACCAAATTAACGTTGGATGATGCGGTAAATACAGCAAGTGCATATGAGAGCGCTGAGAGGGGAGGAGTTGAAATGCACCAGTACGGAGGAGAGAGCGATAGAAGTGTTAGCAAAATTCAAGAAAAAAACAAAGGGAAACGGCATAGCAAAATGTACGGTAAAAACAAGAAAAATCATGGTAAGAACGAAGAAACAAAAAAATGTTTCCGCTGTGGCAAGGCATCTCATGTGGCTAATCAATGTTCGCACAAAGAAACCGTTTGCTATTTTTGCAAGAAAAAAGGCCATTTACGTAAAGTGTGCTTTAAAGCAAACAAGCAATTGAACCAAATCGAAGAAGAAGAGGAACAAAACACAGGTACGTTGATGGTGGAAGAACTTTTTCACATCGGAGACAAAGGCAGAGAATTAAATGACAGGGCAAAGATATGTTGTAAGTTGCAAGTAAACGGAATTTTTATTAATTTTGAAATCGACACAGGTGCTCCGGTGACACTTATCAGTTTGAAGGATGCCAAAAAGTTTTTTTCGAAATTCAAGGTCAACGCCAGCGACACTGAGCTGTACAGTTACTGTAAGACACCGTTGGATTGCGTGGGCTATGTATGGGGTAATGTGACAACTCAAATTCCTAGTCCTCCTGTTAAGATTTACATTGTTCGATCTGACCGAAAGCCGTTGCTGGGAAGGGAGTGGTTACGGAAAATAAAACTAGATTGGACGAAGATCTTGTGTAACCAATTGCATGCAACAGGTAATATCAATAAAATTGAATGTAAAAATCACTTCGACTCAAAATTGATGGTGAGTAAATTTCCAAATTTATTTGCACCATCCACCGGAAAGATTACGGGGTTTCAAGCTCGCTTATATTTAAGACCAAATGCGACTCCTAGGTTCATAAAGGCCAGGCGAATCGCGTTCCCATTATGGCACGCGGTCGAACGTGAACTGGAAACCCAAGTTGCGGAAGGTTTGCTACTTAAGGTGGACAAGAGCGAGTGGGCCACTCCAATCGTTGTTGTGCCGAAAAAAGATGGTGCTGTTCGCATCTGCGGCGACTATAAGGTTACGGTGAATCCGGCATTGGTGGTGGATGTGCATCCGTTACCTACAATCGAAGAGTTATTTAGTAAAATGGCTGGAGGTACTAAATTTACGAAAATTGATTTGTCCACAGCGTATCTTCAACTAGAAATACATCCAGATGATAGACATATTCTTACATTGAGCACGCACAAGGGGTTGTATCAGCCCACACGTATGATGTACGGAATTGCCTGTGCTCCGGCGAAATGGCAACGCTTTATGGAGCAATTAGTGGGTGACATAGCAGGTGTATCAGTGTTCCTGGACGACATCAAAATCACAGCCGGTGACGACACAACCCATATCAACCGCGTAGAAGAAGTTTTGGCTAGATTGAACAGTCATAATATGCGAGTGAACTGGAATAAGACGGAATGCATGAAGGACAGGATTGAGTACTGTGGGTATGTTATAGATAAAAATGGCATCCATAGGATGCCGAGTAAGATCGATGCCATACAGAAGCTAAAAAAACCAACGACGAAGGAGGAAGTACGCGCATTTTTGGGTCTTATCAACTATTATGGACGCTTCATTAAAAATCTTAGTACTATTTTATACCCGTTGAACAGGTTACTAAGAAACAATGTGCCATTCTGTTTTGATAACGATTGTGAAAGAGCTTTTGTTGAGGTTAAAAATCAAATGCAATCAGATACAGTGTTGGTTTTCTACGATCCTAAGCTGCCAGTGGTTCTCGCGGTCGATGCTAGCCCGATTGGAGTTGGAGCAGTATTGAGTCACGTTTATGTTGATGGTTCGGAGAGGCCGTTGCAGTTTGCTTCTCAGACACTGAATAAGGTACAACAGCGTTACAGCCAGGTAGACAAGGAGGCATATGCCATCATATTTGGGGTAAGGAAATTCTACCAATATCTTTACGGAAAAAAATTTACCTTGGTAACAGATAATAAAGCCATATCGCAAATTTTTTCTCCTCAGAAAGGTTTGCCTACGCTATCTGCAACGAGAATGCAGCATTATGCCATATTTTTGGAGCATTTTAGTTACGACATCAAACTAAAGAAATCCCAGGATAACGCCAATGCCGATGCGATGTCACGATTGCCCAGTGCGGATACATATAAGCATATCGAAGAGACAGACGTTTTGGAGGTGGAAGCCATTGAAAATTTGCCAGTCACGGTTTCTGAACTAAGTGCGAAAACCAAAGCAGACAAAGAAGTAAGTCTATTAATAGAATGTCTTAGGTATGGCCGTGAATGCGAACCGAATGAAAGATTCGGTATATCACAAACGGAGTTCACCCTTCAAAACGGGTGTTTGCTTCGCGGTATACGCGTATATATACCTAGGGAGCTGCGGGAACGAGTCCTACTGGAATTACATACGGGCCATTTTGGAATGTCAAGGATGAAGAGCTTAGGAAGAGCATACTGTTGGTGGAACCAAATGGATAGCGACATTGAAAAGCTGGTGTCAAATTGTCGACTATGTCAAGCTACTCGAGGGGATCCTAAAAAGGAAGCCCCAGTGCATTGTTGGGTTGCTCCAAGGAAGGTTTTCGAAAGGGTGCATGCCGACTTCGCAGGGCCGTTTATGGGGAAATACCTATTCGTACTGATTGATGCATACAGTAAATGGCCGGAAGTGCACATAATTCCCAATATAACAACGAGTACTACTATCGGAAAATGTGAACAAATATTTGCGTCTTTTGGGATACCGAAGGTTTTCGTGAGTGATCACGGAACCCAATTCAACTCTAAAGAATTTCAGCTATTTTTGAAAAAAAATGGTGTGGTACATAAGCAGGGTGCCCCATATCATCCCGCAACAAATGGGCTCGCGGAACGATTCGTACAAACAATTAAAAACAAAATTCGAACAGCGAATTGTGGTACAAATTCAATGAACACTTATATAAATACAATTTTATTTGCTTACAGGCGAGCAATCCATCCAACCACAGGCAAATCACCATCGATGCTGATGTTGGGTCGTCAGATTCAGTCAAAGCTGGATCTACTATTACCAATCGAAGTCACCACGGAGCGGCAACTTCCGACAAAACAATTTTCGGTGGGAGATCGGGTGGCCGCAAGGGACTACATGTCAAACAAGAAGTGGCAGTTCGGGACTATAGAAGCAATCTTGGGCAATCTACATTATAACGTTAAACTGGATGATAGTCGAGTTTGGAAGAGACACGTGGATCAATTAAGGAAGATAGGCGAGGAGACAAGCGGACTCTCCAAGGAAAGAGTGGTTACAAACGGAACTGAGGGATGCGATCAAGTACAACTTCCGGTATTAGGTGAGACCTCTTCAACTAATCCATCATGCAACCAATCGCCGCAGAACGTTGAACCATCTATCCCAGAGCGCATACAGAGCGATGAACCTGCACTTGAGGGGTCTGCGCCGCAAGCCATACAGCCAATGGAACCGATTCAAAACAACGATGTCAGCCTCAGACGTTCCAGTCGAATAAGACGAGCTCCTGAGCGATTTACAAGTAAATGAATTAATAATTGCTCAAACAAATAAATGAATTGAAAATTGCAAAAACCGTTATCATATTGAATTATAATTAAAATACGCAGATTTTGAATTACTTAAATATATATTCAATGATACTATTAAATGTATATATAGCTATATTTATAAAATAAAAAAATTATTCTTTTAAATAGTCTGGCAGAGATGTCATAAATGAGAACTGACCATCTATAAATATGACGGAATAAAGAGAAATAGTCAGTCAGCAAATACCCGTCTTTCCGTTCACATCTCGTTATAACAATGCATCTGTCATTTTCATAGATTACTACAAAAGCCTTCCCTAATTTGTTCGTTAGTGTCTTTCTCTGTGAGGAAATTTATCCCCACCACTGCCATTTTGACAGTCTTTCCATTCTTACTATAAAAATAAAGGAACAGACCAAAAAACAAAAAATCAAATCATCTGTCATACGCAGAACATTTGACAGTTCTTTCTACTCATATGTATTACCAAACATATGTTGGGTAAAAAGTTCGTAACAATTTCTGTAGAGGATTAATTTATCTCGCTTTAATGTTATATGTCAGACATCATATGGGCTTACGCTGCGCTTTTTATATCATTTCTCCTATTGCCCGCCAGATGACAGCACAAATGGTTAGATATAATATTTTTCATATGTCCAATGTCGTACGTCTTAATGCTGCCACCTTACATACTGTGGTATTATCAAATATTACATAATATTCTGCGCAATGTATTGTGGGTCCGAATGTCGTTCATCCAAATTTTGTGCGTTAGATCGTTTGTTAATCCGAATCTGTTCGATTTGTGTCCTACATAAATGTTTTTGTGCTATTTTTTGTACAAGATAAATTGCCGCACAAGAGTTAATATGGAACTTCAATCGAATCATATCAGCAAATGCCATTTAATCTGACATACAATATTAGAGTGATAATGTCATGTGTGTATTTTTAGTCACTTTATCTGTTGTTTGAGGTCTTTTCACTCGTCCTCTTAAGTCGTACAGTCGTCTCAGTAATTTAGTGTTCGAACGTTCCCAAATAGATTACTTCTCAATACCGTATACGGCCTAATCTTTAAAAAGTGTATTCGCCTTGTCAGAATATCAAACAATTTTCTGCATGAAATAGGAAATACAGCAATTGACGTCTATCAGCTTGAAAAGTTAATGGCCGCATTCAAGAATCTAGTCGACTAGATTGGTCTGGATGAGATGTAACCTGAACAGAAAAACTAGATTGGTCGGGAACGTCACTTTTCCTACGTCATCCACATACGCGAACTGTCAACTTAGTACTCAGTCACGAATTTCTTGACTAGATTCATCGGCTACCCCTCCATAGACGTCAACTGAAACAGCTGCTCATATGACCGATTTCCCCCAATCAAAACCGAGAAACATCTAGTGAGCTGTCAGACTTACTGAACCAGATACTTGAACGTACCCAAAAATTTTATTCATTCTAAATCATATTTTGATACTCAAAAAAATCCGCACAAATCATTAAATGACAGCTCCAAGTGTCACATGAATATAGTAAGCAATGAAATTAGTTAATATTTTTCCCTACTCCACGTGATATTAAAAATCCTGGCAACCCTAACCTGCAACAGTAGAATACGGAGGAAGATTTATTCCAACTTCCTCCGTCATCCACCGTACAGTGTCACCATTGAATATGACACGAATAAACGTTTACAATTTGTACTCTTTTTGTTGACGTCGCTGCACAGTTGACTACTCTTGAAGTACCAGAGGCCAGTCATGCTCCAAATGTTTGCTGATGGGGCTCTCGCGCCATTTGTCAAAATAAATTTTCATCAATAGATTGAATTGCATCTGTGTTGAGCTGTCACCTTTGGCATTGCTACGATGTGTCTGATGGGGCGCTTTAAGCGTCATTGTTACTACCTGCGTCAGGGAATGCAAACCCACGGTGCGCGCGTCATAATCCACCACAAAGAAAATTAATTAAAATTGAATTTCCCACACCGGTCGTAATCGTATAGTATGCGGGGGAAAACGAAAACAAAAACTCCCAGCGGGCAGTATTAGGTTGCACACACACACATGGCGCACCCGTTAAAGCGTAATCACCAACTTTTCACAACAAGTGACAGCTGCGAGTAATGTAACGACACTTGTTCTATGGTGCGACGGTAACTTTAACTGGTAGCGGTACCTGGTTTTGGTTTATTTGCCTACTTGGATTCTGCTCTCTGTACCAGTGACTCTGTCATTGATGCCTGATGCTTAATGCTTGATGCTTGATAGTGACGTTAATTGCGGTGCTCAGGCAGTTTCGAATTCGAATTCAGAGACGTCTACAAGTTGCTACTGAGGATGAGGGGTGAGGACTGCGACTAATGTGCACTTTGAACAACGCCCGTCACCGAAACAGAAATATACGAGATGCGAACTCGTCATGTGTGTGTGCTGACTGCCAAGCGACTCTTCTCGGTTACAATTGCAATCAGATGCCAAGGTTGGGTATATTGTTGGGCTTTGCATCAGTCAGGGGGTATGTCATTGTCAAAGTGAAAATATTTTAATCGAAATGCATATGGGGCGTTTGTTTTTGGCTTAACGATATATGCAGCACAATGCAGGGCACAGGAAAGGATGCCTGTTCGTGTAAACTATGATGTTTATGTTTTCTGTAGTGCGAATAATTTGTGCCATTGTTTGACGCGAATCAGTGTGGTTTATATAGGTGTGCTTTCGCTGTCAGTGCATTCCAACTGATGTATAAATTAGCTCAGATAAAATACTTTTCAATGCTGATGTTAATTAGACGAGTGCGGTTGCTCGAATGAGGGGGTTACAATAACAGACACATGCCATTGAAGATATTTATCACATGTGTGTGGAGAAATTGCAGTCATGCTGCACCATGCTACATGATATTTTTAAATAAAATGTTGCTGGTTTAAAAAAGGGGACTCCACCCACCGTGCATTCTGATAATTCAATTCGAAGGACTGCTTGCTGAAGTTTGCAGGGTGTTTCCGCATCTACCGACGAAATTTCGACGTCCAACAGCCTTTGACTCGTTTAACGACAGAGACCATGGGTGGTTATGGTTTGCTGCCAACGAATCGCAGACAACGGGTAACGATAGCTAGTAACTTCCTCGTTGCCAAGACTTTTAAGACTTCAATAACAAGGATTTCACGTTGGATGAAAGGGTCTCATCTTGGTTGCTGGCTTTTTGTGACAGCGCTTTGCCAAGAAACGCATTCGGATCCACTTATTAGTGCGCCATGGGATTTGAATTGAATTCTAAAATGCAGACAAGAATAGATGATTACCGAAGGCGGTGCTAGTTTTATAATCTTCTTCTAAGACAATTGCTGGACTTAACTTCAAAAATGTAGCCCAAAATCGTTGCCCAGGAAGAAGCCCAAAAATCGTTGAAAATATTCCCAATTCATTGAGTATTTTTTCTTTGGTATTTTACCAGAATTTTATTTGACTTCTATCTTCTGCAATTGGCTTTTGTGGCTTATGTCAAATTAAAAGAGCGCTACAAAAGTTTTTTTAAATAAAACAAAAACGGTATATATATCCAATATCAATGAAATTCTATATTCCTGTGAAAGTACGTTCGATGCCATTATGTATGGAACTCGATTTCTTTTGCATGGCCACGACGGGCACGCTTGCAGAAGTCCAGACGCTGAAACCAATTTTCAACGGTTTTCAAGCATAAATCGGCCGATACTGCTGGAATTTCATGTTCGATATTCGTACGAAGTTCATCAATCGTCGCTGGCTTGTTGGCATAGACCATAGACTTGGCGTAGCCCCACAGGAAATAGCCTAACGGCGTCAAATCGCACGACCGAAGCGGCCAAGCGACTGGACCATTTCGTGAGGTAACACGTTCTCCAAACTTGGTTTCCAATAAATTAATTGTGACATTCGCTGTGTGGCTTGTGGCGCCGTCCTGTTGGAACCACATGTCCTCCAAGTCCATATCATCCAATTGGGGCCAAAAATATTCGGTTATCATTGAACGGTAGCGATTCCCATTCACAGTAATGTGCCGGTCTTGATCATCACGGAAGAAGTACGGCCCAATGACGCCGCCGGCCCATAAACCACACCAAACCGTAATTTTTTCGTGATGCAATGATGACTCATGGAGTACGTGTGGATTGCTGCCTGATTCAGCCAGAAATGAGCCTCATCGCTGAAGATGAGCTCAGCCCAATTCATGAACATACGACGCTTCTGGTGGTCAAGCGGCTTCAGTTCTTGCATCAATTTAATCGAGTAAGGATGTAGGCGAAGATCTTTTCGCAAAATTCGCCACAACGACGTCACAAAGATGCCCAACGCTTGAGAACGACGTGTGAGAGACACATTTGGGCTTTCTGAACTGAAGTCTCAGCGGCAGCAATATTCTCGACACTACGGAGACTTCTTTGTCTCACTGCCACGGGAACATTTTGTACTGTGCCTGTGGACTCAAAATGTTCCACTAGACGCTCAATTGTTGATCTGCTAGGACGATTATGACCACCATAAATTGGACGTAGCGCTCTTAACGTTGAGGCCACTGACTCCGAATTTCGGTTCGTTGTTGGCTCGTATATCTTTCCATCATGAAATGGCAAACCTTACTGAAGAGAAATGTCAAAAGAGCGGCAAGAAATTCGGCGTCGTTTGCTGTCCCTGTCGCTCTACTTTTGTAGCGTCCCTATTGAAAAACCCTTTACCTGCAAGTTGAACGACTGTTCGATGTCACTTGACTGCAAAAGTGCTACCAAGTTTTGAAAGTGCGGGTTTTTTTAAGATATTTTTTTTTGTTTTTAGTTTTGTGAACTAATAAAAGAAAAACAAAAATTAACGCACAAGTTGTAAAACGATATGTAGCCCAAAATTGTGTTGGGCGCTCATTTTTTCATTTTTATCGTTTTTTTAAGGAAAAAGATAGCCCAAAATACGACAAAGCGCCCAATCTGGCAACCCTGATAATAGGTATGAGTGTCTTGTGTTCTTCTCACGTCCTTCTTTAAAATCAATCGTTTTTTTCTTTCTTAATGTACACTCAGTGGAGATCATACACATGTAAGAGACGCAGATATCTTTGATAGTTTTCTCGCTTTATGGTTTACCAAAATATCCATTTCGGAGACGATCACAGTTCATCAACGTCGAAAACAGATATTTCGTATAAGTGTCGCTTGTAAAATTTCAAGCTCTTTTGCAGCTGACTCTATGACTGTTACAGACGCATTGCTGTCGGATCATACAGTCGAAGAAGCCGCATCTTTTAATCTCTTTTCCTGTTAGACACATAGCTTGCAAAATGCTACAATCTTCTCCGTTTAATTTCTGCCGAAATGTTATTGTCGGAATTTATATCCGAGCCGAGGTAGACAAAGTCCATTACTACCTTAAAGCTGTATCTGTCGATTGTGAAATTCTGTCCGATTTGTTGTTGATGGGTGTCCCCATCGATCGATGCCATCGATAACCTTTGGCAGCGCATTAGTTAGTGATAGCTCGATATTGATATTGTACCAATCGATATCATCAGCGCATTCAAGTCTTGGGCCGACTTTTAAAAGATCGTGCCTTGTGTATTGACTTATGAGTTTCGCACATTTCTTTTAAAAACGATTTAAAATCTCATCAGAGGGTCTCGCCTTGTCTACATCATTTTTTGACATCAAAGCTTTAATTCTGCAGCAAACTTCCTCCACCTTCATCCTACACAGACGGACGAGTTTTGCAGGGTTGCTAAAACTAGCCACGACTCTGTATAGCTTTTTTCTATAGATGCTGTTACAGGCGGCAAAGTGCTCTGTCTAAATGTGAAAATTGCGGCCCAACAACGTATACTGAGAAGCGCCAATCAGGTTAATTGCGAATTGTTATAGGCGTTCACACAATATGCGAATCTTAAGGAGCTACGCGATATTTAGGAGACTGATACATATCTTGGACTGGGCAGACTCTGCTCCTCATCAACATGGATTCATCTGGCCAACTCTTGGAAATAAGTTGGTGCATGGTCACGAAACCATCTCCATCTGGTCTAAAAACCTCGGTTGGTCATTCGTAGTCAGGCCTGACAGGTTTGTGGGTCTTTAACTTGGATAGTGCTATTGGGTGCACGGACGTTTTTTCTATCGCCACCTATAATGAATGGTGCATTCTGTATAGCATTGGGATTCTGGTTTACGTCCGAAGGAATAACGTTTCCACATTCTCATCAAAGACTGTGTTTCTACTACAAGGTTTCCTTCGTGATCTCTGCAGGTTTCTGTAGGCGAATTGCTTTTGGTTAAACGTCCGTACATCATGGAGAAGTATAGATCTCTCAATTTCTTCGATCGCTCGTAATCCCATCTCGTTTTTCACGTCTCTTCTGTTCGTAAAGCACTCGAACTATTATAGTCTCCCTTAGCAGCCCTTCTTTGTCCACCTCTTGCTGCGATGTAAAGGGTTTTCCAATAAGAGGTGATATTGTGAATGACCCGCTATTTCGGTAGGTGTCACTTTTGAAGCTTTTATTCTCTGACATTTGGAAAGTAGAAACTACTCCATTACTAAAAATGGAACGATACACGCTTTAAAAACGCATTGAAATTATTAAAATTCACTACAAAAATGGTGAAAAAACACAAGCAACAAAACCATTGATCTTTTACGGGAAAAATTTCCGGACCGTGTTATCTCTCGAAGAGGTGATCGCAATTGGCCACCGAGACCTTGTGATTTAACACCTTGCGACTTCTCCCTTTGGGGCCACGTGAAAGATAAGGTCTACGCCAACAGCCCAGCGTCGATTCAAGACCTCAAACATAAAATTCGTGAAGCTATCGAGGACATAGGGCAGGAAAATTTCATGAAAAGGATATGGTCCTGTATGCGTGCTCGTGGTGGCCATTTGGCTCATGTTATTTTTCATTATTAACGGCATACTTCCTCTTTATTATGAAATAAACATCCGATCATTTATCACAAAAAATGGCATTTTTCTTTGAATACCAAAATAACACCTCTTATTGGAAAACCCTTTATAAAAGCATTTAAAAAAGACTTCAATCTACAAGAATTTATATAGTTATACTCAAATTTAGTAATGGGAAAGCATGGCCAGGCATGGCTAGCTATGAATAAATTCTATAATACAATATGGAAAAAATTTGATTATACAGTGAACTCCCTCTTAACGGACTCCCCTCTTATGTGGACGATTCTCTTAAGCGGACAGTGGACAGTTTTTTTTAAAATGCATTTGTTAAAAATATTCTCTTGAGGGGACGATATAAGCAATTATTCACATGATTTTTTTTTGTTTTCGCGAAATATCATTTCATACTCATGTAGGTATATGCATTTACTTCTGTAAACGCAACACCGAGCGCGTTCACAACCAGTGTTGGTGCCGCTGTGTCGGTGTACAGACAAATTGTACAGGAAAATCGAGACTGCTTTGCGCTTCCTCTTTCACTCATTAGGTTAAAAGAGGCGAATGCCACAGATACTTTATGCACATGTGTATTAAATTAAAGTGAATTTAATATGATAATTTTGTGTTATTTTTAAAATTTGATGTTTTTTTTTATATAGTTTAATGTTTCCTCTTAAGTGGACACTCTCTTATGATGCCAACTGAGGCTATTTCATGCCTTTTAGGCATTATTTCATTAGCTAAGGCTTTAAGGCTTGTTTTTTTTTCGAAAAAGACATCTTTTTTGTATTTCATATATTTTTCTCATTGGATTAAAATTATGTTTGAACAAAATTCAATACTTCTTATCTATTTATGAAACTAAAAGGTCACACATTTTGTTTCCATTAAGAATTTCTTCTGTGATTTTTAATTTTAGTTTTTTTTTTGAAATAAAAGAAATTGTTATTTTTTTATATTTGTGTTTAATTTTTGATTTATTGTTCCAGTTTACGTAAAAAAAAATATTTTAGTCATTATTTTATTGAAAAGGTATATATTTTTCTTGAGTTAAGCATTTTTTCGTCAAAATTGGTTGGCAACGCTGCGTGGGTGTCAATTTTAAAAGAATTCACTGTATAATAGCATTATACAGTGCAAACACCAAGTAAAACTGTTCTTTAAATTGTCAATTGAATTCAGTTTTACTCGATTATGAATTACCATGTTGGTATTTAGAAAAGCCTTTGCAAAAAAAATATAAATTCACAGGGTATTCCATATTAGTTGCAGTCATTATGAATTCCTCTGGTTCACTGGTTTTTATATGAATTCTTTATATTCAAGAGGTATTTTAAGAACCGCCTCTGTGTAGCAAATGTATACGTCTAAAATGCGAACATTGAGTATTGGTGATCTGTTCTTTGTTCATCTCTTTGAACATTTAAAACTGGAAAACTAATTGGAATTATTTCTAAATGGAGCTATTCTGAAAAAAGTACACCCTCTAACGCACATCATTGTCCAAGAACTTTCGTCCTGCTAAGCAATGCATCTTGATCAGCGATCTTATGACGCGGTGTTCCTTCCGTGAAATTAAAAAGATTTACGACAGGTTTGTTACAAGCCCACTCACTGCATGACACTTGACGGCACAAAACTTATTGAGCCTTTCGCAATATGATCATTTTTGTCGTATGCTTAAATATTTTTGTTATCATGACCCAGAATAAGCTTCAACTCGAAAATATACCACCATATCGCCCCAAATAGACACCACACACATTCTTATCATTGTGAAAACAGAACAACTAATAGTTTAATCAATTTATACACACAGACACAGGCCACACGTGTGCAAATTGAAAATATCAAATATTTATCTGTCGACACAAATAATAAAACGCGTCCAAGCAAACGGTGGAACTGTAGTCGGTGCGAGAAAGGCACCCCTCAACGTGTGCTCTTAACCCCAATACCTGAAATTAAATGGCCCCATTTACCCGGCCAGCAGTACACACAGAGCGGAACACCAATCGGCAAAATCCCTATAAATTAATTAGCCAAGCAAATGACATAACTCGCGACGTTGTCAAAAATGTAATAATGTGCAAACGCAGAGACGAAAAAAGGTGAAATCTCACAGAAATCGAAACAAAACAAACCACCGCTCGCGCTCGTCCGCCGCCACACCGACACCGTCTTTTGAATAATTTAGGTAGTGCCGGCTCTCTTGCTGCACTTGAGGCGATGCGGAGGCACGTCGAAAAGTATCCAATTAACACCGGTGAAATATGAGTTTATCGTTGCTTACGTCGCGGTGTCTTCTGGTTTGTTACGTGTGTTTCGTCTTGTGTTGTGTTTGTAATACGCTAAGCCTACCTGAGTTCTTGTCGCGTTAAATCCCCCACATGGTTGCTGCAGATTACGAGAACAATGCCGCACACAAAAGATCGCTGTCAGTAATACGATTAGATACTTAGCAAGTGATGGTTACTACTTTTCAGATCTAATTTGAGGAAACCGCCCATCAAAACCCGGTGCGCCTACCCTCTCGGCTGAGGGGAGGAACAGGAGGAGTTCAATGAACTTTCCTCTGTTTTCTCTTACCATCGCCTTTGGGAATTATCTGTCCTTTGAATTTTATGTGCATACCATTTTGACTTTCGATCAATTTGTGTTTTAAAGTTGAGTGGAATTGCGTAGTTTGAACTTTTTTTTCATAGTATCTCACATCGTTATCAGGTTTTTGACTTTTTGGTTTGTTTTGGTTTTTGTGTGCGCGATTGATACGGTAGCGTGTGTTAAATATTAAACATTTTTTGCTGTGTAATTTTTTTTTATGCAGGGAGGTCATTGTTTTTGCCGAAAAATTCAAATTTGCAAATAAGTTAGACGCCAAAAATCAAATGTCACTGATTTATTTAGCTTCGAGCAAAACAATTGGTGGGTTTTGGGAAACAAAGTGCAATAACCGATGGTGACACGACAGGCTGTTGGAAGTAAGTAATGTATGGAGAGGCGGCGACATATGTTTGTTTCTCGTCCGTGAATTTAGACTAGTTTTCTTGTTGAGCCCCGAGGCAAGACTTAGAAGTGTGGACTCTGATAGTTGAATCTTAAAAGAATTTAATTCATTATTTGGGAGATAATTTATGCAGTTACGATATGCCAAGTAATTTACGGTGGTTCATTCAAGGCCAACGTACAACTCCCAATATTATATTAACGGCCAACTCATTTATTTGGTACTGTATTTGTGAACATTTTGTCCATTTTCGTATGTTTGGTGCAAGAAATCAGCGAGATTCCTACATTAACAGCAGCGAATGAAAGCAGCTCTTTTTACTCTCAAGGCGATCTTGTAGCGCTTCCCTTGCGTTGGCAGATAAAAGTCACTTCCGTTTATAGTGTTTGTCCTCTCGAAATATGTCTCCAGGTGGTGAGTTCTAAGGTTGGCCATTTGCCTTGCCTTTCTGAAGTAGTTTTATAAAAAAAAATCATTCCCTCGCGCGTGTTAAGTGTTCTGTTGGTGGATGCATTGAGGGTTAAACGAAATCTTTCCCAGAAATGTACCATGAGCGCCCTGCAAGACAGACTAGTGTTTTCCGCTCATATGACACATTTCTGAGAAAGATTTCGTTAAGCTCATCAGTGGTTGCGGGTTTTAAAATAGGGCAAACTTGTTTTTTTTTTGTGTATCTCCCAGCCAGCTACTTGCTTATCTTATATGCGCGATGGTTGAACACGACAAAAATACCGTCACTAGGTATAATCGTTGTTCTGTCGTACTGTATTGGTACTTACGGCGGATGTCGTTAGTTTGTCTGATAGCTTACGCTAACTATTGTGGCGCATTTGGAGCTGAGGCAAGTGAGCGTTTTTAAATCGCCGAGAAATTCTTGTAAAGGGTGGTTTTTTAAGCGTAGTTTTTTTTTTTAAATCGAACTCAAATTTGCATCAAATATTAATTTTTATTGTAATCGATAAATAGGCCTTTGTCATTTACGTTTTAAAGACAACTCCATATAAATGTTGTCCGCGGCTCTGTTTCAAATGGTCCATTCGGAAGGTCCAATTTTGCGTCACTTTTTCGAGCATTTCGGCCTGTATTCCTTAATTACGCGTGTTATGTTATCCTGTAAGGGTTCAATCGTGTCCACATAGACTAACGACTTTACAAAACCCCACAAGAAACAATCAAGAGGCGT